>CM076847.1:9857091-11153465 GCA_039519185.1 Astragalus membranaceus | reverse complement strand
GATTACCACAAACCGATCTAGGTAATTATGGAAAATACGGTTCATATATTCCATAAATACACCAGGAGCATTGGTCACACCGAACGGCATCACAGAATACTCATAATGCCCATACCTTGTCCTGAATGCTGTCTTCTGAACATCCTCATCCTTTACTTTAATCTGATGATATCCGGACCTCAAATCGATTTTGCTGAAAACACGAGCACCCACTAACTGATCCATCAGATCGTCGATTCTCGGAAGCGGATACTTATTCTTGATAGTTACCTTATTCAACTGACGATAGTCCACACATAACCTCATGCTCCCATCTTTCTTTTTCACTAACAATACCGGAGCTCCCCACGGTGATACACTTGGTCTTACAAATTTCTTCTCAAGCAATTCTTCAAGTTGCGTCTTCAACTCAGACAGTTCTGACGCCGACATTCTGTACGGTGCCATAGACACAGGCCTCGTACCAGGTACAAGATCAATCGAAAATTCAACTTCTCTCTCCGGTGGCACACCCGGAATTTCATCAGGAAAAACCTCAGGAAATTCACGTACTACCTTCAGTTCTTCAATAACAGCCTGACTCTCAGCAGACAACGAAGCCATCAACGCAAATAACTGAACTCCCTCTTTCTTCAATTTCTTCAACTGACCAGCAGACACCAAAACCGAACTCTCTTCACCGAAACTAACCGACTTGCTACGACAGTTGATATGAACGTGATTATTCTCTAACCAGTCCATGCCTAAGATTACATCCAGACCTCTCAATGGCAAACATACAAAATTCACAATAAAGTCCCTGCCGAAGATCGACACGGGACACTGAGAACACACCTGGGACGTAATCACCGACCCCTTCGCAGGAGTATCGACAACCATATCCCCACACATAGCAGATAAAACAAGACCCAATCTTTTACAGCAATCAACAGAAATAAAACAATGGGTAGCACCAGTATCAATAAGAGATTTCAGAGAAGTACCATTAATAAAACACGTACCTCTAATCAGACCATCATCGTCATCAGGCTCCTCTCCTGCCAATGCAAATACCTTCCCAGTAGACCTTTCCTTTTTCGGCTTTGTACACTTTGTACTGATATGCCCAGACTCACCACAGTTGAAACACACCACATCCTTGACCTTACACTCAGCTGCCATATGACCCTTTTTACCACAACGGTAGCAATTCCTGTCATCCGACCTGCATGTAGTACTCTTGTGGCCAGGCTTGCCACACTTATAACAGACAATGCTAGCAGGGGCATCTCCCCCACCAGAACCCTTACCTCCAGCAGCTCTCTGATAACCCTTACCCGCAGGAACCTCATACGGCTTGCTTCGACTCTGAAACTTGCCCTTTCTCTCAGAAGTAGCTTTGTAGCGAGCAGTACTGTCCTCCTCGAAGATCCTGCAACTATCAACCAGATCTGCGAACACACGAATCTTTTGATAACCAATGGCCTGTTTAATATCAGGCCTCAACCCATTCTCAAATTTGATGCATTTTGAAAATTCAGCTATAGCCTCACTGTAGTGTGGATAAAATTTTGCTAGTTCCACAAATTTTGCCGCGTAGGCAGTCACAGACATACCACCCTGCTTCAGCTCTAAGAACTCTATCTCTTTCTTCCCGCGGACGTCTTCAGGAAAATACTTCCTCAGAAATTCCCTGCTGAATACCTCCCAAGTAATCTCTTCCTGCACAGCCTCTAACCTCTGCCTAGTAGCCAACCACCAGTCGTCGGCCTCCTCGGCTAACATATGGGTACCAAAGCGGACCTTCTGCTCAACAGTACAGTCCATCACCCTGAAAATCCTCTCGATCTCCTTCAGCCAAGCCATAGCACCATCTGGATCATATTTGCCCTTAAAGGTGGGCGGATTCTCCCTCTGGAAGGTTGTCAGACTTCGAAAACCAGCATTATCCCCAGCATTCTGCTGACCCTGCATCGCCTGAGCCATAGCTTGCAATGCAGCAGCAAGAGCAGCGTCGTCTCGTCTGGCCATTCTAACACTGCAACAGAAAACAGAATTCAGAAACGAGTAACAAACTCAATGTTACTCAACACGACGACTCAACTACCGGCCGGACAGACCGAACTGCTCTGATACCACTTATGTAACACCCCTTTCTACCCGTCACTTTGTTTATAAAAATCAGAGTTTGAAAAATCTCGTTCATAGGAAATGTTACACATACTCAAATCAACGTCGCTTATCAAACTTTAAAAACAGTTTAACTCAAATTCATACGTCCACGTAGCACATCACAATATCAAAAACTCAAGCCTCATGGTTAACGTCACTTATAACACTCCTCATAACACAATCAACTACGCAGCGGAAATTAGTAAAACATAACCAAATAGTCCACATGGACATAATAATCAAAAATCATTAATAAAGGCCGAGTTCGTTATCCCCCCTGAGTGCTACGTATCAGAGCATGACGACTCGACTCGAAAAGTGAAGCTAATACCTTCACTGGGAATCACCTGCACGTTACCAACACGGGGGCAACATTCAAACAGGAAAGGGTGAGCATCATTTCAGTCTATATAATAGAAAACATGATAAGCACTAATCATAGGCTACGCACTAGAATAATCAGCATCCAATACACAAAACATCCACATCACAGTCATCATCCACATCATGTACAACTCATCTCATGTCATGTAGATTTATGAAATGCAACCCACTCGCGGGTATATGCATGAAGGTACCTTTTCACAAAACGTCGCTTAGCCACTCAGGCCTCATCATTACTTAGCCACTCAGGCCTCAAAACATCACTGGGTTTTATGCATATGGGCATGAGACTCTATGACATGCACCACTCACTTCACAAAACCACACAATTACTCAGATCACAGTCAACAATGTGACCCATCACTTACCTGTTTGCTCGCACGGAGCACAGCACCTGTCAAATTCATAATCATCACACAACATCACTAGGCCACTTAGACCTTAACCTCACTTAGCCACTCAGGCCCCAATTGTCACTTACACATAAACATCATTTAACTCAAACATTAGCCACTGAGGGCAAAAACGTCATTTGACTAACCACCAAGGGCATCCTCGTCATTTACACATCATTATCATTAACTTTGGCCACTAGGGGCAAAACAGTCATTTGACTAGCCACCAAGGGCATCCTCGTCATTTACACATCATTATCATTAACTTTGGCCACTAGGGGCAAAACAGTCATTTTGACACTACCGTGTTTAAAACTGTTGTTTATACACCAAAAGGGATTTTTAAAGAGTTCCACGTCATTTTTTTAATGTCACTGGGACGACCACCGGGGACAGCCACTTGGGCGCCCACAAACAGTCAGAAAATAACAATTTTTCATTTTAAAAATTGAACCCACAACTAGACAACGTAAAAAGCTTCATGACACTTTTCGAATCGTTCAAAACGGACGTCTAAGTCAAAAGTTATGATAAAAACAATTTTGGAAAAATTAGGCAACATCCAGGGAACAGGCGCCTTAGGCGCCCAGGCAACCAGGCAACAAGTGCACAGGCGCCCAGCGCCCAGGAGCAACAGCGCGCCACACAGCGCAACAAGCAACACAGACACGGGCGCCTAGCGCCCAGGGGCAACAACGCACGCACAACACAGCGCCATAGGCGCTCAGCGCCCAGGCGCGCACAACGCACACACAGACACAACACGGGCGCCCAGCGCCCAAGCGCGCACAGCGCGCAACACGCACAGACACGGGCGCCTAGCGCCCAGGCGCGCCCCCACGCGCAACAACAACACAGAACAGGCGCCCAGCGCCCAGCATAGGCGCCCAGCGCCCAGAAACCAGCAGCAACATCCAGAATTTTACCAAAACGCTTTTTAATACTGAAAATTGTTTTCTTAACAATTCTAAATCATAAAACCTCAACATTTTCCCAGCAACTAAACATACACATATTTCAATCAATTTCTCAAAAATTCAATTGGCATTATCTTCCCTATCCCCTTGGCGCCCAAGGCGCCTATACACCATTCATCCAATTTCGCAACCAACACAAGCAAATCCAACACAACAATTTCAGTTTCAAGCCCATAATTCGAAGGTCACAAATCAATGACTATAATTCTAACACTACAATTCACACACATATATATAGGAAGACTCAACCATTCACTTCGCACATATCTACACATATAATAGCCCCTATCAACGATGCATCAAGAAACATCAAGAACTCATGCTTACATCATTTCGCATACAACAATATATAAAAAAACAACATCACAATACATCAATAAATCTAGTCTAACCCTAGATCTAGAACTCATCATATGAACTATTAAATAGAGTGATAGAGCTCCCCTAACCTCGAAATTGAAGAACGGAGGCTCCGGAGATAGTCACGTACAGGATCACAGCAACAAAATCACGCTCCTCGCTCTTCCTTGCTTGCGACTTCTCTCCTCTTCCTCTTCTCTCCTTACGGCGCCCTTCCTTGCTCTCTCTCTATCTCACGCTCTTTCTTTCTTTCTTTCTTTTGATTTCGCAAAATGCCACAAACCCTAGCCCCCCACCAACTAACCACTTCGCCCATATTGTGGATCATGGGCTTGGGCTTTCCACTTAAGCCCAAGTCATGCAAGTGGCGCCTCCACTCCCTCCTAATACCACCAAAATAAATAAAATTCTAATTAATCGAATTACATCAAATAATTTAATTTAAATCCCCAATTATTTAATTAAATAAATTAATTAAATAATTTAGGGTGTTACAAATGCTGTCTCGGGACAACGATTACACAAGGACTGAGCATCGAATTGTCACAACTGCTTTGTTTACAGCTTTATTCATTTGGGAAATCATTTCTTTCTGTATTTTCAAAGATTTCGTAATGATCCTGTAATGCTATGAATGTACGCATGTTTTGCAATTCAATTTCATCAATCATAAAAATCATTATTTTGAAAGAAACCGAATAGAAGAAAGCAAAGACACGAAAAGCACATATATGGAAGAAAAGTTGGACTTTTATTGATATAGAAATTGGACGCGCAGAAAGTCACGCCAATTGAAAGTACATTATGATTTTCTTTTAAACTAAAAAATACAAGCAAAAGGAACAGATCTTGTAATTTCATCTCTGAAGTAACGGTGCCCACCGTCCATACTCATAACTTTGACCAACCTCTTATCCAAACCTTTGGGAGTGCTGGTTGCCTTTTTTCTTTTTGCAAGTCCAACTTTTCTGACCCTAATTTTTGCCTGGATCGCCCTTTGCGGGTTTTCAATCCATCGGGTCGCTCTGATTTTGCCTAGGCCGCCCTTTGCGGGTTTTCAACCTAGCGAGCTAATTCTTGCTTGGCTCATCTTTCTCCTTTTTTATTCATTTCTTTAGGCATAATACTTCTTGACAGCATCTGAGTTTACTGGATTCGGGATCTCATCTCCATCCATGTTTGCCAGAATCAAAGCTCCTCCTGAGAATGCCTTCTTCACCACGTAAGGTCCTTCATACTTTGGAGCCCATTTGCCCCTGGGGTCTGTCTGGATCGGCAAGATCTTCTTGAGCACCAGATCTCCCTCATTGAATTCACGGGGACGAACCTTCTTGTCAAAAGCGGTCTTCATCCTTTGCTGATATAACTGCCCATGACACAAAGCTGAGATTCTCTTTTCCTCAATGAGATTTAACTGATCTAGGCGAACTTGCGCCCACTCTGCTTCTTCCAGCTTGGCTTCCATGATCACTCGGAGAGAGGGGATCTCAACTTCAATGGGGAGGACTGCCTCTGACCCGTATACCAGAGAGAAAGGAGTTGCCCCGGTCGACGTACGTACTGAAGTACGGTAACCGTGCAAAGCGAAAGGAAGCATCTCATGCCAATCCTTGTCGGTGACCACCATCTTCTGCACAATCCTCTTGATGTTCTTGTTGGCTGCTTCGACTGCCCCATTCATCTTGGGCATGTAGGGGGAAGAATTATGATGCTGGATTTTGAACTCTGCGCACAGATTTTTCATCATCTTGCTGTTCAGGTTGCTGCCGTTATCAGTGATGATCTTGTTAGGGAGACCATAACGGCAATTCAGATCTCTCTTCACAAACTTGGCAACCACTGCGCTAGTTACACTAGAATATGAGGCAGCTTCAACCCACTTCGTGAAATAGTCAATGGCGACCAAGATAAAGCGATGCCCGTTTGATGCTTTGGGTTCAATGGGACCAATGACATCCATTCCCCACATTGAAAATGGCCAGGACGCAGTCATAACATTCAACTTGGCAGGCGGCACGTGGACACGATCAGCATAAATTTGGCATTTATGGCACTTTCGAACAAAACTGTAGCAATCACTTTCCATCTGCAACCAGTAATAGCCAGCTCTAAAGATTTTTCTAGCCATGGTAGGCACATTTGAATGAGTTCCGAATGAGCCTTCATGTACCTCCCTCATAATCTTTACAGACTCTTCTGCTGTCACACATCTGAGGAGTACCAAGTCATGATTTCTCTTGTAAAAGACGTCTCCACTCAAGAAGAAACCTGCTGACAGCCTCCTAAGTGTTCTCTTATCATTTTCTGTAATTCCGGGAGGGTACTCTCTGTTTGTGATGTACTGCTTGATGTCATGGTACCAAGGCTTATTATCTGATTCCTCTTCGACTGCCATACAGTAATGATATGCAGGTAGACCTCAGTGCTGAATTCTAACAGTCGTCAGGCTTTTGTCACAGCTGACGTTGAACATTGATGATAAGGTTGCCAAAGCATCTGCCAACTGATTCTCACTGCGGGGTATGTGCTGGAAAGTGATTTCCTCAAAAGGCTTGATTAATTCTTGAATATAGTCACGGTAAGGAATCAAATCAGGATTTCTTGTTTCCCAATCTCCTTTCACCTGGTGGACAACCAGAGCTGAATCTCCATACACGTCGAGCCTTTTGACTTTCCAATCGAGGGCTGCTTGAATACCTAGGATACACGCCTCATATTCTGCAATATTGTTTGTGACGTAGAAGCTTAGTCTGGCAGTAAACGGTATGAAGCGGTTGTCTGGAGAGATCAGTACTGCTCCGACCCCGTGCCCCCACATGTTAGAGGCACCATCGAACAATACTCTCCACCTTTCATCTTCTTGAGATTTTCCTTCGTCAAATAATGCCATAATGTCCTCATCTGGGAATTCACATTGCATTGATTGGTAATCATCAACCGGTTGGTGTGCCAAGTAGTCTGCTAGTGTACTACCTTTGATTGCCTTCTGTGTTACATATACAAGGTCATATTCCGACAGAAGCATCTGCCAACGAGCAATTCTACCGGTAAGCGCAGGTTTCTCGAATATGTACTTGATCGGATCCATTTTGGATACCAACCAGGTAGTGTGACTCAGCATATATTGTCTCAACCGATGCGCAGCCCAAGCTAAAGCACAACAAGTTTTCTCCAATGGTGAATACCTTGTCTCACAGTCTGTGAATTTCTTGCTCAAGTAGTAGATCGCATGCTCTTTCTTTCCTGACTCATCCTGTTGCCCCAGCACGCAACCCATAGAACTATCTAGTACAGTGAGGTATAGAATGAGAGGCCTTCCAGGCACAGGTGGCATTAGGACTGGTGGATTTTGCAGGTACACTTTGATTTTCTCAAATGCTTCTTGACATTTATCATTCCACTTTACCTCTTGGTCTTTGCACAGTAGCTTGAAAATTGGTTCGCAAGTTGCAGTCAACTGGAAGATGAATCGAGAGATGTAATTCAGTCTTCCCAAGAAACCTCGGACTTCTTTTTCTGTCTTAGGAACTGGCATCTCCAGAATTGCTCGCACTTTGCCCGGGTCTACCTCAATTCCTTTCTGGCTAACGATGAAACCCAACAACTTTCCTGACCTAACCCCGAAGGTGCACTTGGCTGGATTCAACCTGAGTTTGTATTTTCTGAGACGTTCGAATAGCTTCTGTAGGTTAACCACATGCTCTTCATCAGTCTTTGATTTGGCAATCATATCATCCACATAGACCTCAATCTCCTTATGCATCATGTCATGGAATAAGGCTACCATTGCTCTTTGATAGGTTGCCCCGGCGTTCTTCAACCCGAAAGGCATAACCTTGTAACAGAAAGTTCCCCAAGGAGTTATAAAAGTGGTCTTCTCCATATCCTCTGGAGCCGTTTTGATTTGGTTATAGCCTGAATATCCATCCATGAAGGAGAACATTGAATGCCGAGCAGTGCTGTCCACCAAGACATCGATATGAGGTAGAGGGAAATCATCTTTAGGGCTTGCCCTATTCAAGTCACGGTAATCAACACACATTCGAACCTTCCCATCTTTCTTAGGAACCGGGACAATATTGGCTACCCACTCAGGATATTTTGTCACAGCTAAGAATCCTGCATCGAACTGCTTCTTGACCTCATCTCTAATCTTTAGAGACATTTCAGGCTTCATCCGCCTTAACTTCTGCTTGACTGGCGGACATTCCGGTTTGATGGGCAACTTGTGTACTACAATGTTAGTATCCAAGCCAGGCATATCTCGATACGACCATGCGAAGATGTCAACATAATCACGCAAAAGCTGAATCAACTTTGTGCGATTATTTTTATTCATTGCAGTACCGACCTTGACTTCTTTCTTATTCTCTTCAGTACCCAAGTTGATCATTTCTGTAGACTCCTCATGGGGCTCAATGACTTTTTCTTCTTGTTCTACCATTCTCATGATTTCCGGAGGAGCATCCCCATCATCCTCAGCATCTTCCTCGGCTTGGTTAACCGGGTAATCAAAATCACAGTATGAATTATGGGCATTATTATTTTCAGAGATTATTTTCGATCTGCATTAAAGTGGAACAGAAAATAAAAACGAAGAAAAGACACACAAATAAAAGATGAAGACAAAAATTTTATTCAAAATAACATTTTATTGATTGATGAGTTTTGATAAAACATACGTGCCTGAATGAAATATGCCAGGGCCTTGGGCAGAGCCGAGGGATTTGCATTACAACGATAATTACTTTAAATTGAAAAACACGGGGAAATCCATGATCTCCCAGTTTTGCAGCTTCTCTCCAGCAGCACAGCAGCGCACCAAGCCGATAGCACGGCCACTCGAGCTTGATCCTTCTTCAATCACATTGACCTGGTCAGGGTTTAGCATACCGGCACTCTGGAAATTGTTCTCGAGGTTAGTGATGACCATCTTCCCCTGATTGGGTACCCTTCCTTTGAGCTTGGCCAGCCTCTCCCTATCAGCAAGACTTGGGACATACCCAACACCGAATCTTTCAATATTTCCCCTTAACTGGACGGGTCTCACAATTCCCTGAGCAGATTTTCCTAGGCCTTTACCAACCTGATATCCCTGTCCTAGCATCACCTTCGCTACCATCATATCAGCTCTGGACCACCTAGGCTCCCACGGAGGCTTACTTTCAACAAAAACAGCGTTGGAAATTTCCAATCCTTGGAAGGCGGTCTCAAAGGATTCTTCTGCTGCTTCCACATAGTATTCAGTGGGTGATCTGTTTATCAATGTTTCCTCTTCCCCATGGACCACTATCAGCTTCCCCTCAGCCACAAACTTGAGCTTCTGGTGGAGCGAAGATGGCACTGCCCCAGCAGCATGTATCCAAGGTCGTCCCAGTAGGCAACTGTAGGAGGACCTGATGTCCATCACTTGGAAGACAACATAAAACACTTCGGGACCCACTTGCAGCGGCACTTCTACTTCTCCATAAACTTCCTTAACCGACCCATCAAATGCTCTGACCAGAGTAGAACTCGGTTTCAGATATGAACAATCTACATTCAACTTATCCATGGTAGACTTAGGTAGCACATTCAAGGATGAACCATTATCGACGAGCACCCTGGCAAGTACATAATCTCCACACTTGACTGAGATGTGGAGAGCTTGATTATGATTTTTCCCTGCCGAAGGAAGTTCAGTGTCTGAAAAGGTCAAATAATTGGATGTCACAATATTGCCGACAATCCCATCAAGCTGACCCACTGTAATGTCCTGGGAGACATGAGCTTCATTCAGAATCTTTAGCAGTGTTGCACGATGTGCCTCTGAACTGAGCAACAAAGAAAGCATTGAAATTTTAGATGGGGTTTGACTCAGCTGGTCTATCACCTGATATTCACTCTGCCTCATCACCTTCAAGAATTCTTGAGCCTCCTTATCTGATACCTTTCTAACTTCTGCAGTTTCTTTGCCTTTTCCTTTACAGGCTCCTTCTTCTCCTGATTTGGGTGGCTCTCCCCTGAGGTTTTCAGGAGCATACAACCTTCCGCTCCTTGTAATACCGCTATTCCCAGCAATGTTGGTTACGTCCACAGTGCTCTTGGGGACCTCCGCCTGCATTCGTACATTGCAACTCCATGGGACCAACCTAGCCTCTCCACTAGGGGTGGCAGCGGGCACTGGAATAACGATAGTTGAAGGCCTTGTCGCAGCTGGGCTGGAATTCAAATTGCAAGGAATCTCAAACGGCCTTCTGGAGCCTCTATTACCAGACTGCAAGGTAGATACATTTTCTTCTTTCTCCTGGACCCCTACTTGGACCAGGTGTCTGTCTAAAAGATCCTGGAGGACTGGCTTAAAACCCTCACACGCCCCAATGCAACGAAGATTACCACAGGTGTCTTTCCTAGCACACCCTTCTTTAATGACGCCGAGACGGCATAATTCAGCATGGATAAAGTCCAAAGGCATTTTGATGCGATCAACCTTTCTAACCAAACACTGGCCACCCAAATCCTCAACAGCATTAACAGAAGGCCCTCCATGTCCCGATAATGGATTTGTGGTCACATTGGGTTGCTGAAATGATATGGTCCTTGCGTCAAGCAATTCCTGCACTACGTACTTGAATGCTTTACAATCTTCTACCACATGACCCACTGCCCCAGAATGAAAGGCGCAGGTAGCATTTGCATTATACCCTCTTGGGTAAGGAGGCTGGTACGGCTTCATTTGACGAGTGTTAATTATCTTATTAGTGATGAGATAATTAAACAGGTCCGTATAGGACATGGGAATGGGATCAAAAACAACAGGTTTTCTTTCATTGTAATTCCGGTACTGATAGTTGGATTGGAAATGCTGTGCAGGTGGTGCCTGAGAGGGGACAGGAACGGCTTGCGGAGAGTTGTTGTGGGATGGACCACTGGCTCCGATGATTGCATTAGTTTCTCCTTCCTTCTTCTTGTTGAATCCAGAAAAAGGCTTTTTCTGACTGGAGGAAGGTGTTGAACCATGAGCTATCCTTCCACTGCGCATACCATTCTCTACTCTTTCTCCCGTGACGACCATCTCAGAGAAATTCGAGGCCACACTACCGACCAACCTATCATAGTACACCGGAGGAAGAGTTTCCATGAACATGTGAACCATTTCCTTGTCCAGCAAAGGGGGTTTCACCTGAGCAGCAAGATTTCTCCATCTCTGGGCATACTCTTTGAACGACTCATTATCTTTCTTGGTCATGCATTGCAGCTGAGTTCTATCTGGAGCCAGATCATTGTTATACTGATATTGACGAATGAAAGCATCCGCCAGATCTTTCCAGCATCGGACATGAGTCGGTTCCAATTGCATGTACCAATCCAAAGGCGCCCCAGCTAGGCTTTCCTGGAAGCAATGCACCATCAAGTCATCATTGCGAGCATGAGCAGTCATTTTTCGGCAATACATTGTTACGTGACTAACGGGACAAGCTGTTCCTCTGTACTTATCGAATGTGGGTGCTTTAAATTTGGGGGGTACGACCAGATCGGGAACCAAGCACAGCTCATGGGCATTTCTGGCCCGGAAACCCACTCCTTCAACAGCCCTTAACCTTTCCTCCAACATCTGATACTGGCTTTTAGTTTCAACTGGGTAATTTTGCGGGAAACCAACAGCACCGTACTGAGGATTATTCACAGATACCACAGCCGGAGTCATATGCGGATGAACAGCATTCTGAGGGATAGAGCCCTGCATTTGCGGGTAAACAGTCATCAGCGAATTGAAACCCACTGGGGTTCTTGAAGCAGTTGCAGGGATTGGGATCTGAACCGGAGTTTGAGGAGTCCCTGTCCCCCCTTCATTCACGACAGCATCGGGCTGAGCCTGTTCTGCAGTCCCCGAAGGACCTCCTCCGGTATTCGCATCAACAACTGGAGGCACATATCCTAGCGGGAGACCATAAAGAGGCCATTGTACAGCCTGAAGGGCCTGGGAGACCCCGGACCCAGGAGGTGGAGGGGGATTGCTTATCCCGGCAGCAGTAGCTTCAGCGGTGCCAACATCCCTCAAGGCACTAATCACTCTTATAACTTCAGCCATCTGGGCTTTCAAGACTTCCAACTCAGCCTGAACAGCTTGATTTGCTTGATTCTGCCCCTGCGGACCCTGACCGTTAAGATTCTGAACAACTGGAACTTCATTATTCTGAGGGGGCGGTGGATCGCCCTGACCGGCGTTGCCTTGATTGTTCTCCATGTTTCTAGCTTGCAGGCGCGTCCAGTAACGATGATTAACCAGCTTGCCTTCTGTTTCTGTGGGTAGAACGTTTTCATGAGTACAAATATGAAATGCATAAATGAATGCAATGCATATGCATATGACTTTGCATTATTTTGTTTTAGCGCCGGGAATCGTGAAATAACTCGCTCTTGTCATAAGCAAATATCGAAACGTTTTAAGAACATGACGAAGATTGGGATCAACAAGCGATAGGGCATACTTCCTTCGGATTATAAATCATTCATAAGAGAAAAAAGAGAGTACAATACCATCAAGGGTGTAATGCAATATCTTTCAAAGAAAAGTACGATGCTCTTAGAAAATTACAATATTCCCAAAGAAAAATTACAACTTCCTAGAGAACATTCTAACAAGAAAAAATACAAAGCACTGAAATTTAGTAACATATGGCCTTCAACTTCCTTTTCTTCTTTCTTTCCTTGCTTGCAGCAGCAGCTCCTTCAGCCTTCTCCATGAGCTCCTCAGTCAGGGTTTTGCAGAAATTAACAAATTCATACACATGCACTGGGGTGTTGAAGGGAAACATCTCGGCTTCAGCCCTTCTTAGTCTTCTGGGGACATCTTTTACAACCTGATTAGTTAGCCATGCCAATCTTGAGAACTTACCCTTCCACAGCTGAATCTCGTCTCTTAGCTCTCTGACAATCTCTTGTTCTTCGATTTTGCCGATTAATGCTAAGAAACGCTGCTCCCAGTGCCGACTCTCAACTTGCATCCGCCTATAGGACTCTTCTAAGTACAGGCAGTGCCTTTTCAGCTCGTCAGATCGTTCTTGCTCATATCCCAGCATTTCTTGATATTCCTTAAGAGCATACCCAATGGAGTTTCTTTCGTGTTCAAGGCTCTTTAGCTGATTCTTCAACTCCATCACCAAGCGAGATTCTTGTTTGGGCTCACCTGCCGCCATCTTCCACCCTCTGGCTTCCTCAAGGGCTTTCCTCGTTCTTTGCTTGTATTTCTGAAGTTCATCCCTAGCTCCCTGCAGATGTTTTTGAGTCTCTAGCTTACTCTTCTTTTCTGCCTTGAATTGCTGAACACTCTCCTCGATAGCCGTTGTCTTAATCTCATTCTCTTCTTCTAACTTCTTCTTTTGGAGAATTACCTTTTCTAATTCCGCTTGCAATGCCCTTTTCTCTTCCTCTGCTTTAGCTAAAGCAGACTTAGCCTCGTTTAATTCCTCCGTAGTAGGAAGGCGGATCTCTGGCATCTCTCTCTCAACTGGCCTTGCCTCTTGGGACGGTGGACGGGTACTCTGGATCCTTTCATGCAACCACTGATAGAAAGTAACATTACCAATCTTCTTCATGAGCTCATCCTTATCCTTCCGGACCACATTTTCCCAAGCCTTCGAGATCTTTCGAAGCACGCCCTCATTCTTTGGATCTTCTTTGCTGAGGAAGACGGTAGCCAACATGTCCTTGGTAGGCATATTTCTCATGGGGTACCCAAGCTGTCGGATAGTCAAAGAGGGGTTATAATTAACACAACCTTGAGTACCCATTAGGGGAACATTCTGAAAATCCCCGCACTGAAACACAATGGAGGGCCTGTCCTTCCAACATGAATGGGTGTACCAACGGACCTTGAGGGCATTGAAACTCCCTAGGGTATGCACCCACTCTTGAGCACTCTTGACCTCCACTTCGCAACCCATGGCATACTCCAACAGGTTTGTAGCTTGATTTTTGTGGGCGATGAAGTGGTTGAGAAACCAGGCATACAACACATGAAGGGAACAAGCAATTTTCTTTTTCCCCAATACCCGGTGATGAGTAAAGGAGTAGTAAGTGTCCGCGAGGACGGCTGGTACTGGGTTGATTGGATTATCCTTGCTGATAAATGCCAAGAATACTCCGATGGCAGTCTCATCAATAAAATTCTCAATTTGTGGGAACAGGACAATCCCGAAGACGGTTAGAGCTAGCAACTGTTTGAAAGGACCCCATCTATCAGCTTGAGCATGGGACTTCATCAAGGCTTCAAAGTAGCTCAGCGGAAACCCCATTATGCGGTTTTTTCTTTCTTTTTGAACTTTTAAGTCCCCAACACCCACTTGCAATAACAAAGATAATCTTTGATCTGAGTAGTAACGTCCCCGGCACTGATATGGCACTGATTCTGACCTAGAGAAGCCTAAGATTTGCTCATACTCCTCTAAGGTTGGAGAAAGCTGGAAATCCTCGAAGATAAAGCAACGGATATCTGGGTCGTAGAACTGGCTGAGGGCCTTCACAGCGTCTTCTTGAATGTCTAACTGGAGCAACTGGAGAATGTTTCCATAGACCCTTTCAAATAACCCACGCTCCTCCAGTCCCATTAAAGAGGCGCACTCTATCAGATTAGCCACGTTCGCTTTCTTCACCACTGGGAACCTCGAATTCAGTATACCTTCTCCCCTTGATCCCATGTTTTTCACGCCTATGACAAGATCCAAGTTATTCCAAGATTACCAGCAAACAAATTAAATGCATGAAGAATGCTACATGAAGCCCTACTTTTTTGGAATTTTGCTTATGTGATGCATGATGTTATGATGCAAAGTGCGGATGATGAGGATGCTTTTTCATATTATTTACATAAAGAAAAATATTTACAAGTGGTGGCTTGGAAATATACCCTATATGCTACCTCATATAGGTATTTATGAAAGAGAGGAAAAATATTTTGTTGTTTTTTTTTTTTGAAAATCATTGAGAGAAAAGAACTTAGCTAAATGTGATAATGCAACACACAATTTGGAAAAGCCCTTGTGACCTAAAAAGAGGTGAGACCTATGATCTAGGGCAATCTATGGGGTAATCCTTCCATATGGCTCTATTCACTCCCCACAAGGCCACCAGAGCCACAGTCTCTTTCACAAAATTCCCCACAAATGCAGCAAACTGCTAGGTGTGAGGCATCATGAAAGAGCACAACTCTGGTTGAAACTTTCGCAAGTAGCCAAACGGACAAAGGTCCTGATGGGCTCTCACTACTCGAATCCACTCTCCTAAGTTTTTGCAGACCTGGGTTATGGTCCCACTCAAAGTATGTAATCACAAGGTGCATGTGTAGTGTGTGTCAAGGGCATTTTCCCTAGCGCTACCCCACCTGCAAATGAAAACCAGACCAGTCCAGAAAACAGCAATCAATATCAAGTTATCTACCCTAGGGTTTCGTTCCTAAGATATCTATAAACAAGAATATTGCTTACCTTTAGAAGAGGAGCCAAGGAGAGGGGACATGAGAGAATATGGGGAAATGCATGCACTTACCCAAGAAAGGGAACGAAGAAGAAGGGATCATGGGGATTGGGAGAATGCAAGGGCATAAGCAATAAAAGGAAAGGAGTATGCCCACAATCAATGATAAGAAAGAAAGAGAATGAAGGTAAACTAAGTATTTAGTCAAATCAATTTACTTTTAAACCACATATTTAATTAGTTAGGTTTGACCCACGTTTTTTTTTAAGCCATTGATTTTTGGGGGTACGCACCAAGCTGCCGGAACTGGATCTCAGCCCGACCGTCAGACTCCTCGAGCAGGCACACCAAATCAAGCCATTGATTTTTGGCAGCCCACTTCAAAATCAAGAAAGGTCCAAGAGGAATCGGTCGGTTGATCGTGGGGGTCAGAACAAAACGCACAAGAGTGGGAAAAGCCATGGGCACTACCGGTCGCCTAAAATCGACCTGCATGGATTGGGCGATGAGGACTGCGCTCGTTTCAAAGAAGAACCGTTCGAGGTGTGTTGTACCCCGAAAAATCCCGTTTAGGGTTCTTCAATGTACAACGTAGAAAATTGTGAAGCCGCCACCAATATTTTAGTTTTTAGACCAAAACATTAGAAAAAAGTCTTTTACAAAAAGGCGGGTGGTCTTTTGAAAAATAGAGATATGGGTTCGGGGGTCGGTTAGGAATGGGGAAGGTATTAGCACCCCATTCCTCCTTTCTACTGAAAGGGAACCTCTAATTAAATTCTGTGGTTTTAATGTTTGATTTGGAGAACACTTAGATTTGCCTATTTTATTCTTATTTGAAGGTGGATGGGAAACTTATGTAAAGAGGGGGAAAAAGAGAGTTTTTTTAGAAAAGAGCTCGACGGGGGTAACGACCCGCTCCTACGTATCTCCCGATACAATGGAGAACTCAGAGCTACGTAGTTCTGCCTCGGTTTTTGTTTTTTAACTTTTTAGGTGAGTTTTCGAAATAGGACGAGTACTAGTGAGTGACTAAACTAGCTAAGGCTATGGGTAATCACCGCTGAGTACTCAAAAGGAGTCGCTACCGCTAGTCAAACGAACTAAGGTTCTGGGTGACCGTTGGTAACAACTTGTTTTTATTCTCTTTTTGAAAGCTTTTTTGAAAAGGATTGATTTGTTTGATGACCAAACTAGCAAAGGCTATGGGTGGTCATCACTTGTTGTTCTTTTTGGAGAAAGGACATCGATGTCAATAGCTAGACGAGCTACGGTTCTGATTAGCTACTAACGACAATGGGTTTGAAAACATTTTTGTTTGTTTTGAAAATGGAGGTTTTTTATTGTTGTGAAAGTGAAGATTTTTTTTGATGTGCTTGACGAGAACAAGTCTCGCTCCTACGTATCCCAAGTGGGAATCAAAGCAACGTAGTTCTTGGAGCGAGAAAAAAGAAGCCTTGAAGAAGGTGTTTGAAAAAGGAAGGAACTTTCATGATAAAACTAGCTAAGGCTATGGGTGATCCTTACTAGTTCACATGGCTTTTGAAAAAGGGAGAGTTTTCATGATCAAACTAGCTAAGGCTATGGGTGATCATTACTTGCTCACATTGTTTTTATGAGTTTGAAATTGATTGAGTGCAAATGCAAAAACTATTTTTAATTATTGATGCAAAAGGTTTTTGAAAATTGAAGTTGTTACTAATGAGTGACAAACTTGTTTTTGAACTTGAGTGCTAAAAGTTTTGAAACTGTAGATGTTACTAACGAGTAACGAGTTGTCTTTCACATACAACATGGTTTTGAGATTTGAAGTGTTACTATCGAGCAGCAATAAGTCTATGACTTTACAAAGTCTTTGAGAAAATCAAAACAACCAAGTTGTGAACACCAATTCAACACTTTCAAGTACAACGAGCACACAAGTAATGAATGCAAAGCATGTAAGTAAATGACGCAAGTAGTTGAATCACTTTCAAGTAATCTTCAACACTTGGGGCATGCACTAGGCATTAGTGTTGAATCACATTACTAAATCATCAACAAGAGACAAGTAATTAACTATGCAAATGAAACACAAAGGGATTGATTCACTTTGGGTGATCTCCCCTACTTGGGATATGCACTAGGCATAAGTATTTGGGATCACATCACCCAATCATCAACAAGAGGTAAGTGATTAAACATGATGTGATATGCAAATAGTGAAACAAGTGTGAATGCAAGTGAAAATATTTTAATGAGAGGTGAAAGGTAAATGGTAAAAAGTGAATGGTAAAATCTTTTTGTATTTTTGAGTAAAGAGTTAATGAATGAGGTAAAAACTTGTGGTAAGAAGTGAAAAGTAAGAATGAAAATGTTTTTAACTTTTTGGTAATTTTTTAAGTGAATAGTAAAATACATTGGTAAATGGTTAAAAAGACACATTTACACAAAATTATTTGCACACACCAAATCAACAAAGCAAGTTGCAACAAAACTAGGGCATAAAAATGGCCTTGGCCGAATGCTTGCAAGCAACATTCATCAACAAATTTCATGCCAAACATGACATAAATTGATGCATAAAAATGACATCAAACACAAACATAACATAGCACATGAGATTATAAGATAAAGATCAAGTATCACATACATTTATTCACACAAAAATTAAGGAAATGAAACAAACATCAAAACCTTAATTTCTACAAATTGAACCCGAAGCTACACATGCTTGAAATCCAACCATTATTCACATTTTGGACATGAAATGAACTAGAAGAAACAAGATCCCTAAGATCTAACATGAGGCCGAAACCAAATCAAGGAGAAAAGAGCATTTTATTCATGAAACAAAGATGCAAAGATGATGATATGCAAAGATCACATAACACAACTTATTCAAAAGGGGTGAGATACCAAATCTCCCCCAACAGCCCTCTAATCTACATTTTGATGAATATGCAAAAGAGATAAGTTTTTTTGATGCAAAAAATTTATGAATGCAAAGAGTTCTAAGAGTTTACCTTGAGCCTTCACTAAACTATGCAAAAATGGAGTGCTAGTGAACCAATCAACCAAATCTTCAAAAGAACACCAACCAAGCCCTTGAAAACCTTCGAAATCCTAAGCTCTTGAGGGTATGAATCTGAACTTGAAGATGGTAGGAAGAAGATATGTGAAATGGGAGTGGATTGGAAGTGATTTGGTGAAGAAAAATCAAAGGAACAATGGGTGGATGATGGTGAGTATGCTCACGGTTTGGAGGCTCTTTTGAGAGAGTGTGCTAGGGTTTTTTTGAGGAGTGAATGATCAGCCAAAAGGTCCTTGTGAGCTGAGCACAAGATGGTATTTATAGAGGCCACTCAAAGTTGAGGGTAACTATGTCACTCCATCTCACTTGTGCTCTAGGATTAGAGTTTTATTTGGGATCAATAGTTAGGATCAATTGTCACAAGGATGGAGGGTAGTCAAGAAGCACAAAGTGAGGAGAGAGGGTGAATAGTGCGCAGCTTTGGAGGGAGGGTGAAGGATAAATTATTTTACCAAAATGTTTTTCCAAATGGTTCATATTGCAAGAATGCCATTTTAATTCAAATGGAGGGTTGGGATTGCATTTACAATTCAAATGGAAGGCTATGATCAAAACATGATTATCAAGCAATAAAATAAATCAAAATTGGGTGGATATGGAGCTGATATGCGCAGGTTTGTGGCCTTGGTGTGCAAGTTGTAAATTGTACAACTTGTACTATTGTGTGATCATTCCATTTCCAACCCATTTTTGATTATTCTTTTTCAAGTAAATCCACAATATTATGCCAAATTGGGCCATATCCTATGATCAATCATTGGGCTCAGAAATAAATGCTACCATCATCCCAAAATTGATTTGGGTGCCCCACTTTGAAGATGCTTGAAGAATATTCCATTGTTGACTTTACGGTTTTGACTTTTTCTTTCTTTTACATAAATCAACAATGTATTTACCAAAAATATGTATGATCAAGCATATCTCACCTCAAGTGATTCCTTATAGATCCCTGTGATTCTTTGATGAAAAATTGAATTTTTGGCGAAATGACCAAAATGCCCTTTTGATCATTAGAACCCTAATCCTCGTTCAAAATGCATTTTCTTTTCAAGAATTACTTCAAAACTCTAAAATGACCCTAAAATCTAAAATGTATGCAAGAAATGATTTTTTTGCTGAGAAATATCTCATTTTTCGAAAATGACCAAAATGCCCTTGGTCTTGAAAAAACTCTGAAAATGCCATAAAAGGCAATGCAATGCATCCCTAATCTTAAGATGACTTTCAAAACTTTGAAATGCATGAATGATGGTCTTCATGACATTATGAATGAATGCTAAGCCTTAACTTACTTATTTTTTGTTTGAAAATTAGGGTTTCGACCTAGGCGGACAAAATTAGGGTATGACAAGGTGATGGCCGATGCGATGAAGGACGCTGGAATTCTTTTCAAAAAATACCAAGATGAGAAAGCAGATCGCCTGGAAGGTAGGCGCCTTGCCAATAGATATTCATTGCTTGAAGACGATCTAGTTGATAAAAATTTTAAACTGAACTCTGCCTTGTCGTTGCTCGCAGAAGTGAGGGGTGAGCGGGATGATTTGCTCAAGAAGATGAAGGAACTTGAACCGAGTATCAAGGCGATCGCTGACAATGAGAAGAAGCTCGACGATGCAGAACGCCAACTTGTGGCCGCTGTTGCTGCTCAAACTGCGGCCGAGTTTGCCCTGGACAAGGCGATCGTCGACAAGAACACAGCTGAAAAAGAGGTCGAACGCCTCACTTCAAAGAATGCAGAAATGTCGAACCAGATCGCTGGTCTAAAAAGTGACCTGGATGCCATGGAGGGGGAAAAGAACAATCTTCAAGGTTGTTACAAAGACGTTCTTGACCGGGCGAAGGGAGCTGCGGAGGGTCAATTTGAGAATGCGGTCAGTCAGATTAAGCTCCTCTACCCTGATTTGGGGGTCGATCGCGAGATCGTGCAAAGCAACACCGTGTGATCGATCAGCAAATCGTGCGTCCCAAGAAAATACTGAAGGGGAAGGTCGTTCAAGAAGAGGCGGTCATCTACCAGGCCCCTAGCGAGTCTTAAACTTGTAATCTTTTGAATTCTGTAATCTTGGATTTTGCACTTTTGGGCCGTCTGCGAGCAGTGTTTTAATGGGCGCCCTGGATACGACCAGGGCGTCCTCGTCTGTACTTAATGATCATTCAGCGTTTTGTTCGCCCGTTAATTTCAATGAACTTTGGCCTGTTTAACTGTTCTTCAATTGAATTCGATTCTTTTTTGCTATGGTCGGTCGCACCCGACACAATTTTATATGGACCAATCAATGGTCCTTCGTTGTGGCAGATTGTTTGTTGTGGGTCGCTTGTTTATCCACACTTAGGCCAATCGATGGCCTTTCGTATAGGCCGCTCGGTGGCTCTCGTTTGGGCCATTCGATGGCACTCTTTTAGGCCGCTCGGCGGCTCTCGTTTGGGCCATTCGATGGCATTCTTTTAGGCCGCTCGGCGGCTCTCGTTCGGGCCATTCGATGGCACTCTACCGGTCGCTCGACTGCTACTCGCATGATGAGCGACCGTGCATACAATTTGCAGGAAATAAAGTACAAAAGTCAAATTTTAAGGTCGGTCCTCGGTAAAAAACCCCTGTGGGGAAAAAGAGCGACCGCCTGTTCTTTATTGATCAATTAGTGTTTACAACTTAGATATAATACTTTCTCAACTTTTCAGCATTCCATGTTCTGGGGATGGCCGCCCCTTCCATGGTTTCTACCTCGAAAGCTCCCTTTCCAGTCTTGCTGATGACACGGTATGGTCCTTCCCAATTAGGGGCGAGCTTTCCCTGGCGAGCGTTCTTATTCCCCACGTCGGCCCTCCTAAGGACGAGCTGTCCAATGGAGAACTCCCTCTTCTGGACGCGGGCGTTATACCTGGCAGCGACCTTCTGCTTGATGAGTTGCTCCCTAAGTGACGCCTTGGTTCGCAGCTCATCAACCAGGTCGAGCTCTTCTCTTGTTGCTCGCTCATTTGCGGCCGGGGTTGGTGGGTTGGTCGTCCTCTAACTTAGCTCTCCCATCTCAATCGGGATGACAGCGTCAGTTCCGTAGACAAGTCTAAATGTTGACTCCCCGGTCGATGAGTGGGGGGTCGTTCTGTAGGCCCAAAGGACCGACTGTAGTTCTTCCGCCCAATTACCCTTGGCTTCATCCAACCTTCTTTTCAGTCCGCGTAGTACTACCCTGTTGGCCGCTTCTGCCTGGCCATTGGTTTGTGGGTGCTCGACCGAGGTGAAACGCTGTTTCACACCTAGGCCGGCCAACATTTCTCTGAACTTTCTGTCTGCGAACTGAGTTCCATTATCAGCCACCAGTTGTTGGGGCACTCCAAAGCGGGCGAGCACGTTTCTCCCAAAAAACTTAGATACCTTCGCTGAGGTAATGGTTGCAAGTGGCTCTGCTTCTATCCACTTAGTGAAATAGTCGATCGCAACAATCAGGAATTTCAACTGACCTGGTGCAGGTGGAAAAGGGCCGAGCAGGTCCATGCCCCACCAAGCGAACGGCCATGGTGGGGTTAGGCTGTGTAGTTCTGATGAGGGCGCTATATGTACGTCGGCATGAATTTGAAATTTCTTGCACTTCTGAACAAGTATCTTAGCATCCTCATCCATGGTCGGCCAATAGTATCCGGCCCTGAGCGCCTTTTTAGCAATCGACCGACCACCTTGATGGCTACCACAATCGCCTTCATGTATACCCTCAGTACATGGTCGGCTTCGACAGACGTAAGGCATCTCAGCAATGGGGATGAAAAGCCCCTTTTATACAGTCTTCCTTCGATCACTGAGTACCTGGTCGCCCGCAACCTCAGGAGCTTTGCTGCCTTCTGGTCGGAAGGTTCTACTCCATTAAGGATATATTGCAAGATAGGAGTGATCCAGTCTTTGTTCAAGTCGACCGCTAGAATGGCTAACGGTCGGGCAGGCTTGGTCGATACGCTCGGCCGCGTTAACGTTTCTTGGATAAGGCTTCTGTGGTTCCCAGGAGTCTTTGTACTGGCTAACTTCGATAGGACGTCGGCTCGAACGTTCTCTGTCCTGGGGACGTGCTTAGCTTCTGCTCGGTCGAATTGCTTGAGCAGATCCCTTACCTTGGCCAAATAATTCTTCAAGACGTCGTCCTTTGCGTCGTATAGGTCTTGAATTTGCGAGACTACCAGTAGAGAGTCAGAGTGAAGTTCAACACGGTCGACGTTGAACTCTTTGGCTAGCTGCAGCCCGGCAATGCACGCTTCATACTCGGCCTGGTTGTTTGAAGTGTGAAACGCGAAAGTCAATGACACTTCTACGGTAAGTCCTTCTGAGTTCTCAAGTATCAAACCGGCCCCACTTCCTTTGCTGTTGGAGGATCCATCTACGTGCAAAGTCCAGATCGTGATGGCCTGACCGTCTGGTATTGGAGTCATCTCAGCGATGAAGTCGGCCAACACTTGGGCCTTAGCGGCCGATCTAGCCTCGAACTTGATCCCAAACTCACTGAGTTCCACAGCCCACTTGATCATACGCCCTGCGAGGTCAGGTCGGTGAAGGATTTGCCTAATAGGCTGGTCGGTCCTCACCACGACCTGATGGGCCACGAAATAAGGGCGCAATCTACGAGTGGCCACAAGTAACGCTAAGGCTAGCTTCTCGATCTTCTAGTATCTGATCTCTGGGCCTTGAAATACCTTACTGATGAAATAGACCAGGTTTTGCTTTAGGTCGCTTTCTCTTACGAGAACAGCGCTCATGGCTTCGTCCGTTATGGCCAAGTATAAGTAAAGCGTCTCCCCTGGTTGCGGCTTGGTCATGATGGGCGGGTTGGTGAGTGCCGCCTTCAGCTCGTCCAATGCTCGCTGGCATTGGTCGGTCCATTCAAACTCGACCTCCTTCTTCAAGAGCTTGAACAGTGGAAGCGATTTGCACGCTGGTTTGGGTATAAATCGTGATAGGGCAGCGACCATGCCATTCAATTGCTGAATTTCTTTTTTCGTAGTGGGTGGCCTCATGTTGGCGACCGCCCTACACTTGTCAGGAACTTGCCCGCCCTTACTCCGAAGGTGCACTTCTCTGGATTCAACCTCAAGGAATTCTTCCTTGCTTCCTCAAAAATTTCCCTTAGGTCGTCAATGTGGTCTTGGTCGGTCTTGCTTTTGATGATCATATCATCAGAGTAGACCTCTGATATCCGACCGATCTGCCTCCTGAAGACCTTGTTCATCATTCTTTGATAGGTCGCGCCGGTGTTCTTCGGACCAAAGGGCATTACCTTGTACTGAAAATTTCCACGATCGGTCATGAACGCGGTCTTCTGCCGATCGGGTGGGTACATAGTTATTTGGTTGTAACCTGAATAAGCGTCTAAAAAAGACAGGAGTTTGTAGCCCGCAGCCCCGCCGACCAGTTTGTCAATGTTTGGCAGGGGAAAGGCATTCTTTGGGCACGCCTTATTCAGGTCGGTATAGTCGACGCACATGCGCCACTTACCATTTTTCTTCTTCACTAACACGACGTTGGAAAGCCAAGTCGTATACTTAATCTCTTCAATGAAATTGGCCTTGATGAGGTCGTCCACTGCCTCTGCGGCCGCCAATGCTTTCTCTTCGCTCTGAGTGCGTCTCTTTTGTGCGACCGGTCTGGCTGTCTCATCAACGGACAGTTGGTGGCAAGCAATTTCTATTGGGATCCCGGGCATGTCTGATACCCGCCATGCAAAAAGGTCTGCGTAATCTCTGAGGCAGGTGATGAGATCTTGCTTGTCTTGTTCAGGGAGGTCGCTCCCCAACTTAACTGTCTTAGTTGGGTCGTCCGATAACTGAACATCGACCAATTCCCCTTGGGGCTCGGGCCTCTTGAGTTTATTCTTTAGCTCGTGGGCTAAATCGTCGTCGCCATCCTCAGGGTCGCTATCTGGGTCGTAACGAGCATCCAGGTCGGCTACATTGACCTGATACCCCTCTCCGAGATCCTGCGGTTTAGGACTTACCACCTCCATATCACAAATCTCTTGATAGAGGAAATGGCTCCTCATGGCCGCGTCCATGTCGGCCATTACTGTCACCACCTGGTCGCTTTTACTATAGAACTTCATCTTTAAATGCACAGTTGAGGCTACGGCCTCCAATTTTCCCAGTGTTGGCCGGCCTATGATGCAGTGGTAACACGATTTGATTGGCAGAACTAAGAACGTCGTCCTGACCGTCCTGTACAACGTGCTGCCGTTCGTATCGTCTCCAAAAGTAACAAGCAATTCTATCGTCCCCAGGGGGTAGGTGGTCGCCCCATTGAACCCGGTCAATGGGGTTGGTACGACTTGCGGAATGATTTCGCTCCTGTCCATGTTTAACTTGTCAATCAGTTCCTCAAACATGATGTCGGCCGAGCTCCCTTGGTCGACCAGTATTCTTCTGACCTCGGTGTTGGCCATTACGGCCGATACCACCAAAGGGACGTAATTATTGATTTTGCTATCGAGCAAGTCTTCGTCCCCGAAAGAAATGGGCGGCCTATTCGAGGCCAGCCGTGGGGTTGAAGTTGAGCCGACCATCATAAGTTCATTCCACTTCCTCTTCATTGCCTTGTTGGACTCTCTGATATCCAACGGGTTACCTCCATGGATGACCATGGCTACATTGCGGCCCTTCGACTGTCTGAGGTCGCGATCTTCCTCAGAATTATCACGCGGTCGCTCGACCGTCGAGTTGACGATCGCTTTGCCTCTATCGTTGGCGGGTTGGCCAACGACTCTTTCTTCAGGGCGATCTTTACCTTCATCTCTGATATTGCCTCAACTTGCCTTTCTGAATGAGATCTTCTATGTCATCTTTTAGGGCCATACAGTCATTGGTATCATGCCTTTTGCTTTTGTGGTATCTACAGTATTTCTTGGTAGGCCGACCTCCTTTCTTTAATACTAGAGGATCAGGTCGCCTAACACCAGTGAACTCGTTGTTTTGGCACTCCGTGAAGATCTGCGCGATCGGAGTGTTCAACTTTGTACAATGCTCGTACTTCTTAGGCCGGTACTCGGGCTTAGTGTCACGATAGTTTTCTTGCCCCTTGGCCGGCCTGCTATTCTCTTCTTTGGGACGCGCGCGGGCGCCCTTGTCAGAGGCCAATTGCTCTTCATAGCCCATATGGTCGTTGGCCCTTCTAAGGAACAGGCCGAGGTCGTAGTAGCGGTTCAATGAGGATTCTTCAGCAAATCTGTGGTTCTTTCTTATACCACGTTTGAGATACTTTAGTTTGTCCGTGTCTGATAGGTTGCGGACTGTGTCAGCCTCTGACATGAACCGATCGACGAACTCCCTCAATGGTTCGTTCTCTCCTTGGACGACCGAGTCCAAGTGCTCTTCATAACGATACTGACAACGGTTGGCTGTATAATTGGCCAAGAACATTGCCACCAGACCTTCATCGTCCGACCTAGCTCTCTGTAGCTACAGTAGTTGTTGAAGTACATGAGGTGTTTATCGGGATCCCCGCGGCCGTTAAACTTGTTGAGGTTCGGGGGCTTCCTCAGATCCCTTGGAATGCGATAACGTCTGATTTCGCTGGTGAAGGGCCCTTGTCCGGTCGTAATGTAATTCTGCCCATAGGGCTGCATGGCGGCATAAGTTTGATCGATGGGCAGACCGTAAAGGCCGACTGCCTGACCAAGGAATCCGTCGGCAATTGGAGGGGGTCCAGGGTATTGTGGAGCATGCGACGACGACCGTCCTCTAGGCCGCTCTGAATAGTTTCTTCTTGATCGGCCGATGGCTCGGGAAACATCTCCAATCTCCCCGTTGCGGTAGTCATTAAACTCCTCATACGAGTCCCACGACCTGCTTCTTGATCGGCGGGATCCTGAGGACTCGTTGGACGAGTATCTTGTTGGCGACCTCCCTGACTCTGGTCGGTAGCTCGAGTCAGCATAGTCGTAATCTTCCACGGGGGAACGACGGTGGCGTCTTCCTCGATGAGGGGGCGACCTATGGACGATCACCCTTCTTGAAGGATTGCGTTGGGATACGCTTCGACGAGGAGGAACTTCTCTTGGGGGCAGTGAACGATGTGGCCGAGATGGTTGACCTTGACGACCGTTATCCGCACGCGGGCGGATCGAGATCGACCCTCTCTCATAGCGATCGATCAGCTCATCTCGATCTGCAATCACTTGATTCTTTTGCTCCAGAATTTGCATGAGTGCTTGGGTCACGTGCTCTGGCAATGCTACGATTCCGGCTTCGGCCAGCTCGGCCGGTAGTTGCTGGACTGGTTGAATGACTGGCCCGCGGCCACCCTGCACTGAGGGTTCTTGGCGAGGCTCGCCTTGTGATTCATGAACTGACACAGGTACGCCCTCTGGGGTCTGTTGAGGTCGGTCCTGTCCAGAGGGGTTGAGTCTTGAAGAAGCGCGTTTCTGACGTGGCGGCATGGTTTGATGTGGAATAGCACTCGGGCCTCCCACTGTGGTCGCCAATTGATCGTACCTGATCAATACGATGAGATGCTGCTGTCTGATGATGTTGCTCGGTCGTTGGGATGAAGGACCGAGTTCTGGGCCGCACGCGGGTGGTACCTGCAAAGGCACTCCAACGCTCAAGTCAGAGGTGCTTCAACGGGCAGGGTCACAAGGTGAGTAAAACGTACCTGAAGCCACATGCTAGTGTGGTATATATACTGTTGGCTGTGCAGGCGCTCTAGCCGTTGCGCTTATCTCGGAGCCGGCCGCGTCTTGCGGAGCAAGCCATGTATTGGGCCGCGCTGGACCTGTTGGGCGAAATTGGGCTTCGAGCCCACTCCGGAACAGTCTGCGAAAGCGATTTTCAACTTTATAAACATAAGTCGTACAATCGTACAATTCTAAGATGCAAAACAAACTGAATACATAACAAGATAAACAGCGTCAGCAACTCCTCAAACGTCTCCATAGCCATGCCTCATCGTCTTCAACTTAACCTGTGACTCTGAAAAACAACAACATGGGTTGGGTGAGACAACTTGTCTCAGTGAGTTCTATCAAGACCCCTTACTAACTCTCTCGGTTCAATTATGCTTGATTCATTATTCTTAACTCATAAATCATTGTCCTCAAAATTGACTATGTGGCTGAACTAACGTTGTCCTCATAACCCTCAAGCTGGTTTCAAGAGGCAACACATAAACTGAAAACTGATTTTTAGCGTGTGACCGGTCATTTGGCAAAATAACCTCCCGGTGAACCCATACCACTCATCCGAGTGGTCCCCTCATGGGGCCTAGGTTCATAGGGCTCATGACTTCCCCTCCCCTAGCACACTAAACTGAAATAGGGTCGTCACCCTAACTGAACTGATGTATATATTTTAATATACCCTGAACGATGAACAGTGAACAATGATCTGTGAACATAACAATGGCTCATACTTACATGGTCTAAATCTTAACCTAATCTTATACTTAGCATGATCTTGTTATTATGTGATCTCACATGGGATTACTATCGTCGTTAACTTGACTTATAATTATCCATCATTCAATCCAAATCATATTGTATCACCCACACTCAACATTATGATAGCATAACTTAATCATAATCAACCTCACAATATAAACATGATTTACAACATTCAACTAATCATCAATCATCATCCAAACTCATGGCAATAGCATCATAACATCATACAATTTTGATTACATGATTAGTTAGGCCTTTCAACATGCTTCCTAACGCACCTGAGAACACTTAAATCGGACCATCGGATCAAAAGTTATAGCGAAAACAAAATAGGTTAGTTTTGTTGAAAATTTACACTGCATCGCGACGCGGACAGAGTCCTTCGCGACGCGGACAGAGTCCTTCGCGACGCGAAAAGTTACAGAACCAAAACCTTCGCAAAATTAAACATGGTCGCGTCACGACAGGCACGAGTCGCGACACGATGGGTACCTGATAATGGTAAAAACAGACTTTTCGAAAAGCGATTTTGTCCCGTTTCTCTTTCAATCCGGGGCCGAGACTTTCTATTACCTCCGAACCATCAAAACAGGTAAAATATCCAGTAATTCCAGTCCAACAATATCACATATCAATCAACAATCACAATCACAATTTCATAATTCCAAATCAAACAATCTCATGACTCGATAACTCAAACGCGAGGTTTTCACAAACGTTTCCATACCGGTTTTTCGTAAAACGCGTGGCTCAACTCAGAACACATGACACATGACCGTAAATTCCAAGTGAGTATAGAACTCACCTCTTGGAGACAAAAGCAATTGATACAATCAGAAATTCAGCAAGACGAATCACCAAGAACGCTACGAACGGACTCCGAACTTTCCTGAACACGCTCTAAAAGCTCCCTACCGAAAACCCAGTTTCCCAAATGTATGAATTCTGAATCCAACACTGAAATGTTACTTAGCTTGCTTCAATATGCGATTCAGTGACTGAAGTGGGTTCTAGCACTCTCTAATTGAACATGCAAAAGACAGATTTCAGAATTGGGTCGAGTGAAGCTTTGGTGGTCGTCAATGGTGATTTTGGCTTGGAGGGGGAATTGATTTCGAAATTAGCATCAGTGGAAAGAGGAAGGAAAGGCTATTCTGATGGTGGGGATGGATCACACATGCAATGAATATTTGAGGAACTCTCCTCTCTTTTTTTTCGCTTCTCTCCCTCGCGCCCCCTTCTCTTTTCTCCCCTCTCCAATGCTGTGTCAGTTTCAGAAATTCTGGGCAAAAGGAGGAAGTAGGCCATGTGAAAGGATAGTCTTACCCCTCACTAAACATTCTATTCCCTATGACTCCTCTTCACCCTAATCGCCTTACTTAACATACTTAAATGTTAGTCACACACAATATTCATACTTAATCAATCAAACAATTTAATTTTTATTTTCAACCAAACTCAATAAATCAATAAATATTATTTCATGCCAAATAATTTAAATAGCAAAAATAGGGGATGTTACAATCACCCCAACTTTTAAAAATTTTGTCCTCAAAATTGGACTAAATATACCTTTCGCCGAACCATCATCAGCTTTGCCTTTTTGGGCGTCCAACACATAGATTCTTTCTCGTGCGAGACTGGCCTGCTCCTCTCTACTCCTCTTCTTCACCGGACACTCGTTAGCATAATGCCCTTTTTCCTTGCAGTAATAACACATAGTTGATCCCAGACGACACTCTTCAGTGTGAGGCTTTCGGCATTTCGAACACTTAACGGACCTTGGAAATCCAGATGCCACTACTTGATTTCCTTTGCCGGAGTTACTCTTCGGCTCATCACTTGGGGCTGACAATTCCAATGCCTTATTCTTCTCCTTCCGATACGCTCTCTTCTCTTCATACATCCTCTTGAGATCTCCCTCTGCAGAATAAGATTGTTGCACCAATGCCGGATGACCGGTCATAGCATAGGAACTAAGACCCTGGTTCACATCACCACCGAGACCTTGCTCGAACGTAATCATCTTCTGCTGCGCCTCGATGACCTTCTGCATCCATTCAAAGTGTGGATCGACGGGGACGCTTCCCCTACCTCTACCAGCCATGATTCTGCGAAATATGCACAAAGTATTGAGTTGATCTGGCTCAATGTATAATAGCATATTAAGAGGAATCACACTTAGAAGACGTAAGAGACTCTTGATTTCTAAGCCCGACTAGGTCGAACTGCTCTGATACCAATTGTAACACCCCGATAATTTCTAACTTGTAGAAATCACCGAAATGCACTACTGGCATATATCCGAGTAACTTCCTTTATAAATATTGAACACAATCTAAAACTCGATGCTAAAACCCATCAAGTACGCTTACATAACTGAACATGAGAAATACATGATATCGTTCCTTACACGCTTAACTAGTGTTCAATAGTCAAAACAGAAAGTCCGTGGAAGCGATTTACAACTTTATAAACATAAGTCGTACAATCGTACAATTCTAAGATACAAAAAAAACTGAATACATAACAAGATAAACAGCGTCAGCAACTCCTCAAACGTCTCCATAGCCATGCCTCATCGTCTTCAACCTAACCTGCGACTCTGAAAAACAACAACATGGATTGGGTGGGACAACTTGTCTCAGTGAGTTCTATCGAGACCCCTTACTAACTCTCTCGGTTCAATTATGCTTGATTCATTATTCTTAACTCATAAATCATAGTCCTCATAAATGACTATGTGGCTGAACTAACATTGTCCTCATAACCCTCAAGCCGGTTTCAAGAGGCAACAGATAAACTGAAAACTGATTTTTAGCGTGTCACCGGTCACTTGGCAATATAAGCTCCCGGTGAACCCATACCACTCATCCGAGTGGTCCCCTCATGGGGCCTAGGTTCATAGGGCTCATGACTTCCCCTCCCCTAGCACACTAAACTGAAATACGGTCGTCACCCTAATTGAACTGATGTATATATTTTAATATACCCTGAACGATGAACAGTGAACAATGATCTGTGAACATAACAATGGCTCATACTTACATGGTCTAAATCTTAGCCTAATCTTATACTTAGCATGATCATGTTATTATGTGATCTCACATGGGATTACTAACGTCGTTAACTTGACTTATAATTATCCATCATTCAATCCAAATCATAATGTATCACCCACACTCAACATTATGATAGCATAACTTAATCATAATCAACCTCACAATATAAACATGATTTACAACATTCAACTAATCATCAATCATCATCCAAACTGTAACGCCCAAATATTTAATTAAATTATTTAATTAAATATTTAGGTATCCAATTATTTATTTATTTATTTTAGTTGGTGTAATTATATTAGCATTTAACTAAGAGGTGTATAATCGAATATTAGGGGATGGTGTTAGTGATCGGGCTTAAGCTGGAGGAAGGTCCGTGATCCATGAGCCCACTAGCTAGGTGCATAGGTGAAGCACCTAGGCTAGGGTTTTGGCTCATTTGCGAATTGCTTTGAGAAAAAGAAAAGAAAGGTTGCGAATAGAAGAGAGGAAGAGAGAAGAGGGATGGCGCATCCAAGAGAGGAGAAGAAGGAGGGTTTTGCGAATTCAAGGAGAGGAAGGAAGCTGTGTTGCTGAGGTTTTGTTGGTGACGTGATTAAGAGAATTGGTGCTCTCCTACTATAAGGTAAGGGTGGGGTTCTTCCTTATAATAGGGTTTTATGATGGGGTTATGTGGGAATAGGTCCTATGATGCATAGGGTTCGATTTTGATGTTGAGTTGATGATAGTTATATCATGATTATGTTAATTGAGATGTTGGCTTGATTTGGTGAATGTTGTAGCTTTAAAAAAATGGTGTTCATTGTTGTTATCACGAATTGCATGCTAAGTGTTTGAATAAATGTTGTTTGGTGTTGTAATTGGCAATTCATGATAATTGACAGTGGGATTTAAGAAATGGTGAACTAAATTGGTGACTAAATCGAATTGGTGGTTTAACGTGGTGAAATTCTGAAATTTTGGGTCCCTAGGGCGCCATGGGGGCCAAGTGTTGTTGCTGTCCCTGTTGCTGAAAACGGCGCCCTGTGCCTGGGCGCCATCTTTGGTCATGTTGCGTTCGGTGCTGTGTTGCAGGAAACGGCGCCCTGTGCTTGGGCGCCACATCCTGGGTGTGTTACGTTTCCTGCTGTGTTGCTGTTTTAGACGCCCTGTGTCTGGGCGCCGTGTCTGGGTGTGTTCCTGATTGTGTTATGTTGTGTTCCCTGCTGTCTGGGCGCCAAGGGCGCCATCTCCGGCAGTGTTGCCTGCTGGGCGCCTCCCTGGGCGCCAGTTCCTGCGTTGTGTTGCCTATGGGCGCCATGGGCACCATATCCTGTGTCTTGTTGCGTTTTTGTGTTGCCTGGGTGCCAAGGGCGCCAGTTCCAGCGTGTTGCCTGCTAGGCGCCCTGTGCCTGGGCGCCATTTTCAGGATGTCTCTCAGTTTTTCCCCTGTTTTGTTTTCGACATATCTTTTGACTCGGGAGACCGACTGAGAAGTTTCAAAATGTTTTGGAAAGCTTATTCAGAGGCCTAGATGAATATTCTAATTTGGGGCAAAGTAGTCTATTTTTCTGGAAATTGTTAGCCGTTGGCTTAGTCGTTAAATGTTGCCGTTTTTGGAAAAGGAAAATTTGTCGCATCTCAAATATTTTGGAAAATTGTCGTCGTCCCAATATTTTGGAAACTCGTTGTCATTTTGGTGTCTTGGTGCTGTTTGAGCTAGGTGTGAAGGCTCAAACCTTGGTGTTGTTGGAGCTAGGTGTGGAGGCCCCAAATCTTAGTTTCCGTTGTTTCGGGTAGTTTGGTGTTTCGGTGTCGTTGGGCTAGGTGTGAAAGCTCAACTTTGGTGATATTCGGTGATTATCTTTGGTATGTCACATTGTGACTATTTTGGATGATTGTCTGTGTGCATTCATGGTGTCGCATACAGCATGTGCATTTATTTTGGTGAAGGCCTTTGGTCTTGGAGCTGGGTGTGAAAGCTCAGTTTTTCTAAAACTGTTGAGCCGGGTGTGAAAACTCAATTTTTGGTGAATTGGTGAGCCGGGTGTGAAAGCTCTCAATTTTGGTGACGCCTCTATTTACAGGAAAAACTTTTGGTGATTTGGTACCACATCCATATGCCCGTTGGTGTGGGTTGCATTCATGCACTAACATGACATTTGGTGACTGATTGTGGTGTTTATAGATTGACGTATGTTTACGTTTTGACGTGTGTTTATAATTTGATGTGTGTAGTGGAGTGGTAGATATAGTTGTCATTTTCTAGCATATTTCCTATCATTTTACGCTATTATATTGAAGATATCTCACCCCTTCTGTTTGAATGTTACCCCTATGCGGTAACGTGCAGGTGATTGCGAGTGAAGGCGTAGTTACCTTCGCTAGTCTGAGTCGGTGTCCTTTGCTTTGATATGTAACACTCAAGGGGGGAAACGAACCTAGACTTTGGCTGTTGCATTTTATTTATTTGGAGTTCATTCAGGAATGTTATTATATTATGTTTTGAAAACTTATTTCTATTCCGCTGCGTGGTGATGCATTATTGACAATGTGGTTAATTAAACTGATGTTATGGGCTTCGTCCCTTTTTGACAAAGTGATATATATATATCTTATGTGATGTTTTGAACTATCGATGAATATGTGACATCTCTTTTCGAAGTATGAAAAATTTTTATAACTCTGATTTTATTAAATAATTACCAGGTAGAAAAGGGGTGTTACACAAACTAATGGTGATAGCATCATAACATTATACAATTCTGATTATATGATTAGTTAGGCCTTTCAATATGCTTCCTAACGCACCAGAGAACACTTAAATCGGACCATCGGATCAAAAGTTATAGCGAAAATAAAATCGGTTAGTTTTGTTGAAAATTTACACTGTGTCGCGGCGCGGACAGGGTCTGTCGCGACGTGAAAAGTTACAGAACCAAAACATTCGTAAAATTAAACGTGGTCGAGTCACGACAGGCACGGGTCGCAACGCGATGGGTACCTGATAATGAGAAAAACAAACTTTTCGAAAAGCGATTTTGTCCCGTTTCGCTTTCAATCCGGGGCCGAGACTTTCTATGACCTCTGAAACATCAAAACAGGTAAAATATTCAGTAATTCCAGTCCAACAATATCACATATCAATCAACAATCACAATCACAATTTTATAATTCCAAATCAAACAATCTCATGACTCGATAACTCAAACGCGAGGTTTTCACAAACGTTTCGATACCAGTTTTTCGTAAAACGCGTGGCTCAACTCAGAACACATGACACATGACCGTAAATTCCTAGTAAGTATAGAACTCACCTCTTGGAGACAAAAGCAATTGATACAATCAGAAAATCAGCAAGACGAATAACCAAGAACGCTACGAACGGACTCCGAACTTGCCCGAACACGCTCCAAAAGCTCGCTACCGAAAACCCAGTTTCCCAAATGTATGAATTCTGAATCCAACACTGAAATGTTACTTAGGTTGCTTCAATATGCGATTCAGTGACTGAAGTGGGTTCTAGCACTCTCTAATTGAACATGCAAAAGACAGATTTCAGAATTGGGTCGAGTGAAGCTTTGGTGGTCTTCAATTGTGATTTTGGCTTGGAGGGGGAAATGATTTCGAAATTAGCATCAGTGGAAAGAGGAAAGAAAGCTGATTCTGATGGTGGGGATGGATCACACATGCAATGAATATTTGAGGAACTCTCCTCTCTTTTTTTTCCCTTCTCTCCCTCGCGCCCCTTCTCTTTTCTCCCCTCTCTAATGCTATTTCTGTTTTAGAATTTCTGGGCAAAAGGAGGAAGTGTTTTCCCTTGTGTTTCAGTTGAAGGGATACCCATATATATAGGCCATGTGAAAGGACAGTCTTACCCCTCACTAAACATTCTATTCCCTATGACTCCTCTTCACCCGAATCACCTTACTTAACATAATTAAATGTTAGTCACACACAATATTCATACTTAATCAATCAAACAATTTAATTTTTATTTTCAACCAAACTCAATAAATCAATAAATATTATTTCATGCCAAATAATTTAAATAGCAAAAATAGGGGATGTTACCATCAACCCAACTTTTAAAAATTTTGTCCTCAAAATTTGACTAAATATACCTTTCGCCGAACCATCATCAGCTTTGCCTTTTTAAGAGTCCAACACATAGATTCTTTCGCGTGCGAGAGTGGCCTGCTCCTCTCTACTCCTCTTCTTCACCGAAAATTGTTGCTGTTTCTGAAAACTGTCTCCGAAAATTGTTGCTCTTTCTGAAAACGGTTCCTGAAAATATTTGTGCTGTTCCTATTTTTGTGGGCTGTTCCTATTTTTTTGGGTAGTTGTTGGTTGTTCCTATTTTTGTGGGCTGTTCCTATTTTTTTGGGTAATTGTTGGTTAAATGTTGATTAAGTCATGAAATTGTTAATTGTTGGTTAAATGTTGATTAAGCCTTTAAGTTGTTAATTGTAGGTTAAATGTTGGATAAGTTGTTAAGTGGTAAACTGTTGGCTGATTGTCAAGTCGAGTCAATAAGTGTTAAATGTTGGTTAGATTGTTAAGTTGTCAATGGATTGCTTAAGTTGTTAAATGCCATGGGCGCCGGTTTGGCTGCCCGTTGTGCTGCTGGGCGCCAAGGGTGGCTGCCCAAATGTGAAGTCCATGATTGATGTTTAAAAGGATGTTGAACATGTGATTGTTGCGATGTTGCCAAAATACTGTGATGTTGCCAAAAATGCTGTGATGTTGCTAAAAATATTGAATATTGCTAAATTGTAAATTGTTGACGACGATGTTATACGACGATGAAGTTGCCTCTATTTATTGGCAGGTGACGTGTTATAGGCCTACGGCCATTGTTGCTTTCCGATGTTGTTGTGTAATCGTTGCTATTTGTCGTGCATCTACATAGTGTCGCATGCATTGCATATTTTTACGACGGAGCTATGCTCAAACCACGACGACGACGTTGCGATGATACCCCTATTTACGGGTTTGAATTATGGTACCACATGAATTATAGGGCGGTGGCCCTGAGTTGAGTCACATTCCGCATTACGCGCATATTTATGTGATTGAAACGATGTTGACTGGTGTAAAATGATGATTGATGCCGAAATGATGATGATTGATGTTAAATGATGATTAATGCTGAAAAGATGATGATTAATGTTAAATGAGGAATTGTTGCTGTAACCTGAATATATATTGCTTTTCATGTATCTAATTATATAGAATGATATCTCACCCCTTCTGTTTGAATGTTACCCCAATTGTCGGTAACGTGCAGGTGATCTCGAATGAAGACCATAGTTCTTCACTAGTTCGGTGTCGTCGCTCTGATACGTAGCACTCGGGGGGGATGAACGCTGATTTATTTATTTATTTATGACTTGTATTTTGTTGGATTTTTAGTATTGTGAAGCCGTGCATAAATGTGACAATGTTAATGATTGATTTTGTTGAATTTTCCGCTGCGTGATCGAATGTTATTTGACGTTGACGTTTTAAAAAGTGCTATGTATTTTGAATTCTTTTTGAGAAATGTGACATCCGTTTTGTCGTTAAAAACTCTGATTTTACGTTAATAAACTACGGGTAGAAATGGGTGTTACAAAGTACGCTTACATAACTGAACATGAGAAATACATGATATCGTTCCTTACACGCTCAACTAGTGTTCAATACTCAAAACAGAAAGTCTGCGGAAGCGATTTACAACTTTATAAACATAAGCCGTACAATTGTACAATTCTAAGATACAAAAGAAACTGAATACATAACAAGATAAACAGTGTCAGCAACTCCTCAAACGTCTCCATAGCCATGCCTCATCGTCTTCAACCTAACCTGCGAATCTGAAAAGCAACAACATGGATTGGGTGAGACAACTTGTCTCAGTGAGTTCTATCGATACCCCTTACTAACTCTCTCGGTTCAATTATACTTGATTCATTATTCTTAACTCATAAATCATAGTCCTCAAAAGTGACTATGTGGCTGAACTAAAGTTGTCCTCATAACCCTCAAGCCGGTTTCAAGAGGAAACACATAAACTGAAAACTGATTTTTAGCGTGTCACCGGTCACTTGGGAAAATAAGCTCCCGGTGAACCCATACCACTCATCCGAGTGGTCCCCTCATGGGGCCTAGGTTCATAGGGCTCATGATTTCCCCTCCCCTAGCACACTAAACTGAAATAGGGTCGTCACCCTAACTGAACTGATGTATATATTTTAATAATGATCCGTGAACATAACAATGGCTCATACTTACATGGTCTAAATCTTAACCTAATCTTATACTTAGCATGATCTTGTTAATATGTGATCTCACATGGGATTACTAACGTCGTTAACTTGACTTATAATTATCCATCATTCAATCCAAATCATAATGTATCACCCACACTCAACATTATGATAGCATAACTTAATCATAATCAACATCATAATATAAACATGATTTACAACATTCAACTAATCATCAATTATCATCCAAACTCATGGCGATAGCATCATAACATCATACAATTCTGATTACATGATTAGTTAGGCCTTTCAATATGCTTCCTAACGCACCTGAGAACACTTAAATCGGACCATCGGATCAAAAGTTATAGCGAAAATAAAATCGGTTAGTTTTGTTGAAAATTTACATTACGTCGCGACGCGGACAGGGTCCGTCGCGACGTGAAAAGTTACAGAACCAGAACCTTCGCAAAATTAAACATGGTCGAGTCGCGACAGGCACAGGTCGCGACGCGATGGGTACCTGATAATGAGAAAAACAGACTTTTCGAAAAGCGATTTTGTCCCGTTTCGCTTTCAATCCGGGGCCGAGACTTTCTATGACCTCCGAAACATCAAAACAGGTAAAATATCCAGTAATTCCAGTCCAACAATATCACATATAAATCAACAATCACAATCACAATTTCATAATTCCAAATCAAACAATCTCATGACTCGATAACTCAAACGCGAGGTTTTCACAAACGTTTCCATACCGGTTTTTCGTAAAACGCGTGGCTCAACTCAACACATGACACATGACCGTAAATTCCTAGTGAGTATGAACTCACCTCTTGGAGACAAAAGCAATTGATACAATCAGAAATTCAGCAAGACGAATCACCAAGAACGCTACGAACGGACTCCGAACTTGCCCGAACACGCTCCAAAAGCTCCCTACCGAAAACCCAGTTTCCCAAATGTATGAACTCTGAATCCAACACTGAAATGTTACTTAAGTTGCTTCAATATGCGATTCAGTGACTGAAGTGGGTTCTAGCACTCTCTAATTGAACATGCAAAAGACAGATTTCAGAATTGGGTCGAGTGAAGCTTTGGTGGTCTTCAATTGTGATTTTGGCTTGGAGGGGGAAATGATTTCGAAATTAGCATCAGTGGAAAGAGGAAAGAAAGCTGATTCTGATGGTGGGGATGGATCACACATGCAATGAATATTTGAGGAACTCTCCTCTCTTCTTTTTCCCTTCTCTCCCTCGCGCCCCCTTCTCTTTTCTCCCCTCTCTAATGCTGTTTTTGTTTCAGAAATTCTGGGCAAAAGGAGGAAGTGTTTTCCCTTGTGTTTTAGTTGAAGGGATACCCATATATATAGGCCATGTGAAAGGACAGTCTTACCCCTCACTAAACATTCTAATCCCTTTGACTCCTCTTCACCCGAATCCCCTTACTTAACATAATTAAATGTTAGTCACACACAGTATTCATACTTAATCAATCAAACAATTTAATTTTTTATTTTCAACCAAACTCAATAAATCAATAAATATTATTTCATGCCAAATAATTTAAATAGCAAAAATAGGGGATGTTTCAATCACCCCAACTTTTAAAAATTTTGTCCTCAAAATTGGACTAAATATACCTTTCGCCGAACCATCATCAGCTTTGCCTTTTTGGGCGTCCAACACATAGATTCTTTCGCGTGCGAGAGTGGCCTGCTCTTCTCTACTCCTCTTCTTCACCGGACACTCGTTAGCATAATGCCCTTTTTCCTTGCAGTAATAACACATAGTTGGTCCCAAACGACACTCTCCAGTTGATCACAGAGTTATCCAGACTACATGATGTGTTTCATGTGTCGCAGTTAAGGAAGTATATTCATGATCCGAATCAACCTTTGAGTTATGAAGCGATCGACATCAGACCGGATCTATCTTATCATCCTACTCCAATCGGAATCATCGAACGTGGCGAGAAAACGCTCCGAACGAGATCAATTCATATTGTCAAGGTGCTTTGGGACGGTGCTTCACCCGACGAAGCGACGTGGGAAGTAGAGGAGAGCATGCGGGTGAAATATCCCCATATTTTCAATTGAGGTACGTTTTGTCAATTTTGAGGACAAAATTTTAAAAGTTGGGGTGATTGTAACATCCCCTAATTAGCTAATTAGATTAATTAAATTAGCAAGGGGTTGAGTTAATTAATTAGCATAAACTATTAGATTATGTGATGTTTGAAATTAATGATTTACATGATTATGCATAATTGGTACATTATGTTAAGTAAGTGAATTGTAGAATAATTGTGAATTATAAGTAGCTTAAGTGAGAGTGAAGGAGGGGCGATTTAGTCATTCCATCTTTAAATGAACCCCAACTGAACTTATACCAAACACACTCAGCCACACTTCACAATTTTCAGAAATTCTAAAAGAGAGGGTTTGAGAGGTAGAGAGAGGGAGCTACGCGAGAGAGGGAGAGAAGAGGAAGGAAGCTGAAGATTTCAAATTCCTCCATTGCATGTAAGTCGATTCTAGCTCATTCTCATCCTCTTTTCAAGACCTTTCCATTGACCCCCATTTTCTAAGCAAGCAACCACCTCAACTCCAAAACACCATTTTTGTCCATATGAAGCTCCAAGTTCCAAAAATGGAGTCTAATAGCTGAATACAGTTGCATGTTCATTTTGGGAGCCACAAAGTGAGTAGCAACCCTCATAGGGTAGATTGGGAGTGAAGTTCGAAGTGGTAGAGGCCAAGCTCTATCGGTTCAGTTTTTGGAGCGTTTGGAGTAGCGTGGAGTCGAGTCCGAAATCGTTCGTGAAGTCATTCATCGTTCCATCTCGCGGATTCGTTGATTTTGCGATTTTCATCGCAACCGGTGAGTTCTATAACTCGCTTAGGGAATATATTCTTTTAAATGTGTGTTTAAGATTGGGTCTCGATCGGAAGGGATTTTGGAATCGGAACGGGATGGGAAAACTCATGAAAAAAACCTGTTTTCTGGAAAACTGATAGAGACGCACGGATCGTGTGCCTACGAGCACGGGTCGTGCGCCTCCATCTGATACGACAAGAACTGGATTTTTAAACACGCACGGATCGTACGCTTAGTCGCACGGGTCGTGCGAATGTTTCTGGAACTTTCTACAATTTTAGTGAATAACGCACGGATCGTGCGCTTAGTCGCACGGGTCGTGCGTATCCTTCTGGAAATCTTCAGCAAATTGTTCAAAAACGCACGGGTCGTGCGCCTACACGCACGAGTCGTGTGAGACTTTCTGACCTTCAAATTCAAAGTACCTTTTTATTCATTCCAAATGATTCCAGTCCTCTTCTAATCCATTCCCCAAGGTTCCACAACAATGTAAAGGTAACAATGGTATGAGATTGAACATGTTCGATAGAAAGTTTGTGTGTTATGAATAAAATGGAAGACCGCACTTAGAGAACGCGAGAGTTCATATGTCAAGAATGATAATAATACACGGTATTTGACTGATATTATACACTGTATTTGACTGATATGGTACATGGTACTTGACTGAAATGACTAACAGCCCATTGCGGGTACACAGACTGATAATGTATAATAAATACAAGAGGAAAAAGGGTGACGACCCTTAGAGGTTAGCATACTAGGGGAGGGGAAGTCATGAGCCCCAAAACCTAGACTCAAGAATGTTTCCCCCACTTGAAATAGCGGGATGGGTTCACCAAAGTCAAGAGATACCTATAAAATAGGTAGACTGAGGTGTTATGCTAAAAACATAGAACAAAAGATTGTATGCTTCTTGTGTCGCTTAGGAGGGCCATGAGCTTAAAGGTTACAGGAACTTAATATATTTCCACGTGGTTGCTTTTTAGAGCCACGAGTCAAAGTAAAGCATAAATGAACCGCTAGAGTTAGTAAGGGGTCTCGATAGGACTCACTGAGATAATGTTTATCTCACCCTTCATATTTGTGGTTTTTACAGAGAAACAGGGGAAAGCAAAGGCGATAAAGCACGGTTAGCTGGTGTGACTCTTGGAGTCATTGAAGACTTAATTTCATGTTTTAGACCTTTGTCCCATTTATTGTTTCTATATTTCGATTGTATAACGATCATGTATCAGTTGTAAATCGTTTCCGCTACTTTATGTTTTGAGTATTGAACACCAGGATTACGTACAAGTCTTAAGTTTTGAAACTTAAGCATTTTCAGACAGTTTATGAGGTTCAGAGAACCGAATGTTATGTATTATTGCAAGCTTTTAGATGTGTTCAATATTTCAATAACAGGAAGTTACTCTGATGTATGCCATTTAGTGGATTTCGGTGATTCTATATGTTAGAATTTATCGGGGTGTTACATTATGGTATCAGAGTAGTTCGACCTAGTCGGGCTTAGACAGTTAGGGTGGTTTTGTCCCTCGAGTAATTCTGCTATCTTGCTTCTTGTGATACTAAGAGACATTGAGACTGATCAACTTAATACTTGGTGTATCATTTGCAGAATTATGGCAGGAGGATCGAGGAATAACCCACCGATTGATCTGCATTCTGCATGGATGCAGAACGTGATCGAGAGACAGCAGAAGATGATGGAAGATATATTGCAAATGCAACAGATTGCTCAAGCTCAGCCCCAGCAAGTCCCTGAGCCTCAATTTGACCCAAGGAGGGTTTTCTCTGAATTTCTGAAAATGAAGCCGTCCGAGTTCAGAGGAGGACCAGATGTCATGGAAGCCCAGCATTGGCTAGATGATATAGAGAAGATCTTCGTAGCTATGCAAGTCATTGATGAGGATAAGCTAAGATTGGCAGCTCATATGCTGAAAGGTGAAGCTAACAACTGGTGGACTAATACCAAAGCCATGATGGTAACTATGGATACTCCCCAGACTTGGGAACATTTCAAGCAGGTATTTTTGGAGCAGTTCTTTCCAACAGCCATGAGGTTCGACAAGGAGAACGAGTTTCTGACTCTCACTCAAGGAAGTTCAACTGTGGGTCAGTACGCGGCTAAGTTTGAAGAGTTGTATCAATTCTTCGGTTTGGCCAGGTATGCTCCCAACGACAAGTGGAAAACCGAAAGGTTCAAGTACGGGCTAAGGGAAGACAATGCTCAGAGTTTGAGTTCTTTTGCCTATACTAACTATGCTGCTATGGTTCAACAAGCACACATAGCTGAGAGTGACTTTAAGAGGTTATATGCAAGCAGGAGAGTATTCCATCAGAATAAGAAGAATGTTGGATCATCCAACCATCAGACGGGTCCCAGGCACAACTCTAACAAAGGGAAACAGGTTCAGTCGTCGAACTCCTCAAGGTTCAGTACATGTTCCAACTGTGGAAAGTATCATCAGGGTAAATGCCAGTTGGGATCCAACCAGTGTTATTTCTGCAAGAAATATGGTCATTATGCACGGGACTGCCCAGAGAAAGAGAAGAGTCAAGGAAGTAACCCTGCAGCTACTACAACTCATGGGAGAGTTTACACCTTGGACGCCCAGAAGGTCACTCCGTCAGATAATCTACTAAGGGGTATGGGATCTCTTTTTAATAACTCCGTTAGTGTTTTATATGATTCGGGTGCGACCCATTGTTTTATATCTCAAGTTTGTATCGAATGGTTGGGATTGGCTTTAACTCCTTTGCCTCAACCAATCTCCATTAAGACTGCTGCTGAGGGTAGTGTTCAGACCCAAGCGATATGTGAAAACTGTCTTCTATCCATTGGAGACAGGAATTTTGTGGTAGACTTCATTTGTTTAACAATGAAGGGCATGGACGTCGTCCTAGGCATGAGTTGGATGACGGCCAATCATGTGACTATTGATTGCTTCCATCGAACTATCAGTTTTGCCTCCGAGTCAGTGGAGCTACAACCGCCCAATTCTAAAGCCGTTATTTCTTTCACTTCGGCCAGTAACTATCTGTTCCAAGGCGCAGAAGCTTACGTCGTGATGCTGTCTGCATCTACTGAGACAGGTCAGGATTTATCTTCTGTGCAAGTTGTTAATGAATTTCTTGACGTGTTTCCCGATGAAGTTCCTTCGTTCCCTCCGGATCGTGAGGTGGAGTTCTCTATAGAGTTGGTTCCGGGCACTGGACCTATTTCTATAGCCCCTTATAGAATGTCGCCATTAGAGTTGAGGGAATTGAAAGTTCAACTAGAGGAGCTAATTTCCAAACGGTTCATCTGACCGAGTGCCTCACCATGGGGTGCTCCAGTGTTGCTCGTCAAGAAGAAGGACGGAAGTATGAGATTGTGTATTGATTATCGCCAGTTGAATAAGGTGACTGTCAAGAACAAGTATCCTCTACCGAGAATTGATGATTTGCCAGATCAGTCGAGGGGAGCTTCTGTATTTTCAAAGATTGATTTAAGGTCCGGCTATCACCAAATCAGAGTTCGAGCTTTGGACGTCCCGAAGACCGCTTTCCGTACGAGGTATGGACACTATGAATTCGTAGTGATGCCCTTCGGTTTGACCAATGCTCCAGCCGTATTCATGGATTATATGAATCGGATTTTTAATCCCTATCTGGATCAGTTTGTGGTAGTGTTCATTGATGATATCTTGGTGTTCTCTAAGACAACTGAGGAGCATGTGCAACATCTCCGAATTGTTCTGAGCGTGTTCCGAAAGAAGAAGTTGTATGCTAAGCCGTCCAAATGTGATTTTTGGATGCCCGAAGTTAAGTTTCTGGGTCATGTGATATCTCAGGAAGGTGTTGCAGTGGATCCCAATAAGATTGAAGCTGTGGTAGACTGGGAACGACCATCCACGGTTACTGAGGTAAGAAGTTTCTTGGGATTGGCTGGGTATTATCGGAGATTCATTCAAGGATTTTCCCAGCTGGTTCTTCCACTCACGCGGTTAACTCGCAAGAGTCAGCCGTTTGTTTGGGACTCAGACTGTGATAATTGTTTTGCGGAATTGAAGAATAGTTTAACTTCTGCACCAGTCCTTATTCTTCCAGATCCATCCGTAGGATTCCAAATCTATTGTGATGCCTCAGGTAAGGGTTTGGGATGTGTCCTGATGCAGAATCAACAAGTAGTTGCTTATGCCTCCAGACAGTTGAAGCCGCATGAAGAGAATTACCCTACTCATGATTTAGAGTTGGCAGTGATTGTGTTTGCCCTAAAGACTTGGAGACATTACCTGTATGGGTCTCGTTTCGAAGTCTTTAGTGACCACAAGAGCCTTCAGTATCTGTTTGACCAAAAGTGTAACATCCCCAAAATAATTAATGGAATTATTTGGATGTTAACCCAATTAAATTAATTTAGTACTTGACTGGTAAATTTATTGAGTGCTAAAATTATTTATTGAGTGCTAAAATTATTTATTGGTTGCCATCGGATCGTTAACCGGACAATACGGGTCAAGGAAGTTTTGGAATCGAAATAAGAGATTTCGATCAATATGGTAATTTGACCGCGTTACAAGTTATATATTAAATAAATAAATATAAGTGTGTGTGTGTGTGTTAAAAAGAAAGAAAGGAAAGAATTAAGAAAGAAAAAGAAGAAAAGGAAGCGTACGAGACAGAGGGAGAAACAGAGAGAATGGGAGAAAAGAAAAGAAAAGAGGAAGAAAGGGTGAGGAGGAAGAAGAGGAAAAAGGGGAAAGTTAGGCTCATCAAAACGACTTCCTTCCAACACGAAAAATGCTCAGCGTTACTTCCTCTTCGATTTGGTACCAAGATCTTCATCATCAACTCACTCTCTCTCACTTTGCCATTTTCGAATTTGAGAGGAAAAATTGAGGTTTTAATGGTTGAAGCTCAAGGATAGCTTGGGATGGTGGTTGGCGCGAACCCAAGGATGATGGATCGTTGATTTGGAAGCTAGTTGGGTGATTTGGGGTTGAAAATGAAATTGAGGATTTTGTGTGAATAGTGCTTCAAGAGGAGGAAGATGATGAATAGTATCCATGGAGAATCTCAGGGAATTCGGTCAAAAAGATGTCACGGGATGGAGCGGAAAGATTGGAAGCGCACTTGGGCGTCGCCGGAGCGTGGAGCGGATTCGGGGAGCATTCGTGCGGTTTTGTCAAAAAAACATTTTCACGGAAAGTCTCGGTGTTTCGTGATTTTCATCACGATAGGTGAGTTCTCCTCACGTTTAGGATTTTACGTTTCGAATTTATTGATTAACTGCTTTATCGCTTTCGCTGGACTGGAATATTGTTTGGTGATTGAGTTTGAGAGAATTTGGGTCAAAAACCAATATTTGGAAAATACGTCGCGTTGTGATAAACTTCGATTTGATTAATGTTTTAATGATTGTTTTGGACTGGAATTACTGGTTTTTATATCTGTTTTTAAGTCTCGGAGGTCACGGAATGTCTCGGTATCGGTTAGGGAGCGAAACGGGGTAAAATTGAGTTCAGAAAACCTGTTTTTTTGGCCATTCTGCATATTTTCGCGTCGCGACGGAATCCCATCGCGTCGCGACTGTTTACAGATTTTTCAGCAACTAAACACTGTTTTGTTTTCGCGATAACTTTTGATCCGGGAATCCGATCGAGGTGTTCTAAGATGCGTTGGAAAGCTTATTCAGAGGCCTAACTGAATATTCTATTTTTAAGGTAAAATGAACTGTTTTTGAAGTTGAAATTGTTTTGAAAAGCCGAACAATAGTACACGTGTGCGGATATGTCTTATTAATAATAAAACGGACTATGAGTCCTACGTGGTTTGGTATAACTGACGCGGGATGATTATTATTTAAATCATCTAAAACGGTCTATGATTCACGATATATAAATTATATCGAATATAGGAGTTAGCCCAAATGTGGGTGGATATATATATATATATATATATATATATATATATATATATATACTAGATCGAGTTTGGGTGACGACCCATGAGGTTGACATACTAGGCGGGGAAGTCATGATCCCTTACCCTAGGCCCGTATGCCATTAGGGAAAGTACTATTGGTAAGGGGGTTCACCGGGATTACCAAAGCTGGGGTCGGTGTTATGTCACAGTTATAAAACAGTTCACCGGGATTACCAAAGCTGGGGTCGGTGCTGTAATAAAGTTATGAAGCGGGTTACCGGGATTACCAAAGCTGGGGCCGGTACCGTGTTAAAGTTAGAAAGAATGGTCACCGGGATTACCAAAGCTGGGGTCGGTGTCATTCTAAAGATATCAATAGTATGGTTACCGGGATTACCAAAGCTGGGGCTGGTATCATACTATGTTGTCTAGTACGAGTCACCGGGATTACCAAAGCTGGGGTCGGTGTCGTGCTAAATTAAAAGAATGTACTTTATAAAGTAAACAACGAATGTATGAGAATTCATAAATGAACCGAGAGCGGAGTTAGGGGTCTCGGTAGAACTCACTAAGATTGTATCTCATTGTTTATATGTTGTTGTTTTTCAGATAAACAGGGAAAGTGGAGATCCAAGAGGCACGAGTAGGTGGTACTCGGATGGTTGCCGAAGACTTAGCTTTTATGCTTAAGTTATGTTTTCCCTTGTTAGTTATGTATTTATTTTCCGCTTTCTTGTGCGATATTGAACACTGTATTTTACTGATGGTTTATGGTCTTATTTATGTTTAAGACTGTCCTGTTGTTATTCAGTGAAAATTTTATAGTGGTGTTCAGTATTTAAACAGGAAATATATCTCTGATGATTTAGGTTTGGTACACTTGGGTATTTTTACATGTTAAAAATACTGGGGTGTTACAGTTGGTATTAGAGCAGTTCGACCTAGTCGGACTTAGTTTAGGGTTGAGTCGATTCCTTGTTAGTCCTTGTTGTAATTACACTTGTGATGCTAAGAGACATTGAGCCTGATCAACTTAATACTTAGTGCATCATAAGCGGAATTATGGTAGGATGATCAAGACGCAGTCCTCGACCAAGACCGGAGTCTCCAACCGGTGCATCCTCAGGAAAGGTGGCATGACGGTGGAAGAATACACCGCTAAGTTTGAGAAGTTGTCTCAGTTTTACCAAGTGGTAAAGTAAGCTCCGGATGACGAATGGAGAATGCAGATGTATAAGAGGGGCATAAGTGCTTTCATGACTTAGGGTCTCAGTTCTTATACTATTACCAATTATGTTGCCTTGGTCCAATCAGCCTATGTCGCCGAGGATGATCTCATAGGAAGTATGGGATAGGAAAGAAGGTAGTTGAATTATCAACTCGGAATGCAAAGTCCTAAGATAATTTCATCAAAGGAAAAACAGGTGCAACTCTCTGATTCTTCAAAGGTCAGAAGATGTTCTAACTATGGAAGACATCACCAGGGTGATTGTCAACACAGATCAATCGGCGCTATTATTGTAATGAAGAAGGTCACTATACAAATAAGTGCCCTGCAAGGAAGAGTTCCAAGGAGTTACAAGCAGCTCCAAGACGAGGACGAGTCAACACTTTAGATGCTCAGACGGTTACAACTGCTGACAAGTTACTGAGGGGTATGGGATCAGTTTTCAATAACTCCGTCAGTATATTATACGACTCGGGTGAAACCCATTGTTTTATAGCACAAGCATGGGTGGATCGGTTGAGATTAGCATTGTCTTTGCTATCTGAGCCGATAACTATCTTAATTGCGGCTAAGGGTCGTGTCCAGACCTAATCTTTGTATAGAATTGTCTACTTGTCATAGGAGGCAGAAATTTCGTGTAGAATTGATTGTTTGCCTATGAGAAGTGTGGACACCATTTTGGGTATGAATTGGATGACTGCAAATCGTGTTGCAATCAACTGTGTTATTCAACTATCAGCTTCGCTTCAGAATCAGTTGAATTGTTTAGGAAAAATTCTGAAGCGGTTACCTAGTTCACCTTAGACGGTCAATCTTCATTCCAAGGTGCGGAAGCACATGTTAGTATGTTGTCTGCATCCACTGGAACTAGTTTATATTTGGCGAACATTCAGGTTGTGAATGACTTTCAGGATGTTTTCACGATGAAGTTTCTTCTGAACCTCCAGAGTGAGAGGTAGAGTACTGTAGAATTGGTTCCTGGCACGGGATCAATATCTATTGTTTCTTATTGAATGTTTCTTTCGAATTAAAGGAATTGAAGTCTCAAATTGAAGAGTTGATCTCGAAGAGGTTCCTTCGACCGAGCACTTCTCCATGGAGTGCTCCGGTGTTGCTTGTCAAGAAGAAAGATGGAAGCAGGAGATTGTGTATTGACACCGACTACTCAACAAAGTGACGATCAAGAACAAATATCATTTGCCAAGGATACACGAATTGTTGGATCAACTTTGAGGTGCTGCAGTGTTTTCAAAAATTGATCTGAGGTCAGGATATCATCAAATAAAAGTTAGAGCCTTAGATATTCCGAAGACAGCTTTCTGTACTAAGTATGGACATTATGTGTGGGTAGTGATGCCCTTCGGTTTGACTAATGCGCCAGCGGTATTCATGGATTACCTGAACCGAGTTTTTCCTCAATTACCTAGATCAATTTGTGGCCGTTTTCATTGAGGGTATCTCGATGTGCTCGAAGACCATTGAGGAGCAAGTCCAACATCTCCGCATTGTTCTGAAAGTACTCCGAGGAAAGAAATTGTACTTGAAACATTCGGAGTGTGATTTTTGGATGTCAGAGGTAAAGTCTTTGGGACATGTGATTTCCCAAGTCGAGAATTTCTATAGATCCCAGCAAGAAGGAAGCGGTGTTGAATGGAGTGACCGACATCAGTCGCAGAGATCAAAAGTTTGAGTTTAGCCGAATACTATAGGAGATTTATTCGAGGGTTCTCACAAATAGTTATTCCACTCACTCGACTAACTCGAAAGGGTCGACCTTTTACGCGGGATGCCGATTGTGAAGAATGTTTTCAAGATTTGAAGGTTCGGTTGACTTTTGCTCCAATCCTGATTCTTCCAGATTCGTCTTTGGGATTCCAAATTTACAGCGATGCTTCTGGGAAGTGTTTAGGATGTGTTCTCATGCAGAATCAGCAGGTGGTAGCTTATGCGTCCAGGAAATTGAAGACTCATGAGGAGAATTATCCGACTCATGATTTGGAATTGGCAGCTATTGTGTATGCACTGAAGATTTGGAGACGTTACCTGTATGGGTCTCGTTTCGATGTCTTTAGTGGTCACAAGAGTTTAAAGTATCTGTTTGATCAGAAAGAATTGAATAATAGGCGAAGGAGATGGGTAGAATTTCGGAAGGATTATAACTTCGAGTTGAAGTATCATCAAGGAAAGGCCAGTGTTGTAGCTGATGCGCTGAGTAGGGAATCCATTCACATGGCAGAGTTATTGACGCAAGAAATGGAATTGTTAGAGTCCTTTAGATCTAAGTTGGGGTGCATCCATAAGTTTCCACTTTAGTGGCAAGGTTTTGGTGTTAACCTTTCGCTTGCGAATGTTAACGATCAGATAGTATTATGTGATTCCGTTTGACAAGTCAAACGTGAATACGAATATGAAAGCGAGGTAACTGCTGACTGTTTTCATGTTGCGAATAACCATCAATGATTAATTGATGGATCTGCTTGCAAGTCACTGAAATTTCCGAAGTGAAGCTTGGTGTGCGGCGTGATAGTTTTGAAAAATAATTTTTGTGAAAACCCGCTTGCTAAAGTTAATTTTGGGAATGAATCAAGAGGATTACTTAGGTTGAGGGAAAACTCTCAACGCTATTGACTAATCCAGAAAGGAATCGGGTGCGTCATTGGTAAAAACATCGTGAGGAAGTCGCTATAGAGGAAAAAGGGCTCTGAGTTCTGTTTGATAGTTGTTTTGAGAACAACAGAGGTGACTTTCCTTACGTTCAAATTATTTGTTGTCCCCACGGTTTATTTCTACGTTTAAGGTCAAAGTTTTTAGTAAAACCCTCATTCCATCTTTTTAAAAAGTTTTATCTCGAAATCTCGGGGGCGAGTCAAGAATTTTCACAGATGACTTTTCCGTCACATTGTCAATGTCTACAGGAACTGTTATGGATTTTTAGAAAAATTGTTGAGAACGTGTTTACACCCTTCGAGAAAATCATGTTTGTACTTACTTCTACCGAGAAGTACCAGTTGTGGATCTCATATTCAACATATATTCTACCAAGCGTCTTGTATTAAACCCTTGATTTAGATTAATCAAAGTTGGGGAGTAAACGAGGATAATTGGAATGAAGCTTCGGAAGTGTTTTCAAATGCGGTGCCGAGCCGATGTAGGCGAATGATGAGTTTCTCGTTTTGATTCGTAACCAGAGAGTTCGTATCGAGGTAGTAGGGGATCATACTTGGAGATTGATGTGCCAACTTTAGAAAGATTTTCTACACCCATTTCGTTAATTCAAGATTGTTTTCTCGCAAATTTAGACCTTTCTGGGAATGTCGATCCTCGGTTAGTCGGATGAAAGACTTAGCGAAATTTTGAGGACAAAATTCTTTCAAGTTGGGGAGAATGTAACATCCCCAAAATAATTAATGGAATTATTTGGATGTTAACCCAATTAAATTAATTTAGTACTTGACTGGTAAATTTATTGAGTGCTAAAATTATTTATTGGTTGCCATCGGATCGTTAACCGGACAATACGGGTCAAGGAAGTTTTGGAATCGAAATAAGAGATTTCGATCAATATGGTAATTTGACCGTGTTACAAGTTATATATTAAATAAATAAATATAAGTGTGTGTGTGTGTTAAAAAGAAAGAAAGGAAAGAATTAAGAAAGAAAAAGAAGAAAAGGAAGCGTACGAGACAGAGGGAGAAACAGAGAGAATGGGAGAAAAGAAAAGAAAAGAGGAAGAAAGGGTGAGGAGGAAGAAGAGGAAAAAGGGGAAAGTTAGGCTCATCAAAACGACTTCCTTCCAACACGAAAAATGCTCAGCGTTACTTCCTCTTCGATTTGGTACCAAGATCTTCATCATCAACTCACTCTCTCTCACTTTGCCATTTTCGAATTTGAGAGGAAAAATTTAGGTTTTAATGGTTGAAGCTCAAGGATAGCTTGGGATGGTGGTTGGCGCGAACCCAAGGATGATGGATCGTTGATTTGGAAGCTAGTTGGGTGATTTGGGGTTGAAAATCAAATTGAGGATTTTGTGTGAATAGTGCTTCAAGAGGAGGAAGATGATGAATAGTATCCATGGAGAATCTCGGGGAATTCGGTCAAAAAGATGTCACGGGATGGAGCGGAAAGATTGGAAGCGCACTTGGGCGTCGCCGGAGCGTGGAGCGGATTCGGGGAGCATTCGTGCGGTTTTGTCAGAAAAACGTTTTCACGGAAAGTCTCGGTGTTTCGTGATTTTCATCACGATAGGTGAGTTCTCCTCACGTTTAGGATTTTACGTTTCGAATTTATTGATTAACTGCTTTATCGCTTTCGCTGGACTGGAATATTGTTTGGTGATTGAGTTTGAGAGAATTTGGGTCAAAAACCAATATTTGGAAAATACGTCGCATTGTGATAAACTTCGATTTGATTGATGTTTTAATGATTGTTTTGGACTGGAATTACTGGTTTTTATATCTGTTTTTAAGTCTCGGAGGTCACGGAATGTCTCGGTATCGGTTAGGGAGCGAAACGGGGTAAAATTGAGTTCAGAAAACCTGTTTTTTGGCCATTCTGCATATTTTCGCGTCGCGACGGTTTACAGATTTTTCAGCAACTAAACACTGTTTTGTTTTCGCGATAACTTTTGATCCGGGAATCCGATCGAGGTGTTCTAAGATGCGTTGGAAAGCTTATTCAGAGGCCTAACTGAATATTCTATTTTTAAGGTAAAATGAACTGTTTTTGAAGTTGAAATTGTTTTGAAAAGCCGAACAATAGTACACGTGTGCGGATATGTCTTATTAATAATAAAACGGACTATGAGTCCTACGTGGTATAGTATAACTGACGCGGGATGATTATTATTTAAATCATCTAAAACGGTCTATGATTCACGATATATAAATTATATCGAATATAGGAGTTAGCCCAAATGTGGGTGGATATATATATATATATACTAGATCGAGTTTGGGTGACGACCCATGAGGTTGACATACTAGGCAGGGAAGTCATGATCCCTTACCCTAGGCCCGTATGCCATTAGGGAAAGTACTATTGGTAAGGGGGTTCACCGGGATTACCAAAGCTGGGGTCGGTGTTATGTCACAGTTATAAAACAGTTCACCGGGATTACCAAAGCTGGGGTCGGTGCTGTAATAAAGTTATGAAGCGGGTTACCGGGATTACCAAAGCTGGGGCCGGTACCGTGTTAAAGTTAGAAAGAATGGTCACCGGGATTACCAAAGCTGGAGTCGGTGTCATTCTAAAGATATCAATAGTATGGTTACCGGGATTACCAAAGTTGGGGCTGGTATCATACTATGTTGTCTGGTACGAGTCACCGGGATTACCAAAGCTGGGGTCGGTGTCGTGCTAAATTAAAAGAATGTACTTTATAAAGTAAACAACGAATGTATGAGAATTCATAAATGAACCGAGAGCGGAGTTAGGGGTCTCGGTAGAACTCACTGAGATTGTCAAGCCATCTTGACCTCATCTCGGGTCCTACACCAGGACATTGGCGACCGTAGTGGGAATCTGTCTCTCATTTCTTTCATCACTTGATCGACGTGTCATTCGACGCAGTGCCACCCGAGGTAGACCTCCCCGAGGCCACGCGTCCAAAGCGTGTATGAGATTCCAAACCACACTCCTCCAATCCCAGAGGAAGTCAACCTGGTCCTGCCGCCGGTTCAGGTGTCTGCGGAGTCCATCCAAGTATCAGCAGGCGCCATGCAACAGATACCTGACACCCTTAACAACCAAGCTCGAAGGTTCCCCACAACGAAGCCCGCGTCACTCAGATTTAACAAGAAATAGTTGTTGCGTGAACGCACCCTACGCCAGGCCCGAGACTTCACCGTTCGAGGTCCCCTCCATCCCGATCCGTGGCTTCAAGACGACACCAAATATCCACCTCCACCCACCCACACCAGAAATCACGGAGACGAGGATGAAACTCAAGGTCACCACCTAACTCCACCTTCTTCTCCGGATACCACCTACTGGCCTGACGAGTCATATGATCGGGGTTCATCTTGTGCATCCTCCTCTCCACGTCGGTCTCCCGAGTGTCATAGCAGATCACCCCGGGGAAGGTCGCCCTGACCCAGGGACCGCCTTGCTGGGGGCAATGGCGAAAACACCAAATCCCGGAGGGTGCCAAGCAAGTACTCTCATCGTGGTTTGGACGAGAGGGAACACCTCCGACAAACCAATGAAGCTTGGCGAGGACCCTTCACTCAGAAGATCGACGATTGTTCGATCCCCAGGTCTCTTGTGACCATTTGGACCCAGGCGACCATTTGGACTACTTGGAATACTCTTGTGCCCATTTAGACTACTTCAAGTTGATGCATCACTACTATGGTGCTAGTGAGGAAGTTAAGTGTAAGAACTTCCCCTTGACCCTCTCCAAGGCAGCACTTGCTTGGTTCAGAGAACTACAACCAAATTCGATCTCTTCATGGCCTCAACTGTGTAAACTCTTTACCGCGGGGTTCATGGAATCTCGACTGAACCCCCTTTATAACCCTGCACCCCCTTTATAACCCTTACATGAGGTGCCCAACACTTGCGCAGCCCACACTCCATTGGACCTGAACCATCGCGCCCATGGACCAACCAGACCCGGTTCCTTCTTTCTTCTTCTTCGTGATTCTAAAGCAGCAGTGCCCAAACCCTACTAGCCTTCCCTCTTCCATTTCGTTCTCAATCCACAGACCACGACTAGGTCCCAAAATACACCCTCCCACTTGAAATTTCCTCGTGAATCCATTTCTGACGTCGATTCAGCTATTCGGTATTCCTCCGGAGACAGTTTTCATACGACCTGTCAAGGACCATCACGCACGCCTACAGCTAGGGCGAACGTGATTCTGGTCACATGAATTTTCGATTCGATCATTGCTCAACATCGACCATGCTCAGATCTGTCCAAAATTTCATGAATGAAGAGACCCCCCCCCACTTTTGGTTCCCTTATGGTCCTTGGACCATTCGATTTGTGTGTTCAAACTGTGGTCACCGTGTTGTAACTTTTGGATAGGTACTCCTCTTCGAAAAACCCGATTAATTAATTAAGCGAATATATTTCTATTTTTCTTTTATTAGATGACTAATTCAATATTACCGTTGCTTTAATACATGTGTTTGAGTCATTGGTTGAGCCATCAAATTGAGTCAACGGTCACGCCGTCAAATTGAATCGAGAACTCGTAATTTGTCCTTATCGTTTCGCCTCGGAAGACACTTCGATATCAAGTATGGGGGGAAAGGGTTTCTTTTCTATATGGGGAATAGGGATATGACTATTATGCTATTGATTATTGGTATTCATATTTTGTCTATATTTATTTATTTATTCAATTCAAATGACTGTAAATAATTCAGATGACTGTAATTAATTCTGATAACTATAACTATATGATTTGGATGACCTGGATGACTGTAACTATATGATTTGATCGACCTGGGTGACTGTAACTATATGATTTGGGTGACTATAACTAACTAAATTAGATGACTGTATTTATATGATTTGGATGACTGTTATTAAACGATTTGAGACTGTAACCATTATGTCGAGTTTAGAGAATGAATCTAGTATGAGTAGCCAATTGTATGTTAAATGATGTCTTTTAATTAACACGTGAGTAACGAAGAGTCGTAGGCAGATGACCGTAGAATTAAGTCGATAGTGAAGGTGATTTTAAAGTAAAACTGGATGTGTGGGTGATGCGTTAATAAATGGTAGTGAATGGATAAATAAGATTGAGACTAAGGAAGAACTTGGAGACATGACTAGTCAGTTAGTAATTACATTATAGCAACGAAAACATGATAATCGACTTTAGGAATAATTCTTACTGACGAAAAGAAATGTCAAACTAGTCGTAGATCACGAGTGACATAAGACAATAAAAGAGTGAGGTGTCTATAACTAAATCATGACTTAGTGCTAGTTAGCTGAAGAACATTTAATAGCGTAACGAAGTTAATTATGTTATAGACGAGACAATGAGCCCCAAATATAGTTGAGTAGATATGACTTGGGCATGACTCAAGTAATTATACATCACTTAAATGAGAAAAACACTTAGTTATAAAAGTTAAAGGATAAGTTAATGTCTAATGTGCTAATGGATTAGAATGATAGGTAAATTTAAATGATAGGAAGTAATATTGTTTAAGCTTTAGACCCATATCGTAGTATCGACTAATGTAGCCAAATTGACTTGGGATCATTAAAGTCATTAAGTGATTCGATGTTCATCTTTTGTTGTGATTGCTGGTTGGTATTGTGTGTATTGTTATGGGAAACTTGTTGCACAATGGCAAGTTGTCCTTCGTCGACGAATAACGAGCTGGTTCGTGTTGAAGAATCTTGTCACAACATGGGCAAGAACTCGTTGCAGTACGGACGAGTGGTATCTTCGTGATTGAGATTTGTTGAAGAAACCTTGTCGCAGCATGGGCAAGGACTTGTTGCAGCATGGGCAAGGACTTGTCGCAGCATGGGCGAACCGTACCTTAAAAGTTGAAGATTGTAAGAGGAATCTTGTCGCAGTATGGGCAAGGACTCATCGCAGATTTAGATGGATATTGATTTATCGTTGGAGTAGTGGGTAGGATCGCGTTGACGTTGTAGTCATAGGACTGTACGCTAGAGCGAGATGATGATTTTAGTTGATGATTGACTGTGTACGCGCATTATGTTCGTCGCATCCACTGATGTGATGTTAATTATGTGATGTGATCTCGCTTTTGGGTGCGAGTTCGTCATAGTTTCATTTTGTGACATGTCGCAATATGGACATGTTGTGTTTGTCACTCTTTAGGGAGTGAATGATTGACATTGATTTGATGGATTGTGATAGTCTTTGGATTGTGATAGTCTTTGCTGTTTTAGTTTCGGTCCTAAGTTCCTTATATGATTTGGACGCTCTTTCTCACTCATGCACCATTTTTTTAGATTCAGTTCAAGGTGTCATTGAAGTAGCCTTCTACGGTCGTGCAGTGAGGGAGACGTGATCACTACGATCACCCAGTGACTTGCAGTTTAATCAGTTAATTTGATTAAAGGTTAATTGCTCTGATCACGTGACATCAGGATTTGGGTTGAAGTTTTAATATTATATTTAAGGTCACTCTCATTTCCTTGCTTATTTGAAAAGAGGGTTTTACTATTTTAGTTTTTGATATACTATAAACTGTGTTTATATGATTTAAGAATTCAACGACATCTTTTACTTGCGAAAAGTATTTCAGAAAATGAGTTGGAGAATTTATTTAAAAAACAAATTTACTCGCCTTTCGCACTTTTCCATATAAAATTACTTTCGGGGTAAAGGGTGTCACAGCCACTGTTCCGAGCCAAGCTCAGGCTCATTCCGACCTAGGAGGCCGACACGGTATCCACTAGACCACTACCAATGGACAGCTGAGAGCCGTTGACAAGTCAATCTACGACCCCGAAAGGGTACAGATTGTTCTCCGTGCCATGCAGAGATCAAGGGCCACGATCACCACCTCACATCAAATGGAGCAGATTGACATGACCTCACACTATAAATATCAGGGAATTCCAATGCCCTAGGTATGATCTCATAATTCATCTCACACTAGACTCCATTCTTGGAATAAATATCTATCACTAGAAGTAGTCCTATTTTGTCCATACTTCAGAGACTAAAATAAAAATTATTTTTAATTTCAAAGACTAAAACCAAATATAAAAATATTACAAGGACTAAAACAAAAGAACAAAGACTAAAAGGAAAAAATTCAAAATTGTAGGAGCGAAAAAATTTTTTGGGACAAAAAAACCCACTATATTTGTTGGGTCTAAACATTTTTTTTGAAGGAACAAAAAACAAAAACGATTGTATTTAAGCAAAAATATGTTTTAATATTAAATATTATATGATTAATAAAATTGAAAGTATATATTTTAACTAGTGACTAATGAGTTCATTTTTAGTGTGTAGACCACATCGAATAAACATTCAAAAAATGGAACATTAAGGGAATCAAAATAGATCAATTTGGGATAACAAGTGTGAAATTTTCTCGCTTGATACATACTGGTGTGAAGGAAGTATATGAACCATTCATCCTTGCGACCAATGCTAGAATGGTATATTATGTTGATGATCCATTTGAAAAAGGCTGGTCTTGTGTATGTCATATGAAGCCTAGAGACATATATGACATGGGAGATGTGAATTTAATTGATTTAGAAAAGATAATAATGGAAGACATACCTTTTTGCGAGAAAAATGTGCAGAACATTGAAGAATTACAATTAGTGCAAGATGATGACAATGAACAAGAACAAGGACAAGAACATGATGAATCAAATTTTGATGAAGATCACATTAGCTCTATTCAAGGAGATGATGACCTGATGTAAGATTAGTTTGATTATGAGCTTCGTAATTCAGTCACAATTCATTTGTTGTTTTAGAACTTTATACTTTTTTTGGTTTTTGTAATGACATGATCACCTTATGATTCATTTAAGATACATTTTTTATCCATGGGTTATGTTAGGACTTGTAATAAGAGTTGTTAATGGTCCATTAGTACTATTGAGTTGTTAGATAATGAGACTCCCTGTATAGTTAATCGGATGTGTTGTAATTCTATTTTGGATCTTTTAGAGTCAGCTTGGAGACCCTTCCCCTATATAAGGAAGATTTTTGTGTATAGGAGAGGCATGTATTTTTCAATAGTTACTAACAAAAAGTTTTTACTTTGTGAAAGGAGTATTCTCCTTTGTGTACCTTACAATTCTATTCTTTTAATAAAATTTGTGACATCAATTTCTTCAGTTTTCAAATATCCAGGTCCTAATAGATTAGCTTTTTTGCAAATCATGCAGATATTTGATTTAAGACGAGACAAAGAGGAAAGCAATCAAGAAAAGATGTGAAACAGAGGTTACGTGGACAAAAAAATCAAATTGATGTGGAGACCCTTCAAGATCAGCTACAGCAAAGTATCAACAATCAATTTGATGATCAATTTAAAAATGTAGACATAACTAATAGCTCATCTTGTAATAATTCATTTGGCGCTTCCTTAAGTCCAAATGAAGTTCAGCCACCGAAAGAGGACGACCCTCTACTTGTCATAGTCAAAGGTAAAAAAACATATCATTGATAATATTATCTTATTCAGTAATTTTTTTTAATACAAAAATATGTTAACTATATTTTGTCTATGTAATGGTAAATACATGTACCGGTGAAACTATTACTCAAAATGGTAGCAAGTCAAGTTTGGCATCTGGAAAAAACTAAAAAAGTACTTGTGGAAATCAATGGTAATGGACATGACAATGATAGCGGCTCAAACTTACTTGTGAGGTTTCTTGGTCAAGTCATTCAAAAGTCTGCATTCTCTCCTTTATCGGTTACAAGATCGAATTTGATGTCAGAGGACAGTAGCATAAACCAATGGAAGTGTATTGAGGTTGCTATCTAACCTCCTAACACTTTTATTTTGACTTTTATAATTGAATATTGACCTATAATTATAATATTTCAAGGATCATTTTGTGTTTGATTATGCTGCTGGTATTAAATGGGTGAGGTTTTAGGGGAAAGATGAAAAGCCCATATATATATATATATATATATATATATATATATATATATATATATATATATATATATATACAGAGGACTGTCTATGAGTTACAGAGTTTGAAGATTGAAGAAGATCTTACAAGATTGAAGAAGAGATTGAAGAAGAAGAACAGCTTACAAGTTGCTCTGACTTCTCACTAGAACTAGAGAGGGAATTATAATTGAAGAGTAATGGAAGCGTGCTGCTAACAGAGGCCTAAGCACGTTTAAATAGATGGGAAATGAAATAGTAACCGGTTTCAAACCGGAGAGAGAACATAAAAATGGCATCCTATGCTTGTGACCGGTACTGTGCACTGCTCTGAGGACTGTTTGACCGGTACTGTTTGGCAACAGAAGAATTCAGGAAGGAATAGACAAGATTGATGTCTTCGGTAGTGGGGGGCATGGTGAGGCCCACCAAGGGGTAAATTGCGCAAGTCACCATTATTGGGGGAATAAACATGATTGATGCCTTTGATGGTGGGGGACAATGTGAGTTCCACCAAAGTCTTGTTGACAGGGGAAAGGAAAGATTCCTTTGACCAAACCTGCAGAGAAGAAAATAATCTGCAACGTAGATTAGGAAAATTTAAATAATTAATATCTGAACAGTTTTTCATGCCTTTGTAGACACTACGATCACCATGTTCAAGGGTGAAGGAATAGTTTTTCATACCATAAATGGTATTACTATCACCATATTCTAGGGTGCTGTAGGAACAGTTTTTCATGTCATTGCTGACACTACAATTACCATGGTCCAGGGTAGATGAGCAGTTTTTCTCACTGAGGGTGATACAATTGTCTTGCTCAAGGACACTTTTAAGAAAATATTTTTTGGATCCTCCTAGGAAGGAAGACTTAATTTTTTCCCTGCAAGTATTCACGAGTGAGATAGTCAGGTAGGGAATTGTCAGATCCTTTCAGATACTCAATATCAAAATCGAATATGCTAAGGATAGCTTGCCATCTGGCAAAAATATGTTTTGAAGCAAGATTCTTTACATCCTTTTGGAGGATTTCTTTAGTGGATTTTCAATCAACCCTAATAAGAAACTTTTGGTTTAGCAAATCAGATTGGAATTTTGATATAGACAGAACAATGGCCAAAACTTCCTTTTCGACCGTGGAATAATTTTGTTGAGCCGGGTTCCAGTGTTTGGAAGTAAAAGCAATGTCTGAGGCATCAGTTTCAACAATTTTAAAGGCATCAGGACTGGGGAGGTAAAGACAGGGAAGCTCTTTAACCCGAGTTTTGATTTGCTTGACCACATTAGTATGAACATCTGTCCAAGGAGGGGGATCCTTTTTTAGACGATCATGCAGAGGTTTGATAATATTACTGAGTTGCGGGAGGAAATCAGAGACATAATTAAGACACCCAAGGAACCTTTGTAACTGGGTTTTGTCAATGATTTGATTGGGAAATTTATCAGAGAATTCTATAGCCCTATTGATGGGGATGATGGTTCCTTGATAAATATTGTGACCAAAGAAACCTAATTTTTGTTTGAAACAAATTAATTTTTGTTTTGGAAACAGCCAGGCCACTTCTTTTAATAACAGATATGAAGGTGCTGATATGCTTGAGATGTTGATCGAAAGACTGAGAATAAATAAGAACATCATCAATATAGACAATGGCAAAGTTAGAATATTGATTAAAAATATCATTCATGATTTTTTGAAATTTCGAAGGAGCATTTTTCAAACCAAAAGGCATGACATTCCATTCGTATTGACCGAAAGGGACAGTAAAAGCAGTTTTATACCTGTCCTCTTCCTTTATTTGAATTTGCCAGAACCCTGACTTCATATCAAATTTAGAAAAGATTTTTGCATCATGGAGTCTCTTAAGGAGATCCTTCTTGTTGGGGATAGGATATCTAATCCAACAAAGAGCTTGATTGAGGGGTTTGTAATTAATAACAAGCCTGGGGGTACCTCTTTCGATTTCAGCCTGCTTATTGACATAAAAGGCAGAGCAAGACCAAGGGCTCTTGCTTCTGCGAATAAGGCCTTTATCCAAAAGATCCTTGACTTCCTTTTGGCAAACAAGGAGGAGGTCTTGATTCATTTGAATAGGTCTGGCTTTGGTAGGGATTAACCTATCATGGAAATCCTTCTCATAAGGAAGATCAACTATGTGATGCTTTCTTTCCCAGAAAGCATTAGGTAGGTCAGAACAAATGGTGGTTTGGATCTGTTCTAAGATACCTTTGATTTTAAGTTAACTTTCTCTCTTGAGTAATTGATGGTCAAAAAATTTAAAAGAAATTTCGTCTTTTAGGAAATTAATTTGATTTTCTTTATAGGAAATGAGGTTCAAATCCCTAATCGAGGGTTTTCTTAAAAAATTAAAGATGATAGGTTGTCCCAAGTGCTGGGCTATTATACCATCTTTAGTGATCTGAAAAGGGAAGAGTGATCTTATAAAGGGTGTTACTAAGATCACTTTGTTTTTTAAATCTTTGACAACAATAAAATGGGTATTGATTTTGAAACTTTTGTTTTCAATAACCGCAGAAGATAACTTGTAATTGATTTTTAACTTAGAGCCATTGGCAGTGCTAAGTTGTTCAGAGGTCTTTTCAAAGTACTTAGTAGGGATAAGGCCTTCTAAGATACAATTGGAATCCGCTCCTGTATCAAACAAGGCAGTGGTTTCAAGAGTAAAATCACTAATGACAATTTTTATTTTTATAAAAAACTTTTGAATCCTAATGTGATTGATAAGGCCGAGAAGATCATTGTCACTAGAACTATCTTCTTTGTCAGTATTGGGGACATCAGAGGATGCATGGTCCTTCCATTGATTGATGATAAGCTGGTAATCAGCATGTTTACCTTTTAGATCTTTAACTGCGTGCTTTAAGAAGTTAATTTCATATTGAAGATCTTGAATAGTAGTGGGTTTGATACTGGCGTTTTCTAACCTCTTGAGGGTATCTTTGAGGTTAAACCTATTGGTCACTAGGGGACTTCTGGGAGGTTTTGCCTCAAGGGAAGTTTTAAGTTTGTTGAGGTATTTTTCCATTTCCTGTTGGTCAGTAATGGCGTTTATGGCGTCAAAGAGCAGATCTTGATCTCGGGTGAGGACATTGATATGATTAGAGGAATTGCTGGAGGAGTCGGTTAGGTCATCATTCTGGATTTGATTTAGATTATCAAGATGATGATCAGAGGGATGGTCAGATGAATTCTCAGAGGATTGGTTTAACAAATTGTTAATTTTGTCTTCGATGTCAGAGCCAAGGTTTAGGGTTTTTTGAGTTTTCCTACAACTCTGCAATTTCTGCTGTAGTTCCCTGGCTTGTCGCAATTGTAACAGATAATAGGACTTTTGGTTTTATCATTATTTTCGTAATGATTTTTTACATTTTGATTGGTAGGTCTAGGCCTAGGTTTTCCCAAACGCCTTTCCTTGTAGTAGTCTGGTCTGGGTAAGACTTTGTTAATCTTATGCTTGGCTTTGGCTCTGGTCTTTTCAGCACAGGGGAGACCAAATTGTTCGCAGAAAGTCCCAAGATCTCTGCGATTTTGAGACTTTTCTTTAGATAATTGACGTTGGATCTTGTCATCTTGACAAATCTTTAAGGCCACTCTCTGGATAATAGCAATAAGCTGGCCATAGCTTAGTTGCTGATAGGGGATGTTGCCGTCGGGGTTATGACCTCGGAGCTTATCCCTGACTTTATCTCCCAAAGATTTTGGAAGACCAGCAAGAAACTTTTCTTTCCAGATGGCCTGTTGACTGTCTTCCCTGGTGTAAACCCTGGTCAGGAACGTGTCTTTGTACCATCTGAAATCACCCAAGGTTTTGCACCTAAGGTTTGACAACAATTCAGCAGATCTATCTTTTATGAGAGAGGGATCTCCGATGAAGTGTTGAGCAATGGTGAAGATAAGGGTGTTGACGGCATCAGGAATAAGGGCATCAACGTCGAGGATGGGTTCACCATTGGGTTCTCTCTTGACGGCGGTGAGGATAGATTGTTTGCAATCTTCGGTAAGGTAGTTATCCCACCATCCTTTGAGCTGACCACAAAATCCCGAGATGAGGATTTCTACGATCATTGCTTCAGGACAATTGTTGGCAGTTTCATAAGCAGTAGCTACCATGGTCATATTTTGTAGGATTTTGGTTATGCCATATTCATTTTCCCCGTCTATGTTCCATTCTTAGACGTTGTTTGTAACACCCCTTTCTACCCGTTACTTCGTTTATAAAAATCAGAGTTTGAAAATCTCGTTCATAGGGAAATGTTACACATACTTCAATAAAACGTCGTTTAACAGTTTTGAAAAACAGTTCAACTCAATACTCATGCATTCGCGTAGCACATCACAAATAAAGAATCTCCAATCTCATTTCAACGTCACTTATGAAACTCAACATAATACAACCCAATACGCAGCGGAAAATAGTAAAACATAATCAAATAGTCCACATGGACCTAATAATCAAAAATCATAAATAAATGCCGAGTTCGTTATCCCCCCCTGAGTGCTACGTATCAGAGCATGACGACTCGACTCATAAGTGAAGCTAATACCTTCACTGGGAATCACCTGCACGTTACCAACACGGGGGTAACATTCAAACAGGAAAGGGTGAGCATCATTTCAGTCTATATAATAGAAAGTATGATAAGCACTAATCATAGGCTACGCACTAGAACAAATCAGCATCCAAACACCCAATACTCACATCATAGTCATCTCTTACATCATTTACAATAACTCATTACATATCATGTAGATTTATGAAATGCAACCCACTCGCGGGTATATGCATGAAGGTACCTTTTCACAAAACGTCGCTTAGCCACTCAGGCCTTATCATCACTTAGCCACTCAGGCCTCAAAACATCACTGGGTTTTATGCATATGGGCATGAGACTCTATGACATGCACCGCTCAGTTCACGAAATCACACAATTACTCAGATTACGGTCAACAATGTGACCCATCACTTACCTGTTTGCTCGCACGGAGCACAGCACCTGTCAAATTCATAATCATCACACAACATCACTAGGCCACTTAGACCTTAATATCACTTAGCCACTCAGGCCCCAAATGTCACTTACACATAAACATCATTTAACTCAAACATTAGCCACTGAGGGCAAAAACGTCATTTGACTAACCACCAAGGGCATCCTCGTCATTTACACATCATTATTATTAACTTTGGCCACTAGGGGCAAAACAGTCATTTTGACACTACCGTGTTAAAACTGTTGTTTATACACCAAAAGGGATTTTTAAAGAGTTCCACGTCATTTTTCAATGTCACTGGGACGATCACCGGGGACAGCCACTTGGGCGCCCACAAACAGTCAGAAAATAACAATTTTCCATTTTAAAAATTGAACACATAGATAGACAGCGGAAAAAGCTTCACGACACTTTTTGAATCGTTCGAAACGGACGTCGGAGTCAAAAGTTATGATAAAAATAAGTTTGGGAAAAATTAGACAACGTTCTGAAAACTGGCGCCTTAGGCGCCCAGGCAACACAGGCACCCAGCGCCCAGGCGCGCACAACACAAAGCAACACAGCGCCACAGGCGCCCAGCGCCCAGGCGCGCACCAAGCAACACAGACACGGGCGCCATGCGCCCAGGGAGCAACAACGCGCGCACAGCGCAACAAAAACAAGACACGGGCGCCTAGCGCCCAGGCGCAAAACGCAACACGCACGCCCCAGGCGCCCAGGCGCGCCAGACACGCACAGCAACACACCCCATCAGGCGCCCAGCGCCCTGCTCAAGCACCCAGCGCCCAGAAAACAGCAACACACCCGGAATTTGTTCAACACTTTTTTTTTTAACACTAAAAATTGGTTTTTCTTGACAACTTGAAATTATAAAAACTCAACAATTTCCAGCAACACAAAAACACACTTTTCTCATTCAAAATTACCAAACTCAATTTATCAAAACCCAATAAAAAGAAACCAAACAACATCACTAACCCCATCATGCGACATCACTTCCAACAAAATCAACACATAGATCAACACCATATTTCTCATTACATACGCATAGCACCATCAATAATACAAATTCGTAGATCACACCAATTAATAAATCAAATCGCATGAACTCATAGTATATACATATATATACGAAAATTTACATCAAGAACGCAAAGAAACATCAAGAACGCAAAGATCACCAAAACACAAAGAATATCAAGAACGCAAGGAACAATCAAGAGCATCACGAATCTAGCATGAACTTTAGATCTAGGGCCTATCATAGAATGTATTAGATAGAGTGATAGAGCTCCCCTAACCTTTTCAAGAAGAATTCGATGCCTAGGATGCAGTCACCTACAGATCCACAGCAACAACGGAGATCCTTCCTTTGAACTTCGAACCCTCTTCTCCTTCTTCCCTTGGCCGCCTTGCTCTTTTCTTTCTCACGCTATTCTCTCCTCCTCTTGCTCTCTCTCTCGAAATTTCGCATACAATGAGCTAACAACCCTAACCCCAAACACTACTCCACTTCGCATATGACAAGAATAATGGGCTTGGGCTTCTCACTTAGGCCCAAGTCCATTTGGTTTGGCACCTCCACTTTCTAACACTCCCTACACACATTAGTATAAATTCTAATTAATTAAATTACATCAACTAATTTAATTTAAATCCCCAATTACTTAATTAATTAAATTAATTAAATAATTTTAGGGTGTTACAACTCTCCCCCACTTAGAATATTTCGTCCTCGAAATTTACCTGCTCAAACAACTCTGGGTAGGATTCTCGCATCTTGCTCTCTAGTTCCCAAGTCATACTCTCGCCGGCAGCTCCTAGCCAGACCACTTTCACTAATGCAATCTCTTTGCCTCTAAGCGCCTTCACTTCACGATCCTCAATCCGTACGGGCATTGTCTCCACAGTGAGATTGTCCCGCACCTCCACATCATCCATATGGATCACATGAGATGGATCCGAAACATACTTCCGAAGTTGCGACACGTGAAACACGTCGTGCAAGTTCGAAAGATTTGGCGGTAAAGCCACTCTATAAGCCACATTTCCGATCCTCTCGGATATCTGATAAGGACCAACAAAACGAGGAGTGAGCTTCTTCGATTTCAACGCTCGACCAACACCGGTAACAGGAGAAACCCTCAAGAACACATGCTCACCCTCCTGAAACTCTAAATCCTTCCTCCGCTTGTCATGATAACTCTTCTGACGACTCTGCGAAGCCTTCATCTTCTCACGGATCATCTTGATCTTCTCTGTAGTCTCCCGGACAATCTCCGGACCCAACACGACACTTTCTCCCGACTCATACCAACATAACGGTGTCCTACACTTTCGACCATACAATGCTTCAAACGGTGCCATCCCAATACTGGAATGGTGACTGTTGTTATAGGTAAACTCAATCAACGCAAGGTGGGAATCCCAAGATCCCCGCTGTTCCAATACACAAGCCCTCAACAAATCTTCTAACGACTGAATTGTCCTCTCTGACTGACCGTCTGTCTGGGGATGATATGCCGAACTCATTTTTAACTTTGAACCCAGTTCTTTCTGCAAACTCTTCCAAAACTCGGAGGTGAACCTCGGATCCCTATCCGACACAATACTCTTCGGAACACCGTGCAGCCTCACAATTTCTTTAACATAGACCTCTGCCAACCTCGACACCGGATAAGTGATGTTAATAGGAATAAAGTGAGCAGACTTCGTTAACCTATCAACGATCACCCAAATAGCGTCATGACCCTTAGCTGTATTCGGCAATCCCGTCACAAAATCCATTGCAATGCTATCCCATTTCCACTCTGGAACTTCCAACGGTTGCATTAACCCTGCAGGCTTCTGATGCTCGACCTTCGACTTTTGACAGGTCAAACAGGCATACACAAACTGTGCCACATCCCTCTTCATACCATACCACCAAAACATCTTTTTCAGATATTGATACATCTTAGTTGCTCCAGGATGGATACTCAACTTGCTACGATGACCTTCCTCTAAAATTGCCTTTCTCATCTCTTCATCGTCAGGAACACAGATCCTACCCCGGAACCTCAACACACCACATGAATCTAATTTGAAATCTTCATCTTCAGATTTACCGACCCCATTAATTAAATCCACCAGCTTGACGTCTGTCTTCTGAGCTTCTCTAATGCTGCCCAGGAAATCATTGTCGATCTTTAACATTCCCAGCTTGACACTGCGAGGTGTCATCTTACAAACCAAACTCAAATCTCTGAATTCTTCAATTAACTCTAATTCTTTCACCATCATAGCCGACATATGCAAAGACTTTCTGCTCAAAGCATCAGCCACGACATTAGCCTTGCCGGGATGATAATTCAAACCGAAGTCATAATCCTTCAAGAGTTCCAACCACCGACGCTGTCTCATATTCAACTCTTTCTGATCGAACAGATACTTTAGACTCTTATGATCACTGAACACTTCGAACCTCGAACCATAAAGGTAGTGCCTCCAAATCTTGAGCACAAATACCACAGCAGCCAATTCCAAATCATGCGTAGGGTAATTTTTCTCGTGAATCCGCAACTGCCTCGACGCATACGCAACGACTTTCCCATTCTGCATCAACACACCACCGAGACCCATCTTCGAAGCGTCACAATACACAACGAACGGTTCCTCTGGATTAGGCAACGTCAAAACAGGCGACGTCGTCAATCTCTTTTTCAGTTCCATAAAGCTTTCCTCACACCGAGCATCCCAAACAAAAACTTTACCCTTGCAGGTCAACTGAGTCAACGGAAGGGCCAACTTGGAAAAACCCTCGATGAACCTCCTGTAGTACCCAGCCAAACCCAAAAAGCTTCTAATCTCCGTTACGGACTTCGGAGACTCCCACTCCAATACTGCTTCTACTTTTGCCGGATCAACCGCAATACCATTACCAGAAATCACGTGCCCAAGGAAACTCACCTCTTTCAGCCAGAACTCTCACTTCGATAACTTAGCGTACAACTTCTTCTCTTTTAAAACTTCCAACACTGACTTCAGGTGCTCAACATGCTCTTCATCTGACTTAGAATAAACTAGAATATCATCTATGAAGATTACCACAAACCGATCTAGGTAATTATGGAAAATACGGTTCATATATTCCATAAATACACCAGGAGCATTGGTCACGCCGAACGGCATCACTGAATACTCATAATGCCCATACCTTGTTCTGAACGCTGTCTTCTGAACATCCTCATCCTTTACTTTAATCTGATGATATCCGGACCTCAAATCAATTTTGCTGAAAACACGGGCACCCACTAACTGATCCATCAGATCGTCGATCCTCGGAAGCGGATACTTATTCTTGATAGTTACCTTATTCAACTGACGATAGTCCACACATAACCTCATGCTCCCATCTTTCTTTTTCACTAACAATACCGGAGCTCCCCACGGTGATACACTCGGTCTTACAAACTTCTTCTCAAGCAATTCTTCAAGTTGCGTCTTCAACTCAGACAGTTCCGACGCCGACATTCTGCACGGAGCCATAGACACAGGCCTCGTACCAGGTACAAGATCAATCGAAAATTCAACTTCTCTTTCCGGTGGCACACCCGGAATTTCATCAGGAAAGACCTCAGGAAATTCACGTACTACCTTCAGTTCTTCGATAACAGCCTGACTCTCAGCCGACAATGAAGCCATCAACACAAATAACTGAACTCCTTCTTTCTTCAATTTCTTCAACTGACCAGCAGACACCAAAACCGAACTTTCTTCACCGAAACTAACCGACTTGCTACGACAGGTGATATGAACGTGATTATTCTCTAACCAGTCCATGCCTAAGATTACATCCAGACCTCTCAATGGCAAACATACAAAATTCACAATAAAGTCCCTGCCGAAGATCGACACGGGACACTGAGAACACACCTGGGACGTAATCACCGACCCCTTCGCAGGAGTATCGACAACCATATCCCCACACATAGCAGATAAAACAAGACCCAATCGTTTACAGCAATCAACAGATATAAAACAATGGGTAGCACCAGTATCAATAAGAGATTTCAGAGAAGTACCATTAATAAAACACGTACCTCTAATCAGACCATCATCATCCTCAGGCTCCTCTCCTGCCAATGCAAATACCTTCCCAGTAGACCTTTCCTTTTTCGGCTTTGTACACTTTGTACTGATATGCCCAGACTCACCACAGTTGAAACACACCACATCCTTGACCTTACAATCGGCTGCCATATGACCCTTTTTACCGCAACGGTAGCAATTCCTATCATCCGACCTGCATGTAGTACTCTTGTGGCCAGGCTTGCCACACTTATAACAGACAATGCTAGCAGGGGCATCTCCCCCACTAGGACCCTTACCTCCAGCAGCCTTCTGATAACCCTTACCCGCAGGAACCTCATACGGCTTGCTTCGACTCTGAAACTTGCCCTTTCTCTCAGAAGTAGCTTTGTAGCGGGCAGTACTGTCCTCCTCGAAGATCCTGCAACTATCAACCAGATCTGCGAACACACGAATCTTCTGATAACCAATGGCCTGCTTAATATCAGGCCTTAACCCATTCTCAAATTTGATGCATTTTGAAAATTCAGCCGTAGCCTCACTGTAATGTGGATAAAATTTGGCTAGCTCCACAAATTTTGCCGCATAGGCAGTCACAGACATACCACCCTGCTTCAGCTCCAAAAACTCTATCTCTTTCTTCCCGCGGACGTCTTCAGGAAAATACTTTCTCAGAAATTCCCTGCTGAAAACCTCCCAAGTAATCTCTTCCTGCACAGTCTCTAACCTCTGCCTAGTAGCCAACCACCAGTCGTCGGCCTCCTCGGCTAACATGTGGGTACCAAAGCGGACCTTCTGTTCAACAGTACAGTCCATCACCCTGAAAATCCTCTCGATCTCCTTCAGCCAAGCCATAGCACCATCTGGATCATATTTGCCCTTAAAGGTGGGCGGATTCTCCCTCTGAAAGGTTGTCAGACTCCTAAAACCAGCATTATCTCCAACATTTTGCTGACCCTGCACAGCCTGAGCCATAGCTTGCAATGCAGCAGCAAGAGCAGCGTCGTTCCTTCCAGCCATTACGAACTATCACTGCAGCACAAACTAAAGATTTAGAACTAATCTATTGTCATAAGACACTATGACAGGACAACAATGGCCGGACAGACCGAACTGCTCTGATACCACTAATGTAACACCCCTTTCTACCCGTTACTTCGTTTATAAAAATCAGAGTTTGAAAATCTCGTTCATAGGGAAATGTTACACATACTTCAATAAAACGTCGTTTAACAGTTTTGAAAAACAGTTCAACTCAATACTCATGCATTCGCGTAGCACATCACAAATAAAGAATCTCCAATCTCATTTCAACGTCACTTATGAAACTCAACATAATACAACCCAATACGCAGCGGAAAATAGTGAAACATAATCAAATAGTCCACATGGACCTAATAATCAAAAATCATAAATAAATGCCGAGTTCGTTATCCCCCCCTGAGTGCTACGTATCAGAGCATGACGACTCGACTCATAAGTGAAGCTAATACCTTCACTGGGAATCACCTGCACGTTACCAACACGGGGGTAACATTCAAACAGGAAAGGGTGAGCATCATTTCAGTCTATATAATAGAAAGTATGATAAGCACTAATCATAGGCTACGCACTAGAACAAATCAGCATCCAAACACCCAATACTCACATCATAGTCATCTCTTACATCATTTACAATAACTCATTACATATCATGTAGATTTATGAAATGCAACCCACTCGCGGGTATATGCATGAAGGTACCTTTTCACAAAACGTCGCTTAGCCACTCAGGCCTTATCATCACTTAGCCACTCAGGCCTCAAAACATCACTGGGTTTTATGCATATGGGCATGAGACTCTATGACATGCACCGCTCAGTTCACGAAATCACACAATTACTCAGATTACGGTCAACAATGTGACCCATCACTTACCTGTTTGCTCGCACGGAGCACAGCACCTGTCAAATTCATAATCATCACACAACATCACTAGGCCACTTAGACCTTAATATCACTTAGCCACTCAGGCCCCAAATGTCACTTACACATAAACATCATTTAACTCAAACATTAGCCACTGAGGGCAAAAACGTCATTTGACTAACCACCAAGGGCATCCTCGTCATTTACACATCATTATTATTAACTTTGGCCACTAGGGGAAAAACAGTCATTTTGACACTACCGTGTTAAAACTGTTGTTTATACACCAAAAGGGATTTTTAAAGAGTTCCACGTCATTTTTCAATGTCACTGGGACGATCACCGGGGACAGCCACTTGGGCGCCCACAAACAGTCAGAAAATAACAATTTTCCATTTTAAAAATTGAACACATAGATAGACAGCGGAAAAAGCTTCACGACACTTTTTGAATCGTTCGAAACGGACGTCGGAGTCAAAAGTTATGATAAAAATAAGTTTGGGAAAAATTAGACAACGTTCTGAAAACTGGCGCCTTAGGCGCCCAGGCAACACAGGCACCCAGCGCCCAGGCGCGCACAACACAAAGCAACACAGCGCCACAGGCGCCCAGTGCCCAGGCGCGCACCAAGCAACACAGACACGGGCGCCATGCGCCCAGGGAGCAACAACGCGCGCACAGCGCAACAAAAACAAGACACGGGCGCCTAGCGCCCAGGCGCAAAACGCAACACGCACGCCCCAGGCGCCCAGCGCCCAGGCGCGCCAGACACGCACAGCAACACACCCCATCAGGCGCCCAGCGCCCTGCTCAAGCACCCAGCGCCCAGAAAACAGCAACACACCCAGAATTTGTTCAACACTTTTTTTTTTAACACTAAAAATTGGTTTTTCTTGACAACTTGAAATTATAAAAACTCAACAATTTCCAGCAACACAAAAACACACTTTTCTCATTCAAAATTACCAAACTCAATTTATCAAAACCCAATAAAAAGAAACCAAACAACATCACTAACCCCATCATGCGACATCACTTCCAACAAAATCAACACATAGATCAACACCATATTTCTCATTACATACGCATAGCACCATCAATAATACAAATTCGTAGATCACACCAATTAATAAATCAAATCGCATGAACTCATAGTATATACATATATATACGAAAATTTACATCAAGAACGCAAAGAAACATCAAGAACGCAAAGATCACCAAAACACAAAGAATATCAAGAACGCAAGGAACAATCAAGAGCATCACGAATCTAGCATGAACTTTAGATCTAGGGCCTATCATAGAATGTATTAGATAGAGTGATAGAGCTCCCCTAACCTTTTCAAGAAGAATTCGATGCCTAGGATGCAGTCACCTACAGATCCACAGCAACAACGGAGATCCTTCCTTTGAACTTCGAACCCTCTTCTCCTTCTTCCCTTGGCCGCCTTGCTCTTTTCTTTCTCACGCTATTCTCTCCTCCTCTTGCTCTCTCTCTCGAAATTTCGCATACAATGAGCTAACAACCCTAACCCCAAACACTACTCCACTTCGCATATGACAAGAATAATGGGCTTGGGCTTCTCACTTAGGCCCAAGTCCATTTGGTTTGGCACCTCCACTTTCTAACACTCCCTACACACATTAGTATAAATTCTAATTAATTAAATTACATCAACTAATTTAATTTAAATCCCCAATTACTTAATTAATTAAATTAATTAAATAGTTTTAGGGTGTTACATTGTTTGCACTAAAGCTCTTGTTATTGGTTTCCTTTTCCTCAAGGAGAAGGTCAGGGGCCGTGGCCCTTGGGTAGTAAAGCTTGGTCTCCCTACGCCATTGGTTGTTAGGGTTGTAGATAACAGGATTGATACCAGTTTTGATACTCTCAGAGTGATCAGAAGAGGCTTCATCAATCATGTTGATAATTTTGACATTTTTAGGGGGAGGGGTGCCAGGAGAGGGTGTTTCAGGGATAGTGGTCTTGAGGAGGGCTATTTGTTCTTTGACTTTGGCCAGAAGTTCATCGCTGGCACCGTCAATTTCCTTTTTGACGTGACTTTTGGAACTACTATTTTGGGATTCTTTGAAAGTCTTCGAGACTCTGTAGGGTTTGAAAAGGGGTTTTTCAATTTTGTTAGGGGAAGAAGACGACTCTGGTTTGTCGTTAATTTCCTTGCCTTTTCTACTTTTGCTGGAGTCTCCCAGGGCTTGGAGGTATTTGTTTGTATAGTTGGATTGTTCCATAAGATCTTTGATGTCCCTGGCTGTGACAGGTTCTCCATCAGTTTTGGTTTTGAAAGGGGAGGCCATGACAGGGGTAGTTTGGTCCTTGCTATTAAGGGCAAAAGGTATTTTGGGGGGTAGCTCGGATTGGACCATTTGGCCATCTTTGAGGTGCCAAATAGTATTGGTATTTAGGGTTTCTCTCCCGATATGGTCATCATGGAAGGGATAATCAATGTTTTTTGCTATGGTGTAGGCATGAAACCAGTGAAAGAAAGGGATATTGAATTTGACCCTTTTAAGGAATTTATAAAATTTTCCCTGGACAAAGTAACCTTTATCACCTTGGAAATTTTGGAAGAACCATTCTCTGTGAGGAGACCATTCTTTAGAATAAAAGTCCTTTTTAATTCCCTCTCTAGTTCTAGTGAGAAGTCAGAGCAACTTGTAAGCTCTTCTTCTTCTTCAATCTCTTCTTCAATCTTGTAAGATCTTCTTCAATGTTCAAACTCTGTAACTCATAGACAGTCCTCTGTCTTATATGGAAGGCTTTGCCTCCTAATTTATCTATGTTATTTTGATTCTGCACTTTTAATTCTTGTTAAGCATTCCGTATGCTCCCTATTTCCCCTCTGTCTCTTTAATTCCATTTATCTTCTGATTCCGATCCCCTCTTACCAGTTACTACAGGAACCCCCAGTTTAATCCAGATACCTTACCAGTTACTACAGGAACCCCCAGTTTACCAATCACCACAGGATCCTCCACCAAAAAACAAACGGGTCTTCCTCCCAGGATACCCATCCAATCTTACCCCAAAATCAGCCTAAACAAACTAAGCAGGATTATGCTTTTCCTGTTCAAACTCTCCTTGCTCTTCAGGAACATGGAGCTATCAATCTCCCCAGGAGAACTTGGGCCAGCATTGCCGAAGGCGGCAGTGACCAAGATACTCCCTCTCTGGACCTGGCTATCCAAGCCCAGAAGAATCTGGTAACCCAGAACAAACCTGGATCATCCCAGATTACCACAATCAGAACTCAAACAACCCAGGTTCAGTACATACCAAAAGAAAATTACTTCCTCCTCACTCATCTTGAACCTGAGTTCATGGATAAAAATCCAAACAAAATTCCATCAAAAATCTTCCCATCTCAATCCCACTTTATCCCCTTGAGTTCAAATAAAACCCAGACATTCTATGAGTTTATCCTCATAGATACAGAGTCTGTGTCTATCAAGCACTACAGGGACCCAAAAGACCAGTCCTTTATCACCCACTCAACCTTCCAAATTCTAAAGGTTCTAACACCCACAGACTTTGGCCAAAACCCAAATAGACCCAAAAAGTTTTCCCAAAATTTTGACCCTACAGGATACAACTATTGGGACTATGTTAAAGATTCTGCACTTTTAATTCTTGTTAAGCATTCCATATGCTCCCTATTTCCCCTCTGTCTCTTTAATTTCATTTATCTTCTGATTCCGATCCCCTCTTGGTATCAGAGCCAGATGGGGGAAGTAGGAATGTAGCTATTAACTTTGAACTGTTGGTTACTACTCTGACTATGCTTTTATATTAATCATATATTTGTTCATACTCATATGTTTGCCATAAATGGATATTAATTCTAAAACTTAATTAATTAAAAGTTATACCACTAGTGTACTCTTTGACTATAGCTAAATGTCGCAGCGTACGTCAATACAGGCGTCTGGCAAGGGCAATTGAAATGTGCCGTATTTATCCGCCTCGATCGGATAATCCTATAGTCAACTAGTCCACTATTTTATAACTATTTAAAAAATGAACATAATGGTTATTGCATAAATTAATTATTCATCTATGTTTATATTTTGCAGTACTTACCTGTGTTCTCTGTATTATTATTGTAAACACACTGCTATGTATTATACTAAGATACGCTTTTACCTCTATGTTATACCTTCGTACTTAAAATGTTTATGATCAAAATACCTCTAGAGCTTTTCACAAAAAAATTTTATATACTCTAAGGACCGTAGAATATTAGTAAGGATATCTGGGTATCTCACTAACGACGAAATGGTAGCCGAAGTACGTAAGACCCTGCTGATGAATTGGGCGGTCATATACCATTATTTGAGATTTATTATCCTAAAGTATTCTAATCCTAAAGGAGAAAAAATATTTCGAAGGTGCTTTATTTTTGATCATACACATGTTTGAAACAAGGAATAACTTAGACTCTGAGTGTTTAAATCTGGTTTAATATATATTTCAGTATTTACTTTGATATTCTCTGAACTATGGTAACTTCTACTCCGAAATATAAAATAGAAAATAATTTTCTTATTCAAGCTTTGATATCCGGCAACATGGCATTATAACTGAGGTTTGAACAAAACATGGTTAACCTAACGGCATTTCCCAGAGGGTAATTAACTAGTTCAGTTTTAATACTTATATTTCTGCAGAAACCAGATGAAGGCAATGATGCTTACGGGTGAGGAATATCTTACATCCCTCTTAACAAAAGCTTTTTCCTCACCACTATGTCTTCCACACCTTCTTCTCCCCCTACTTCTGTGATGTCGTCTTCTGCTAGTAACGTTTGCCAGAATCAATCCTTTTATAACCACAATCAAGATCTTGAGAAAGATCTTATCAATCCGAAACAAACTTTCTCCAGTTTTACCATAGATAAAAGGTCCCTTAAAAAGGACTTTTATTCTGAAGAATGGTCTCCTCACAGAGAATGGTTCTTCCAAAATTTCCAAGGTGATAAAGGTTACTTTGTCCAGGGAAAATTTTATAGATTCCTTAAAAGGGTCAAATTCAATATCCCTTTCATGATGACCATATCGGGAGAGAAACCCTACATGCCAATACTATTTGGCACCTCAAAGATGGCCAAATGGTCCAATCCGAGCTACCCCCCAAAATACCTTTTGCCCTTAATAGCAAAGACCAAACTACCCCTGTCATGGCCTCCCCTTTCAAAACCAAAACTGATGGGGAACCTGTCACAGCCAGGGACATCAAAGATCTTATGGAACAATCCAACTATACAAACAAATACCTCCAAGCCCTGGGAGACTCCAGCAAAAGTAGAAAAGGCAAGGAAATTAACGACAAACCAGAGTCGTCTTCTTCCCCTAACAAAATTGAAAAACCCCTTTTCAAACCCTACAGAGTCTTGAAGACTTTCAAAGAATCCCAAAATAGTAGTTCCAAAAGTCACGTCAAAAAGGAAATTGACGGTGCCAGCGATGAACTTCTGGCCAAAGTCAAAGAACAAATAGCCCTCCTCAAGACCACTATCCCTGAAACACCCTCTCCTGGCACCCCTCCCCCTAAAAATGTCAAAATTATCAACATGATTGATGAAGCCTCTTCTGATCACTCTGAGAGTATCAAAACTGGTATCAATCCTGTTATCTACAACCCTAACAACCAATGGCGTAGGGAGACCAAGCTTTACTACCCAAGGGCCACTGCCCCTGACCTTCTCCTTGAGGAAAAGGAAACCAATATCAAGAGCTTTAGTGCAAACAACGTCTAAGAATGGAACATAGACGGGGAAAATGAATATGGCATAACCAAAATCCTACAAAATATGACCATGGTAGCTACTGCTTATGAAACTGCCAACAATTGTCCTGAAGCAATGATCGTAGAAATCCTCATCTCGGGATTCTGTGGTCAGCTCAAAGGATGGTGGGATAACTACCTTACCGAAGATTGCAAACAATCTATCCTCACCGCTGTCAAGAGAGAACCCAATGGTGAACCCATCCTCGACGTTGATGCCCTTATTCCTGATGCCGTCAACACCCTTATCTTCACCATTGCTCAACACTTCATCGGAGATCCCTCTCTCATAAAAGATAGATCTGCTGAATTGTTGTCAAACCTTAGGTGCAAAACCTTGGGTGATTTTAGATGGTACAAAGACACGTTCCTGACCAGGGTTTCACCAGGGAAGACAGTCAACAGGCCTTCTGGAAAGAAAAGTTTCTTGCTGGTCTTCCAAAATCTTTGGGAGATAAAGTCGGGGATAAGCTCTGAGGTCAATTATCTAGAGAGTGGCCTTAAAGATTTGTCAAGATGACAAGATCCAACGTCAATTATCTAAAGAAAAGGCTCAAAATCGCAGAGATCTTGGGACTTTCTGCGAACAATTTGGTCTCCCCTGTGCTGAAAAGACCAGAGCCAAAGCCAAGCATAAGATTAACAAAGTCTTACCCAGACCAGACTACTACAAGGAAAGGCGTTTGGGAAAACCTAGGCCTAGATCTACCAATCAAAATGAAAAAAATCATTACGAAAATAATGATAAAACCAAAAGTCCTATTATCTGTTACAATTGCGGCAAGCCAGGGCACTACAGCAGAAATTGCAGAGTTGTAGGAAAACTCAAAACCCTAAACCTTGGCTCTGACATCGAAGACAAAATTAACAATTTGTTAAACCAATCCTCTGAGAATTCATCTGACTATCCCTCTGATCATCATCTTGATAATCTAACTCAAATCCAGAATGATGACCTAACCGACTCCTCCAGCAAAACCTCTAATCATATCAATGTCCTCACCCGAGATCAAGATCTGCTCTTCGAAGCCATAAACGCCATTACTGACCAACAGGAAAAGGAAAAATACCTCAACAAACTTAAAACTTCCCTTGAGGCAAAACCTCCCAGAAGTCCCCTAGTGACCAATAGGTTTAACCTCAAAGATACCCTCAAGAGGATAGAAAACGCCAGTATCAAACCCACTACTATTCAAGATCTTCAATCTGAAATTAACTTCTTAAAGCACGAAGTTAAAGATCTAAAAGGTAAACATGCTGATCACCAGCTTATCATCAATCAATGGAAGGACCATGCATCCTCTGATGTCCCCAATACTGACAAAGAAGATAGTTCTAGTGACAATGATCTTCTCGGCCTTATCAATCACATTAGAATTCAAAAGTTTTTTATAAAAATAAAAATTGTCATTAGTGATTTTACTCTTGAAACCACTGCCTTGTTTGATACAGGAGCGGATTCCAATTGTATCTTAGAAGGCCTTATCCCTACTAAGTACTTTGAAAAGACCTCTAAACAACTTAGCACTGCCAATGGCTCTAAGTTAAAAATCAATTACAAGTTATCTTCTGCTTGAAAACAAAAGTTTCAAAATCAATACCCCTTTTCTTCTTGTCAAAGATTTAAAAAACCAAGTGATCTTAGGAACACCCTTCATAAGATCACTATTCCCTTTTTAGATCACTAAAGATGGTATAATAGCCCAGCACTTGGGACAACCTATCATCTTTAATTTTTTAAGAAAACCCTCGATTAGGGATTTGAACCTCATTTCCTATAAAGAAAATCAGATTAATTTCCTAAAAGACGAAATTTCTTTTAAATTTATTGACCATCAATTACTCAAGAGAGAAAGTCAACTTAAAATCAAAGGTATCTTAGAACAGATCCAAACCACCATTTGTTCTGACCTACCCAATGCTTTCTGGGAAAGAAAGCATCACATAGTTGATCTTCCTTATGAGAAGGATTTCAATGATAGGCTAATCGCTACCAAAGCCAGACCTATTCAAATGAATGAAGACCTCCTCCTTGTTTGCCAAAAGGAAGTCAAGGATCTTTTGGATAAAGGCCTTACTCGCAGAAGCAAGAGCCCTTGGTCTTGCTCTGCCTTTTATGTCAATAAGCAGGCTGAAATCGAAAGAGGTACCCCCAGGCTTGTTATTAATTACAAACCCCTCAATCATGCTCTTTGTTGGATTAGATATCCTATCCCCAACAAGAAGGATCTCCTTAAGAGACTCCATGATGCAAAATCTTTTCTAAATTTGATACGAAGTCAGGGTTCTGGCAAATTCAAATAAAGGAAGAGGACGGGTATAAAACTGCTTTTACTGTCCCTTTCGGTCAATACGAATGGAATGTCATGCCTTTTGGTTTGAAAAATGCTCCTTCGGAATTTCAAAAAATCATGAATGATATTTTTAATCAATATTCTAACTTTGCCATTGTCTATATTGATGATGTTCTTATTTATTCCCAGTCTTTCGATCAACATCTCAAGCATATCAGCACCTTCATATCTGTTATTAAAAGAAGTGGCCTGGCTGTTTCCAAAACAAAAATTAATTTGTTTCAAACAAAAATTAGGTTTCTTGGTCACAATATTTATCAAGGAACCATCATCCCCATCAATAGGGCTATAGAATTCTCTGATAAATTTCCCAATCAAATCATTGACAAAACCCAGTTACAAAGGTTCCTTGGGTGTCTTAATTATGTCTCTGATTTCCTCCCGCAACTCAGTAATATTATCAAACCTCTGCATGATCGTCTAAAAAAGGATCCCCCTCCTTGGACAGATGTTCATACTAATGTGGTCAAGCAAATCAAAACTCAGGTTAAAGAGCTTCCCTGTCTTTACCTCCCCAGTCCTGATGCCTTTAAAATTGTTGAAACTGATGCCTCAGACTTTGGTTATGGTGGCATCTTAAAACAAAGAATCTCTGGGAAAGAGCAGCTCATTACTTTTACTTCCAAACACTGGAACCCGGCTCAACAAAATTATTCCACAGTAAAAAGGAAGTTTTGGCCATTGTCCTGTCTATATCAAAATTCCAATCTGATTTGCTAAACCAAAAATTTCTTATTAGGGTTGATTGCAAATCCGCTAAAGAAATCCTCCAAAAGGATGTAAAGAATCTTGCTTCAAAACATATTTTTGCCAGATGGCAAGCTATCCTTAGCATATTCGATTTTGATATTGAGTATCTGAAAGGATCTGATAATTCCCTACCTGACTATCTCACTCGTGAATACTTGCAGGGAAAAAATTAAGTCTTCCTTCCTAGGAGGATCCAAAAAATATTTTCTTAAAAGTGTCCTTGAGCAAGACAATTGTATCACCCTCAGTGAGAAAAACTGCTCATCTACCCTGGACCATGGTAATTGTAGTGTCAGCAATGACATGAAAAACTGTTCCTACAGCACCCTGGAATATGGTGATAGTAATACCATTTATGGTATGAAAAACTATTCCTTCACCCTTGAACATGGTGATCGTAGTGTCTGCAAAGGCATGAAAAACTGTTCAGATATTAATTATTTAAATTTTCCTAATCTACGTTGCAGATTGTTTTCTTCTCTGCAGGTTTGGTCAAAGGAATCTTTCCTTTCCCCTGTCAACAAGACTTTGGTGGAACTCACATTGTCCCCCACCATCAAAGGCATCAATCATGTTTATTCCCCCAATAATGGTGACTTGCGCAATTTACCCCTTGGTGGACCACACCATGCCCCCCACTACCGAAGACATCAATCTTGTCTATTCCTTCCTGAATTCTTCCGTTGCCAAACAGTACCGGTCAAACAGTCCTCAGTGCAGTGCACAGTACCGGTCACAAGCATAGGATGCCATTTTTATGTTCTCTCTCCGGTTTGAAACCGGTTACTATTTCATTTCCCATCTATTTAAACGTGCTTAGGCCTCTGTTAGCAGCACGCTTCCATTACTCTTCAATTATAATTCCCTCTCTAGTTCTAGTGAGAAGTTAGAGCAACTTGTAAGCTCTTCTTCTTCTTCAATCTTGTAAGATCTTCTTCAATCTTCAAACTCTGTAACTCATAGACAGTCCTCTGTCTTATATGGAAGGCTTTGCCTCCTAATTTATCTATGTTATTTTGATTCTGCACTTTTAATTCTTGTTAAGCATTCCGTATGCTCCCTATTTCCCCTCTGTCTCTTTAATTTCATTTATCTTCTGAGGTGCAATACTTCTACCCTTACAAAAGTAAGGATGAAATACTTGCCAATCCTCCTCCAGGTGCTAATTCTGTTGAGTGGGATGCATTTGTCAATTACTATAAAACTGACCAGATGAAGGTATAAGTATTCTATATAAACTTATCTTATTTTTTCAATTTATTGTTTGAAATAAAGTGAGAAATTTTTATTTTTTCAATTTATTGTTTGAAATAAAGTGAGAAATTTAGAGTCATATTGACTATCGTAGTTAAAATTTGTAGAAAACAAAGTCAGCAAAATACAACAAATCGTGGGAAGCTTAAAGTCTCACATGCTGATGGCAGTAAGAGCAATGCAAGAAGGGCTTGTCAGATGGTATGTTGTTTCAAAAAATTTCTATCTTATAGTAAAATAAGTTATAATATATGACAACTGTTTGTATTTTATATATGATGTTAGGAGCGAAAATTAGGAAGGCCTGTATGTCGAAGTGAAGTTAAATTGGCAACTTTACTAAAGAAGGATGGAAGCTATGTGAATGGAGAAGGAAAAGCCATGGTCGTAAGTGTATCTTATACCATGAATTGGTTATTGTTACTCTAGAAGATTAAATTTTGACTGATATGGTGAAGGTGCTGCTAACCAACTTGTAGCCATTGGCTTCAAACCTTAACCAGCTTTAAGTATAAGTTGTAATAAATACTCTTATAGCAACTGCCTTGAGAATAATGGTTTGACTTAGAACGACTTGAAAATCTGACCCCTTGCTGAAGGTGTCACTGAGGCAATTAACTTGGATATCCGCGACATTGAGCGATGTCCTCATTTCTTGTTTGTGTTCGATTGAAATACCACTACTTTGGTTTTTCGTGTGAGAGGGTGCGCCTTTTATTTGCAGGCTCCTTTCCCTAGGGAGCGCGTGCACATTTTCTAGAAGTTTGTTCATGTGTCAGTTTCTCCTTGAAGATAGTGTAACATCTGTCATTCTTGGCAATCCTCTATAAATATGAGGAAGGATTTGTACTTTGCGGAGTTTGTACTTTGAAGCTTTGAGTCAATCCGTTCTAGCTCTTTCTAAGGTGTTCCCGAAGTCATTCGATTAGTGCCGTCATTCTTCTTCCAAATTAAAGGTATGTTTCTCGACCTTCTTTTGCTGTCTCCCCACTTGCATTTTCTTTGTTTATGGGTTACGGTCCGACCGTGGCAATGTTGAGATTTTTCCATTGTTTAGTTGTGGAGTTTCTTATGATCTCCCTTGATGTCGGTGTCTTTTGTAGGTTTTAGGTAGGGTCGAAGATATTTCGGCCAAATGAAACGGGGTTCTCCTTCGATCGATGGTTCTTCCACTTCTGACCAGGGCTGACGACCATTAGTGAGGAACCGAAATCCTTCCTCGATCCGTCTTGACGTAGATCGTACCACTTGGGTTTCTTTAGATATCCTTTCTAGGAGCAGCTTCTTCCGAGAACATGATGCTTCCCCTCTTGCCAACATCCATCCGTTAGTGGGAGTTTCTCCTGAAGAGGAGTGGGATCTGTTTGGAGTTCCTTTCGGGGTACCGGTGTGCAGCCTTATTGATGGATCAGAATTTTTTATACACTCAGCCATGCTCACCAAGGCAGGGGTCCATCCTCATTTTAACCATTTTTTGAAAAAGGATGCTCCAATTTCTGCGCGTTGCCCCTTCGCAAATTAGTCTTGCTAGTTAGGGTTCCATGAGAACATTTGATCTGGTGATGAGGATTTTTCAACGTCCTGCGTTGGTGGATTTGTTTTAGTACTTATTTGACATCGTACGAATTCCCAGTAGGGATTCTAGGAAAGTCTGACAAGGTTTTATTGATTTGGTTCCCAATTCTTCAAAAAATCTCTTCAGCTCCTTCTTAGTTGACGGTTTTCCAAGTCGGTTTGTCCTTGTGAAACCTCGGAATTTAGTCGCCCTCCGGAAGATTGGCACAGTCAATGACTTTGGTGAATTCGTTGCACCGATCTTTTGATTTTGCTGGTCTTTTGACCATTTCATAGACCTCTCACGTTCAATACTCGATCCTGTGCTCAATTACATGAGTCAATATAGTGACCCTTCAGGTTCTTCGGTCATGGTCGTCTATATCTCCTAGAGACCCCTTAATAAACATCCGAACGGTTAACTTGGCTCCTCGAGGAAAATCCCTTGATGTGCTCGGTATATAGACTTTCACAAGATGATTCCCGCATTTACTCTGTCGTTCTTTGTTGTAATTTGTTTTATTTTTCTTGTGCAGCGATGATGTCGTCTCTTTCTGCCCTTTATGAATTGCGGGAAGCTGCTGCCCAATTGGCGATCCCTAAAACTTCTGGCCTCTTACTCCGAGATCATAACTCGTTAGCCGGTTATGAGGGGAGATCTGAGAAGGGGAAACAAGTGCTCGAACCCGAAGCCCCAATCCAAGAATCCCTTGTTGTCTTGAAGAGAAACCAGCCTGAGGCGGAGGACCAAGTCGACAAAACGGTCTTCCCCGATCCTCGAAGAAGTTGAAATTTGAGGATCCTCCTGTTGATTCCGATGTGTCGGAGGAAACATCTGATTTTGAGGATTTTCACATGGAAGATCTTCAGTGGAACCCTTTTAAGGTGGTTCTTCATATAGCTCTTTTGGGACTAAGCTGCTTGAGGCCGATCGTAAGTTTGCAAAAGGAGGTACTATTTCATTGCCCTCGGTTTATCTTGCTTTCTGTTATTCATGACTCTGAATTCAAAGATTATTCTGGCAGGGAGAGCTCAGCTTTTGAAAGCGTGATGATGTTGTGGCTTGTTGTGAGTCTGCCAAACGAGCTTTCGAAGTAGCGATGAAGAAGAAAAAGGAGGAGGGGGAAGCACCTCGAGAGGTGGTCGTGGCTGAAAGGGATACCACTGTTGAGCAAGTTTGTGTTCTTACTAAGTAGATGGAGGAGGCAAAGAAGAATTTCGCTGGTGCCACTGAAGCATTGGCTAAGATGGAAGGTCTAGAATCAAGAGTCACTGAGTTGGGGGGATGATGAAGAAGATTTCGGCTGAATGAGATGAGGCTTTCAAGAAAAGAGACGAAGCTATCTCGGCTCACCAAAGAATTGCTTCTACGGTTCTGAAGTTCGGTGATGAAGCCTTCCAGAATGTGTTGGAGGAGGTAACAATGTTGAATCTGGGGCTTCCTCTTTGTACTCGGGAAGCCAACATCGCATGGAATGCTCCTGGTGGCGTGTCGGTGGAGTATAGCGTTGACCAATCCAAGCATGAGGTTCGGTTTATTCTAGGAGTGGTTGATGATCCTGAGGTTACAGATGCCCCCGATGTTTGCTGCTCTGCGCTTGTTTTACGCGTCTGTAACATTATTGTACTGTAACCCTTATCCAGATTTATTCATTCGTTGCGGAGAAGTTGTCTTTCTTGCCCATTAAAAATTCATCCCTTTAAGTGAATTTTGTTTTGAGAACTGAAGAGCTGAGTAAGCTTTAATAACAATGAGCCTTTAGAGGCTGCAGGCTAATCCGATCCCTTTTGGTTCGTCTTCCGAGAGATTTCTCAGATTGGTTCCGAATCGAGGGGCCTGAGTAGGCCTAAATAAACAGTGAGCCTTTAGGGGTTGTAGGCTAGTCTGGTCCCCAATGGTTCGACCCCAAGAGATTTCCCAGACCGATTCCATATCGAGGGGCCGAGTAGGCCTAAATAAACATTGAGCCTCTATAGGATGTAGGCTAGTCCGGTCCCCTTTGGTTCACTCTGAGAGATTGCTCAAATCGGTCCCGAAACGAGGCGCCGAGTAGGCCTATTTGAATAATTCTTGAGCGTAGGCTAGTTACTGGATTGAATTAAAAACTGGAATTGTATTCATAACATTTCACCTACATGTGCCTCGATTTCTTTAACTATAATATGTTTTGAGATTGGTGGTGTTCCACGTCCTTGCGATGGACTCTCTTACTAGCGTTTCAATGGAGTAAGCTACCGTTCCTGTCTTAGTGACTATCCGGTAGGGTCCTTCCCAGTTGGGGGAAAGTTTCCCTTTTCTAGCATTTTTCTGCCCAACGTCGGCTCTTCTTAAGCGAGGTCGCCAATTTCAAATTCTCTTGGGATTACTTTCTTGTTAAACTTGGTTGCTATTCTTTGCTTTACCATGGCTTCTTTCAAAGAAGCTTGATTTCGAATTTCCTCTACTAGGTCCAATTCTTCTCGGACCGGTTGCTCATTTTGAGGGCTTGTTTTGGTGAGCTATTCTCCTAGTAAGTTCTCCTACTTCCACTAGAATGACCGCCTCGGTTCCGTAGGTGAGTCGAAACGGGGATTCTCCCGTAGTTGGGTGTGGGGTGGTTCTATAGGGCCATAATACATGGGGGAGCCCTTCCACCCAATTTCCCTTTGCTTCGTCAAGTCTCCACTTGAGTCTTTTCATAATGACTCTGTTGGCGAACTCGTCTTGTTCATTGGTTTGCGGATGTTTTTCCGAGGTAAAGTGGTGTTTGATAGAGAGGCTGCCCATGAGTTCTCTGAAGTTCTTATCTGTGAGTTGAGTACCATTATCGGTTACTATATAGATTTCTTAAAGAACTTGATATATAGGCATTCCTTTGTTGTCCGCAGATTCCTAAGTGGTTTTCAGCTAGAATATATAGGCATTCTTTTGTGCTACGCATTTGAGTAGAGGTGATGAGAACTCTCTTCGGTATAGCTTTCCTTCCATTATGTAGTAGGAAGAAGCCTTCCTTCTGACTCGAGTTGCTTCAGCGACGTCGGAGGGCAGATTACCTGTCTGTATATAATTGGCAATGGGGTTTATCCAAGTGGTCACGTCTTCAATGGTATATACCGACAAGGTTGGTGCGTCATTCAAATAGACGCTCGACTGTGCCAGAGTTTCATGTGCTTGCCAACTTTGCTAAGGCATCGACTCGTGGGTTTTCTCCACGGGGTACGTGTTTAATATTAAGTTCCGAGAAATGCCTCATTAACTCTCTGACCTTTGGGAGAAACCGCTGTAAAACGACATCTTTGGTGACGTACTCTTCACTGGTTTGTGACACGACTAGAAGTGAGTCAGTTAGAATCTCAACCCTTCTGGCGTTGAAGCCCTTAGCTAAAGATAGCCTGGCTATGCACGATTCATACGCGGCCTGGTTGATTGATGTCAGAAATGAGAAAGTCACTGATACCTCAATTAAGACACCATATTGATTCTCCACCATGAGGCCGAGTCCACAACCTTTACTGTTGGAAGACCCATCGATATGAATGGTCCATAGCATATCTTCAACCTCAGCGGTTGTTGGCGGTGTCATTTCTGCTATGAAATCTGCAAGTGATTGTGCTTTTAAAGTCGTTTTGGATTCATACTTTACACCGGATTCTGCCAACTGAAATGCCCGTTAGATCATTCTCCTTGAGAGATCGGGTCTATGAAGTATCTGACGAATGCCCATTTAACCGTCTTGCTGCTATTACCAAAGCCAAGGCGATTTTCTCCACCTTCTGGTAACGTATTTAGGTTCCTTGCAGAGCTTTGCTCACGAAACACACTGATCGTTGTTCTTCTTTAGTTTCTCGATCTAGGACTCCGCTGAGGGATTCTTTCGAGACGGCCAAATACAAGTATAAGGTTTTGTAACACCCTAAATATTTAATTAATTTATTTAATTAAGTATTTAGGCATTTATTTAATTTACTGGGTATAATTTAATTAATTAGAATTATATTAATATGTGTAGGAAGTATTAGAAGGGGAGGTGCCAAACTAAATGGACTTGGGCTTAAGTGAGAAGCCCAAGCCCATGACTCTTGTCATATGCGAAGTGGTCAAGTGCTTAGGGGTTAGGGTTTGTGGTGACCAATTGCGAAAATTTGAGGCAAGAGAGAAAACAAGGGAGAGGCGCGCCGTAGAGAGGGAGAGGGAGAAGAGAAGAGTCGCAAGCTTCAAGGAGAAAAGAGGAGGCGTGATCCGGTTGCCGTGGTTCCGTTCGTGATCATCTCTAGAGATCCTATTCTTCTAATTCGAGGTAAGGGGAGTTCTATCGATTTCTATAATAATTCCTATGATAGATCCTAAGTAGTGATAGCCTAGATTAGTCATGCCCATGATATGTTTGTAAATTCGTGTCCTTGATTTGTGATGTATGCGTGATGTTCAAGGTTGTGGCCAAAAATCCATTTTTCTTTTGTGATGTGGGCGCCTAGGGCGCCATGTTTGTGCTTGGGGTGTTGTTGAATTTTGGTGTTGGATAGATGAGGTTGATGATTTTACATGTGATTATGAGTGGTTGTAATATGGGTGTGATGGATTATGTGGAAATTTTGAAGAAAACAATGTGTATGTGAAATTGTGCAAAAATTTGTGTTGCTGGAAGTGCCTGGGCGCTGGGTGCCCATGGTGCTGTGCGCTGTGCAGTGTTGCGCCAGGCGCTGGGTGCCAGCGCTGGGCGCTGAGCGCCCGTGCGCGTGTGTGTGTGCGTAGCGCTGGGCGCTGGGTGCCAGCGCTGGGCGCTGAGCGCCCGTGTGCGTGTGTTGTGTGTTGCGCCAAGGCGCTGGGCGCCGCGCGCCCGGGTGTGTGCGTGCGTGTGTTGCTTTTGCTAGGCGCTGGGCGACATGGCGCCAGTTTTCAGGATGTCCCAAAATATTTTCGAAAACTGTTTTCGCTATATCTTTTGACTCAGACATCCGTTTTGAACGATTCAAAAAGCGTTGTGAAGCATTTTCAGTGGTCCATCTGCGTGTTCCATTTTTAAAAATAAAAACTTATTATTTCTGAAGGTTGCTGGGGCGCCCCAGGTGGCTGTTCTCGGTGATCGTTGCTGTGACAATAAAAAGACGTTTTGGGTGTCTTTAAAAATTCCCTTTTGCGTACGGCCGGTGGTTTTAACGAAGTAATGTCAAAAATGATGATTTTGACGATGATGCCCCTAGTGGCTAGTTAAATGACTGTTTTGCCCTTAGTGGCTAATATTAATTATAATTACGTGTAAATGACTGTTTTGCCCTTAGTGGCTAATACTAATTATAATGACGTGTAAATGACTGTTTTGCCCTTAGTGGCTAATATTAATTATAATGACGTGTAAATGACTGTTTTGCCCTTAGTGGCTATTATTATTTATAATGACGTGTAAATGACTGTTTTGCCCTTAGTGGCTATTATTATTTATAATGAAGTGTAAATGACGATGATGCCCTTGGTGGCTAGTAAATGACGTTTTTGCCCTCAGTGGCTATTGTTTGAGTTGATGATATTTATGTGTAAGTGACGATGAAACCCAGTGACGTTTAAGGCCCGAAAGGCTAAGTGATGTTAAGGTCTAAAGGGGCCAAGTGACGTTGTGTGTAAATTGTGAATTGACAGGTGCTGTGCTTCTCGTGAGCAAACCGGTAAGTGACGGGTCACATAGTTGACTATGATTTGGGTATTTGTGTATTTGTGTGTTTGTGAGTGGTGCATGTCATAGTGTCTCATGCCCCATATGCATAAACCCAGTGACGTTTTGAGGCCCATGTGGCTAAGTGACGATGAGGCCTTAAGGGCTAAGCGACGTTTGTGAAAAGGTACCTCATGCATATGCCCGCGAGTGGGTTGCATTTCCTATGCCTACATGACATAGTGATGAATTATTGTGGTGATGTGATCGATGATTGTGATGTGATTCATTTAGAGCTGTGACTTGACTTATTATTTATCATATGATTTATTATATGAATTGAATTGGACTCACCCTTCTGTTTGAATGTTACCCCCATGCGGTAACGTGCAGGTGATTGCGAGTGAAGGGCTAGGTACCTTCACTAATTCGAGTCGAGTCGTCACGCTCTGATACGTAGCACTCAGGGGGTGGGGCGAACTTAATGTTATGATTGATTTTGGTTGTTATGTTTTGTTGACAAATCGGTTTTATTTTGTTATTCCGCTGCGTAGTTGATTTTATTGACGTTAAGTTTTATTGCGATGATAATTGTGGTTTTGAGATTCGCCTGTTAGTGATGTGCTACGTAATACATGGTTATTATGCTTTTGAGCTGTTTTATTGAGAAGTGTGGTTTTATTGAAGTATGTGTAACGTCCTTTGCAATGAAAAGAAATTTCGAAAAAACTCGGATATTTTCCAATTAAATTAACGGGTAGAAAAGGGGTGTTACATTAGTGGTATCAGAGCAGTTCGGTCTGTCCGGCCAAGTTGTCGAGTCATAGTGTCAACTGACAACGGTGTGTTGTCAGTTATATCTAACTATTGTTTGTTTGTAGCAAGTGAGTTGAGATGGCTGGGAGGATCGATGCTGCTGCTGCTGTAGTTGGGCTGCTGCTGAATGTTGTAAGAAGTTGAATCTTGTTTTGCCTGTTATGAATGGAGAAATGGTAGTCGATACTCCTGCGAAGGGGTCGGTGATTACTTCCCAGATGTGTTCTCAGTGTCCCGTGTCGATCTTCGGCAGGGACTTTATTGTGAATTTTGTTTGCTTACCAATGAGGGGTCTGGATGTAATCTTGGGCATGGACTGGTTGGAGGATAACCACGTCCATATCAACTGTCCATATCAACTGCAAGTGGTACGCGAGTTCCCTGAGGTTTTTCCTGATGAAATTCCGGGTGTGCCACCGGAAAGAGAAGTTGAGTTTTCGATTGATCTTGTACCTGGTACGAGGCCTGTGTCTATGGCACCGTACAGGATGTCGGCGTCGGAATTGTCTGAGTTGAAGTCGCAACTTGAAGAATTGCTTGAGAAAAAGTTTGTGAGACCGAGTGTATCACCGTGGGGAGCTCCGGCATTGTTAGTGAGGAAGAAAGATGGGAGCATGAGGTTATGTGTGGACTATCGTCAGTTGAATAAGGTAACTATCAAGAATAAGTATCCGCTTCCGAGGATTGACGATTTGATGGATCAGTTAGTGGGTGCCCGTGTTTTCAGCAAAATTGATTTGAGGTCCGGATATCACCAGATTAAAGTAAAGGATGAAGATGTTCAGAAGACAGCGTTCAGGACAAGGTATGGGCATTATGAACATTCAGTGATGCCGTTCGGTGTGACCAATGCTCCTGGTGTATTTATGGAATATATGAATCGTATTTTCCATAATTACCTAGATCGGTTTGTAGTGATCTTCATAGATGACATTCTAGTTTATTCTAAGTCAGAGGAAGAACATGCTGAGTTCCCGAAGACAGTGTTAGAAGTTCTGAAAGAGAAAAAGTTGTATGCTAAGTTATCAAAGTGTGAATTCTGGCTGAAAGAGGTGAGTTTCCTTGGGCACGTGATTTCTGGTAATGGTATTGCGGTTGATCCGGCAAAAGTAGAAGCAGTGTCGGAGTGGGAGGCTCCGAAGTCCGCAACAGAGATTAGAAGCTTTTTGGGTTTGGCTGGATACTACAGGAGGTTCATCGAGGGTTTTTCCAAGCTGGCCCTTCCGTTGACTCAGTTGACTTGTAAGGGTAAAGTTTTTGTTTGGGATGCTCGGTGCGAGAAAAGTTTCATGGAACTGAAAAAGAGATTGACGACGTCGCCTGTTTTGACGTTGCCTAATCCGGAGGAACCGTTCGTTGTATATTGTGACGCTTCGAAGATGGGTCTTGGTGGTGTGCTGATGCAAGATGGGAAAGTCGTTGCGTATGCGTCGAGGCAGTTGCGGGTTCATGAGAAAAATTACCCTACGCATGATTTGGAATTGGCTGCTGTGGTATTTGTGCTTAAAATTTGGAGGCACTACCTTTATGGTTCGAGGTTCGAAGTGTTCAGTGATCATAAGAGTCTAAAGTATTTATTCGATCAGAAAGAGTTGAATATGAGACAGCGTCGGTGGTTGGAGCTCTTGAAGGATTATGACTTTGGTTTGAACTATCATCCCGGCAAAGCTAATGTCGTGGCTGATGCTTTAAGCAGAAAGTCTTTGCATATGTCGGAAATGATGGTGAAAGAATTAGAGTTGATTTAGGAATTCAGAGATTTGAGTTTGGTTTGTAAAATGACACCTCGCAGTGTCAAGCTGGGAATGTTAAAGATCGATAATGATTTCCTGGGCAGCATCAGAAAGGCTCAGAAGTCAGATGTCAAGTTAGTGGATTTAATTAATGGGGTTGGTCAATCTGAAGAGGAAGATTTCAAATTAGATTCCAGTGGTGTGTTGAGGTTCCGTGGTAGGATCTGTGTTCCGGATGATGAGGAGATGAGAAAGGCAATTTTAGAGGGGGGTCACCGTAGCAAGTTGAGTATACATCCTGGAGCGACGAAAATGCATCAAGATCTGAAAAAGATGTTTTGGTAGTATGGAATGAAGAGAGATGTGGCGCAGTTTGTGTATGCCTATTTGACCTGTCAGAAATCTAAAGTTGAGCATCAGAAGCCTGCAGGGTTAATGCAACCGTTGGAGGTTCCAGAGTGGAAGTGGGATAGCATAGCGATGGATTTTGTGACGGGATTGCCGAATACAGTTAAGGGCCATGACGCTATTTGGGTGATCGTTGATAGGTTAACGAAGTCTGCTCACTTTATTCCTATTAATATCACTTATCCGGTGTTGGTCGAGCGTTGAAATCGAAGAAGCTCACTCCTCGATTTGTTGGTCCTTATCAGATTTCTGAAAGAATCGGAAATGTGGCTTATAGAGTGGCTTTACCGTCAAATCTTTCGAATTTGCATGATGTGTTTCATGTGTCGCAACTTCGGAAGTATGTGTCGAATCCATCTCATGTGATCCATATGGATGATGTAGAGGTGCGGGATAATCTCACTGTGGAGACGATGCCTGTACGGATTGATGATCGGGAAGTGAAAGCGCTTAGAGGCAAAGAGATTGCATTAGTGAAAGTGGTTTGGCTATGAGCTGCCGGCAAGAGTATGACTTGGGAGCTAGAGAGCAAGATGCGAGAGTCCTACCCAGAGTTATTTGATCAGGTAAATTTCGAGGACAAAATATTCTAAGTGGGGGAGAGTTGTAACAACCTAAATATTTAATTAATTTATTTAATTAAGTATTTAGGCATTTATTTAATTTACTGGGTATAATTTAATTAATTAGAATTATATTAATATGTGTAGGAAGTATTAGAAGGGGAGGTGCCAAACTAAATGGACTTGGGCTTAAGTGAGAAGCCCAAGCCCATGACTCTTGTCATATGCGAAGTGGACAAGTGCTTAGGGGTTAGGGTTTGTGGTGACCAATTGCGAAAATTTGAGGCAAGAGAGAAAACAAGGGAGAGGCGCGCCGTAGAGAGGGAGAGGGAGAAGAGAAGAGTCGCAAGCTTCAAGGAGAAAAGAGGAGGCGTGATCCGGTTGCCGTGGTTCCGTTCGTGATCATCTCTAGAGATCCTATTCTTCTAATTCGAGGTAAGGGGAGTTCTATCGATTTCTATAATAATTCCTATGATAGATCCTAAGTAGTGATAGCCTAGATTAGTCATGCCCATGATATGTTTGTAAATTCGTGTCCTTGATTTGTGATGTATGCGTGATGTTCAAGGTTGTGGCCAAAAATCCATTTTTCTTTTGTGATGTGGGCGCCTAGGGCGCCATGTTTGTGCTTGGGGTGTTGTTGAATTTTGGTGTTGGATAGATGAGGTTGATGATTTTACATGTGATTATGAGTGGTTGTAATATGGGTGTGATGGATTATGTGGAAATTTTGAAGAAAACAATGTGTATGTGAAATTGTGCAAAAATTTGTGTTGCTGAAAGTGCCTGGGCGCTGGGTGCCCATGGTGCTGTGCGCTGTGCAGTGTTGCGCCAGGCGCTAGGCGCTGGGTGCCAGCGCTGGGCGCTGAGTGCCCTTGCGCGTGTGTGTGTGCGTAGCGCTGGGCGCTGAGCGCCCGTGTGCGTGTGTTGTGTGTTGCGCCAAGGCGCTGGGTGCTGAGCGCCCGGGTGTGTGCGTGTGTTGCTTTTGCTAGGCGCTGGGCGCCCATGGCGCCAGTTTTCAGGATGTCCCAAAATATTTTCGAAAACTGTTTTCGCTATATCTTTTGACTCAGACATCCGTTTTGAACGATTCAAAAAGCGTTGTGAAGCATTTTCAGTTGTCCATCTGCGTGTCCCATTTTTAAAAATAAAAACTTATTATTTCTGAAGGTTGCTGGGGCGCCCCGGGTGGCTGTTCCCGGTGATCGTTGCTGTGACAATAAAAAGATGTTTTGGGTGTCTTTAAAAATTCCCTTTTGCGTACGGCCGGTGGTTTTAACGAAGTAATGTCAAAAATGATGATTTTGACGATGATGCCCCTAGTGGCTAGTTAAATGACTGTTTTTCCCTTAGTGGCTAATATTAATTATAATGACGTGTAAATGACTGTTTTGCCCTTAGTGGCTAATACTAATTATAATGACGTGTAAATGACAGTTTTGCTCTTAGTGGCCAATATTAATTATAATGACGTGTAAATGACTGTTTTGCCCTTAGTGGCTATTATTATTTATAATGACGTGTAAATGACTGTTTTGCCCTTAGTGGCTATTATTATTTATAATGAAGTGTAAATGACGATGATGCCCTTGGTGGCTAGTAAATGACGTTTTTGCCCTCAGTGGCTATTGTTTGAGTTGATGATATTTATGTGTAAGTGACGATGAAACCCAGTGACGTTTAAGGCCCGAAAGGCTAAGTGATGTTAAGGTCTAAAGGGGCCAAGTGACGTTGTGTGTAATTTGTGAATTGACAGGTGCTGTGCTTCTCGTGAGCAAACCGGTAAGTGACGGGTCACATAGTTGACTATGATTTGGGTATTTGTGTGTTTGTGAGTGGTGCATGTCATAGTGTCTCATGCCCCATATGCATAAACCCAGTGACGTTTTGAGGCCCATGTGGCTAAGTGACGATGAGGCCTTAAGGGCTAAGCGACGTTTGTGAAAAGGTACCTCATGCATATGCCCGCGAGTGGGTTGCATTTCATATGCCTACATGACATAGTGATGAATTATTGTGGTGATGTGATCGATGATTGTGATGTGATTCATTTAGAGCTGTGACTTGACTTATTATTTATCATATGATTTATTATATGAATTGAATTGGACTCACCCTTCTGTTTGAATGTTACCCCCATGCGGTAACGTGCAGGTGATTGCGAGTGAAGGGCTAGGTACCTTCACTAATTCGAGTCGAGTCGTCACGCTCTGATACGTAGCACTCAGGGGCTGGGGCGAACTTAATGTTATGATTGATTTTGGTTGTTATGTTTTGTTGACAAATCGGTTTTATTTTGTTATTCCGCTGCGTAGTTGATTTTATTGACGTTAAGTTTTATTGCGATGATAATTGTGGTTTTGAGATTCGCCTGTTAGTGATGTGCTACGTAATACATGGTTATTATGCTTTTGAGCTGTTTTATTGAGAAGTGTGGTTTTATTGAAGTATGTGTAACGTCCTTTGCAATGAAAAGAAATTTCGAAAAAACTCTGATATTTTCCAATTAAATTAACGGGTAGAAAAGGGGTGTTACAGGTTTCGCCCTCTAAGTGCCGAGTCAGTGCAGGAGGTTCAGAGAGCATTACTTTGAGTTGGGTGAGTGCTTGCTCACAATCTTCGTTCCATTCGAACTCGATCCCCTTTCTTAATAGCTTGAAGAAAGGTAGTGATCACTTTGCTGCTTGAGAAACAAACCTGGATAGGACTGCTATTATTCCTGTGAGTTTTTGGACGTTCTTCTTTGTAGTCGGGGTTGCCCACGATTCCTCGCTCGGTGAGATAAAACCCGAGGAACTTTCCTGCTCTGACTCCGAACGTGCATTTATCGGGGTTGAGCCTCATATTATGTTTCGGGACTTCTTCAAATACTTCTACTAGATCGGACACGTGACCAACGTCTTCTTTGGTTTTAACAATCATATCATCCATATAGACTTCTAACATTCTCTGGATTTGAGCCTTGAAAACTTTGTTCATCATCCTTTGGTACGTGGCGCCCACGTTCTTCTTTCCGAAAGGCATCACTCGGTAACAGTAATTTCCCTTTGGAGTAATGAAGGCGGTTTTCTCCTGATCAAGGAGGTACATGGGAATTTGGTTGTACCCTGAATAGGCATCCATGAAGGAAAGGAATCGGAATCCAGATGAATTATCAACTAAGTGGGAATGCTTCTTTAGGACAAGCTTTGTTGAGGTCAGTGTAATCCACACACAACCTCCATTTTTCGTTGGCTTTCTTGGCAAGTACCACATAAGGACAACTAGGTAGTATACTTGACTTCATTCAGAAAGTCGGCTTGAATAAGGTCCTCTATTGCGTTTGCAGCTGCCTTGGCTTTTTCGTCGGATTGAGATCTCCTGGGCTGCGCTGCCCAATTTGCGTGTGGGTTGACATAGAGATGGTGATAGGCAATGTCGGGGGAAATTCTAGGCATGTCGGCGGCGCTCCATGCGAACAGATCATTATAATCTGAGGCATTTGATAAGAGCTATTTTTACTTCGTCAGAGAGGTCGAATCCGATCATGATGACCTTTCGAGGATCGTCTCTGACTTGTATGGGCAAGAATTGACTGTCTGACTCGGGTCTTGTGATCTTCCTCTTTAATTCTCTAGCTAGTACATCGTCTTCCTCGTCGTCTGAGCTATGTCGTTCGTACCGCACATCTATGTTGGCCAAGTTGACTTCAGGATTGGAGGCGGTTTGCTCTATGAGGCTGGCTCTGGAGTAGCAAGACTGTGCTACTGATCTATCCACATCCAGAGTCACAACTTCGCCGTTGTTGGAATTGAATTCCATCTTTAAGTGGCTCGTAGAAGTGACATCTTCTAGTCTTCCGAACGTCGTTCTCCACACCACGCAGTCACAAGCCATCAGGGACGGTGAGACCAAAAAGGGGACGTCGACCAAGCGATCAAGTGGACTCTTCCCAAAAGTTACTGGTTAACGGGTGCATCAAGGGGAGTTGTCAGGACTCCCTCTAGGCCGAGTAAGCATTACCCCACATAGGGTTCGAGGTCCCTTTCCGATATTCCCAGCGCAGTGAGTGAGTTAGGCGAGATGATGTCGTGTGAACTTCCTTGATCTATTAGGACTCTGCGGACCAGGTGATTGGCCATAGTAGCTTGAATTACTACGGGGTAGAGGACATTGAGTTCCCCACAATCATCTCTCCATCGCTGAAAGTTAAGGCAAGTCGGACATTGGTGACTTCTGCCTCGGTTGGGGCCGAGGCCGAGCGGGTTGATGAAGGCATCATTTTCCGGGTTGATTTGAATTGACTCGGGTTGAGCGGTGGGTAGGAGCGTTGAACTCCCAGTGTGGTCGCCAATTCTGTACTGGCCGCACACTTCAATCGAGCTGAGGACTGAGGTGTTCACCAAGCTGAGAAGCTTGCTTGCTCAGAGTTACTTTTGAGATGACGATTGAAAAGAGTCATGAGCAATATCCGAGATGCTCCGACTTGCGTTGATCTGACGAGGGGCATTGGGAATAGGTGATGAGGTAATAAATGTGTACTTGTAGCATTTATGGGACAACGCTTATAGGGATTGGTGCCTACATGTGCCGCGTTATGATAGGTGCACTTGATAGCGCGTCTAGTTGATCTGCATCTGCGCCGTTAGTTATACACGGATTGTGGGCTTCACAAAATTGAGCCCGAGTGTTGGGCCAATCTGGAACAATTTCCATTTGTTTAATAATGATAATGATTGTGGAATTATGATAATAGTTGCAATTCATGGTAGTAGGGTGTGAAATTGAGGAATAAACTTGTGATGTTAAATTCAGTAATATAAAGCTTCTAGTTGCAGTTCAATACATACTTCTATGCCAATTGATTTCAAATTGGTTTTTTCTCTTAGTACTTGGTGTTTCCAGTTTTTGATATATTTGTGTGCATCTGTGCATTGCATACCATAAGTGAATTTCACAGAACATTCAAAAATTGTTTATCTCCTTAATACTTATGAGGGAACTTCTAAGGTGACAATTATTTTATGTCATCTCCTTGTATATCTATTTTACATGGCTGACCCGTATTTGTATCTCATTAGATTGGATTGGATTGGTTAGGAAACTTTATACTATTTTTTGTTGAAGAGTGACGGATAAGTACAAATTCACATTAATTTGACCTATATCTGCAACATATAGTATTATTTCAGTATATACTCTTTACTGCCGCTAATTCAACTATAAATTATATTATTGGTTTTGGCATTAAGATGAGGCATTTCAAGTGGATATATTAAAGCTGCACATCCTCCTTATGTTTTCATTAATGTGGTTTCTCACAGATTTAATAGTTTAGTTTATGATGAAGTTTAATTAGTTTTTACGTGAGACATTAATTCATTTAATATTAACTATTATTTTTTTTCCAATAGGATATTTTAAGTAAGTGGTATGATTGCGAAGCATCTCAACAAAGTCTCAAAAATTCTTCACTGTGGTGGCGGGATATAAACACATTAGGGACAGACTATACACAAGATCCTTTATGGTTTAATAGCATCTCAAAATTACAAGTTGGAAGAGGGGATAAAACAAAGTTTTGGAATGGAAAATGGTGTGGACCGATAGCCTTTTCTGTGCTATTTCCAGCCATATATCAAGCATCTAGTTTGAAGAATGTGAATGTTGCAGAAATGGGCAATTGGATAGATGATAAATGGGAATGGAATTGGAATGCTTTTGAAGATTGTAGAGCTGTTGATAATGAATAAGCTGATATGCTAATAACAATTCTGCAGGATAATATCTTAAACAACAATAAAGAAGATCGATGGGTCTGGGTCATAGAAAGTATGAAAAAATTTACTGTCAAATCGTGCTATAGCTGGCTGTGTATGTTTTCTGCAGGTACAATCAGCTCAATGAGTAGGGAAATCGTCGAAAATTGCGCAAAATTGTGGAAGTGCGATGTCCCGACGAAGGCGATAATTCTTGCGTGGAAGGTGTTAATTTGCAGATTACCTACCCGAGACCTCCTTGCAAAAAGAGGGATCGTGACAAGCACTCATGAGATGTGCTGTGCACTCTGTTTTGAAGCTGAGGAGTCTGTTAATCATATCTTCTGTTGCTGCAGAATTTCTCAGGGTGTTTGGAGTACTGTCATGCGTTGGATGGGGCTGGATGATGTGGTGGAATGTGAAGTTAATTCTCTCTTCAGGGCGTTTGGTTTAAGGGTTAAAGGTTGGAAATTAAGGAGGGCAAAATATAGTATATGGATGGCTGCGATTTGGTCAATTTGGCAAGCAAGAAATCGGGTTATGTTCGAAGGGGTTCCTATAAGTGAAGCCTCAATTGTTAACTGTATTAAACAACTGTCCTGGGGTTGGTTTATAGCTAGAAGGGGTAACAATTTATGTTGTAATTTTAGTGATTGGATGAATTGTCCATTGGGGTGTCTATCACTATTGTAATCATATATTTGGGGGTACTCTTTTCTCCTCGGGTCTTTTTCCCACTGGGTTTTGGCCCTTGGAGTTTTTAACGAGGCCCCCCGGACACCTCTTGTAAGGGTTGGGGCACCCCTTGTGCCTACTTTTAATTCCATTGCTTATCAAAAAAAAAAAAAGATTTCATAGAGCTTATCTGAAAAAGTACATGGAGATGAACACTCAGATTGAGTACATAGAGATGAACACTCAGATCGAGTTCATGTTTTAGGTCCGGGTGTTATCCAACTAATGTTTTTGGAAATCGTAAGCATTTTGCTGATTTTATCCAAGTTGGTAACTCTAGCCAAGTGAATGTCAAAAACCTAAAAATGCACATTAAAGATTTGGAAGAAAAGCTAATTGGATATGAAGAAACCAAGGAACAACTTGCTCAAACCACTAAGGAGCACACACAAACCAAGGAGGAGGAGCTTGCACAGGCAAAAAGTCAATTGGCAATTCTTCACAACTTCCTTCAATATATATTTGGAGATGAATTCTCTATGTTCAACTTAGGTGCATCCTCATCTTAGTCATAGTTATTTAGAATATGTACTAGAATCTCTAATTACTTGTTGGTTGGGTTTTATTTTAGTTGTACTCTTTTGAAACCTATATTTTAGGTTATTACTTTTTAATGGATGTTAGAATTTTATCATAAGTAATTAGCTATAAAATATTTTATTCTATCGTATTTATCGTAATTTATATATATTTTATATATCTACTTATTTCATATGTACAACGGAATGGTAAACTCAGCTTTGTTTTATAAAAAAGAATAGTTTTTTTTCAAAAAAAAAAATAGTACGTTAGCCACAATTAAACCGTGGGTAAAATTAGCTGAATTCTTGCGTGTGTTTCCTGTTTATTTAGGCACGGTTCTAACCGTGGCTAAGTAAATGTTACCATGGTTTATTTGTGCGTGGCGAAAGATAATTTTGACAGTGGCTAATATTTGGCAATGCCCTTTGTTTCCACGGTTGGGCTCAATGTTTTAAAACTCGGACCGGTGACCGACTCGGTGAAGGTTCCGGGTCACTGGGTCAAGGGTCGGACCGAAGGGTCGACAGTTGAACCGCATGACCAAAACCGGGACCGGGTGACTCGGACCCGGTCTCTATTTCGCGAATTTCATACCCAATAAATATATCTATATATAATATAAATATATTTTAGGTGATACAGGATCATAAAAGTGATGAGTCAAAATAAAAAATAATCATGAAAGTACAAAGATGAGGCTTTTGTACTGAAATATGATAAAATGAATTGATATGTACATAATATATGCGCTAAACTAACAAGTATTCACAATAGTGTAGTGGTTAGCGCTTGTGTTTCTCAGTAATAGAGCACGAGTTCGAAACCCAGCTTGATCTTTTGTAAAAAAATATTATATCTTATATATTAACACTTACCATTACTAACTCGCCCGGTTCACTCCGAGTCACGTCCTGCAGGCCCGTTACTAACTCGCCCGGTTCGCTCCGAGTCATGCCCAGTTTGATGACGTCACAACCGATTCGCAGCATTTCCGATCCAACACCCTGCTCGAACCGGATATGGGTCCGGTTCCCGGTTAGCCCGGTTGAACCGGCCGGTCCGAGCCGGGTTTTAAAACACTGGTTGGGCTAACCCTTATAGTGGTAGCTTTTGTTGCCTTTCTACATGTGCATGGAAAAACACTCATATTCCGTACAACTTTCCCAACATAACGCTTCAACAGTATTCCGCTTTTCTAAAATTGCTTCAGAGCATTTATTGCTTTTCACTTGATATTCAGAAGCAGGCGAGGTGGAATAAAATAGAATGTCCATACTTCTTATTCATTAAATGTTTGGTCTCTACTATAGATGGTGCAACGTCACTTGAATCCTACTCAAGGAGGGGAGTGGTGTCCTTGGTTGAGGCAGTGTTAAGGAAGCATACATGTTTTTGGCACGTTAGATCCTCTGGATAGGAAGAAACCATTTTGTCTATGCACTACAACCTCTCTGATGAGAGGTTATGTACACATGGATTTTGTTTAGAAGACTTACATTGCATCGTTTAATAGGGAAACCGACACATAACATTTGCTTGTTCATCTTCATATCTTTAGCATTAAGGAAATATATCTTATAATTCAGTTTAATTTCTTTCCACAACTGAAGTAAACTCACTTGATATCTAGTAAAAAATTGTTTAATTAGGATCCTGTGAGTTATCTTAAAAACTACTTGGAATAATTTGAGCAACCAATGATTTTGGGTCTGACAGACCTCCAATCTATTATGTGATAATAGAGGCAAAATTTCTGACATTTAAACAAGGCGTGTATGTCATTTTAACCACAAAGCGCGGGGTGTGTGTGTAATTTCTTCCTAATAAAACTGACTAAATATGTTTTTCACAGTGTTTAAAAATTCAGATGGTCTCTGTCTTTGGTCGGGATACAAGGTCAGTGGCTTATTGGTAATAGGAATGTTTGCTTAAAATACCCAGTTGGTTTTTATAATAACTCACAAAGATTGTGATTACCAATTTTTTCGCTAATGACTAATTTGTTCATTTTAAGTGTGCAGAGGAAATCACTGTTGTCAAATTAGTTCATATTACTGATATACTATAGCACTATCACTACAAAAACAACGCAGGATAAACGACGGATATTAGCGAGGGAAATCAAATCCGTCGCTTAATACATCTCAAATCCGTCGCTAACGGTCCGTCGCTAATGCTGACGTGACCGTTGCGCAGTCCTTAGAATGCGTAAGATTCCCAATCCGCTGCTAATGCACTAGTCTGTCGCTAACGCTGATGTGACAATTGCGCAGATCTTGGAAAGCGCGAAATGAACAGATCCATAGCTAAATTGAAATTCCCTCGCAATGGATCCGTCGCTAATAACTTGGAAATTGTGTCATTAATATTTTCGTCACTAACGTCTTCGTCCGTCGCAAATAATCCGTCGCTAAGTTCTATTTTTTTCACTTACAACCGAAAGCCTCCTTACTTCTCTCTTCTCTCCTTCTTTTCTCTTCTCTCACTCATTTTTCTTTTCTCTTCTCTCCTTCAACCTCCAACAACTTCTTTACAAAGAAGAAGCAATAATCATCTCATAATCAAAGCAGGTATTCCAACCATCATCTATCCCACTTCGTTTTTATTTTCGTTTTCTCTTTTTATTTTCGTTTTCTCTTTTTGTTTTCTCTTTTGATTTCGTTTTCTCTTTTGAATGCTTAAAATCCATGATTTCGTTTTCTATTTTTGTTTTCTTTTTATTTTCGTTTTCTCTATTGATTTCGTTTTCTCTCTTGAATGCTTAAAATCCATGATTTCGTTTTCTGTTTGGTGCCTCATAGTGCTGTTCTTCTGTTTGAATGCTCATGGTGCTATTCTTCTATTTGGTGCTTCTTATGTTGTTGTATTTTAAGCATTTGGGAAAAAACAGTATACCTCTAGTATCGGTGATAATAATTTTGTTTATTGTGAGCATGGATGTTTATTGTTAGTAGAAGTGTTAATTTGAAATGTGACTATTGTAGAGGAAATTTGTTGGTGTTTGAAGTCTCACTACCGCATCGGAGTGTGCACCATCACCGGACTGCCACTAGATCGTTTGATTTTTTTCTTGTTGCTCATAACGGTTAGTTTTTTATTTATTTTTGTTGTTTTGATGTTTGATGAACCCTAGGTTAGATGACTATATTGTCTGCTGTTGATGGAAAAGGGTGAGGTGCTGTCCCTGACCCCCATATTTTGCTCGAAATCATCTCCATTGAGATATATGCAAGACTATACTAACAATTTTAAGTTTGGGAGTTAGAAATAACTTCCTTCACCTCTTATATGGAGAAGGGTTTTGTTTGTTTTGTCCTTAACCCCCATATTCGGCTCGAATCATCTCCACTGAGATCATATCGATGCCACTAACTTGATAGGTTATATTTTAACACCCAATCATGCAGTGAGGGAAAACAAACAATTAATAGTGGGGTATATGAAAAAGGGATCGCAGAAGCAGGTGAAGATGAGTACTACGGGGTGATCCAACACATATATGAACTTGAATACAAATATTTAGATTATCAATATTGTACGTTATTGTTTTATTTAAATTTATTTATTAATATATATCATTATATATTTTTCCTGCGTTTCGTTTTTCATAGATATGCATCCAGGAGGAGGTTCTGACCCACCGAGAGATGTTAAGGGGAAGAAGACAACTTAACCTAGGAGGCGTCATCGAGTTCGTGAGGTCCTACTTAATGCAGGGGATACATATATGGGGATGCGCTAGACCACCACTACTACTGGAGGAGCTGCGACTTCACGTTCTGCTCCAGTTGCACCACCTGTTGGTCATTCTTCCTTCGGCCCCAATTGGTATCCTAGAAGCCCATCTGGAACACCAGCATCCTATGGGTATTTTATGGGCCCACCTCTACAGCATCCTATGGGATCACCAGCAGGGTATATAGGCTCACCTCTGCAGCATCCTATGGGCACACCAGCAGGGTATATGGGCCCATCTCTGCAGCATCCTATGGGCACACCAGTCGGGTTATCTATGCCTACACCCGAGGTACATACTGATCAGTCCCTATAGGACAATCATATTGACCCCCATGGTCATACTGATTCTGATCCATCATCCAAGTCGGAGAATGAGGAGGTGGTTGTCGACCCTGATGGTCGACGTCGCAAAGTCATATATCCCTTTGGCGATGCGTAAGTATTGTTTGAATTTTTTTTAATTTAAATTAATTGTTTGACATGTATATATGTTTGTTAATTATGCAACGACTTAATTATGCAGGTTTGTTAGATCGAAGACTATTTCATCAACGATCACTTATGTCATTAAGAAACTCTATTTTGAAGAGTACCATAAAAAGGTGACAAAAATCGATAAGAGGAAAAAGAAAGATTTTGTGGACTTGTTTAGGGTAAGTTTCAACTATGTCATTACCTATATTGATAGTTTTAATATATTGTTTAATGTTTAATATAAGGGTAAAATATGTTTTTAGTCCCTACAAAATCGGCTCATTCTAAGTTTAGTCCCTACATTAACGAAATAGGCGTTTTGGTCCTCAGCTTATTTTTCCGTTTTCAATTTTAGTCCCTCATGACTTTTAATAGCGCTTCAAAACTTTTAATAGCGCTTATAAAAGGTCAAAAAAGCGCTATTTAAAGTTTTGAAGCGCTATTAAAAGTCATGAGGGACTAAAGTTAAAAACGGCAAAATAAGATGAGGACCAAAACGCCTATTTTGTTAATGTAGGGACTAAACTTAGAAGGAGCCAATTTTGTAGGTACTAAAAACATATTTAACCCTTAATATAATTACTAATACATATTTTGATTTTGTTTAATACAGACCAAAGTGACATGGAAACCGGAAGATGATGAATTTGTGTAGAAAGTTTTTAGGACTAGATTGGCCAAGCATTTGGCGGACTTGCTCTACAAATTGCGTTGTAAAGATGAAAGGCCGAAGTATATAAGTGATGAAGTCTAGGATCAATACAAGGAAGTTTGGAGAGAAATTCAAAAGAAACGCTGAAAAAGCAAAGAAAAATCGGAATTCAGAAAAGGGTGGCTCGCTTCACTATTGTGGCTGCGTCAACAAGGCTCAGCTTGCTATGAGATTGATAGGTTATTTTAAAAATCTTTGTACTATTTTAGTTTAGTTAGGGCGATTAGTTACCAATATTTGAGAATTTTTTTCAATTTTACAAAGTAAGAAGGTCGGACGCCCTCTTACTATTGCTGAGCTACATAGGGCCACACATGTCAAGAAGGATACCAAGATTTATGTTGATGAGCGCTCGAGGACCACTCAGGTAAATATACAACTTGATTTGTATTATATAATGTTTTCTTAAAATGGAGCGCTTATTATGCTATGTTTTGTGGTTAAGCAAAACATGAAGAAACATACTGAGACGATGCCTGAGGCGAATCAGAGGAGCTGGAACCCTGAGTCACTTGGTCCACTAACTCTCGAGATCATATCTTTGGTGAACCGCAACTGGGAGAAGTTGGTAGGGATGTATAAGAATCGGCTGTATGGTACGAGGCCCTTGGCTCCAAATTTGAGCTTTGAGGATGATCACTTTGACACCAGCGGACCCTCTAGTAGTCGACCTCCTTGTCCTTCAACCGAGACAGAGCAACTCAGGCAGCAGATACAGGAGATGCGTGCTCAGCACCAGCAGGAGATACAAGAGATGCGTGCTCAGCACCAGCAGGAGCAGCAGATGCAGAGTCGTACTATGAAAGATATGCAGACAGACTTTTTGAGGTTTGCACGTCAGCAGGAGAATATGTTAAAGTACTATAAGAGCTTGAAGGCAGATGCGTCTGAGTTTGAGGAGACAGAGTCTGATGATGGCCCGTATTAGTATTATGTTATTATTTGCTGGTTTGGAGTATTATGTTATGAATTATATTATTGTTGTTTTGGACATGTTTAGGATTTAGATTATGTTATTGCTGGTTTGAACTTGTTTAGTATTATGTTGATATGGATATTTGATATTGCTGGTTAGTTTGGATATTTGGTACCAGTTTGGATGGATTTTATTTGAGTGTTCTCGAAATTGTGCTACATTTGATAAGTTATTATAAAAAAAAGGAGGTTTTCAAATTTAGACACGTGGCATAAAAAAAGCAGGTTTTAAAAAAAATTAAATTAATTCTTTTTAGTGAGGGATAAAACCCTCGCTAAATCCGTCACTAACATCTGGACACGTGGCATAAAAAAGGACACATGGCCTTCAGAATTAGTGATAGAATAGACTCTCACTAAAATCCCTCGCTAATTAGTGAGGGAAAATCCGTCGCTAATATCCCTCGCTAATTAGTGAGGAAAAATCTGTCTCTAAAATCCCTCGCTAATATTTAGCGACGGGTTTTTTCTATCGCTAATTCCCTCGCAGAGTCACATTAGCGACGGATTTTTAACCTTTAGCGTGGAAAAATCCGTCGCCTATCCTGCTTTTTTTTGGTAGAGTATAGCACATGTACATATTCCTATTGAGTAACAATCACATGTCTTTCTCTAGTTATTCTCTGGTTATGGGTTAATAGTGGGAAAATCTCAAATATTGACACAGTTCATTTAAGATCAAGTATCTATGTAATTATTCTCTTTCTATAAAGCTTCTTAGACCAGCCAACAAGATTTTTATAAATTATTTTTTTAAAAGGCAAACGTAATCACACACACACACACACATATATATATATATATATATATATATATATATATATATATACATGGTTGTCAAACTCGAGAGTCTACGTAAACTCGTGGAGCTTAGGTAGACTCGACTCGTAAACTCGTAAGAGTCTACCTACTATCCAAGAAACCCTATAAATGGCATACATACATGATATATAATAGGTTAGTGTTGACTCATTGTCATATGTATATTGTTGTTCAGTTTTAAAGCCAAAATTGCTACTATTTGATTGTATTTCAGTCAATTGTCTTGGGAATTAGCATAGATTTAAATTAATGTCATTAGGATTGAATTGTAAGATATTCCCCTCATCCCTAGTGCCTATTGTAAGAGAAGACCTTCAATTTGATGTGTCGTCAACTAGTGAACCAGACAGCTTGCCTAGTGACGCAACAAAGAAAAGAAGGAGAAAATTCTGAGCTGCATCGCGTCGCGACCAGGGCAATTTCTGCACCATCGCGTCGCGATGGGTCGCAGAAATTACTGTTTTCAAGCGAAAATTCAGAATCGAGAAGGCACTTCGTCTTGGATGCGAAAATAGTGTTTTGGAGCTGCGAACAAGGGCAAGATTTGGGCCTTCTCTACACTTGGGAACAAGGAATTGAAGGATCGAATGTACTCCTCTTTGTGTAACTTCCTTTTAATCTTATCTTTCATTACTTTGATTATGAGTAGCTAATTTTCTAGGGTTAGGAGGAGATGAATCTCTCCAAAACTATCATGTGAATCCTTTGTTATGATCAATTCGATTAGTTATCCGTTTAACAATTGCCTTTTACCTCCGTTCTTATTGCTTTACAATAATATCTGTTGCTGTACTGAATTAGGGTTTGTGTTCACCATTAGGAGATGGGTATGTTGCCGGAGATTGGGGTTTAAGGTCATGAGTATGATGATCATAGGAATATGGAATTGTTTCGTAAATTCGTTAATTCGCGGTGGTTAATACTTTTTCTATTGGTGTTTCACTTAAGGAACTAGGGTTCCCATTAGAGAAAAGGGGTTTTGAGGCAAGGGATTGTCTTTTATCTTATAACTGAATTGAATCTGTTAATTGGGTAATTACATTGAAATTGATCGAAGGTATATTGCATGATAGCGTAGGGGAGGAGATTCGATTCCTATTCGCTTTTACTCTCGGAATTTTTTTACAATCCTCTGTTTTCGGTTACTACAAATTACAACTTATTTAATCGTTTTACACCTAAGAATTACCACACTTGCTTAGTGGATAATAACTCTCAATCCCTGTGGATACGACTAGTGGTCCTTACTATTTTATTATAACTTGCAACGATTCGGTACACTTGCCGAAATCCTAACAAGTTTTTGGCGCCGTTGCTGGGGATTGTTGATTTCATTATTAACAAGGCAAAGGAGTTGATTCTTAGTTGTTTTATTTTTACGTTTTTGTTGTTTCTGTTTATTTTATTTTTGTTTTTTATATACCCAGTGATTTGTGTAGGACTTGTTGACGGTTTGTTTAGTGTTTCAGAGAGTTGTTTATGCGGGGAAAGAATTCACAAGATTTGTTGTTTGATCCCGAGATTGAAAAATCAACAAAGGCAAATCGGAAGAAAACTAAGTTAGCCAAGTAACAGGGCCAGAGAGAGTCTCAGGGTCACTCAGTTTTAACCTCTATTCTAGAAGATTCCCTAACACTGGAGGAAGTAATGGCTGAAAATCCACCTGCAAGGCGCACTCTCAGTGATTTTGGGAGGAGAAATCAAGGAGCTCAAGCCTACACCTTTCAACCAGTGGGAGCTGCTTCATTTGACATCAAGTCTTCTGTTCTTAGTGCCTTGAAATTATAGCAGTTTTCAGGGTCAGATGCGGAAGACCCCAACCAACACTTGTTCCAGTTCTATGAGATTTGTGGAACCACACATCCTCAGGGAGTTGATGAAAACTCCAAGAAGATGCGCCTGTTTCAATTTACCTTAACGGGTCGGGCAAAGGATTGGCTTAATACTATCCCAGCAGGAGCTGTCAATACTTGGAGCGACCTTGAAAACAAGTTCTTAGAAAGGTTCTTTCCAATCTCAAAGTTCATCAAGAAAAGGGCAGAAATCTCAAACTTTGAACAAGGGGATTCAGAGTCTCTATATGAATCCTGGGAAGGATTTAAATTGTTATTGAAAAAATGTCCAGGCCATGGTATTGATGACTTTCTACAGTTGCAAACTTTCTGTCATGGATTGCGACCTCAGACCAAGATGATGTTAGATGCCTCAGCAGGAGGGTCTTTAGGTACTAAAACTTGGGAAGAAGCAAAACAGCTGGTGGAGGATATGGCTTCAAATGAGTACAGAATTCAGAATGACCGTGGAGCTGTAGTTAAAAAGGGGGTGTTGGAGTTGGAATCTAACAGTGCTGTGTTGGCCCAACAAAAGCTAATGTCTATGCAGATTGAATCCCTTACTAAACAATTGGTTATTGCTTGTTAAGTTGGTTCAAAAACTCAAGCAACCGCTCAAGCTGTGCAAACTGGTAGGTGCAACCATTGTGGTAGAGAAGCCTAAGAGGGTGATTGTGAAACTCATGGAGAAGCTATTGAGCAGGCCAGTTATATGGGAAACCTTCAAAAACAAGGTGGGAACCCATATTCTAACACTTATAATCCTGGGTGGAAGAATCATCCCAACTTCTCTTGGAGGAATAATGATGTCTCGGGTTCAAACCAACAACAGTCTCAGACACCTGCTCAACAACAAAAGAACCCATCTCATCTGGAAGAAGCTCTGACCCAATTCATGCAAATGACCCATCTCAAAGTCATGTAAGTGGTTGTAATCCGCTTTAGTTTTTATTTGGTCCATTATTATGAGCAGGTTAGACTCTGATGTTTATGATTATGTTAATGTCTTATTGATCACTATTTGGTGAAATTTAAGGTGTTACATTTTGGTATCAGAGCAGTTCGACCTTGTCGGACTTAGAGACCTGACGGTCAAAAGAATAGATAGATTGAGTCAGCTAGGGACTTAGACAATTGATTGTCAGAACCTTTTAGTATTTTGTGTGAGACGCTGAGTTTGGATCCACTCGATATTTCATGCAACGTACTAAGAATAATGACAATTAGTTGCCTCGGCCCCGAAAATGTCCGAAACCATAAACCCTAGGATTCCTGGACTCAGATCATGCAGCGGGAGAAGCAGGCATTTGAGTTGGTTCGCGGAGTTGTGGGCGGTCATCTAGTTAATGGAACCGATTTAACCGTCGTGTCATCATGTAAATTGTGAAGAGTCACCTAGAGAGAGTTATAAGTTGAGAAATTTTCTTGTAGAATAAGTGTAGTGCCCTAGATTTGTTCTGGACTAGTGAGCACCATAGAACACAGATTGTTGTCTGACGAGTCTCTCAGTTACTGAGATGACATCTAGTAGTCAACTCTACTGTGTAGCATAGATTAACTTCAACTTATGCCTCAGCTAAGTAAGATCCTTCGGGATAGTCATTGTTCTCAAATAGGTTTCCTTTCCTGAGAAACACCTTTTCCAAAGTTAGGAAACCAAACTAGTAATCTATCATAGCCCTTGCAGTTTTGGTAAGTAGTACCCCAATGTTTATCAGACTAGCTACCTTATCAAAAATTCTGAGTTGAATTCCTATTAGTCAGGGACTAGTAATTCATGTCAGTGAAAGTTACCATATAACGATTCTCCGCTTAGGAGCATGCTAGTTTCTTTCTGTGAGAAATTTTCGCTAGTCTTCCAACTTGTTTTATCCGTAACTTTTGATCCGGAACTCCGATTTAGGTATTCCGGGATGCGTTGGAAAGCTAACAAAATTGTCCACACATACAAATGGATTTTTGGACTATGTTTTATCCGAGTTCCAAAAAGTATTCCTATTCTACCCAGGCCCTTAGGCTATAAGTGCTAGTAGGATGGAAACCCTAGTTGGGCATAAGAAGCATGTAGCGAATCCCCAACGAGTAAGGCTAAGAAGGTAAAACCCAGGTTAGGAAAGATTCATTTTGGCGTCTTAAGGAAGGCTATTTCTCGGGAATGGCCATTAGAATTATATCTTCCCTTAAGAAAATTTTTAGATGCAGTAAAAGTCCTAAATGATTAGGCACATAGTTGAATGTTGAGAAGGGGAGAGTTTGGGTTATCTAAGTACCAAATGTGGTTGAGTAGGTCAAGTTTCAGGTTTGATTGATTACGATAGTTGTAATCATTTCGTCTTATGCCGAGAATACGCTGCTAAAATAAGTTGTTTGAGAATAGGTGTATTATGTATGGAATTCAGAAAGATGAAGGACCTAAGAATGTTCAAAGTAGTTAGAATTCGTTTTCCGAATCAACACAGGATGCACTATTCGTGTGCCTCTTTGATTCCATAAAGGAATTCTTCTATTTTCTCGTTTCTTTGATGCTAAAACTATCCTAATACCGTACGTAATCCAAATGTAAATGATTACACCTAGATTAATCAACAATCCATCATGATAAGATTAAGTCTATAGGCTTTAAGTGAACCCTACTTTTTAGGGAAACCGTGTTGCCTCACCCGTGATATCCCTATTGTATAGAGATTCTCGTACCCTGGTGTATGGGTAGTTGAAGACCTACAGGGCTAGTAGTCCGAAAGGATGAGTGATAGATTCTCCGACAAGTTCTATCAAGGAGAATGGCCAGTTTTGTAGAATTTCATTTGGCTAGAAGTTTTTCCCAAAAGTCTTTGCACTAGTGCTATGATTGCGGATTCTATAGTCATTGAGTTTAAAGCCCAATTCATGAGTTATGGAGATTCACTAGCACTACTAAATTTGGGTTAGTCGGTAGAGTGACTTTGATAGGTCATGGCAAAAATTAATTTTATAAAATCCTATCATTATGTGGGTCATTGAGACAATATAGTCGACTCCGATAGGTAGAGGAAAAGTATTTTTAAAATCCTATCAATATATGAGTCATTGGGACATTATAGTCGACTTCGATAGGTAGAGGAAAAATTATTTTATAAAATCCAATGATTATGAGAGTCATTGAGACATTATAGTCGACTCCGATAGGTCATGGAAAGATTATTTTATAAAAATCCTATCACTACACGAGTCACAGAGAACAGTAGTGGTTCCCGAGTTTAACCCAAAGAACTAGATGTATCTCCAATAGGACGGAAATGTAATGTCCCAAAATTTTCTTTCAGTTTCGAAGAAAATTTGGAATATAAGTTGTTAGTTCATTGACTAATAAGGGAAAAGTAGAGGTTTTAAGCATTGAGTTGGGCATTAGCCCTAAGCCATGGTGCCTACACAAATATCCATTAGAATGGCAAGGTTTTAGTGTGTTAACTTCTCATTGAATGAAGGTTAACAATCAGATTGCATTATGTGACTTCCGTTCACTACAAGAATAAGCCCTGTTTCCTGCGAAACTTTCCGACGAACTCTTATTCCTGGCAATTTCCGGCGGATTTCTAACGAAAAAGTCGACGCAAATGCTCAGCAAAAGAGGCGCTAAAATTTCCGCTCACGTTTGCGACAAAGTTGTTATCCGTCGCAAATTTCCAACGGGTATTTTCGTCGGAAACGTCAAAAAGTCCGTCGCAAAGTAACAGATCCAAAATTAAATGGAACCTCTTCCCACGAACAGTCTCATTTCACGCATCCACTCTCACTTCTCTCTTAGTCTCTGCCTCGGTCTCGTCTTTCACCCTCCATCTCTGCCTCCCTCTCCTCTTTCACGCTGCCCCCTCCCTCTCCCTCTCACCTTTCACTCTCTGCCTCCGACGCTGTCTTCTTTTTCTTCCTCAAGCGCTGGCTTCTTCTTCTTCCTCAGGCGCCGTCTCTCTTGCTTCCCTCTCTCACTCGCGAAACAGTGAATCGCAGAATCGGTCCCCAATTTCTTAGTGAATCGCGAGCTTTCTTCTTCAGTTCTTCTTCTTCTTCTTCTCAGGTTGTTTCTTCTTCTCTTCTTTGATGATTGTTTGATTTGGGGAAAATTGTTCAATTTCTGCATGAATTGAAAACCCTAATTTCTGATTTTTTTTTTAATTTGGAAACCCTAATTTTTTTTAATTTGAAAACCCTAACTGTTCTATTTGTTGTTATGTTGACATGAATTCAGGGAGTTTAAGGAAGCCAACAAGATGAGAGAGAAACCGAGGAAGGGCCGGGAGGCGGCAGCGTCGACGGCGGACCGGTGACTGTAACAAGTGAGGTAGTTGTGATGAGGGTTGCGCTCATAGTGGTTGCAAAGGGAAGGGAAAGTGTTTTCTCCCTCTCTCTGTTTCTCTATCAATTTTTTTTTCTACTTCCTTATTCCTTATTGCATTTTTCAACCCTAACCCCAAAATTTCATCTCTATTTTCATTAATCTTTGGACTTTGTTCACCACTCTTTCGATTTGAATGATTTTAGGGATTTTAGTTTTTTTTGCTGATTTGGGGATTTTATTGATTTTAGGGATTTTAAAGCTGGGGTATTTTTTTGAATAAAAAAGATGGAGGTTTTAGTCTTCTCTTATTTGTTTGTTTTGGAGGTTTGTAAGTGAAGTTAGGGGTGAACATTCATAAAGAGTTTTGGTTTTAGTCTTCTCACTTTTATTCTTTCTTATTTCTTATTTATGTTTGTAGAGTTGCATTCAGTCGGTGAATCAACACCAATCGTATGCCCTAAAACTTAATGATCTAATCCCCTTAAAATGGTTTCTCCTCTTCCAATCTTCATCTTCCATTTTTTTTAATTACTTTGTTCTGCACTAGCTTCAGATCCTAAAAGGGTTTATTTTCATATTGGGTTTTTTATTAAAGTTATTTATGTGGGTCATTATTGTTGGTTTTGTAATCAAAAAAAATCACCTACTTTAATTAAAACTCTCAGCCTAGTTAAAACTGTTATAGTCTGTTATGTTTTAAAAAAAAATTGTTACAACCTGTAACAGCAAAAACTGTTTAATCAGTTAGTTAAAAAAACTGTTTTCAAAAAGTCTAACAGACTTAACAGCCTAAACTACCCTGAGCCTGCCCAACAGCTATATCCTTAGCTATATATATAATACAGTCCAGTCCTTTCAGTTTGTACAGAATTGTAAAAAGTTTACAAGCAATAAAGATTTTACATTTTCTAGTTTTTCAGTTTATACCCAAAAGGTCTTCTGCTCCTTTCTTCTTCTGCATAACCATCTTTCTGTTCAGTGTGTGTGAGTCAGTTTCCTTCAGCAGGTGGCTGATCCTCAGGCTCACATACAAAGAAAACAAGAGTGTGTCAGCATAATTTCTCTGTGACTGAGAAATAAACACAGAAAAGAAATTCAGAGTGTGAGCAATTTACCTTTGGTATCAAGGAGAGAACCAAGACTGTTGGTGTTTCTTCAAAGCGTGAAGAATCACCTCTCATCATAAACCCAGTTCATACAAATAAGCAGAATATCAAAAGTATTAACAGGGGCACTGTGAACAAATCAGAACCAGAAAAACAACAGGAAAGGTGAAGATCAAGTGTGACTGTACCTTTCTGGGCTACTCAGAAGCAGATCCTTCAAGATCTGCACATAAGAACAAGAACAACGCTGTGTTAGGGTTTGAAGAAGCAAACCTAACATAGATCACAGAACAAAACTACAAGAACAAGTTAGGGTTTATACCTGTGTTAGAAAAGGATCCAAGATCAAGATTGCATCATCACTGAAGCACAGAACCAGTCACAACCTCAGATCCTTGAAGACTCAGAAATCAACCAAGTGGGTTCGTAAACATCATCATCGTCATCAAGGGTCATCATCGGAGGAGAAGGACAAGAGTTACTGCGCTTCATCACTGGCAAAGCAGCAAGAACACAGAAACCCTAGGTTCGTGAGAGAAGAAGAGGAGAGAACTGAAACAGAGAACACAAGGTCCTGTTACGCAGGATCTCAGTTTTTTGTAAAGAACTGAAGCAAGTGTGCTTCAGTTTGTCCAAGATCAGAAGCTAGAACCAGAGGAGAACTGAGGAAGAAGACGAAGCCTCAGAAAGAGATCCAGAGAGCTCCAAGAAGAGAGAGAGAATTTCTTGAAGATTATGAGCTAGGGTTTCGGATACTTAGCTTATATAGTGATCCGGTTTAAGACTCAAAGCAAGATCCGCGTGTTTCAACAGTGCGCCCCGTTTAGCTTCCGCACGGGTTTTACCCATCCACCAGAGTATTGGGCTGGGCCATTTAATAACTGCACCTTGTGTTTTTGATATTACAACCTGCAGTGAAAAAATTAAAAAAAAATTAACATGGTATATCAGAGCACATAAACGATCCAGGGCAAAAATACAACTCTACTTTGTTTTCTTTAAGATTTCTTTTAAGCTTTTTGTTATTCCTCCATTAAACACCTGCACAGTGAAAAACTGTGCAAGTGTGTGTTCCACTAATCTGCTGTTTGTGTTCTAAGTATTTCAGGGATGGCAAATACAGGAGGACAAGACAACTATGTTCCCAAACTCAATGGGAAAGATTATGACACATGGGCTATACAAATGAGGCCTGTTCTAGGTGCTCAAGGGTGTCTAAACGTGGTTAGACTAGGCTTGACACCTCTAACAGGGGAAGAGACTGCAGCTCAAAGGAGGGAGTACCTGGAGAATGAAATAAAGGATTTCAAAGGTCTGTCCCTCATCCACAGAGCTTGTGGAGAGGCTGACTTTGAAAGAATAAGGGCCTGTGAATCTTCTAAGGCAGCTTGGGATGCACTAGCCAGCTACTACACTGGGAATGCCCCAGTAAAGGAAGAAAAGCTTCAAGCTTTGAGAGCTCAGTATGAGAGCCTCAAAATGAAGAAGGATGAGAAAGTTACGGACTACTTCAACAGAGTGAAGAAAGTCAAGAACGAAATGGCACTTCAAGGGGAGAAACTTGAAGAAACCTCTGTATGCAAAAAAATACTTAGGTCTATGCCTAAGAAATGGTACATGGTGACTAATACCATTGAGGAAACTACCAAAACTGAAGACCTGAAGTTAGAAGAACTTCAGGGCAAACTTGAGGCAAAAGAGATCAGAATGCAGATTCTGAATGAGGACTCTGAAGAGGAAGACCAAGCAATGTACGCAACTAAGCCTAAACACAGAAAAGGCAAAAAGGCAGGTAACAACAAACAGACCAAGGGGTCTAAAGGTAAGCCTAAACCTAAAACTAAATCTAATACATCTGAGGGTAACACTGCACCAAAAAAGAAGGATAAATCAAAGGTACAGTGTTACAGGTGTGACAAAATGGGGCATTATGCCACAGAATGTCCCACCAGGAAAGGTTCAGCTTCTGAAGCCAATGTGGCTAAGGAGGAATCTGAATCTGACTCAGATGAGTCAGATAAAGTAGGCTTTAGTACACTGTGTGAGGAAACTGAGTTAGCTGAACTTAGGAAGACCAAAACTGTTTTGAAAAAGGGTAAAGAATATGTTGTTTTGATAGTAACCGGAAGTGATGGTAAAACCATCACTGAAATCTGGTACCTTGACTCAGCATGTTCTAACCACATGACTAGCAACAAAAATTGGCTTATAAATTTTGATCCCTCAGTGAGAATATCTATTAGATGTGCTGATGGAAAAACAATAGTCTCTAAGGGCAAGGGAAACTTAGAACTCACTAGGGCTGATGGGAAGAAAGTTATAATTCATGATGTTCTGTATGTGCCAGAAATCAGTTGCAGCTTAATAAGTCTAGGTCAGCTAATAGAAAAAGGGTTTTCCTGCCTCATGAAGAATGCTAAGCTAAAACTATTTGATAGGGATGATCACTTAGTTTTAACCACTAAACTAGCAAGTAATAGGACCTTTAAGGCCAGCTTAAGCAAAACTGATGCACTTTGTTTAAGTGCTACTGCAGACAGTGACACTAAGCTATGGCACAACAGATATGGCCACCTACACTTTAAAGCCTTAGAAAACCTAAGTAAGAACAAACTGGTGAAAGGGTTACCTAAGGTTGTTGACACTAAAGACAAGTGCACAACATGCCTAGTGAGCAAACAATCTAGGAAGAAATTTAATAAACACACTGAACACAGGTCTAAGGATCTACTGGAGGTTGTATACTCTGACCTGTGTGGCCCTATGGACACTATGTCTATGGGAGGAAATAAATATTTTGCTACTTTTGTAGATGAATACTCAAAGAAAACTTGGGTATATCTACTTAAGGCTAAAAGTGAAACTTTCAGTGTATTTAAGAAATTTAAGGCCCTGGTTGAAACTCAAACTGGCAAAAGGCTGAAAACCTTAAGAACTGATGGTGGTGGTGAGTATACTTCAAAAGAATTTAAAGAATACTGCACTACCAATGGAGTGGTTCATGAGGTGACTCCACCCTATACCCCACAGCATAATGGGGTAGCTGAAAGAAGGAATAGGACCATTCTAGAAATGGCCAGGAGTATGACTAAAACTAAAGGGCTACCTAAAGAATTATGGGCTGAAGCAGTTGTAACTGCAGTTTATACTTTGAATAGGTGTCCTACTAAAGGTTTAGAGGCAAAGGTGCCTGAAACCGTATGGAGTGGAGAAATACCCTCTGTTTCTCACTTAAGAGTATTTGGCTCTATTGCTTATGGTCACATACCTAATAGCAAGAGAACCAAACTTGAGGACAAGAGTAAGCCCTTAATCCTTGTAGGATATCACCCTACAGGGGGCTATAGGCTTCTAGACCCTCAGACTAAGAAAACTGAGATATCTAGGGATGTAATTGTGTTGGAGGACAAACAATGGGACTGGGACAAGGCTGATCAAGTGGACTCAGCAGATCCTATAACCACTAATGATATCCTTGACACTGAAACTGACATTTCTGAGATAAGTACTACTAGTGAAGGTTCTGTTTCACCTAATGCTGTTCCTAATTCACCAAATGAGGACCAAGGTCAACATGAAGTGGTGAATGAGGAGGGTGAACAGGAACCTGAACAGATTGATCAGGCTCCTCTTAGGCCTCAAAGAGAAAGGAGGATACCTAGGAGGATGCTGGATTTTGACATAGCAATGGACAATCAGGTCACCAATGATGGTGACTTGATTCACTTTGCTATGGTGGCAGATATGGAACCTTTAGACTATGAGGAAGCTCTAGAGTCTAAAGAATGGAAAAAGGCAATGAGGGAAGAACTTGCTTCTATTGAAAAGAATGGCACTTGGACCTTAACTAAGCTACCTAAAGGAAAGAGAGCTATTAGTGTTAAATGGGTATTTAAACTAAAGCTTGATCCTATGGGAAAAGTAGTTAAGTACAAGGCTAGATTGGTAGCAAGAGGCTTCCAACAAAAACAAGGAATTGACTATACTGAAGTTTTTGCCCCTGTGGCAAGACATGAGACTATAAGACTTGTGACTGCTCTAGCCTGTAGTAAGGGCTGGAACATGTATCACATGGATGTGAAGTCTGCCTTTCTAAATGGAACCTTAGAAGAGGAAGTTTACATAAACCAGCCTCCTGGTTTCACTGAAACAGGAAAAGAAGACCATGTGCTACACCTGCATAAGGCCCTATATGGTCTTAAACAGGCACCTAGGGCCTGGAACAAAAGGATTGATGCCTTCTTTGTTCAAAATGGGTTCTCTAGGTGTACTACTGAATATGGGGTCTATGTCAAAGGTGACATAAACACATATTTGCTAATTGTTTGCTTATATGTGGATGATTTACTTGTGACAGGGAGCTGTCCTAAAGAAATAGCCATTTTCAAAACATCTATGAAAGATGAATTTGAAATGACTGATCTTGGGAAACTGACCTACTTCCTTGGGTTAGAATTTCTAAGGGTAAAAGAGGGACTGATTTTGCATCAACAAAAATATGCAAAGGAAGTTCTAAAGAGGTTTGAGCTAGAAAATTGCAATTCTGCAATTAATCCAGCTGAAGGAAACCTGACTCAAAAGGAAGAAGAGGGCACTAAAGTGGATGCTACCTACTTTAGGCAAATTATTGGGTCCCTGAGATACCTGTGTCACAGCAGACCTGATATTTTGTATGCCACTGGGATTGCTAGCAGATTCATGAACTGCCCAATGCAGATTCATTTGAATGCTGCCAAGCGTATCCTAAGGTATGTAAAAGGTACTACTAACTATGGTTTGTTTTTTCCAAATGGCAGGGCTACAGGAAGGACTACTCTGGAAGCCTACTGTGATTCTGACTGGTGTGGAGACAAGCTGGACAGGAAGAGCACTAGTGGATATGTTTTCCTATTCCAAGGGGCACCTATCTCTTGGAGTTCAAAAAAACAGGCCACTGTGGCTCTGTCTTCATGTGAAGCAGAATATATTTCTGCTTGTCAGGCTGCTACCCAAGCAGCTTGGTTGGAAACTCTGCTTAAGGAGATCTGTATTAACCTATCTGAACCTATAAAACTGTTTATGGACAATAAGTCAGCTATTAGTCTTGCTAAGAATCCTATCTCTCATGGCAGGACTAAGCATATAGAGACTAAGTTTCATTATCTCAGGGAACAGGTTGCTAAAGGCAGTTTGGTTCTAGATTTTGTGTCCACAAAGGAACAAGCTGCTGATATTTTTACAAAACCCTTAAAGGGTGAAAGTTTCTCAAAACTTAGAAGGCAACTAAATGTTGTTTCTTTCTAAGATCTTAGGAAGAAACAACCTAAGTCATTGTCTAGGGGCTTGTCCTAGACCACCTATCTAAAACACCTACCAGGGGGTTGTCCTGTGTTTAAGAGTTGCCTCTTATTTTTCTAAGTTATAAGACCTGTTCATATTAAGGTAGGGATATGAAACCTTTAAGGTGTTTTTTGATTAAGGTAGGGTGTTGGTTTTGTAATCAAAAAAAATCACCTACTTTAATTAAAACTCTCAGCCTAGTTAAAACTGTTATAGTCTGTTATGTTTTAAAAAAAAATTGTTACAACCTGTAACAGCAAAAACTGTTTAATCAGTTAGTTAAAAAAACTGTTTTCAAAAAGTCTAACAGACTTAACAGCCTAAACTACCCTGAGCCTGCCCAACAGCTATATCCTTAGCTATATATATAATACAGTCCAGTCCTTTCAGTTTGTACAGAATTGTAAAAAGTTTACAAGCAATAAAGATTTTACATTTTCTAGTTTTTCAGTTTATACCCAAAAGGTCTTCTGCTCCTTTCTTCTTCTGCATAACCATCTTTCTGTTCAGTGTGTGTGAGTCAGTTTCCTTCAGCAGGTGGCTGATCCTCAGGCTCACATACAAAGAAAACAAGAGTGTGTCAGCATAATTTCTCTGTGACTGAGAAATAAACACAGAAAAGAAATTCAGAGTGTGAGCAATTTACCTTTGGTATCAAGGAGAGAACCAAGACTGTTGGTGTTTCTTCAAAGCGTGAAGAATCACCTCTCATCATAAACCCAGTTCATACAAATAAGCAGAATATCAAAAGTATTAACAGGGGCACTGTGAACAAATCAGAACCAGAAAAACAACAGGAAAGGTGAAGATCAAGTGTGACTGTACCTTTCTGGGCTACTCAGAAGCAGATCCTTCAAGATCTGCACATAAGAACAAGAACAACGCTGTGTTAGGGTTTGAAGAAGCAAACCTAACATAGATCACAGAACAAAACTACAAGAACAAGTTAGGGTTTATACCTGTGTTAGAAAAGGATCCAAGATCAAGATTGCATCATCACTGAAGCACAGAACCAGTCACAACCTCAGATCCTTGAAGACTCAGAAATCAACCAAGTGGGTTCGTAAACATCATCATCGTCATCAAGGGTCATCATCGGAGGAGAAGGACAAGAGTTACTGCGCTTCATCACTGGCAAAGCAGCAAGAACACAGAAACCCTAGGTTCGTGAGAGAAGAAGAGGAGAGAACTGAAACAGAGAACACAAGGTCCTGTTACGCAGGATCTCAGTTTTTTGTAAAGAACTGAAGCAAGTGTGCTTCAGTTTGTCCAAGATCAGAAGCTAGAACCAGAGGAGAACTGAGGAAGAAGACGAAGCCTCAGAAAGAGATCCAGAGAGCTCCAAGAAGAGAGAGAGAATTTCTTGAAGATTATGAGCTAGGGTTTCGGATACTTAGCTTATATAGTGATCCGGTTTAAGACTCAAAGCAAGATCCGCGTGTTTCAACAGTGCGCCCCGTTTAGCTTCCGCACGGGTTTTACCCATCCACCAGAGTATTGGGCTGGGCCATTTAATAACTGCACCTTGTGTTTTTGATATTACAACCTGCAGTGAAAAAATTAAAAAAAAATTAACAATTATGTAGCATTTGTTTTGTCAAAAAAATGTAGCATTTGATTTGTCAAAAAAAATGTAGCATTTGATTTATGTTTTACTTTTGTTTTAAGCTCAATCACGGTGTTCTTCTTTTCCCTTTGTAAACGTTTTGTTACTTGCTTTTTGGTTAGAAATATTTATATAAATGCTTGATTATGAAGGCAAAATGCACCGTGGTTGGTTATTGTAAAAAATGGAAAAGGTAAAATAAAGACAAAAAAATGCTTGATTATGAAGTCCATACTCTGAATTGGGGCTGTTTTTTCCTTTATTTGTTACCTTATTGCTCAATTATTTTCCTTTAGGATAGTAAGGTTCATTGATTTTTGCTCTCGCACTCTTCTCTGCTTACTATATTTTGGAATTTAGTTTTTTTTATTGCTTGCAGTGTTCGTCAATCTCGCATGATGCTTTTGATCGAAAGGGGATATAAATATCAAAGCCAGATAGCGGGAAATGGCATTGTAAGTTTACGGGCTTTGATTTGGTTGTGGAAATTTTTTTTTTTTTTAAGCCACAAATAAATGTATTTATTAATAAAATAAAGAGAAGACAAGAAAACACAAGGGGGGACTAGACCAAAACCCTTGGCAAAGAGAACAATAATAGAAAGCCCAACAAAGGCCCCTAAAATAAACAACCAAAGAGCTCTAATAAAAGATATTTTAAGGCGACCAGGACAACCCAAAAAAGGAAGCAGGGCAACACCTGAATAGCCCCCACAACCTCCACCCACTGCCTACTGCACACACACTCCAAACCACCACAGCCATAATCACCTCACTATCCTCACATTAAGCACACTCCCAAAGATCGAGGTTAGAGGTGGAGGCCAAGAGACGATTGGGAAGGGCTCAGAAGCTGAAGGCAAAGGTAGGAGCCCAGCGAAGAGAACTGCTAACTGTAATCTAGGGACCCAAACTCCGAAGCAGGGCAGCACCTGCAAGCCCCCACACACCACCACCCACCGCCAATTGAGTGCCACACCACAACACCCAACATCACCTCACTATCCTCACATTAAGCACACTCCAACTGATCGAGGTTAGAGGTGGAGGCCAGGAGAGGGAAAGGGCTCAGGAGCTGAAGGCAGAGGGGAGGAGCCCGTCAGAGAGAGCTGCAAACAGCAGCCAGGCAAACACCCACTGAATCAGCACACCCCCTGTCTTCCGGCGTCGAAACACCAGCCACCACCGCGAAGCCGTGTCACCGGCCAACACCGCGACACAACCGAGCTTGACCGAGGTCGTCGATCACCAGCCACCACCGCGGTGTTGTGCCACCGGCCAACACCGTGACACAACCAAGCATGACGCTACTCAGCGACATTCAGCTAGTGACGGCGACGAAAGACGAAAAAGCGGCCTCGGAGGCGGATGTTGCCGTGATCGCGGATCCAAGAGCGATCCACCAGCCACCATCCCGCTCAAATCAACGAACCACCGTGAAACAGAAGCACACCACGTACCTCCTAAAACGCGTAGATCCACCAAAAAGGCAGATCCAAACCAGCAACGCCACGGGGCAGAGACCACGAACGGCACAGAGGAAGCAAGATCACTATGCGACCCACGGTTAGAACAACAACAAACACTGAGACCCAGATCATCAAACGCAGAATCAATCGTACAAAAACCCAGATTCCGAAAAAATCGCAGTCAAAACGCAGGACAAATCCGAATGAACAACAATCGCTGGACAATCGCACGAATCAAATCGCAGGATTCAAGAAAACAATCGCACGACTCGGTGGAGAAGAATGCGACAGCAGAGGCGGAGACGCAGATTGGAAGGGGGAAGAAGCCCACGGGGAGGGAGCCCCCCCGGCCAAAGCGGCGGCGGCAGGTCGCCCTCTCTCGGCTGGTTTGTGATTTGTTCGTTATCCCCTTTTCACCATTTGGTTGTGGAAATGACATTGTGAGTTTGCAATTAGTTTTCAAAAGGGTTGGGATCTTAATTTAGAAGTAAGAGCAAGTTGAAAACAATATTATGCAGAAAAGTTCATAAAAGAAGTGGGATTTCACTTCTGCTTACTTATTGGTTCTTCTGATAAGGGAAGATCGTGATCAAGATTCATTATATAACTAAAGAATTATAAAAAAAACACAAACATGCTTCAACGAAAGTTGTTCTGCTTTGCTTTATCCGAGAAAGTCATAAAAAATATTCAAAAGAAAGAAATTACATGTGTGTGTGGGCTTTTACTATTTTTCTGAATGTTTTTAAAAGATGTGTTGCACATGGAGTTTGCAATTTAAAACAATTTGAATGAAATATGTGAATCTTTAATGAGCATGTGTGGATTATAAGCATAAGGATTTGCTTTATATCTATGTGGATAGGAAGGTAATATATTAATGTCATATCTATGTTAATGCTTGATTTTAGGCAACAAGAAAACTGAGATCTTTCTACTGCAAAAGTTGAGCTTTATATGATAAAGGATATGTTAGCATAATTTGTTTTCTTTACCATGCCGCTTTGACAATCATAAGTTAGCATCATGCATATACACATTGAGATTGATTCTAACTTACCATGGCCTTTTGCTTCCTCTTATTTATTTATTAGAGTAGATTTTGTTTCATTCTTTAGACATTTTACTTTTTCATGATTGGAGTGGACATAATGGTTGCTTGGGCTGGGTCTTCTTACCATTGTGATTCCATTTTTGCATTTCAACATGTGTAGTTCATATTAATTCCTTAGATATTTTATTGTTGTTCTTTTTTTTTTCCAGGAACAAGACTTTTACTTTTCAGATTTGATATATAAAAATCAAAGGAATGGGTACATATGGCTGAGTTGTTCCCAAATATATGGCCACGGGTACACAAGTTTACAAGGTAGCTTTGTAGCTTCTTTTATTTCCCCCACAGTAGTAAGATATTGCCCTACTTTTTTATTTTATATTGCTTCTGTTTTTTTGTTATTAAGTGTTTCTTTGAGTTTATATTACTTTACATTGTAGTGGTGGCGGAGTATTTGGCTGTTTGGTCGAGAATACCGTTATGAAAGAGTGATGTAATTGCTGACAGTGTTTTATAATTGAATAGCTGTCAAGAATGAACTGATTGGACTTTATGCAGTTGACTGAAATAGAGCACATGCAATTGTTAAATAATGACATGAGGTATGTTTTTAGTGAAATTGCTTTTTTGTCTGAGGATAAGTGGATTGTGACTGAAATTTCCGAAGTGAAGATTGGCATGCGGCATTGTAGTTTTAAAAATCATTTGTGAAAATTCACATGCTAATGTTACTTTTGGAAATCCATGTGACTGTAATGATTTATATGTTTTATGACAAGAGATAGACAAGCGGTGTTTAACATGTTAGATGTTAAGGTACAAATTAGGATAAGTGTGGTAACAAACGGAATGCATAATTTTGAAATAAAAATTGATTTGGGAAAACTGAGAAAAGAGCCCGGACCGTGCGTCTAAAGGGCACGGACCGTGCGAGAATTTCTATGTCATCTTTTTTGGTTGCAATTTCCTTCTCATCCTTTCTATGTTTTTATAGTTTAATAAAGAAATCATTAAAATATTAAAATGGGAGTATAAAGAAAGAAAGAACTGGAATGGAGTATGTATGAAAAATTCAAACGAAGATTGGAGGTGGTTACTGATTCTTCTTGATATCCAAACACAGGCACAAAATAAACTCTATCTTCATTGAATAGAGAATAATGAATGAAGTTAGTGTTTGTACAAAAAATAATTTAGCTTATATACAAGCTAGAAATTACTAACTCAGATCTAACTGTTAACTATACATCTATCAACAAGTTAACTTATACTAGTTAGCCTAACCAATGCGGTTAACTCTATACAAGTTACATACAAAATACTATACTCCAATATCCCCCCTTAAGTGGGACTATGTAGATTACAAAGACCCAACTTGGTGATGAAAGAAGTAAAAGCAGGAGCATGCAGAGGCTTGGGGAAGACATCTGCGAGCTGAGAAGCAGAAGTAACGGGGAGCAAGTGAATAATGTGCTGCTGAATCTTCTCACGCACCACATGACAGCCAATCTCTATGTGTTTGGTGCGTTCGTGGAAGGTTGGATTGTGAGCAAGGTATATGGCAGATTTATTATCACAATACACAGCAGTAGGTTCCTTAGGAGAAGAGTGCAAATCTGTGAGCAAATAATGAAGCCACTGAACTTCACAGGACAAGCTTGCAAGAGCACGGTATTCAGCCTCAGATGAGGACCTAGAGACTGTCTGTTGCTGCTTAGATTTCCAGGAAACAAGAGACGAGCCAATGAAAACGCAATACCCAGTAATAGACTTACGAGTGTCTGAGCAACATGCCCAATCAGAGTCTGCAAAACCAGAGAGTTTAGCAGTTGTTGAAGCAGAGAAAAATAGGCCTTGAGCAGGAGCAGACTTCAAGTAACGCAGAACACGAGTAGCAGCTTTGAAGTGTGACTGCAAAGGTTTGGCTACGAACTGACTAAGTTGTTGCACAGCATGAGAAATGTCAGGGTGAGTTGTTGTGAGATACAAGAGGCGCCCAATGAGTCCGCGATAGGAAAATTCATCTTCATAAGGAGCAGAAACATCAGAACTAAGTTTGACAGAAGGATCACTTGGTGTGCTAGCAGGCTTGATTGCTAGGGACCCACTGTCTTGAAGCAAATCTAAAGTGTACTTCCTTTGGTTGAGAACAATGCCTTGGGAAGATCTTGCAATTTCCAAACCAAGGAAGAAACGAAGAGAACCCAAGTCTTTAATCCTGAATTTATCATGTAAAATTTGTTTAACAGAGATGATATCATCCATTGAATTACCAGAGAGCACAACATCATCAACATAAACTAGAAGAACAGTGATGGAACCACCAGATGCTTTAGTGAACAGAGAATGATCTGCTTGAGATTGCACAAAACCAAGAGAGAGCAAAGTAGCAGTAAGTTTCTGATTCCATTGCCTGCTAGCCTGTTTGAGGCCATAGAGAGATTTATGCAACCTGCATACAGGACTAGAGAGATGGTCAGTGTTAGAAGAAAAACCTTGGGGAAGAGTCATGTATACTTCCTCATGTAAATCCCCATGTAGAAAGGGATTATTTACATCCAGTTGTTCCAAGAACCAGCCATTAATGGCAGCCAGAGCAAGCAGAACTCTAACAGTGGTCAACTTGGCTACAGGACTGAAAGTTTCAAAATAGTCCACGCCCTCCATTTGGGAATAGCCTTTGGCTACAAGCCTAGCTTTATACCTTTCAATGGACCCATCAGCATGGTATTTGATTTTGTACACCCATTTGCAACCAATGGGTGTCTTTCTAGAAGGTAACTCAACTAGGGACTAGGTTTTGTTCAAGTCCAGAGCCTTAAGCTCATCCTGCATTGCTTTCTGCCAACAAGCATGTTTGGATGCTTGAAGGAAGGTGGAGGGCTCAGAATGAATGGTTATAGAGGCACGGAAATTTTTGTAAGAAGAAGAGCAGTTATGGTAAGAAAAAACAGAATATAATGGATAAAGAGAAGAGGAAGAGAGACCTGGAGAATTATTGCTAGCACAGCTATTCATGTCACAGTGATATTCTTCCAAGTATTTAGGTGGAAATCTAATCCTATCTGACTGCCTAACAGGTTGAATAGGCATGGAAATAGGGTCTGGTGATGGTGTTTGAGAAGGAAAAACTGGAGAAAGTGGCTGAGTGGGTGTGGTAGGTAAATGCACAGGGGAAGCAGATTGTTCAAGAAGTTGCTGTGGTGGTGGAAGTGGGGAAAGAGAAATGTCAGGGATGTCAAAATTGAAAGGAAAATCAGGTTGAGTATCGATAGGTGCAGGGACAGGGGCATTTGCATTGTGTGTAGTTTTGAAAGGAAAGGATGTTTCATAAAACAAAACATTTCTAGAAATGAAAAGTTGGTGTGAAACGAGGTCATATAAAGCACAACCCTTAACACCATCAGTGTATCCAAGAAATACTGATTTACGAGCTCTAGGATCAAATTTTGTCCTATTGGCTTGCAAAGTAGAAGCATAGGAAAGACAGCCAAAAACTTTGAGATGTAATAAGGTAGGAGGTTGATTGAAAAGGACTTGATATGGTGTTTTGTCCTTAAGTAGTGGGGTGGGGATTCTGTTTATGAGATGAACAGATTGTAGAATGGCAAAATTCCACAGTTTCAAAGGTAAGTTAGCTTGAAAGGCTAGAGCTCTAGCAACATTTAATATGTGCTGGTGTTTTCTTTCTACCCTTCCATTTTGTTGTGGGGTTTCCACACAAGATTTTTGGTGAACAATTCCCTTAGATGAAATAAAATCATTCATAAGAAATTCCGGACCATCATCACTTCTAAGGCACTTTAATTTGGTTGAAAATTGTGTTTCTATATAGGATATGAATTTGGTGAGATGGCTACGGGTTTCACTTTTGGTTTTCATGAGAATCACCCAAGTGTACCTACTGAAGTCATCAACAAGGGTAAGGAAATATTTGTAGCCAAGGATGGATGTTTGGGAATAAGGGCCCCATATATCAGCATGGAGCATGTCAAATGGTTGAGCAGTTTTGGTAATGCTGTGAGAGAAGGGAAGTTTTCTTTGTTTGGCAAGATGACATATGTCACATGGTGAGGTGAGGGATTTAAATTGAATGTAAGGAAACTGTTTAGACATACATTGAACTCTATTTAAAGGGATGTGTCCCAATCTATGATGCCACAATACAGAATCACAGTTAACAGAATTAGAGGTAGCAAAAGCAACAAATTCAGAAGAAAATTTCATTTCAGAAGAAAATTTCATTTCATTAGAATTTTGGTCACTACAAGATGAATGTAACTGTACTTGATTTAGATGGTTGTGCACTAGGTGCTACATTTGATTTAGGTGTTTGTGTTACATATGGCGTATGAGTGTAGCTTGTGGTGGATGTATTGTGTGAGGGTGTAGTAGATGGCTTACAGTTTAGACCATGAATGAGCTTAGCTATACCAATAATCCTCTTGGAATCTGCCTGCAAAATGGACAAAGAGACAAGGTCAAAATAAGCAGCACACTTGCTGGTCTTGGCAAGTTGTGGCCTAGACATAAGATTTGCATGAAAATTAGGAACTTAAAGTACATGATGCAGGCTTAATCCATTTCAAAAGTGAACACTACCAGCTAGAGTAGCAATAGCAGTGGTATTATTAGGTAAGCTAATATGAATAGGTTTAATTGAATAGCAATTGGACAGAAGGTTTAAATTGTGTGTGATATGGTCTGTGGCTCCTGTATCTACAATCCACATATGTAACTCCTTACTGTAGTAATAAATGTTACCAGAGTTATTTGTAGCATTGCAGACAGTAGCATAATTGGCAGAGTGATAAGGAACTAAGGCAGTGTTAGCAGAATGCGATGCAGAAGCAGCTTGAATCTTTGAAGCTTGAAGCAATTCCATTAGCCCTTGGTATTGTTCACTTGAGAGAGATACACTACCCTTGCTATCTGAAGATGTAGATTTCTCTTCCTCATCATGATTGCTACCAGTATTGCCAGCATAGGCACTCTTCCCACCAGTCTTACCAGAAGTTGAGTTGTTGTTGTTTTGATAACCTGGAGGGAAACCATGAATAAAATAGCAAGACTCCACAGTGTGATTAGTCTTGCCACAATTAGTACAAAGCCTGTTGCTGTTTTGTGTTCTTCCTCCACCTCTTCCACGGTTCCTGCCACCTCCTCCTCTACCATGATTAGAGAATTGAGAGGTATTGGTGGCATTTGCTTGAACATTATTTATAATAGGACCTTTGCTAGTATCTGAATCAACAATTATGGGAGACTCTAGTTGTCTTTTTTGTTGGATAACCATGGAAAAAGCTTTGGTGATAGTTGGAAATGGATCCATCATAATCTGAGACTTAACATGTGCATATTGCTCATTTAGTCCTTTAAGAAATCTAATTGTATAATCCTGATCTCTGTGAGTTCTAACTAGTTTCAGAGCACCACAACAACATTGAATTGAGCATTTGCAAGATGGAACAGGCCTAAAATTTTCTAATTCATCCCAAACAGACTTTAACTCTGTAATATTCAGAAACACCAAGGTTACCTTGAGATAGCCGATAGATATCCTCTTGCAGATCAGCAATACGGAACATATCCCCCTGGTCAAAGCGGTTGTGCAGATCGGTCCATGCCTCATACGCCTTGTCGAAATACGCAATTGCCTTTTGGAGATTTGCAGACACAGCTCGTTGAATCCACGATAAGACCATACTGTTGCATCTCGTCCACTGGTTGTAGAGAGAATCAGACCTTGGAAGAGCTTTGAATGTTCCATCCACAAATGCAATTTTGTTCTTAGAAATCAAACTGATTCGCATAGAACGAATGCACGGTTGGAAGTTCTTAGATCCTTCGAGCACCGGTGTGACGAGAACGGTGGCAGGATTCTCACTAGGATGAAGGTAATATGGATTTCCATTGTTGGTGGCAAAATCAGCGTAAGAAGGTGAACTCTGAGTCATCGCAAAAAAAAAACTCAAACTGAACTGGAAAACAACGATTATCAATTGTTCGGGATGAACGAAACGAAAATTCAAAGCGAATCAAAGAAAATGCAGATGAACTGAACAGAAATGGAATCAAGTAGAATTGAAGAAGGAACGATTGCGGACTTCACAGAATTGCGATGAACCAGAGCTCAAACTTTGAGCTCTGATACCATCTTGATATCCAAACACAGGCACAAAATAAACTCTATTTTCATTGAATAGAGAATAATGAATGAAGTTAGTGTTTGTACAAAAAAGAATTTAGCTTATATACAAGCTAGAAATTACTAACTGAGATCTAACTGTTAACTATACATCTAACAGCAAGTTAACTTATACTAGTTAGCCTAACCAATGCGGTTAACTCTATACAAGTTACATACAAAATACTATACTCCAATAATTCTTTTGGAAAGGCAACTCATTTCTTTTGTTGAAGGCGATGAGAGACTACAAATGTTGATAAATAGCATGAAGGCCATATAGATCCTCAAGTAGGAAAGAAGAAACATAAAACATGAATATATTTTGTGGAAATTTTTTTCCCCAAGAAGAGTGTTTGTATGTACAATAAATAGTATTGAAATACCATATCTTTGTAGAATAAAGTATTTATTCAATTTAGCGATTAATGGAGAAATAATAACTCACAGTTGATAAGATTATACATATATTTGTCAAAAAAAAAAGATTATACAGGTATACAGATTCAAAAATTAATAATAATAATTACTTAAGTTTTAGTATATACAGGTATCGTTGTAGAATGTCTTATATAATAATAATAATTACTTAAGTTTTAGTATATATACAGGTATACAGATTCAAAAATTAATTAAATAAAACAATTGATATTTTAATAAAGAATATTATTTTATTATTAAAATTTGGAATATAAAAGTATTCATACATTTGATCCCATTTTATAATAAAACGTTAGTTATTTCCTTTTAAGAATTATAAGAATTTTTTTAAACTTTCATAATATAAACTAATTTTTGATTTGACTGAAAAGAAATAACAAAAATGACTTATGCATTAAAATTTATTAAAAATTGAATAATATTTCTTATAAAATCTTACAAATTATTAAAAAATTATTATTTTTGTCAAAAAGTGTAATTATAATTAATTAATGAATGATCTATGATATATATTTTTCTTATATCGTTTAGAAATTCTTAAAATGTTATCTTTATTTTTATAATATTTACGATATTATATTTTATAAGGTCAACATTTTAAAGTTTTTATAATGATGTACATTAAATGAATTCAAATTAATTTTTTAAATGATAGTATACCAAAATTGTCTATTATTCAATGATGAACATAAAAAATACTTGGAGATATATTTTTCGACAATAAATTGAGATGAAGGGTAATCTAGGTAATGATGTAAAACTTCTAAATGATATTTACAAAATAAATGCAAATACTACGTACCTTAATAAGTCCTTAGATCATAGTTGATTTTGTTTATATTTTGTTACGGATAGAGTATTAAAAAAGTTGCATTTGATTTTATTGTTAATTTCTATTTCATTAAAAATAGCTTAATTTTTAAAATTTTAAAAATTAAGTTTAACAATTTTTTTTTAAAATTCAAGATAGTGTATTTTATAATTGCAAAATTTGAATACTCATAACTACACATATATATATATATATATATATATATATATATATATATATATATTATAGTCAACTTAATGTTGAATAGAAATACTAGTATTTAATATCATATCTTCCTCCATGTTCCCTAACTCAGTTTCTCTTTCGATTCATAGGGTCATTGTTGAGAATAGAGACAAACAAAGGCTCTCTACCACCATTCCAATGAGTCCATCTCAATCCTCCACTGGTGTATGCTATGACTGTGGCATCAACTCACCCATCCTTCTCTTAACCCGCTCCACTCGTCGCTTCTGCTCCAGTTGCATTCTTAAACAAAACAAGGGAACCTTTTGCCATGTCTGCTTTGAACTCTTTAATGACTTATTTCTTCCCAACCTTCATATTATGTGCCAATGTTGCACCTCGGTTGCCCACCGATCTTGTCTAGTCCCCTCTGCTTTTCTTTCCAATCTTTCCGCTTTTCACTGCCCGACTTGTGTTGATCCCAACTTCAAATTCCAATCCGACAAGGCGATAGTTGCTGCGGCTCAGATTTCTGCCATCTCATTGAGTAAGGCTGCTGCAGCGGCTCGATTGTATGCAGAGCAGCGGGCCATGGAAGCTGCCAAAGCCAAGAAGAAAGCCATAGAGGCTATGGATCATCTATCCACTCTAGGCTCCAAGGAGGAAGGAACTTCGGCGAAAGAGTAGGAGGAAGTACTACGAGTCTGATTGTTAGAGTAGCGTATTTTGATCATTGTCATCAAAACTTATAGTAGATTTTATAGTGGAGTTGGTTATCTTATTGTGAAGTACAGCTCCAAGATTTGAATGACTTGTTTTGATTAGGACCGGTTGATAAGTTATTGCATCAATAATTAGGATTTCGTTGCTTCTTATAAAAATATATTTAATTTCAAAAAAGAAGCATTTAATATCCCGATTCAAGTCAATGTTAGTTGCATTAAAAAAAAGAGAAATATTTGATGATTTCCCACCTCTTATGTTTATTATTGGTGATAATCCTATTCGAGACATGATAACACATTAAATGGGAACACTTCTCTCGACAATGGTTCAATTAACCCACATAACACAACATCGGATGGCCTAAAAAGTATTTTGGTGATAAATCAGATTGTTAAAAGAAAACTTTTTTTTAGAGGAAAATATCTATTGCATTTCATTTATAATAAAAATGCAATACAATCCGGAACTGAAGTAAAAACTTAAGAACAAGACTCAACAATGACTATCCTTGCTAATGAGTGAGCTACCGTGGCTTGTCTCTTGACAAAAACAAGTTTGCTAAGTTGATAAAAATTATAAAGGTTCCTTTTACAATCTAAAATAATAGAGTCATATTCTGAAGCATCTTTTCTATGTTGGTTGACATCATCCCAAACTGTTTTACAATCCATCTCAAAAATAACACTAGGAAATTGCAACTCAGCGAGCCAATTGATCACATACCAAAGACCTAAATTGTGAATACCAATACCAAGACCAACATCCCCCGAAGGTCCTCTTACACAAATACCAATACCAATACCAAGACCAACATCACCGCTATTTAAATCCGCATAAATGTTGCATTTAACAAGACCATGAGGTGGCTTTGTCCAAACCGAAAATTGCACATTAGCATGAGTGGCAGAAGATGGATCCAACCTGTGCAAGTTATTTTTGCAAGAATCCCAATCCGAATGAGCACAACTAAGAATACTTTTATTTGGTTCATTCTTATTCTCTCAAAGTTTAAAATTTGGTACCAAATACTATAGATAACCATTGGAAATTTAACGAACAGGTGTTCATTTAGAGTAGATTTCATGCCAAAGAATAAATTTTTAAAGCTACCATATCTATCTAAATTTTGTTCTATAATATGCCAAATACCAGCTTGCAACCAACATCTTCTAGACTTTGTGCATATCAAAAAATTGTGCCAAGTATTTTCAGATGCATCATTACAAAAAACACAATGTGGTTAAAGGAATACATTTTTCTCTAAGACTTGACCTTTGGAAGAACATTTTTGGAAGCCCCCTGCATAAGAAGTGTTTACTCTAGGAGGTGTGAGAAAAATTTGTTGGTGGGAATAATGCTGCAACTAAGAAGAACAATAAAACATAGAAGATCATTAGTAACAATAATTGTGAATGACATGTAAGATAAATAACAAGGAGAAGGTAATTAAATTCATCATTGCACTAGACTCCAAGGTGTGTATGACACTAAGCTTTAGGTTCGATTCGCCCCCACCAATCACTCTAGATTGGATGCAATAGGATGATCAGCGAATCCCCTTCAGGATACAATGGAGTTCCTTGATGTGGTCTGCATACCCACACCAAGCATATCGATCAATGGTAGTTTACGGAACAAAGTTTCCTCAATTACTCTCGTGCACTAGAGAAAAGAAGAAATGACTTAGATATAATTTTGGGAAAATTTTGGCATACAAATATATGAATTTCGTATCATGTTTATCTGCCCAAAAGTGTCTCTATTTATAGAGAAACTCATGCCACTTGGTGATGGGAAACAACTCATAAAAGAGTTTTTACAATTCTGAAACAAAACCATTAAATATGATTCTCGTTCGGTAAATGACACAATATAATAGTTGTCTCAACGGTTAAAGGATGTGTCTATTCACTGATGTGTTGTGAGTTCGAACCCCAGCTAACACCTTTGTTGGTTTTTAATTTCCACGCATGTAAAACAAATAAAATGATTTTCCAAAATTATGTCAACTAAGAGATTCGAACCGATGCCATTATAGCCAAAGCAACACACCTAAACCACTGAGCCAAACGAAACAACATGTCTTTTTAATAGCATTAATCGTATTTGACCAATTGTATCTTTCCAAATATATATTTTGGAAATTTCTCCCACAGGATGGACATGGAGATCCCTGTTCTTGAAGGTATGTAGAGTCCACCAACTTGTTGAGACATAAGTGATATCCGGATTTAACTTTGTACAGGCCATTAGTAGTAGGACCCCGAACAATAGAATCCTCTATAATTGTTGGCATAAAAGGATAATTTCTAACCAATTCAGCCTATGCAGTAGTAAGGAATAAGGTGAGTTTCCTTTCATCCCATCTATAATGGTATAGTTGTATTACTTAGTAAAAGATGGATTACATGGATGTGAGAGAAAAATGAGAAAAGTGAATCATAAAGTTACAACTTTACAATGATTTTAAAATCGTTTGCTTTCCATAATAATGGGTATCATTCTTATTGGTATGTTTAACATAAATCAGACCATATATTATCTATCATTTTTTTACGAAATGTAAGTTATGTCCTTTCTCTAGCAATAAAATGTTAGCAAAGTTTAAACTAAAAACTTGAAGAACTTGTTATGCCTTAATTTGCCAAACATGAGCAGCAAGATTGACTTTCCTCCTAACTTGGGGTGGGAATAGGCCACACCGCCTAACAGGGGCCTACGGCCCAGCCTACGACAGACTCGGGTCAGGCTAGGTTTTTTTTTATACAAATAAGGTCAAGGTTTTTTTAAAAGCCTATTTAAATAAATATAACTAATATTTTTAATTACTAATATTATTTTATATAGAACTTGGTATTTTGTGTTAATTCATAACTTTGCTAACATTTTATCCCTGCCTTGGGTATGGAGCAGCTTTAAATCATTGGGCCAGCTATCCCACCCTTCGAGGTGTCTCCAATCCAGCCAGGGGATTAGTCACTGCGTTCGGCGGTGGATACCCTGGTCTCGACCAAAAAACTTTGCTAACATTTTTTGTTAGTTTAAACATGTTAACCTACATCAATTTTTGACATAGTTGAAGTTGTTATTATAAAATAGAAATTAAATAGAATGTCATATAAAGATATTTTCCTAAGAGGTTTTGTTAGGTCTCAATTAGAACTTAATCGCATTTCCTATTAACTTGTTAATCTATTTACAAAAGCTTACCTCATTGAAATGTTGTTGGCCTTCTTAAAAAAATAGTCAAATAGACTTTTAAACAGGTTTTCTGGCATTGTCAGACTTTCAGAAAGGCCATGCAAAGCCCAGCTTGGCCAAACCTATTCCACCCCTATACTCTTAACATACACTACCAAAGAGATTGAGTTTACTAAAGGACCTGAGAAATATTTAGTTTCTAAAAATAGTCGTAAACTCAAATATCCTCATAAATCTTAGAGTAATGTTATTTAGCCAAAATATTCTAACAAAAAATAGGCAAAAACCAAGTTACAACACCAATTAATCAAGTTTTATACGCCATTAACCAACTTACTTTTTCATAGTTTTTAGTCAATGGCTTAGAAAACTGTGAAAAAGCAAGTTGGTTAATGGCTTATAAAACTTGGTTAATTGGTGTTGTAACTTGGTTTTTGGCTGGAACATTTTGGCTAAATAACATTACTCTAAATCTTAATATCATTAATCACTATATTAGAGTTTAACTCAAAGATTGCATATAGCTTAATACGAGGTCTACTACCTAGTGAACTGCCTGAAGAAGTCCCTATGTCTCTCTTTCGAGAGAACCACACACACACACACACCACAGAAGGGCATGTTAGATTATGAGAACCTGCGCTACGGTTCGGGAAAGGAGCGCCATCGAGGCTCCCTCTCTTGCCGCCAGTGGGATTCCCTCCACCCGCTCCGCCATCTTTTCACCTTAATCCGCCTCTCTAAACCTTAACCGTCTCGCCACCTTCTTCCACAAGTTTTGTTATGGTGGAACCTTCAATTGCCGTTTGGTGTTTTGGGTATCTTGTTGCCTCTTGGTGCTCTCTGTTTTGCATTGGTCCTCCTTTTCAAGGTGCTTGAAGTTCCCGTTGCGTTGAGGAGTGATTCCTCCTTTTTTCATAATAGGTGTTATGGAGTGGTTCTATCTCAGGATTTTTAACAGTTTTTGATTTAATGGGGTGTTATTAGTTACTAGGATTTTTAACGGTTCCAAGATTTGTTGAGCCTTTTCTTGATTACCTATTGTTTTTGCACTTATCTACACTGCACCAGTTACTCTTCCCTTCTATCTCGAACTCTTCACAGCATGCATAATTAGTTCCGTAAGATCTTTAGCGTCTCTCCTTAGATGCTTGACGTGATGCCTCATTCTGTTTGCTTCCCATACTTGTGCTTCCATGTCTGGTACTTTCTTTCTGGTTGAGAATTTGCACCCGTTGGTACTGCTTCTTCACTGGTTTCTTTACTCCTCTTCTAGTTTTTTGGTTTAACAGTGTTTCTTCCTCTTCTCTTTTGGTTCTGCAACTCTGTTTTCTATGATTTGTTTGTTTCATTTTTTAGGCATTCCTTGTGCCAATAGATGTGTCTTCAACGAGAAATTTCTTCTGGTTTCTACAAAGCTCTAGTACTGATTGTGGGTCGTTGGGGAACATGGCTTCTACAACTGCCCGTTTCTGATTCTAAACTTGCGCAGCAAAATAAAGACAACAATGTATCTCCATCGACAAATCTTATTATTTTTAATGAAAATGATATCAAAGAAGGGATCGCTAGTTGTAACAAAAGTATTCTTGGAATATTTTTGACTGATAAACCCATTCATAAAGCTTCTACCCTTTTAGCCTTATCAAATATATGGTGCAATCCTATATGTTTTAGATTAGAAGCTTTATCACATATTTATGGATGATTAGAAGGACAGTAATCTCATTATTGTGGGTAATCCTTGGATCTTTCATAATTCTTGGTTGGTGATTAAAGAATGGATCTTTTATTGTGGCCCCCATAATGGATCTTTCTATTGTACAGGAAACCTCATTTGTTCCTTTTAAAACTTTATCGCTTTTAAATAATTATTGTCAATATTAAAACTGTTGGAACTGAAGCACTAATTCACTCACTCACAGCTCTCTATCCTCTCGGTGTTTCACTCACACTCAAGAATCCTCACTGTCATGGTGCACACACTCACACACAGAAGTAGAAAATCAGAGAGAATGAGAATATCAGAGAATGAAACAAAACTGAAAAATGAGTATTGTATTCCACTGTGTAAATCAGTTACAGCTCATCTATATATGCTGTTGAAATTCTAACTGACTCAGCAACTGATGCTGATTGTATTGCCAGCTGGCATGTGACTCAGCATTACAAACTTGCAGGAATTGGGTCTACAAATAAATGTTACCACTTACATCCCTAACACTTATTAATTCAATCTATACTTAACAAAACATCAAAATACAATGAGAAAATTAAACTGAACAATTTGATTAACTCTCAACACACCCCCTTAATCCAAGTTGTTCAGTGACAGCATCCCAATCCTCTTCTTCAGCTCCTCAAATCTCACCCTCTTCAATGGCTTTGTAAAAATATCAGCTAGTTGCAACTCTGTCTTGCAATGTTCCAGCTGCAGCTTCTCTTTTGTTACTTGATCACGAAGGAAATGGTACTTCCTTTCAATATGCTTGCTTCTTCCATGTGACATAGGATGCTTGGCTAAATCAATTGCCGACTTATTGTCAATAAGTAGCTTCACTGCACAATCCTTAATCAGTCCCAATTCAGTAAGTAATGCTCCAAGCCATGCAGCTTGGCATGCAGCAAATGATGCTGCCACATACTCAGCCTCACATGAGGAGAGTGCAACAATACTCTGCTTCTTTGAACACCATGACACTGGTGCTTCACCAAATCTGAACAAGTACCCTGCTGTACTTTTCCTGTCATCTTGATCTCCACTGAAATCAGAATCTGTGTAGCCTACCAATTCTGCCTCAGCTCTAGTGTCCTTGTGTTTAGGGAACAATACACCATGATCAGTTGTTCCTCTGACATATCTCAATATTCTCTTAGCAGCAGCTAAGTGAATTGTCGTAGGCTTCTCCATAAATCTGCTTGCAACTCCAACACTTAATGCAAGATCAGGCCTTGAATTACATAGATATCTGAGTGAACCTATGATCTGTTTGTACAGAGTAGGATCCACCAGATCTCCTTCAGCTTCTTTGCTCAGTTTTGCTCCACTCTCCATTGGCACAATTGCTGGATTACACTTCAGCATATGGAACCTCTTTAATACATCTTCAGCATACTTCTTTTGATGTAAGATAGTTCCTTTCTTGGTTGTCACAAACTCCAACCCAAGAAAATAAGAAAGACTTCCAAGATCAGACATCTCAAATTCCCTCATCATATCTGTCTTGAACTTCTTCAACTCAATCTCATCAGATCCTGTAACCAGAAGATCATCCACGTACAGACACAACAACATTGGTTTGCCTGCAGTGGCTTGCTTCACATACAGGCCATGTTCTGCAGTGCATTTGATGAAGTGTAGCTGAGTTAGGAAGCTATCAATCCTCTTGTTCCAAGCTCTAGGGGCTTGCTTCAGCCCATAGAGTGCCTTCCATAACCTGTACACCTTCTTCTCTTGTCCCTTCTTCTCAAATCCTGGTGGCTGACTGACATAAATCTCCTCTTCAAGTGGTCCATTTAAGAAAGTAGATTTAACATCAAGTTGATAAACTGCCCAGCCATAGTAAGCTGCCACTGCTGCCACCAATCTCACAGTTTCCAATCTGGCCACAGGAGCATAGATTTCATTGAAATCTAAGCCATATCTTTGTAGGAAACCCCTTGCTACTAACCTTGCTTTGTACTTGGCTATTTCACCATTGGGCTTCATCTTCACTTTGAAGACCCACTTCACATCAATGGATTTCTTATCCTCTGGCTTCTCCACCAATTCCCATGTTTTATTCCTTTCAATTGACTGCAACTCTTCCCTCATAGCTGCAAGCCAATTAGGATCAGCTAAGGCTTGATTCAAGTCCTTAGGTTCTACTTCAGCTATCATTGCTTGCTCAATCAGATCACCATCATCATTTACAGCAGTATCTGGAAATACATCATAATCACTCAGCCTTGTGGATTGAGTTCTGATTCTTGTTGATCTTCTCACTGTTTGATCATCAGTGGCTGCTGCACTTGGCTCACCAATGTCAAACTCAAGTGAGACAGTTTCTGTGTTGCTGTTCTCTACTGCAGTAACTGATTCAATGGGGTTGCTCTCCCAATCCCATCCCTTCCCTTCTTCAAATACAACATCCCTGCTTATTATCACTTTCCTCTCAGCTGGATCAAACAACTTATACGCACCAGTTGAATGATAGCCTACTAGAATCATTGGTTGACTTCTATCATCCAATTTCTTTCTAGTTTGTTCAGGCACATGTCTGAAACACAGAGCACCAAACATTCTGAGATGCTTCACAGAAGGTTTGTTGCCATTCCAAGCTTCAAAAGGAGTTACATTCAGCAGCCTTTTGGTTGGACACCTATTCAGTATATATACTGCAGTGGCTACTGCTTCAGCCCAGAGTTGGTGAGGAACACTCTTGGCTTTCAGCATGCTTCTAGCCATGTTCAAGACACTTCTATTTCTTCTCTCAGCAACTCCATTATGCTGAGGTGTATAGGGAGCAATCACCTCATGCTCTATCCCCTCTTCTTCACAGAATTTCTCAAACTCAGTGGATTTGTATTCTCCACCACCATCTGTTCTAAGCACACTGATTTCACATCCAGATTGCTTTTCCACCATTGTTTTGAACCTCTTAAAGGTATTGAGAACATCACTCTTCTTCTCAATCACATAGATCCACATGAATCTAGTAAACTCATCAATGAAAGACACAAAGTAACTGTTACCTCCAAGAGATTTCTTCTCAAAAGGACCACACACATCTGAGTGTATGATCTGTAGTTTCCTTACTGTCTTTGCTGGCAACTCTGACTTAAATGGCTTTCTTGCTTGCTTAGCTCTACAACAGTCACTGCACACCTCATTAGGCACCATGATTTTTGGCAAACCATGCACCATGCCCCTCGAATTAAGCAAGCTCAAACTCTTGAAATTAAGGTGACCAAATCTGTGATGCCACTTCCAGGTTTCATTGGGAATTGTTGCAGCCAGACATTCTTGTTCTATCACTTCAATTCCAACCTTAAAGGTCCTGTTACTTGACAGGGGTGCCTTCAAGATCAGCTTCTTGCTTTCATCATACACCTTCAGCTCTCTATCCTCCATCTTCATAGAGTAGTTCTTCTCTAGTAACTGACCAAGACTAATCAAGTTACTCTTCAAATTTGGTACATACAGCACATCATTGATGACTGATTCCTGGCCATCCTTTCTATGAATCAGAACCTTTCCAATTCCTTCAGATACTACAACTCTGTGATCACCAAACTTAATCCTTCTCCTCACTGTTGTATCAAGTGTGATGAACCACTCCCTATGCCCTGACATATGATTGGAGCAGCCAGTGTCTAAGTACCACAACTTAGACTCTGGACAGTCCATATCAGTTGTAGTCATCATGATCACATCATCTGAATCAGTGTCATCTGTTCTAGCAAACTGCACCTCATCATTCCCTTCACCATTGGCATCTTTGCTTGATGTACATTCATCAGCAAAGTGTCCAAATCTGTCACAATTATAGCATTGTATATTCTTCTTATTAAACTTCTTTTTCTGTCCTTGCTGCTTGTTCTTCCAGGCTTCTTTCTTCTTCTGAAAGTCACTTGCATTATTCTCAGTTTTCTTTGTTCCTGCACCACTGTTATTGTTCCAGTTTCCCTTCCCTTTCTTATTCTTCCAATTATTATTCTTATTATTATTCCAGTTTCCTTTCCCTTTCTGAAACTTAGCTTGGAGAGCTTGTTCTCCTGAATTTTCACCACTCTTATCCTTATTCTTATCACCACATCTCTCCCTAATCCTAGCCTCATTTGCTTCGAGTGAACCTTGCAGTTCCTCAAGCTTCATTGTGTCTAGGTTTTTGGATTGTTCAATTGCAACTACTACATAATCAAATTTAGCAGTTAAGGTGCGAAGTACCTTCTCAATCTTCTTCTGATCAGAAATCTCTTCTCCATTTGTGCGCATCTTGTTTGTCAGTAACGTTAATCTACTGAAGTATTCTGCAATCGACTCCTTCTCCTCCATCTTCAGCAATTCGAACTCTCTTCTCATTGTCTGAAGCCTAACCTTCTTCAATGTCGCATCGCCTGAATACGCAGTAGCTAACGCATCCCAAGCACCTTTCGCTGTCTCGTATTGAGAGATCTTCTCAAACGCATCCGCATCCACGCATTGATGTATCAAGAACAGCGCCTTGCTATCCTTTTTCTGTTGATCGCGAAGCGCATCTCCGCCAATCGCCGTCACGCCATTACGAACCACTTCAAGAACATCTTGATAACGGAACACTACTTTCATTTGGATAATCCAACGATCGTAGTTGCTTCCGTCAAGCACTGGAAGCTTCGCCGGAAATTGGCCGTTGCTACCACCGGAATTCGCCATTTCCGTCGCACCGTGTAATTACCAGAATCGTATGCTCTGGATACCAGTTTGTTGGAACTGAAGCACTAATTCACTCACTCACAGCTCTCTATCCTCTCAGTGTTTCACTCACACTCAAGAATCCTCACTGTCATGGTGCACACACTCACACACAGAAGTAGAAAATCAGAGAGAATGAGAATATCAGAGAATGAAACAAAACTGAAAAATGAGTATTGTATTCCACTGTGTAAATCAGTTACAGCTCATCTATATATGCTGTTGAAATTCTAACTGACTCAGCAACTGATGCTGATTGTATTGCCAGCTGGCATGTGACTCAGCATTACAAACTTGCAGGAATTGGGTCTACAAATAAATGTTACCACTTACATCCCTAACACTTATTAATTCAATCTATACTTAACAAAACATCAAAATACAATAAGAAAATTAAACTGAACAATTTGATTAACTCTCAACAAAAACATCATACAGTAATAAACTAATAGCGTAAGTCACTTTCTGCTTAGTTAAAAATACAATAATACAAATGTTCGTTTATTACAAATTCACCTTGTGTAGTTAAAATATTATTTACAAATTACAAATCAACTATTCTAATACAACATATCTTTGGTACTCCCGGCTAACCGTAAAAAAAAGGAAACTGAAGAAATGACATAAAAATCTAAGTGAGTGTTTATCACACACACGCACCTGACACCTAACAGAAAGTCATGCAAAAGGCAATATTCACGCAGCTTGCGCAATCAAAGCATACAACAACTTAGGAAGTTAGCACATCAGGCAAACACATCAAGTTCCACAACAACAGACAAATCAATTCAATCCATACGTACACGAGACTAAACCAACCACAATTACACATACCTAAATCAGGGGGTGACTACGTAATCCTCGTCAAACTCAACTCTATGACGTGTACCTAAGAATCACCGAAAGACTATATCACTCTCATCAACCTCGACCTGCTACTAGCTCATCAACCATCCAACGTCATACTTAAACCATCAACTACTTTGTCGATACATCTGGATCCATCTAACTGTTGGTAAGCGAATCCAAGTTCCCTTAATATCTCGTGCTATAGATAGAGTTTAGTCATGAGGGTATTCCAGTGTTTTGTGCAACGCCCCAGCGATGTCCCGCTTAAGACCTCCCCGTTGGCGCTACCCGCAAGGTCGGGTTGTGACCGTCTCTATTTACTACTCCCATAATCGTTTGCTTACCACCCCACCTATCATCATCATCATCAACCATTGAAGTACTTTAACACCCTTTTTATTTATAGCTTATTTGTAGCAAAAACACAGTTGTGGAAAATATTGAAAACAAAAATCATACTTACTTGTCTTAAATTCGTTGTTTTAATATTAAAATCAAAAACTGTTTATTCATTTAAATTGCTAAGGCTCATAATTTAATTATTTTGCATCATAAAAAATCTCACTTGGTCCTTCTAAAAACACGTATATAAAATCTTTCAAAGAAATTTATTTCTTTTAAAAAAGTATCGCCGACATTTAAAAAAATCACACGTTACTAAACTACTGATGTGAGTTATCTTCCGCTAATTTACAAATACAATATTACCAGGGCCGACCTAACGTATGATGGTGCCTAAAGCAAATTTTTAAAATGAGGCCCTTAAATGTTTAAAACCCTCCGGTCTAAAATATAAGAAACAAATGACATTGAAATCAACTATTTCTATTTAATAACGCTAAAAGTTTAACCTTTATCCAAAACCACTTTTAAAGTGTTTGTTACTTATATTTTGGACAAAAAAAACCAGTTTTTCGTATATTTTGGATCCCAAGGAGTATGTACTATATTTCGTGAGTGCCAAATACTTTATGAAACCCTTAATTGTTGTGCATCGTTAGAATAAAATTGTTTACACCGACAATCAACATAAATCAGTATACGAATGATTTATGGGATAATTAAGAGAAAATTAACATCTTACGTACATGACATAACAATATATGATTCGGTAATAGTGTAGAAAAATTATAGACATATAAATCCTATGTCTAGAAAATTATATATATATATATATATATATATATATATATATATATATATATATATATATATATATATATATATATATATATATCTGTGTGTGTGTGTAAAAAAAGTGGTACAGTAGTATATTTTGGTTAAGTATCATTTTTTTTTTGTATCTTTTTTGGTTAAGTATCATTTTTGCACTAACAAATATGAAAGTGCAAAAATGAGTCAGCTAAGAATTTTGATTAATGATGTCAAAAAAAATGAAATTTGGTTAAGTATCTTTTTTTGGGTTAAAGTGGTGGAAGAATGGTTTCCTCTACTTGTACCTAGCTACTAGTACGCATTACTTTTGAATCACGAACAAAATATAAAAATGTAAAAATGGTTCAGCTAAATGAATCGAACTCAATCGTCCATGTTGCTAAAGGCCCCCCCTAACCATCGCGTAAATAGAAGTGTTGGTTTCATAATAGGAAAATATATTATTAAATGATATGCATTGGGCCTAAGTAAATAAATTGAGGCCCTTTTTTCCATATTTTTTAGGCCTAAAGCCCTTGCTTGGGTTGGTTGGCCCTTGGGCCAAATATTACAAATATACGTTTTATACAATTTAACTATGCAATATTAAAACATTGGTACCTAATAAGCAGTCATGCAAAAACAAACCTTCATGCAGCATGCACAATCAACGAATACACCAAACTAGGCAGTTAACACAACAAGCAAACACATCAAATTCTACAACCATAGACAAATCAAATCAATCCATATGGATATATATGAGACAAAACCAAACTCAATCACGCATACATAAATTAAGGTCGTATGACTACGCAATCCTTAACAGACTCAACTCGCTACAAGCTCACAAAACGTCTAAAAACAACAAGGAACGAGTTGCCTTAATAACAACAGGACATGGATACCATGCCCGAACAAGATACCTTACTCGATAATGCCTGACCAACAATGGCAACAACAACAAAAACAATAGGACCGGGATACAATGCGTGAATGGGATACCTTGCCCGATAATGCTCTACTAACAACAACAATAGCAATAGGACCGGGATACCGTGCCCGAACGGGATACCTTGCCCAATAATATCCTACTAACAATAACAACAACTAAGATATCAGGATCGGGATACAATGCCCAAATGGGACACCACGTTGCCGGATAATGTCCAACAACAACAACAACAACAACAACAACAACAAGATGGACACCAGGATGCATGAGGCTAATCGGACGCGACACCTAACAACAATAACAACAACTTCTATTAAAATATCCTCATTAGAATAACAACTTTAATATCTTGTTGAATAATGTTTAACATTAACAAAAACATGAGATTTCACAATATCAAATAATCATTCACATATCTTCTATTAGACACAAACAATTTATCAAGAAACCAAACAAAGCATTTTCGCATCATAGATAAAATACATCTAAACATAACACATTTACAGGACTTCAATTAAAATCATACTTAATTTCAATTCAGCTACATCGAAACACACATATACTCATATTAAACAATTTGCTTCATTGCTCCTACAATGAACACGCATCAGGACTCACATCACACACTAGTGGAAAAAAGGAATTTTATATCAGTAATTCATATCGGTTAAAAACGAGCCGATGTTAAAAATGACGCGGTGGCAATTTTGTAATTATTTTTACATTATTTACATCAGTTGCCTGTCAAACCGATATAAAAAAATGCTAATTTACATCTTTCATATCGGGTCCATGCTATACCCGTTATTAAAAACGCTTATATTTCCCAAATTCTTTTCGCGTACTCCCTTCCCTCTTGCTCTAGAAACAAAAGCAACGCGACAACAACCCTCACCCTGCAACAACCCTTTCGTGAAACCATCATCAAACTCGCTGCAACCCTATCATCAAACTAAACCCTCTCACTGCAACTACCGCGAGACCACCTGCAACCACAAACTCACGCCATCGTCGTCGCTAAGAGCATTCACGCCGCCGCTGTGAATAGCTTGTTTACGTCGTTCGTGAAACCATCATCAAACTCGCTGCAACCCTATCATCAAACTAAACCCTCTCGCTGCAACTACCGCGAGACCACCTGCAACCACAAACTCACGCCATCGTCGTCGCTAAGAGCATTCACGCCGCCGCTGTGAATAGCTTGTTTACGTCGTGGATTTGTGTTTACGCCTATCACTAGGTAGACTCTTGTTCCCTTTTCTGATTTTTCACAACTTTTGAGTTACACAATTCTTATGTTCTTTGCTATTTTACTGGATTTGTTAATTTTAGGTTTACACGATTGGGATTTGTGGATTTTAGGGTTACACGATTGGGATTTCTGGCCTTTTTTGTGGGTTTGTTGTTACTGTATTTGTATTTGTTTTTTATATCATAAATGCGACCTCTTAAATAACTCTATTTTAAAATTTCTTTTGCAAGTTTGTAAGATTTGGTTTTTCATAATTTGTGGTTCATGGCTCGTTGGTTTATCTTTTATATTGACTTCATCGGAGGATTTTTTCTGTTTGTTTATAGGTTTGGTTGAAATTGATCCAGAAGGTGCACTTTCTGGTTTTACTGAGGTACTACCACTACAAGAATGTGTTGATTTACCTACCACATATTTCCGAGGTATTTTTTTTGGTCCCTAATATCTTCGTTTCTGACGGATAGTTCCCTCGCTACGTGTTTAGTGTATTTCCCGCTTATATTTCCGAGGGAATTTAAATCCCTCGAAAATTACCGAGGGACATTTCCCTCGGAAATGAACCATTATCCGTCGGAAACTGTTTTTCCTTAAAACTAAAACCCGTAACATCCACTTCAGTTACGAATTCCTTCCTCATTTTTTTGATGAACTCATTCCTTCCTCTATTCGCAAACTGTGTCGCTACCACCGCATCCCTTCCCCTCTATTCGCTACCACCACCACCACCGCGCTCACCTTCGCATCGCCGGCCACCATCGCTCTCACCGTCGCACAGCAACGCTGCTTCTCCTCCTCCCGTCGCACATCAACGCTTCTTCTCCTCCTCCCGTCGCACAACAACGCAACAACCACAAGATCCAGCGCTCCTTCTCCTCCTCCTCCTCCTCCTCCTCCTCCTCCTCCTCCTCCTCTTCTTCTATGGTAAGTATTCTATTCTACTTCTCTATTATCTCCTAATTAGAACCCTAATTTTTGATTTACTAAAAACCCTGATCTCATCTTCCTAATTTTACGGTTATGTTCACTTGTAAGTTTAAATCTTTCTTTGCCTTCTGAAAACTTCAACTCACTGTTTATTTATAGGTGGTTGTTTGGCGTCGTACTATTTGTATGCAAACATTGATTTTCCAGTTTTAACTTAAGTTGGGTTATTGCAATTTATTTAATCTGGTTTCTTGCTTATGGTTTTGGCTGTGAACGAATTCAACTGCAGCTATTTGTGAATAATATTAAACAGAAACCCCATATCAGTAACCCAGTACAAAAGTTGGTCCTTTTTGGAAACCCCACTCTGGTTGTGTGCACATTAAATATTGGCAAAAATCAAAATATCTGTGTCTGAACTCTGAACATAGTAATGTAGGTTTGCAGAAGTTACTTAAGAGGATACCAATAGATTCATTGTTTTTAAACTTAATAATTCTAGGTTTAAGTGTTTAACAGTTTCGACTTTCAAGTGCTTCAATAATATGATGCTGGTGCAACTCAACTGTGTAACTACATGTTGTTGTGGTAATTGGCAAACTAATTCATAATCATGACTTGTCAATTGACTCATTTTTATTTAAAAGTTAAGAATATTTTCCTCCCACATATATTTGAACTTGTGACTTGATTTTCTCTGGTTTGATTTTGATTGTTTTCCTCTTCAGTGCTGTTGAGGAAGACGCTCATCGTGCCATTGAGCTGAAGAATGGTTCATCTGTTGGAGGCCGAAAAATTTCAGTGAAGCTCGCAGCTCCTCGTCAGCTCCTTGAAGATCCGAAATCAAAACCAGATGAAACAGAAGCAGATCCAGGTTAATTGATGCTACCCTCTTTTTTCTGTTTCAGATAGAGCATGCTGTGAGTTTTTTTAAGTTATATAGTTTCTGAAAGAAGTGCAAGTGGTTTAAACTTATCAATATTCATCTATTTTCTTTTCTCCCTCTTTCTTTTGTGATGTGATAGCGTGCGAGGCAGGTGATCTTGCAGAGTCAAAAGATGATGATAAAAACAAAAAAAATTCTAGAGCAGAGAAACCTGTTTCAGTTTTGAAGGAAGAAGGTCGTTAATGTTTTCCTATGCGTACGATTATTCTAGTTGCTCATTTATATATGTTTTGCTTTTTCTTGATGTTATATTTTATCTCATCTAGAAGGGCAAGTTTTGAATAAACCAAAAAACTCAAGGAAGCCCATGGAGATAAAAAAAGCAGCTCTCTGTAATGTTGTAGTAGATGAGGGGGGTGGCTCAGAAAAGCAGAGGTATTTACTCTTCTCCCTATTCTGAATTGTATTTCAGCCATTTTTTATATCAGCTGGTTAATTCGAAAGCAAAAAATAATTCCTGAAAGCTTATTTTTTCATGGTTGAGATTGGGAGGAAGTGAGATGGTGATCTGATCCTGCTATTATGGATGTTTATTTTCTAATATGTGAATGTGTATCTTATTTCTGAAATGCTGTTGTTCCTTGTTTTATTTTTCTCTTGGCAGGGTTGCTAGAACTGTTATATTTGGTGGTCTCATCCCAGCCGCCAATCCACCCTTATCACTCCTCTTGTGGCCTTTGATTCTCTGGTTCCTTGAAGGTCAACCACTGCTGGTTCTATGCTGAGCTGCCATCTTCGTCTGACAGAGGTGGACACTGTTTTCACTATCGCTGGCTCTCCTGTCTCCTAGTTTGGAATTTAGAGTCATGTCATCATGTGCACATTTTCTTTGCCTTTTTTTAATTTACTTTCATAGGTTTTTTTATTTTTAGTTAAAGCCAGATGCCATTGGTATTATTTTTTTTAGATAAGGCTTAGTAAAATTGACTAGGTCTTTTTATATCACTAATGCTTCTTTGACTATTGCTGGTGAGCATGTTTTGTTTATGACTATGTATAGACACTGAGTCTTCTAATGGTTACTGTTTTATATAATTTTTTGCTCTTCTCTTGTCTATGCTTTATTAATGTTTTAAAGTTAGGATGATTTTCTCTGGCAATTGTCACGTACCATCAAGTGCAATATTCTTTGTAGTAAGATGATTGTACTGTCCTAAACTTTATATGCAGGATTCTTTATGTGGAAACTCAAAAACAATGATCATTGCAAATGTCAGCCCATCCATATGGTCTATGTAAATTTGTTGCTAGAAATTATAAAATGGTCTCTACCATTTGTTTCTTTCGTCTATCACTAATATTGATTTTTCTTCTCATGCAGCTCTGCTAATGAAACGCTAAGCACTCTGAAGTTTTCCCAGCAAGCCAAGCTCATTCAGAACAATGTAATCACCTATTTAAATGCATGCATCCTATGTAAGCCACAACATTATATTACTTATGCAGTCTTAATTATGATAACAGCCATACTCAGTTACTTTCGCGGAGTGACAATTGTGCAATGCTTTTGTTGTCACACTGCAAAATCATTTGTTATTCTTCTCTTCCGTCCAAAGGCGATAAATTTTAGTAACATTATTTGTTCTGCATATATATTCAGTTTCGAGCATTAATGCGTACGACGGTGCAATCGAATCCACAAATTTTACAGGTATCTAATTATCTATTTTTTCCAAACACCTAATACCTGACACGTTTCTTCATTTGTTAACTAACTTCTAAGATCATTTCTATTGCAGCCTGTACTTCAGGAGCTTGGAAAGCAGAATCCTGGTCTCTTAAGACTAATTGATGAGCATCATGTTGAGTTTCTTCAGCTGATAAATGAACCCATTGATGGTTCTGAAGGGTGAGTATACTGCTTGCCATGTATGGTTTATGATAATATATATATATATATATATATATATATATATATATATATTATCAACTCTGCACTTACAAGTTACAAACATTACTTGATATGAAAATCAGCTTTCTATCCTAAAATATCTTAACTCTTGAACCTTAGCCATTGTCATGAAGGGAACCTTTTGACTTGGTGGCTAGATATCTTATCCAGGAACTATTTATATATGATTGAACTAGTAGTTTACTATCTTCACTTGATTATGGGTGCTCGTTGAAACTTTTTATTTAGAAATGTAACCATCTTTCTTCTCTGTCGCATTTAGCTATTTCTAGCCTACTAGCGATAATCTATTTTCTGCCTGCAGGTATCAAGTGGGCGTGTGAGAAGGCAGTTATTGGAAGATGTATTCTGATAGGGACTACAAGGATCTGGTAAGTTATTGTTCTATTTGTAGTCGAGTAATTATTAACTTAGGTTGATGTGGGTTTAGTTTTATGGTTTGGTTTAGGTTTTCATGAATTCAAACAGAGTCTTATTCCTCTTGCAGTACCGTGAAATTCATATCTTTAAGTAAGCAGCATACATGCATCTAGAATAAAAGAGATCAACTGCGAGACCATAGCATGAAGGCAATAACTGTTGGCTTGCTAATTTCATTTGTGCCAAATGATACTATCTTAAAGTAATCTTGATTTGGTGCATTTGAAATTCCTATATATTATTGTGTATGGTTTTAACTGGCAAATTACACATTGATAAAAACCTAGCTCCTAAAAATTGTTCAAACTGGTGGATAGACATTAACATTAATAGCTTTGAAATAATAAGGAGTTGATACTAGATGGTTTTCTGATTTTTTGCAGTTGAAAGTGTGAAATGGTCAATCTGTATTTTTTTGGCTATACAGCATTGCCACTAACAAATCAGCCTATGTAGCAGGAATTTTTTCTTGTGCAGGTGCTGGGTCGATTTGGGAAATTAGATGGCGCAGAAGGCTCATTGACTGGGAAGAAACTATTCTCGGAGAAATGCGGTTGTCCAGAATGTGTGAAAGACTACTCTGTAAGTTCAGTCTATAAAACCTTGTAGCTTGATAACTCTTCAATTTCAGCATGATTATCCTGTTTCTTTAAGGCCAAAATTTTGTACATGATTATTACAGTTTTTATATGATTGGGGCTAGTTGGTAATGTATGCAGGATGATTATACTGCATATGATTATTATAAGTAGAGACAATATAGTACTGCAAAATCATTTGTTATTCTTCTCTTCCGTCCAACGGCGATAAATTTTAGTAACATTCTTTGTTCTGCATATATATTCAGTTTCAAGCATTGCGTATGACAGCGCCGGCTTTGACGGTGACGCGGTGGTTAGTAGCAGGTACTGTGTGAGACATCTTGCATAATTGTTTGCCTAATGTGCAATAAGTTAATCACACTCACTTATCCATTTGTCTTGTATTTACAATGTAATGGCAGGTTTTGATTTATTCTCCTGCTAGAAGTGCTACTCAACAAGGATCTGGAAAGGTTGGAAGATGGAAGATCAACTTCTTATTCATGGAAGTGAAACTTATGCTATCTTTGACTTCCTGCACCTGTGTAAATTTTCTTAGGTTTTAATCTTAAAATTATTTCACTTCTGTTATGATTCTGGGCATTTGTAAATTGTTTTTGTAGTTACTAGAAACTTCAGTATAATATCCATTTACTGATCATATTGTTGAATATGTAATACTACTCTGTTTTTGTTGAATATGGAATCAAGAGGCTTACTTCCACAATTAATTGTAGTTCTTCTCTCTTTGATCTATTTGTATTTTTGTTTTCATGGTTTGGTGCCCATTGTCTTTGGCTAGGCAACACAACTAGAACTAGTTCTGATTTGTTTGACTCTTTTTAATTTGATACTAAGCCATTGTATGAGGCACATGATGTGGGTAAAATTTATAACCCATGAATATCAGTATGTAATAAAAAATGTAATAAAAATTATTTGTGGAGCTTGAATGGATGACTGTTGGGATTTAGTTTTTTTTTACAGTAAATTTTTCCGATAGATTTTCGACGGAATTTTCGAGGGATTTGCGAGGGACATTTCCGAGGGATTTGCGAGGAATATTTCCGAGGGATTTTCGAGGGATTTCCGACGGAAGCGTTTCCGAGGGAATTTTCCGTCGGAAATCGTTTGCGAGGACCGTTTATCCCACAGAATTTTGTCCGTCGGAAATTCCGTCGGAAACGTGAATTAGCGACCGATTTTCCTGCTTTTCCGAGGGATTTTTCCCTCGGAAATCACCGAAATTCTTGTAGTGTACATATGGAACAAGATAAGGCAGAATGGTAAGCTTGCTGCTAACATTATTCAACTTCATAGATGTATCTCTTTAATCTGCAATCTTTATCATTTTTCTATTCTTTATCATTCAATATGAGTATTTGAAACATTTTCATTCTTCTATTCTTTATCATTCAATATTGGAGCAAGATTCTTCAGCAAAGCCTAAACAAACATAGTGCTTCACAACAAACATGTGACTTTGTAGGCCAGGTTACTCTTACTCTACCATGCAATTGGTCTATATGACTATTATTTAAGCATATGGTATATATGATTTTAGATGTCTTCATCTTCAGTTCCGAAATTAGAAGTCTTGGATATTTCACTCTGGAAATAACAATATACATGTACTGATATAAGCGTGGGCGTCAGATGGAAAAGGAGCCATTCTGCATTTCTTTTTAATGAATTGGATTGATTTTACATTGTGCTGCTGTAAATATTGCTGGAATTACTGAAATGATACTATGGTGTTCGATCCTTTGAAGCTAATTGGGAAATGCCTTTTGTTCTTTGTTGTTTTTTGTTTGAAGGATAGTATGATTTTTATTTGGTGGTTAACAATAACTTTTGATTCCTAGTTCCCAATTTTATTGTATTTTGACAGTAACTTTGGCAATCAAGAACCTTTTTTCTGTCATCAAAGTTCAATAACATTCAAGGAAGATTGGAGAGCATGACTTCATATGGTGAATCAGGTGAAGTGGAGCTTTAATTGCATTAGATTGACATTCCTGGTTCAATGGGTCTGTAGGTTATAAAATGAATAGTCCTTCTTAGCATATTGTAAAGCAGCTAGCACCTTTTGTTTGAATGTGTTTTCGTTTTCAAGATGTTGAAATGTCTATTTTCTACTGGTTTGTTACTGATTGTATTGCAAATTGCAATAACTAGTAGTGAGTGAAAAGAATTGGAATTGTTGTTTCCCTTATCATAATTTAGGCTTTGAATGCATTATTCTTGTTCGTCTAATTAGGATAGGATAATATTAAGACATAGTTTTTGCTCATGGAAAAATAATAATTGATCATAGAATGTTGCATTATGAAGATTTTCTCCATAAGAGAAAAGGTGACCAAGAATTTTTTTTTATTTAAAAAAGTTAGTTTTAACATCGGTTCCCATCTGGACCTGATGCGAAAAGTACTTTTCGCATCAGGTGGTTCTGAAAATCCGATGCCAAAAAGGTGCTAAAATCTAATTAAAAGGGACTTTTGGCATCAGGTGGTAATACAACCGATGCAAAAAATACTTTTCGCATCAGGTCCGTACCTGATGTAAAAGGTGCGTACTTTTAACATCACCTGAATCTGTAACGGACACAGAACCGATGCGAAAAGTCATTTTTGACCGATGCGAAAAGCCTAAATTGTAGTAGTGACACCACAAAATTGTACCATTGCTCATACAATGACTTCTCATAACACATAATACATAACACAAGTCAAGGTCATAAGATACATGTAACATCCTAATATTTCATTCTTCAACGATATAATAAGAGTTAACCATTTAATAAAGTCAGAGAAATATATTGTTAAATGCCCCCCCTAACCATCGCGTAAATAGAAGCGTCGGTTTCATAATAGGAAAATATATTATTAAATGATATGCATTGGGCCTAAGTAAATAAATTTTGAGGCCCTTTTTTCCATATTTTTTAGGCCTAAAGCCCTTGCTTGGGTTGGTTGGCCCTTGGGCCAAATATTACAAATATACGTTTTATACAATTTAACTATGCAATATTAAAACATTGGTACCTAATAAGCAGTCATGCAAAAACAAACCTTCATGCAGCATGCACAATCAACGAATACACCAAACTAGGCAGTTAACACAACAAGCAAACACATCAAATTCTACAACCATAGACAAATCAAATCAATCCATATGGATATATATGAGACAAAACCAAACTCAATCACGCATACATAAATTAAGGTCGTATGACTACGCAATCCTTAACAGACTCAACTCGCTACAAGCTCACAAAACGTCTAAAAACAACAAGGAACGAGTTGCCTTAATAACAACAGGACATGGATACCATGCCCGAACAAGATACCTTACTCGATAATGCCTGACCGACAACGGCAACAACAACAAAAACAATAAGACCGGGATACAATGCGTGAATGGGATACCTTGCCCGATAATGCTCTACTAACAACAACAATAGCAATAGGACCGGGATACCGTGCCCGAACGGGATACCTTGCCCAATAATATCCTACTAACAATAACAACAACTAAAATATCAGGATCGGGATACAATGCCCAAATGGGACACCACGTTGCCGGATAATGTCCAACAACAACAACAACAACAACAACAACAAGATGGACACCAGGATGCATGAGGCTAATCGGACGCGACACCTAACAACAATAACAACAACTTCTATTAAAATATCCTCAATAGAATAACAACTTTAATATCTTGTTGAATAATGTTTAACAATAACAAAAACATGAGATTTCACAATATCAAATAATCATCCACATATCTTCTATTAGACACAAACAATTTATTAAGAAACCAAACAAAGCATTTTCGCATCTTAGATAAAATACATCTAAACATAACACATTTACAAGACTTCAATTAAAATCATATTTAATTTCAATTCAGCTACATCGAAACACACATATACTCATATTAAACAATTTGCTTCATTGCTCCTACAATGAACACGCATCAGGACTCACATCACACCACAAAATTGTACCATTGCTCATACAATGACTTCTCATAACACTTAATACATAACACAAGTCAAGGTCATAAGGTACATGTAAAATCCTAATATTTCATTCTTCAACGATATAATAAGTGTTAACCATTTAATAAAGTCAGAGAAATATATTATTAAATGCCCCCCCTAACAATCGAGTAAATAGAAGCGTCGGTTTCATAATAGGAAAATATATTATTAAATGATATGCATTGGGCCTAAGAAAATAAATTTTGAGGCCCTTTTTTCCATATTTTTTAGGCCTAAAGCCCTTGCTTGGGTTGGTTGGCCCTTGGGCCAAATATTACAAATATACGTTTTATACAATTTAACTATGCAATATTAAAACATTGGTACCTAATAAGCAGTCATGCAAAAACAAACCTTCATGCAGCATGCACAATCAACGAATACACCAAAGTAGGCAGTTAACACAACAAGCAAACACATCAAATTCTACAACCATAGACAAATGAAATCAATCCATATGGATATATATGAGACAAAACCAAACTCAATCACGCATACATAAATTAAGGTCGTATGACTACGCAATCCTTAACAGACTCAACTCGCTACAAGCTCACAAAACGTCTAAAAACAACAAGGAACGAGTTGCCTTAATAACAACAGGACATGGATACCATGCCCGAACAAGATACCTTACTCGATAATCCCTGACCAACAACGGCAACAACAAGAAAAACAATAGGACCGGGATACAATGCGTGAATGGGATACCTTGCCCGATAATGCTCTACTAACATCAACAATAGCAATAGGACCGGGATACCGTGCCCGAACGGGATACCTTGCCCAATAATATCCTACTAACAATAACAACAACTAAAATATCAGGATCGGGATACAATGCCCAAATGGGACACCACGTTGCCGGATAATGTCCAACAACAACAACAACAACAACAACAAGATGGACACCAGGATGCATGAGGCTAATCGGACGCGACACCTAACAACAATAACAACAACTTCTATTAAAATATCCTCAATAGAATAACAACTTTAATATCTTGTTGAATAATGTATAACAATAACAAAAACATGAGATTTCACAATATCAAATAATCATCCACATATCTTCTATTAGACACAAACAATTTATTAAGAAACCAAACAAAGCATTTTCGCATCTTAGATAAAATACATCTAAACATAACACATTTACAAGACTTCAATTAAAATCATATTTAATTTCAATTCAGCTACATCGAAACACACATATACTCATATTAAACAATTTGCTTCATTGCTCCTACAATGAACACGCATCAGGACTCACATCACACCACAAAATTGTACCATTGCTCATACAATGACTTCTCATAACACTTAATACATAACACAAGTCAAGGTCATAAGGTACATGTAAAATCCTAATATTTCATTCTTCAACGATATAATAAGTGTTAACCATTTAATAAAGTCAGAGAAATATATTATTAAATGCCCCCCCTAACAATCGAGTAAATAGAAGCGTCGGTTTCATAATAGGAAAATATATTATTAAATGATATGCATTGGGCCTAAGAAAATAAATTTTGAGGCCCTTTTTTCCATATTTTTTAGGCCTAAAGCCCTTGCTTGGGTTGGTTGGCCCTTGGGCCAAATATTACAAATATACGTTTTATACAATTTAACTATGCAATATTAAAACATTGGTACCTAATAAGCAGTCATGCAAAAACAAACCTTCATGCAGCATGCACAATCAACGAATACACCAAAGTAGGCAGTTAACACAACAAGCAAACACATCAAATTCTACAACCATAGACAAATGAAATCAATCCATATGGATATATATGAGACAAAACCAAACTCAATCACGCATACATAAATTAAGGTCGTATGACTACGCAATCCTTAACAGACTCAACTCGCTACAAGCTCACAAAACGTCTAAAAACAACAAGGAACGAGTTGCCTTAATAACAACAGGACATGGATACCATGCCCGAACAAGATACCTTACTCGATAATCCCTGACCAACAACGGCAACAACAAGAAAAACAATAGGACCGGGATACAATGCGTGAATGGGATACCTTGCCCGATAATGCTCTACTAACATCAACAATAGCAATAGGACCGGGATACCGTGCCCGAACGGGATACCTTGCCCAATAATATCCTACTAACAATAACAACAACTAAAATATCAGGATCGGGATACAATGCCCAAATGGGACACCACGTTGCCGGATAATGTCCAACAACAACAACAACAACAACAACAAGATGGACACCAGGATGCATGAGGCTAATCGGACGCGACACCTAACAACAATAACAACAACTTCTATTAAAATATCCTCAATAGAATAACAACTTTAATATCTTGTTGAATAATGTTTAACAATAACAAAAACATGAGATTTCACAATATCAAATAATCATCCACATATCTTCTATTAGACACAAACAATTTATCAAGAAACCAAACAAAGCATTTTCGCATCTTAGATAAAATACATCTAAACATAACACATTTACAAGACTTCAATTAAAATCATATTTAATTTCAATTCAGCTACATCGAAACACACATATACTCATATTAAACAATTTGCTTCATTGCTCCTACAATGAACACGCATCAGGACTCACATCACACCACAAAATTGTACCATTGCTCATACAATGACTTCTCATAACACATAATACATAACACAAGTCAAGGTCATAAGGTACATGTAACATCCTAATATTTCATTCTTCAACGATATAGTAAGAGTTAACCATTTAATAAAGTCAGAGAAATATATTATTAATTGCCCCCCCTAACAATCGAGTAAATAGAAGCGTCGGTTTCATAATAGGAAAATATATTATTAAATGATATGCATTGGGCCTAAGAAAATAAATTTTGAGGCCCTTTTTTCCATATTTTTTAGGCCTAAAGCCCTTGCTTGGGTTGGTTGGCCCTTGGGCCAAATATTACAAATATACGTTTTATACCATTTAACTATGCAATATTAAAACATTGGTACCTAATAAGCAGTCATGCAAAAACAAACCTTCATGCAGCATGCACAATCAACGAATACACCAAACTAGGCAGTTAACACAACAAGCAAACACATCAAATTCTACAACCATAGACAAATGAAATCAATCCATATGGATATATATGAGACAAAACAAAACTCAATCACGCATACATAAATTAAGGTCGTATGACTACGCAATCCTTAACAGACTCAACTCGCTACAAGCTCACAAAACGTCTAAAAACAACAAGGAACGAGTTGCCTTAATAACAACAGGACATGGATACCATTCCCGAACAAGATACCTTACTCGATAATCCCTGACCAACAACGGCAACAACGAGAAAAACAATAGGACCGGGATACAATGTGTGAATGGGATACCTTGCCCGATAATGCTCTACTAACATCAACAATAGCAATAGGACCGGGATACCGTGCCCGAACGGGATACCTTGCCCAATAATATCCTACTAACAATAACAACAACTAAAATATCAGGATCGGGATACAATGCCCAAATGGGACACCACGTTGCCGGATAATGTCCAACAACAACAAGATGGACACCAGGATGCATGAGGCTAATCGGACGCGACACCTAACAACAATAACAACAACTTCTATTAAAATATCCTCAATAGAATAACAACTTTAATATCTTGTTGAATAATGTTTAACAATAACAAAAACATGAGATTTCACAATATCAAATAATCATCCACATATCTTCTATTAGACACAAACAATTTATCAAGAAACCAAACAAAGCATTTTCGCATCTTAGATAAAATACATCTAAACATAACACATTTACAAGAATTCAATTAAAATCATATTTAATTTCAATTCAGCTACATCGAAACACACATATACTCATATTAAACAATTTGCTTCATTGCTCCTACAATGAACACGCATCAGGACTCACATCACCCCACAAAATTGTACCATTGCTCATACAATGACTTCTCATAACACATAATACATAACACAAGTCAAGGTCATAAGGTACATGTAACATCTTAATATTTCATTCTTCAACGATATAATAAGAGTTAACCATTTAATAAAGTCAGAGAAATATATTATTAAATGCCCCCCTAACCATCGCGTAAATAGAAGCGTCGGCTTCATAATAGGAAAATATATTCTTAAATGATATGCATTGGGCCTAAGTAAATAAATTTTGAGGCCCTTTTTTCCATATTTTTTAGGCCTAAAGCCCTTGCTTGGGTTGGTTGGCCCTTGGGCCAAATATTACAAATATAAGTTTTATACAATTTAACTGTGCAATATTAAAACATTGGTACCTAATAAGGAGTCATGCAAAAACAAACCTTCATGCAGCATGCGCAATCAACGAATACACCAAACTAGGCAGTTAACACAACAAGCAAACACATCAAATTCTACAACCATAAACAAATCAAATCCATCCATATGGATATATATGAGACAAAACCAAACTCAATCACGCATACATAAATTTAGGTCGTATGACTACGCAATGCTTAACAGACTCAACTCGCTATAAGCTCACAAAACGTCTAAAAACAACAAGGAACGAGTTGCCTTAATAACAACAGGACATGGATACCATGCCAAAACAAGATACCTTACTCGATAATTCCTGACCAACAACGGCAACAACAACAACAACAACAACAATAGGACCGGGATACAATGCGTGAATGGGATACCTTGCCCGATAATGTTCTACTAACAACAACAATAGCAATAGGACCGGGATACCTTGCCCAATAATATCCTACTAACAATAACAACAACTAAAATATCAGGATCGGGATACAATGACCAAATGGGACACCACGTTGCCGGATAATGTCCAACAACAACAACAACAACAACAACAACAACAACAACAACAACAACAACAACAAGATGGACACCAGGATGCATGAGGCTAATCGGACGCGACACCTAACAACAATAACAACAACTTCTATTAAAATATCCTCAATAGAATAACAACTTTAATATCTTGTTGAATAATGTTTAACAATAACAAAAACATGAGATTTCACAATATCAAATAATCATCCACATATCTTCTATTAGACACAAACAATTTATCAAGAAACCAAACAAAGCATTTTCGCATCTTAGATAAAATACATCTAAACATAACACATTTACAAGACTTCAATTAAAATCATATTTAATTTCAATTCAGCTACATCGAAACACACATATACTCATTAAACAATTTGCTTCATTGCTCCTACAATGAACACCCATCAGGACTCACATCACACCACAAAATTATACCATTGCTCATACAATGACTTCTCATAACACATAATACATAACACAAGTCAAGGTCATAAGGTACATGTAACATCCTAATATTTCATTCTTCAACGATATAATAAGAGTTAACCATTTAATAAAGTCAGAGAATGCACAATTAAAGTTTTGGGTTTTTCTTAACAGACAAAAGATAAACAACCCATAGGTTTGGATCCAACCATTTGAATATATATATATAACATAGTTTTCGCTCTCGTGTTACTATAGAAAACGTATTAATTCTGTTAAAGCACATGGTTCATCAATTCACAAGTTCAAGCATATCCATAATTAGATACATAATTGAGTATTTAAATCATCACATCTATACCGTATAAGAATGGGTTAAGATAGGCTAGAGAGACAACACAGTTGAAGGCAAAACATCAAAGAAACAGTTTTGGTGGCAGAAGGAAACACGACCACCCGTGTTTTAGCAATACGACAGTGTTCCTGATTTTAAAAAATTTTGCGCCATACAGACGAAAACACTGGATCCCATGTTTTAAAAACACGTTCGTGTTTTTCCCCTGGTACAAAATTTGTCATTTGATGTACTAACTCCAATCAGTTATTCCCCAACCTTTACCAATCCAAATTCCAACCATAAACAGAATTATAACAACTTAAATTATGTCAATTAATGTTTATAAAATCAATATTTAACATACTATGACAATCATACTCATCACACAATCAATTTAACTCCCATTTGGAAAAATTCAAATAACTCACATATCATTTTGAACATGTTCTTAGCAAAAACTTTAAACCACACACATTACGACATTTCCAGAACTTCAACAATTTGGGATTCAACCATTCACAATTTTAAACACATACAAAAGGTAGAAGAACTCACATCTTAAGATGTTTTCCCTGAAGTCAGAATGCTACTTCAAAACTCCAAACTACCCAAACTTACAAGCGAAGTACACATGCAAAGTGATTTCAACTGAAATGAACACTCACCCCTCACAAGCAACTCGAAATTTGAAAGGTGAAAAAAGAGTTGAAGAAGTTCTTGTTTTTGTTTCTCTTGAGGGAGGGGTGACTCGAAAATAGTGAAAGAAATGTGTTGGAGATGAGTGATTTTCAAGTCTGTAGGAAAGAAATGTGAACTCCACGGTATTTCTAACAAGTAGAATTACCTAAGTGTATCAACTGTAACACATCTGAGATATAAATTCCTGTTTAGATACTGAACACCGCTATAAATTTTTGCTGAATAACACCAAAATAGTCTTAATGATAAATAAGCCCACAACGGTTCCCTGACCATCAATCATCAGCTAGATTCAGTGTTCAATACCATACAAGAAAGCGCGGAAGCAAATACATAACGTTTACATCCGATACAGACATAATGTTATAATACAAAGATAACAAGGGAAAACATAATCTTAAGCATAAAAGCTAAGTCTTCAGCAACTATCTGAGTACAACCTACTCATGCCTCTTGGATCTCCTCTTTCCTTGTTTCTCTATAAAACAACAACATATAAACAATGAGATACAATCTCAGTGGGTTCTACCGAGACCCCTATCTACACTCTCGGTCCAATTATTAAGAATCCTTTTTAAAATTAACACGACATCGACTGCACACTTTACTAATCCCGGTGAACCGTGTTATAGAATTTTAACTCAGTACGACACCGATTGCTCACATTGCTAATCTCGGTGAACCATACCACAAGACCTTTTTAACGTAATACCGACTGCACACATTGCTAATCCCGGTGAACGTAACGCATAACTTCTAACATAACACCGACTGCACACATTGCTAATCCCGGTGAACCCCCTTACCAATAGTACTTTTCCTAATGGTATACGGGCCTAGGTTTAAGGATCATGACTTCCCCGCCTAGTATGTTAACCTCGTGGGTCGTCACCCACACTCGATATAATATATATATATATATATATATATATATATATATATATATATATATCCACCTGCATTGGGCCAGCTCCTAAACTCGATATAATTTGTATATCGTAACTATCCCTTGAACATTTAGTTCATTGACATCAAACCGTTACTTGAACATTTAGTTCCACATAATAAACATATCACGTGTTCGCTCCCGTATACTATTTTATGCTTTTTCGAAATAATTATAACTTCAAAAACAACCCATTATACAATTTAAATCACTCATTTGATTAGCCCTTATAATAAGCTTTCAAACGCACCTGGGAACACCTCAATCGGGTTCCGGGATCAAAAGTTATCGCGAAAACAAAATCAGTGTACTTTTGCTGGAAAAACTGCACAGCATCGCGACGCGAATAGGTCTCATCGCGTCGCGATGAGTGACAGAAACTTTGTCCCTCACATTTTCGGGAAGGGTCGCGACGCGATGGATTCGGGTCGCGACGCGATGGTCTTGCTGAGTAAGTGCAGATTTTGCGGTTTCTCGCGAAATCCGCTATTCCGCTCAATTTCGATACTTGTTCCGATTAAAAACAGTCCACACAACCATGATAACAGATCCAATCAACACCAAACAATCAATCAAATCAATAAAAAAATCAATATATACGAATTTCGTCAAAACACGATATATTTCAAAATATCGGTTTTCGACTAAAAAGCTTTCGAAAACAATCAACATAAAATTCATTTCAAAACGAAATAAACCTAAACGTGAGTAAAACTCACCCTTGATGCGAGAGCTACGATCGAGCCAAAGTCACCGAAATCTCAAAATCCCCAATTTCGACCTAACGATCACCAACTCGTTCCCGACTCCGAATCCAACTTCAATCGGCGTTCAATCCACCTTGGGGAGCTTATCAGGAAAGGTAAGTTTGACCATTATGTGAAGAAAAATGAGGTCTGTCCATGAACGCGATCCCCTAGGAAAGGAAAATAAATAATCAACGGGGTTGAGAGAGGTAGAAGAAAAAAACAGTGGCTCAGAAACAGATGACGGCAACCCGATATCCACCAGTCGACTTGGTGCCATGGTAATCCTTTCGAGGGCGAAGAGACTAGAAAGATAATGAAGAGGAAGTGGAAAGAGATACTAAACGTCTAGACGATGGAAAACCCAACAAGTATATCCCTCTGATTATTCAGATAGCCATAACGAATTTCGAGGTAAGAAGGATCTTGGTCGACTAGGGGAGTTCAGCCAACATCATGTTTGTCGGCCTCATGTCCATTTTTGGGAATCTCTAAGGAAGACCTCACTCCGTACTGAGCTGATCTCCCTGGTTTTAATGAATCAAAGACAAGACCCATTTATTACATCGAACCGATGGTCATATACAGAAGTGAACCGTTGACTTGAACAATCAAAACACCTTTTCTGGTACTCCCATGCCCGTCAGTCTACTACTGCATCATCGAGAGACCAACATTGAGCCGACTAGAAGTTGTAGCCTCCATTGTCCACCTTAAGATGAAGTTTTACTCTATGAAGGACAAGATCATCACTATGAATGCTGACTTGGGGTCAAGTCGGAGATGCCACTTCCTCTCCCTCAAGGAAGATCTCGAGGAGAGTTCCCCTAAGGCTTGAAGGTAGGAGTAGCTAAGAGGAAGCATGTCAAAGAGACACGAGTTAACTCAGTCACTCTAGTCGACCGCCCTGAACAAAAAATTTCTTTGGAAATTCCCCGGAATCCAAGTGGCAAGACCGATGTTGTAGGTCAACCTGCCTTCGATGCAACTAGTGAATAGCAGAAAGCAGTATCGACTTCCACAGCCGTCTATCCTACAAGCAGCGAAGCTCCTATAATGAATCACCTTACCTTCATCAAAATAGAAGAACAATCACGTAAGAATCAAGGCTTGAGCACATCGCAAAGCAACGAAAATTTGAAGAGAGAGTACAGTCAACAAAGCGCTTAGATCACTCGAGAGTTGTACGCCTCAAAAACTATGATTAATGAAGTTTATATTTACGAATCTGAACTGCTATACAAAGAACCTCATCTAAGGGCACCCATCAACACAATGGGATTCCAGCTTTAAGCTTTAACAAAGTCGAACTCTCCAGTCCGAGTTAGAACCAAGTTGTGTTCTTGGAAAACTGGGCTAGAGGAATTCAATGTCATGTTCTTTATCTTTTTCAGGACTTATCGGAGACGGACTCTCTAGTCCGAGTTAGATCCAAGCCTTGCTTTTGGTAAACTAGGTTGGAGGAGTTCAATGTCACTTCTCTTTCCTTTTAAGGAATTAACGGAGACGAACTCTCCAGTCCGAGTTAGATCCAAGTTGTGCTCTTGGTAAACTAGGTTGAAGGAGTTCAATGTCACTTCTCTTTCCTTTTAATGACTTAAAGGAGACGAACTCTCCTGTTCGAGTTAGATCCAAGTCATGCTCTTGGTAATCTGGGCTGAAGGAATTCAATGTCACACTCTCTTTCCTTTTCAAGACTTAACGAAGATGAACTCTCCAGTCTGAGTTAGATCCAAGTTGTGCTCTTGGTAAACTATGCTGGAGGAGTTCAATGTCATGTTCTCTTTCCTTTTTAGGACTTAACGGAGACGAACTCTTGAGTATGAGTTAGATCCAAGTCGTGCTCTGGGTAAGATGGGCTGAAGGAGTTCAATGTCACGTTCTCTTTCCTTTTCGGGACTTAACGGTTACGAACTTTCCAGTCTGAGTTAGATCCAAGCCGTTCTCTTGGTAAACTAGGCTGGAGTATTTCAACGTCACTTTGTCTTTCCTTTTCAGGACTTAACGGAGATGAACTCTCTAGTTCGAGATAGATCCAATTCTCGCTCTTGGTGAAATGGGTTGGAGGAGTTCAATTTAATATTCTCTTTCCTTTTCAGGATTTAAAACGAGGACGCCTCCAATAACTTGGCAAATTGGGTTGGCGATACCGATGTCTTAGGTCGATTCTCCTTGGCAAGAAACCCCCTCAATTAGGGAAAGCAAAGCCGAAGACCCCATCAATTGGAGTTGCTCCCACTAATACATTACAAATAATGAAGACGAGCTACACATGGTCCGGCAGCAAAAAACTTAAAAGGCGGAAGGAAAGCAGGGATGAAAAGACCGACTACTTAAAAGAAAAGTACTAAAAGTTGAAGAACACTGTCAAACTCGGATAGGCCGAGACTATTTACATATCGAGACAAAATTAAAGCAAAACAGGGGGCATCTCAAACTTAAACCTCCTGACTATCACGAAACTATGCCTGAAGTTCTTCAATAACAGCCTGGGATCCTACCAACCAGTTGTCTTCAACTATGAGGCCGACGTCCATACCCTCCGTAGAGAACTCGAGGTAGTGGTTCAAAACTCATATCTGCTCTATGGCCTTAAGAGAGGACTCTTTATCGACATAGACCCCATAAGCCACCACCTCATCCCCGTCTGCAATGCCAGCATCCCCTCTTTCTACAATCTGGCAATTTCGGTCTTCAACGCCGAATTAAGACTGGCAACGGTCTCACGAGCCTCCCCATCTTCCTCAGTCAACCTTATGTTATTCTCCAGCATAGAAGACAGGAAAGTCCTCATCTTGTTAAGTTCTGCCACGGCCTCGTCTCGCTCGTTCTTCAAGTTATTATGTACTTCAAAATTCGGATCCCACATGTTAAAATAAGGACAATCATCCGAAAGCTTGGACTCAAGCCAAGTTGCAAAAATATCTAACGGTTCCTTTGAGAAGTCTTGAAGTCAGCAGAGTCAAACACGGTCATCCCACCCTTTGGGACCTTGTCTTTCTGACTCCTACTCTTTTGTTTCTTCTTTTGGACCTGCCTTTCGTCACCCTTGCAATGGTGTTTTCCCCTTTTGTCACCTCGGGCATCCAAAGGATTAGGCCAGAGACGAGGGGAAGAATTCACCACCGGAGACAAAATGCGGACATCGAGAGTAGCATTTCTTCCCAACTCAACGTGTTCTCTGGTTTCTTCGTTATTGGGAGGAGCAACGCCGACCTAATGTCCAACAACGTCGGCAGAAGGTCCCTAGCCACAACAGTAACCGTACGGTTCTTTTTCACTAACAGCGCAAGAGAATAATTAAACACGTTAAGTAACAAATGAAACCTCGGTCGCAAACCCCAAGCTCGTTGAAGTTCGTCAGACGTTTGAGCAAGAACCAAAGACTTGGTATTTATCAGCTTGCTAGGAATTGCAGCGACCAAGTCTTCAAGCAATCCCACCATCTCCCTATCTTCTGCATCTAACTTATCCGGAGTCTGGGAGTACCAGAAAGCCAACATGACATACTGGTCTTGGTGCCAAAGCAAGGGAAATAATGAATCTTAAAATTCTTTACCAAGTCCGAGTAAGTGTCAAAATAACACTCCTTGTTCACAGCTCGCAGTGACACTCAGCCATTTGACATGTAACAAACAAAATTGAAGAGGGTGACGAAAAGAGAAATGGAGTGAGTGCAGTCCAAAGCTAACATTGTCAACTGAAAGGCTCTAAGGAAGGCCTAGCTGTTGGGATGCAGTTGAGTCGGTGCCAGGCGTAGCCTATTCAAAACTACTTGTTCAAACTCCGTAAATGGAGGCCGGACCCCGATCTTCGAAAGCATCAATTAACACACGTAAAAACTGAATTTCTCTAGAGTACGTTGGTAGACTCGCTCTTCAGGTGGCACACCCCGAATTAGCCACTTCTCCCCCTCCAAACTCTCTATACGATGTGAGTGCTCTGCTAACAAATCAGACCCCAGAACAATTGGGCTACACCGATCCTGGGCCTCCTCATAAACCCAACAATAATTAAGAGTAGAACGCACTTCTACCTCTGCATCTTTGCTTGACGCCTCAAAATCACTACTGATTGTCGCCAACAACAATACTCGCTCTATTGATTTATTCTCACCGACCTCATCAACGCGGTTCTCGAATGCCTTCGGAGTGCCTCTAATGGCCAGATTGTCGCCAACCGAACCATCTGACCAACTTCGGGCATAGTTTTTGTAACACCTTAAGATCACAACTAGGTGAAATAAAAGCATTAACATAATTGTAAGCAATCAGAGTATAACCTGTTCATAAGTTTGGACCAAATTAAAACTAAAGCGGATTGAAACCACTTAATATAGCTTTGAGATGAAAATTTCTCAAATACAAATCCGAAATAAGTACTTAATAGGTACAGATTCGATAAAATAAACATGACTATGGTCCAACTACAAGACAAGGTTATAAAATACTACATGACATTAGCAACATCTTGCTAATCTTCCATGAAACTGTGATCCTCAACTTGAAAACCCTTGGCCTAGCCCATGAATCCCTCAATCAATATCTGTGAATCTGAAAAACAGTCAACAATAAACAATGAGATTACATAATCTCAGTGAGTTCTTTCGCGCCTCCTCACAATTCCACTCTCGGTGTTTTCCTTGTCCGTGTCTTGTTTCTATGGCTTAGCACAATCCGTGAAATCAAATCACTCAATTTCAACGGAAACCCCAATTCGTATAACTATACCGAATAATGCCAGAGCCCTAGCTTCGGAATTATGACTCCCCTCCACTAGGTGTGCTACAATGGATTTTGGGATCGTCATCCCCATGGTATTTTTTATTTAACTTAGACACTTAAGTCTTTTACTTGACACTTGGTTGTATTCACACTCAATACATCATGGTTCGGTTCGTCATTAAATCCTAACATAACAATACTCATATTGCATCGCGATACTACTTGAAATGTAACATATCTTTGTTTAATAATCATTGGGAAGGGTCAGGAAATGAGTTAGGAAAGGATTGGAGTTCAAAGGAATAGCATTTGAGGTCTTTTAAAATAAATGGCAGAAGGTTCGGCAAACATACCTATTCTTTGAGGAATTATTTAATACATCAAACGATATCGGAATTTAACAAACAACCACTCATTGGAAAGCTTAGAATGTCTAGTTTCTGAAAAATATTTTTACTATTCGAAATTATGATTCATTTAGTACAGTTTAACAAAACAAACTGACTTGTTCCTAAACAGAACAGATTCTGTCCCCAAACTTGTGACATCTCTAAAATTCTCAAAACGCAATCAAATAGCATGGGCCTTGAGATTAAACCGAATACATTTGAATCTAGTTTTCAATTGAACAAGAATTATTCAAAAAAGAGTTCAAAAGAAAACACTATACACGAAACACGGAACCTATACACAGACTTGATCCAGAATTTTGACCTAAATTGTGACACCTATATCTCGAGCTACCCAACTCCAATTTCAACCAAACCAGTGCCAAATTAAAGAGCAATAAGTCTAGTTTCTAAAAAGGTAAACTACACAATTTTTGGATCAAGAGAAAATATGGAACGTCATAAAAAACCGAACCTATGTCCATAATTCCTCAAACAATAAGTTTTAACATCATAATTGCACAATTTATCACCAGATTTCCAGCAACTAAACACAAAATCATCATATTCAGTTCCAATCACAAGTTTTAAGGAAATCACAAGCATTAATTCAAAGAACTCACCTCGAAATCGTGGAAGGCACAACAACATGCAAGGATTCGAGACTTTGAAGCACCAAACAAGTCACTAAGGACCCCAACTTCGAAACCTAGCTACCCAATCCTCTTCTATTTGACTCCAATCAACAATATGGCTCCCAATGAGTGTTGACAAACCACTAGAACAGACTTGCAACCAACTCCTATGCTATCCTCTCAACCCTTGACATTGTGAAAATGGAGGAGAGGGTGATGAAATGGTGAAGTTGAGTTTCCTTAAGTTTCAAACACTCAATGGAGGATAGAATTTCAGGTAGGAGGGAAGGGTTAGTGAAGGATTTCTGATTTGAGGAGAGGATGGTGGTGTTAGGGTTTCTTTTCTTGTCTCTCTTCTTCTCTCCTCTATCTCGTAACTCACTCTCTCTTTTCTCTCTTTTCTTGTTTTCTAAAAATCTGAAATTGAGTGTGTATATGTTGTTTTGAAGTAAGGGAGTGGTTTAATGATGTTGGGTATGGGTCAAAGGTGTGGTGTGGATCGACTCTTGTTTATGGGCTTGGTTTTGCCCCAAGTTCCCTCTTAGATGGTCTCAATTTTTCTAAATACAACCCCCTTCATCTAACTTACTAGCACTCAAACTAATTAATCTGCTACCCAATTTAATCTATTGGAACAAGCACACAATCACACTCAATCATAGCAATCAAATATTGTAATAACCTCCAATTTAGAATTAACTAGTAAATCACTAATTGATACTCAAATTCACGCAATTATCACAGTTAAGCAATTTGACCAAAATTCATCGACTCAAACAACGATTAACTATCTCAATTAACCACTCACTATTAAAATTATTCACTAGCCAATATTATTTAAAAGAATCAACTAAAATAATTGAAACAATTATTTTGGGGATGTTACAGTTTTCATCCTCCTAAGTGTTGACTCTCAATCATATGATGTAAGTTATGCATTTTTAGGACCAATTGTGCATGTTTTTCATTGTATCACAGTCATTATCTGGGGATTTAGTCTAGTTTTAGATAATTGTAGTAGGAAGTTCATTTGTAAGTAATTCCTTCACTTTTGGAGCTAAATTGGACTTGAAGACCTCTAATTGGTTGTGGCATCATTCGGCGAACCAGACACTTGCCCGGAAATGCAGCAAAATGGAGGGATTTGATTTCTATTTAATATCGCGTCGCGACCAGGAGGGTTCGCGACGCGACCAGGAGGAATTTTTGCAAAGCCAGATGTTGCTGTCCTATTTCGCGACGCGACTGGCACGTATCGCGTCGCGATGGTGCGCGAAAATTAGGGTTTTTAAAGCAGTTTCAGCGTTTTTCACAGCGACTTCGTCTGGGGAACGGAACCACACTTTGGAGCAGCTGGAGGGTGCGATTTTGGGGCCTTCTCACCACTTGGGAACAAGGGATTGAAGGTTCTAATGTCTTCCTTTACGATTGTTTTCTATTTGATGATGGTTTCTACTCTTAGGATGATTTGTAACTAAATTGCTTAGATTAGGGAGAGATGAATCTCCCAACCCTATCATGTGAACCATTGTTCTAATCAATTCAGTTGTTGTTCGATTTACTTTGTCTAAATACCTATGCTCTTAATGTTTTTCAATTACATATGATAATTGTGATGATCCAGGCTAGTGATTGCATAGGAATATGAATTAGTAGCTGGAAATTAGGTACTTAGATCACATGCTAGTAATCATCATAGGAATATGTGGTAGCTTATGTGAATTCCTTTAAATTCTTGATCTTAATGCATTACCCTGTGGCATGACTCACCTAAGGAATTAGGGTAACTCTTAGGGTAGTAGGGGCCTTGAGACAAGGAATTGTCCTTGAACTTATTTAGTGAATTGAATCTAGAATTGAATAATTACTTGAATTGGTTAAGTTCATATGATAGGTGAGAGGAGAGGATTCGATCCCTAATCGCTTTTTCTCGCTTGTTAAATCACGTTTTTGTGTAATGTTACTGTTACTCAAATTACCCAACCTTTACAATCTAAGAATTTGCAACTTTGCTATTGTTTTCAACGCGCAATCTCTGTGGAATCGACCGGTTACTTACCGTATTTTATTACTTGCGACGACAATTGGTACACTTGCCAAAAGTCTTAACAAGTTTTTGGCACCGTTGCCGGGGATTGTTGACTTTGTTGTCGACAAGGCAAACGAGTTGATTCTAGATTTTTAGTTTTTGTTTGTTTTTAGTTATTTAATTTTGCTACTTGTTGGTTTCTCGAACTTGTTGACGTTTGCTTTAGTGTTTCAGAGATTTGTGCATGCGGAGCAAGAGTCCACAAGAACTCTTGTTTGACCCGGAAATTGAAAAACTAGCAAAGGCAAATCGAAGAAAGGCAAAGCTTGCCAAGCAGCAAGCAAGGGAACTGTCACAGGTACAATCAACTTCTACCTCGGTACCGGAAGATTTTTCGAGTGAAGAGGAAGAAATGGCTGATCCTCCACCTCCACCGAGACGTACTTTGGGTGATTTCGGGCGAAGGAATCAGGGCGCCCAGGCATTGGCGTTTCAACCAGTGGGCGTGGCCCAGTTTGATATCAAATCCTCTGTGCTCACGTCCTTGAAATCAGAGCAATTCTCTGGGTCGGATGCCGAAGACCCTAATCAGCACTTGTTCCAATTCTACGAGATATTTGGGACTACACACCCTGAGGGAGTAACCGATAGTGCAAAGAAGGTCCGGCTGTTCCCTTTCACTCTCACAGGGAGGGCCAAGGATTGGCTGAACACTCTCCCAGGGACAATCAACACTTGGAATGACCTCGAGAACAAGTTCTTGGAGAGATTTTTCCCAATCTCCAAGTTCATAAGGAAAAGAGCTGATATCTCCAATTTTACATAGGGAGAGTCCGAATCGCTGTATGATTCTTGGGAACGATTCAAGTTATTACTCAAGAAGTGTCCCGGCCATGGCATAGAAGATTTCCTTCAGTTACAAACTTTTTGCCATGGGCTGAGACCACAAACAAGAATGATGTTGGATGCCTCAGCGGGAGGATCCTTAGGTACCAAGACGTGGGAAGAAGCCAAACAGTTGGTTGAAGACATGGCTTCCAATGAGTACAGGATCCAAAATGATAGGGGGGATGTAGGAAAGAAAGGTGTGCTGGAGCTTGATTCAAACAGCGCGGTGTTAGCCCAACAGAAACTAATGTCCATGCAAATCGAGGCTCTCACTAAGCAATTAGCGGCAGCATGTGAAGTAGGTTCCAAAGCTCCAGCAACAGTACAAGCAGTGCAAGCAGGCGAGTGCAATTATTGTGGTAGGGAATCCCACGAAGGTGATTGTGCAGCTTATGGAGAAGCATTGGAACAGGCCAACTATATGGGAAACTTCCAAAGACAAGGCGGGAATCCATTTTCTAACACCTACAATCCAGGGTGGAAGAATCATCCCAACTTTTCTTGGAAGAATAATAATGAAGGCACAAGTTCCAACCAACAACAGTCTCAGGCACCTGCCAATCAACAACAGAAACCACCTTCTCGATTAGAGGATGCATTGACACAGTTTATGCAGATGACCAAAAATACCTTCCAAGCTTAAGAGCAGGTAATGAAAAACATGGAGAAAAACCATGAAGCATCAATGAAAACTTTGGAGGTACAGATTAGTTAGTTATCGAAGCAACTTGCGGAGACATCCAAAAGTGGCTTTCCTGCCAACACTGTGGATAACCCGAGGAAGGAGAATTGCAATGCCATCTATCTGAGAAGTGGTAGGGAGTTGGAACCGTCTGAAGTAACCGAGCCCAAGGAAAAGAAAAAGAAAGAAAAGGTGCTTGGTGAGGAAGCAAATGAAAAGAGTGAGGGAGCGGGGAAGGACAACCCTCGGGAGGAACCCAAAGAAACCCCATCATACATGAAACTGCCCTATCCTCAGGTAAGCAAGAAAAATCAGAAGGATGAGCAGTTCTCTAAGTTCATGGAGGTGTTCAGAAGCCTCCAGATCAATATACCTTTTGCTGAAGCCCTGGAAAAGATGCCGGTCTATGCGAAGTTCATGAAACAGCTATTGACCAAAAAGAAAAAGTTAAAGGGGAATGAAACGGTAGCGTTAACAGAGGAGTGCAGTGCTATCATTCAAAACAAAATTCCCCCTAAGCTGAAGGATCCAGGAAGCTTCACCATTCCCTGTGCAATTGGTGATGTCACTATAGATAAGGCCCTCTGTGACTTGGGGGCAAGCATAAACCTAATTCCCTTGGGAATGTGGAGAAAGCTTGGGGGAGGCGAAGTCAAATCAACTCACATGACCCTGCAACTGGCTGATAGGTCGATAAGGCACCCTTATGGTATTGCGGAGGATGTCTTAGTAAAGGTGGGAAGATTCCTCTGCCCGGTAGATTTTGTGATTCTGCGTTTGGATGGTGACACTGAGGTCAAGAGTTCAATGGATGGGGAAAATGACATCCCTTTCATCTTGGGAAGACCCTTCCTAGCTACCAGTAGAGCTGTCATAGATGTGGCAGATGGGACTGTGAAGCTGAGAGTGCAAGATGAAGAGGTAACCCTAAAGGTGATCAAGGCAGCAAGAAAGGATGAGAAAAAGGAAGGGTTCTATAGTGTTGAGGTACCCAACCCCAAAGCCAAAAACAGAATGCACATCCACTCGCCACCAGATAAGTCACCAAGCGAGTGGGTGGATCTAAAGGAAGTAGTGGGTGAGCCCAGTTGGAAATTCAATGGAGAAGGTTCTGAAGGGGCTGTGAATGGGGCAATGAAGAAGCCAAAGGCTCCACCTGGGCCAATGTGAGACATCTTCTGAACCGTCAAGCAAGTGACGTTAAAGAAGCGCTGAGTGGGAGGCAACCCACTGAGGTACCAAGTCTTTAATTCAATTTCAATTTAAGTCTTTAATTCACTTTATTTTGCTGTTAGTCGTAGGCATGAGAAGAAAATTTTTGTGTTCGGTCAAGTTCGTGTCGCGAAAGGGAAGTAATTTCAAAGAAAAAAATGTTTCTGGTTTATTTCGCGTCGCGAACCAGTGATGTCGCGTCGCGATGGGTTGAAATTTTTTTCAAGAAAACGGTTTGTGTAATCTCGCGACGCGAAGCACACGGGCCGCGTCGCGATGCGAGCCTTTTTAGCGTAAAACTGGGCAGTCCGAACACAAAAACAAATAATTTTTCAAATTCTCTATTTTCCCCCTCTTGTGCACACTACGAATTCCCCTCCCCATTACGGTTTTTGCTCGCATTTGGTTGTGAATTCTTGCTACCTTGCGCGAACTCCTCACCACCAACATCTCCAGGTATTAATCTTAACCTTGTTCTTTAATTAGAGTAGAATATTTTGAGTGGTTTGATGGTTGTTGGGGTGATTTTTGGGTAGGAATTGTGGGGATTCGAAGTCGAATTAGGAGTTGAATTGTTGTCCCCACCCCTCTACATTGCATGCTTGCTGTTATTTCTGAATTAGGGGGCTTTGTTAATCGAATTGGGGTTGGATTCTTGTTGATTTTGATTGTATATGAGGTGTTTGTTAAAATGCCTCAAAGAAGTTTTTGGTGTTCACCAAGTGTTTGTGAAATTGCTCCAATGAGTTTTGGCGAAGCAACCCAAATGTTTGTGGAAATGTCTAAGTGAAGTCTGTTTTGGGGTGCTGGCCTGGTCCTAATTTTGCACATATTCACAACCTTAGGGTAGATGACTTTGAGTCCGGAAACTATGTTTTGGATATTGATTATTTTTCTCTGCTGGAGTGGGGCCCACACCAGGGACCCACCGAGAACTAACAATTTGTGCTGGATTCTGGCTTTATATCATTGCAGGCCATTTACAGGTACGTAACATGAGCAAGCCAAGCGGAGCAGGCACCTCAAAGAAAAGGAGAGGGGTCCCATCAGAGGTGGACAGATTCAAATCCCCAGCACACGAGGAGAGGTACCACCAAGTGGTCAAGGGCAAAAAGATAAATCCAGAAAGGGCCTTCAACCTCAGCACGGGGGAATTCCCCATCATTACCTCCACTCTCCGGGGATTGGGTTGGCTTTCGCTCAACTCAATGATCAAACAGGCTAACTAAAGCATGGTGAGAGAGTTCTATGCAAATGCCTACGGGGAGGAAGATGACAGAGTTTCAATGGTTAGGGGAAGAGAGGTGTCTTACTCTCCTGATACCATCAACAGTCTCCTCGGCCTACCTACTACTGCCGATTGTGCTATGATGGATGCATGGGACAAGAGGGGGGAGCATGATTACAAGGGTTTGCTGGGAGAGTTGTGTCGTCAAGGAGCGACGTGGGACAATTATCTTATCGGTCCGATTGGACGAACTTTTCCTCGCCGCTTCTGCAACATGGCTCTGAAGGCAATTCCTAAGGCCTGGAACAATTTCTTTAATCAGTCTGTCATTTCATGCTCCAACTCCACTGATGTCAAGACCAAGGTAGCCATGGGACTACAGGCTATCATGAGAGGCCAGAGGGTAAATCTGGGGAGAGCCATTTCAGCGAGCATTGCAGAGATCGTCAGATGTCCTAGGGCTCGATTGGGGCACTGCTCTATCATCCATGCTTTGTGTAGACAGCAGGGCTGCCCTGAGTACCCAGACGATCTTCTGACTAACCCCAGGGAGGGCATCACAGCAGCATGGATCTTGAAGCAGCCCGATGGGCCCATAGATGCAGTTCCAGCATAGCAGCCGGCACCTCCAGCACAGCAGCAGCCAGCAGGCCCATCCTACAGACAGCTGTATCGCACCGACCCTTCCTTCCAGTATGACCTCCAGATGGCCAACTGGTGTGGGACGTCGATGCTACTACAGCAGCAGGGCTTAGACACATCTTACCTGGCATTAGCCAGAGTCCACCAGGCTGCCCAGGAGTACATGGCGGAGAATAGAGCAGCAGGCGCATCTTCATCAGCACACCATGCAGAGCAGCAACCAGACCCCCAGGATCCACTTCTTTCAGGGGATGAGTATTTGGAGGAGCACATTTCATTCCCTTGAGCAGGAGGCTCATTTATCAGTCTGTTGTTTTTATTCAGACATTTTATTTTGCACTTTTGGTTGTATTTTTCCCTATTTTGACTTTATTTTGCATTTTGGTCTGTACTCTATAATTTTGACTTACTCTGTGATATTGAGGCACCACTGCCCTATATTTTGTTTTTGTTTTGTTAAAGCAGCGTCAATGGTGATGATGTGTGGCATTTGGGGTCGCATGTTTGCATTTTTCCTTTTGACACTCGCACGTCAAGTTTTATCATCAAGTAATAGCAGGGGTCATGACAAAAGTTGCAGAAGTCCTTTATCATCTGTGAGCAGCATCTCTCAAGTTCTATCTCTACGATCCCAACTGTGAGGTTTGAGCCTAAACACGTTCTTATATATATTGTGTGTATTCCTTGCCTGCATTAGTCTGTAGAACTTGACATTGTGCTTAATTGTTTTTGCATTTGATTTTCATACACACTGAGGCATTTCTTTTGGCACCCCTGAGCCTTTCAAACCGCACCTAACTAATGTTTATCCTCTGCTAGCCCCTCTGAGCCTATTGTTAAAAATTGTATGTTGTTTCTCTGAAAATCATAGCCTAGTTAATTCCTAACTTGGAGTTAGGTAACAAAAGCTGTGAGAGTGGGGAAATCTTTAAGTTTGGGGTTGCTCGTGGAATAGCAACATTATAAGTTTGGGGTGGTATACAAGAGAAGGAACAAGAAAAGAAAAAAAAAATATATATGTAAATATATATATATATATATATATATATATATATATATATATCAGAAAAAAAAGAAGAAAATAAATAAATAAATAAATAAAATCCTTCTCTTGTTTTGTTGAATGCTTTGGGAAAATGGGTGACAAGTAAATTGAGTGAAAATAACAAAAAGAGAGGTAGGCCTAACTCCAAGTGCAACCTACTTATCCAAATTTATCTACCCTTACCTAAGCCCCGCTATAACCCTTAAAGTCCTCAAAATGTGTGTATGCATTTCATTTGTATAGACTGATATAGAACTCTATCAAGCCTATGAAACGATGATGCAGGTACTGTGAATTGAGTGAATACCCGAAACACCTCAAGAGTGAAACACTGGTGAGATGTGTGTACAGAGAAAACTTGAGAATGCTGCCTGCTTATGATTCGGTATTTCCAATTCAGTTGTCCTGCCACTGTATTAAGTTGATGATGATAGTTGATGTGCTGATATGTTTAAGGTTGATGTATTACATGTAACAGCTGAATAGAAACATTAGCCACAGTCTGAATTGAATGTTTGCTTGAGGACAAGCAAAAGTTTAAGTTTGGGGTTGTGTTGACTCTCAATCATATGATGTAAGTTATGCATTTTTAGGACCAATTGTGCAGGTTTTTCATTGTATCACAGTCATTATCTGGGGATTTAGTCTAGTTTTAGATAATTGTAGTAGGAAGTTTATTTGTAAGTAATTCCTTCACTTTTGGAGCTAAATTGGACTTAAAGACCTCTAATTGGTTGTGGCATCATTCGGCGAACCAGACACTTGCCCAGAAATGCAGCAAAATAGAGGGATTTGATTTCTGTTTAATATCGCGTCGCGACCAGGAGGGTTCGCGACGCGACCAGGAGGAATTTTTGCAAAGCCAGATGTTTCTGTCCTATTTCGCGCCGCGACTGGCACGTATCGCGTCGCGATGGTGCGCGAAAATTAGGGTTTTTAAAGCAGTTTCAGCGTTTGTCACAGGGATTTCGTCTGGGGAACGGAACCACACTTTGGAGCAGCTGGAGGGTGCGATTTTGGGGCCTTCTCACCACTTGGGAACAAGGGATTGAAGGTTCTAATGTCTTCCTTTACGATTGTTTTCTATTTGATGATGGTTTCTACTCTTAGGATGATTTGTAACTAAATTGCTTAGATTAGGGAGAGATGAATCTCCCAACCCTATCATGTGAACCATTGTTCTAATCAATTCAGTTGTTGTTCGATTTACTTTGTCTAAATACCTATGCTCTTAATGCTTTTCAATTACATATGATAATTGTGATGATCCAGGCTAGTGATTGCATAGGAATATGAATTAGTAGCTGGAAATTAGGTACTTAGATCACATGCTAGTAATCATCATAGGAATATGTGGTAGCTTATGTGAATTCCTTTAAATTCTTGATCTTAATGCATTACCCTGTGGCATGACTCACCTAAGGAATTAGGGTAACTCTTAGGGTAGTAGGGGCCTTGAGACAAGGAATTGTCCTTGACCTTATTTAGTGAATTGAATCTAGAATTGAATAATTACTTGAATTGGTTAAGTTCATATGATAGGTGAGGGGAGAGGATTCGATCCCTAATCGCTTTTTCTCGCTTGTTAAATCACGTTTTTGTGTACCGTTACTGTTACTCAAATTACCCAACCTTTACAATCTAAGAATTTGCAACTTTGCTATTGTTTTCAACGCGCAATCCTTGTGGAATCGACAAGTTACTTACCGTATTTTATTACTTGCGACGACAATTGGTACACTTGTCAAAAGTCTTAACACTAAGCCGGCTGGACAAGGAAAGCCTAGTCGGCGCCGTTTTAGATTTCTTCATAACGCAACCTATACGAAGGGTCTTTACTTTAGAAAAAATCACTAATCATTTTCAAGACACCTCAGCAGAGATTCCAACAACACAAAGCCTAGTCTCCATAAGCTTGCCTCGAGATCATATCCTAGGAGGTCAAGGAAGCCTGCTCCCTCTTTACTCTGGGTTCAGTCTAACCTAGCCCGACCGGTATTACTCGCAGAATCGAAATGACAATTGAAGGTTTGCAAACCCCCTTCGCCTAAAAAGCCCCACATTGGGTAGAAAGACTTCATCACTGAAGGATCGACTCACGTCTGACTAATATCATAAGCCTGGATGACCAGCAGGTAACAGGGAAGAGGTCTAAAGAGAAAAATAAAAAGATAAAGGAAGTTTAAAAAGACGAGTCAGACACCGAAGTACCAACCACGGTGATCCACCGAAGCACACTTGGGGGAAACAAGAAGACTACCGTGTACGTGTAAACAGACGAGTCAGACACGCACCAAAACTCAATGAACGACTCATCAGACTTTCAAGCCAAGGCCCTTCTGTCAGAACGACTTCGACTTGGGGGAAAACTGTTCTGGACCAGACTCGGTCTTTGAACTTTATCCAATAAACTAGGCCCATGATCCACAATGAACGGATGGCTAGAATCTATCCTCCCCTATCGTACGGTGCAATGCCTCTACTTATTCCATTGCACCCACAACCAATAGAATCACGCCTCATTTCAGGCACTATCCCCTATAAGTACGTTGTCCCATCAATATGTCAGGTACACATTTATTATAGCCTACCACCTTTTTCTTTTGCTGACTTAAGCAATGGAGTGCTGCATATATTATAGCATTTAATATTCTATTCTTATTTAATGAAGCATTTAATAGTAATATTAAAGTCAACTTAATGTTGAATAGAAATACTAGTATTTAAGATCATATCTTTCTTCATTTTCCCTAACTCACTTTCTCTTTCAATTCATAAGCTAATAAGCTCACTCTTGAGAACGGTCACAATCAAAGTCTTTGTACCACCATTCCAATGAATCCTTCTCAATCCTCAACTGGTGTATGCTATAACTGTGGCATCAACTAACCCATCCTTCTCTTAACCCGCTCCACTGGTCACTTTTGCTCCAACTGCATTCTCAAACAAAACAAGGGCACCTTTTGCCCTGTTTGCTTCGAACTCTTTGATGACTTATTTCTTCCCAACCTTCACATTATGTGCCAATGTTGCCCCTCGGTTGCCCACCGATCTTGTCTGGTCCCCTCCGCTTTTCTTCCCAACCTTTCTGCTTTTTGTTGTCCATCTTGTGCTGATCCCAACTTCAAGTTCCAATCCGACAAGGCAATAGTCGCTGCAGCTCAGATTTCCGCCATCTCATTGAGCAAGGCTGCTGCAGCGGCTCGGTTGTATGTAGAGCAGCGGGCCATGGAAGCTGCCAAAGCAAAGAAGAAAGCCACAGAGGCTTTGGATCATTTATCCACTATAGCCTCCAAGGAGCAAGGAATTTCAACAAAAGAGTAGGAAAGAACTACAAGTCTGATTGTTAGAGTAGCGTATTTTGATCTTTGCCATCAAAACTTACAGTGGATTTTATATTGTGGAGTCTGTTATCTTATAAAGAAATATAAGTCCAAGTTTTGAATGGCTGGTTTTGATTAGCACCAGTTGATAAGTTATTGCAGTATTAGGATTTCTTTGCTTCTTATAAAAATATAGTTAATTTAAAAAATAAGTATTTAATCTCCCTATTCAAGTGAATGTTATTTGCAATTAAAAAAATTTGCTAAGTGAATAGCTAGCTTTAAAAGAAATATTTGATGGTTCCCCACCTTTATGTCTTTGATTGGTGATAATCCTATTCGAGACATGATAACACATGAAATGGAGATTAAATGGTTCAATTAACCCACACAACATAACATCGGATGGGCTAAAAAGTATTTTGGTGATAAATCACACAAAGAGCACCATTCAACAAAACTTGGATTATTGAAAAGTCGAAGACCAATAGTACACAATTCACGATTTTGAGATACTTGCTTTTCCTAAAATAAAATAGATGGATAAAAAGTGTAATTAAATCTAATAAAATTTATTTAAGTATTTAAGTATAATAGGTAAAAAATATATTATATTATATGTATTTAATTTTGCAAGTGGATTGGGCACGCCCCCCAACATCTGTCTGCATTGATGTTGTATCAAAAGAATCTAGCCACGAGTTTATTCACTGTAGAACGGATTGGTTATTGCTATCTAAATGTGGTTCGAACATCTAGTAACTAAAGCTAGTTAGTTTTTCTCTTCACTCGTATCTCAGACTCATCACACCATGCATAACTAGTTCCGTATGATCTTTGGTGCCTCTCCTTAGATGCTTGACGTGGTTCCTCATTCCTTACGCTTCCTATAGTTGTGCTTCCATGTCTGGTTGAAATTTTGCACCAGGTGGGACTATTTCTTCACTACTTTTTGTACATGCAAGCTGATTTCTTCACTACTCAAAGAACCATGTGTAGCAAATTTTTTAGTAGCTAAATTGTCCCTTAATGTCTATATTTCTAAAATTAAATTTCAACTTCTAATTTATTCTAATTCTTTTTTTTTGTTTTTTTAGATAAGCAAACTTCCATTAACGGAGCACTAGGGGTGCTCAAAACCCATACAACAACGAATTACAAAAGTGTTTAGGTAAACTAATGGATTAATCCACCAAGAAGTAATAGACATAGTAGAACTATCACCCACCCTATAAATAACCAACTCTATCATAAGCTCTTAATGCGTGGTATTACGGATGTTAGCTCGCATCCTCGTTCCTAAACAGTTCTTTGTTAAACAATTTTTTCTTTGTTAATATATGTTGTTTTAACTTTGAATACCATCATGAATATAGATCTCTTTGTAAAATTTGAGAGGCACTTTGAGAAAATAAACTTTTCTTACTACGTGGATGTTTTACAATTTTGCTTTAGCCCACGTCTAGATGAAAGAGTATGCTCAAAGATCCGGTGGTTCCGATTGGAAGAGTATGATTAGAGATTTGGAATTGCGGTTCCCGAGTCCTTCACTCTCAAGCTGAATGGCCTCTGCTCTCCAGATTGAAGATTTTGTTAAACTTGAAGAGGTTTTATGGATTAAGTATGCAGAATTTAAGAGGAAAGTGAGCAATGATGCACAAGGTTCATCATCAGCTATGGAATTCATCTACCTTGACTGTAGGAGCAGTATCCTTTCTGAAGGAGTAGTAATCCTGCCAAAAGGAGCAGTAACCTTACCTAAATAGACTATGTTAATCTTTAGAATAAGAACTAGGTGTTTGACTTTGTAATTTTTTATTTGGTACTTTTATATTGTAAACTGGCATAAATTATATTTGGTATTTCCAATGTTTTTGTTTTTATAATTTGCTTGTGATTCCCAAAATTTTATTGGACTGGGATACAGAAAAATCGTATTATTTATATAATAAAAGTTTTAATGTAGGTTTTTCACTAATAACCAACTAACCACATTATTGTGTTTTTTTAGTATTTAAAATGACAATTTTACGTCGATTTTTTAAAGAATCGCATTAAAAGTCCAACTTACTACACCCATAAAACCATAGTACTATAGAACAACTGGTGTGGAGAGTCCGACTTAATCGACGTTATATCCCTTTCTTGTAATAGTGATTGTTCAAAAGTTTGATCCTCTTATTTTTGTAAATCCCACTTCCACGTCATCTGAATTGTCTTTAGAGTGCAGTAGCCCAATCTCGATTGGTACCTTCAAGAAGAAGAATAGATTGAATTTTCATGCCAACACAATTAGAGACAAGCTTATCAAACCATTTTATCTAAAAAATTACAAATCGCAACACCAAATTGATAAATAAAGAAACCAAAGGGGTTCTAGGTAGTGCAACATACGGAAAATAGCAACCACACGCGCGCGCATATATATATATATATATATATATATATATATATATATATATATATATATATATATATATATATATATTAATGAAGGAAGTCTTTGCAAGTGGGAAATGAATGGGACGAAGTAAAAACTTTCTTTAAAGAATATGAAGGTTACCTAGACCCTTGAGTAGGAATGAATAAACATAAAAATGGATATATTTTGCGAGAAATTGTATCCCTGGAAGAGTGTTTATATACACTTTGATATATGAAACAAGTCAATCATTTCCTCATACAGTTACCATAAGTTACATGGGCACACATTAATATTATATTTAGCAATTCAAATCCTTTCATTTATTAAATTATTATAAAGACAATCAAAAGAAAAATAATAATAAAAAATATATTATTCAATACAGAAAATTTTATATCTTTATATAATGTGTGGACCCAAATACCACAAATATAGAATTTGAAATTAGATTACTATATCTTTAAAGAATTTAATGTTTTATACTTTCCAATTTAGTGTTTAATCAAAATATTGTAGTCAGTGTAATATTTTAAAATTATCTTATTCAAAATGCCCCTATACTTTCTTAAAATCTAATATAAATATATATATATATATATATATATATATATATATATATATAGAGAGAGAGAGAGAGAGAGAGAGAGAGAGAACATAAATTTTACAATATAAAATTAATATTATTTAACTTTAATGTGTTAGGGAATTACCATAGTTTCAACCAAGAAACAAGGACAAAACAAACAAAACACGAAACAAAAGGGAGAGAAGGGGAGAGGATATGTACACCAAGAAAATGTTTATCCAGTTCTGCCTTCAATATGAAGACCTACATCTGCGAGCAGAGGAAGAACATGCCAATCCACTATGACAAATCTCTCTCTCTCTCTCGCTCTCTCTCCCTCTCTCTCTCTCTCGCTCTCTCTCCCTCCCTCCCCTCTCTCTCTCTCTCTCTCTCTCTCTCTCTCTCTCTCTCTCTCTCTCTCTCGAGCTGATTTCTGCACTCTAGAAATCTAAGTGTGAAATCTCAGTTTCAAATTGTTTCTTACAATGCCTAATGAAGCTCCACTTATATAAGTGTGACTTCTACAAAGGAACTAAGAAAGAGAGCAAAACAGATTCTGTTATGCTGTAATTGACATAATAGCACCTAATAGAATTATAACTAACTAACAGACTGCACTGCAACAACATCTGATGCTGCGACAGGTGCTATAGCACCACTAAACAGCATTAATTTGAGGAGAAAGATCATCATTGTAGGCCGAAACTAGATGGAGTGGAATTCAAGAGGATTTCAACGGGGGGGGGGGGGCAAGAAATTTGATTGCACCATTCACAATGGAGGAGGTGGAAGAAGCGGTGTGGTCTTGTGAAGGGGATAAGAGTCCGGGACCCGACGGTTTTAATTTTAACTTTATTAAGGCGTGTTGGGGTACTATTAAGGAGGAGATCTTAGGAGTGCTACATCAATTTCACTCAAACGGGAAGTTGCCGAAAGCATTTAATTCTTCTTTTGTAGCTTTGATTGGGAAGAAAAAAAATCCTCAAGAGATAGGTGACTTTAGGCCCATTTCTCTTATCGGATGTATTTATAAGATAATTGCAAAGGTGCTAGCGACAAGGATCAAAAGAGTGCTACCCGGCATCATATCAAAAACTCAAACGGCTTTTCTACAAAGTAGACAAATTCTAGATGGAGTCTTGGTGGCTAATGAGGTGATCAACTTTGCCAAGAAGAAGAAGAAACCACTCGTACTTTTTAAAGTGGACTTTGAGAAGGCGTACGACTCGGTTTCATGGGATTTTTTGGATTATATGTTGGTGAGGACGGGATTTTGTACAAAATGGAGAGGATGGATGAAGGCATGTATCTTTTCGGGATATGTGTCAGTGTTAGTCAATGGAAGCCCTACGGGAGAATTCATGATGGAGAGAGGATTGAGGCAAGGGGACCCCTTGGCACCTTTTCTCTTTTTGTTGGTTGCAGAGGGGTTATCGGGATTAATTAATAATTGTGTTAGACAAGGATTCTTTGAAGCGTTTTCGGTGATGGGAAGATTATCTCTCCCGGTTCTCCAATTTGCGGATGACACCTTGTTTTTGTGCAAAAACTCTAGGGAGAACTTTTGGTGCTTGAAAGCGGTGTTGAGAGTGTTTGAGCTAGTGTCGGGTCTCCGGGTAAACTTTCACAAAAGTTGTCTAATAGGTGTTAGCACGGAGGAGATGGAGGTGGATATAGGTGCTAAGTTTCTATACTGTAAGAAATGAAGTCTTCCGTTCAAATTTCTAGGGGTTCCGGTTGGAGCAAATCCAAGGATGAGTAGCACATGGAAACCGGTGGTGAAGAAGATGAGGGATAGATTATCATTGTGGAGGAGTAGACAACTATCGATGGGGGGAAGAGTGACACTTATCAACTCGGTTTTAGCTAGTCTCCCCTTGTACTATTTTTCTTTCTTTAAAGCTCCAAAGAAGGTCATAAAGGAAATGGTGAAATTACAAAGGAACTTTCTTTGGGGTGGAAGCTCGGAAGTGCAAAAAATGGCGTGGGTAAGGTGGAGTAGAGTGTATATGCCCAAGGATAAAGGGGGGCTTGGAATTAGAAACATGGAGGTGTTTAACATAGCACTTTTAGGGAAGTGGAAATGGAGGATTTTGGTGGAAAAGGATAATTTATGGAGCTCAATGATTGCACTTTTCTATGGTAGAGAAGGAATTTTGAATAGTTCTTGTCATTCGGTTTGGTGGAAGGACTTGAATTTGGTAGATACATGTTTGGAATATGGTCAAAATTGGTGGTACAATTCGGTCAGGCTAAAATTGGGTGATGGTAAAAATGTGAGTTTTTGGGAGGATAGGTGGTGTAGCCCATGCAAATTGGCAGAAATTTACCCTCAGCTGTATGCGATATCAGAATGTGTAACAGGTACGGTGTCAGATTATGGAGAATGGATTGATCATAGATGGGAGTGGAAGTTTAAGTGGACCGATTTACTCACTGCTGAGCAAGAAGAGGCAGCAGGTTTGCTGCTGAATTCCCTTCTGCAGATCAGTCCTAAAAAGGACTGTCCAGACCGATGGGTCTGGTTGCATACACAGATGCAGCAGTATACGGTTAAGTCGGCATATAACAAACTGATTTGCAGCAGCGATAATGTAGGATTGCAGGAGGAAGAAATTAAAATTCTGCAGCAGTTATGGATCACATCAGCTCCCTCCAAATTCTTGATTCACGGATGGCGTTTGCTAATTAATAGGCTTCCTACGCGATCATTGCTTCAGCAGAGAGGGATTTTGACTCCTCAGTCCAGCAGCTGCGTCCTTTGCTTCAGGCACGAGGAGGAATCATCTCACTTATTCTTCGGCTGTGATGTCTCGGTGCAACTATGGAATGGTGTATTCGATTGGCTTGGGATTCAAGGTATCGAGTACTCAGGAGCGTGGGATCATTTGAAGAAGCACCGAATCAAGTTAAAAGGAAAAAAGAATAGGAAAGTAAAGTATTTATTTTGGCTAGCTGTTGTTTGGGTAATCTGGGTTACCCGCAATGGAATTATCTTTCGAGGAGGCCTACCAAATGTAACACAAATGCTAATCCATGTCAAAGGGTTGTCATGGGGCTGGTTCTCAAATCGGGTAGGAAATAATTTGTCTCTTGATTATGAGGAATGGAGTAATTCTCCAACTGTTTGCTTAAACCTATTACTCTAAGTGTAAAAGGGTTGTGGCACCCCTAGTGCCCTTTTAATACAATCTTTTGACTTATCAAAAAAAAAAGGCTTAGACCATATACAACAATCTCCACCTTGGTCTAACCATAAAAAACAGATTCAGTTTTTCCTTTTTATTGCCATTTCTTCATGGTTATTTCCATGTAGACACATTAAACAAGTCAAACATGGTTTTCAATTGGTCATGAATTGATCAAACCTCTTATACCACTGTCTAGGAGACTGTTTTCAATTAGGGTGCATAGTATGAACTATTAGCTGAGTCTGTTTTCAAATTGAGTTAATTGTAAAATAGTCCATTAGGTTTATGTATTTGCACATTAAATTCTAAACTAGTAATTTATTTGAAATCCTCACCCCAATCTCTATCCTTATAATTCAATTTGACATGATCAATTTAGATAAATTATAACCAGACCAATAAATTATTTATACTAAACAAGAACAGATACTCAAACAACAAAAATGATTAACCTATCATCATACTAGCCAAACTTTGGACCCAATTATATTTTTAATTAGACCCTAGAACTCTGATAGCTAATATTGTTTTTTTTGTCCGATAATTAGAGATGATAATATTAATAGTCAAATAGCTCAGCATCATTGACACATACTCCCCCCACCTTCTATGAAGGGTTTGAGAGGGCGTCCAATCACGTGCTAAAGCTATTAGGAACAAAATATACCAAGATTAATACAAACAGGAGCACTTGAGGATTAGCAGACTATAGATCAAGTGAGAGCCAATCCACCTGCATCTAAAAATAAATATAGAAGAAAACATACACCTACTAATACAAGAGTTACACTGATCTAAAGGAAGAAAAGAAACAAAAAAAGCCACTCCAAGTTGGAATTAAAACACCATGGAAATCCAAAACGCTGAAGACTGATAAGCATGAATAGATTGCCATCTTTTGGATATCACGAGATCCAATTTTGATGGAAACACCTTTCATATCAGTGTTGGAAGCAAGCACTCCTTTTGTAATACCCAAAAAAATCATGCAATTTATATATAAATTGCGCTTCTCATAGTATTTATGGTGAATTATTTGATTACAATTTTCTCTAATTCTTTTATCTTATTTGCGACCGCAAATAATGGAATTTATTAGGATAGTTCTCTTGGTGTATTTAGTGTTCTTAGCGGAGTGTATATATTTTCCGCCGGTAATTTCCGGCGGATTCTCGGAAATTACCGGGGTTTTTTAGGTGGTTTTCTGGAGGAATTTGGGATGATTTCCAGCGGATTTTTCGCCGGTAATTTCCGGCATAAAATCCGCCGATAACCTTTACCTACGAACGATTTTCCAGCGGATTTCTGGTGGAAAAAATCCGTCGGTAAGTTCGCATTTCAGGCGGATTTTGGCCGGTTTTACTCCGCCGGTAATCCGCGAATTTCTTGTAGTGTATGCATGAGTCACTAGTGAAAAAAAGGCTTTTTATATCGGTTAAAAATAACATTTCATATCGGTTCCCGAACCGATGCCGAAAAAGGAGATATAAAAAGTATGGACATTTCATATCGGTTCCTGAACCGTTATGAAAAGTTGTTTTTATATCGGTTCGCCCCTAGAACCGATATGAAAAGTCTCTTTTTTTAAAAAAAAAAGACTTTTCATATCGGTTCCCATAGAAAACCGATATGAAAAGTCTCTGTTTTTTTTTAAAAAAAGACTTTTCATATCGGTTCCCATAGAAAACCGATATGAAAAGTCTCTTTTTTTTTAAAAAAAGAGACTTTTCATATCAGTTTTCTATGGGAACCGATATGAAAAGTCTCTTTTTTTTTTTAAAAAAAAAGTATCACTGAACTAGCATGCACTTGAGCTAGCCCTTCTTTCTGGTAAAACCTCGCAACAATAGCTCATCAGAATTTACACCTGCAATACTAAACTCGTGGACTGCAAAACTATATTACACCTGCAATACTAAACTGAATTACCAATTTATCTCCAGAGCATGTGTAGGAAACTAGCCATTAAATAAGTCAGAAATGTTCAAGTAAGATAGTACTAATATTATTACTTGCAGTACATACAACAAATCAGAACATACAAAGAATGACTTTAGTTAGATGCATTTGTTTGCATTGGTCTCCACCACTTTTTTGCATCATCCTCACCATAAAAAGGCTTGTTTTCAGGCTCAGCTGAGGCGACGGTTTCGGTGGGATTGTTTTCAGGCTCCACCCAGAAGGCAGTCTTCTTTCTAGTTTTGGAAACAATCTCAAAAACTTGTTCTGGCTTCACATGCTTGAAGTTAAACTGATGCCGTTTTTCTCTTTAATCAGCTGGCATATCCAAAGCATAACCAATAGAAGCAGCAACCTCTGTGATGTTCCATGGACTTACCAAGACAGCACCAGCACCAAGTGACTGTGCCGCACCTGCAAACTGATAACAAATCAAAAATTTAATTTTTTTTGAGTCTCAATCATCTAGTGATTTTAGTAGGAGTTAATTATGCTATAATACAATAATGAAGATATCAAAAAAGAAACGAATTACCTCACTTAAAATGAGAACCCCTTTCTTGGAAGCTTGAATATAAATAAATATCCGATTCAATCCTAAGGCAATCTGCTCTGTTTCCAATTTGCTCCACACTCTCACATGAAAGAGAAAAAAATTTGACATCAATGCAGGCTCTTAGAAGATCCATTTCAGTTCACAGCATTTTAGGCTTGTGGATTCTTATCAAAAGCCAACATAAGAAAGCAACACATGTTTCAATGGTGTAAAGACATCTATCTTAAATAGAAATATGCCACATGAAAATGTTTTCTTATGACTGCATACCTATTGCACCTTCTTTTGTTTGTTTGAACCTTTTGGAATCTTGCTCAAAACTATTGTGAATCTTTTGATGATGTGGGTGAATAATTCCATGTATCACGTGCATCTTCTCGTCAATTTGATCCTGTACAACAGAGGAAGAGACAAGCTAAGAAGAATACCTGTCAAGAAAATTATTAAAAGAATTAAACAAAAAAGAGTTAACAAAAAAGAATACCTATCTCTAGATCCTTCCCAACCAGACCCAACTACCCAAAAGAGTTAACAAAAAAGTGCAATTAGTTCAGAACAATAATGATTATCATTACACCTAATCTGTTAGTAAATCAAGCATGATATGCATAAAAACAGATGGTGAAAATCAGAAGTGCTATTTTCAATTGCTGACCTAATCTGTTCACATCTTTCCTCAATCCTTTCTTGTCGCCTGCCCCATCAAGAACAACAGTGTCATCCTTAGAAATTGTCACCTGCAACATTAAGAACACTAGTTAGTCATCTACATACACCCAATAGAAATAGGATCCACAAATGTCTTAGGCCACAATGGTAGCAGTTTCCGAAGGCTTCTTCTCAGGCTCAGTTGAGACCACACTGTAATTCTAAAATACACAAATGTGAAAGAAGTTAAGATAATCAGAAATAGTGATTAGGATGAAAGAGTTAAGATAATCTCATCATGCATAATCAATCTGCACTGTGAGGTCCTGTACACCCAAATCATGGTATAGACCATGCACAAATTCAAGTATTGCCCGATCATCCACACAATAGCTACTCACTCAATATAAAAGAAAAAGGAAACATGCAATACTAACAATAATAAAAAAGCATGAGAATTATGTTCTGGTCTTTTGCAAAATAGATAAACATATCACTTATGTATTCATGATATTTTTTTAAGGGATGTCTACAAAACATAGTATATTGTATCCTAATACCAAGTCAGGTTTCGGATTTTGCTTCAACCACTTGTAACGGAAAAGGGAAGTAAAACAGAAACTAAATTACCTGTATTGACAGTGAACCAACCACATGACCAGCATATTTAGACACACACATAAATAAGGAGAGAGAAGATGAAAGAATTAAATAATATGTATTTAAATAATGTAATTTTGTGTGTGTCTAAAAGTGTTGTAACCATACAAGTATTTTTCAGGTGTTAGCATCCCAAGCCAAATGGGGGAAAGGTACATTTTGCCAAAGAAAATGAAATAACCTGTCTCAAGCATTTGTTAAAAGCAGTAGGTGGGATGCTGGGAGGTGCATTTTGAAGCAAGATACCACCAGTTGCCCTAAAGAGAGGCAAAACAAGCATAAAACTGTAACAGAAACAAGTCTCAGACACAGGACTTCTGCATTCTCAACCCTATAAAAAAACAGAAATAATCAAACTATAATATCTGAAGAAATCAGCTTAGGGAACTGTCAAATTCTTTTTTTCTAATGCTTTTTAATTTCCATCTCTCTCGAGATCAAATAGACTAAAAATGGAAAAACAAATTACCCGATGGACAATAACCAGGATGCCAATATCAAACCTGCACTGAGAAATCGAAAGGCTTATAGTTAGAAATCGAAAGGCGTGTAGGCTTATATCAAACCTGCACTATGTAAAAATGGTTTCCATCTATAGAAATCGAAATTGCCAAGAAAGGCTTATAGTTAGAAATTGCTGTACTTAGTAAAAACAAACAAAACTCATTTGTTAAGAGAGTATATTTTATCAAAAGCAAGTCATAACAATAGTTTCTACAAAGAAACTCAACACGCAAAATAATGGAAGACAATGATAACACAAAATCAATAGACCTTTGACTTAATCCGAGGCTCAAAATATGTAGAAACCATCTACTTTCTCTTTTCTATTAAACACAAACTTTCATCAATTTGGTACTCATAATAATATCTCCGGATAATTCAGCCCATAACTACTTTGCAGGGATCAGATTAACAATAACATTACTCAACGATAGACAATCAAACTCAGATTTTCATGATAACAATCAAACAAAGGTGGAAATTAGGGTTATGTATGCATAAAAGACTTCAACAGCACTTTGCAACATTAAGGATTAAAGATCCCAACTGTAAGAAGGCCTCCAAACTGCACAAAACAACCATATGCATAGTAATAGGCTAACAACATTTTAAGGGGTAAAAATGAAAAAAGAGGGGAACTGAAAGCATGGGGAATTTTCGTGATTGAAGCTGAACCAAGGCAATAAATCTATCAAATTGAAACCTCAAGTTCAAGCCAAATTCACTCCCTCAAGAATATTTCCCTTTAAATCCAGACTATTGTATCGTTATAGCTTCAAATCCAAATCGTACACACCTCGTTTGTAATCAATAACAACCCCATTCTTCAAATATGAAATCTTTGGTACAAAACAAATAATATTATAAGCAAATAATACTATATAGTAAGATTTATGATACCTTTGCCAGGCCATAAGCAGCTACATGAGAGAATGACACCATCCATTACATTACATGAGAGAAAAACAATAGAACAAAAATGTGAGTCATATGTGTGCCAAACCCTAACGACATTGAAGAAATGGAAGAATGATTTGAAGATAGAAAAGAAGAGTGAATGTGTGGGCCATACCTCGAAACCCTGTTACCTTTAAACTATACTCAAAAAATATTCTGATGAGAAGAAAACGAAGAACCTCCAAACAGTGACCCCTCCAAAAATAAAACAAACATTCTGCAAGTAAAAGAACAAAACCCTAATTAAAAAAACCCCAAATCAGAAACCAAAAAAAGGAACACAATATAGAAGCAAAACCCTAACCTAATGAGAAATCGTAAGCAGAACAACCCCAAACTCAAAAACGAAAACCCTAAGTCAGCGACAAAGAAATCGTCTATGGATGAATGAAGAGAAACCGTAACCCAGAGCCAAAATAATGAAATAATGACAAAATAACAAAACTCTAACAGAGAAATAAGGATCCTTACCAATAACCACCGTCTATGGCTGTCGTCTTCCACCGTCTATGGCTGTCTTCTTCCACCGTCAACGGCTGTCGTCTTCCATCCATGACATTCGGTTAAGATGATGATGAAGGTTTGAGGAACAGGCGAACAGCGACAGAGCAGAGAAATGATATGATGTGATGAAGATTGAGAGAGAAACAACGCCTGTATATGGTGAATCCGAATCGATTGGGAAGATGAAAACGAGGTTGCGTGGTGATAGCGAGGTTGCGTGGTGGTGAGCGAGAGAAATGAGAGTACTGAGAAGAGGTTGCGTGGTTGTGAGTTGAAGAAGAGGAGGAGCGAGAGAAATGAGAGTACTGAGAAATGAGAGTACTGAGAACGCGTGGAAGAGATAAGGGAGAGAGCGTATGTGGAAAAAAAAATTTAGTTTCTATAACGGGTGGTGTTTTGACCCGTTATGGAAGCCCAACTTTTTATAACGGTTATGCAATAGAACTGATATGAAAGATGATTTTTGCACTTTCTATATCGGTTCCTGTGTCAACCGATATAAAAATTGTAATTTTAATTACAGAACTGCCACCGCGTCACTTTTAATATCAGTCCGTTTTTAACCGATATAAATAGCAGTTATAAAAAGCTTTTTTTCCACTAGTGAGTGTTGATGTATATTCATGCATATATTGAGTTCGTGGTACTGTATCGACGAGAGAAGTACCTGTCTTACAAGGTTGGTATAGTACAGTATCGACGAGAGAAGTACCATACCGGATGTGGCACAATATCATAGAGAGAAATGACCACATGGTGCAGTCTCATAGAGAGAAGCACACCTAAGTTTTCATCATGGGGTGTAGTGCAGTATCGACGACAGAAGTACTACACAAGTGCAGTATCATAGGGAGAAGCACACCCATATTTCGATCGTAGATCTGTTGTGCAGTATCATAGAGAGAAGCACACACTAGTGGAAAAAATGCATTTTATAACATTAATTCATATCGGTTATAAGCGGTCTGATGTTAAAAGTGACGCAGTGGCAGTTTTGTAATTAAAATTACAATTTTTACATCGGTTTCCACTGGAACCGATATAGAACCAAAATCTTTGCATCTTTCATATCGGTTCTGTACTATAACCGTTATAGAAAAGTCTGATTTGCCTTTTTTATATCGGTTCACCTTTCACCCGTTATAGAAAACGCAACACAGTAGGCAATTAATTCATTCGCCTCCAAACATTCGTACCCTCGCGCTTCATCGTCTTCCTCTCCTCTCCAAACATTCGTAACCCAAACCCACTGTTTCACACAGTCTTCCTCTCCGAGTACCGTACCTCTCCTTCTCGTTGCATCTCTCGCTCTCGCGCGCTACAAGTTCTTCGTCTCTCCCTCTCGAGCGCTACAAGTTCTGTGTCTCTCCTTCTCGCTGTGTCTCTCCCTCTTCGCCACAGCACCACCGTCGCCACAGAACCACCGCTGCAACTAGGTAAACTCTTCTTTCACCTTTGTGTATTTTAGGGTTTAACGGTTCTGATTTTAGGTTTTAACCGTTCTGATTTTAGGGTTTAACGGTTCTGATTTTCGGATTTACCTCTTCCTTCTCGTGTAGTGTTTGATATGTCTTAGTTTGTTGTGTTGGTTCTCCAGTAGGTTTGTAGTACTTTTTATTTTGTATGTTTTCTGGAGCTAGATTGAGGTATCTGTCGGTGGTAATCTTTCTTGTTAATAAATTCTCCTTCCGTCTCACTAAATGGTATGTCATATAGATTTGACATTTTTTTTTGCTAAAAGGCTTTGGTTGTGTAAGATTGGGTTAGAGTTGTTATCGTCTCTACAGTTACACTCCTTTCTTTATCAGTATGTGCCCTATGTTTGAGTGGGCTTGAGCCATGTTACCTAGTCAAAACTCAATTGCCACCACTACACTATGTGTATGATTTTGTGCCCATGATGTGATATCCCTGAAGTGACTATGGCATTCTTTGGTACCGTGATACCCATCTGATTCATGCTCTGTTTTGATGCCTTTTATGTATCTGGATGTGTGCACCTGCACTTTTGCATTCTGTATCCTTTAGTGCTTGCCTCCCTGAATCGTTATTGTGGCCGAGTTAACTAGCAGCTACCCTATCTTTGAATATTTATCTTTTTAGCTAATAGGTATGCCTTATGTTTGCAGGATTGATATTGGAAAGAGATACAGAAGAGATCGAGGCTTTGTTTTCCCTGATTTTTCTCTAGGTATGTAAGTGTTATTGTTAGAGTTGATGGTTGTGATTATATTTTGTCTCTATTCGGTGGAGGAGGAGAATATTCTTTTTTGCTTTTCTTTGATGGCCAGTGTAATTAGTCTATTCTCATGTTAATTATTTTTGGTAGCTGGTAGGTGATCTTCATATTATTTTGTGTGTTACATCTCTGGTAGAAAACAGAAAATGATTATTGTCAAATCTCTGGTAGAAAACAACAAATTTTGTGTGTTACATCTCTGGTAGATAACAACTCTAACCCAATCTTACACAACCATATAGATTATGTCATATAGATTTGACACTTTTTTCTGATAAAAGGCTTATAGAGTTCATTTGAGATGATAAGATTGGGTTACCTTAATCTGTGGAGAGATGAATAAGATAATGTCATTGATAACATGTGCAGTAGCAGGATCATAGGTCTTGGCTAATGATTTGAGGTTGTAATTTGAGAATATGGTTGAAAACTAACTTCTTTTTTGTGTTCCCAATTCTGTTTATATGATTCTTTTCTAATTTATTATTGCTCTCAAATTTGAGGTTGATTTGTTATTACCATATGTCTTAGCTATTAATCTTTCTTAACAAGGTAGCTTATAAGGAGGAGCCTTTTATCATGGCATCTCATGCGAAACAAGTGTTTTATGTTAGTGATCCTTCTAGCCAAAGATGGTATGTGGTTCTCCAAGGAAAAAATATACATGCTAATGATCAAAACCAAGATTCAACTCTTGATATTTCTGAGACTCCTTCTTTCTTATCACAAATGCCTATTTTTATTGATGAAACTGAATTGGACGATGTTCATGAAACTCGTGATGATCATCAGAAAGGGATATGGGAATAGATAATAAGTTAAGTTTATCTTTTTGTTTCATGATGTTTAAAATATCTTTATCTTATTGCTTGGTGCTCCTTATAAGTTTTTCTATGTATGTTATTTATCTGTTATCTCGATGTGTTTATACTTTATTATTTTTGTTTAAACAGGCCCATGGATGACCAATCAAACATCTCTCCAAGGAAAATAAAGGGTAGACGTGCTACAAGGTTAAAGGATTTAACACGTGAACCTGTTGGTGATCAAAGGCGTACAGTTCAATTTGATGAATTGACCGGTCTTGCTATTGGGCCAAATGCAGTAAGGTTCAACAGTTTCATAGGCCTTTTAGCTCGAAGCAAGCCTAGTATCTTGGTAATGGATTGGAAAGATATTGATGAAGATGTTAAAAATAAGATGTGGGAAACTATCATGGTACGTTTAAATCTTGGGCTTTAGAATCAGTGATAAAAAAGGAGGAATAGTTTTCTTTTACTCATGACATGCCTTCTATTTTGAATTAGCTTTTTACATTGGTAGCACATTTTCTAAGCATGCCATATTTTTGTATCAATATGTATCATCTCGATTTTGTAAGTATGAATCTCTAATTTAATCAACAACTTGGATGCCACCTAGGTCACATTAAAATAACTGTGTTGTTTGAATTCAGCCTTCATTTATTTTATTTGTACAACCTTTTTTTTAGATACGCAATTGTATTAAGGGGTGTTTTGGTTGCTGCTATGTGTTCTCTCTTATTCATGACACACTATCGATACTTTTTGAATGATTCAGAAGCATGTTTATGGCTCACCCTAAGTGTATAAATTTTAACTACTACCTACCATAAATTATTTACTTTGCTACATTTTAAATAGAAGACATATTTGTACAAGATAACTTCCCATTCTATTGTCACAGGTTGAATGCTAAGATTAAACAATGATGCATGTGTGACATGTTTTATAAATTGAAATTAGCATTCTAAATGTTTTTATCCGTAGCCCATATTTTCTATGTTTCTTATGCACTATTACGCTCTATGTTTTTATCTATTGTGTTTAACGATATTATTAAGTTTTGGCTTAATTACAGTTTTGGTCCCCCTATTATGACCAATTCTCGATTTTGGTCCCTGAAGTTTTAATTTGACGATTTTGGTCCCCCTATTTTCCCAATTTGTAAAATCAAGGTCCCCCACCCCAATTTTGACTGACTTATCCTACGTGGCAGCCCACGTGGACTGCCACGTAGGCACACCCCCCACCCCAACCCACCCACCCCCCCACCCCACCCCACCCACCACCGACCCCACCCCACCTCAACCCAACCCACCACCGACCCCACCCCACCCCACCCCAACCCACCCACCCCACCCCAACCCACCACCGACCCCACCCCCATCCCACCCCACCCCACCCCAACCCAACCCACCACCGAGAGCGACGCGACGGGGAGACGAGAGGATCGCAAATCTGCGATCTGCGAGAGAACGGGGAGACGAGAGGATCCGCGAGAGCGAGAGCGAGAGAACGGGGAGACGAGCGAGAGCGACAGTGGTGAGATGCGAGGAGGGAGAGCGACGGTGGGTGGGCGGAGATGCGAAGGAGAGAGAGATGCGAGGAGGGAGAGCGACGTTGGGAGAGAGAGATGTGAAGGAGAGAGAGAGAGAGAGAGAGGGTGTGGTTGTGGGGGGGGTTCACGGAGGTGGGGGTGGGAGGGGGGAGGGGAAGAGGGAAGAGGAACAGTGGGGGGGGGGATCGGTGGGGAAGACGAACAGTGGAGGGGTGGGGGGGTGGGGGGTGTGCCTACGTGGCAGTCCACGTGGGCTGCCACGTAGGATAAGTCAGTCAAAATTAAGAGGGGGACTATGATTTTTCAAATTGGAAAAATAGGGGGACCAAAATCGTCAAATTAAAACTTCAGGGACCAAAATCGAGAATTGGTCATAATAGGGGGACCAAAACTGTAATTAAGCCTTAAGTTTTTCATTTTGTTTTGTAATTTAGAGCACATTTGATGTTCCAAATACTGAATTAGTGAAGAAGAAAGTGATTCGATATGCGGGTGACCTTTGGAAGGCTTTTAAAACACAACTCACAAGCAAATATGTATTTGGAGAACGAAAGGATGAATCTCCTTGTGAAAAGTATTCGTTCCTTGATGAGGAGACGTGGGAGCAGTTTGCTCAGTCCCGATTAACACCCACATTTCAAGTAAGTTGGAATTATAGTTTACCTAATATATTTATTTATTTTTATTTATTTAATTTATTTGCATGTTATTATTGATAATAGGATAAAAGGAAAAAAGCACAAGAAGTTCAGTCAAATAATCTCTACTCCCACACTTTGTCTCGTGGGGGTTATGGTTTGCTTCGTGAAAAGATATTGAAAGAAAAGGAGAAATAGAATGAAGAAGCATCCCAATCTGATCCTTCGCTAGTTGTCAATCCACCATCACCACCTAAACGCCATGAATTATGGAAGAGAGCCAGACAAAAGAGAAATGGTGCTTTTACATCTGAAAAAGCACACGTTATTGCTGAGAAGATTGTAAGTAAATATTCAATTTTAATTGTAATTTTAATTTTAACAAGAATGCTCATAGTCTTAAGCATGTTTGTGAATTACATATTCTAGGATTCTCTATAAGAACAATCTTCGCAAGGAACCTTTGTTCCACATGGACGCAAAGATATATTGGCTAGTGCGATTGGGTGTCTCGAGCATCCCGGTCGTGTTCGTGGTGCTGGACGAGGTGTGGGCATTATAAATTACTTTGGACGACGTTCACGTTGTGGGCCCACCTCAGAAGTTGTCACCAAGGAAGACTTAGCTATCCTCACAGAAAAAATTACTCAGAACCTCACCGAAAAACTTACACAGAAAGTTAGACAGGTTGTGATGAAGGTATATATAAATTAACACTTACGGTAAAAAGTAAAATGTAAAAAGAATGCCTTTAATGTTCTATGAAATTCAATGCAGGAGCTGGCTTCTATGGGTTACTCCCAACAATGCTCAAACAGTAATAAGGGTAGTTGTTCTGTTGCTGAACAAATTTTTGGGGAGGATCAGTTTGATGATATCCAGAATCAATTTGATGATATCCAAGATCAATTTGATGATAACCCATATCAGTCAGATGATATACCAGATCAGTGTAAGTTGTACTTTGATAATCCTTCCCATTTGGTGGCAATTGGTCGTATATTCAAATTGGGCTCAGTCATTCATAACAGGAGTTTGGAAAATGATATGGTGAGGGTGGTGGTTGAAGAGGTTCGACATCGAGGTGCTCAAGTTCCTATGCCCACTGATGAGGTTCAAACTGTGGAACAAGCCCTAAAAAAATTTATTCAGTGGCCGAGAAGACTTGTTAAACCTTTTTCAAATAAGGTTTTCATTATTACTCATTTCTTTCTATATTTACACTGGAAATAACTTGGTAATGGTAGAGAAGACTTACTAATATATTATCTTTCTTGTTTAGGAAATTGGAAAATCTAGCAAGGACATTCCACCCAAAAGTTCTGCACCTCAAGTTAGTCCAATTCAAGAGTTGATGATATTGATTGTACCTATTAAAAATCCTATACAACTAAGATTGGAACATGATCCCACTCTTCAAGAATTTTATCGAGTAGAGAAAGAAATAATGGATCTTTGTTGTGGTAACCAAATGCTCAGCTTAAGTGTTGTACAATTTTGGTTGACGTAAGTTAGTTTTACTTATACTTTAGTTAACCAACTAACTTTCAAACTGTATAATTAACATTTAGCATGACATCTTAGGTATATGCAACGTCACTGTATCTTGAAGGGCCATAGTGATTTGTATGGTTTCATTGACCCTCAACATTTTTTTGTCTCCGGTGACTCCTCAACACCTTTTGACTCTAGCTAATTCCAAGGAGTTTTACCTAGAGCCTTATCTTCATATGTAAGTACATGTTTATCAATTATCTTAAAATTCTATGTGATTTGTCACTAATTGTTCCCCAATGTAGAAATCATTGGCAATTGTTGATCATTTGTCCTATGAGTAATGAAATCGTCTTCTTTTGCGCGCTTGGAAGGAAGTCGACTGCATACCTCAAGCAAAAAGTTAATATGTAAGCTCTTATTTATTATACATCATGTGTAGAAAAGTAACAACAAAGTTAGAGAGTTTGTATGATGTCTTTCTTTTTTATTAGTGCTATGGAAGGATATCATAAGTTGATGGGGACTAGAAAGAAGGAACCTATATGGATTTCCCCCGATGTAAGTAGTAAGTACTATGACATATAATTTGTAGTCCCGAAAGCAAACTGGGAACACTGAGTGTGGATTTTATGTTATGAGACATATGTTCAACATTGTCTCTGCAAGTATTGTTGATTTATGGTTGGAGGTACGTAATAGAATTTTTTACAAGTTATATTAAAGATGTATTTTAGTTGATTAACTAATGTTTGGTCTTGTGTCATTTCATATTGTAGAGATTCAACAATACCGAACCATTCAATGATGAGGATCTATACGATATTCGGTGTCGATGGGCACGACTATTTCTTGAAATTTACCGAAATCATCCTATTGGGTGATAATAGGCTAGAAAGGTAAATCCATTATGTCTTTTGGTACTTACTAATTAACCAAGGGTAGTATTGTCTTTTGGTACTCAAAGTTTTGCTTCTTTAATATGCGAAAGATATTAAGAAGGGTAGTATTTTCTCCTTCACCCAACTCTGGGACAAGTATGATACCTTTTTCTGGTAGTTTTGTCTGAGTTGCTTTAAATCTTTGTTAGCCAAATCAATCTTCTTCCCCACTAGCTAAGTTTTATGCTGTTTATTTTCAACAACTGTTTTATCCTATATTTCATTGTGAGAATAAAGTATAAATAGAAATGGATGAGAGAGAGAGAGAGAAAAAGAAAAGAAGAAAAGAAGAAAAGAAATGGATTTTATTTGTACAAGAGACAAAGAAAAGAAACAGAAGAGAGATAGTATATTATCTTTTAAAAGACAAAAATATCTTTCAACTAACAAGCCAATATTGAACTTGTTAAAACAGTATTGGTTGTGCTGCCTTTGGGTGCTTGTATCTTAATTTTTGAGAAGCAAATTAAGCTGTAAATTCGTATTCAACTAGAGAATATGACAAGCTAGAGGTTCGATAAATAAATTGGAGTTTTACAGTTTGATACCGTGGAGTTATAAGGGTTAGAACCTGGCTGTTACACTGAGAAATTTCTGCACAAACAATGTAGGGAAGCTACTTTGAGGCCTTGGAAGTGAGTGAAATGCGACTTGCATGTTCTTTTGGATACCTGGGAACTCATTTGTGAAGATTGCATGTTGCATCAGAGACTTGAAAATTGGTTAGAAGGTTATCCTAGGGTGCTGGTGTGATAGATTCTGGCTTAGAAGCTTGATTGATTGTTTGGAGCTTCAAAGTTTCTACTCTTATGCAGTGACATTCATGTTTTCTTATGCACTGACATTCATGTTTTCTTGATTGATTCATTGTTTCAAGTTGCATGACATTCATGTTTTCTTATGCAGTGGTTGTTCTGGACACGTTTGGCTGCTGCAACTGCTTTCCATTTGAAGCAATCAGTCAATCCAACCCAGTGGATTACTCAGTTGGCTCCAGATGGATTTCGAAGTTGGTTGTGATAGTTGTGTGTATTGTTTTCGCTTTTCACTATTTTGTTCCTTGTACCTGTAGTATTTGTACAGAGGCTTACCAACTTGTGTGTATCTCTCCTTCATGGTGTTGTTGTCTTGTAGAAGCTAGCTTTATCCAATGATGAAATTTCTTTCTGTTAGGACGTTCTAATCACAGCATTTTGTGTTATGTCAAATATCTTCATGTGATTTTCCTTTTTGCATGCTAGCTTATGCTGCTATATTCTTAATTTTATTCACACGCTAGCTTTGAGCAAAAACCATTTTTCCATGCAGCATCTCTGAGCAAAAACCAATTTTTTTTTAAAAAACCTCTAGTTTTAACATCGATTCTTAATTCACCAGATGTTAAAAATCGGTATTTCATATCGGTTCTATAGAAAACCGATGTTAAAAATTAGTATTCATATCGGTTCTATAGAAAACTGATGTTAAAAATTAGTATTCATATCGGTTCCCATATAAAACCGATGTCAAATATACGCTTATATTTGATAAAAAACTGGCTTTTCATAACGGTTATACAGCTAACCGATATAAAAACAAATTTTCATAACGGTTCAGCACCCGATATGAAATGTCCCTATTTTTATATCTCCTTTTTCGGAATCGGTTCAGGAACAGATATGAAATGTTAATTTTAACCGATATGAAATGCCTTTTTTCCATTAGTGACAACACTTTTTGGAGTAGTAAATCCCGGGATCATATGCATTGACATGACATATAGGCATTGCATGGAGTGGTGTGATGTGTTGTTGGTGCTAAGCTCTTAGAATTATAAGTATTTGTGAATTGGTAATGTATATGTGAGTCGGTTTATATCTAAATTTGTATAATATCTAGAAGATGACCCTTGCTTGTGATTCTCCTGTGAATAAGGAAAATAGGGAAGCTGTAAATAGTAGTTGTGTAGATTTATTTATATGCTTATGCTTTGGTCCAGGCCCGTTAGGTTTTCTGAGAGACAAAGGTATTTAATCTCCTTTGTAATTGTATTCAACGACACAGAGACATTATCAATAAAATGGAACTACAGCTACTCTGTAGTCGCAGACGTAGGCAGTCTTTGGCCGAACTGCGTAAACAATATCGTGTGTTATATTTGACATGGTATCAGTAGGGTTGCGATCATCCCTGTGATTTCGGTTTCTTCGTTCAACAACGGCATCCTTCGTGGTTCGATTTCTGGTTCTTCCTGGTTCGGATCCTCTTTGCTGTTTTCTGGTCCTTTGTGATCTCCGTTCGTGGATCCTCCTGATTCTCTGGTTAGCTTCTGTTCCCTGGTTCCCTGGTTCTCTGTTAGCTTCTGTTCGCGCTTCTGTTCGGGTTCGGTTCGGTTCCTCTTCGGGTTCAGTTGCTCTTCGTGGATCTCCTTGGTTTTGCATCTTCTGGTTCGCGATCTGTGCGCCGTCGTCATTCGCGATCTACGTAGTCGTCGCGCCGTCGCGATCTTCGTAGTAGTTGGAGATCTCTCTTTGTTCTCGTGGTTCCGCCGTCACGTTGGTGCGGTTCTGTTCTGGTTCGTGGTTTGTGGTTCGGTTTTTCTCTCTCGTGGATCTCTGATTCGGATCCCCTGGTTCGGATCCCTTGGTTCGGCTTCCTTTCGTGAATCCGCTGCTTCCGCCTCTCAGATCGCTTCTCCGATCGCCGCTGCGCGCTGTTGCTGCTCGCTGCTTCTGGTTCGCCGTCGCCTTCTTCGCGCTGTCCGTTTCTCGCGTTCCTATTTCTGGTTCAATAGGGTGTGCTACTGTGTGCTGTTGGTAGGGTGGACTACGGTGCTCTACTTCCTTGTGTGCTGTTTGCGCTACTGTGTGCTCTTGTTTACGTGTACTGCATGCGACTGGTGTGCTGTTTGACTTTCAGTTTTGTTACAATTATAATATTTCTTATTATTGCAAGCTACAGTAATTTTTTTAATGGCTTCGGAAGGAAGAGATAATTTTTGTGTTCGCTTTACTGGCAAGAATTATGCTGCTTGGGAATTTCAATTCAAGATGTATGTCAAAGGAAAAGGATTATGGAGTCACCTTGATGGGGTCTCTAAAGCGCCAGTAGATAAACCCGCCTTAGATGCGTGGGAAGTCCAAGATGCTCAGATTATTTCTTGGATCCTCAGTACTATTGATCCTCAGATGATCAATAATTTGCGAGCATTTTCAACTGCTCAAGAGAGGTGAAATTATTTGCAGCGTATTTACAACCAGGACAATACAGCTAAGCGTTTTCAATTGGAGTTAGAGATTTCCAATTACAAACAAGGTAATTTGTCAATTCAAGAATATTATTCTGGTTTTTTAAATTTATGGACAGAACACTCTACTATTATATATGCTGTCGTTCCCAAACCATCACTGTCGGCCGTTCGTGATGTGTATGATACTAGTAAACGGGATCAATTTCTCATGAAACTTCGTCAGGAATTTGAGGCTGTTCGGGGTTCCTTGCTAAATAGGAACCCTGTTCCTTCCTTGGATATCTGTGTTGGTGAGCTGCTCAGGGAAGAACAACGTCCGAATACTCACGGAACCATGCTTAATGATCCCGTCCATTCTGAACCTGTGACTGTCGCGTATGCTGCGCACAATAGAGGCGTGGGCCGTGATATGCGACAAACTCAATGCTTCTCTTATAAACAATTTGGACATGTTGCTCGTAGTTGTCCTAAGAAATTTTGCAATTACTGCAAGCAGCAGGGTCATATCATCTCTGCATGTCCTACGCGTCCTCCACGACCGACTAGGCGGCCGGCACAGGCATTCCATGCCACTACTACCTCTACCACTGGTCCTTCCACCAGTGGTGTATCTAGCTCTGCTGCTGGTCCTTCCACCACTGGTGCATCTGATGGTGGTGCTCTTCAGCTGGAATTAATTCAACAAATGGTACTATATGCTCTTTCTGCCTTGGGTATTACTGGTATGTCTTCTTTCATTTCTTGGTTACTTGACTCTGGTGCATCGAATCACATGACGGGTTCCTCTGAACTCCTACACAACTTACGTTCTTATATTGGTAATCAAAAAATTCATATTGCTAATGGGAGTACCCTTCCTATAACGAATGTTGGTGACATTATCTACTTTTAGAAATGTGCTGGTAGCACCTGGCCTTGACTTAAATTTATTATCTGCTGGTCAATTAGTTGATGAAGGTTGTGATGTTAATCTTACTCCGGATGGTTGTCTTGTGCAGGATCGGGTGTTAGGGAAGGTGATCGCGAAGGGGCCTAAAGTTGGAAGAGTGTTTCCACTCCAGTTTAGTTCAAACCATTTATCTCTTGCTTCTAATAGTGTTTTGAATGCATGTGAGGATTGGCATAGGAAATTGGGCCATCCAAACTCTGTTATTTTGTCTCACCTATTTAGGACTGGTGTGTTAGGTACTAAACTGATAGATTCTAGTACCTCTATTTCATGTTCTGTTTGCAAATTAGCTAAAAGTAAAACACTTCCTTTTCCGTCTGGTGCACATCGTGCTTCTACGTGTTTTGAGTTGATTCATAGTAATGTTTGGGGGATTTCTCCTATTGCTTCTCACGCTCACTACAAATATTTTGTCACCTTTATCGATGATTATAGCTGTTTTACTTGGATTTATTTTCTTAAATCTAAATCTGAAGTGTTTTCTATGTTTAAGAAATTTTTGATATATGTTGAAAATCAATTCCAAACCAATATTAGAACTCTTCGGTCTGATTTAGGTGGTGAGTATATGTCTCATGAGTTTCAGGAGTTTTTACAGCAAAAAGGTATACTGTCTCAACGATCTTGTCCCAATACCCCTCAGCAAAATGGTGTTGCAGAACGTAAGAATCGTCACTTGTTGGATGTGACACGTACCTTACTTCTGTCTTTTTGATCAACCGTCTTCCTTCAACGGTGATTGGGTTTGATTCTCCTCACTTTCGCCTTTTTAAAACTCAGCCTGATTACAGTAGTTTACATACCTTTGGGTGTGTATGTTTTGTGCACCTCCCATCCACTGAAAGACATAATCTTGGAGCACAATCTGTCCAATGTGCATTTATGGGGTATAGTCAGTGTCATAAGGGTTTTGTGTATTATGATGTCTCTAACCGTCGTTTTCGCATTTCTAGGAATGTCACATTTTTCGATAATCAGTCTATGTTTCCTTGCTCTTCTCCTGGTTTGAATGATATTGCTATACATCCGCAATTTTTTGATAAAACAAGAATAGTTCCCACTTCCCCTTCCGACACTGATCCTGATCCTGCTCTTGATCCTGCCCCTGATCCTGATCCTGATCCTGATCCTGGTCCTGATTCTGATCCTGTATCGCCGGCACCACGGCGTTCTGGTAGAACGTCTCGAGCACTTGACAGATATTCCCCAGACAGGTTTGGTTCCTCACATACTGCTTTAACTGCTTCTCTAACTGGCACATCTATTCCTACTTGTTACTCGCAGGCTGTTAAAGATGTGTCTTGGGTCAATGCCATGAATGAGGAACTTCAGGACAACTTCACATGGGATATTGTTCGTTTCCCTTCTGGTATCAAACCCATAGGCTGTAAATGGGTTTATTCTGTGAAATTGAATTCTGATGGATCTCTCAATTGGTATAAGGCTCGATTGGTTGCTTTAGGCAACAGGCAGGAATATGGTATTGATTATGATGAGACCTTTGCACCGGTTGCTAAAATGACTACTGTTAGAATGATGCTCTCTATAGCTCCTTCTAATGGGCGGTCTCTCCACCAAATGGATGTCAAGAATGCATTTCTTCATGGCGACCTGACTGAAGATATTTATATGACTCCCCCTCAGGGGCTTTTCTCTTCATCTAAGGGGGTGTGCAAGCTCAAACGATCTCTATATGGTTTGAAACAGGCACCTAGAGCATGGTATGCGAAATTCCGTTCCACTCTACTTGGGTTCTCTTTTACTCAAAGTCAGTATGATTCGTCTTTGTTCATTCACCGCACATCTACGGGCATTGTTCTACTCCTTCTTTATGTTGATGATATGATCATTACGGGTTCTGATGCAGCATCCATACATGAAGTTAAACAAAAGCTTCAAGCCTCATTTCAAATGAAAGATCTTGGTCTGTTACATTATTTTCTTGGACTCGAGGTTCAATTCTACTTCTAAGGGCATATTTCTCCATCAGCATAAGTATGCCACCGACCTTATTGCTTTGGCTGGCCTCGAATCTGCTAATCCTGTGAATACTCCTCTTGAAGTTAATGTTAAATACCACCGTGACGAGGGTGAACTTTTGACTGATCCGTTATTGTATCGACAGCTCGTGGGTAGTCTTAACTACTCGACCATTACACGACCAGATATTTCATTTGCTGTTCAGCAAGTAAGTCAGTTCATGCATTCTCCTCGTCTTCTTCACCTGGCAGCGGTTCGTCGTATTATTCGCTACTTGAAAGGTACCTCTCAACGGGGTTTATTCTTTCCTAATGGAACCCCCTTACGTTGAGTGCCTACAGTGATGCTGATTGGGCTGGGTGTCTCGACACTCGCCGCTCTGTCACGGGTTGGTGCAAGTTTCTTGGTTCTTCGTTGATCTCTTGGAAAAATAAGAAGCAAGGGAGAGTCTCTAAATCCTCAACCTAATCGGAGTATCGTGCTATGTCTACGGCATGCTCCGAAATACTTTGGCTTCGTGGCCTTTTGCGTGAACTTGGATTTCCTCAAACCGAACCGACATCTCTCTATGCTGACAATACAAGTGCCATTCAGATTGTTGCAAATCCGGTTTTTCATGAGCGTACTAAGCATATCGAAATTGATTGTCATGCAATTCGTGAAGCCTATGATAATCACTTTATATCCATCCCTCATATCAATACTCAATTTCAAGTTGCAGACATTTTGACCAAAGTTGTTCCTTCTCAACGCCATCAGTTTCTTGTCAGCAAATTGATGCTCCTTGATGACCCGCATCAATTTGAGGGGGGATGTGAATAAGGAAAATAGGGAAGCTGTAAATAGTAGTTGTGTAGATTTATTTATATGCTTATGCTTTGGCCCAGACCCGTTAGGTTTTCTGAGAGACAAAGCTATTTAATCTCCTTTGTAATTGTATTCAACAACACAAAGACATTATCAATAAAACGAAACTACAGCTACTCTGTAGTCGCAAACGTAGGCAGTCTTTGGCCGAACTGCGTAAACAATACCATGTGTTATATTTGACATCTCCAATGCAATGGATGTCAACCCAGTTAATGGAGGACCATTGTTTGGTTTTTTTAGAGATAAAGTTGCAGAGAACGGTGTCCTTCCTTAGTGGAGTAGTACTGGTGGACTCATCGAGGCCCCAAACCGATAGTTGGGTATAGAATGCTTGATCAGCGTAGGCGTCTCCTTTTTGTTGTCGTTTTGGGAAATTTCTCAAGTGTATGATTCTTGGACGGATCTTGGTATGGGCATTTGCCGGATATGTATAATAGAGATAGTCAGTCTCAGATTGGGCATGTTTTATTTCAAACACATCTTGTCTTTTCATTGTACACATTTTGGGAACTGGTATCACATTGGTGCGTGGAAATATACATATACATGCCATATTTTGGTTCTAATTCTTATTTCTTATTAAGAGGAATATCATGTTTCGAAAATATTGCAATACTCTGATTGTTTTGAAAATGAGTTTTAAAAAAAATATATACTCATGTTTTCAGAGAGCATGAAGAGTATTTTTCCAAAATCATTTCATATTAAGAGTTCAGTTAACGTAATAACACTTCAAAAATCGGGGTGTTACACATTTCAACCCGGACATCTAGTTGAATGCACTCCTTAACTTGTGTCCACAAATGGTGAATTAATACTATCCATGAGTAAACCTTAGGTAATGTCAACAGAATTCTACTTAAGATCTAAACCTAATCTAATATAGATGGATTTTGGGGTGTTATATATCGAGATCACACCACACTTTCCTATACTATATATGTCTTTTTTTCTCAAACAATAGATCTCTCGACTGCTTGATGCTCTTCTAAGTGTAACTAAGATTGTTATTAAAACGGGTACTATGGAAATCACCTCGCAAAATCGTATTTAATTTTGAAGTTTTCTGGGTTGAGTACAACCATCATCTTAGTCCACAACCTTTGTGGCACCCACTGCTGATGTAACAAAATAAACGATAAAAGCATTGAAAAATATCACGAATTTATCGTCAAAATTATTGAGGGAAAAGACTGATCACTTTCCTTGATTCTAATAAGTGGGTTATTGCGGTTTGAACTATATCCATTGGTTGTTTAAAATACCCCTAGCTAGTGGGTTTGACAATAACTCACAAAGATTGTGATTAACAATTTTTTCACAAGTAACTAATGAGTTCATTCCAAGTGAGCCAGGACATCGAATAATATTTCACAAAATGGAACATTATCTAGAAGAAAAAGTATTTCATAACGGAAATTTCTAACAAAAGTACGAGGACCTTCTCTGTAAAAGGAACATATTTTCACAGACAAACTCAGACATAAGTAGCATTGATCAAGTCATGGAATGACTATAATTAATACCTCATTCCTTGAAGAATAAGCAGAAGAAACCCACATATTCACATTGCTAAAACTCTACTTGTATTTCATTGTTAAATCTCTTGAGGGAGAGTTTTGTCACCCATTATGGTCCTACCCGACTCGAGGGATTAGTCTCTGCAGTTGCGCGCAGAGGATATCCGGTTTATACCAAAAAAATATAGACATTTTGTACCGCATTTTAGCTTGTATAGTTGTTTAACTCCTGTGTTAAAAGTATAGATCACAATGTTTATTAAAACGGTGCTATACAAAAATATATTTTCAACAAACAAACTCAAGCACAATTGAAGATCAACATAATTGAAGTTATGTAATGATTATAAATATTTAATACCTCATTTTGTGAAGAAAGAAAGCAGAAGCAACACACATATATACATCGCTAAAGCTCTGCTTGAATTTCAAAATGATCACCTCAAAGTAGTTATCTTTGGCACATAAAATTTATGTACCTTATTTTTTGCTTGGATAGTTGTTTAACTCTCGTGTTAAAAGTTTTTAAAAGCTTGGTAGAAAAAATCTTTACTGCTTTAAATATCGCAACATCTGTTTGAAAGGTACATTGGTGTCTTTTTATGAAGTTGTGTTGTAGATGATAAGGTTAGTCAGAAGATACTCACAAGTTATATCAAATATCTCTAATATCTATTTATTCAAATATATCTCCAATAAAATTACTATTTTGGATCTCTTATTAACAAGACACATATCTAATTTAAGGGTAAAAATGTCACTACCATATATTTCTTTCTTTTTCTTCTTACACTCTCTTTCTTTTCTTTTTCTCTTTCTTTTTACTCTCTTTCCACCTTTTCTTTTCTCCTACACTCTCTTTCTTACTTTTTTCTATTTACTTTATTTTTATTTTTCCCATAAACAATTATTCTCTTTCTCTTATGACTTCACTTTAGTTTTTTTAACTAAATTTTTAAATTTATACCAACACTACTCTACTAAAATTAGCTATAAAAATGTAAATGAGTCACACATAAAAACAAAACAAAAACCTATTACTTTTTTGGAAAAAAATATTTATTATTAATAATCTACAATCTTTCTTTTATCATCTACTATAATCTACTGATTAATATTTAAATAAAATATTTCTTATTGATAATCTACTATTTCTCTTTTAGTCTCTACTATAATCTACTAATCAACAAAAATAATCAATTGAAATTACGAGATAACTGCATTGATATATAAAAAAACACAGGATAACTGCACTGATATATCAAAAAACTCAATATTAATATTTGTCATTGATAATTTAAATTTTTAAAGACTACTGAACTGGACCTTGCGAAAGGTGATCAGTTCCTTTGATTAGATGGGTAAGTTCCTTTGCTGATGTTGGCTCTTTGACTCAGGTGCGTGAGGCGTTGTAACCGACCTCGACTTGTGGTTGGTCGCGTTCGGAGCTCCCGCGGGGTGTACGTGCAATGGTACTCCAACGCCCAAGTCAGTTGGGTGAATTTCGAGCAGAGTAACGATATGATTGTTTGTGCGTACCTTTTAGCTGAGGTCAGACCCCTGTATATATAGCGTTTGAGGTTCTGCGGGCGACCATCGGATCGCATGTGGCTTAATATCTGTCGTTGATCTGTGAATCTAGGTTGTGTTAGCGCTGCTTCACTACTGGGACGCTCTAGGCCGGCCCAGTTACTTGTCTTGTAACAATTATAATTAACTCCAAAATATGTTTTTAGAAAGTAATTGCAATTTCAAGTTTAATACCCAGATAATGTGGCATTAATCTAATACATGAACAAGTACAAGTAACTCTAAGGTATGTTTTAGATGGTAAGTTATTAAGTTCATTTTTAATACCTATATTCTTATAAAACCAAGTGAAGGCGTTGATATCATTGGGTGAAGATATATCTATATAGCTTTTTCTCACACTCTCCGGTATGTCTCCTATCCTCTCACCTTCTTCTAGTTTTATGCCTTCATCTTCTTTTAATAAAATCAATCAAGATCTTGACAAAGATCTTTGCAATCTCGGTCAAACTTCTTTTAATGAGAATCAATCCTTTTCAAACCAAGTTTTCAAAAAAGAAACCTGTTTTGAAAATCAATCTTTTAAAATTATCAATCAAAACAAAGATCAAAACAAAGATCTTTGCAATCTTGGTCAGTCCTCTCTTAATGAGAACCAATCCTTTTCAAACCAAGTTTTCAAAAAAGAAACGTGTTTTGAAAATCAATCTTCCTTATCTAAGTTTACCATAGATAAGGAATCCCTTAGAAAAGAATTTTACTCTGAGGAATGGTCTCCTCACAGGGTATGGTTCTTCAAACATTACCAAGGAAACAATAGAAGGTCTATCCAAGAAAAATTCTATAAATTCCTTTAAAGTGTCAAGCTCAATATCCCTTTCTTTAAATGGTTTGGCATGTATACCATTAGAAAGAAAATCATTTACCCTTTCCAATATGTTTCTTTAGTTGGTAAAAAACAGGGTATTCCTCTGATTCCTGCTAAAAACCCCAAAATCCCCTTTGCTCTTAACAGCAAAGACCAATCTACTCCTGTCATGGCCTCCCCCTCCAAAACCAAACCTGAGGAAGGACCTATCTCTGTCAAAGACATCAGGGACCTCACGGAGCAATCCAATTACACAAACAAATATCCCCAAGCTTTAAGCATTTCTACCAAAATAGAAAACCTTGTTGTCAATCATGACTGGCAACGTGTTTATCGTGTTAAACACAATAACGCGGAGAAACTCTTAACCAAAGTCAACAAACAGCTTGCCCTTCTTAAAACTATGGCCCCTGGCACTCCCTCAACAGAGAGTATTAGGTCCACCAAAGCATTGGAAGAAACCTCTTCTGATAACTCAGGAGATATGGCCAACAAACCAAGCTACAAACCACCAAAACAGTATAGAAAGAAGCAGGTTAGTAAACCTAAAACTCAGGCTACTAGCCAATCTACCAAGAAGCAGCATGATATCCCCAAAAGGCCTATCACTTGCTTCACTTGTGGCAAAACTGGTCACAAGAGCAAAACCTGTAGGATCGTAAGGAAGCTTAAAGCCCTTAGGTTAGATCCTAGTATCAAAACCAATATCATCAATTGCTTCAAAAGTGACAGAACCAGTCATACTAACAGGTATGATAGGATCAAAGGGAAACTTAAAGCCCTAGATTTAGATCCTGAAACCTCAGATAAGGTTAATAAATTATTAATTCTATCTTCAAAAAATGGTTCTGACACTAGCTCAGAATCCACTAACCATTCTTCTGAAACCCCTATCCAAACCCAGAAGAATGTGTTAATCAATCAGCAGTTAATCATTAATCACCATAATAACCATTGGTTCAGAAACAACCCATCTCTTGAGGCTTCTGCTTCCAAGAATGTTAAAAAATCCACTAGTGATTGTTTAGGTCAGATTGATATTAATCTGCTCTCAGTTATTATTCAATTCTTTGAAGCTAATGCATCCTCTTTTTCTTTTCAAAAAACGAAGGATGATACAATAGCTGGTTACCCAGGGCAACCTACAAAAACGAATTATATCCTTAGGAAAGGTCTCTCTGCAAATCTTTTCAATACAAATATCTTTTCTAATTCTGGCCTGAATTCCGATTTTAAACAGAATCAAGTTGAAATAGATAAGAATATCAATATCAATTTCCATATCTTTTCTGGTCATTATAACTGGAACGTTATCTTTGACCTTAAAATTACTTTTTCAGAATTCCAAAATACTCTGAAAAGGTTTATTAATCCTCACACCAGTTCTCCCATTGTTGGTATTTTACCTCAAACAGATTATGGTTTTCTTGATCCCAATATCCAAGGAACCTTTGTTCATACCAATATAAATACCAGGTCTTGTTATAAGTATCTTGGTCAAACAGATAAAATCCAACTGCAAAGTCTCTTTGATTGTCCATATATCTCAGAGTCTTTTCAGCAACACAACAATCACGTTAAAACCTTTTTGATCAAAAGAGATGTTTTAGCAAAAGATTTAGCTGTCTCTGAATCTCAATCCAATCTACTTATTCAAAAGTTTCCTATTTGTATTACTTATAATTTTGCAAGAGGAACTTTACAAAAGGATCATCATCCTAGTAATCCTATTATCTGCTTCAGATGTGGTAAGTCAGGTCACATAAGCAGAAACTACAGGGTCATAGGAAGACTCAAATCTCTAAAGCTTGATCCTGATATTAAAGACAAGGTTAGCAATTTGTTAGCCCAATCTTCAAAAGAATCCTCTGGTAATTCTTCTGAAAACCTAAATCAAACCCAGGAGGATGATTTAACTGACTCCTCTAATCAAATTAGCATCCTCACCAGAGAACAGGATCTTCTCTTTGAGGCAAAACCCCCTAAAAGTCCTCTCATAACCAATAGGTTCAATCTTAGAAATACCCTTAAGAGGTTAGAGAGAACTAGTGTTAAACCTGTTACTATTCAAGATCTTCAATTTGATATTAACAATTCAAATATCGAAGTTAAAGATCTGAAGCAGAAACAGGCTAATCACCAGTCAATCATTGATCAGTGGAAAAGTTATGTGACTAGTTCATCTTCTGAAAAACCTGATTCTGAAGAACCCATTGATGACTTCCTAGGTCTTATCAATCATGTTAGAATTCAAAGATTCTACATAAACATCAATATTGTCATAGGTGATTCCACCCTTGAAACTGTTGCTTTGTTTAACACTGGAACAGGTTCAAATTGCATCTTAAAAGGTCTTATTCATACAAAACATTTTGAAAAGACTTCCAAACAACTTAGTGCTGCTAATAGCTCTAAGTTAAAAATCAATTTTAAAATTGATACCTCCTTTCTTCTTGTTAAGGATTTGAAAAACAAAGTGATTTTAGGAACTCCTTCCATAATATCACTCTTCCCTTTTCAAATTACTAAGGAAGGTATAAAAGCCCAGCATTTGGGACAATCAATTATTTTTAAGTTTTTGAGAAAACCTTTTATCAGGAACTTAAAATCTATTTCTTATCAAACTAATTTTCTGAAAGAAAAAATCTCTTTTAGGAATATTGACTATCAGTTGCAAAACCAGGATAGTCAACTCAAAATCAAAAGTCTCTTAGAACAAATTAAATCTACTATTTGTTCTAACCCTCTCAATGCTTTATGGGAAAGAAGCCATCATATAATTGAACTTCCTTATGGAAAGGAGTTTCAAGATAGGCAAATCCCTACCAAAGGCAGATTGATTCAAATGAATCATGAACTTCTCGTTATTTGTCAGGAGAAAGTTAAAGACCTTTTGGATAAAAAACTTATTCGCAAGAGTGAGGGTCCATGGTCTTGTTCTGCCATTTATGTCAATAAACGAGCTGAGATCAAAAAGGAAACTCCCAGCCTTGTTGTTGTTTACAATCCTCTAAATCATGCTCTTTACTGGATTAGGCACCCTATTCCCAACAAGAAAAATCTCCTTAAAAGATTTCTTGATGCAAAGGTCTTCTCTAAAATTAACATGAAATCTGGTTTTTGGCATAAAACTGCTTTCACTGTCCCCTTTTGTCAATATCAATGGAACGCTCATTCTGAATTTCAAATGGTCATGAATGAGAATTTCAATCAAAATTCAAAATTTGCCATTATCTATATTGATGATGATTTAACTTATTCTCAATCGTTTTACCAGCATCTCTAGCATATCAGCATATTCATATCTGCTATTAAAAGAGATGATCTTGCTGTCTCCAAAACGAAAATCAATTTATTTCAAACAAAATTTAGATTTCTTGGTCACAACGTTCACCAAGGAACAATCATCCCTATCAGTAGAACTATTGAGTTCTCTGGTAAATTTCCCAACCAGATCATTGACAAAACCAAGTTGCAGAGGTCCTTTGAGTACCCCAACTATGTCTCTGATTTCTCCCCTCAAATCAGCAAGAGAAATTCTTCAAAAGGTATGAACCCTAATCTTTCTCTTAATCCCAATTTAATTGTTTTCCAAAACATTTTTATCAAAATTTCTTTGTTTTTACCTATTAATAGCGTCCCTGAACAAGACGATCGTAGTGCCCCAGGCATGAAAAACTGTTCTCACACCGTAGAACATGGTGATTGTAGTGCTCCAGGCATGAAAAATTGTTCTCACACCCTGGATCATGGTGATTATATTGCTTGCACGAAAAATTGTTCTAAAAACGCCCTTGATCATGGCGATTGTAGTATCATCAGTGATATGAAAAACTGGTCTTGGTTCATCAATCATTCCTCTCTCAACCATCATCAGCTGGAGAAGACAACTGTTCTGGGGCATATTCCCCTAACAGGCATCAATAATTTCAGCAATTTCTAAAAAATCATGCCAGTAAACAAGTGGCAGACAAAAGACATCTTCATCATCACAAGAAACAAAGAAGTCAATCATGCCATCATCAAAGGCATCTTCAATCAAATCCTCCGCAAAGCAAATAGTATTATTTCACCAACAAATTGTTGTTTCTTGTTTACGTGGCCCCTCTAGTCAAAGCCACAGCAATCATGGCAGACAAAGAGCATCTCTACTTTTGTCCCCCACCAATTCAAATCATCACAAGCAGACAAGAGGAATCTGCTTTCATCATTTCATTCCTTGCCACCTGGCAAAAGCTTCAATCATGGCAGACAAGAGGAATCCACTTTTGTCACCTTTCAAGACTCCACGGTTCAAGACCTTGGATACCAAACAGTACCGGTTACCAGTCCATTGTTCAAGTGCATAGTACCGGTCAACAATTGAAGACTCATGTGCACAGTGCAGGTCACCTGAGTGCACAGTCCAAGTCAACAGTCATTGGATTCCAAACAGTAGTCCTTTACTGTTCCTTCCGGTTAGTAACCGGTTACTATTCAATCTTTCAATTATATATACGTGCTTAGGTAATTGTTAGAGGCACGCTTCTCATTACGCTTCACTCTGCTTCTCTCTCTAAGTTCTAGTGAGAACCCAGAGCTTTGTAAGCTTCAATCTTCTCTTCTCTTCTCTTCTCTTCTTCAATCTTCAAACTCTGTAACTCATAGACAGTTTACTGTCTCAATCATGGAAGGCTTTGCCTCCTAATCTATCTATCTATCTTTATTTTCTGCACTTTTATTTATTTATTTGTTGCATTCTGTATGCTACCTACTTCCCCTCTGTCTCTTTAATTTCTTTTAACTTCTAATTCCGATCCCTATCTGGTATCAAAGCCTATAAAGTGGCAAGGAACTCTTTCTCCTGTAAAGCAGGAAGGGAGGCTCTCCGACTTGCCCGACCAGAGACGTACTTTTGGTTGGCTAGCTGATAGGTACCGTGTGGCTGCAATCGGGTAGGTGCCTACTCGGCGGGAGGACGGTTGGCCGGGAGTGGTTGGATGCCGTCTAGCCCCGTTTGATACTGGTAACCCCCCAGTATAAACACATTCTCCAAAAGAAGGAGTAAGATGGGTGCTCTGATATCGTATTGCCGGCAACGACGTACTGTTGCTGTGTGATCGGTTGACGATCCCTATCTGGTATCAGAGCCAGATGGTGGAAGTAGGAATGGGGTATTAACTTTGAAGTTTAACTTTGCTTATCTAAACTATGCTTTACAGTTACTTATTTATGTTCTTAATTAATTAAGAACATAAATAGGGGGTATTAATATTGAAAGTTTTATGAAAATACAAAGTACATTATACTATAGTGTACTCTTTGACTATAGCTAAACAGCCAAATGCGAACGTCAATACAGGAGTCAGGCAAGGGCAGTTTTCACTGCTGTATTTTCTCAATTTACACCTCTTGGGGGGCCCCAATGTGGGTATGACCATGGGTTTTGAGAAATCCTATAGTCAATTTGTCTACTATTTTATAATTAATATTTATTATTTATGTTTTTATTCATCTGGATCATATTCTGCAGTTTAATTACAAAGTGTTCTTTATAAGGCTTGATGTACTCTTTATATATTTCCTTTTGAATTATTACTTATTCATCTATTTTATATTCTGCAAATTAATTATTTATGCTTTTGATCAAACGGATAAAAGGCTTCTAAAATATTTTGTTCAAAACTCTTTGTGTAAGAGGATGGTTCTCAAGAGCGACCCACGTGTATTTACATGGCATCCGTAAGTCCCGTTGGATAGGGCAAAAATAAGCCCATAAATTAACCGTCGTACTGGACAGTGTATGGTCAAAACTTGTCTTGAGGTTCCTCAACCAAAGAGCATAAATATTTAAGAAAATTCTTTTGTTTGATCATATTACAAACATAATTAATTTGAAGAATATAAAATAGATGAATAAGTAATAATTCAAAAGGAAATATATAAAGAGTACATAAAGCCTTATAAAGAACACTTCGTAATTAAACTGCAGAATATGATCGAGATGAATAAAAACGTAAATAATAAATATTAATTATAAAATAGTAGACAAATTGACTATAGGATTTCTCAAAACCCATGGTCATACCCACTAATATAATTCAATTTGTCTACTATTTTATAATTAATATTTATTATTTATGTTCTTATTCATCTGGATCATATTCTGCAGTTTAATTACAAAGTGTTCTTTATAAGGCTTTATGTACTCTTTATATATTTCCTTTTGAATTATTACTTATTCATCTATTTTATATTCTGCAAATTAATTATTTATGCTTTTGATCAAACGGATAAAAGGCTTCTAAAATATTTTGTTCAAAACTCTTTGTGTAAGAGGATGGTTCTCAAGAGCGACCCACTTGTATTTACATGGCATCCGTAAGTCCCGTTAGATAGGGCAAAATAAGCCCATAAATTAACTGTCGTACTGGACAGTGTATGGTCAAAACTTGTCTTGAGGTTCCTCAACCAAAGAGCAGAAATATTTAAGAAAATTCTTTTGTTTGATCATATTACAAACATAATTAATTTCTTTAATATGATTTAGAAAATAACTTTTAATTCATGTTTAAATATATTCTGAGGTGACTATTGCCTTGTCTTGTAACAATTATAATTAACTCCAAAATATGTTTTTAGAAAGTAATTGCAATTTCAAGTTTAATACCCAGATAATGTGGCATTAATCTAATACATGAACAAGTACAAGTAACTCTAAGGTATGTTTTAGATGGTAAGTTATTAAGTTCATTTTTAATACCTATATTCTTATAAAACCAAGTGAAGGCGTTGATATCATTGGGTGAAGATATATCTATATAGCTTTTTCTCACACTCTCCGGTATGTCTCCTATCCTCTCACCTTCTTCTAGTTTTATGCCTTCATCTTCTTTTAATAAAATCAATAAAGATCTTGACAAAGATCTTTGCAATCTCGGTCAAACTTCTTTTAATGAGAATCAATCCTTTTCAAACCAAGTTTTCAAAAAAGAAACCTGTTTTGAAAATCAATCTTTTAAAATTATCAATCAAAACAAAGATCAAAACAAAGATCTTTGCAATCTTGGTCAGTCCTCTCTTAATGAGAACCAATCCTTTTCAAACCAAGTTTTCAAAAAAGAAACGTGTTTTGAAAATCAATCTTCCTTATCTAAGTTTACCATAGATAAGGAATCCCTTAGAAAAGAATTTTACTCTGAGGAATGGTCTCCTCACAGGGTATGGTTCTTCAAACATTACCAAGGAAACAATAGAAGGTCTATCCAAGAAAAATTCTATAAATTCCTTTAAAGTGTCAAGCTCAATATCCCTTTCTTTAAATGGTTTGGCATGTATACCATTAGAAAGAAAATCATTTACCCTTTCCAATATGTTTCTTTAGTTGGTAAAAAACAGGGTATTCCTGTGATTCCTGCTAAAAACCCCAAAATCCCCTTTGCTCTTAACAGCAAAGACCAATCTACTCCTCTCATGGCCTCCCCCTCCAAAACCAAAATTGAGGAAGGACCTATCTCTGTCAAAGACATCAGGGACCTCATGGAGCAATCCAATTACACAAACAATATCCCCAAGCTTTAAGTGTTTCTACTCGGTTAGAAAACCTTATTGTCAAACCTGACTGGCAACGTATTTGTCGTGTTAAACAGAGAAACTCTTAGCCAAAGTCAACAAACAGCTTGCCCTTCTTAAGACTATGGCCCCTGGCACTCCTTCACCAGAGAGTATTAGGTCCACCAAAGTGTTAGAAGAAACCTCTTCTGATAACTCAGGAGATATGGCCAACAGAACCAAGCTACAAACCACCAAAATAGTATAGAAAGAAGCTGGTTAGTAAACCTAAAACTTAGGCTACTAGCCAATCTACCAAGAAGCAGCATGATATCCCCAAAAGGCCTATCACTTGCTTCACTTGTGGCGAAACTGGTCACAAGAGCAAAACCTGTAGGATCGTAAGGAAGCTTAAAGCCCTTAGGTTAGATCCTAGTATCAAAACCAATATCATCAATTGCTTCAAAAGTGACAGAACCAGTCACACTAACAGGTATGATAGGATCAAAGGGAAACTTAAAGCCCTAGATTTAGATCCTGAAACCACAAATAAGGTTAATAAATTATTAATCCTATCTTCTAAAAATGGTTCTGACACTAGCTCAGAATCCACTAACCATTCTTCTGAAACCCCTATCCAAACCCAGAGGAATGTGTTAATCAATCAGCAGTTAATCATTAATCACCATAATAACCATTGGTCTGGAAACAACTCATCTCCTGAGGCTTCTTCTTCCAAGGATGTTAAAAAATTCACTATTGATTTTTTAGGTCAGATTGATATTAATCTTCTCTCAGCTATTATTCAGTTCTTTAAAACTGATGCATCCTCTTTTCCTTTTCAAAAAACGGAGGATGAAACAATAGCTGGTTACCCAGAGCAACCTACCAAAACTAGGTATATCCATAGGAAAGGTCTCTCTGTAAATCTTTTCAATACAAATATCTTTTCTAATTCTGACCTGAGTTCTGGTTTTGAACAGAATCAAGTCAAAATAGATAAGAATATCAATATCAATTTTAATGTCTTCTCTGGTCATTATAACTGGAACGTTAGCTTTGGCCTTAAAATTACTTTTTCAAAATTCCGAAATACTCTGAAAAGGTTTATCAATCCTCATACCAGTTCTCCCATTATTGACATTTTACATCAAACATGTTATGGTGTTCTTAATGCCCAAGTAACCTTTGTTTATGTCAATACTAATACCAGGTCTTTTCAGCAACACAGCAATCACGTTAAAACCTTTTTGATCAAAAGAGATGTTTTAGCAAATAATTTAGCTGTCTCTGAATCTCAATCCAATTTACTTATTCAAAAGTTTCCTATTTGTATTATTTATAATGCAAGAGGAACTTTACAAAAGGATCATCATCCTAGTAATCCTATTGTCTGCTTCAAATGTGGTAAGTCATGTCACATAATCAGAAACTGCAGGGTCATAGGAAAACTCAAAGCTCTTAAATTTGATCCTGATATTAAGGAAAAGATTAACAATTTGTTAGCCCAATCTTCAGAAGAATCCTCTGATCATTCTTCGGAAAACCTAAATCAAATCCAGGAGGCTGATTTAACTGATTCCTCTAATCAAATTAGTGTCCTCACCAGAGAACAGGATCTTCTCTTTGAGGCAAACCCCCCTAAAAGTCCTCTTCTAACCAATAGGTTCAATCTTAAGAATACCTTTAAGAGGTTAGAAAAAACTACTGACAAACCTGTTACTACTCAAGACCTTCAAATCAAAGTTAAAGGTCTGAATCTAAAACAGGCTAATCACCAGTCAATCACTGACCAATGGAAAGATCATGAGGATAGTTCATCCTCTGATATACCTAAGTCTGATAAAGACGAAGAAGTCATGAATGATTTCCTTGGTCTAATCAATTATGCCAGGATTCAAAAATCCTACATAAACATCAATATTGTCATGGGTGATTTCATCCTTGAAACTGTCACTATGTTTAACACTGGGACAGATTCAAATTGCATCTTAAAAGGTCTTATTCATATAAAATATTTTGAAAAGACTTCTAAACAACTTAGTGGTGCTAATGGCTCTAAGTTAAAAATCAATTTTAAAATTGATACCTCCTTTCTTCTTAAGAATTGGAAAAAGGTGATTCTAGGAACTCATTCCATAAGATCACTCTTCCCTTTTCAAATTACTAAGGAAGGTATAAAAGCCCAGCATTTGGGACAACCAATTGTTTTTAAGTTTTTGAGAAAACCTTTTATCAGGAACTTAAAACCAATTTCTTATCAAACTAATTTTCTAAAAGAAAAAATCTCTTTTAAGAATATTGACCATCAGTTGCAGAAACAGGATAGTCAATTCAAAGTCAAAAGTCTCTTAGAACAAATCCAATCTACTATTTGTTCCAACCCTCCCATTGCCTTCTGGGAAAGAAGCCATCATAGAATTGAACTGCCTTATGAAAAGGATTTTCAAGATAGGCAAATCCCTACCAAAGGCGGATTGATTCAAATGAATCATAAACTTCTCCTTATTTGTCAGAGGAAAGTTAAAGACCTTTTAGATAAAAAACTTATTCCCAAGAATAAGAGTCCATGGTCTTATTCTGCCATTTATCTCAATCAAGCTCTTTGCTGGATTAGGTACCCTATTCCCAACAAGAAAAATCTCCTTAAAAGATTTCTTGATGCAAAGATCTTCTCTAATTTTGACAAAAGTTCTGGTTTTTGGCAATTAAAAGAAGAGGACAGGTATAAAACAGCTTTCACTGTCCCTTTTTGTCAATCTAAATGGAGCACTCATTCTGAATTCCAAAAAATCATGAATGAGAATTTCAATCAAATTTCAAAATTTGCCATTATCTATATTGATGATGATTTAACTTATTCTCAATCGTTTTACCAGCATCTCAAGCAAATTAGCATATTCATATCTGCTATTAAAAGAAATGATCTTGCTGTCTCCAAAGCGAAAATCAATTTATTTCAAACAAAAATCAAATTTCTTGGTCACATCATTCACCAGGAAACGATCATCCCTATCAGCAGAGCTATTGAGTTCTATGATAAATTTCCCAATCAAGTCATTGGCAAAACCCAGTTGCAGAGGCTCCTTGAGCGCCTTAACTATGTCTCTGGTTTCTCCCCACAAATCAGCAAGAGAAATTCTTCAAAAGGTATAAACCCTAATCTTTCTCTTAATCCCAATTTAATTGTTTTCCAAAACATTTTCATCAAAATTTCTTTGTTTTTACCAATTAATAGCGTCCTTGAACAAGACGATTGTAGTGCCCCAGGCATGAAAAAAGTTCTTACACCCTAGAACATGGTGATTGTAGTGCCCCAGTCATGAAAAACTGTTTTTACACCCTAGAACATGGTGATTGTAGTGCCCAGGCATGAAAAACTGTTCTTACATTCTGGAACACGGTGATTGTAGTGCTTGCACGAAAAACTGTTCTAAAAACTCCCTTGATCATGGCGACTGTAGTATCATCAGTGATATGAAAAACAGGTATTGGTTCATCAATCATTCCTCTCTCAGCCATCACCAGCTGGAGAAGACAACTGTTCTGGGGCATATTCCCCTAACAGGCATCAATAATTTCATCAATTTCAAGGTAATCATGCCAGTAGAAAAGTGGCAGACAAAAGGTATCTTCATCATCACATAAAACAAAGTATTCAATCATGCCATCATCAAAGGCATCTTCAATCAAGTCCTCCGTAAAGCAAATAGTGCCTTGTCACCAATTAGCACTATTTCTTGGATTCCAAACAGTCCAAATCAAAGCCACGGCAATCATGGCAGACAAAGAGCATCTCTGCTTTCGTCCCCCACCAATTCAAAATCATCTCAAAGCAGACAAGAGGAATCTGCTTTCATCATATCATTCCTTGCCACCTGGCAAAAGCATCAATCATGGCAGACAAGAGGAATCCACTTTTGTCACCTTTCAAGACTCCACGGTTCAAAACCTTGGATACCAAACAGTACCGGTTACTAGTCCACTGTTCAAGTGCATAGTACCGGTCAGCAATTCAAGACTCATGTGGTATCAGAGCCAGATGGTGGAAGTAGGAATGTAGATATTAACTTTGAACTGTTGGTTACTTATTTGAGTTATGCTTTGCAATTAATTATAATTTGTTCATATTCATATAAGTGCCAAATATGGATATTAATTCTGAAATTAATATATATACTAAGTGTTATACTATAGTGTGCTCCTTGACTATAGCTAAACAGCCAAATGAGTACGTCAATACAGGCGTCAGGCAAGGGCAGTGTTTACTGCTGTATTTTCTCAATTTACACCTCTTGGGGGGCCCCAATGTGGGTATGACCATGGGTTTTGAGAAATCCTATAGTCAATTAGTCTACTATTTTATGACTAATAATTGTGAAAAGTGAATGATGTCATTATTCATCTATGTTTATACCTTGCAGGATTTACCTACATCCTTAAACACTTAATGAAGTACTCTGCTATATACTTACTTTGAGTTATTAATTGTATATCTATGTTATATTCCGCATATTTAATTAATTATGTGTCTATGATCAAAAAAAATTTAAAAATCTCTTTTTTATAAAAATTTTGCTATCTCTTTTGACTATGGAAGTCTTGTAAGAATAACTGGAAATCTCGCTAATGACGAATGGTATGTGAGATGCATAAAAACCCAGAAGATGGTGAAGGGTCGCATAAATACCACCCTGAGAGATAATTATTCTTAACTAATCCTTGGTCTAAAGAGGAAGTTTTTGAAAACTCTTTGTTTTTGATCATATGATTGACATATTTTAAATACAGGATATAACTTAGAATGTAATTGGTAAACCAGGTCTGCTATATAACTGTATTTACTTTAGGATTATTTACTGTATAAAGGTTGTTTCCACTCCAAAGTATAAATTAGAAAATAATTCTTTTATTCAAGTCTTAATATCCATTATGGTGGCCTTATACTGATCTTCGAACAAGACATGGTTAACTCCACAAGCATTCTCCAGAAGGTAATTAACTAGTTCATGTTTAATACTTATATTTCTATGTATACCAAATGAAGGCTTTTTGATATCAATGGGTGAGGAAATTTTCTTCATATCTGTAAAATGCTTTCCTCACACGTTCTTGAACCCATTTCTGATAAGTCACCTACATCTTCATCAACACCTTCATCTCAACCTTCTCTAAATGAGAATCAATCTTTTTCAAACCAAGTTTTCAAAAAAGAAACCTGTTTTGAAAACCAATCTTCCTTAGCTGAGTTTACCATAGATAAGGAATCCCTTAGGAAAGATTTCTATTCTGAGGAATGGACTCCTCACAGAATATGGTTCTTTCAAAATTACCAGGGACACAAAAAACAAAAAATCCAAGAGAAATTTTATAAATTTCTCAATCAAGTAAAGTTCAATATCCCCTTCTTTGATTGGTTTCATGCATATATCATCAAGGAAAATATTGACTACCCTTTCCAAACTGACATGGTTGGTAGAAAAACCCTAGACGTTATCACTGTTTGGCATCTTAAAGATGGCCAAATGGTTCATTCTGAGCTGCCACCTAAAGTCCCCATTGCTCTCAACAGCAAAGACCAATCTACTCCTGTTATGGCCTCCCCTTTCAAAACTAAAATTAAGGAAGGACCTGTCTCTGCCAAAGACATCAGAGACCTCATGGAGCAATCCAATTACACAAACAAGTACCTCCAAGCTTTAGGTGATTCTAACAGTAGTAGGAAAGGCAAAGAGATTTGTCTTGACTCTTTTAGAACTGAACCATCTTCATCTTCTACCCAGTTGGAGAAACCTCTTTTCAATCCTTACAAGGTTTCCAAAAACTTCAAAAATACCCTTCGGCGTAATGATCCCAAAGATCACATCAAAAAGGAAGTTGATGACGCCAAAAATGAACTCTTAGCCAAGGTTAAAGAGCAATTAGTTCTCCTTAGAACAACTGCCCCTGACACACCTTCACCTAAGAGTAAAATCATCAATATGCTTGATGAAGCCTCTTCTAATCACTCAGAGGAAACCAATCCAGAGGACAAAGTCAGTCCTATCATCTACAATCCCAAGAACCAATGGAAAAGAGAAACAAAACTTTATTATCCTAGAGCCACGGCCCCTGACCTTCTCTTAGAAGAAAAGGAGACCAACATCAAAAGCTTTAGTGCTAATAATGTCTATGAATGGAACATTGATGGAGAAAATGATATGGCATAACCAAAATTCTTCAAAACATGACTATGGTTGCCACTGCTTATGAAACCTCCAACAATTGTCCAGAAAACATGATCGTAGAAATCCTTGTTGCAGGATTTTGTGGTCAACTCAAAGGTTGGTGGGATAATTATCTCACTGATAACGCCAAACAAGGTATCCTCACTGCAGTCAAGCTTGACTCCAGTGGCATCCCTATCCTAGATGAGGAAGGCAGTATCCCTGATGCTGTCAATACCCTTATCTTTACGATCGCCCAACATTTTATTGGAGATCCCTCTTTAATTAAAGATAGGTCTGTAGAATTATTATCCAATCTTAGGTGTAAGACCCTTGGTGACTTTAGATGGTATAAAGACACCTTTTTGACAAGAGTTTACACCAGAGAAGATAGCCAACAAGCTTTCTGGAAAGAGAAATTCTTGGCTGGTCCTCCCAAATCCTTAGGTGACAAAGCCAGGGATAAACTTCGTAGCCAAAACCCTGATGGCATCATCCAATATCAGCAATTAAGTTATGGTCAACTTATTGCCATTATCCAATGTGTTGCCTTGAAAATTTGTCAAGACGACAAAATCCAGCAACAACTATCCAAAGAAAAGGGCCAAAACTCTAAGGATTTAGGGACCTTCTGTGAACAATTTGGTCTTCCCTGTGCTAAAAAGGCCAGGTCTAAGCCCAAACCAAAATCCAATAACGCCCTACCTAGACCTAACTACTATTGGGAAAGACGTTTCAATAGACCCAAACCTCAACCTACGGGTCGACCCGAAGGAAAGCATTATGAGAATAATGACAAACCTAGGGATCCAATTGTCTGCTTCAAGTGTGGCAAACCAGGCCACATCAGTAGAAATTGCAGAAGGTTTTTAGGGAAACTCAAAACCCTAAAACTTGACCCAGATCTTGAGGATAAGATCAATAATCTGTTAGTTCAATCCTCAGAAGATAATGATGTAGGATCTTCTGACCAATCTCCAGATAACCTAAACCAAATTCAAGAAGATGACTTAACAGACTCCTCCGATCACATTAATGTCCTCACTAGAGAATAGGACCTTCTCTTTGAAGCCATTAATGCTATCCCTGACCCTCAGGAGAAGGCTAAGTACCTTAACAAATTAAGGGCCACCCTTGAGTCAAAACCTCCCAACAACCCTCTCGTAACCAATAGGTTTAACCTTAAAGATACCTTTAAGAGGTTAGAGAGAACCAGTGCAAAACCTGTTACTATTCAAGATCTTCAATCTGAGATTAACAATTTAAAAACTGAAATCAAAGATCTTAAACAGAAACAGGCTGAGCATCAATCAACCCTAGATCAATGGAAGACTCATTGGCCTGAAAATGATTCATCTTCTGAAATACCTGCTACTGAAGAGGATGAAAAGGTTGAAACACCCGATGATGATTTCTTAGGGATTATCAATTATGTCATAATTCAAAAGTTTTATATAAACATCAAAATCATCATAGGTGAGTTCACCCTTGAGACAGTTGCCCTCTTTGATACTGGGGCAGACTCTAATTGCATCCTTGAAGGTCTTATTCCTACAAGGTATTTTGAAACAACTTCTGAGCAACTCAGTGCTGCTAACGGCTCTAAACTCAGAATCAATTACAAACTATCCTCGGCTATTATTGAAAATCAAAATTTCAAAATTGACACATCCTTCTTACTTGTTAAGGATTTGAAAAACAAAGTGATCTTAGGAAGCCCTTTCATAAGGTCACTTTTTCCCTTTCAAATAACTGAGGATGGCATAATAGCCCAGCATCTAAGGAAACCCATTATATTCAAGTTCTTAAGAAAACCTTTCATTAGGAACTTGAACCCAATCTCTTACAAGAGAAACCAAATCATTTTCCTTAGGGAAGAGATATCTTTTAGGAACGTTGACAGTCAGCTGCATAAAAGAGATAATCAGCTTAGGATTAAAAGCCTCTTAGAACAAATCCAATCTACTATTTGTTCTGACCTACCCAATGCTTTCTGGGAAAGAAAGCACCTCATTGTTGAACTTCCTTATGAAAAGGATTTTCAGGATAGACAAATCCCTACCAAAGCTAGGCCTATCCAAATGAACCAAGATCTCCTTCTCTTCTGTCAGAAAGAAATCAAAGACCTTCTGGCAAAAGGGCTCATTCGCAAGAGTAAAAGCCCTTGGTCCTGTTCTGCCTTTTATGTCAATAAGCAGGCTGAGATCGAAAGAGGAACCCCTAGATTGGTCATCAATTACAAACCACTCAATCAAGCTCTTTGCTGGATTAGGTACCCTATACCTAACAAAAAGGATCTCCTCAAGAGACTCCATGATGAAAAGATCTTTTCAAAGTTTGACCTGAAATCTGGGTTTTGGCAAATACAAATCAAAGAAGAAGACAGGTACAAAACTGAATTCACTGTCCCTTTTGGTCAATATGAATGGAACGTTATGCCTTTTGGCTTGAAAAACGCTCCTTCTGAATTCCAAAGGATCATGAATGATATTTTCAATAATTATTCAAAATTTGCAATTGTCTATATTGATGATGTGCTAATTTATTCCCAATCCTTTGATCAGCATGTCAAACACATCAGCACTTTCATTTCCATAATCAAAAGAAATGGCCTTGCTGTATCAAAAACAAAAATCAATCTTTTTCAAACGAAAATTAGGTTTCTTGGTCACAACATCCATCAAGGAACCATTATCCCCATCAGTAGAGCTATTGAGTTCTCTGATAAATTTCCTAATCAAATTATTGACAAAAACCAATTACAAAGGTTTCTGGGTTGCCTTAATTATGTTTCAGATTTCTTCCCGCAACTCAGTAATCTTATCAAACCCCTCCATGATCGTCGGAAAAATGATCCTCCTCCCTGGACAGATGTTCATACCAATGTTGTCAAACAGATCAAATCTCAGGTTAAAGAACTTCCTTGTCTTTACCTTCCCAATCCTGAAGCTTTTAAAATTGTCGAAACTGATGCCTCTGACATTGGTTATTGTGGCATTTTAAAGCAAAGAATTTCTGGAAAAGAGCAAGTCATAACCTTCACTTCTAAACATTGGAATCCTGCCCAGCAGAATTATTCCACTGTCAAAAAAGAAGTTTTGGCAATCGTTTTATCTATTTCAAAGCTTCAATCTGATTTGTTAAATCAACAATTTCTTGTTCGTATTGATTGCAAATCTACAAAAGATATCTTACAAAAGGATGTAAAAAATCTTGCTTCTAAACAAATTTTTGCTAGATGGCAAGCAATTTTAAGCATATTCGATTTTGATAATGAATATCTCAAAGGATCTGACAATGCTCTCCCTGACTATCTCACTCGTGAATAGTTACAGGGAAGTAATTAGTCCTTCATCCTTAGGAAGATTCAAAATATTTTCACAAATTGTCCTTGAACAAGACAAATGTACCACCCTTGGTGGGAAAAACTGTTCAAACACCCTTGAACATGGTGATCGTAGTGCCAGCAATGGCATGAAAAACTGTTCAAACACCCTAGAACATGGTGATCGTAGTGCCAGTAATGGCATGAAAAACTGTTCAAACACCCTTGAACATGGTGATCGTAGTGTCAGTGATGACATGAAAAACTGTTCAAATTATTTCACTAACCAATTATTGTTTCTTATCTACGTGGCCCCATCCACAGCAATCATGGCAGACAAAGAGCATCTCTGCTTTTGTCCCCCACCAATTCAAATCATCACAAGCAGACAAGAGGAATCTGCTTTCATCATTTCATTCCTTCCCACCTGACAAGACATCAATCATGGCAGACAAGAGGAATCTACTTTTGTCACCTTCCAAGACTCCACGGTTCAACACCTTGGATACCAAACAGTACCGGTCACCAGTCCACTGTCCAAGTGCATAGTACCGGTCAACAATTCAAGGCTCAAGTGCACAGTACAGGTCACCTAAGTGCACAATCCAAGTCAACAGTCATTGGATTCCAAACAATAATCCTTTATTGTTCCTGCCGGTTAGTAACCGGTTAATATATATATATATATATATATATATATATGTAAACACGGAAAAACTACACTGGCATATAAAAAACACGGGATAACAACACTGATATATAAAAAAGCACTGCACTGATATATAAAAAAACATGGGATAAATGCACAGATTGTTTTTAAAATATACTTTTACATTTTTAGATTTTAATATTTATCTATTTTTTATTTGAAACTCCTTTTTTAACTACTTTTAATTTGTCTTTATTTTCACTATATCTACTATATCTACTATCTACTATTTACTATATTCTACTATATATATATATATATATATATATATATATATATATATATATATATATATATATATATATATATATATATATATATATATCTAATCTAATCTAGTCTATCTAATCTAATCCAATTTAATCTAATATAATATAATACTATTTATACAAACAAACCTCCTATGAAATTACCAATTTAGATCTCTTATTAACAAGACACATATCTAATTTAAGGGTAAAAATGTCATTACCCTATATTTCTTTCTTTTTCTTCTTACAGTCTCTTTCTTTCTTTTTTTCTCTTTCTTCTTACTCTCTTTCCTCCTTTTCACTTTTCTCTTACACTCTTTCTTATTTTTTTCTTTTTACTTTACTTTTACTTTTACTTTTCCCATAAACAATTATTCTCTTTCTCTTATCACTTCACTTTAGTTTTTTGAACTAAATTTCTAAATTTATACAAACACTACTCTATTAAAATCTAATCTAATCTAATCTAATATCTATTTATACAAACAAACCTCCTATGAAATTACCAATTTGGATCCCTTATTAACAAGACACATATCTAATTTAAGGGTAAAAATGTATTTACCATATATTTCTTTCTTTTTCTTCTTACACTCACTTTTTTCCTTTTTTTTCACTTTCTTCTTACTCTCTTTCCTTCTTTTCACTTTTCTCTTACACTCTCTTTCTTACTTTTTTCTTTTTACTTTACTTTTACTTTTCGCAGAAACAATTTTTCTCTTTCTCTTATCACTTCACTTTAGTTTTTTGAACTAAATTTCTAAATTTATACAAACACTACTCTATTAAAATCTAATCTAATCTAATATCTATTTATACAAACAAACCTCCTATCAAATTACCAATTTGGATCTCTTATTAACAAGACACGTATCTAATTTAAGGGTAAAAATGTCCTTACCCTATATTTCTTTCTTTTTCTTCTTACACTCACTTTCTTCCTTTTTTTTCTCTTTCTTCTTACTCTCTTTCCTTCTTTTTACTTTTCTCTTACACTCTCTTTCTTACTTTTTTCTTTTTACTTTACTTTTACTTTTCCCATAAACAATTATTCTCTTTCTCTTATCACCTCACTTTAGTTTTTTGAACTAAACTTCTAAATTTATCTATTTATACAAACAAACCTCCTATGAAATTACCAATTTGGATCTCTTATTAACAAGACACATATCTAATTTAAGGGTAAAAATATCCTTACCCTATATTTCTTTCTTTTTCTTCTTACACTCTCTTTCTTCCTTTTTTTCTCTTTCTTCTTACTCTTTTTCCTTCTTTTCACTTTTCTCTTACACTCTCTTTCTTACTTTTTTCTTTTTACTTTACTTTTACTTTTCCCATAAACAAATTTTCTCTTTCTCTTATCACTTCACTTTAGTTTTTTGAACTAAATTTCTAAATTTATCTATTTATACAAACAAACCTCCTATGAAATTACCAATTTGGATCTCTTAATAATAAGACACATATCTAATTTAAGGGTAAAAATGTCCTTACCCTATATTTCTTTCTTTTTCTTCTTACACTCTCTTTCTTCATTTTTTTTTCTTTCTTCTTACTCTCTTTCCTTCTTTTCACTTTTCTCTTACACTCTCTTTTTTACTTTTTTCTTTTTACTTTACTTTTACTTTTCCCATAAACAATTTTTCTCTTTCTCTTATCACTTCGAGTCTTTAAACGTCACCTCATTAAAGTAACTGTCGCCTCAACATTTATGACAGTTGATTGTCAGGCATCAAACCCGAGACGGCACCTGGCCCCGTGTGACCAGGCCGCGTGGCAGCGACCACGCAGTCGACCAGTTAGCAATCGGCCAGTTAACGTTCGACCAGTTATCGTTCCAGAACGGTCGTTTGTGACCACGCCGGGGGACAAGGATTCAAGCGTTAGCCCGCCCCCAGGCTACCTAGGCTTGGGGGGCAACTGTTCCGGAGTGGGCTCGTAGCCCAATTTCACCCAACAGGCCCAGCGCGGCCCAATACATGGCTTGCTCCGCAAGACGCGGCCAGCTCCGAGAAAAGCGCAACGGCTAGAACGCCTGCGCAGTCAACAGTATATATACCACACTAGCATGTGGCTTCAGGTACGTTTTACTCACCTTGTGACCCTGCCCGTTGAAGCACCTCTGACTTGAACATTGGAGTGCCTTTGCAGGTACCACCCGCGTGCGGCCCAGAACTCGGTCCTTCATCCCAACGACCGAGCAACATCATCAGACAGCAGCAACTCATCGTATTGATCAGGTACGATAAAAAACGTAGAACCTTTTTTGCAGTTCAACGTTGCAAATCCCACCACGGGATGCCAGAAGAAGTTGGAGATCGATGATGACCTGCAGCTGTAATCTCCTCAAATCTTCTAATTTTTCGCATTACTTGTAATATTCGAATAATTTGTTCTACTGTTTTTACATTATGTTGTAACATTGCAGTCGTGCATTTTGGGACAAGAGGATCTCACAGGAGGTTCTTGGTGATGCTTTGGGTGAGGTATGGTATTTACATTTGAATCCTGAGATTTACTGAGAAACTTTGATGATTTGCTTATTACTCTCCTTGATGATTCTGTTTTTTTACAGGAATTCAAAGGCTATGTTTTCAAAATCACCGGAGGTTGTGACAAACAGGGATTCCCAATGAAGCAGGGAGTGCTGACCCCTGGTCTTGTCCGCCTCTTGCTCCACCGAGGTACGATTCTTCTAGCCTTTTGTTTCCTGTTGGGTGATTATAGAGAGGATGTACATGTAATTACATGCAAGGTTCTAAATAGCGGTCGCAACTGTGTTAAGGCTTTTGCAATTTCGGTCGGTGTGAGTGTTGCGTTACAAGTTGCAGTCATCGGTGTGAATTGATCACAAATAATTCACGTGCTAGTTTTGCCGCGTTAACCGTCACTACAGACAGTTTTGTTGTGGCTGACATTGGTTACATGTCCTGTGGGTTGCACAAATGCAGTCTATTCTTTTATTACATGTGGTGTTGAATAACTTGTGTTGCCTGATTCCGTTTTCAAGCATTGTCTCAATTATATTTGTTTCTTGAGTAGTGTTGTATTTGCAATTGTTGTCATTTGTAAATTAGGTATATTAGGTTCAGGTAAAATTGTTTCTTTTGTTTCTCATGATTTATGATTTATGTCACGATTTGTGTTTTATTTGATGGATCTGTTTTTTTCCCTTACCCTGTGCTTGTCTGAACATGGAAAAGATGCTGGGAAGAAGTTTTGATTTTTCACTCTACTTGGCTTTTTAGAGGGTGGAAAATCGTATTTGCCTTGTTTACATGCTATGCTAAAGTCACTGTTTTTGTTCAACAGTTTAGTTGTGGTGTATTTGGTTCTCATAATTGTATTAACTACTAATTTGGAGGATGGGGTGACATTTAGGGAGCATTTGGGTAAACAATGTAATCGATTGTTTATTCAGTATGCTTTTATCATACAAGAGCTTATGGCTTAAGCATTTAAATTGAAAAACCTGTTAGTGTTTTGATATACATGTTTAAATGATTTGCTTTCAACATTTTGTTTTCAATGTAAAAATTAGAAGTTGAAGGTGGACAAGAATCGAAGAGTGGAAGGAGGCCAAACTTCTCACAATCTGTTTCCATAAGATAATTTAGAGAGATTATTAAAATTAGTTGAAAGCAACTTATGATTTATAAATGCTTCCAAATTGTATGAGATAAGTCCAAATAAGCTCTTAATAAGATCTCCCAAATGCTCCACTAAATTATCATATTAGATAATGTGTCATGTCCTTATTTTGTTGATTACCAGTGGAGGATGCAACATCCATTTGCCAACTATGTTATTCAAAGTGCTCTATCAGTGACCAAGGTCTAATCTTTATCTGTACACATTAGATAATTACCTCTTATTATTCTATTAAACACACATACAACACACACATGGCATGTTTGAAGTTGCAATACAAACATGCATTTATTAAGCTTCATTTCTTGGTTGTTTTGTTTTGTTTTGACACAGGGGCATCTCTATAGATCTTTGGCTGAAGTAGTTCGCCAACACAAAAAAGTTTCACACCATCCCATATTGCAAGTAGATTTTTTCCAAAAACCTGCTCAACAAGAAGTGATGTCTGACAGACAAAATTGTTGTTGTTCCTAGCTAAGTTACTCACTACTACCTACTAAAAAAATCTTACTACTACCATCCTCGTATGTATGTTTGTGTGCCAGAATTTATGTGTTGTTTCATGCGACCCCTCCAAACTCTACAAGTGTTGTTTCCTTTTGCTTTATCGAATGAGTGTAGTTTGTATTATTTCATGTACATTTTTCGTAATGCTTTGTTCTCGTGTGCTTTTTAGTTCCTTGGGAAAGTTTCCTCTGAATCAAATCCATTCTTATTTGTGTGCTTTTTAGTTCATGTGTGCTTTTTAGTTCTCTAAGATTCAAAGGCCTCTATGCATGGGTTGTAGTTTAGCTTATCATTGATCCATTGTTGAATTTGTGTGTTGCAGGTTGCCAGGCAGCCTCTTTTCTTCAGGGAGATTAATCTTATTCCTAGAAAGCATACACTATGGCAGGCGGCCTCAGATTTTACTGATGGACAGTCTAGCCAACATAGGTATATTATTTGTTGTTTTCCTCTGATATGTGATTTGGTTTTAGCTGTTTTATGCATTGCTAACTTCTGGAAAATTTATGGTTTCATTGATTTATAGTAAGTTGGGCAGGGGAATTATTAGATTTAATCCCTTACTTTGTATAACTGTTCTTAAGGATTTAAGATTGATTGCCACGTGAACTTTGAAATGGAGAGTGCATTGAAATAATCAAGGAAAGGAGTTTGATTTCCATTTGATATTGCGTTTTGTTGACTTTAGAGGATACTATCCATTTTAAAGCTTTTCTTGTCAGTAGTACTGTGGTTTAAATTGGAACAGTTTTGTTTGGGGGTGGGAGGTAGGGGTGTTGTTTTGATAGTTTTTAGGTTCTTGTTGAGATTGCACTTGTTTTTAGGTTCAATATACAATACCTTGATTTTTGGAAAACTCAACCTTCTGGCTTTGTAGGATGCATTTTTTGCAATGCCCACAAGTCTAGTGAATATTTGATTTTTTGGTTGTCTAAGTTAATCTCCCCTATATTACTGTATGATTTGATATTCATTTCCTCAATAGACATTATGTCTATATATGTACTTGGCCTTGTTTTCAAGTAATTTTGTTTAGTCATTTCTGCATAATATTAATGAATCCATGTTTTGGGTGATTTAGATATTGGAAGCTTAATTAATGTGTCTATCGGTCCTTTGATTTATTTGGTGTATTTTTGCAGAATTCTTTTCAGCGGCTCCTTTACATATAGTCATGGAATGTCCTTCAAGTGATAGAAGTAATGTATCCAGAGCTTCTATGTCGGTGAGTGATTTAATTGGCCAACTTGAACGTTGCCTCACAGAGGAAATGACATCTGGGAATCAATCATTATCTACAAGAGGATCAAAGTATAAGGAGATCCTGGAAGAGATTACACAGCATCTGCTGAATGACAATCAAGCTACAGCCACTTCTGATGAAAAATCACTCATGTCAAGGGTCAATTCTCTCTGGAGTCTTCTGCAGAAAGACCCTGTAGAATTTCAGAATTCATCACACTCAACTGCTGAAGATAGCAGCAGTGCTTCAGTACCTGGTGAGGAGGACTCAAAGGATGCTTCTGGTTGCATGCAAGCTAAGCTAAACTACAACAATGTAGATCATGTGTGCTTTTTAGTTGAAATCTTATTTGTTGCATGCAAGCTAAGCTAAACTACAAAAGTGTAGATCATGTGTGCTTTTTAGTGTCTTGTAAAATTAGGCATACTGAAGCTTAGCCCCAACTTGTCAGCAGCAAGATTGTATATGAAACTAGTATGTATAGATATAATTATTAAATAGTATTTTGGATGTATAATTTAATTTTTTTTTATTTTTTTTTAAATTTCCGACGGATTTGCGACGAAAAGGTGTCTGAGTTTGCGACGACTTTGCCACGGATATTTGCGACGGATTTTCGACGACTTTGTGACGGAGACATTTGCGACGAAAAAATCCGTCGGAAACGATTTGCGACGAGCGATTTTGCGACGGATTTTTGTCCGTCAGAAAGTTCGTCGGAAACGTTAATTTGCGAAGAAAATCGCTGCATTTGCGACGAAAATCTCCGTCGGAAATCGTCGATTTTCTTGTATTGTATAAATATAAACAAACAAACCACTACCAAAAATACTAGTTACACATTTCTAAAAATTTGACACATCATCAATTTTAAGGACAAATATGTCATTTCCAATTAATTTTCTCACTTTTTACTACAATCTACTAAAACAAGTCAATTTAACCACTAATAAATGATAAAAAAAACAAAAATTTAACCACTAACAAATATTCCAAAATAACGTTTTTTGAAATAATATAACTAAAATGATCGACAACGTGAGAGACAACAGGAGATGCAACGGGAGACGCAACAAGAGACACAGCGGGAAGCGACAACAACAGTGGCAACTAGAGACTGGCAACGAGATCGGCAATGGAAGAGGTACCCGAGAGCGGCTACGGGGAGAGGCTACGGGAAGCAGCAACGGGAGTGGCAACGAGAGACTAGCAACGAGATTGGCAACGAGAGAGGCAACCTAGAGCGGCAACGGGAGAGGCAACGAGAGACTGGCAACAAGGTCGGCAACGGGAGAGGCAGCGAGAGAGGCAACAGAGAGTGTCAACAGGGAGCGACAACATGAGCGGCAATGGGGGTGTATATATTATATTAGATCTCATTTTCTTTTTTATGATTTTTACTCCGTTATTAAGATTAGAAGAAGATACTGACTTTTTTTAACTTTTTGTGACACGAGTTTCTTAAGCAAGTTGAAATATAGTCTTTTTATTGAGTTTTCCCTCTTTCTTTTATTAAAATTTTACAATTTTCAAAGTATTTATAAGTTAATAGCAAATTATAACAAATACAGTGGCACCCGTGCGTATGCACGGGTAAAGTACTAGTTAATATACAAACTATGGTTAGTTCGAACTATATCTTGAGTATTAATTAGGCATGGCAACGGGGCAGGTCGGGGAGGGTTCTGGATCACCCGACCCCGCCCCTATCTCTAGCGGGTCGCGTTTTGCATCCCCCATCCTCGTCCTAAACAGGGACGGGTTCCCGCGAGTACCCGCTTCAACCACTAAGTTATAGAAAAAATAAAAAAATTATATTTATGATAATAAATAGAATAAAATCATAATTATTATATAATGAAAAACTAAAATTAAAAATATTAAAATAGACTTTTCTATTAAAAATAGATCAAAATTAAAAATACTCAATATTCATGTATGAAATAAAATGAATGAGTATATATGCATAAAATAAATTAAAATATACAATTAATATTTTGTCGAAAGGGTTCGGGGAGGAGGAGGGTATCAACATTCCTAAACCCATCCCCGTCCCTCGTCAAATCGAGTTTTCCCCGTCATACTCAGGTGTCGGGGTCAAATAGGTACTCGTGTGTTCGGGTTTCAGTAACATGCTTGTTTTTCATGACTATGTATATATGCTGAGTATTTGGGATGTAGTAGAACTCTTTTGTTCTAAGTTTTGTTTGGAATTACATGATTGATTGATGAATCACATGCAATGATTGTTTATAAGGTTTAAATGGAATAATCATGTTTTGATACACCGGTTTTATGTGATTTTACATGTTTAATGTGTTTGTACTTTGATTGAAAAAGATTGGATTGGATTTGGAATGAGTGGAAGCACAAAATCAGCACCTGCTTAACATCTGCATGAAATCACCACATGAACCGATCAGGTTGCCTCATGATCAATCATGAAAACGTGTGAATAAATACTTCTGATCTAAATCGCGTCGCAATGGCACATGTTCGCCCCACAACCATGCACAGGTTCTTCGATGCGTTGGAAAACTAATAAAAAGATCTAAAATTACAAATGATTATTGTTTTCCATTTTTCATTCATTTCGTAAGTTATTCTTAGTTTCATTCCCCACTATGTTGTGTATCTAAATAGATGCCAATGATCTTTGCTGTGACATGTTGATTCTGTGAATATGTCATGGAGAGAATTATTGTTTATATTATTACAATAAAAATTGATTAAAGAATTGGGAAGGTGTACATAATATATATGTACAATCAATTTAGATTTGGTGAATTGCTTTTGGTGAGGATCTCTCATAGTTATATGGATGTTTCCGAGACTAAAAATTTCTCTTGTTTCCCAATTTAGATTTGGAAAGCAATCAACTATGTTTGTCTCACACTCTCAGCCGGGATTAACCCACGACACCACGCAACAGTGTAAATTGTTTTAGTGATAATTTTGATCCAGGATAATCATAAAAGTGTGTGAGATAATATTCCATTGGGTCTATAGGGATCCAATGGAGTAGGGATTTTGCCAAACTTTGGGATATCGAGGTTTTGAAAGGTAGACAAAACCATATCCTTTTACTAGTACATAAGGTGGGGAACTCTAGCTAGTCTGTAACACCTGTGAGGCTGTGATACACGGGTTTGGTCCATCTTCAGTATTCTGGTCCTTGAAGGAAGCCAGCTCTATTGAGGTGTGTGGAGTCCATTCTCTCATCCTTGCATTCTCCGGTCTGAAGCCCCTCATTTATTCTAGTGGCAAAACCAAAATAAGGAATGGAAGACAGAAGTGGAAAACAAGAGTGGCAGCTAGTAACCAGTAGACGTCAAAGAAGAACAATGGGAGCAAGTGAGCAACAAGGAAAAGTAGAAGAATGGACACAGCAGGAAGTGCGTGGAGAGGAAACAGTTTGGCCAGAGTGTCCTTCTACTTCTCAGAGTTTCCAGATGGGAACGACATTAGCGTGGGAACTGCTTTATGCAGTTCCATTCTTCTAACCCGTTGGATCAATCTGATGGAAGCAAAAGTGCCACGTGTCATTTCTTTTTAGTTTTTTCAACTCAGTTTTAAAAAGCTTCAAGCTTTAACGCGTAGAGTCGCCGCCTTACTGAATCCATCGTTCATTGCAACGCGTTGCTCGCTGTCACCGCCGCTTGCCGCTATTGCAGTCACTTGCTGCCACCGCCACCTGCCATTGTCACAGTCACTCGCAGTCGCTGCCACTGTATCTCGCTGCTCGGACCAATTGTAAAACTCTGTTTCATGCTTGTGGCATTCTTTTTAGTGCCTTTTCAGTTGCCGCCTCACGGCTTCCCTCATTCCTAAAATCCAAAAAAATGTAACAGAACAAAGAAAAACAGAAAGAAGGAATTATCCTAAACTACAAACAGATAGAAAGAATTTGAAACCCAGCTAGAAAATAAGGGGATCGGAGACACGATTTGAGCGAAGCAATGAATAGAGCAGAGTGGCAGTGACAGCGTTGGAACGGTGGTGGCAGGTGGAGGTGCATAGCGGTGGTGGTAGGCAGCGGTGCAGAGCGAGCCAATGCGGCGGTAGTGCGGCGATGCCATGGGAACGGCACGACAACAACTAGAGAGACGACGCGTCTCTGTGTTTTAATTTTAGAAAATAAAAAATACCACGTGACATATTTTAGACCATCAGATTGATCCAACAGCTCAAAATAATGGAACTGCACAAGGCAGTTCCCGCGCTAATGTCAGACGATCCGTTCCCGTTTCCAGATACTCACAAAGCGATGACATGCTGAAGATCTTTGCTCTTTACGGGAGGATTGTTGAAGTAGTACGTCATCCCTAATAAGCTGAACAGGTGGGGGAAAAGGTTTGGATTCGCAAGGTTCCGAAACGTGAGAGTGACCCTAGGATGTTCGCTGTAAGGCTGGACAATATTATCATTGGTTCAAAGAAGATACATGTTAATTTACCAAGACATCAAAGGGCGAGAATCAATGCGATGAATAGGGGAAATGAGAATATAAGAATGGGTATATATGAAAGAAGAGCAAAAAGCTCTCATGCAAACACGTTAGCAAGCCGAGAAAATGGAATGGCCAGCCACGGCAGAATGAACCGTTGTCATCAACAAATTATCAAAGAAAGGCGAAGCTGGCAGAGTTATACTTTGAAGTGCCAGAAGATGAGATGAACAAATTCAGGAAGATGTACATTGGGGTTGTGAGGCAACCAGGAACTGCTCATATGGTCCAGGAACGATTAAGTATGCAGGGCTTCTTTCTGATTAAGATTACTCCTCTTGGGGCAAACAAGGTTTTGATGGACGAGATGGAGGAAGGTATCATCCCAGCCCTAATTTCGGATGCCAGTAGCTGGGTGTACGAGATGTTTGACGACATTCGCCAATGGAGCCCAGATGATATTGACAATGAAAGAGCCGTTTGGGTCCGTTGCCACGGTATCCCAACTCACGCGTGGAGCTATGAATTATTTCATGCGCTAGGTCGAAAGTTCGGTGTGCCGCTAGGTGTGGATGAGAATACAAGAAAGAAAACCACCTGGACGTGGCCAGGATTCTCATACGTACAAAGGGGTACAATGTTATCAACATGGTGATCCATGTAAACATCAATGGATCAATGTTCTTTGTCAAAAGGATAGAAGAATGGTGTGGCCCAATGAGTTGGAATGGACTTTCTAGGGCAAACGACAATGGAGCAGGAGAAAATGGGACTGAAAGTAACTCCGGTAGCGACTCAGATGATGGCCCGCCGCTTTTTTCGGCGGAGGATGGCGACGAATATTGGTCGGCCAGTGAAAACGGAAATGGAAACGAAGAGCCTCCAAATTTGAATGATGCAGTCATTCCCAATGCCACACACGTAGTCTTGGAAGATGGAAATAACAATTAGGGGTGTGCATGGTGCAAGAACCGCACCAAACTGAACCATATATGCAATTTGGTTCGGTTCGCAAAACCACTTTCGTAAAAAAAACCGGTTTTCCCTCAAACCGGATTAGGTTCGGTTCTAAACCGGTTTCAAACCGATTCCCATTTTAGAACCGGTTTCCTTAATATGAACCGTTTTGAAACCGGTTTACTGCACTGGTTTGTATAAATCTGTTCGGTTGCATTTTGGGTTTGATGTTGTATAGTTGGTTGCAACTTTCTTCATGTACATGTCACCGGCAATCTATTGTAGATTAAATTAGTTATTTACTTTACATTCCGTTGCAGCAATATATATATATATATAGAAGCAATAATAATAATAATAATAATAATAATAATAATAATAATAATAATAATAATAATAATAATAATAATAATAATAATAATAATAATAATAATAATAATAATAATAATAATAATAATAATAATATACAATCCATGGAACCAACCGTACCGTGCAGACATAAATAGAAGCAGAAATCATGGATACATGTGTTAATTGGTTTCTATTAGGGAATAGAAGTATCCGGTGGGTGTGTCGATTCTGAACATAATATGGTGAAGGATTGTAAAAAATTAATTTTTTATTCTGAAACTAGTTTTGAATTTATTGGCAGTTTCAAAACCTTATTTAAGTTAATTTTATAAATAAGGTTTTGGTGTTAGATAGTTAGGCTTCGCTTGGTAGGTGATTATGTGGATAGTATGCTTTGGAGGTGTGTTTGTAAAGCAACGGTTCTGATGTGATTGGTGGAAAATCCAATGGTGGTAGCTATGTGTGGAGATGAGTGTCACGGGACAACGTGCACTGCACTGAGACCTGGGCTTCTGAAAATTGCCCTGACAAAGACTGCACTCACTGTAGAGGTGCAGGTTGAGAAGTGTTACGGGACAGTGTGTCATGGTGACAGCTGTTTTCGGATTTTCTAGTTTTTTACCGGTTTTTTTAAATGGTTAACCGAATTTATAAAACAGACCGGTTCAGTTTTTGATCTAAAACTGTTTGGATTTTTTAAAAAAGTCCAATTCAGTTTTCGAAATGGTTCAGGTGCACCGGTTATTTTGCACAGGCCTATTAACAATTGTATTAACAACCTGGCATTGGAGCACGAGGAAAGCAACTGTTCAAGACCAAAAACGGCGCACGAGGGACAAAACGTGGTGAGGAGTTCTATTCCTAATGCTTTGGCATGCCATGTGGCAAGGAGTAACAGTGTGGGCCATTCTCCTTTAAGTGAGAATTCAAAAACCAAAGCCAAGGAAAATGTTGACGTAAAAGGGATGGTGGAAGTAAAAAGTGGAGGTGTGATTAAAAAGGTGAAATTCCTTACAGCAAAAGACAAGCCCAAATTTCTGGTTGAAGGAGAATCCTCAAACAGTGCTGTGGAAGGGATTTCTTTTTCTACTCAGATCAGATGACAATCTACCCCCCCCCCCATCGACCCTGTGAAAAGACGCAAGTGCCCTTCACAAAATTTAAAAAACCCGAACGTATCCAGATTTCAATTTTTTTTTGGAAATCAGATTTATGTATCTATGAGGTAAATCCGATTTCCACTAAAAATTTTAAAAAATTAAAAGCGGATTTATTTAAGATGGGGGTAGATACGTTTTTAAAAATAACAAAGCAGATTTACCTTAGGTGGGGGTAAATCCGATTTTGTTATTTTTAAAAGCAGATTTACCTTATATGGGGGTATATCCGCTTTTAAATAACAAAGTCGGATTTACCCCCACCTAAGGTAAATCCTCTTTGTTAACCTAATTAATAAATAAATAAATCAGTTAAATAATTAGATACGAATTTCGACAGTCTTTTGGTTCTGTTTAGTGTGTAGTTCGTTAACACGTGACGATGTTGTACGTCGAGTGAATAACTTAGGCTAAAAAATCGGTTTTCGGGCAACCTACACAAATTGTAATGAATCCACAGCCATTAAATCCAAAAAAAAAATCAATGATCAAGACTCCTCAAGAAGTGACTTGTTTTCAGGACAGGGGACCTCAAAATCCCAAATTTCATCGCTTACTTTTTTTATTAATTTTTTTAATATTTCATAATTTCCAAAAAATCTAAAACAATTTGCATAAACTTATTTTGGTTTTATTAGATTTTTAGTGGTGTTTTTATAATTTTTGGATTAGTTTTGACTCTTTAACGAATTTTTAGTAGCATTTTAATAACCTTTTTTAAAAATTTAAATAAAGAACAATTATTTTTAATAACAAAATCGGATTTACCTTAGGTGGGGTAAATCCGAATTCTTTTTTTAGGTAAATCGGATTTATCTACCCACTAGGTAAATCCGATTTTAAAAATAACAAAGCGGATGTACCCCTTTCTGAGGTAAATCCGCTTTGTTATTTTTAAAGTCGGATTTACCTATTAGGTACCCCCATTTGATGTAAATCCGCTTTGTTATTTGGGCAGGGGTATTTTCGGGTATATGGGATGTGATGGGGGTAGAAAAAAAAATCCCGTTGTGGAAAGGAGGGCGCTCAACCTAGAATCAGTTGGTAATAACCTGATCTGTCATGAATTGGGCTGCAGCAATAGAAGACCAAAAAAGAAAAAAAGAGACGCTAGTAAGAAGAAAGAGCCCAATGCAAATGTGAGTGTAGAACCAAATACCAACTCAAACGATGAGTCTTGCGATGAACCCAGAAACTTTGCCCCTAACGATGAAAATTCCAAAGATCAGTTTCTTAATGCTTGCGCTGATGAATATGGTGTACGCCGTAACCCTCCAAACACCGTCGCTAGTATATCAAAAAGCATCTCAGGAAGAGGAGCTCAGATTGGTGACGTCTCAGTAGGGGACACTAAACCAAAGGCTTGCAACGATCGTTGGAAAGAGGAGCATGAGAAATTGAAGGAAAAGAAGGTCTGGACAATTGCGACAGATAAATTGGATCTCAAGTACAGACGATGATGAGAATTACATTAAAAGCATCAAAGCGATGGAAGCAAGGGATCAGAACGCAAGGAGCAGGAAGGGGGACAAATCAAACACCAAATCAAGATATTATCGCTGAATATGAGGGGTTGGGGTGGCGCCGAGAAATGTAGGCGCCTACGATCGATGATAACGGCATGTAATTTTGATTTCTGTTTGCTCGAAGAAACAAAATGTGGGGATTTGTCAAAAAGAATGGTCTCAAGTATTTGGGGGAACTCTGATTTTGACTGGGTAAGTAAGGATTATGTGGGTCAATCAGGAGGCTTGTTGATTGTGTGGAAGCAGGGTCTCGTAGAGGTGCAATCCTCTATCTCTGGTGACCATTCATATCAAATACTTGGACAGGCAGTTCTACATAATCAATGTTTATTCTCCATGTAGTATGGTGGGGAAAAGAAGGCTTTGGTAGGATCTGAGAAGATTAAGAGGTGAACTAGTGGATGGGGAGTGGTGTGTGGGGGGAGATTTCAACGCTGTGTCTTTAAGATCAGAAAGAAAGGGGAGTTCAACAAATTTCAAACAGGCAGAAAGGACAGAGTTTGTGACATTCATAGAGGATATGCAGCTAATTGATGTTCCATCCTTGGGTAAGAAATTTACTAGTTTCCATTCCGATGGGAGGTCAATGAGTAGAATAGACAGGTTTCTATTGTCGGAGGGCTTCATTTCTAATTGGAACATCTCAGCACAATTGATAGGTGATAGGGACATCTCACACCATTGCCCAATTTGGCTAATTAGTACCAATACGAATGGGGGCCCGAAACCTTTCAAGTTCAACAATTGTTGGGTGGAGCACAAGGAGTTTATGAGCTTTGTAAAAGAATATTGGGAGTCTTTCAATGTAGAGGGTAGTGCAAGCTACAAAGTAAAGGAAAAATTGAAAATGTTGAAAGGTAAGTTGAAATGGTGGAACAAGGAGGTGTTTCGAATCAAAGACCTACGCATAGACAACCTTGTAAAAGATATGAATGAGCTTGAGATGGTGGCGGCTGATGGGGGGCCATTAATAGAACAATGGAAAGCTTTAAATGCTGAAATTTGGCAACAAACTTCGCATAAAGGAAAGCATTTTGGCACAGAAATCTAGAGTTAAGTGGATAGCGGAGGGAGAATCAAATTCTCGGTTTTTTCATGCGTGCATGAGGAACAATATGAGGAGAACACAATTGTTGAAGGTGAAAGTAGATGAAGAATGGATAGAAGATGTAGAGAACATAAAAAGGGTTGTAAAGAATCACTTTGAGGCATGTTATAGGGAGTTGGAGTTCACTAGGCCGAAACTTGATGGAGTATCTTTCAAGCAGGTATCTTGGGGAGACAATGATTTTTGTGTGGCTCCATTCACAATGGAAGAAATAAGGGAAGCGGTTTGGGAATGCGACGGTAACAAGAGCCCGAGTCCGGATGGTTTCACCCTTAATTTCTTTAAATGTTGCTGGGATGTGATTAGTCCGCAAGTATACGGTTATATCGCGTAATAAGAATATCGATCCACAGGGAGTTGTATGTGATTACCAATCTAGTTTTCAGTGGTGATTAGTTGAAAGGGAATGATTTAGTAGAAGAAACTTTGATTTAAACTTTGAACTTAAACTCCAATCGTAAATGATGAGTATGAAGCTACATTGAGGACCTTTTTATTGGCTAAGATCATCAGACAAACTACTAAATACCAATTACAAACCATAAAGATGGAAGGAGAAGAGTTGTAACACTTTTTGGCAACAGAAGGAACGCACGGACCGTGCCTCCCAAGCGCACGGATCGTGCTTTGTATAAACAGCTTGGAGTTCTGATCGACACAGGGCGCACGGACCGTGCTTGACAGGCGCACGGATCGTGCGCAGCTGAACTTTGGATCTTCTGCAATTACGAACGGCTCGCATGGACCGTGCCTTCCAGGCGCACGGATCGTGCGTCTCTTTTTCTTCAATTTCTTCATTTTCTGCGAGCCACACGCACGGACCATGCTTAATCACGCACGGACCATGCGTCTAAACCTGATATTTGCACCTTCTATTGCTGATTCTTCTCCCCAAGCTTTTGTCTCTTGATCCTTTGCTCTTTAAGCACTAAAACTCATTTGCAGGCAGTAAAATAGTGATCCTGAGAATGAAAACCAACAACAGGCAGTAAAATAGTTCTAAACTAGAATCAAAACATTAAATAAACTACTTAAATTAAATACTAAAAACACACTAAAATATGACTTATCAAACTCCCCAATGCTTAAATCTTTGCTTGTCCTCAAGCAAAACCATGAAACATAGTGGGCCAATTTTTCAAAAAATTTTCTGAATTCCTCTTAAAACTTCAAGTGGACCGGAGGTATATTTCTGCACTTCTTTGGTTTGAGACTTACTACTTTGGGCTTTTGTGATTTATGAGACAAGTTTTAGGTACTAGCACAATAGGAAGGATATCAATGTCATCATAGAACTAGTTCCCCAGCATTCTTAAGCTTGGGTCTTCCATTCACTAGACCGGGTCTCAAAGGAGGGTCTTTATACGTTGGACATTCAAGCAATTTTTTCTTTTCCTTTTGCTTTTTCTTTGATTTGGGCCAACCACTTTTTAAATAACAATTTTATTCTTTTTCTCTTTGAACTAAAGTGGTCAGCCTTTTTTTATTATTTTTCTTTTCTTTTTCTTTTATTTTTTTTTGCTTGATACCCCAACTTAGACGTTTTTTCTCCAGTAACCACGCATCCAGTGAATGTCACCAAGAGAACTAAGTTTCTAGTTTCTTTTCTAACCCTCCTAAAGGTACCAATAGCCAGAAACAAATCTCAAGTGTGTGTGAAACCCAAAGAGCAGTATTTAAACTTTATTTGTACCAGTTAGTCCACCTATTATAAATTTCAGAAAATTAATCCATAAAGAGGCCCTTACCAAATGAAATATGCTTTCAACACTCACAAAGATTTAAAACAAGGGGAGAGAGTAACATGAAGGGGTAAGAGAAAGCTCACATGATTTACTGCTGATCAGGTGGAGGTGCCTGATGAATGTTGAAGTGCTGCATCATAGAGCGAAGCATATCTGACCTTTGTTCCATTTGCTGGCTATGATGCAATTGATCCTCCCTGATCAGCTGCAGCTCCGCACCCTGCCTCTGCTGTTTAGTTTCTATTCTGCCACACCATGCCTCTAGATTGATGTTTTGGGCATTTTGGTCATTTTGGTCGGCCATCTCTTCCTCCACCTCTTGGAATGGCACCTCTTGAGGTATATCACCTGCAGCATCAAGGTACAACCAGTTTCCTGGGTTTCTTGTGTCAGTCCTTACTGGGTTTCGTAGCATGATTGACTTTTGCTTATCGACCAGTAAGTGAAACCTTGTTCTTGCTTTATTTGTAGGCCTGACTAGGAACATGCTCTTGCATATATCCATGTCAATGCTCATATTACCATCCAGAACATCATAATCATTTAACCTGCCAGCCAGCCTCAATTTTTGAATAATATAGGTTACCATCCCCCTATCACAATATCACCTTTTGGAAGTTCAGCAATATGAATAAAGTTTCTGGTGATATAGTGAAGGGTGTTAACCTGCACTTGATGGATCATTGCCCACAACAAGAATAGTTCCCCAGTTCTAATTCCACCCATCTCACCCGACCAAATACAGTGAAAGCCATTATTCTACAAATGTACCGGAAGACCGGGTTATGAACTGAGCTTGCTTTGGCAGACCTTGCCTCATAGTGAGCTCTTCCAGTAATCTGGGTCCAAAAGGTGGGAGGATTATACCCTGCTGGCCCGACAGCTGGGTCTCTTGAGTCATGAATCAGCCCCATATTAGGAAATGCTAATTTTTCACCAAATTCATCTAATGACATTTCAAAATCTTCATTAAACAATCTAAAAGACAGCCTATCATCAGTTTGGTATAGCGAACTCAAAAATTCACGAGTCAGCCCTTCATAAGTGGCCCTTTGTGGCTTCAAAAAGTCTATCCAGCCCAGATTATTCAATAACATAATGACATTGTTCTCTATTCCTAGGGTGTCAAGAGTAAGGCGAAAATGGGGATACCTTGTGGCGACGACCTTTCTCTGGTCAAGCAATTCATTCCTTTCCCGCTGAGGTTTGTCTTTGAAAATGATCCCGAACGGGTTGCTCGAACTAGTAGCACTTATTTTTCGCCCTTTTCCAGTAGACGTACCAGCAACATCGGTGTCTCTTGCCTTTTTAGAAGCCATTTTCGAATTTTCTCAAAATTGGGGTTTTTGGTGATTGAAAGAATTTGGGTTTTTTGGGTTTTGGAAGGTGAATGGAGTGTTTTTGGTGGTGGGTTTTATGTATTGGTTGGTATTTTGATGATTGGGTGGTGTTTTGAGGGTGTTTATGGAGGTTTTGGGTTATGGGTATGGTGGGTTTCGAATTTGGGGATTTTGTGGAGAGTGGTTGTATGGTGATTTTAATGGTTGGGTTTTGTAGAGGGGGTTGTGGGTAGTTGATTTGGGTAGTTTTTATGGAGGTTTGGGTGTTGTTTAGTTGTATTTGAAGGTTGGGAAGGTATGGGTATGGAGGTTTAGGGTAGGAGAAGAGGTGAGGAAGAAGAAGATGGGTTGAAAGTGAGACAAATTCGTGACTTACTTGGTTAAAAGTGAGGTACGGTTTGGCATTTTATCCACGCACGGTTCGTGCCTGCTCCACGCACGGTCCGTGCCTAACTTTCACCTACGCACGCATCGTGCCTGAGTTTCGGTAACCAATTATTTCAAAACACTTCCAGTACGCACGGATCGTGCCATGCTGCGCACGCATCGTGCGTCTCTTTCGCACAAAGACCACAGGAAATTTTTTTAGCTGCACACGGATCGTGCCATGATGCGCACGGATCGTGCGCCTCCTTCAGCATTCAAAACTCATTTTTCTTGCCTCAAACACCTGGGTCAGACACCCTCTTTACATGAATTTCCTGAAAAAAAAAAATAAAACCATAAAAAAATTAACCCGTGGGTTGCCTCCCACGCAGCTCTCTTTTAACGTCACTAGATTGACCCAGACCTTTTTCATTAATTGGGATTTTGTAGAACCAAAGTGGTTCCGTTTTCAATCTTATCACCAATCAAATAAGTTTTCAACCTTTGTCTGTTTACTTTGAATGAACCGGTCTTTTCACTCCATATATCAACAGCTTTGAAAGGGTATACCTTACGGATTTGAAATGGACCGAACCATTTTGACCTTAATTTTCCTCGAAAGACTTTCAACCTTGAGTTGAAGAGCAATACAAGATCGCCTTCTTTGAATTCTCTCCGGACGATACGCTTATCATGCCATTTCTTTGTAAATTCGGGCATTTTCATAAGCGTCCATCGTCAGTTCTTCTGTAACACCCTTTTCTACCCAGCATTTCTTAATAAAAATATCAGAGTTTCCAACGACAAAAGAGTGTCACATTTTTCGACTTGAAAATCGCCGCAAAATCATACTTCAAGAGTAATTAACTTTCATTAAAAATGCAGCGGAAAAACAATGAGTTAAACTCAACGGCAATAACCTCAAGCGGTTCGCAACATGACTAGTCATAAAAACATAGTTTGAAAACTCATCAACGATAAACAATGAAAATAGCATAAAGAGCGTCCCCCCGAGTGCTACGTATCAGAGCGGAAGACACCAGACCATATGAAGGTACTCAGCCTTCATGCGCTATCACCTGCACGTTACCCACATAGAGGTAACATTCAAACAGAAGGGGTGAGATATCACTCTACATAATGGATAATATGAAAAGCATTATATAATCAGTCAGGTCATCCTAATTATCACATCACAACATTTAATATCATCCACAACGACCCACACCCTGACAATAACGGCAACAGCGACACACAACAACGGCAACAATAATAACATCAACAATTCGCCACTCGGGTACTCAATCACAACCGGCACTCAGCCTCGGCACGCAGCCTACTCAATCAATGACGACTTTAACGATATCCACGACAACTCGGCACTCAGCCTACGGCACGCAGCCTACGACAAACCGGCACTCAGCCTTGGCACGCAGCCTACAACAAATCGGCACTCAGCCTTGGCACGCAGCCTACTCAACAACAACTCGGCACTCAGCCTTGGCACTCAGCCTACTCAACAACAACTTGGCACTGAGCCTTGGCACGCAGCCTACAACAAACCGGCACTCAGCCTTGGCACACAGCCTACTCAAACGACACAACAACCACTACGGGAACTAAGGCACCGACATCGACAAAAGGAACATCATCACCACACAACATCAACAACATATCCATGCCAATAAATAGAGGCAGTCCAACAAAATCAGTAATTTATTAATTACACCACAACAACAAAATATCCATCAAATCAGTCACAACAATAGTTACACCAGTCCACAACACCAAAAGTACACCAAAAATAGTTTACACCAGCTCACGATACTAAAAGTACATCAAAAAGGGCTTTAAACATCAAAATAGTTTTACTACGCCAACAATAACAACCACCGGGGACAGCCACTTGATGCGCCCAGAAAACATCAGAAAAATAGACCACTTTGCCTCAAATTAGAATATTCAGTTAGGCCTCTGAATAAGCTTTCCAAAACATTTTGAATCGTCTCAATCGGACCTTCGAGTCAAAAGTTATTTCGAAAACAATTTAGGAAAAACTAAGACATCCTGAAAGTGGCGCCCAAGCACTGGGCGCCTAGCAGGGAACACAGAAACTGGCGCAGGGAACAGAATTGGAAACACAGTGCAGGATTTGGTGCCCAGGGACAGGGCACCCACCAAAATGTCACAACAGTGCACAAAGTGCCCAGGAGTAAGGTCCAACCCACAACATACGATATAACAACAAGTTCTGGGCGCATGGAGCGCCAGAACCAGCGACACAAGCAAGGGGAACATGTGCGTGGGCGCCTAGGGCGCCTTCCCAAACAGCACTGGAACAACATGGAGCCATACTGGAACAATTTAGTATAATTAGGCAAGGTATTCCATACCAAGACAGAGGCTAAAACATCAAGGGAAACACAAATGGCTTGGCGCTTAGGCATGGGGAACCAAAAACTGCAATAGAAAACAAGACAGGCAACATGGCGCAGAAACTGGCGCCCAGCCACAGGGAACCTGGCGCCCAGGAAGGCGCCTACAGGGGCAGCGCCAAAACCAACAAAATCTGCAACAACAGCATACCAAAATAAAAAGGGCATGGTGCCCATGGATAGGGACCCCAAAATCTGCAACACAAATTTCTCAACATTGGCGCCTAAGGCGCCTAAGAACCACTCTTTTGAATTTTACCAAGTTTAATCACCAAAATCCATAACACAAACAGCATGTATGCAATCATATAACACCAAAATCAGTCACCAACATGATCATCTAATTATCATGGTCATCTTCAATTTTTTTCACCAATTAAAACATCATAAAAATCATTATCCAAACATTGGGCATGCACTCATGAATTTTAACAACAATTCATTATATGGCAATCTAATTCCAATCATCATAAAGCAACATAAAATTCTGACCTATGGCAATATAATGCCTACCCCCACATAACCCCATCATATAAACCCATTAAATAAGGGAAGCCCACCCTTACCTTTTAGAAGAATTCGAAATCCCTTTAGTCTTATAACCTTGGAGCCCTAGCTTTTTCCTTCTCTCTCTCTTGTTCTTGGTTCACGCCTCTTCTCCTTTCTTTTCCACTAGTTCAACCGCTCCCTCACTCTCTAAGTCGTTTCTCTTCTTTTCTTTTTTCTAAAATGCGCTAATCTTCAATGAAACCCTAATCACTAAACCCTTCTCATGACTTACCACTCCTTTGGGCTTTTTCTTCTTACTAACTAATTTGAATACCATGGTGGGCTTATCCACCTCACTTAATTATTTTCTAACCCCTCTATGGACCAACCCACACACAATACCACACGTCTATTTTATTATTATATTTAACACACAATTCTAATATAATTAATCAAATTAATACACTAATAAATATTTAATTAATTTTTGGGGTGTTACATCTTCCAACTCATTTAACTGAAGTTTTCTTTTATCACTTGCTAAATTTGTATCCAAGTTGAGAGTCTTTATTGACCAATAAGCTTTGTGCTCTAGCTCAACCGGAAGATGACAAGACTTCCCATAAATCAATTTAAAAGGAGTCATCCCAATAGGAGTCTTGTATGTTGTCCGATAAGCCCAGAGAGCATCATCAAGCTTAATTGACCAATCTTTTCTAGAAGGAGAGACCATTTTTTCTAAAATACTTTTTATCTCTCAATTGGAGATCTCAACTTGGCCACTAGTTTGGGGGTGGTAAGGTGTTGCAATTTTGTGCTTCACCCCAAACTTTTGTAAGAGCTTTTCAAAATGTTTGGAGATAAAATGAGATCCTCCATCACTAATTACTACTCTTGGTACTCCAAATCTTGGAAAAATGATTTTCTTGAAAAGCTTGATTACGACTTGTGCATCATTTGTTGGAGATGCAATGGCTTCAATCCACTTTGAGACATAATCAACTGCGACTAGAATGTATTGATTTCCAAAAGAAGAGGGAAATGGCCCCTTGAAGTCAATTCCCCAGACGTCAAAAATTTCAACTTCTAGAATACTGTTCAGAGGCATTTCGTTTCTACTGGAAATACTCCCAGTGCGTTGACATTGATCGCATTTAGAAACAAAATGATGCACATCTTAATATCCTCAATAGTATATCCTATAGCTTTAGGGTATTTCTTGAGAATATTAAGTAATTTCTTTGTTTCCACCTCATTTAAGTTTGCATTGACAATAACAAGAAAAGTAGAGTTTAGGCCCAGAAATTCATACCTTAGAGATGTGGGGAGAGGCTTCAGTTCCACCTTTGGAGCTCCTTTTTGAAGAGGATCAGATTCCTCATCCAAGTCTTCAATGCCCAAGCCTTTTATAGGAGGGTTTTCATCTAGCCATTTTGGCATAGGCTTGGGCTTCTTCAGCCATCTCTTTATTTGTGCTATCTGTTAGGCATGTTTCTAATCCATCGTGTGAAGATGTAGCTAAAGAGCAGTCTTCCACACAATGGTCAACAATATCAACTCTACAACAAGAGTCCTTAATAGAAGGACTTTTCATAAGATTAGCAAACTCAAACTCTATCTTCTCTTCACCCACATTGAATGCCAACTTACCATTTTTGACATCTATTGTAGGAACAAAATTGGAACTTGGGAATCCTCCTCTATTTCCATAACAACAAAATCAGCCGGTATAAAAATTTGTCCTACTTTAATAGGAACATCCTCTAAAATTCCGGTTGGATATTTAATGGAGCGGTCAGCCAACTGTATAGTCATTTTGGTGGGTTTTAACTCTCCTAGGCCTAGCCTCTTGAAAAGGGTTAATGACGTTAAACTCACACTGGCTCCTAAATCACACATGGCTTTCTTTATGGTTTCACTTCCTATCACACATGGTATAGAAAAATTTCCATGGTCTTTTAGCTTTGGTGGCAATTTATTTTGAATTATAGCACTACATTCTTCAGTTAGAGCTACTGTCTCATTGTCATCTATTTTTCTTTTCCTAGACAGAATTTCTTTCAAAATTTTTGCATAAGATGGCAATTGAGACAGTGCATCTATGAAAGGAATGTTTATGTAGAGCTTACTCAAAAGATCAACAAGTTTCTTAAACTGCTCATCAAGTTTTGTTTTCGCAAACCTTTGTGGGAAGGGAATGGTGGGCTTGTATGGTGGAGGAGACATATATGATGTTTCTTTTTCTTTCTTTTCCTCTACCTCCTCACTTTGTGGACTCTCTTTTTCACTCTCATTTTTAGTACTCTTTGGTTCCTCTAAATGTTTCCCACTCCTTAAGGTGACATCATTAATTTGGGCTTTGGGATTTGGCTCTAGCTGTCCAGGAAATATTCTGGAGGATTTACAGGATGAAGCGACTTGTTGAGCCACTTGAGAACTTTGAGTTTCCAGCATTTTGTTGTGAGTAGTGATAGAGTCCACTTTTGATGTTAACTTATTAAGAGTATCATTCAAAAATGAGTTTTGGTTTTTGAACTCTTCATTTTGTTTGGTTTGAGTTAACACAAAAGTTTCCAATAAAGTTTCCAAATTGGATTTTTGAGGAGCTCTTTGATTGTTTTGAAAACCGGGGGGTGTTCTAGCTGCTGGTTGGTTTGATGGAGGATTTTTATATGAAAAATTTGGATGATTCCTCCATCCAGGGTTATAATTGTTTGAAAATGGATCCCCCTTTTTGGGCAAAATTTGCTTGTTCAGAACCAGCAATAGATGCCCCTAGTTGGCATTCTGTACCAATGTGGCCAACTACGCCACAGATTTCACAAGATGAAGAAGAAGATGGAGTAGAAGATGAAGCAGCATTTACACTCAGCTTATCAAATTTAGCAAACAATGCATCTACTTTTGAAGCTATATGATCAAGGGCAGAAACTTCGTACTTACCTGGTTCTTTCTTTTGTGCTGATGGAGTTGTGATAGCTCTCTCGCTTGTCCATTGGTAGTGATTCTGCGCCATATCCTCAATCAGAGCATAAGCTTCTTCAATATTCTTATTCATCAAAGCACCACCTGCAGCTGCATCAACAGTCATTTTTGTGGTGTACAACAGACAATTATAAAAAGTGTGGATGATCAACCATTTCTCTAGTCCATGATGGGGGAAAAGCCTTAGCATTTCCTTCAAACGCTCCCATGCATTATAAAGAGACTCCCCATCATTCTGAGTGAATCTTGTAATTTGATTCCTTAGTAGAGCAGTTTTGCTTGGGGGAAAGAATCTGGCAAGGAATGCTTGCCTTAGTTGATCCCAAGCTGTGACGGACTCATTAGGTAATGAGTGAAACCAAGCCCTGGCTTTGTCCCTTAATGAGAAAGGAAAAAGTTTCAGCCTTATGGCTTCAAGAGTCACTCCATTCAGTTTTAGAGTGCCCCAGTACTCAAGAAAAATAGACAAATGAAGATTAGGATCATCAGAGGGTGATCCAGAAAATTGATCCGGTTGGACCATAGAAAGTAGAGATAGTTTAAGTTCAAAATTATTAGCTTCAACATTATGATGCACAATAACACCATGGGGTTCTGCCATAGAAGGCATAGCATACTCTTTGAGAGTACAGTTTGGATTAGCCGCCATTTATTGGTTATTGCGCAGTTCTCTTATTCTTCTATGTAAGAATCGTTCAATCTCAGGAATTGGTTGAACAATTTCTCCGAGACTTCGAACTCTTCACATTCAAAGAAGAAGAAAACAGGAAAATAAAAGAAAACAAAAAATTTCAGTCTAACCGGTACAAAAAAGTTGATTAATATCACTTAACACCCCGGCAACGGCGCTAAGAACTTGATACACCGCAAGTATACGATTATCTCGTGTAATAAGAATATCGATCCACAGGCAGTTGTATGTGATTACCAATCTAGTTTTCAGTGGTGATTCGCTGAAAGGGAATGATTTAGTAGAAGAATGTTTGATTTTAACTTAGAATATAAAAAGCGCCTTGGGATCATGGTTAGATCACAATGATGGTACTAAGAAAACCCCTTAGCTATTCTCTATCTTATAATTTAGTTTTTTTTAAGAACAAGGTATTCTTTTGGTTTAATTCATGTTTCCTTTCGGAATACAAGAATGTGTCTCGAAACAATGATCAAGCCTATTCTCATGGTTGAACATTGCCGAAACCCATTAAGCACAACCTTATTGTCCCAAAGTCACCAACGCTATTCTGATGCTTTGGTTTACTTTGTCTAATTTCATTTGTTCCAATGTCAAGCTTCACCTTTCGGTACTTCCTTTGACATTTGGGTTATACAATTCGCATAATGAAATTAGATTAAAAATCAAAGCTCTAATAAGATAGGGTTTAGCTTTGGGATTATTTAGGGACCATCATTGGATTGTTTCCCAAATCCCAAGACTAAAGAAGTCTACTCACTCATGATCATAGTCACTAGTGGAAAAAATGCCTTTTATAACTGTCATTTATATCGGTTAAAAACGGCCTGATATTAAAAGTGACGCGGTGGCAGTTTTGTAATTAAAATTACAATTTTTATATCGGTTGCCACTGAAACCGATATAAAAAGTGCAAAAACCATCTTTCATATCAGTTCCCTTGCATAACCGTTATAGAAAGTCCAAAAATTTTGGCTTCCATAACGGGTCACAAGACCATCCGTTATAGAAACCAAAAAAATTAGGCTTTTACAACCATTGGCTCCCTCTCACTCTCCCGTGTCTTTCCTCCCACTGTCCTCACTCTCAGTCACCTCCGCCCTTCGCTCTTCCCTTGCAAGAGCCGCCCTCCGCTGCTCCTCACCATAACTCCTCACGCCTCCTCCGCTGCTCCTCACGCCTCCTCCGCTGCTCCTCACGCCTCCTCCATCGCTCCTCACGCGTCACTGTCACCATAACCCAGATTCGGTTCATCTCCCTCGCGAACAGCTAGCGCTGCTGGTTCATCTCTCTCCCTAACCCTCGCGACCAGAAGCCCTATTCGATTGAACCTAGAAACCCCAAACGAAACCCTATTGATCGAACCCAGAAACCCCAAATCCTACACACAAAGCCCTCCTCGTTTCTGCTTTGAGAAATCGGAAGCTCAAGAGGAATGAGTTCGGTCTCGGTCCAAGATTTTGTTCGGTCTTGAGGTCTTCAATCTCATTCCAAGTATCATCTCCTAGACTAGGAACGTTGCTCAGGCTTCCGCCAAATTTCTTTGCATTCTCAGGTCAGCTTTGCTCTTTCATTTTTACAATCTCCTCACAAATACTTCTCTCTTTGCATGTATGAAATATTGTACTTACCTTGTATTGTATCTCAGACATTTTTGAATTTAGCTACAAGATTTTGAAACTTCAAATATTCAACCAATTCATGGCTTATTCCACTGATTTTTTTAGCCTTTAGAGGCTTTTGCTAACAGTTTGGTCCTTAATTTACAAAAATTACAATGGTCTATTTTGCAAGTAAAAAAAGTCCCTTTCATTAAATTTCAAGAATCATTCTTTTATCTGTGAGTGATTATCACTCACATAGCTTATTTTACCATTCTAATTTTTGGTGTTGTTAGGGGTAACTAACCACATGACATTGCACTGTGGAGCATAGCAATTGAGCTTAAGTTTGTGTTTTCTCTTTCTGGCATTTTTTGTGCCAATTTTACTCACAATTTTTGCATCTACCAGGAAGAGTTGAAATCTGTTGAAGGCCTTCAACCAGCTTCAAAATGCTGCAAAGAGTATGTTTATTTGAGGCCTTTAGATTATGACACAAAAGAAACTAGAGTGATTCCCTAAAATGTTTGAATTATTGCTAGCCTACAGTATTTTTGCTGATTGATTGAATGCAACAACATTACAGGATTGCTGACTACGTGATGGCAAACTCAGATCCTCTCTTACCTTCGTAAGAATTGTTCTCATCAATCATCCTTTGTTAGTTTAACACAGATCATGATTCTTATGACTTTCTCTTCTCTTTCAAGCAGAAAGAAGAAGAACCGCCGGTCTCGTCGCTTCTGGAAATGGCTCTGGTACGACCTGTTTATCTCCTAACTTTATGTGCATATAGACATAATAACCATTGAGTAGTAATTCAATTGTAGCTTCATTTATTGAAGCTGCAGCAGCTTCTATCATAGTACTAAGTCTTATTTAATAGCAGCTATCATGAATAACATGAGTAACTTTTGTGTGCAGTGGCATGCCATGTTTCAACCTCTCTTGGATCTGCTGTTGCTGCTGCTGCTGTGAAGGTTTGCCACTATAATCCCACTTCTGCTTATGGGTAGTAGTTCAATTCCCTTGTTAATTAATAAAGAATACAATAATAAGCATTTTTTAATGTGTTGGCATAAAAGGTTAATTAGCTTATCATACATGTGCTTATTTTAGCAACTAAAGAACTTGTTTTCAAACCATTTGCATGCATGTAAGTTTTGCAACCAACTAGCAAGTAGTCCTCAATATGATGTACTAGAGTATACTATAACTATAGGTGTTTTTATAACTAAAGGGGATGAAGTACTAGTTAACTCTACTTTGGTCTCTAACTTCTTTGCTAGAAGAAACTTGTTTAATGTTCATATGTGAAATTAACAGGATATTGAGATGCTTAAACATATTCCGACAAAGAAAATCAAGATACTCGAGGTAGTCCCTTTTTATGTTTCTTTGCCCTCACCTTTTACTTGAGCATTATTTGTAACTTGTGTTTTGGAATGGAATCTAGAATCAGGCTTGGTCCAGTTTACCTAAGGTGAAACAAGAGAAAAATGGAATGAACTGCATCTGGGAAATTGATGCAAGCTGTTTAAGATATGAAAAACAAATTGCATCTGGATCAGTCAATGATTTGTGAGTATTATTTCATATCTTTGTGAGCCAATACATGTTGAGTTACAACTTAATTGCAACTTGATTGACATAGGTACAAAGGCACTTATATTAATCAAGATGTGGCTATCAAAGTCTTTAAGAATGGTAATTTGAATGAAAATGCACAAAGGGAGTTCTCTCAAGAAGTCTATATTTTGAGGTTAGTTCTATCATCACAAATCCATTTATTATCCAATATAAGTGCCTTTAATTGAATAAATATTGCAGTAAAATTCAGCACAAGAATGTTATCAAATTTATTGGTGCATGTACGAAACCAAACTTTCATCTTGTCACAGGTAAAATTTGCCATTCCGGATGAAGTTAATATTATTTTATATTTTGTTTAGTGACTGAAAGGTCAATATATATTGGAAACAGTATATTCAGTTTCAATTCAATTTTTGTTTTCGCTCAGAATATATGTCGGGTGGAAATATGTATGACTTTCTGCATATACAGAAGGCCATCCTTACTCTTCCATCTTTGCTCAAAGTAGCCATTAATGTCTCCGAAGGAATGAATTATTTGCATCAGAATAATATTATACATCGAGATCTCAAAGCTGCTAATCTTTTGATGGATGTTGACTTTGGTGTAGCCAGATTGCAAGATCACTCTGGCATCATGACCGCAGAAACTGGAACTTACCGATCGATGGCTCCAGAGGTAAGATCATTCTGAAGTCATTTATATATATTCTATCATTACCTTATACCTGTCAGTATGCATTTCTTTTGGTTCTCATGCATTCTCTGTTTGTTGATTTTTTCATTCAAAACAAGTGTTTTCAATATACACTTTTCCCAACTGGAAAATTGTTTCTGCTATCTGCCATCTGACTTTTTATTTGCATGATAGTGTTGGGAAAATTTCCTTGCTAGAAGTTAAGTACATCCAAAGAGGCAATCGTGGAAGTGAATCTGGTCAATATGGTGTTTATGATATTTCTTTTCATATCTTATTCATACACATTTCAATGTTGCTGAAATAGATCAATTGCTTTAATTGGAGCTTCTTCTATTTGGTTTTTCGCAGAGTGCTCAAATTTTAACTACCCTTTCGGGTCACAAAGCAGTTGTGAATTGCACTCACTGGCTCCCAACCAGCAAGTTTCTATTTAAAGGTACCCTCTTTCTATACATCTTATGAAATTGAATTATGTAAATTAATGTTTTTGTAACTGTAAAATTGTATACTTGAAATCGTAGATTTACCTTGATGTTTTTATGGCATCGTTCTTTTGGTATTTTTTCAGAAATGGTATTGCTTTGGCTTAGTAAATTATGGCACTTTGGATTGCATCTCGAAGCTTTATTGAAGACGTCTTTGAAATGGTCTTGCTATGGGAGCTGACAGAGGCATCCATGTGGAGACTAATAATTATCTCTATCCAATAATTGTTGCAAAGGTTTTGAAGAAACTTGTGGAGATTGAGAAACCTGGCCTTTTGATTCTTGGCAAAAAGGTATTCTACTTTTATTTTATTTTGTTGGAGAGGGGTGTTTGGGAAAGTTGAGATCTATGTTTGTGTTTGATAGACTGATAGTATTTCATGATTAAATGTATGTTTATTTGTTTGATTGTTTAATTTTCAATCGTGTTGAGTATAATGGATACTTCTGCTTTTGCTTTGCCTTGTTGAGTTGGGGTTTTATTGAACTAACTGTGTTTCTTTGTTCTTTTCCATCTTTTTAGTTTTTAGTGTAAGGAAATGAAAGAATTGGAAAGAACAAGAGAGCATTTTGTGTATTATTTTTTATTTTCACTCTTTCTCTTGTTAAGATTGCTAAGAAGTCTTGACCAAAAAGAAAAGATTGCTAAGAAGTACATGAAGTTAAGAGTCTGGTTGACCTATTGTGAATTAAACAAAAGATGTTTATCTTATATTAAGATAGTCAAATACTAACTTTAATTTTTTTTAATACAGATGAAAGGCTTAATGACATTGTTGGAAGTGCATATTATGCTGCTCCTGAAGTTCTCCATAGATCTTACACCACAGAGGCTGATGTGTGGAGTATAGGTGTGATAGCATATTACTGACTTTCTTTCCTCTGTAATAACACCTTTTTCTGTTACTTAGATTCCCCTCTGTAATTACTTCTGTCATAGTAATTGTTTGTTACTATTCATAAGTATATGGCTAATGACTGTCATGTTTTTTCTTAGATGAATCGATTAATCCACATAAGTATATCCTAAGTTTTCTCCTTGGATGAATCGATTAATCCAAACAAAGCTACAAAGCTATAAAGTCTTCCCTACAAGAAGACAACCTCACCTTTTTTTTTAAAAAAAAAAGAGACTTTTCATATCGGTTCCCAAAGAAAACCGATAAGAAAAGTCTCTTTTTAAAAAAAAAAAAAACTTTTCATATCGGTTCCCAAAGAAAACCGATATGAAAAGTCTCTTTTTTTTTTTAAAAAAGAGACTTTTCATATCGGTTTTCTATGGGAACCGATATGAAAAGTCTATTTTTTTTTAAAAAATAGACTTTTCATATCGGTTCTAGGGGCGACCGATATAAAAACAACTTTTCATAACGGTTCAGGAACCGATATGAAATGTCCCTACTTTCTATATCTCCTTTTTCGGCATCGGTTCGGGAACCGATATGAAATGTCAATTTTAACCGATATAAAAAGCCTTTTTTTCCATTAGTGAGTAGACAAGGGAGTAGAAGAGAATTGCATAATGTAAATAACAAGGAAATAAAAGTGCAAGAATATAAAGAGCAAAACCTTAACAAAATGTAAGAACTTTGATTTAAACTTTGAACTTAAACTCCAATCGTAAAGGATGAGTATGAAGCTACATTGAGGACCTTTTTATAGGCTAAGATCATCAGACAAACTACTAAATACCAATTACAAACCATAAAGATGGAAGGAGAAGAGTTGTAACATTTTTTGGTAACAGAAAGGACGCACGGACCGTGCCTCCCAGGCGCACGGATCGTGCTTCGTATAAACAGCTTGGAATTCTGATCGACACAGGGCGCACGGACCGTGCTTGACAGGCGCACGGATCGTGCGCAGCTGAACTTTCGATATTCTGCAATACACTAGAAACACACTAAAATATGACTTATCAGTAACAAGTTTCTTTGATGAGTTCCACAGGCTGGCCAGAATTCCGAAAGCAATCAGTGCATCCTTTATAGCACTAATTCCAAAATATAACAACCCATAGCTTATCAGAATACCGGCCCATCTCACTCATTGGGAGCCTCTATAAAATTTTAGCAAAAGTTCTAGCAGGAAGGTTAAAAAAGGTTTTGAAAGAAGTGATCTCAGAGTGTCAAAACACTTTCTTATCGAGGAGGCAGATTCTTGGTGGAGTGGTGGTAGCTAATGAATTGTTCGACTTGGTCAAAAGAAGAAAGCAAAAGTGTGTAACGTTCAAAGTGGACTTTGAAAAAGCATATGACCCGGTGAATTGGAATTCTCTAGATTATATGCTAACAAGGATGGGATTTTGCGAAAGATGGAGAAATTGGATGAGAGCATACATATCCTCTAATTCTATATCGGTCCTTGTTAATGGGAGTCCCACAGAGGAATTCATGGCTCATAGAGGGTTAAAGCAAGGGGACCCCCTTGCTCCGTTCCTATTTTTAATAGCTGGTGAGGGCTTGGCAGGGCTGGTTAGAAATGGAGTTGAATCATCATCTCTATCAGGGGTTAGAGTCTCTAAAGATCTGTCCGTTGACGTACTCCAATTTGGAGATGATACCATTCTTTTCTGTGATGGGAAAGAAAGAAGTTTGTGGTGCAAGAAGGCGATATTAAGAAGCTTTGAAATGGTGTCTGGGCTGAAAGTAAATTACTCAAAAAGCAATGTGATAGGCGTCAACATAGAAGAAAGCATGTTAAGAGGAATCTCACTCTTCTTTGCTACATGGGGTCGAACCGGCAAAGGAAGTAGAGGACAGATGGGTGTGGTTGCTAGATAGTGCAAGAGGCTTTTTGTTATAGCTGGTTGTGTGAGTCTTTCTGTAACACCCTTTTTTCACCCATCGTTTATTCGTAATTTATCAGAGTTTTTCGCGCCAAAAGAGTGTCGCATTTTTCAACGTAAAACAAAACCTCGTAGTTTTCTCAAAACACGCAGCGGAACTATTCAACATCGTTAAAAAAAACATCAACAACCGACAAAGTGCAAAGTGCACCAATTACTAAAAGATTCAACATCAACCGAAATTTAATTAAAAACAGTAATCGACCCTTCCCCAAGTGCTACCTATCAGAGCAGACGACACCAAACAAAAGGAAGATTACAATCTTCACTCGGACTCACCTATAAAGTAACAACCACAAAAAGGGGTGAGATTCCATACAATATAAGAAGTGTATGAAAGACCACATACAAAGCTCAAGACATCAATTAATCACAACAAGCAACATCACTCTTAACAGTTAAGAACAGCTAAGTATACATTAACACGTCACTTTCACAACAACACATCACTTTAACAACACATCACAATGGCCAAACAACTTCATTCAATCAGTCGTGCACTATGAATGCGATATGAGACTCAAGCAATGCACATGCATGTGGTACCAACCTACGTCACTGGCCAAAGGCCTAATTTACGTCACTGGCACAAGGGCCTAAAATATCGTTGCTGGCCAAGGGCCTAATTTTCTCTTCGCTGGCACAAGGGCCTAAAATATCGTCGCTGGCCAAAGGCTTAATTTTCTCGTCACTGGCACAAGGCCTAATGTTCATGGTATGCATGCGACTCAATGATGTATGCACAACAGTCAAACAATCACACATCAACGTCACTGGCCATAGGCCTACATCACATCACCTGTCCATAAATAGAGGCAACTCGTCGTCGTCATATAAATGTAACATCCGCAAAATAATTAATAGAATTATTTAGATGTTAACTCAATTGAATTAATTTAGTACTTGATTGGTAAATTTATCGAGTGCTAAAATTTTTTATTTGTTGTCATCGGATCGTTAACCGGATAATATGGATCAAGGAAGTTTTGGAATCGAAATAGGAGATTTAGATCAATATGGTAATTGGACCACGCTACCACATATATATTAAATAAATAAATAAGTGTGTGTATGTGTTAAAAGGAAAGAAAGGAAAGAATTAAGAAAGAATTGCACGCGAGAAACAGAAGAGAGAAACAGAGAAAAGGAGAGAAAAGAAAGGAGAAGAGAAAGAAGGGTGAAGAAGAAGAAGAGGAAAAAGGGGAAAGTTAGGCTCATCAAAACGACTTCCGTCCAACACGAAAAATGCTCAGCGTTACTTCCTCTTCGTTTTGGTACCAAAATCTTCATCATCAACTCACTCTCCTCAATTCCACCATTTTCGAATTTGAGAGGAAAAAATTGAGGTTTTGATGGTTGAAGCTCAAGGATAGCTTGGGATGGTGGTTGGCGCGAACCCAAGGATGATGGATCGTTGATTGAGGTTCGATTGAAAGATTGGAAGCGAGTTGGGTGATTTGGGGTTTTGTGAATAGTGATTAGAAGTTGGAGAAGATGATGAATAGTATTCATGGAGGATTTCGGGGAATTCGGTAATTCGGTCAAAAGGATGCCTCGAAGTCGAGTGGGAAACTTTGGGAGCGGTTGCGGACGTCGCCGGAGCGTGTAGTTGATTCGGGGAACGTTCGTGTGGTTTTGTCAGAAAAGCGGTGTCGCGGAAAGTCTCGGTGATTTGGCGAAGTGTCGGCGATTTTGAAGTCTCGGTGTCGGCACACGCTTCGAGGGTGAGTTCTACTCACGTTTAGGATTTTTGTTTTTCGAATTAATTGATTAACTGTTTTATCGCTTTCGCTGGTCTGGAATATTACTTGATATTGTCTGATTCGGGTTAGGAATCGATTGGGGCGAGTCTCGGGTTGCGTCGCGTTAAAATGGAATTTTTGGTGATTTGATTCGAGAGATTTTGATTTAAAACCGTTATTTGGAAAATCGTCGTATTTTGATAAACTTCGATTTGATTAAGATTTTGATTGATTGTTTGATGTTGATTGGGTTTGATTATATGTGTGTGAAAACTGTTTTCAATCGGAACGAAAATCGGAATTGATCGGAATCGCGGTTTTCGCGCGAAACCGCCAAAATCTGCCCTTGACAGACCCCCCCTGCTGTCTGTTTGCGCGCCGTTTGCGCGCCACGCGCCACTCGTGCGCCAGTAGGCAGAACCTGCTGTCTGTTTGCGCGCCGTTTGCGCGCCGTTTGCGCGCCGTTTGCGCGCCGTTCGCGCGCCGTTTGCGTGCCACGCGCCACTCGCGCGCCAGTTGGCAGAATTTCAGCAACCAAACACTGTTTTTCGTTTCACGATAACTTTTGATCCGGGAACCCGATTGAGGTGTTCTAAGATGCGTTGGAAAGCTTATTCAGAGGCCTAACTGAATATTCTATTTTTAAGGCAAAATGAACTGTTTTTGATATTGAAAATTATGTTGAAAAGTGTCGAGTTAGTATGCGAGAGCGAATGTGGACTTAATGTTTTTATCGAATAGAAAGCGGACTATGAGTCCTATGTGATATTGTATAAATGACGCGGGATGATTGTTAAATCATCTAAAACGGTCTAGGACTCACGATATATAAATTATATCGAATATAGGAGTTAGCCCAAATGCGGGTGGATATATATATATATATATATATATATATATATATATATATATATATATATACTAGATCGAGTTTGGGTGACGACCCATGAGGTTGACATACTAGGCGGGGAAGTCATGATCCCTTACCCTAGGCCCGTAAGCCATTAGGGAAAGTACTATTGGTAAAGGGGTTTACCGGGATTACCAAAGCTGGGGTCGGTGTTATGTCACAGTTATAGAACAGTTCACCGGGATTACCAAAGCTGGGGTCGGTGTTATGTCACAGTTATAGAACAGTTCACCGGGATTACCAAAGCTGGGGTCGGTGCTGTAATAAAGTTATGAAGCGGGTTACCGGGATTACCAAAGCTGGGGCCGGTACCGTGTTAAAATTTAGAAAGAATGGTCACCGGGATTACCAAAGCTGGGGTCGGTGTCATTCTAAAGATATCAATAGTATGGTTACTGGGATTACCAAAGCTGGGGCTGGTATCATACTATGTTGACTAGTACGAGTCACCGGGATTACCAAAGCTGGGGTCGGTGTCGTGCTAAATTAAAAGAATGTAATTTATAAAGTAAACAACGAATGTACGAGAATTCATAAATGAACCGAGAGCGTAGTTAGGGGTCTCGGTAGAACTCACTGAGATTGTATCTCACTGTTTAAATGTTGTGGTTTTACAGATAAACAGGGAAAGTGGAGATCCAAGAGGCACGAGTAGGTGGTACTCGGATGGTTGCTGAAGACTTAGCTTTTATGCTTAAGTTATGTTTTCCCTTGTTAGTTATGTATTTATTTCCGCTTTCTTGTGCGATATTGAACACTGTATTTCACTGATGGTTTATGGTCTTATTTATGTTTAAGACTGTTCTGTTGTTATTCAGTGAAAATTTTATTGTGGTGTTCAGTATTTAAACAGGAAATATATCTCTGATGTTTTAGGAATGGTGCACTTGGGTATTTTTACTCGATAAAAATACCGGGGTGTTACAATAAACATCGTCGTCAACAATTACAACTTAACAATTTATAGCGCTTTGGCCACATCACCACAATTTGCAACATCACAACAATTTGGCTTAATCACATACTAAACATCATTTTAATTGACAACACCTAGGATAGCACCTACCGGGCAGCCACACGGACGCCCAACAACCAACAATTATCAACCAACTAATTTAGAAAATTAACAATTAATAATTGACAACTGAATTGGAGCAACAAACCCCACAAAATTCGGACAGAATTATTAGTCATTTTGAAATCAAATCTTCTCCCTCAATTCTCAACGAAATTTAGTGAAATCAGTGCCTATTCAATAGGAAATTAAGTCTACTTTCCAACAAAACAAACCCCACGAAATTTGGAGGATCAGGGCATTCACAATTAGACAAAAACTGAACCTATATCCCAAACCGTCCCAGATTTTTGACCCAATTTGCAACCAAGAATTCTCCCATTATACTTATCCAAATTGAGTAAACTCAGTGCCTAATTTGTAGAAAATTGTGTCTAGTTTCCATAAAAACAAACCACATAATTTTTAGACAACTATATTGTTCCCGGTTACTGTATAACCGAACCTATACTCATATCGTTTCCAGAATTTTAACCTAACTTGCAACACCTTAACTCGAGCTATACAACTCCAAATGCAACCAAACTAGCGCCAAATTAACAAGCATTAAGTCTAGTTTCTAAAAAGGTAAACCACATAATTTTTGGACTGCTAGATTTTTCCAGAATACACGCAGAATGCGCCCTATGCGCCCTACCACCAGAAATTTTGTTTAAAATCAACAACACACAACACCAAACACCACCAATCACATCCAAATCATCATCAAACATGTTAATCATAAATTCTCAACAACAAATCATCATATGGCAACAATGATTACTATGAGCATAACAACATATCATTTAGGCATAAGAATGTGAGGAAATCAAGCATACATCAAATTACCCAACAAGGCACACAATCATAGGGCATGCGATTTTTCAAGACAACAATATGGTGATCAAGACACCCTAAAACCCCACATGTAGATCCCTCATAAACTCTTATATTGAATTAAATCCCACCCTTACCTTAGCTTAGAGAAAACGAAACCTTAGATTAGGAGATGTGTGAAACCCTAGCTTTCCTTCTCTCTCTCCTTGGTTGTAGATCACGCCTCTCTCTCTCTTCTAGTTTGTGGATCACACCTTCCCTCTCCTCTTCTCACTTCTCTAATCCTTATTTTTCTTTTTCCTTCTCATGACAACAAAACCCTAACCTAGCCCTTTTATAAACCCATTTAACCTCATGGGCTTTTTCTTATCTTATGTGACCTAATCATGGGCCTCCACTTAACACTTCTAATTTACTAATACTAACACTAATAATTAGGTCCACATATACTAATAAATAATTATTTCTATTATTCCTACCACATAAATCCTAAATAATTAATTAAATAAATTAATCAATTATTTTGGGCTGTTACACTTTTACAGGTACCGGAGCAGCAGTATCAGCTGAGGCAGTAGCTGCGTGTACCGAGTTGTGGAAACGACGTCCCTGTCAAAAGCAACAATCCACTCATGGAGAATATTGCTGGATCGGTTAGCGACGAGAGATGCACTTCATAGGAAGGGAATACTGACATCAAGACATGACTTATGCTGTGTGTTGTGCTTCAAAGAGGAGGAGACATCAGCCCACCTATTTTGCACATGTGAAACAACAAAGGAGGTATGGAAAAAGGTATTTATAATTGGCTGGGTGCAGAACTATTCCCAAGCAACGAACCTGTTGGAGATTTTTTATCGTTCGGTACACTTTGCAAAAAGAAGAGCCAAAAAACAATCAAACAGCTAATATGGATAGCGACGGTGTGGTGTGTATGGACAGTCAGAAATAGTATTTTATTTAAGGGGGGATACACACGGTGAGTTCTATTGTATATTCTATTAAACACATATCATGGGGCTGGTTTGTAGCTAGGAGGGAAAGGAATAGTGGGTTGACAATGTCAGATTGGTTCAATTGTCCTAGGGGTTGTTTATGCTATGTATAACTACATTGTAATCGGGTACTCTTTTTCCTCTCGGGGACTTTTTCCCAAGGGGTTTTGGGCCCAAGAAGTTTTAACGAGGCCCACTATTGTTAGGGTTGGGGTGCCCCCTAGCATCCCCATCAATAAAATGCTTATCTAATAAAAACCAAGGTAATTAAAACCGGACCGGGCATCGAACCGGGAGAGGCAGCGGTTCAAGGTTTTTGGGGTCGGACCGGTTGAATCAGAGGTCGAACCGGAAATAATTAAATATATTATTTAATATATTTATTACAATATATAAAGGATAAAAAATCATAATATTCATAATTTTACACCACAAAAATAAATCAAATAATAAAAAATAACATAATATTCATAATTTTTAACCATTAAAAGTATTTATTATTATTATTATTATTATTATTATTATTATTATTATTATTATTATTATTATTATTATTATTATTATGTTACGAGTTAATCCTAATATATATCTAAAAAGAAAAATAATCCCTATCTTTATATTGTTGTATTATGTACAAGACGACAAGAATTTGATATAAAGGAAAAAAATGGATAGAAATTGTCGTAAACTAAGGTAAGAACGAAACAAAAATTAAAAACTCCAAGGATCACACAACAATATAAAGAAGAGGCAAAGCAATGTTAGTCCCACATCGTAAAAATATAATTGAAAACGTAGATGAGCTTGTGGGAAAGCAGTAAACTAAAACAATATATTGTACTATTTTGTCCCACATCGGTTGCATTGTGAGAAATAGAGATGCGGATGGGTTATAAATATGGATCCATGCAGTATTCTTAGCAGAAAAAGCCAATGTAGTCTTCATTTTTCAGACCGTCTGAACCGCTTTTGGAACCGGTTTTTTGCGGTTTTCCCGGTTTTTCACCGGTTTTGCGGTTTTACATCCGGTTTTATGGGTGAGCGGTTTTCAGGTTGGTTTAAACCGGATGAGCCTCCGGTTCCCGGTTGAACCGGTTCAACCGGCCGGCCCGGTCCGGTTTTGACAACCTTGATAAAAACATAAGGTGGGATTAAAAGGGCATGGATTTATGCCGCACAATTTGTTTGGTCGGGGTTATGTTCAGAATAAAAACCGAATCCAACGACCCAACTATCCCATCCTAATGGAAAGAATTTTTCGTTGATGGACGCGTTGTCTATGTGACCTAAAACTTTCTAGTAAGATGTATATTATAAAAGTGTGTTATTTTTGAATATATATATATATATATATATATATATATATATATATATATATATATATATATATGAAGTTCGAGAAGCATGTTAGGGATCCACAAAGAGCTCGAAGAGATTTTATCTCACCCTGTTTTCTGAATATTATGTATGCGACTATCTTAGTATCTAATAGCTTAGAAGTAAAGGTGTTTCAATATTTCACGCGAAGATTTAAAGCCATGTTTGATGATGGAGAATTGATAGGCCGCAAGTGCACGGTCTTGTAGCGTAATAAAAGAGTTATTGATCCACAGGGAGAGCCTAGGTGATTACCAATTTAATTTTCCAAAGTTGATTAACTGAAAAAAAGTCTTTTTAGACAGAAGGAATGTTTTCGTTGATGTTCTAAAGATAAAAAGAGACTTGGGGTATTAGTTTCATCGAAATGATAAGGTTTCCGTTATTAATCCTTTTGACTATTTTCCCGTTTTAAAGAACGATATAATTCTTAAGACAAGGCGACGGTTGTAGCAAGAGTTTCCTTTCGGAATACAAACGCGTGTTCTAAACTAATTATCAAGCCTATTTTCATGGTTGATTATTATTAGAACCCATTAAGCAAAGACCTTTTTGTGTCTCAATAAAACCAAAACTATTTTCAAGTGTTGATTTTATTGTCTAACTTCTTAGATCCAACAGCCACACTTCCCCTTTCGGTACATCGTGTGGTGTTTTGAAATAATAATGAAAAGTGATGAAATAAGATTTAAAAATACAAAGTGATTAAGGTGGAGAATAGTCACGGGAATTAATTAGTAGGAAGCCATCATTTGATGGTTGCCAAAAACCCCAAGGCTAAGAAAGTCTACTCACTCATGATCATTGTAGACAAAAGAGGAGAAGAGGAAGATTGCATATTTGTAAATTGCACGAATTTGTAAAGAGAGCGATAAGTTGCGAAATGTGTAAATTGCAAGAATTGTAAAGAAAGCGATAAGTTGCTGAATGTGTAAATGAGTTAGGAATTAGATGTTAGAATGGCAAGAAAATAAATGTTAGGATTTGAGAAAATTGCAAAATTATAAATAGCAGAATTGTAAATGACAAGAAAGTAAATTGCTTAAAAAGTAAATCGCATGGAATTTAAATGACTTAGAAAATATAAGAGCAAAAAAGTAAAAGGGCAAGAAAGTAAAAGAGCAAGAAAGTAAAAGGGCGGGAAAGTAAAAGGGCAAGAAAGTAAAAGAGCGAGAAAGTAAAAGGGCAAGAAAGTAAAAGAGCGAGAAAGTAAAAGGGCAAGAAAGTAAAAGAGCGAGAAAGTAAAAGGGCAAGAAAGTAAAAGAGCGAGAAAGTAATAGGGTAAGAAAGTAAAAGAGCAAGAATTAAAGGAGCAAGAAAGTAAATAAGCAAGAAAGTAAAAGAGCAAGAATTAAAAGGGCAAGAAAGTAAATAGGCAAGAATTAAAAGGGCAAGAAAGTAAATAAGCAAGAATTAAAAGGGCAAGAAAGTAAATAAGCAAGAATTAAAAAGAACATGAAGAGTAAATTGAAGTCATAAATCTTAGAGAGTTTTTGAGAGTGATTTTCTCACAAAATTCAAGTGTGCTTACAAGTGAGGATCAATGTCCTATTTATAGGAAAATACGAGGGAAGTGGAAAAATGGTCAATTCAAGTTTTGGCAAAGATAGCCATCAACAAGTGGACAAAGCAAGTTGGCAAAGATAGCCATCAACAAGTGGACAAAGCACTTTGAGTGGAGGGGCAAAATGGTTAAAAACAAGTGAAAAATCAAGTTGGCAAAGATGACCACAAACAAGTGGCCGCAGCCAAAATTGACTGCTTTTTGGCGCCCTGTCCTGCGCCAATCCTGCGCCAGTCTTGCGCCAGTGTTGCTCCTTGGCGCCCTGTGCTGCACCAGTTTTGCTCCTTGGTGCCCTTGGGGCCCTGTGCTGCGCCAGTTTTGCTCCTTGGCGCCCTTGGGGCCCTGTGCTGTCTCAAAAATTGTTCCTCCTCAAATATTTTCTTTGTTCTTCATTTTAGCTCATATTTTCTCTTTTGCTTCAAAATAAAACCTGAAAATAAAAAGTAAACATTTGTAGTAAAATAGCTCAAAAATATAATTAAAATACCAAATAAACCTAATAAAAATAACTATTGAAAAGACTCTATAAAAATAGACTTATCAAACTCCCCTATGCTTGAACCTTTGCTTGTCCTCAAGCAGAAACAGTGTAAATCCTTAGGCCAATTCTTAAGGAACATTATTTTCACATCGAAACATTAAGTGAACTGTGGGGAAATTCTAACACTTTGGTTTGAGAAATACTATCTGGGCTTCTTATGGAATTGGGAGACAATTTTAAAGTATCAATACTCTAGAGAGGATATCAATGTCATTATAGAACCGGTTCCCCAGTATTCTTATGCTTGGGTCCTCCATTTACTAAGACCGAGTCTCAAAGGAGGGTCTTTATACGTTGGGTATTCAAGCATTTTTCTTTTCTTTTTGATTTTATATGCTAACCATTCATTTTGACATTTAAAATGCACCAATTTTTGCATTTTGAATTGGTTTTGCATATATTTCTTTTTTTTCTTTGCTTGATACCCCAACTCAGACGTTTTTCTCCAGTAACCGCGCATCCAGTGAATGTCACCAAGAAAACCAGGTTACTAGTTTCTCTTCAGTCCTTCTAATTGTATTAACAACTGAAAACAGTCTCAATAGTGTGTGTGTGTGTGAAAAAGCCCTAGAAGTAGAAATCGAACCATGATACAATTTTGTTGTTCCCAACCAGTCCACCTAGATGATTGCTAATGAAAATTTGAAAAATTATTTTTGTCCAGAAAAGGCTTATCTAAAACAATGTTAGGGTTCACAAAGTTTCATCATGGAGGGAGCAGATACAACTCAAAGTACAAAAAGATAAAAACTTAGCAAAGCAATAAAGACATACCCAATAAAAGCAATAAAATACCCCCCCATGCTTGGACTAGGCATTGTCCTCAATGATTTTTCAAATAAAACAACACAAAAGGGGTTAGGATAGCTCATCGAATCACAGCTGCCCTTTGTAGAGTTATTCCTGGGTCCCATTGCTTGAAGCATAAAGACCAAGTGACACATCAAGAATGAAAACATATTCCTGGATCCCATGGCTTGTAAAATGGAAGTTGTATAAGCAATAAGATTTTATTTTCAATTCCCCCTAGATCAAATGTTATTTTCACAAAGGAAGGTGAAAAATAAGACAAAGGAGATGGTCGAGGTTTTCCCTCACCCAAAGTTTCAGTACCCAATTTTTGTGATGGTGGATTCTCATCTAAAAGTTTTATGTAGAATTGGGTTTCCTCTGCTGCATTTGTATCTGTGTTGCCTAAAAGGCAATCTTCCAGACTATCTTGTGAAGATGATGCTAAAGAGCAGTCTCGCACGCAATAGTCTACAATATCAATCCTGCAGCATGAGTCCTTTACAGACGGACTCCTCATGAAGTTTGAAACTTCAAACTCAACCTTTTCATCCCCCACATTAAAAACCAACTTACCGTTTTTAACGTCAATTATTACCCCTGCAGTAGCTAAAAAAGGCCTCCCTAGAAGAATAGGAATTTGGGAGTCTTCTTCAATTTCCATTACAACAAAATCCACCGGTATAAAAGTTTGCCCTACCTTGATAGGGACATCCTCTAAGATTCCAGTGGGGTATTTAACGGAATGATCTGCCAACTGTATTGTCATTTTTGTGGGTTTAAGTTCACCTATCCCTAGTCTTTTGCAAAGAGAAAGAGGCATCAAACTTACACTGGCTCCTAGATCACACATTGCTCTGTTTATAGTTTCACTTCCAATTACACAAGGTATGGAAAAACTACCTGGATCTTTGAGCTTTTGTGGCAGCTTGTTTTGGATAATTGCACTGCATTCTTCTGCTAATGCAATCGTCTCATAGTCGTCTATTTTTCTTTTCTTAGATAAAATTTCTTTCAAAAATTTAGAATAAGACGGCATTTGAGACAATGCATCAGTGAAAGGAATGTTGATGTAAAGCTTTTTAAGCAAGTCGACAAACCTTTTGAATTGCTCGTCAAGTTTGTTTTTTGCAAATCTTTGGGGAAAAGGAATGGGTGGTTTGTATGGTGGTGGGGGGATGTATGGTTCTTCTCTTTCTTTTTCTGGTTCTTTCTCTTTTTCTTTCTCTTCTTGCTCACATGGTAAATTATGTTTTTCACTCACAATTTTTTCTTGGTTTGCTCTTGGTTCCTCTAATTGTTTTCCGCTTCTAAGGGTGACGACATTTATTTGGCCATTTGGATTTTGTTCTGGTTGCCCAGGAAATACCCCCGAAGACTTAGGGGATGAAGCCACCTGTGTTGCCACTTGAGTTATTTGATTTTCAAGCATCTTATTATGAGTGGCAATAGAGTCGACTTTTGATACTAATTTGATAAGTGTGTCATTCAAATAACCAGTTTGATTTTTGAATTCTTCATTTTGTTTTGTTTGAGAAGACACAAAGTTTTCCATCAAAAATTCCAAGTTCGACTTTTGCGGGTTGTTTTGTGGGTTGTTAAAAACCCTTTGATTCTGAAAACCAGGAGGTGGTCTAGGTGCTGGATTGGGTGGAGGATTTTTATAAGAAAAATTTGGATGATTTCTCCACCCAGGATTATAAGTATTTGAAAACGAATCTTCTTTTTGAGCATAGTTAACATGCTCATTTCCAGTACTAGATGCCTCAAGCTGGCATTCAGCACCAATATGGCCAACAACCCCGCATAATTCACATGGTGGAGTAGTAGGAGAAAGAGTTTGTGAAACGACACCTACATTTAATTTTTCAAATTTTTGAAAAAGTGCGTCCACTTTTGAGGTGAGATGATCAACAGTAGATATTTCATACTTACCTGGCTCTTTTGATGATGCTGGTTTATTTGTTATGGCTCGCTCACTTGTCCATTGACAATGGTTTTGAGCCATATCTTCAATGAGTGCATAAGCTTCAGTAAAAATTTTGTTCATTAAAGCTCCACCTGCAGCTGCATCAACAGTCATTCTTGTTGCATATTGTAATCCATTATAAAATGTGTGAACAACGAGCCATTTCTCTAGTCCATGATGGGGGCATAGCCTTAACATTTCTTTGAAACGTTCCCAAGTATCATAAAGAGATTCCCCGTCGTTTTGAGAAAATCGAGTAATTTGACTTCTCATTTGAGCTGTTTTACTTGGGGGAAAGAACCTAGCAAGAAAAGCTTGTTTTAATTGGCCCCAGCTGGTAATGGATTCCGAAGGCAAAGAATGTAGCCATGCTCTTGCTCTATCCCTTAATGAAAAAGGGAAGAGCTTTAGTCTTATGGCATCTTGAGGTACCCCATTTAATTTGAGAGTTCCACAGTATTCCAGAAAAATTGAAATATGAAGATTTGGGTCCTCCGTGGGAGAACCAGAAAATTGGTTTTGTTGAACCATTGAAAACAGAGATGATTTGAGTTCAAAATTATTTGCTTCCACATTTGGATGTACAATGACAGCCGATGGCTCTGCTGAAGGTGTTGCGTACTCTTTGAGAGCACGATTTTCATTAGCCGCCATTTGGTTATCGGGAATTTCTCTCCTCTTTCTATGTAAGAACCTTTCGATTTCGGGAATTTGTTGAACAGTTTTTCCGAAACTTCTGGTTCTTCGCATTCGAGGGACAAGAGAAGAAAAAGTAAAAATAAAGAAAATAAAACTCCAGTCTACCCGGTTTCGAAAAACTTAATTAATATCACTTCCTCCCCGACAACGGCGCCAAAAACTTGATAGGCCGCAAGTGCACGGTCTTGTCGCGTAATAAAAGAGTTATCGATCCACAGGGAGAGCCTAGGTGATTACCAATTTAATTTTCCAAAGTTGATTAACTGAAAAGAAAGTCTTTTTAGAAAGAAGGAATGTTTTCGTTGATGTTTTAAAGATAAAAAGAGACTTGGGGTATTAGTTTCATCGAAATGATAAGGTTTCCGTTATTAATCCTTTTGACTATTTTCCAGTTTTAAAGAACGATATATTTCTTAAGACAAGGCGACGGTTCTAGCAAGAGTTTCCTTTCGGAATACAAACGCGTGTTCTAAACTAATTATCAAGCCTATTTTCATGGTTGATTATTATTAGAACCCATTAAGCAAAGACCTTTTTGTGTCTCAATAAAACCAAAACTACTTTCATGTGTTGATTTTATTGTCTAATTTCATAGATCCAACAACCACACTTCCCCTTTCGGTACATCGTGTGGTGTTTTGAAATAATAATGAAAAGTGATAAAATTAGATTTAAAAATACAAAGCGATTAAGGTGGAGAATAGTCTCGGGAATTAATTAGTAGGAAGCCATCATTTGATGGTTGCCAAAAACCCCAAGGCTAAGAAAGTCTACTCACTCATGATCATTGTAGACAAAAGAGGAGAAGAGGAAGATTGCATATTTGTAAATTGCAAGAATTTGTAAAGAAAGCGATAAGTTGCGGAATGTGTAAATTGCAAGAACTGTAAAGAAAGCGATAAGTTGCGGAATGTGTAAATGAGTTAGGAATTAGATGTTAGAATGGCAAGAAAATAAATGTTAGGATTTGAGAGAATTGCAAAATTATAAATAGCGGAAATGTAAATGACAAGAAAGTAAATTGCTTAAAAAGTAAATCGCAAGGAATTTAAATGAGTTGGAAAATAAAAGAGCAAGAAAGTAAAAGAGCAATAAAGTAAAAGGGCGAGAAAGTAAAAGGGCGAGAAAGTAAAAGGGCAAGAAAGTAAAAGAGCGAGAAAGTAAAAGGGCCAGAAAGTAAAAGAGTGAGAAAGTAAAAGGGCAAGAAAGTAAAAGAGCGAGAAAGTAAAAGGGCAAGAAAGTAAAAGAGCAAGAATTAAAAGAGCAAGAAAGTAAATAAGCAAGAAAGTAAAAGAGCAAGAATTAAAAGGGCAAGAAAGTAAATAAGCAAGAATTAAAAGGGCAAGAAAGTAAATAAGCAAGAATTAAAAAGAACATGAAGAGTAAATTGAAGTCATAAATCTTAGAGAGTTTTTGAGAGTGATTTTCTCACAAAATTCAAATGTTCTTACAAGTGAGGATCAATGTCCTATTTATAGGAAAATATGCGGGAAGGGGCAAAATGGTCAGTTCAAGTTTTGGCAAAGATAGCCATCAACAAGTGGACAAAGCAAGTTGGCAAAGATAGCCATCAACAAGTGGACAAAGCACTTTGAGTGGAGGGGCAAAATGGTCAAAAAGAAGTGAAAAATCAAGTTGGCAAAGATGGCCACAAACAAGTGGCCGCAGCCAAAATTGACTGCTTTTTGGCGCCCAGTCCTGCGCCAGTCCTGCGCCAGTGTTGCTCCTTGGCGACCTTGGCGCCCTGTGCTGCGCATGTTTTGCTCCTTGGGGCCCTTGGGGCCCTATGCTGCGCCAGTTTTCCTCCTTGGCGCCCTTGGGGCCCTGTGCTGTCTCAAAAATTGTTCCTCCTCAAATATTTTCTTTGTTCTTCATTTTAGCTCATATTTTCTCTTTTGCTTCAAAATAAAACCTGAAAATAAAAAGTAAACATTTGTAGTAAAATAGCTCAAAAATATAATTAAAATACCAATTAAACCTAATAAAAATAAATATTGAAAGGACTCTAAAAATAGACTTATCAAGAATTAGGTCTATTTCTCACACAAATTATAATACCATTTGTAAAGTGAACCATATGATATGTTCTTTCATATTTTGTAGTTGTTAACCTTTGTGAATTGGAAATGGTGATTACTTTAATTAAAGTAATTTATTGCATTCGTATCAGAAAAATTTTGTATTGTTTGAATTTTAAAGTAGTGAGTTAACTTCCTGACACATATTTTCCCGACAAACTTGAGAGTGCTAAATGAAACTCAGATAAGAGAAATATATCTCAATAAAGTGGAACTTAATTAGCTAGAAAACAAAAGATTGCACAAATCATGAAGCAGACGGAAGGCCTCTCTAAAAATGTGTATTTTATGAAAATAATACGATAATTGGCAAAAAAAATTAGCTTGCTTTCAAATTTTGAGGAACCATTGTCAGTTCCCATCAAAACTTTTCAGTGGGGTTCTTCTTGAAATTGTTCCATGAGTCAAGTTTTTCATATATATATATATATATATATATATATATATATATATATATATATATATATATATATATATATATATATATATATATATATATAAATGTTTCAGAAATGTGATATTTGAGGTTTTGGGTTTTTGTTTTATAAGTTTTTTTGTTCTATTTTAAGTTCATGAAGTTAAGAATATATATATATTCTTCTCTAGTTTTGGATTAATAGTGGGAAAATCCCAAATGTTATCATGTACTCATCTATTAGAGAGGCTTTCCTCGCCAACTTTGTTTACAAGAAGATACTTGTTCTGGATCGGGCTCGACCTTTAAAATTTATCCAATAAGCCAGGCCCATCTCCTAGTGGGAGCTCCATCTCCCACTATCTCATTCTTTCGAGTTCACTCCACATTTCTTAAAGCCTCCTAAGGGTCAAACTCAACCACGAGGAAATCCAGCACGGACTACCCCACACATCCTCTCTCAAGTGACAATACCTTCTCCTTGCCCGAGACTCCGGAGGTTGATGTCCAGATAATCTTGGCAGAGAACCCTCAGGGTCAACAGACGCTACCCATCATACCCATCGCTGCAGCCAACCCCATTTTGACCGTCGTACCTGCAATTCCTACCTTGGTAGCTCCACTTGTAATCCAAGCCCCTGTTGTCGAACCTTTAGTTCCTCTCCCCGCACAAGCAATCTAGAACCTAATCGCTTTACTTAGTGACCAAGCCAGGGGACACCCAGAGGTCAACGAGGAAAATGCAACCATGATCCGAGTAAAAACAACTCCTGTCCTTGGCAGGGGACACCCACACTCTCCTCCTCCTAAAACGGTAGCCTTCAAGAGTCACTGCTCACCTCCCCCATGCCATCGCCTTCGCTGACACCATTATCGAAAATAGAACTCAAGGTCACCCCGAAGATCTCCTTCGAAAACTCCAAACTTTGCCCGGAAGAGAAGAGAGCCTTCCGACCACACTTCCTCTTTGGGATCTTCTTCACCATGCCTTCTCCCCGAAGGACTAAGGTCTGCACGAGAAATGTTATGCCTACCAAACCAAGGCCACTCTCCCAAGAAATCGACGAGCATCTCAAACCAACGTCCCTCCAGAAACCACCTATCCTCAACATGTATGACGAGTCAGGAGACCCGGAGGATTATGGCGGCTACTTCGAGCTACTTCTCTTATACCAGAACGCAAAAGACGAGGTCAAATGCAAGACTTTCCCTTTGACCTTGACCAAGGAAGCTCTTGAATGGTATAGGGCCCTAAAGCCGAACTCAATAACCTTTTGGCCGCAATTCGCCGAGCTCTTCTGTACCAACTTCACTGCCTCAAATGTCAAACCAAAATTAAAGAAGGTGCTCAAAGCTATTCGCTGGCGCGAAAATGAAACCCTAAGGGAGTACATTGATAGGTTCAATGAGGAAGCTCTAAACATCCACGGGATAGAGGATAAGATGAAATGGTACTTCATGCAAGATGGCCTTTGACCTGGATTCTATTCCAAACTAATGAAGGAGTATACAAATCCAGCACCTTGAAGGAGTTTTCCTATGGCCGCACCGACCCTTGAATTGGCCCCCACAAAGAAAGAAGTCCAACCTCAGGAAGCTCGCAACGTGAGCCACGCAATTAAGGCCCTCGTTGCCCAAAGCATAACCCTCCAAACGTCAAAAGATCAAAGATCCTTGTCGAGTGCGCCAACACCGAACTTCCCGGGATAAAGCCTCCATATCCAATTCCCGAGAGAAAATGGACGAAAAAAAGGAAATATTGTCGTTACCACTGTAGCTGGGGTCACGACACAAATCAATGTAACACCTTGAAAGAAGACATTGAGGAGCTTATCAGGAAAGGTAAGTTTGACTAGTATGTGAAGAAAGATGAGGACCGTCCATGAAAACGATCCCCTAGGAAAGGAAAAGAAATAATCAATGAGGTTGAGAGAGGTAGAAGAAAAAAATCAGCGACTCAAAAACAAATGACGACAACCCGATATCCACCAGCCGACTTGGTGCCATGGTAATCCTGTCAAGGGTAGAGAGACTAGAAAGACAATGAAGAGGAAGTGGAAGGAGATACTAAACGTCTAGACAATGGAAAACCCAACAAGTACATCCCTCTGATTATTCAGATAGCCATAGCGAATTTTGAGGTAAGAAGAATCTTGGTCAACTAGGGGAGTTCCACCAACATCATGTTTGTCGACCTCATGTCCATTTTTGGGAATCTACAAGGAAGACCTCACTCCGTACTGAGCTGATCTCGCTGGTTTCAATGAATCATAGACAAGACTCCTTTGATACATCGAACCGATGGTCATATACAAAAGTGAACCGTTGACTTGAACAACCAAAACACCTTTTCTGGTACTCTCGTGCCCGTTAGTCTACTACTGCATCATCGGGAGACCAACATTGAGCCGACTAGAAGTTGTAGCACTACAATATTTAGGCCCTATGGAAACGCTCGAAAAACGTTCCAAAAAAGCCATAAAACCGTTGCCAAAAGATACGGCAACGGTTTTCAAACCGTTGTTCCAGCGGCAACGGTTATTTGTCCCCAAAGGCAACGCAAGCTGAAAACCGTTGCCACTGCCAGTTGGAACGCAACAGTTTTGGTTTCCACGCTATGGCAATGGTTGAAAACCGTAGCCAGGTATGGCAACGGTCTAAAACCGTTGCCAGGTATGGCAACACGTTGAAACCGTTGCCATAAATGGCAACGGTCCTAAAACGTCTCCATCTGTGGCAACAATTTAGAACCGTTGCCAGGTATGGCAACACGTTGAAACCGTTGCCATACATGGCAACGGTCGTAAACCGTCTCCAACTGTGGCAACAATTTAGAACCGTTGCCATGTATGGCAACACCTACCCATTCCTTGTTTCATCATCCCTTTGCTATTACTGATAAACGCAAAAAACTATTGTATTCTTCATCCAAACTTCTTAATCGCATCACAAACTTCTTAATCTAATCATTTCAAGGTAAAAATTAACGTCAAAATTAACATACATAATGTATCATTATATTGCTACTTCAAGGACATAATTAATGTTTCTGAGCATATATAATTTGTTACTTCAATAAGCACAAAAAACATTACAAAAGTTATATTGCAAAAAACATGTTCTATTTCCAAAATAAAACTTGTCAAGTCTTCAACATGTGTCTTCAACACACAAAGTCTTCATCATCCAAGCCATCAAGACCAAGATCTATACCTTCATTATTTTCCTACAAAAGTAACAAAATTCGATTAATGCAATATACAATACTCTATAAAAGGAAACTTAAATAAAAGGAAAAAGGAAATACGAGTTCTAAGTTGCGAACGAAACTGCCAGGAAATTTCTCAACCATCAGAAGAGACCAACAGTCATAATTGCCATACTTAATTATGTTCGGAGAAAATCATTGACTCAAATGAACTAGAAACTAAACCACTAGATACCACACTAGATACCACACCATCACATTCAAAAAGCTACAAGTATATAAAATGAACACCAAATTAGATGCAACAACATTGGCACTGATATTGGAACCAGTGTTTTAAATCCCGGATAGCGGAGTGTAGCGACCGGCCCAAAAAACGCTATAGCGGTATAGCGGAAAGCGGGATGGACGCTATTTAACATTTCAAACACAAATATAGGGTGAATCATAGAATAGTGTTTAAACTGAAAATCACAGAACAATATTTAAATAAAACAGGAGTGGAATCAAAAACTACTTTAAAATGAAACTATACAATATTTTAAATTTAGGAAAAGCATTGGAATTGATTTTGAAGGAGCAGAAGTACAACAGCAAGCTGAATTTAAAATACCCTTAAAAAACATCTAACGTTTTAAAACACTGATGCCATTCCCATAGCGGCTAGCCGCCGCTCCGCTCCGCCCCGCCGCTATAGCGCGCTATTTAAAACACTGATTTTAAAGTGGTTACAATTCTGATTTTATTAAAATGGTTAACATTCTAGACACTGATGCTTGGAATCAGTGTTTAGATGACATAGTCAACCAGGATGGCATCAGTGTTTAGATGACATAGTCACTATGCTTGAAATCCATAAACGGTTACAATTCTGATTTTATTAAAATGGTTAACATTCTAGACTTTATGACGCCTAAAATTTAGGATGTTACAATAATAGATGATGTGACAATCATGTTTCCTGAATTTACTTCCAGTCAGCCTGTGTCAATACAATAGCCTTTGCATAATTTGAAAAAAGCCAATGGTGCGACATCACAATTGGCAATTGGTTTTGTTGCAACAGGACCTACCAAAATTTGTGTATCTACAGGTATGCATAATGTAACACCCCTTTCTACCCGTCACTTTGTTTATAAAATCAGAGTTCGAAAAATCTCGTTCATAGGAAATGTTACACATACTCAAATCAAACGTCGCTTATCAAACTTTAAAAGACAGTTTAACTCAAATTCAAACGTCCACGTAGCACATCACAATATCAAAAACTCAAGCCTCATGGTTAACGTCACTTATAACACTCCTCATAACACAATCAACTACGCAGCGGAAATTAGTAAAACATAACCAAATAGTCCACATGGACATAATAATCAAACATCATTAATAAAGGCCGAGTTCGTTTTCCCCCCCTGAGTGCTACGTATCAGAGCATGACGACTCGACTCAAAAAGTGAAGCTAATACCTTCACTGGGAATCACCTGCACGTTACCAACACGAGGGCAACATTCAAACAGGAAAGGGTGAGCATCATTTCAGTCTATATAATAGAAAATATGATAAGCACTAATCATAGGCTACGTACTAGAACAATCAACATCCAATGCACAAACATCCACATCACAGTCATCATTCACATCATGTACAAAAACTCATCTCATGTCATATAGATTTATGAAATGCAACCCACTCGCGGGTATATGCATGAAGGTACCTTTTCACAAAACGTCGCTTGGCCACTCAGGCCTCATCACCACTTAGCCACTCAGGCCTCAAAACATCACTGGTTTTATGCATATGGGCATGAGACACTATGATATGCACCACTCACAATACACAAATACACAATCACTCAATTCATAGTCAACTATGTGACCCGTCACTTACCTGTTTGCTCGCACGGAGCACAGCACCTGTCAAATTCGTAAACATCACACAGCATCACTAGGCCACTTAGACCTTAACATCACTTAGCCACTCAGGCCCTAAATGTCACTTACACATAAACATCGTTTAACTCAAACATTAGCCACTGAGGGCAAAACAGTCATTTGACTAGCCACCAAGGGCATCCTCGTCATTTTCATATCCTTATCATTAACTTTGGCCACTAGGGGCAAAACAGTCATTTTGACACTACCATGTTAAAACTGTTGTTTATACACCAAATGGGATTTTTAAAGAGTTCCACGTCATTTTTCAATGTCACTAGGACGATCACCGGGGACAGCCACTTGGGCGCCCACAAACAGTCAGAAAATAACAATTTTTCATTTTAAAAATTGAACCCACAAATAGACAACGTAAAAAGCTTCATGACACTTTTCGAATCGTTCAAAACGGACGTCTAAGTCAAAAGTTATGATAAAAACAATTTTGGAAAAATTATGCAACATCCTGGGAACAGGCGCCTTAGGCGCCCAGGCAACCAGGCAACAAGTGCACAGGCGCCCAGCGCCCAGGCAACAACAACAACGCACACAACACAGCACGGGCGCCCAGCGCCCAGGAGCAACAACGCGCGCGCACAGCGCAGCGCAACGCAGCACGGGCGCCTAGCGCCCAGGGGAACACGCGCAACGCAGCGCAACACAAAACAAGACACGGACACGGGCGCCAGCGCCCAGGCGCGCACAGCGCGCAACACACACAGACACGGGCGCCTAGCGCCCAGGCGCGCCCCCACGCGCAACAACAACACAGCACAGGCGCCAGCGCCCAGCATAGGCGCCCAGCGCCCAGAAAACCAGCAACAACGCCCAGAATTTTACCAAAACACTTTTCAACACTAAAAATTGTTTTCTTCGAAATTCCAAATCATGAAAACTCAGCATTTACTCAACATTTTTCCAGCCACCAAAAATACACTTAATTTAATTTATTTCTCCAAAAATTCAATTGATCTATGTCTTCCCTATCCCCTTGGCGCCCTAGGCGCCTATACACCGTCCATCCCACTTCGCGAACAACACAAGCAACATCCAACACAAATTTTAGTTTCATGATCAAATCGAATGTCACAATTTACCAACACAACGCATACCTATCAAGAATTCCAGTCTCATGATCAATCCCACTTCGCATACACACATACATATGATGGTCAATATCAACAAAACATCAAGAAAGCATCAAGAATCATGCATACATCAATTCGCATACATCTAAATACGAAATCCAACATCAACCATGCATCAAGAACTCTATTCTAACCCTAGATCTAGGACTCATCATATGAACTATTAAATAGAGTGATAGAGCTCCCCTAACCTCGAGATTGAAGAACGGAGGCTCCGGAGGTAGTCACGTACAGGATCACAGCAACAAGATCACGTTCTTGCTCTTTCTTGGTTGCAACTTCCCTCCTCTTCCTCTTCTCTCCTACGGCGCCCTTCCTTGCTCTCTCTCTCTCTATCTCACGCTATTTTCTTTCTTTTTTGCGTTTTCTCTCTTGATTTTTGCGAATGGCCACAAAACCTAGCCCCTAACAACATAACCCCCTTCGCACACTTTGGAGATCATGGGCTTGGGCTTTTTCACTTAAGCCCAAGTCATGCAAGTGGCGCCTCCACTCCTTCCTAATACCACCAAAAATAAATAAAATTCTAATTAATCGAATTACATCAAATAATTAAATTTAAATCCCCAATTATTTAATTAAATAAATTAATTAAATAATTTTAGGGTGTTACAACTCTCCCCCACTTAGAATATTTCGTCCTCGAAATTTACCTGATCAAACAACTCTGGGTAGGACTCGCGCATCTTGCTCTCTAGCTCCCAAGTCATACTCTCGCCGGCAGCTCCTAGCCAGACCACTTTCACTAATGCAATCTCTTTGCCTCTAAGCGCCTTCACTTCACGATCCTCAATCCTTACGGGCATCGTCTCCACAGTGAGATTATCCCGCAGCTCTACATCGTCCACTTGGATCACATGAGATGGATCCGAAACATACTTCCGAAGTTGCGACACGTGAAACACGTCGTGCAAGTTCGAAAGATTTGGCGGTAAAGCCACTCTATAAGCCACATTTCCAATTCTCTCGGATATCTGATAAGGACCAACGAATCGAGGAGTGAGCTTCTTCGATTTCAACGCCCGACCAACACCGGTAATAGGAGAAACCCTCAAGAACACATGCTCACCCTCCTGAAACTCTAAATCCTTCCTCCGCTTGTCATGATAACTCTTCTGACGACTCTGCGAAGCCTTCATCTTCTCACGGATCATCTTGATCTTCTCCGTAGTCTCCCGGACAATCTCCGGTCCCAAAACTACACTCTCTCCCGAATCATACCAACATAATGGCGTCCTACACTTTCGACCATACAATGCTTCAAACGGTGCCATCCCGATACTGGAATGGTGACTGTTGTTATAGGTAAACTCAATCAACGCAAGATATGAATCCCATGAACCCCGCTGTTCCAATACACAAGCCCTCAACAAATCCTCTAGCGATTGAATTGTCCTCTCTGACTGACCGTCTGTCTGGGGATGATACGCCGAACTCATTTTTAACTTAGAACCCAATTCTTTCTGCAAACTCTTCCAAAACTCGGAAGTGAACCTCGGATCCCTATCTGACACAATACTCTTCGGAACACCGTGCAGCCTCACAATCTCCTTGACATATACCTCGGCCAACCTCGACACCGGATAAGTGATATTAATAGGAATAAAGTGAGAAGACTTCGTTAACCTATCAATGATCACCCAAATAGCGTCATGACCCTTAGCTGTATTCGGTAACCCCGTCACAAAATCCATTGCTATGCTATCCCATTTCCACTCTGGAATTTCCAACGGTTGCATTAGCCCTGCAGGCTTCTGATGCTCTACCTTAGATTTCTGACAGGTCAAACAGGCATACACAAACTGCGCCACATCTCTCTTCATACCATACCACCAAAACATCTTTTTCAGATCTTGATACATCTTCGTTGCTCCAGGATGGATACTCAACTTGCTACGATGACCTTCCTCTAAAATTGCCTTTCTCATCTCTTCATCGTCAGGAACACAGATCCTACCCCGGAACCTCAACACACCACTGGAATCTAATTTGAAATCTTCATCTTCAGATTGACCAACCCCATTAATTAAATCCACTAACTTAACATCTGACCTCTGAGCCTCTCTGATGCTGCCCAGGAAATCATTATCGATCTTCAACATTCCCAGCTTGACACTGCGAGGTGTCATTTTACAAACCAAACTCAAATCTCTGAATTCCTCAATTAACTCTAATTCTTTCACCATCATAGCCGACATATGCAAAGACTTTCTGCTTAAAGCATCAGCCACGACATTAGCCTTGCCGGGATGATAATTCAAACCGAAGTCATAATCCTTCAAGAGTTCCAACCACCGACGCTGTCTCATATTCAACTCTTTCTGATCGAACAGGTACTTTAGACTCTTATGATCACTGAACACTTCGAACCTCGAACCATAAAGGTAGTGCCTCCAAATCTTGAGCACAAATACCACAGCAGCCAATTCCAAATCATGCGTAGGGTAATTTTTCTCGTGAATCCGCAACTGCCTCGACGCATACGCAACGACTTTCCCATTCTGCATCAACACACCACCGAGACCCATCTTCGAAGCGTCACAATACACAACGAACGGTTCCTCTGGATTAGGCAACGTCAAAACAGGCGACGTCGTCAATCTCTTTTTCAGTTCCATAAAGCTTTCCTCACACCGAGCATCCCAAACAAAAACTTTACCCTTGCAGGTCAACTGAGTCAACGGAAGGGCCAACTTGGAAAAACCCTCGATGAACCTCCTGTAGTACCCAGCCAAACCCAAAAAGCTTCTAATCTCCGTTACGGACTTCGGAGACTCCCACTCCAATACTGCTTCTACTTTTGCCGGATCAACCGCAATACCATTACCAGAAATCACGTGCCCAAGGAAACTCACCTCTTTCAGCCAGAACTCACACTTCGATAACTTAGCGTACAACTTTTTCTCTTTTAAAACTTCCAACACTGACTTCAGGTGCTCAGCATGCTCTTCATCTGACTTAGAATAAACTAGAATATCATCTATGAAGATTACCACAAACCGATCTAGGTAATTATGGAAAATACGGTTCATATATTCCATAAATACACCAGGAGCATTGGTCACACCGAACGGCATCACTGAATACTCATAATGCCCATACCTTGTCCTGAACGCTGTCTTCTGAACATCTTCATCCTTCACTTTAATCTGATGATATCCGGACCTCAAATCAATTTTGCTGAAAACACGGGCACCCACTAACTGGTCCATCAGATCGTCGATCCTCGGAAGCGGATACTTATTCTTGATAGTTACCTTATTCAACTGACGATAGTCCACACATAACCTCATGCTCCCATCTTTCTTTTTCACTAACAATACCGGAGCTCCCCACGGTGATACACTCGGTCTTACAAATTTCTTCTCAAGCAATTCTTCAAGTTGCGTCTTCAACTCAGACAGTTCCGACGCCGACATTCTGTACGGAGCCATAGACACAGGCCTCGTACCAGGTACAAGATCAATCGAAAATTCAACTTCTCTTTCCGGTGGCACACCCGGAATTTCATCAGGAAAGACCTCAGGAAATTCACGTACTACCTTCAGTTCTTCAATAACAGCCTGACTCTCAGCAGACAACGAAGCCATCAACGCAAATAACTGAACTCCTTCTTTCTTCAATTTCTTCAACTGACCAGCAGACACCAAAATCGAACTTTCTTCACCGAAACTAACCGACTTGCTACGACAGTTGATATGAACATGATTATTCTCTAACCAGTCCATGCCTAAGATTACATCCAGACCTCTCAATGGCAAACATACAAAATTCACAATAAAGTCCCTGCCGAAGATCGACACGGGACACTGAGAACACACCTGGGACGTAATCACCGACCCCTTCGCAGGAGTATCGACAACCATATCCCCACACATAGCAGATACAACAAGACCCAATCTTTTACAGCAATCAACAGAAATAAAACAATGGGTAGCACCAGTATCAATAAGAGATTTCAGAGTAGTACCATTAATAAAACACGTACCTCTAATCAGACCATCATCATCCTCAGGCTCCTCTCCTGCCAATGCAAATACCTTCCCAGTAGACCTTTCCTTTTTCGGCTTTGTACACTTCGTACTGATATGCCCAGACTCACCACAGTTGAAACACACCACATCCTTGACCTTACAATCGGCTGCCATATGACCCTTTTTACCGCAACGGTAGCAATTCCTATCATCCGACCTGCACGTAGTACTCTTGTGGCCAGGCTTGCCACACTTATAACAGACAATGCTAGCAGGGGCATCTCCCCCACTAGGACCCTTACCTCCAGCAGCCTTCTGATAACTCTTACCCGCAGGAACCTCATACGGCTTGCTTCGACTCTGAAACTTGCCCTTTCTCTCAGAAGTAGCTTTGTAGCGAGCAGTACTGTCTTCCTCGAAAATTCTGCAACTGTCAACCAGATCTGCGAACACACGAATCTTCTGATAACCAATGGCCTGTTTAATATCAGGCCTTAACCCATTCTCAAATTTGATGCATTTAGAAAATTCAGCTGTAGCCTCACTGTAATGTGGATAAAATTTTGCTAGCTCCACAAATTTTGCCGCATAGGCAGTCACAGACATACCACCCTGCTTCAGCTCTAAGAACTCTATCTCTTTCTTCCCGCGGACGTCTTCAGGAAAATACTTTCTCAGAAATTCCCTGCTGAAAACCTCCCAAGTAATCTCTTCCTGCACAGCCTCTAACCTCTGCCTAGTAGCTAACCACCAGTCGTCGGCCTCCTCGGCTAACATGTGGGTACCAAAGCGGACCTTCTGCTCAACAGTACAGTCCATCACCCTGAAAATCCTCTCAATCTCCTTCAGCCAAGCCATAGCACCATCCGGATCATATTTGCCCTTAAAGGTGGGCGGATTCTCCCTCTGAAAGGTTGTCAGACTCCTAAAACCAGCATTATCTCCAACATTTTGCTGACCCTGCACAGCCTGAGCCATAGCTTGCAATGCAGCAGCAAGAGCAGCGTCGTTCCTTCCAGCCATTACGAACTATCACTGCAGCACAAACTAAAGATTTAGAACTAATCTATTGTCATAAGACACTATGACAGGACAACATTGGCCGGACAGACCGAACTGCTCTGATACCACTAATGTAACACCCCTTTCTACCCGTCACTTTGTTTATAAAATCAGAGTTCGAAAAATCTCGTTCATAGGAAATGTTACACATACTCAAATCAAACGTCGCTTATCAAACTTTAAAAGACAGTTTAACTCAAATTCAAACGTCCACGTAGCACATCACAATATCAAAAACTCAAGCCTCATGGTTAACGTCACTTATAACACTCCTCATAACACAATCAACTACGCAGCGGAAATTAGTAAAACATAACCAAATAGTCCACATGGACATAATAATCAAACATCATTAATAAAGGCCGAGTTCGTTTTCCCCCCCTGAGTGCTACGTATCAGAGCATGACGACTCGACTCAAAAAGTGAAGCTAATACCTTCACTGGGAATCACCTGCACGTTACCAACACGAGGGCAACATTCAAACAGGAAAGGGTGAGCATCATTTCAGTCTATATAATAGAAAATATGATAAGCACTAATCATAGGCTACGTACTAGAACAATCAACATCCAATGCACAAACATCCACATCACAGTCATCATTCACATCATGTACAAAAACTCATCTCATGTCATATAGATTTATGAAATGCAACCCACTCGCGGGTATATGCATGAAGGTACCTTTTCACAAAACGTCGCTTGGCCACTCAGGCCTCATCACCACTTAGCCACTCAGGCCTCAAAACATCACTGGTTTTATGCATATGGGCATGAGACACTATGATATGCACCACTCACAATACACAAATACACAATCACTCAATTCATAGTCAACTATGTGACCCGTCACTTACCTGTTTGCTCGCACGGAGCACAGCACCTGTCAAATTCGTAAACATCACACAGCATCACTAGGCCACTTAGACCTTAACATCACTTAGCCACTCAGGCCCTAAATGTCACTTACACATAAACATCGTTTAACTCAAACATTAGCCACTGAGGGCAAAACAGTCATTTGACTAGCCACCAAGGGCATCCTCGTCATTTTCATATCCTTATCATTAACTTTGGCCACTAGGGGCAAAACAGTCATTTTGACACTACCATGTTAAAACTGTTGTTTATACACCAAATGGGATTTTTAAAGAGTTCCACGTCATTTTTCAATGTCACTAGGACGATCACCGGGGACAGCCACTTGGGCGCCCACAAACAGTCAGAAAATAACAATTTTTCATTTTAAAAATTGAACCCACAAATAGACAACGTAAAAAGCTTCATGACACTTTTCGAATCGTTCAAAACGGACGTCTAAGTCAAAAGTTATGATAAAAACAATTTTGGAAAAATTATGCAACATCCTGGGAACAGGCGCCTTAGGCGCCCAGGCAACCAGGCAACAAGTGCACAGGCGCCCAGCGCCCAGGCAACAACAACAACGCACACAACACAGCACGGGCGCCCAGCGCCCAGGAGCAACAACGCGCGCGCACAGCGCAGCGCAACGCAGCACGGGCGCCTAGCGCCCAGGGGAACACGCGCAACGCAGCGCAACACAAAACAAGACACGGACACGGGCGCCAGCGCCCAGGCGCGCACAGCGCGCAACACACACAGACACGGGCGCCTAGCGCCCAGGCGCGCCCCCACGCGCAACAACAACACAGCACAGGCGCCAGCGCCCAGCATAGGCGCCCAGCGCCCAGAAAACCAGCAACAACGCCCAGAATTTTACCAAAACACTTTTCAACACTAAAAATTGTTTTCTTCGAAATTCCAAATCATGAAAACTCAGCATTTACTCAACATTTTTCCAGCCACCAAAAATACACTTAATTTAATTTATTTCTCCAAAAATTCAATTGATCTATGTCTTCCCTATCCCCTTGGCGCCCTAGGCGCCTATACACCGTCCATCCCACTTCGCGAACAACACAAGCAACATCCAACACAAATTTTAGTTTCATGATCAAATCGAATGTCACAATTTACCAACACAACGCATACCTATCAAGAATTCCAGTCTCATGATCAATCCCACTTCGCATACACACATACATATGATGGTCAATATCAACAAAACATCAAGAAAGCATCAAGAATCATGCATACATCAATTCGCATACATCTAAATACGAAATCCAACATCAACCATGCATCAAGAACTCTATTCTAACCCTAGATCTAGGACTCATCATATGAACTATTAAATAGAGTGATAGAGCTCCCCTAACCTCGAGATTGAAGAACGGAGGCTCCGGAGGTAGTCACGTACAGGATCACAGCAACAAGATCACGTTCTTGCTCTTTCTTGGTTGCAACTTCCCTCCTCTTCCTCTTCTCTCCTACGGCGCCCTTCCTTGCTCTCTCTCTCTATCTCACGCTATTTTCTTTCTTTTTTGCGTTTTCTCTCTTGATTTTTGCGAATGGCCACAAAACCTAGCCCCTAACAACATAACCCCCTTCGCACACTTTGGAGATCATGGGCTTGGGCTTTTTCACTTAAGCCCAAGTCATGCAAGTGGCGCCTCCACTCCTTCCTAATACCACCAAAAATAAATAAAATTCTAATTAATCGAATTACATCAAATAATTAAATTTAAATCCCCAATTATTTAATTAAATAAATTAATTAAATAATTTTAGGGTGTTACACATAATACTCCTGTTAATTTAGGATCTCCTAAATCTTTTTTTGCAAGCATTACAAAATACGAAACATGTTTCGGGTTCTGCTTTCTTTGTAAAACCTATTAGCCGATTACCCAAACTGTATATCGAAGGGGATGTTTTGGCAATCAAGATATCAGGGGAAGAATACCAGGCTGGTATTGCAGACTATACAAATGTTTACATGAGATACTTCTTTTGTCTAAGTGGGATAAGCCTTATAAAATTAAAGATACTTCTTTTGCCTTACGGAAGACATAGTCAACCGTTTATGGATTTCAAGCATAGTCAACCGCTATTGGCATCAGAATTGTAACCGTTTATGCAAATCAAGGTCTATCAACACTTATAACACAATTTAGCTAAAAATCCTAAAATTTCAAGCATAGTGATGTTATAAAAACAGCTGGTGTTAGATACTTACTATAAGAGCTTTCGGGGCATGTGTTGATGTCGAAGAACGTGGAGCACTAGTAGCATCAGGCGAAGATGAAAACATAGCTGCCAAAGCCTCCACATTCAACCCTGAGTTATTTTGATCTAATACGGTCTGTACTAGAAGCTGAAACTTTTTCTCCATGCCTTTCTGATTCTCTTGTAGTTTCACTTCAAGTTCATTCATCTTATCGGTATGTTCTTTTCTTAGTTGTTCCATCTCATTTGCATGTGCTCTCTTCATTTGTGCAACTTCTTCATTTCTCTTCAACATAGTAGTTGTTACCGCTCTTCCATGGGTACGTACTCTCCCATGTTTTTCTTTACCAACCACCTTTTGAAAAGCTTCCGAAGGAGAATGACCAGAACTCACGAAGTCTTGAAGTTTTATCTACCATATTTAAAAAGCAATCACAATTAAAGATATACATTATTATATTTGAAATGATAAATTCATTAAAAAAAACTTACAATTGTATCATTTGTTTCTTCGTTCAATTGCCTTCCTTTCTTACTTTGGCGTGTTTCGATGAACAACTCAAGTTGAGAAGGAGGCTCTCCATCCTCACTACTTGCACACTACCAAGATAATAAGCTCATTAACACAATAGCAAAGGTAAGGTCTAAAATAGAACCATGTGTAGAAAGTAGAAACAAGTCAAAATCTGAATTATTGATTTACCATTGTCTCCCTTATGCGAGCAAAGCTTACAGGACCAGCTCGATGTCTGCATTTTTGTTGAGCTATATTTTGAGCATTTTGCTGGCATGTTTCCTAAGTAATGGACATTGCAATTTAGTAAATTTGAGAAATGAATGTAATAAAAAACACAAATATCATTATTTCTTACTTGAACGACCGGAAGGCTCCAATATACCATCAAGGCTTTATATTTGGTAAAATGCTTCTTTCTAATAGTACACTTATATCGCCTCGATGCCTCATCTATAATAGTATACACGACCTTTTTTCCTTTCTCAGGTACATTGTATTTTTCCTACAAAAAAGAAGCTTAATTAGAAAGCTCTAATTTATTAAAGTAAACTAAACACACAAATAGAACTAGATAAGTTATATTACATTGACATAAGCCCATATATTCTTATCTTTATTTGGTACAGCCTTCCAATTGGTGTAAATAAGAAGGCAAAAATCTGAACTCCTTGCAATGGTTCCCAAAAAATTACTGAGTTGGGAAAGTATGCTTGCATTTGGCCCAATGGGTTGTGCTAGTTCATTCAAGATAATCTCTTCTCTATCATTAGCTGAACGTGTATGAATTTTCACACATAATGTTTTCCCTCGAGTTCTTTTAGATGCTTCCCCTAATTAAAACAGAAATGAGTCAATACAGAAATTAGTAAAAATAAGAGTAAAAAGATACCTAAACATAGCCATTAGTAAAAATATTAATCAACACAGAAATTGATATACCTTTACTTGTATTTTCATTAAATTCCCCAATTTCCTCACATCCATAGTTGATATCTCCCTCAATTCCTTGTTCTTGATCACTTTCTTCTTATGATTCCTCCACTTGGTGTGGTTGCTGATTTTTTTCAATAAATTCACCAATTGACATTGATGGACACTTTGTGATGTACTTTTTCTTTTTCAAGGATTGTTCTCCAACCGTTGTCCCTTGACTTTGATTTCCGCCAACGGTAGACCTTAGCTGCCTCTTCATAGGGAGTTCAGAGTGAACAATATTAGTGGCAGCTCTATTGTTCAATGAAGGCTTCATAGCATCTAGCGTTTTTTTGTTGACTTTGATTTCCACCAACGGTTGACCTTAGCTGCCTCTTCATAGGGAGTTCAGATTGAACAATATTAGTGGCAGCTCTATTGTTCAATGAAGGCTTCATAGCATCTAGCATTTTTTTCTTGCATTTTTTTGGACCCTGTTACTTGGATTGAAACTCCTTCATTGGTCGATGATTGGGCCCTACTTGGGGATTTAGCAATGTCTTTTTGGTGAGAAACTTGAGTGGTCTTTATTGCTTGGGTTGCCGCTTTAATATTCAAGGAAGATTTCATTTGCTCTTCTTGCCTTTTGTTTTGAGATTCTATTGACCCTGTTGATCTTCTTACTGGGATCGAAACTCCTCCGATAGTCAATGTCTGGGTCCTATTTGTGGATTTACCAACGCCCTTTTGGATCCTTCCTTCATCAATGGCTATTGTTTGGGACTAGAAATAAGGACAAATTCAAACATTCAGGACAGATTCATGCATTCATTGTAAATCTTAAAAACTATCACGTTCTGTGCTTTCTTCTTAAGTTAGAATGCTTCCAATAGATTTAGAAAACTTGGAATTGGAAATAACTTCTTACGAGGCCAATAGGCTGCTGCTGCTGAGTGCTTCCAATATGTTGATTTTTTCCTTGATTTGAATTGCTTCCATTTCTTCTTTTTGAAGCTTTCTCATTTTCCACCTTGATTTTATACTTTTGAAGCAAGTCCACACTTGATTTAGCTTTAAGTTGTTCAAAATCAAAATCATTGTCCTTGTCCATTTTCCTACACCCTTTGTAGTTTGTACCTTGAATGGAGATGTTCTTGAAATGAAATTAAAGAAAACACTACCTGCATCATTGAAACACAATATATATTAATTACTAAACACACATGTGTGTGATAAAAATTTATGAGAAATTATAATAATCAATGCACAGATTCCAATATCACCTTATATTAACATTAATAAATTATGAAATGAAAAATAAACTAATCCATGTAGTCAAACATATTGTCATCAAAATCAGAATCATCTCCAACATCCCTTTCATTTGAATCAAGCAGAGACTTTTCAATAATGGTTGGTGGTATGTCACTCCTAGCCAATTCAACTTCACAGTTGTCATCGCTCGTAGCTAGATTTACCGCATGATCTAACAACTCTCTTTGATACAAATGTTGGGCATTTGAATAAGACTCATCTTTCATATTAAAAAAGTCTCTCGGAAAATTCTTCATAACATAGTTCCTATTCACATCAATAGGATCTTGAATGTAGAAGCATTGATGGACTTGTGAAGCTAACACAAAAGGGTCATCCATAGAACATCTCTTGTTGAAGTGAACACAAGTCAACCCGTACTTGTCGTCTTCAACTTCAAACCAATCACATCTAAATAACACAAACTTGAAATGACCATAATAGTTTACTTCAATTATTTCAATGATTGATCCATAGTAATTTATTGAATTTGTTGTAGGATTTTTATCTTTAGTGCTTCCAAAACTTTGGGTTACGGACATCAACGTCACACCACTACTTTGGGTTTTACGTCTTGCATCACGTTGTTTGGTGTGAAACCTATAACCATTAATGACATAGCCATAAAAACGCCGTGCAACTCTATTTGGTCCTCTAGACAACTTCTTAAGTTGATCAGAACATCATCCATTAAAGCACGAGTTTTGAACCATTCATAAAAATCTCGCCCTTGACTTTTCGCTTGGTTCCACCTCTTTCTTTTATTGATATTTGGCGTTTCATTTTCATGCTCCCTAAAATTTAAAAATCGTTGTTAGCATAATTGTAAAGCAACTCTTTCATGTAACTAAAACGTACAAGTAAATTTATTTACCTAATGTAGGGATGGATTTGATTCCTTGACTTGGAATCTAAAGAAATGGCTCCTCCCTTTTTCTTTCCTCCAATAGGATGACCTATGCCCGGATAAGAGTCTGAGCTTTCAAGTTCATCCGGATCACATCTATCACTATTCCTTGTCATTCTGTTATGTCTTGTTTCAACACCATTATGCAAATATCGTGAGCATAGTGTCAAGCATTCTTCAACCAAGTATCCCTCGGCAATAGAACCTTCAGGACGACTCTTATTACGTCCATAACTTTCCAATTTACCTAAATATCTTTCTGGAAAATACATCCACCTAAATTGAACCGGGCCTCCCAATCTTACCTCATTCACTAGATGTATAGGCAAATGAACCATAACATCAAAGAAACAAGGGGGGGAAATCATCTCCAATTGGCAAAGTGTTTCTGCGATCTCTGATTCCAAGATACCTAGATCCCCCACTTCAATAACTTTTTGACATAAACAACGAAAGAATGAAGAGAGGCGAATTAAAGGATGGGCGACTTGGTCAGACATTGTGCTTCTTACAGCTACTTGAAGCAAGTAATGCAAGATGAAATGTGCATCATGACTCTTGTAGCCAATAATTTTTCTTTCAGCAAGTTGAACACATCTTGAAATGTTTGATACACAACCATTGGGCATTTTTGCTTTCTTTAAGACACCACAAAAAGTAGTCTTCTCATTCGGTGTCATGGAGAAACATGCTTTTGCAAACATACGTTTTTTACCTTGATTTGTCTCTTTAGGGTGAAGTTTCTTCCTAATTCCCATTTCATGCAAGTCAAAACGAGCTTTCTCATGATCTCTCGTCTTACCCGGAATATCCAGCAAGGTGCCAATGATGTTATCAAATATATTCTTCTCTATGTGCATCACATCAAGGTTATGTCGTAACTAATTGTGCTTCCAATATGGTAATTCAAAAAAAATGGATCTTTTCTTCCATGGACCATCATTACGCCTTTTTTGAGTCTTACCAAAGACATTTTTAAAGTTTACCAACAACTCTAAGATATCTTCTCCTTCTAACAAAGCTGGTGGAGATCCATATTCTGTAGTCCCATTAAAAGCCCTTGTATTCGATCTATATTTATGATCCATAGGCAAAAATACACGGTGACCCATGTAACACACCTTTCGACAATGCTTCAAATAAGTCGAATTAGTATTATAATTACAAAATGGACATGCTAATTTCCCTTTAGTACTCCACCCACTCAACATAGCGAGCCCGGGAAAGTCGCTAATAGTCTACAACAATGCTGCTCTCATTTGAAAAGATTGATTTAGTGAGGCATCATATGTTTCTACTCCTACCTCCCACAACACTTTCAACTCTTCAGTCAATGGTTGGTGGTACACATCATTGTTATTACCGGGTGAAAATGGTCCAGGAATTAGTAAAGACAACATAGAATACTCAGCCTTCATGCACCACCAAGGTGGGAAATTATATGGTATCAATACGACGGGCCAAGTACTATGAGACAGATTCATGGATTTAAAAGGATTAAATCCGTCACTAGCCAACCCAAGTCTTATGTTACGTGAATCAGCAGCAAAATCATAATGGCGCTTATCAAAGTCTTTCCATGCCTCTCCATCAGCTGGATGCCTCAACTTCCCATCTTTTGAACGCTCTTCGTCATGCCACCTTAATGAGTCGGCTGTCTTTGAGCACATGAATAACCTTTGAAGTCGAGGAATCAAGGGAAAGTGTCTCAAAACTTTGTTTGGAACTTTATGAGCTTTATTGTTTTCCTCAACTTGATAATCTCCTTCGGCATTGACAACCCACCGTGGAAATCCGCAAACAGGGCAGGAAGTGTCATTCTCATGATCTTTCCAATATAACATGCAATCATTAGGACAAGCATCGATCTTTTTATAATCAAGACCTAGGTCCCTTATCATGCCTCTGGTTTTATTGAATGTTTCCGGAATGTTCAACTGAGGCATAGATTCTCTCAAAAGCTCTAAGAGAGCATTGAATGATGCATTGCTCCAACCATAAAGACACTTCAACAAATATAGTCGAATGGTGAACGATAATTTAGAGAACTTTTTGCAACCCGGGTACAACTCTTGTTTTGCTTCTTCTAAAAGACCATAGAACTTTCTAGCACCTTCACTGAGACCTTCATTAACTCGACATTCTTCATCATGTGTGACATCTCTGAATCTTTCATATAGTAGTCCATCAACATCATCAATTTCTTCATTTGTGCCACTGTCGAGACGATTGGGGTCTTTACGCTTTTCACCATGGCGAATCCAGACATCATATCCTCTTTCAAATCCGAAATATACCAAATGATTGAATACAACTGCCCTTGTCTTCCAAAAAGAATTGTGACAATCAATACAAGGGCACACCTCTTTTCCTTTGGGTTTTCCTATGGTGTATGCATAATTTAAAAAAAAACTCAACACCAAGAATGTAGTCTGGGGTATCTCTTGCTGATTTCATCCACTCTTTATCCATCGAGCTTACTAGAATAGTAACAAATAAGAAGGTTGAAGAATATCATAATGAAAAGAACTATCACAACACAATCACAACTCAAACCAATTCCTTCCAACTCACAACACAAACAAAACTCATTTATTTTTTAATATGGATGAATTCCAGCAACGTTATCTGAAGGTGGCAGTCTACAAAATAGCCACATAGTCATTTTATCGTACACATTGCAGTCAAAGTCGGTTATTGAATAAATAACCACATGAGTCATTCATACCATTACATAATCCATTAATCATCAAGATCTCGATCCAACTGAAATCTTTGTGCTACCACTTTATCAAGAAAGTGTTGATCAATGTATTATGTAAGATGGTACAAACAGAAGAGAGGGAAATAGCAGTAGCTCTTCGTTAAATTCATTAATGGATGGGGGAAGGAAGGAACGCAATCAGAACATGCGGTTGAAAGAAGGAACAAAAGTATCGACATTATTATAAGGCTGAGAGAGAATAAAAAAAAGGCTGAGAGAGAATTGTGGCGTTGATAGCAAGGAGGGGCAGTGAATCAATCTGAACCACATCTTCTTTTTAATGAGCAATGAGCAATCAATGAATAGATTTAAATCACTTAAAAACACTGACGGTTAGAATTACGATCAACAGTTACATATGTGTTGTGTTTACTGTTTGCAAATAAAAATATGACACATGTCCTGTTAATTTTAATTAATTAATAGAAAATGAGTTAACACCGGTAATGACTTATTGTTCTGTACCGAGCAGCTTTTTGGTAGACTGCTGTTAGTAGGTCCCTTGCTGTCGTGGCTGTAGGTCAGTGAGCGCCCGGGGGGTACCTGCAAGCCACTCCGATGCTCAAGTCCGTATGAGAGTAAGACAGTGTATATGCAAAGGAAGAGTATGTACCTCGTGAATGGCTGTGCGAGCCGGAATTTATAGGAAATTGTTGTTCGTTGTGGACCGTCGGATCAGTGGAGGCAAACTGAACCCTCCAAGTGTATTGGGCTTGCATGTAGTGGATATGGGCCAAGTTGATTGGGCTGATCCATATCTCATCGCTAATCGCACCCCCTGGTATTGCTAATTGGACCTCTTGGTTGGGTCCAGAACTGTTTCCCCCCAAGCCGAGATTATTCCGAAGGATGGTCTTGGCTTGAAGGATTTTCGTCGATTTGCCGGATTTGTGAGGTTGCGCGGGAGACTGCCTTTGTAACAACCGTGTTTTGTCATTTTCACTCTCTAGAGTAAAAAAGAGAAATTTTTCCAAGCGTTCTTTTTCTGTCTTGTCGGGTCGTATGAGATCACTTCGTTGCGACCGCGACTCACACCTCCTTTGGTGTAATCCTTGTGCTAGGCACCAGGCTAGGGTGGCGTATGCTGATGTTGGTGCCCCCCGGGCGCCTTGTGCCAAGGTGCTAAGACATCCTACCGCGGGCGCCCTCGTGGGCGCTTTCCCGGGTGCTTGTTCGTTTTTGAGAGTTGGCGCCCTCCTGGGTGACTTGGGTGTTGTTCCCTGCTTGCGTGTGCTGGGTGGCTTTTCGGTGCTCCCGTGGGTGCCTTACTGCATAGTGCTAACTACCCCGTTGCGAATAATTTGCTTTCAGACTGCCCCCTGCCAGGCGCCCCTCTGCTGGGCGCTGCTTGCTCCTGCCAGGCGCCCTCATGGGCGCTGGTTGCTTCTGCCAGGCGCCCTCCTGGTCCTGCCAGTCGCCCTCATGGGCGCTGGTTGCTTCTGACAGGCGCCCTCATGGGCACTGGTTGCTTCTGCCAGGCGCCCTCATGGGCGCTGGTTGCCTCTGCCAGGGGCCCCCTGCTCTTGCCAGGCGCCCTCATGGGCGCTGGTTACTACCTTGCAGGCGCCCTCATGGGCGCCCTCCTTGCCAGGCGCCCTCTTGGGTGCCGACTTGTGTAGACGTGTGCTTGGCCCTTTGCTTTATTTTTTGCTGCTCATCTTGTCTCTTAGCCTGCTTTTCTTGCTTGGTGCCGAGGGGAATTGCTGCTCTTGTCCTTACCATTACCTCGTTGACATTTCCACGAGTTTTACCGCTTCTAAATTACTACCAAGGTGATTTGGGCTGTCCTTAAGCTTATATTTCTAGCTTTTTTGTGTTTGAGCACGTCTTGTTTTGTTGACGTCCCCCACCTCAGGGGAGGGGGTGTTCGGCCATGTCTTGTTTTGTTGAAGTCCCCAACCTCAGGGGGTGGGGGTTGTCTGCAAGTTTTCCTGTCTGTCTTGTAACCGCTAGTTCTGCCCCCTGTCCTAAGGTGGTGGAGATTCTTCTATGCTGCCTACGACAAAGTGATTGGCCACGTTCGTTGTTTATATCCGGAAGCCGTTCTAGAGTCGAGCCTCCTTTGATTTGATCATGAGGTCTTTGTCAGGCTTGATTCTCATTCTTATGACTAGCATGCGCGAGGTGGGCTCGGGCGCCAGTCCTTGCTTCGTGCATCTGAATGTATAATCTTATATCACCTCGTGGCAATGTTAACTCTGACAGGAGTTTATCAGAATCGATCCGAATTTAACTCACCCATTAGAGGTTGCGACCTTTTCAATATGCCGCTTCGTGCCTTAAGGACTCTAACAGGAGTTTATCAGAATCTATCCGAATTTAACTCACCCATTAGAGGTTGCGACATTTGCGATGCCGCTTCGCCCATCTAGGGACTCTGACAGGAGTTTATCAGCATCGATCCGAATTTAACTCACCCATCAGAGGTTGCGACCTTTTCGATATGCCGCTTCGCGCCTTATGGACTATAACAAGAGTTTATCAGAATCTATCCAACTCACCCATTAGAGGTTGCGACATTTGCTATGCCGCTTCGCCCATCTAGGGACTCTGACTGGAGTTTATCAGAATCGATCTGAATTTAACTCGCCCATCAGAGGTTGCGACAGATTTAAAGTCGCTTCGTGCCTCGTGGCAAAGTTTGCTCTGGGGGCAGTTTATCAGAACTCGGTCTGATAATAACTCGCCCATCAGAGGTTGCGGGGCCAGTGACCATGGCTTTCCATCTTCTGTTGATAGCGCCCTCCTGGGTGCCTTGTTGTTGATGGCGCCCTCATAGGTGCCTGATAAACTCTAATTTAGTGCATTTTTATAGATATCTTTGGGCCATTTTTGGAGCAATTATTATTATCTAAATAAATAAGTGACTCAAATTGCTATTTATTTTGTAGGAAAGACGATATATAAAGAAGTTGTTTCAATGAGTTGTTTGAAGCAAAATAGGGGTGTCGTTAATAAAAGAATGTTGCATAGGCCTAGTCCATTTTAAATAAAGAAGTCGCGGCCCAATTTAATAGCCAAAAAGAAAGTGCCGTGAGTGTGAAAAGCTTTGTGATCACGTTACCTACCCTAGGCAATATAAAAGGAAAGAAAAAGAACAAGGCCATACGAATAGACAACAACAGCGGCATACGTGAAGGAGGGGAGAAAAAGTGCCGCACAAGAAAAAGAAGAAGGACGCAACAGTAGCGCCGGCTTGGAGAGAGGGAGTTTTGGGTACCCGTTCTTGACACCGTGAGAGAGCTCTGGAGCAGAAAAATGAGACTAAATTTTCAGGATCAGAAATTTCTCTATTCCGGGTTATTTTTATCTCTGTAATTTATGACTCCTACTTTTATTTTATTGTTCTCGAACACTATGGATAGCTAAATCCTCTTCTAGGGTCTTAGGTGGATCTTGCATGTTCAGAGACCTTTTTATGTTCTAATTTCTGGTTTGAATTCCTATTTTTATTTCAATTAACATTGTCCTATTGTTTTTATCACATAATTAGGATTAGCTACCCTATGTATGTTCATAATCAATTAGTTGATCAGCGACCGTACTGCAACTAGTTGGTGGACCTATAGGATAATTGGGGCTAAAATTAATGCATGACCAAACTTTAATTTGGTCTTCCAATCATTCAACCTTTTTTCTCTTTATGCTTTTCTTAAATTTAAATTCTAGCATGACCAAACAAGGGTTAGTTTAGGAAAAAGAATATTAATTGCGAATGACCAAACGGATTAATAGTTTTAGTAAAGGGATTGGTAATTAAATAAAATAAAGGAATTCGGGCAGAGTTAGACATGGGGGAATCAAACCCTACAAGTGAAACCGTGACCCTAGACCTCTCTCCATTGAATTAATTCTTGCGTTTTATTATTGTTATTTATTTCTTTTTATTTGTTCCATTACAATTCAAATATTTGTTCGTCTAAATAATAAATAATCTCGATTAGTTTGGTACTTGCTAATTAATCCCTGTGGACACGATAATCTTTTATACTACTTCTGCGGTAGAGTACACTTGCTCTAAGTGTGTTTTTAACGCAACAAGTTTTTGGCGCCGTTGCCGGGGATTAATTTGGCAATATTAAACGAAAAAGATTTTTATTGCTTTAGACTTTATTTTATGCTTTAGTTTTAATTTTGTTTTTTTATCCTACTAAAAAAATATTAAAAAAAAAATTGCTAATACTTTCCGAAGAGACCGTTGCAGTTCACCTTGTTTTGCAGAGAAAAGCTAAATCATGGTTAAAACTCTTGGAGACTACATTAGAGAGGCAGAGACACAAAGAAATTTAGAGAAGTCATATTGGTATATGTCTCAATGCCAGATTCAAATTTCTCCTCCTACTTATGAACCTTATTCAGACTATTGGGATGATTATGAGCCACCTCCTTATTCCTCCCACTGAGATAATTATGAGTTACTACAAGTGCAAGGGAAAAGGGAGGAAAAGTCGGATGTCAATGAGGTCTTGGCTATATTTATACAGCAGACAAATGAAAAATTTGAAAACTTGGAGGGTCAAATTGGAGCCATGAACAACAAATTTGAAAGATTGGAGGGTCAAATTGGAGCCATGAACAATAAATTTAAAAGTTTGGAGGGTCAAATCTCAACTCTCATTGCTTTGTTATCTCAAGAGGCCGAAGAAACTCCTTCACAAACTAAGTCTACCCAAAATGAAGAAGCTGAGCAATACAAAGAAAGTATTCCTTCGAGAGATGAAGGTGTCTCTATGGAATATAATCTAGAGGAAGAAGCTCTCAAGAAAGATGAGGAGACTCCTACTGAAGGGAGTCAAATCAAAATAGTAGCTCCTACTGAAGGGAGTCATATTGAAACAAAAGATCCTACTAAAGGGAGCATTTGTGAGGACAGTGAGAAAGATCCCATGGTTCTAGATTTGGAGAAAGAGGAGAAAGCGCCCATTTTTGGGCAGATTGTTTTAACCATTGGTGATGTTGTGATTGAGGTTCACCGGGGAAAGGTAACTTTAAGGAGTGGTAAACAAGATGATGTTATTAAAGCTTTAAATTCCAATGAAATTTTCTCTTCTTTAACTTCTCCTTATTTTGATGATGTGGTTGAAACTAACATTTTTAGTGAATTAAAGATGCAGGACCTTTTGGAAAAAAATCTTATTTTGCAGGATCCTAGCATAATGGTGGATGGAGATAAAATAAAAATTTCACCATCCTTTGAAGTTCATCCACCACGTGGAAAAAGAAAGAATAATGTGAACGACATTGTTAGAAAGCTAAGAAGGTGCACTGCGTTAGATGTCAAATTTGCTCTTGGAGAGCCACCTGATTAAGCACTAACTATCGTCAGGCTCACGACGTTAAACAAGCGCTTCGCGGGAGGCAACCTGTGTTTTATTTTCAGTTATTTTTACTTTTAATTTGTTTCATTTTGTTTTTAGGAATAAGCTCAGACTGCAGGCTCTCTCAGGGAAGTCACTCTTACTCTCTCTCTCATTTATTTATTTTTGCTCATATTTGAATATTTTGCACTGAGGACCATACTTCATGCTAGTGTGGGGGAGGATATTATATATTGTCACTTGATCTCTATTAATGCACATACCCACTACATGTGTTGATAGCATTTTTTCTGGCTTGTTTTGAATTACTTATGCTTCAAGTTGAAAAAAATAGAGATTTTGCCTTTAGGGGATCCCATAATTAATTTACTTGACAGAATTGTGCTTAATTGTAACTGTGAGGATGTCCTTAGGAAGCTGATGTAACACCCCCTTCTAATAACTACTATTTAATTAATTTAAAATCAGAGTTTCCAAAAACCTTTCAGTGCAGCCGCAAGAGGGTGCCACATTTAAACAAACAACAACGTATGATATCTCCAAAATTAATTTATCAAGTCATAAAGTGCATAATACATAGCACCACAGTCAACATAATATCCGGTTTAGCTTACGTCAACATAAGTATCGAAACATCGCAGCGGAGAACACCCAATCTCAACACATTAGGATACATCACCAAGTAAATAGTTTAATAACATCAATTAAATAAAACGGTAAGCTAAAACGCCCCCCGGGTGCTACGTATCAGAGCCGACTCGACCAACTAGAAAGAAGGTACTAGATCACCTTCACTCGCTATCACCTGCACGTTGCCGACATGAGAAGCAACATAAAAGCAGTAGGGTGAGTCTCTTTACATAAATAATAACAAATAAGATCAACATCATATTAGAAAGGCAACTAACAACACCAAATCACATCAATAACAACATACACCGTTACTTTACATCAATCAGAAAACACACCGAAAGTATGAATAATGCATGCAATGCAACCCAACTTCTAGGGCATATGAATGTGGATCCATCATCACCAATAATTTGCCTTGAGGGCACATCACCAATAAGACCGAAGTCTTCTGCTCACCAATAAGACCGAAGTCTTCTGCTCACCAATAATGCACATGATTATGCGACGCCATGAACCATGCACCATACACACCAAAATCACCATAATTATGCAGTAGCATGCCCACCAATAGTTAATCAGCTCACCAATCGAGAAGGATCCACTATCCGGTTTGTTATGCCAAAAACATTATCTCACACGCGGTCTAAGTTTCGGTTTTTTTTTTCAATAATTTAAGCCTTCAAAAACAGAGTGTTTTATAATTCAAACCACATATTTGATTAGGTCTTTTAATAATCTTTCCAACGCATTTGAGAACACCTCAATCGGGTTCCCGGATCAAAAGTTATTGCAAAAACAAGTTCGGGAACTTTTTAGTGAAAACTGCAAACCGTCGCGACGCGAAAAGATACCGTCGCGACGCGAAGAGTGGCAGAAACTTTTGCGTTACAAAATTTACTGGGGTCGCGACGCGATGGCCACGGGCCGCGTCGCGATGGAAGCAAGAATTGGCTGAAAACAGCATTTTGAAACCTGTTTTGTACCGTTTCACTTTCTATTCGACCCCGAGACATTTCCTAACCATCAAGACTTCAAAAACTTCACCAACACCAACGAAGGTCATAGACCCCACTCACCAATAGTTAATCAGCTCACCAATAATTATTCACACCATTTTATTTATATCACCATCATTACATCTCCAATTAATTGTCCTAAGGCCAGCACACCAGTTACGCCAATAACCAACTAATTATACGGACTAAATTGTGACAAGGGACTAAAACTACACCATGAGGCCCAAAACAGCACCAAAGGACTAAAACAGCACCAAATATAAACAGCAAACAGCAACATTGATAATACAGCAACTTTAGAATGCAGCAACGTTAATTTCAGAAAACAGCAACATAAAGCTTAGAAAAACAGCCACATTTATCTTAGAAAAACAGCAACAACATAGTTGAAAATACAACAACAGCACTATTTTAAAAACAGTGACAGCAACATCTTAAAACAAAAACAGCAACAGCAACCTTAACAGTGACAGCAACATTTTAAAACAGCAACAGCATCATTTTAAAAACAGTGACAGCAACATTCTAAAACAAAAACAGCAACAGCATCATTTTAAAAACAGTGACGGCAACATACACGCCTATGGGCAGCCACGTTTTGGCGCCCACCTACCTAGCACACACACACGCACAAAACACCTAGACACCACACGCACCAAGAACATACAACACGCATAAAATGCCTAGACACCACACGCACCAAGCACACACAACACGCATGGGCAGCCACATTTTGGCGCCCATGACTAGCACATACACGCACAACACGCCTCAACACCATTCATTCGAGTAATTCAACAAACACCTAACAACTCTCATATTTTTCCCATTAAATTTCATTGGATTGATATAACAAACACCCTACATACACAATTGGCAATCACAATTTATCTCAACACCCATCAACATAGCATCACCAATTTAGATTCAACGTTATATATGACATGAAACAATACCACAAATCAATCAACAACATCACAATCAAGCAATTGATCATTCCTAAAACCTAACTCATATGATTGCTAATCCCATAGGTTATTATAAATAAAAGAGAGCCCCCTAACCTTTGGTAATTGAAGAATTCGCAAGACCTCTAGCAAGCCACTAAGAAATCGCCAATCCAAGCTCTCCTCTCCTTGAAGCTTCACGCGAACCTCCCTCATTTGCTCTAGCACCGTCACGCTCTCCCTCTCCTCTCTCTCAAGTCGCGACTCCTCTCCTTCTCTCTTCTCTCTTTTCTTCGAATTCCCTCTTTCTTTTTGCACAAATGAGACACTTGTCTCAAACCCTTGTTACATGCAACTAGTCCTAAGTCAATGGGCTTGGGCTTGGGCCAATCCTACCACCCCTGGAATTACCAACATCACTCCCTTCAATTTAAATAAAAACAATATATTAATAAGTTAATATAACAATAATAGTGCAACACTTAAATAATTTAATTAAATAATTAATTAAATTATTTTGGGTGTTACAACTCTCCCCCACTTAGAAAATTTCGTCCTCGAAATTCTTACCTGATTCAAACAGCTCCGGATAAGACTCCCTCATCTTACCCTCCAGCTCCCAAGTAGTGCTCTCACCGGCAGCTCCCAACCAAACCACTTTCACCAAATGAATCTCTTTACCTCTTAACACCTTCACCTCACGATCTTCAATTCTAATCGGCATTGTCTCCACGGTGAGGTTCTCCCTCACCTCCACATCATCCATTTGAACCACATGAGACAGGTCAGGAATATACTTCCGCAACTGGGACACATGAAATACATCATGCAAGTTCGAAAGATTAGGTGGCAGAGCCATCCGATAAGCAACTTTCCCAACCCTCTCCGAAATTTGATACGGACCAATAAAGCGAGGAGTTAACTTCTTAGACTTCAAGGCACGACCAACACCAGTCACACGAGTGACTCTCAAGAACACATGATCACCAGCTTGGAATTCCAAATCCTTCCTTCTCTTATCATGATAACTCTTTTGTCTACTCTGCGAAGCTTTCATTTTCTCACGAATCATCTTCACTTTCTCCGTGGTCTCACGGACAATCTCAGGACCAGGTACCACACTCTCTCCCGATTCGTACCAACACAGAGGAGTCCTGCATCTTCTACCATACAATGCCTCAAAAGGCGCCATCCCAATACTAGAATGAAAACTGTTATTGTAAGTAAACTCTATCAATGGAAGATGAGAATCCCACGACCCTCCTTGCTCAAGAACACAAGCCCTCAACAAATCTTCTAGCGACTGTTTATTTCTTGTTTTTTTAACCCTTTCATTATCCCTTCCTTCTTATTTCCCACGACCCTCCTTATCTTTTGCATGCATGTGAACTATTTAGTGGAGGTTTGGTCAAATTACGAGATTATGGTAATATGCATTTTGTGGAAACTTGAGTGTATATTCCCCTAGCCCCTAAACACTTAGAGAGATTGTGAGCGATTGCCTTTGTTCACAGAAATGTATTCTTCAAGGACATGAGACTCTATTTGGGCAACCTTTTGACACCTCATTTGTACTATATTGTCTATTGTCTGTCATTGTGCTTCTAACTTTGGGTCCCTTATTTGGCTGTCTCTATTCCTTATTTGAAAATGTTACTGAGCCAGAGAATTTTCTTGAGGACAAACAAAAGTTAAGTGTGGGGGAGTTGATAAACTCCAATTTAGTGCATTTTTATAGATATCTTTGGGCCATTTTTGGAGCAATTATTATTATCTAAATACATAAGTGACTCAAATTGCTATTTATTTTGTAGGAAAGAAGAAAAATAAAGAAGTTGTTTCAATGAGTTGTTTGAAGCAAAATAGGGGTGTCGTTAGCAAAAGAATGTTGCATAGGCCTAGTCCATTTTAAATAAAGAAGTTACGGCCCAATTTAATAGCCAAAAAGAAAGTGCCGTGAGTGTGAAAAGCTTGGTGATCACGATACCTACCCTAGGCAATATCAAAGGAAAAAAAAGAACAAGGACGTACGAATAGACAACAACAGCGGCATACGTGAAGAAGGGGAGAAAAAGTGTCGCACAAGAAAAAGAAGAAGGACGCACAGTAGCGCCGGCTTGGAGAAAGGGAGTTTTGGGTACCCGTTCTTGACACCGTGAGAGAGCTCTGGAGCAGAAAAAGGAGACTAAATTTTCAGGATTAGAAATTTCTCTATTCCGGGTTATTTTTATCTTTGTAATTTATCACTCCTAATTTTATTTTATTGTTCTCGAACACTATGGATAGCTAAATCCTCTTCTAGGGTCTTAGGTGAATCTTGCATGTTTAGAGACCTTTTTATGTTCTAATTTCTGGTTTAAATTCCTATTTTTATTTCAATTAAGATTGTCCTATTGTTTTTATCACATAATTAGGATTAGCTACCCTATGCATGTTCATAATAAATTAGTTGATCAGCGACCGTACTGCAACTAGTTGGTGGACCTATATAGGACAATTGGGGCTAAAATTAATGCATGACCAAACTTTAATTTATTCTTCCAATCATTCAACCTTTTTGCTCTTTATGCTTTTCTTAATTTTAAATTCTTGCATGACCAAACAAGGGTTAGTTTAGGAAAAAGAATATTAATCGCGAATGACCAAACGGATTAATAGTTTTAGTAAAGGGATTGGTAATTAAACAAAATAAAGGAATTCGGGTAGAGTTAGACATGTGGGAATCAAAGCCTGCAAGTGAAACCGTGACGCTAGACCTCTCTCCATTGAATTAATTCTTGCATTTTATTATTGTTATTTATTTCTTTTTTATTTGTTCCATTACAATTCAAATATTTTTTTGTCTAAATAATAAATAATCTCGATTAGTTTGGTACTTGCTAATTAATCCCTGTGGACACGATAATCTTTTATACTACTTCTGTGGTAACGTACACTAGCTCTAAGTGTGTTTTTAACGCAACAGTGCCTTGTTGCGACATGTTAAAAGTCGCTTCGCGCCTCGTGGCAAAGTTCGATATTGACCTGCGTCGGTTGGGGGATCTCCTCAATGGCGATTGTTAAGACTTTGGCAAGTGTACCAAATGTCGTCGCAAGTAATAAAATATCGGTAAGAACCGGTCGATTCCACAGGGATTGCGCGTTGGCAACAATAGCAAAATTGTAAATTCGTAGATTGTAGAGATTTGATAATTTGAGTAATTGGTAACAGTACACAAACGTGAATTAATAATGCGAGAAAAACGACTAGGGATCGAATCCTCTCACCTCGCCTATCACATGAACCTTAGCCAATTCAAGTTAATTATTCAATTTCTAGATTCAATTCACTAATTAAGGTCAAGGGCAATTCCTTGTCTCAAGACCCCTATTACCCTAAGAGTTACCCTAATTCCTTAAGTGAGTCATGCCAGAGGGTAACGCGTTAAGATTAAGAATTTTAATGAATTCACATAAGCTACCACATATTCCTATGATGATTACTAGCATGTGACCTAACTACCCAATTTCCAGCTACTAATTCATATCCCTATGCAATCACTAGCCTGGATCATCGCAATTATCATATGTAATTGAAAAGCATTAAGAACATAGGTAATTAGACAAGCAAATCGAATAACAACTGAATTGACTAGAGCAATGGTTCACATGATAGGGTTGGGAGATTCATCTCTCCCTAATCTAAGCAAATTAGTTACAATCCATCCTAAGAGTGGAAACCAACATAAAATAGAAAACAAACATAAAGGAAGACATTAGAACCTTCAATCCCTTGTTCCCAAGTGGTGAGAAGGCCCCAAAATCGCACCCTCCAGCTGCTCCAAAGTGTGGCTCCAACTCCCAAAAACGAAGACCCATGAAAAATTGCTGAAACTGCTTTAAAAACCCTAATTTTCACGCACCATCGCGACGCGGCCCGTGTCCGTCGCGTCGCGACAAAAGACAGAAGCTTCAGGCCTCGCAGAACTGCTCCAGGTCGCGTCGCGAACCCTCCTGGTCGCGACGCGAAAAATAACAGAAAGTTCTGGCTTGCAAAATTCCTCCAGATCGCGTCGCGAACCCTCCTGGTCGCGACGCGAAAATCAACAGAAAGTTCTGACTCGCAAAATTCCTCCAGATCGCTGCATTTCCGGGCAAGTGTCTGGTTCGCCGAAAGATGCCACAACCAATTAAGAGGTCTTCAAGTCCCATTTAGCTCCAAAAGTGAAGGAATTACTTACAATTGAACTTCCTACTACAATTATCTAAAACTGAACTAAATCCCAGATAATGACTGTGATACAATAAAAACCTTGCACAATTGGTCCTAAAAATGCCTAACTTACATCATATGATTGAGAGTCAACAGCGATCCCTGGTGGTGTCTCTGGTGGATATTGACCTGGTTCCACCGTTGCCCCCCAAGTCGAGATTATCCTGGGGGATGGTCTTGACTTGACGTTGTCGTTTAGGATGCCCTCGTAGGTTAGGTTGCCCTTACGGCTCGTGCCGTCGTCGGGTCTGCTAATTTTGTCAGAGGATCACAGCAATTGTCTTGCTCGTCTATTGACATTTTTTGCTGGCTTGCCTTGATCGAGGTGATTGATGGTGAGTATGGGTGAGCAACATCACATTTTCTTCTCCTCTTTGCTCACGAGCTTGTGCACTATGTTTTTGCTCACGTGCTCGTGCACTATTTTACTTGCTCACGAGCTTGTGAGTGCCGTCAGCTTGTTTCCCTTCCTGGGTGCGGAGACGTATGAATTGGATTTCGAGCTTAAAATGAGAATTGTAGCTAAGCTTCTTAGCTTTCCAATGCATGCTCACATGCCTCCATCAGATAAGTATGGACGAAATTATGGACTACAGACTGGAACCCCTTCCTGCGTGTCGGGTGACAAGGTGCAACATCCTGAAATTGGCGCCCTCCTCTTGGGCGCCTTGAGCCAAAGTGCAACATCCTGATGTTGGCGCCCCCCTGGGCACCTTGTGCCAAGACGCCGCTTTCTGATGCTGGCACCCTCCTGGGCGCCTTGTGCCATGTATCCTGATTTTGGCGCCCTCCTGGGCGCCTTGTGCCAAGATGCTGCGTCTTGACGTTGGCGCCCTCGTCCTGGGCGCCTTTCCTGGGTGCGGAGACATCCGAATTGGATTTTGATCTTAAATTTAAAGTTGTAGCTCTTCTTCTTAGCTTTCCAACGCATGCTCACACGCCTCCATCGGATAAGCATGGATGAAGTTATGGTGTCTGTGACCTCATGGCCTCGTCATTTGCTTGACTTCCGCGCCTTTCTTGGCGCTTGCTGCCCAAGTCATCATGGTCTCATACCTTGGATCCCTGCCGGGTGTTAGCCGTGAACTTGGCTGCTTTGCTTTAGGAAGATGAGCTCGCCATGACACCCTTGGCTCCCATACTTGGAGAGATGATCTTGGCTTTAGGTTACTGTTGAGGTTGCCCCCTACGATCCAGGCAGTCCCTCCCTGCATGGTATGTTGGGTCTCAGACTCGTCTCGCTCCACTCCTGACTATGGAGTTGGGCCTTTTTTTCTTTCTTGATATTCTGCTTTTGTGCTCAACGACAAAATTCATAACTAGGCCTAGCCTTAGGCTCGAGTCCTGATGCTCTGCTCCTTATTCGGAGTCGCGAGTTTCATCCTCTTCTTCATTCACGTATTGGGCGAGCTTCCCCTCGTGGATCAGCTCTTCAATGTCATCCCTGAGGGTGCTGCATTTGGTGGTATTGTGCCCATAACAAGTCAGATCAGCCTTCATGCTGCCAAACTTGGCCTTCTCCTGGTAGGCCATGTTGTCTTTTCGACTTGGGAGGCAGCGAAACGGGCTGTGAACATCCTCGCCAGCTGACCCCATGAGGATATGGAATTCGGCCTTAGCTCTCGAAACCACTCTAGTGCGGCATTTTCGAGAGTGAGGGGGAAGATTTTACAGTGAACAGGCTCCCTGGCGCCTCGATAGCGCATCATCAGGCAGAAGTGTGCCAGATGGCGATCTGGGTCTCCGGTTCCGTCATACATCTTGAGAGTTGGCAACTTCTCCAAGGCCCTTGGGATTCGACATCCATCCACCCTGCGAATGAAAGGTCCTTCTTCCGAAAACCTTCTTGAGTTTCGGGGTGAGGTGTATTCTTAGTCAAACTCTTGATGCCTACGTCGATCGGGGGATCTCCTCGATGGCGATCCCCGGTGGTGTCTTCGGTGTCACAGTTGTTGGAGGAAGGGTTCCCCTGTCAGGCGCCCTCATAGGCGCTGCCTGATGTTGCCATGGCGCCCTGCCAGGCTCCCTCCTGGGTGCCAGGCGCCCTCATGGGCATTGGGATGGGCATGTCTTAGCACTCTGCTGGTCTTCCTGATGCAGCATAGCTTGAGTGCGATTGCCCAGGAGATCCAAAAGCTGACTCACATTCGAAGGCTGGGCAGGCTGACTGGTACCCTCGTCAGGTAGGGTTACGACGTTGCCCTCGGGAATACCCTCTGGTCGGGGTGCGGGTATGGCAATGCTTTGAACCCGGGGTCTGCCTCTGGGAGCCATGGAGTAGCAAGAGAAATGTTCGAGTAGTGATGATGTGAAAGATAGAAACCTCTCCATTTGGTCGCCAATGTTCTGTACCGAGCAGCTTTTTGGTAGACTGCTGTTGGTAGGTCCCTTGCTGTCGTGGCAGTAGGTCAGTGAGCGCCCCGGGGGGGTACCTACAAGCCACTCCGACGCTCATGTCAGTATGAGAGTAAGACAGTGTATATGCAAAGGAAGAGTGTGTACCTCGTGAGTGACTGTGCGAGCCAGAATTTATAGGAAATTGCTGTTCGTTGTGGACCGTCAGATCAGTGGAGGCGATCTGAACCCTCCAAGTGTATTGGGCTTGCATGTAGTGGATATGGGCCAAGTTGATTGGGTTGATCCATATCTCATCGCTAATCGCACCCCCTGGTATTGCTAATTGGACATCTTGGTTGAGTTCAGAACACTTATGCTCAATTCATACCACTTATATCAAGTTTTCTTGCTTGCAAGTTTTAAATATTTTCGAAGCCATTGTCTAAAGAAGACGTAAGTTTATAATTGAATAGAAAATGAACACAAAGTTGGCCTTATATAAAATAAAAAAATACTTTTCTTAGATGAATTAAAGACCACCTGGAGTATCATTCTGGTATGATTTATAGACAAACATTTGCCCTCTATGAAACCTTAAAGTCAAAGTATGTACTTGTGGACAAAAATTGGAACTGAATGGCCTATACTCAAGCCTTCCCTAGCATAATATTACATCTTATCAATTACTCTACTAGAACTAACATAAAAAGCTTCGAACAGAAAATTGGAACCAATAACAGAAAATTCTTATCATCTGATGAGTGTTATTTATTCTTAACAGAAACTAAAACAGACAGAAATGAAAGAAGAAAGCGTTAATGGAAGATGAAGCAGCAGCGTTAATGGAAGACAAACAGTTTGCGAAGGAGAAAGGCAGACACATCGTGAATGGAAGACACAGCGTAAATGGGGAAGAAGAACGTGAATGGAAGACAGCGTAAATGGGGAAGAAGAACGATGAGAACGATGAGTTATTGTTTTCCCAAAACTCACGCAACATGTTATGTTTTTCTCAAAACTTGAAGTTCAGCAAAACAGGCAAGTAGGCAAACAAGAAAACACTCAAATAGAATATTTTGTGATTGAAGATGAGTTGAAACACTAACCGCAAAGACTGTATGCCAGAGAGAGAGGAACGGTTGCTGCAACAAAGCGTCGTTGCAAGGACAAGAGCTTCACGTCGCTGGCGGCCGCACTTCTCGTTGCTGGTTTTTGAGAGCAACTGCACTGGTTTACTGGACAAGGGTTTTCATGATATTAGAAAGGTAGATATACTCTTACTCAGCGCAGAACATTGTTGATAATGAAAAATATCCATTAGTCACTTAAACTATGTGTATTTGTTACACTACTACTGAATGTGGATTGCATATGCAGAGTTAAGACAAACATATTACTAAGCCTTAAACCACATATACAATATTCACTTGTAAAAACATCAATAAGTAGTAGTCCTAAGACAAGTGGAGACGGCTCCCAACGAGAAAGAACATCAATTGACATACTTAAATGACATGTTCAAACCAAAAGAAAACAACAATTATTGTCTGCAAACCAGCTACATATAATGGCTAACGCATGCTAAACTCCCTTTCTCATCATCCCTGACCACCCAATACTTTTAAAAACAAGATTGGATCAAATACTTTAAAGACTCGCTGAGAACAAATTGTCCCTCAACCAAAACTTTATCATTACATACGAACTTGGGACAAACATATATTTACACTTCCAATTTATTTATACAATTATATATGTTACTGAATATTTTAAGCTATACATATCCGGTGGGATTTTGAAATTTCAATAACAGTTTGTAGAATCAGTGATTAACATTTTCATTAAAAAAAAACAAAAGAAAGCCATGATGTTTAATTTGATTATTTGGAAGACATTAAACATCAAAATGATATGAACTAACATAATGAGGAGCCAATGTCCCAGAATGTGGACATAATGAGGAAGCAAATGTCCCAGAATCAAAAAGAACTAACGTAATGAGGAGCCAAACTTGCTTAATAAAAATCAACTAACCTAATGACACTACCTAGTGTCCCAGAATCATATGGAAACTTTCAGTCAATAGTTAGAGGCTAAAATAGATGAATAAACACAAAAAAATCCAAACACAGAACCTAGAACACACACGCAAAGGAATAGAGAGAGGGGCGAACCAGAGAGAGGTGAACGTGAACACACACAGAACAACGAGTGGGTCGCACGACTTGTGTATCAATATCTCCACATGTGTGACTAAAATTAGGTTTCCCCTTCAGCAAAATCACAAAAATAAGGTACGAAATACCTGAACAGAGTCAAAGAAATACCCGTTGTGTGCGAAATCGCTGTTGTGTGTGAAATCGCTGCTTGTGAAACCACCTCAGCTGCAAGCAATCGATGAACTCCGATTTTTGTGCGTGAAATTGATGTGAGGGAGAAGCAGCAAACTCTGCGATTTTGGTGTTTGATTTTTCAGTTTTTAGTTTGGGAAAGGAAGCTGCTTGAAATCCTTCTGCGCGAATGAAATCGGTGGAAGTAGTGAAGGGTGGAAGTAGTGAAGGAAGCTGCGTGCGTTCGAGGGAGAGGAATGAGAAAGGGTTTTCTCTGCGTGTGTTTAGTTCCACATGGATTTTTTATTTTTTTATTTTTTTATAATTTTCTCTACGGCAACGTTTTCGAACCGTTGCCTAAAGCTTAAACAAAAAACCGTTGCCGTAGACCTTATGGGAACGGTTTTCAGCCGTTGCCATTAAAAAAATTTAAAAAAAAGGAATCAGCAACGGGTTCAAAAAACCGTTGCCACTGTTGGCTAAGGCAACGGTTTTTTTGATGTTGCAATTTTAGGCGTTGCCATAGGGTCTAAATGTTGCAGTGCCTCCATTGTCCACCTTAAGATGAAATTTTACTCTATGAAGGACGAGATAATCACTATGAATGCCGACTTGGGGTCAGCTCGGAGATGCCATTTCCTCTCCCTCAAGGAAGATCTCAAGGAGAATTGCCCTAAGGCTTGAAGGTAGGAGCTGCTAAGAAGAAGCATGTCAAAGACACACGGGTTAACTCAGTCACTCTAGTCGACCGCCCTGAACAGAAAATTTCTTTGGAAATTCCCCGGAATCCAAGTGGCAAGACCGATGTTGTAGGTCAACCTGCCTTCAACGCAACTAGTGAATAGCAGAAAGCAGTATCGACTTCCACAACCGACTATCCTACAAGTACCGAAGCTCCTGTAATCAATCACCCTACCATCATCAAAATAGAGGAACAATCATCTAAGAATCAAGGCTACAGCGCATCGCAAGCCATCGAAAACTTGAAGTGAGAGTACGGTCAACAAAGCGCTTAGATCACTCGGGGGCTGTATACCTCATGAACTATGATTAATGAAGTTTTTATTTACCAATCTGAATTGCTATACAAAGAACCTCATCTAAGGGCACCCATCAACACAATGGGATTCCAGCCTTAAGCTTTAACAGAGTCGAACTCTGTAGTCCGAGTTAGAACCAAGTTGTGTTCTTGGAAAACTGGGCTGGAGGAGTTCAATGTCATGTTCTTTATCTTTTTCAGGACTCTCCAGTCCAAGTTAGATCCAAACCTTACTTTTGGTAAAATGGGTTGGAGGAGTTCAATGTCACTTCTCTTTCCTTTTAAGGAATTAACGGAGACGAACTCTCCAGTTCGAGTTAGATCCAAGTTGTGCTCTTGGTAAACTAGGCTAGAGGAGTTCAATGTCACGTTCTCTTTCCTTTTCTGGACATAACGGGGACGAACTCTCTAGTCTGAGTTAGATCCAAGTCGTGCTCTTGGCAAGCTAGGTTGGAGGAGTTCAATGTCAAGTTCTCTTTCCTTTTCAGGACTTAACAGAGACAAAATCTAGATTTCGAGTTAGATCCAAGTCATGCTCTAGGTAAACTGGGCGGGAAAAGTTCAATGTCACGTTCTACTTCCTTTTCAAGACTTAACGAAAACGAACTCTCCAGTCTGAGTTAGATCCAACCCCTACTCTTGGTAAACTAGACCGGAGGAGTTCAATGTCACGTTCTCTTTCCTTTTTAGGACTTATCGAAGAGAAACTCTCCAGTCCCAGTTAGATCAAAGCCCTGTTCTTGGTAAACTAGGCTGGAAGAGTTCAATATAATGTTCTCTTTCCTTTTCAGGACTTTACGGAGACAAACTCTCTGGTCCAAGTTAGATCCAAGTTGTGCTCTAGGTAAGCTGGGCTGGAGGAGTTCAATGTCACATTCTCTTTCCTTTTCTGGACATAACGGAGAGGAACTCTCCAGTCTGAGCTTCATCCAAGTCGTGCTCTTGGTAAGCTAGGTTGGAGGAGTTCAACGTCACGTTCTCATTCCTTTTCAGGACTTAACGGGGACGAAATCTACAATCGAAGTTAGATCCAAGTCGTGCTTTTGGTAATCTAGGCTGGAGGAGTTCGATGTCACGCTCTCTTTCCTTCTCAAGACTTAACCAAGACGAACTCTCCAGTCTGAGTTAGATCCAGGCTGTGCTCCTGGTAAACTATGCTGGGGGAGTTGAATGTCATGTTTTCTTTCTATTTCAGGACTTAACGGAGTCGAACTCTCGAGTATGAGTTAGATCTAAATCGTGCTCTTGGTAAACTGGGCTGAAGGAGTTCAATGTCACATTCTCTTTCCTTTTTAGGACATAACGGATACGAACTCTCCAGTCTGAGTTAGATCCAAGCCGTTCTCTTGGTGAACTAGGCTGGAGTATTTCAATGTCACTTTGTCTTTCCTTTTCAGGACTTAACGGAGATGAACTCTCTAGTTCGAGATAGATCCAATTCATGGTCTTGGTGAAATGGGCTGGAGGAGTTAAATTTAATGTTCCCTTTCCTTTTCAGGATTTATAACGAGGATGACTCCAATAACTTGGCAGATCGGGTTGGCGATACCGATGACTTAGCTCGATTCTCCTTGGCAAGAAAACCCCTCAATTAGGGAAAGCAAAGCTGAAGACCCCATCAATTGGAGTTGCTCCCACTAATACATTACAATTATTGAAGACGAGCTACACATGACCCGGTAGCAAAAAACTTAAAAGGCGGAAGGAAAGCATGGATGAAAAAACCAAATACTCAAAAGAAAAGTACTAGAAGTTGAAGAACACCGTCAAACTCGGATAGGCCGAGACTATTTACATATCGTGACAAAATTAAAGCAAAACAGGGGGCATCTCAAACTTAAACCTCCTGGCCATCACGAAACTAAGCCTAAATCTCTTCAATAATAGCCTGGGGTTCTACCAACCAGTTGTCTTCAACTATGAGGCCGACGTCCATACCCTCTGTAGAGAACTCGAGGACGTGGTTCAAAACTCGTATCTGTTCTATGGCCTTAAGAGAGGACTCTTTATCAAAATCGACCCCATAAGCCGCCACCTCATTCCCGTCAGCAATGCCAGCATCCCCTCCTTCTACAATCTGGCAATTTCGGTCTTCAACGCAGAATTAAGACTGGCAACGGTCTCACGAGTCTCCCCAGCTTAATCAGTCAACTTATTGTTATTCTCTAACATAGAAGACAGGGAAGTCCTCATTGTAACGCCCAAATATTTTATTAAATTATTTAATTAAATATTTAGGTATTCAATTAATTATTTATTTATTTATTTAATTGGTATAATTAAAATTAGAAGTTATATTAAGGTGTGGTATTCTATTAGGAAGCGGTGGCACTAATTAAATTGGGCTTAAGCTGAAGGAAGCACGCGATCCATATCCAAGGCCTAGGCGTTGTAGTGAGGGTTAGTGAGGGTTGGAGGCATTTCGCATTTTGAGAGGAAAAGAAAGAAATTGCGAAGAGGAGAGAAAGAGAGAAGGAGGGGCGGCGACATCCAAGAGAGGAGAAGAAGGGAGATTTCGCGAATAAAGGGGAAGAGAAGAGAAGCTGTGTTGCTGTGTTCTGTTGGTGACTTTCTCTCCAGGGTCTTCTAATCCAAATAGTTAAGGTAAGGGTGAGACCTCTCTTTCACTATAATGGTGGGTAAGATGGGTATTAGGGTGGGGGCTTAGACCTGTGATGCCTAGTATTTGATTTGATATTGATTTGATGATAGAGATAACATGAATGTGCTAATTGAAAAAGAAAAAAATTGCCTTGTGGTTGAAAACCCATGATTTTCATGCCAAGTGCTTGAATATTTGTTGATGGTGTTTTCAATTGATGTTAATTGGGTTGACTATGATAATTGATGTTCATGTTGGTGATTTAACCTTGGTGATTTGAATTGGTGTTTTAATTTGATGATGAAATAAGAGCGCCATGTCTAAGTATGCTGTTTTAGGCACCCTGCTGCTGGGCGCCGAGTGCAAGTGTGTTGCGTTTTGTGTCTTGTGCCTATGCTGTTTTAGGCGCCCTGGTGCCGGGCGCCGTGTGTGGTGTCTGTGTTGCGCGTGTTCTGTTGCTGTTTTAGGCGCCCAGTGCCTGGGCGCCGTGTTTGGGTGTGTCTCTGTGTGTCAGTGTGCTGTGCGTGTGTTCCTGTGTTTGGCGCCCTGGGTGTGGGCGCCGTGTGCCAAGTTGTTACAATACTGTTTTTGGCGCCCAGTGAATGGGCGCCGTGTGCCAGGGTGTGTGGGTGTGTTGTTGTGTGTGTGGGTGCGTGTTTCTGTGTCTTGGCGCAGGGGCGCTTGGTGTAACACCCCAAAAATAATAGATTAATTTATTTAATTAGTTAAAAGAAATTGGGTGGTAGAAATAATAATATAATTATTATTTATTACTTATTAAAATGAGTATAAGGTGTTTTAAATAAAATAAGGAGCAGTATTGGAATCGGATAAGGTGTTGTAATTAAATTGGGCTTAAGCTGCGGGGAAGCCCGCAATCCAAGCCCGACAACCTAAGCGCATATAAAAGCTGAGATTTTAAGGTTTTGGTTCATTTGAGAAAAAGAAAGGAAAAATGCGAATAGAGAGAGTGGGAAGGGAAGGAGGGCGCGGCGCCCATGAGGAGAGGAGGAGAGGTGAAATGCGCAAAGCTCCAAGGAGAAAGGAGAAGGTGTGATCCGGTTGCCATGGTTCCGTTCGTGATCGTCTCTAGAGATCCTATTCATCTAATTCGAGGTTAGGGGAGTCTCACTCTATAATAGAGAATATAATAGGTTGTATGTAGACCATAGGATCCCACTTGATATTACTTGTTAATTGTTAGGTTGTTTAGATTGGTTGAAATTGATAATTGGTATGATTAATTCGATTCCCTATGCTAAGGTTAAGATTTCATGTGTTGATTTTATGCCTTGTTGTGTTCTTAATGTATGAATGTGAGATGGAATGTTGTTGGTATGAGCATAATGTATTTTGTGATTGTTGTGGTGATTTGAATTGGAAAATAAATTGAGAATTTGATGTTTTAGTTTGTGTTGTGTTGCGCGTGTTGCTTGCTGCCTGGGCGCTGTTTCTGTTGCTGGGTGCGTGTGTAGTCTGTGCAGGGCGCCCATGTTGCTGCCCTGTGGCGCCTGGGGTGGCGCCAGGTTGCTGCCTGTGCTTAGGCAAGGCGCACAAAACATGTTGTTGGATAAAAATCAGTTTCTGAACATATTTTCCCTAGCCAAACTTTGTATTCACCTGACCAAATTGTATTTTAAGTACTTTGGCTAAAGAATTTCCAGATTTGCACTTGTTGTTTTGAAATGGTCCTATTGGGCATCGTTTTAGCTTGTGAAAAAGGGGTGTTGTGTGCAAATCAGTTTCTGAACATATTTTCCCTAGCCAAACTTTGTATTCACCTGACCAAATTGTATTTTAAGTACTTTGGCTAAAGAATTTCCAGATTTGCACTTGTTGTTTTGAAATGGTCCTATTGGGCATCGTTTTAGCTTGTGTAAAAGGGGTGTTGTGTGCAAATCAGTTTCTGAACATATTTTCCCTAGCCAAACTTTGTATTCACCTGACCAAATTGTATTTTAAGAACTTTGGCTAAAGAATTTCCAGATTTGCACATGTTGTTTTGAAATGGTCCTATTGGGCATCGTTTTAGCTTGTGTAAAAGGGGTGTTGTGTGCAAATCAGTTTCTGAACATATTTTCCCTAGCCAAACTTTGTATTCACCTGACCAAATTGTATTTTAAGCACTTTGGCTAAAGAATTTCCAGGTTTGCATGTGTTGTTTTGAAATGGTCCTATTGGGCATCGTTTTAACTTGTGTAAATGGGGTCTTGTGTGCAAAACGATTTCTGAGCATATTTTCCCGAGCCAAACTTTGTATCCACGTGACCAATTTCTATTTTGAACATTTTGGCTAGAGCGGTTTTAATTTTTCAGGTGACCTTCTATGGTTGTGCGCGTGTGTGTTGTGTTGGGCGCCAAGTGTGGCCGCCCAGGGCGCCAAGTGGTGCGTCTGTGCTTTGTGTTTTGGTTTCGGTCCTAATAGTGACAGATTGGTCCCTAAGTGCTAGCCTAGTCTTAGAGACGTGATTGAGATGAGAAAATGAATGAGTTGATTGATGATGAGGCCATGGGGGCTACAACTAAGATTAATAAAGATGTGATATAGGAAGTATGGACCGTGTTGTTAAGAGTTATGATTGTGGTTTTTGTCATGGAGTCTCATGCATACCTAAGGCTGCGGTCCGAGTTTTATATTATGATGATAAGGCTGCGGTCTGAGTTCTAAATTGAAATGATAAGGCTGCGGTCTGAGTTGATATTATGATGATAAGGCTGCGGTCTGGGCAAATGGTACCACATGCATAACTGTATTGCATACATCCTCATGATAAGTATGTGAGTTGCTGATTTTATGAACTATGCTACTGTGTGACTGTATGAGTGCGATACTATGATGAAATATACTTCTTATTATAGTCTTTATTATATGGTTCGAGACTCACCCTTCTGTTGTTGTTTACCACAGGTAGTCCTGAGTGAAGGCTTACTCCTTTCACTCCCGAGTCGGTCTGCTCTGATACGTGACACCTAGGGGGTGGGCGTAGGATTCTAGTGTTATTCTTTTGCTGTTGAATTTTTATATGCATTGAGTTAATGAATTTGGATGAGGCTGTTGTTCGGTATTTTTGAGATTACGTTGTTTTCCGCTGCGAGACATTCATTTTCTAGCGTGTGGATTTTATTTGATGAAGTCTTGAGTATTCTATCCCATCTAAGGGTGTTGCGTAATATAATGATATAATGAACGCTTATGCTGATAATGTTATTTGTTAGATTTGAGTTATGTGTAGCATTCCATTGAAATGAAATTTTTTTTTTAAACTCTGATTCTTACAAATAATAGCCGGGTAGAATGGGGTGTTACATAAGTGGTATCAGAGCAATGGTTGGTCCGTCCGGCCAAGTCGTCGAGTCGTTGTGTCAGATAGAGACCAACTGTTGTCTTTCAGAGCTGACCATGGTTTATGTTGCAGGTACTCCAAAAGTTTCCATTGGTAAGTGAACTAGTGGGGGAGATGCCCCTACTAGTGCTGTGTGCCTTATTGTGCTTTCGGTGTGTGAATTGTGTTTGTTTGTTGTAGTCCTTATTGTTGACCTCCTTACTGCGTGTTTCTACATGATATGCTCTGTTGTTTAAGTACTCACATGAGTTTTGGTTGGTATTGAGCTCGGCGTATCCTGCATCATATTCAAGTAATTGCTGTTTGTTGTTAGATGCTAATTCGACATTTATTCGCATGCTCATGTATTTGTAAAGTATAATATTACATGCTCCCCATCCTGAGTTTGGTTGCCACTTGAGTGTAAACAAACTTGATGCGTTTTAAAATGGTAATTGCATCCTATGCTGTTTGTCTGGCCTCGTTACGTGCGTCTGCTGTGCCTATATGCTATTGGCAGTTTACCTTGTTGCATGTTACTCTCCTATGTTGTTTTGTCCAAATCAAGTTATTGCCAATAACTGCCGTGTAATCCCTACAAGTGAAAGCGTTTTCATTCCAGTGCTACAATTTTGGTCCTCAATTATTTTGGAAGTTGCAACTTGATATAACGATTTTAGCTGAGAACTACCTCATTGAACTACTATTTTAACCTGCCTGATTTCCTCAAAGTGTAATCTTGCATGCTTGAGTTTTATGACAAATCTTTTGGTCGTTACTTCTTGAATTGCGTCATGTGAATTTAAAAAGTAAGGGGATTTCTGAAACTGCTTTTGAATGACTGTTAAATAGCTTTATGGTTGGATACTGATTTTGGCATTGGAAAATTATTTTAATAAATGGACATTGAAAGTGTATAAAGTTTTACTATATCATGCTTTTGACTGCACAATGATGCTTCACGCTAAGTGCCTGGTGAATTGGGCGTGCCAATTATGTTTCGATGTTAGCATCCTTGACTGCCGCAAAAGATAAAATTTTTGGTTTGAACACCACAACTGTTGTTTCCTCCTATTTTTACAAGCTACGTGAAATGATTTTAAAATGGGTTATAGTTATGTCGTTGTTATCCCAGGTATTTTGGTGCCTTTTCGTACATGTGCCTTAGCTGTGAATTGTTGTCTCCATGGGTTGGCCTTTCTAGCTGTTTTAATGCCTTGACTGCTGTTCCATGAGTTGAATTATTTTCCATGCTGAACTATGTAGATGATTATCACTTACTCTAAAAGATTGTCATTATTGTTTTGGTGATTAGTGACTGATGTCACGGGACTTGGTTTTGATTTCCTGCTGGTTTGGAAGGTGTTCAATTTTCGAAAAATGTATTAGTTGCTGTTTTGTCAATTTAAAGTATTGCTATTTGCCAACTAAACGAGTCGCTATATTACGGTTTATTTTTATAGAATGAGTTGTTGTTTTATGAAATAAGTGTAGTGCGGTTTTATGAAAATGAAGCGCTATTTAGCTTGTTACTCCATGGAACTAAAAACCTATAAATACCATTATTGACTGTTTTGGATTAACGGCGAGTTCAATATATTTGAAAAATTGGGTTTTATGAAAGTATTTAAAAGAATGTAAATGTTTGGTGTTTAAATTGGTGGAATTATGTTTCATTGAAATTTATAAAATATGACTGTAGAGGTGACTAGAATAAATGCATGCTTAAAACTATTTGCGAACTCTAATTGTCTACAACTGATTTTATTGTCTGATTTTGGTTGGCACCTCTTTAATTGTGTTACGTGGTTTTGTAAGTTGAAAATGAAGTGAGTTATGAGATTGTTTGTGAACCCGTAACAAACAAATTTTATGATTGGATACAATATTGGTATCAAACTTATTTTAATAAACGAATTCCTATTAGATTATTTCGCAGTTGTGCCAATTGTGTTGTGTGGTCTAATGAGTTAAATAGGGAATGCATGTTAAGAAATGAATGCATGTTGGTATTATTGAAGATATTGTTCTTACACGTTTGCTTTTATTGAACTCCCAAATTATGGTGTTAATTGAGTACCCTATGTGATATGCTGGTATGATCTTCATGTGTGATTAAATATTATTATTTTTGTAGAGATCGTTTAAATTGAATTGCTTTGGTGTGCTTGTCGTGTCTCAGACTTGAATTATGAATATAAAATAGTGTCGTTGCATTGAGGAATGAGTAAAAGAGCCAACAAGTAGTGTAACATTTTAGGTTCAGAAAATAATGTTGCTGTTTTATTCGGATAATTGTTATGGTTTTCTGCAAAATGACTATTGCTGAAAATGAATGTTGCTACCTTTTTAAAAGTTGTTGTTGCTGCTTCCTAAGGCCGCTGTCAGTGCTTTCAAGAATAACTGTTACTGTCCCTACTTTTGTACACTGCTGCTATTTTACGAGTTGTGCCTGTTTTTGGGTTGTTGACTGCCCTATTTTTATGAGCTGTGCCTAATTCGATTGTTAACCGTTGCCGGTGCCTTAGTGCCCGATTGTGTGACTGAGTTGTTAATATTGTTGTCGTTGATGATGTTGCTCTGTTGTTGATTTTTAGTCGTTGATGTCGCCTGAGTGACAATTGTAGTTGTTGATGTCGCCTGAGTGGCAATTGTAGTTGTTGATGTCGCCTGAGTGGCAGTTGTAATTGTTGATGTCGCCTGAGTGGCAGAGTTGTTTGTGGATGTTGTTGTCGTGTTACTAAAATTATGAGACTTGTTGTACGACTGTTATGCACCCTGTGAATTTCGTTGTGATGTTATGATGATTGAAGTATTTTGTTATCCTTATGGGTAGATGAGTGGGGTAGGATGCGAGCTAGTTTATCAGAGTAGCGCAGCGGAGTAGAGAGTGAGTCTGATTATTACTGCTTGAAGTTACCTGGCTGAACAAGTAGGAGGGACGGCCGCCCAAGCACTTACCGCCGGTAATCAGAGCAATAGTAATCAGCAGGAATGATAGCACTAGTTGTCTAGGTGGCCTTTAGTGGGAGAGTGTGGGCGTTGACAGGTGGATTTCGAGGACGAAATTCCTTTAAGTGGGGGAGAGTTGTAACACCCCAAAAATAATAGATTATTTTATTTAATTAGTTAAAAGAAATTGGGTGGTAGAAATAATAATATAATTATTATTTATTACTTATTAAAATGAGTATAAGGTGTTTTAAATAAAATAAGGAGCAGTATTGGAATCGGATAAGGTGTTGTAATTAAATTGGGCTTAAGCTGCGGGGAAGCCCGCAATCCAAGCCCGACAACCTAAGCGCATATAAAAGCTGAGATTTTAAGGTTTTGGTTCATTTGAGAAAAAGAAAGGAAAAATGCGAATAGAGAGAGTGGGAAGGGAAGGAGGGCGCGGCGCCCATGAGGAGAGGAGGAGAGGTGAAATGCGCAAAGCTCCAAGGAGAAAGGAGAAGGTGTGATCCGGTTGCCATGGTTCCGTTCGTGATCGTCTCTAGAGATCCTATTCATCTAATTCGAGGTTAGGGGAGTCTCACTCTATAATAGAGAATATAATAGGTTGTATGTAGACCATAGGATCCCACTTGATATTACTTGTTAATTGTTAGGTTGTTTAGATTGGTTGAAATTGATAATTGGTATGATTAATTCGATTCCCTATGCTAAGGTTAAGATTTCATGTGTTGATTTTATGCCTTGTTGTGTTCTTAATGTATGAATGTGAGATGGAATGTTGTTGGTATGAGCATAATGTATTTTGTGATTGTTGTGGTGATTTGAATTGGAAAATAAATTGAGAATTTGATGTTTTAGTTTGTGTTGTGTTGCGCGTGTTGCTTGCTGCCTGGGCGCTGTTTCTGTTGCTGGGTGCGTGTGTAGTCTGTGCAGGGCGCCCATGTTGCTGCCCTGTGGCGCCTGGGGTGGCGCCAGGTTGCTGCCTGTGCTTAGGCAAGGCGCACAAAACATGTTGTTGGATAAAATTGTATTCACCTGACCAAACTTTGTATTCACCTGACCAAATTGTATTTCCCTAGCCAAACTTTGTATTCACCTGACCAAATTGTATTTTAAGTACTTTGGCTAAAGAATTTCCAGATTTGCACTTGTTGTTTTGAAATGGTCCTATTGGGCATCGTTTTAGCTTGTGAAAAAGGGGTGTTGTGTGCAAATCAGTTTCTGAACATATTTTCCCTAGCCAAACTTTGTATTCACCTGACCAAATTGTATTTTAAGTACTTTGGCTAAAGAATTTCCAGATTTGCACTTGTTGTTTTGAAATGGTCCTATTGGGCATCGTTTTAGCTTGTGTAAAAGGGGTGTTGTGTGCAAATCAGTTTCTGAACATATTTTCCCTAGCCAAACTTTGTATTCACCTGACCAAATTGTATTTTAAGAACTTTGGCTAAAGAATTTCCAGATTTGCACTTGTTGTTTTGAAATGGTCCTATTGGGCATCGTTTTAGCTTGTGTAAAAGGGGTGTTGAGTGCAAATCAGTTTCTGAACATATTTTCCCTAGCCAAACTTTGTATTCACCTGACCAAATTGTATTTTAAGCACTTTGGCTAAAGAATTTCCAGGTTTGCATGTGTTGTTTTGAAATGGTCCTATTGGGCATCGTTTTAACTTGTGTAAATGGGGTCTTGTGTGCAAAACGATTTCTGAGCATATTTTCCCGAGCCAAACTTTGTATCCACGTGACCAAATTCTATTTTGAACATTTTGGCTAGAGCGGTTTTAATTTTTCAGGTGACCTTCTATGGTTGTGCGCGTGTGTGTTGTGTTGGGCGCCAAGTGTGGCCGCCCAGGGCGCCAAGTGGTGCGTCTGTGCTTTGTGTTTTGGTTTCGGTCCTAATAGTGACAGATTGGTCCCTAAGTGCTAGCCTAGTCTTAGAGACGTGATTGAGATGAGAAAATGAATGAGTTGATTGATGATGAGGCCATGGGGGCTACAACTAAGATTAATAAAGATGTGATATAGGAAGTATGGACCGTGTTGTTAAGAGTTATGATTGTGGTTTTTGTCATGGAGTCTCATGCATACCTAAGGCTGCGGTCCGAGTTTTATATTATGATGATAAGGCTGCGGTCTGAGTTCTAAATTGAAATGATAAGGCTGCGGTCTGAGTTGATATTATGATGATAAGGCTGCGGTCTGGGCAAATGGTACCACATGCATAACTGTATTGCATACATCCTCATGATAAGTATGTGAGTTGCTGATTTTATGAACTATGCTACTGTGTGACTGTATGAGTGCGATACTATGATGAAATATACTTCTTATTATAGTCTTTATTATATGGTTCGAGACTCACCCTTCTGTTGTTGTTTACCACAGGTAGTCCTGAGTGAAGGCTTACTCCTTTCACTCCCGAGTCGGTCTGCTCTGATACGTGACACCTAGGGGGTGGGCGTAGGATTCTAGTGTTATTCTTTTGCTGTTGAATTTTTATATGCATTGAGTTAATGAATTTGGATGAGGCTGTTGTTCGGTATTTTTGAGATTACGTTGTTTTCCGCTGCGAGACATTCATTTTCTAGCGTGTGGATTTTATTTGATGAAGTCTTGAGTATTCTATCCCATCTAAGGGTGTTGCGTAATATAATGATATAATGAACGCTTATGCTGATAATGTTATTTGTTAGATTTGAGTTATGTGTAGCATTCCATTGAAATGAAAAAATTTTTTAAACTCTGATTCTTACAAATAATAGCCGGGTAGAATGGGGTGTTACACTTGGCGCCCTGTGCCTGGGCGCCTGTGTCTGGGTGTTGCGCGCTGTCTTGGCGCAGGGGCACCATGGGCGCCAGATTTCTGTGTGTGATGCGCGCTGTGTCTTGGCGCAGAGGCGCCAAGGGCGCCTTGTGTCTATGTTGCGTTGTTGCGGTTTTCCCTGCTGGGCGCCATGGGCGCTGTGTTGCTGCCCTGTGTTGCCCCTGGGCGCCCTCCTAGGCGCCAATTCTTGCGATGTTGCGTGGTTGTGTTGCCTGGGCGCCAAGGGCGCCAGTTCTTGTTGCTGGCCAGTTTCCAGCGTGTTCCCTGCTAGGCGCCCAGTGCCTGGGCGCCATTTTCTGGATGTTCCTTAATTTTTCCCCGGTTTTGTTTTTGACATATCTTTTGACTCGGGTGTCCGTTTTAAGTGTTTCAAAGTGCGTTGCAAAGCTTATTCAGTTTCCTACCCGTATATTCTACTTTAAGGTAAAAATTATTATTTTCTGATAGTTTCTGGGTGCCTCAAGTGGCTGTCCCCGGTGGTCGTTGTTGTTGGCGTTGTAAAACTATTTCGGTGTTTAAAAAACCCTTTTTGGTGTCCTTTTTGGTGTCGTGAACTGGAGTAAAACCTTTTGGTGTATCGGTAATATTAGTGTCCCGGTGTCAATAATGATGTGTTGATGTTTTGACGATAATGCCCCTAGTGGCTATTATTTTGATTGCTGATGGTATTGATGATGAATAAAAGTTGTGGTCTTATAAGTAACGATGATGCCATAAAGGCTATTAGCGATGATGATATTAATGACGATGAATGTTAGTGGCAATGATATGTGTGATGATAACCTGACAGGTGATGTGCCTTTTATTTGCAAATTGGTAAGTGATGGATCACTAAGTTGATTGTGATTGTATGTGGCTGTCTCCGGTGCATAACATGGTGCTTCATACATCTCATGTGCATAAACAAGTGACGATGACGCCATAAAGGCTATTTAGTGACGATGATGCCATAAAGGCTATTTAGTGACGATGATGACAGGTACCTCATGCATACGCCTGTTGTGATGGGTTGCATTTCATACATGTTCATGACATTGTGATGACTTGCAGTGATGACTGATTTGATGTTGCGATGTGGTTTATATAGCGTTGTAGCTCTAGCATAATGCTTATCATATGCACTATTATACTGTTAGATGAACTCACCCTTTCTGTTTTGAATGTTACCCCTATGCGGTAACGTGCAAGTGATCTCGAGTGAAGGCTTAGGTACCTTCGCTAGCTGAGTCTGGTCGTCTGCTCTGATACGTAGCACTCAGTGGGGGGGAATGAACCTTAGTACTTATGATTATTGAACTGTTGTAGTTGATGTTTTTATTACTTTCCGCTGCGTAGATGCTGAGTTTTTACTATGTTGATTGAATTGAGCGTTTTGAGCTCACCCCAGTGGTGATGTGCTATGTATCGCCTTATTAGTGACGATGAACTACTTTATATTGATACATGATGTGGTGTGGATTTATGTGTGACATCCTTTTCGAATTATGAGTTAAAGTTTTTGTAAACTCTGATTTTGTTAAATAATTACCGGGTAGAAAAGGGGTGTTACATTAGTGGTATCAGAGCAAAAGTTCAGTCTGTCCGGCCAAGTTGTCCAGTCATTGACAATCTAGTATTGTCGACTTATTCTAACTGTTGTTTTTGGTTGCAGCTTGAGTTGATATGGCTGGGAGGAACGGCACTGCGATTGTTGCTGCTTTAGCTGCCATGGCTCAGGCCGTGCCGAATCAGCAGAATGCTGGAGAGAACGCTGGGTTTCGGAGTCTGACTACATTCCAGAGAGAGAATTTGCCCACTTTCAAGGGCAAGTATGATCCAGACGGTGCCATGGCCTGGTTAAAGGAGATCGAGAGAATTTTTAGGGTGATGGACTGCACTGTGGAGCAGAAGGTACGTTTTGGTACACACATGTTGGCAGAGGAGGCCGATGATTGGTGGTTGGCTACTAGGCAGAGGTTAGAGTCTGTTCAGGAGGAGGTTACTTGGGAGGTGTTCAGCAGAGAGTTTCTGAGGAAATATTTTCCGGAAGATGTCCGAGGGAAGAAGGAGATAGAGTTTTTGGAGCTGAAGCAAGGTGGCATGTCGGTGACTGATTATGCAGCAAAGTTCGTGGAGTTGGCGAAGTTCTATCCGCACTATAGTGAGGCCACAGCTGAGTTCTCAAAATGTATTAAGTTCGAGAATGGTTTGAGGCCTGAAATTAAAAAGGCAATTGGCTACCAGAAGATCCGTGTGTTCGCTGACCTGATAGATAGCTGCAGAATTTTTGAGGAGGACAGTACTGCGCACTACAAAGCTGTGACTGAGAAAAAGGGCAAATTCCGAGTCGAAGCAAGCCGTATGAGGTTCCTGCGGGCAAGAGTCATCATAGAGCTACTGGAGGCAAAAAGGCTAGTGGGGGAGATGCTCCTGCTGGTATTGTATGTTTCAAGTGTGGCAAGGCTGGCCACAAGAGTTTCATGTGCAAATCTGATGAGAGGGTTTGTTACCGTTGTGGTAAGGGGGGTCATGTAGCGGCTGAGTGTGGGCGCAAGGACATGGTGTGTTTCAACTGTGGTGAGTCTGGGCATATCAGCGCGAAGTGTTCAATGGCGAAGAAAGAAAGGTCCGGGGGAAAAGTGTTCGCATTGGCAGGAGAGGAGCCTGCTGAGAATGATGGTCTCATTAGAGGTACGTGCTACATTCATGGTACTCCTCTGAAATCCCTTATTGATACTGGTGCTACCCATTGCTTTATCTCTGATGATTGTTGTAAAAGATTGGGCCTTGTTATATCTGCTATGTGTGGGGATATGGTTGTCGACACTCCTGCTAAGGGGTCGGTGACCACTTCTTTGGTGTGTTCTCTGTGTCCTTTGTCGATCTTCGGCAGGGACTTTGTCGTGGGTTTTTTTTGCTTGCCATTGAGAGGATTGGACGTAATATTGGGCATGGATTGGTTAGAGCATAACCATGTCCATATCAACTGTCGTAGCAAATCGGTTAGTTTCGGTGGGGAAGATTCTGTTTTGTTATCCGCTAGTCAGTTGAAGAAGTTGATGAAGGAAGGAGTTCAGCTATTTTCGTTGATGGCATCGTTGTCTGCTGAGAGTCGGGCTGTCATTGAAGAGTTGCAGGTGGTGCGCGAATTTCCAGATGTTTTTCCTGATAAGATCCCTAGTGTTCCACCTAAGAGGGAAGTGGAGTTTTCTATTGATCTTGTACCTGGTACGAGGCCTGTGTCTATGGCACCGTACAGGATGTCGGCGTCAGAATTGTCTGAGTTGAAGAAGCAACTTGAAGATCTGTTTGAGAAGAAGTTTGTTAGGCCGAGTGTATCGCCGTGGGGAGCTCCTGTGTTGTTGGTGAAGAAGAAGGATGGGAGCATGAGGTTGTGTGTTGATTATAGGCAGCTGAATAAGGTGACCATTAAGAACAAGTATCAACTGCCGAGGATAGACGATTTGATGGATCAGTTAGTAGGTGCTCGACTGTTCAGCAAGATTGATTTGAGATCAGGTTATCACCAGATCAAGGTGAAGGATGAAGATGTTCAGAAGAGTGCTTTCAGGATGAGGTATGGGCATTATGAGTATTCGGTGATGCCGTTCGGTGTTACTAACGCGTCGGGTGTATTTATGGAATACATGAATCGTATATTCCATACTTACTTGGATCGGTTCGTGGTTGTGTTCATTGACGACATCCTGATTTATTCAAAGTCGGAAGAAGAGCACGCGGAGCATTTGAGATTAGTATTAGAGGTCCTGAGAGAGAAGAGGCTGTATGCCAAGTTGTCTAAGTGTGAATTCTGGTTGTCAGAAGTAAGTTTTCTGGGTCACATCATTTCTGGTAGTGGTATTGCTGTGGATCCTTCTAAGCTTGATGCTGTGATGCAGTCGGAGAGTCCGAAGTCGGTTACAGAGATTAGAAGCTTCTTAGGGTTGGCTGGTTACTACAGAAGGTTCATCGAAGGTTTTTCTAAGTTGGCCCTTCCGTTGACGCAGTTGACTTGTAAGGGTAAGGCTTTCGTGTGGGATGCTCGTTGTGAGGAAAGTTTCCTCGAGTTGAAGAAGAGATTGACGACGTCTCCTGTTTTGACGTTGCCAAATCCGGGCGAGCCGTTCGTGGTGTATTGTGATGCTTCGAAAATGGGTCTAGGTGGCGTGCTTATGCAAGATGGGAAGGTGATTGCTTATGCGTCGAGGCAATTAAGGGTTCATGAGAAGAATTATCCAACGCATGATTTGGAGTTGGCTGCAGTAGTCTTTGTGTTGAAGATTTGGAGGCACTATTCGTATGGTTCCAGATTTGAGGTGTTCAGTGATCATAAGAGCCTGAAATATTTATTCGACCAGAAGGAGCTGAATATGAGGCAGCGAAGGTGGTTGGAATTGTTGAAAGACTATGATTTCGGTTTGAACTATCATCCAGGCAAAGCTAATGTCGTGGCTGATGCTTTAAGCCAGAAGTCTTTGCATATGTCGGCGATGATGGTCAAAGAGTTAGAGTTGATTGAGGAATTCAGAGATCTAAGTCTGGTTTGTAGGACGACACCTCATAGTGTCAAGCTGGGGATGTTAAGGATCGATAATGATTTTCTGGGCAGCATCAGAGAGGCTCAGAAATCAGATGTTAAGTTGGTGGAGTTAATGAACGGGATTGGTCAATCAGAGAATGAAAATTTCAAGTTGGATTCCCAAGGTGTGTTGAGGTTCCGTGGTAGGATCTGCATTCCGGATGATGTAGAAATGAGGAAAACAATTATGGAAGAGGGTCACCGAAGTAAGTTGAGTATTCATCCTGGAGCGACAAAGATGTATCAAGACCGGAAGAAGATGTTTTGGTTGCATGGCATGAAGAGGGATGTAGCACAATTTGTGTATGCCTGTTTGACTTGTCAGAAGTCGAAGGTGGAGCATCAGAAGCCTGTTGGACTGATGCAACCGTTGGAAATTCCAGAGTGGAAGTGGGATAGCATTTCGATAGATTTTGTGACGGGACTGCCAAATACAGTTAGAGGTCACGATGCTATTTGGGTGATCGGTGATAGGTTAACGAAGTCTGCTCACTTTGTTCCTATTAATATTACTTATCCGGTGTCGAGGTTAGCAGAAGTTTATGTCAAAGAAATTGTGAAGCTTCATGGAGTTCCCAAGAGTATTGTTTCGGATAGAGATCCGAGGTTCACTTTAGATTTCTGGAAGAGTTTGCAAGAAAAGTTGGGGTCTAAGCTGAGGTTGAGTTCGGCGTATCATCCTCAGACAGATGGTCAGTCAGAGAGGACAATTGAGTCATTAGATGATCTGTTGAGGGCTTGTGTTTTGGAACAAAGAGGTTCGTGGGATTCCTACCTTTCGTTGATTGAGTTCACGTACAACAATAGTTACCATTCTAGTATCGGGATGGCACCTTTTGAGGCATTGTATGGTCGGAAGTGTAGAACCCTGTTATGTTGGTATGAGGCTGGAGAAAGTGTGGTGCTTGGACCAGAAATTGTTCGGGAGACAACCGAGAAGATAAAGTTGATCCGTGAGAAGATGAAGGCTTCGCAGAGTCGTTAGAAGAGTTATCACGACAAGAGGAGAAAAGATTTTGAGAGTCACTCCAGTGACCGGTGTTGGCCGTGCTTTGAAGTCGAAGAAGCTCACTCCTAGATTCATTGGTCCTTATCAGATTTCCGGGAGAGTTGGGAACGTGGCGTATAGAGTGGCTTTACCGCCAAATCTTTCGAATTTGCATGACGTGTTTCATGTGTCGCAACTTCGGAAGTATGTTTCGGATCCATCTCATGTGATCCACATGGATGATGTGGAGGTGCGGGATAATCTCACGGTGGAGACGATGCCTGTGCGGATTGAAGATCATGAGGTGAAGGTGTTAAGAGGCAAGGAAATTGCATTGGTAAAGGTGGTCTGGCTAGGAGCTGCTGGTGAAAGCATGACTTGGGAGTTGGAGGGTAAGATGCGGGAGTCCTATCCAGAGTTGTTTGATTCAGGTGAGTTTTCGAGGACGAAAACATTCTAAGTGGGGGAGAGTTGTAACGCCCAAATATTTAATTAAATTATTTAATAAAATATTTAGGTATTCAATTAATTAATTATTTATTTATTTAGTTAATTGGTATAATTAAAATTAGAAGTTATATTAAGGTGTGGTATTCTATTAGGAAGCGGTGGCACTAATTAAATTGGGCTTAAGCTGAAGGAAGCCCGCGATCCATATCCAAGGCCTAGGCGTTGTAGTGAGGGTTAGTGAGGGTTGGAGGCATTTCGCATTTTGAGAGGAAAAGAAAGAAATTGCGAAGAGGAGAGAAAGAGAGAAGGAGGGGCGGCGACATCCAAGAGAGGAGAAGAAGGGAGATTTCGCGAATCAAGGGGAAGAGAAGAGAAGCTGTGTTGTTGTGTTCTGTTGGTGACTTTCTCTCCAGGGTCTTCTAATCCAAATAGTTAAGGTAAGGGTGAGACCTCTCTTTCACTATAATGGTGGGTATGATGGGTATTAGGGTGGGGGCTTAGACCTGTGATGCCTAGTATTTGATTTGATATTGATTTGATGATAGAGATAACATGAATGTGCTAATTGAAAAAGAAAAAAAATGCCTTGTGGTTGAAAACCCATGATTTGCATGCCAAGTGCTCGAATATTTGTTGATAGTGTTTTCAATTGATGTTAATTGGGTTGACTATGTGTTTGCTGGTGTTTTTAGCAAACTATCACTGGTTTTATTAGAAATGTTTGTGAGATTAAACCAGAAATCTCTGAAGCAATTGCCTTTAAACACCACAGTTTGTCAACAAATATATTTTAAAAGGGAGACAATTCACCATGAAAGTGGAAATCAAAGTAAAAGAAGTGATAAAATGGAACGCAGAAATGTAAAATAACTTGTATTGAAAACGATAAATTGCATTGAATGTAAGGAGAGTAAGGTGCACAAATTCACATACGTGGTACAATGGTTCTTTTACTCTGTTTTCGCTGTAACTTGGAAGTTAGAGTTTCAGAACTGTGTGTTTGGTATAATAACTTGGCACCCTTGATTTCTACGTAGAAACCCTTATTTATACAGAAAATAATGACTGAAATGTAAACTGCTATGGACACGTGGCCACGTCTCATTAACCAATGATGGACTTCGTGCCACGTTCGCCGCCACATATTGCCCATGTTGAATTAACCGTAGTCTTGAAATTCGACACAACTGTCTGCTAATAACTGCTTGACGAAATCTTGAATACACTGTTCTGTCGAAAACTCTTCTCTGTCGAAATGGTGAAAACCTCTTCTGTCGAAAACATGCTGAGATGACATAAATGTTACTTATTCTTTCTGAAGGCATTATGAATGTTCTTTAATGAAAAGTCAAACCCTATTAAATAACCACTCAAAAGCCTTGTCGAAATTCTAGGCTAACAAATTGCCCCCCCAAAAATAGCTTTTTCGACAATGTTTAAGGAAGAAAAAGAATATTTTTGAAGATTTCGAAACGTCACCTCCAACAACTTTACATTAAATGGTGATAGGCAAAAATAATCATGACCTTACGCAGATAAAGCGAACCATTTTATTAGGCCACGTCATTTGGTTGGTAGACCACGTCTTTTCAGAACCTCAAACGTGTGAAGCGTCGTGACTGTGTAACCGTTGCCCTTCTAACGTATAAATATGTTTCACTTCATCTTCTTCAATCTCATGCTCCCTTTGAACCTTAAACTCTGAAAATTTCTCAGTTAACTTTGCCTCTTCACAAAAGCTTCAAACTTTTTCATCGTTTCGACATTTCTACCAAGAACCCGACTCTCTTTGTTCGTTATTTACAACAGATGGCTTCTTCCAGCGCTCAACCTCAAAAACAAACAGTTGCTGTGCAAGGCTTTGAAGGTTTCGTTGCAGAACCTTCACCAACTTGGTTTAATCAGATACTCATTCCATCTGGTAAACCCTTTACCCATGCTTATTTAGGTCCTCTTCCTGACCCCATAGAAAGCGAAGAAGTTAAAGCGATTTTTGCTAGTCACCGAAAACTTCAACCCAGAATTTTTGAGGAAACTCCTTTTCATTTGGAATTTCTAAAAAATCCCAACAGAGTATTTAGATCTGCTCCCAAGGTAGAACAAAGTGATTACATCGCATGGCTTGACAAAGTTCAAAAACAAAAGGAAACCATTTGGCAAGAACAGGGGATTTTCGATATTATCTAGCTGTCGAAATATGGACCCAAATATGACAGCACTATGCTTCTAGCAGCATTGCAATTCTGGGACATATCTACTCATAGTCTCCATCTGAAGTGTGGCATGTTAGCTCCCACTTTGTTGGATGTGGCTGCCATTACTGGCCTGAAACCATTAGGTGAAACCTTTGACCCTAAACTGGTCACCAACGACTATGGCTTTTCATTCAACAACCCTACCTTTAGTGCCTATATTGCTGATCACCATGATACTGAGAATGCTGAAGTATCTGATCTAGAACATATAGCTTTTCTTACCCTGTGGTTGTCGTGTTTTGTCTTTTGCTCCCGTTCTCTTCAAGTAGCAAAAGTTTTCGTTCCTTTGGCCATTCAACTCCATAAGGCTAAAAATATCAATTTAGCGAAATTGATTTTGGGGAATCTCTATCAACATCTTGATGGTGCTGCTCTCGAATTGAAAGAAGGCGAACCAACTGACAAATTGCTCGTTGCTGATCCAATGTGGCTTATGCAGCTTTGGCTCTTAGCCACTTTTGAATCAAGGCTGAATTTATTTATTCCTAAGGAGGTTCGACCAACTTTACCAACTAGAAGAACCCAAGGAGTTCGACTAGCACAGTTGAAGAATAGGGAGACAAACTTGTCTTATGAAGAAGCATTTTCCATGTACTTCGACATCTTCAATAAGTGCACTACTTTCGTTGATGCTATGGCGCCTTTTGTCAGATGCACTTTTGGACCATCTTGGTTCACCAACGAATTTCCTACTAATTCAACAGAAAATGCTGAAGAAATAAACCAAATCTGGCAAGCCTATCTTTCGCCCTCTCTTCTTTCGATCAGGCTCTCTCCAAGCAACAATAAAAACAATCTTGGCATTAGCAAATATTTTCCCAGCTATCTTTCAAGGCAATTTGGGCTATGCCAACTTTGACCGGCTCCGGTCTGCTTGCATAGGAGAGAATTCAACACTCCAGAAACAGAGCAAGCTTATCAACAAGTCTTCAAGAATTTTCGTTTCAAAGATTTGCTCTTTGAACCTGCTAAATTTCAACCCAACTTTTCTTGTACGAAGGCATTCCAAGATTGGTGGGGTGGATATTATATTAAAGCTCTTAAAGGAAAAACTGATGCAGAAATTTCGAAAATTTTGTATTCAGCTTTTCCTTCTCAAATTGCTGAGAAAAACAAACCCCCAGGTATCCTCAGATAAATGGAAACATACTTCTTTATTAGTTAAAATTTAAAACCATTTACCTGACCAAATTTTTTGCATTATGAACAGCTGCTGTTTCACAGAAGAAGCTTACTAAAGCAGCACCAAAGCAAAACAAACCAACAGCAAAGACACCACCCAAAACAAAGAAGAAACTTGTGGTCAAATCTACTTCCAGCTTACCCCAAATAGAGGTATATCTTTATTAATTGACTAGATCTTTAAAGTAGAAAATTCGACCATATTTCATCACCTTTATTTCTTTTCTTCTTTCAGAAGAAGCCTGGAGTAACAAGTTCACTTGCAATAGGGAAAAGCCTACTTGTTTCCAGTTCTGAGGTAACAAATATATCTTCATTTTTTGTTTCAAATTTCTTCGGCTCTTTTAACACTTGATTATGTGTTGAACTCATGTTTTTCTCTTTCGCAGGATACTGATAGTGATGGTGATAATATGCCTCTTATCCATCGGTCAAGGAAACGAATGCAACCCGAATCTCAAACAAGGGTTAAAGGTATTGTGATCAAAGAACCACAAGAACAATCTCAGGGACCTCCTCCTAAAAGACTTCACACAACAGTCGAAATTCCTGTTGTCGAATCTGTAACTGCCCCAAATGTTCTTTCGACTGAACGAATTTTACCTGCACCATCAACGCCTATGGAGATTTCCACAATAATTCCAACTACCCAAAATTCTCCTAAGGTTGTTGACGTTGAAGGGACAAACATTGCCACTAATGTGAATGTCGAAATAGAACTTGAGCAAACCAACGAGGAAACACCAGATATGGCAGGCGCTAAGGCTTCAAATAAAGGAACGATCGAAATTGAGGCTCACGAACAAGCTTCTACTAAGGAATCAACTAGTAGCGCTCTGAGTGACCAGGAATTTTCGCTAATGAAGGCGACAAATCCTTTGGCTGCTCTAAAACACTTGCTGAGCCTTTCCTCTTCTTCTCCTGCCATGGTTTCCAGTGCTTCGACTACTTCCTTGACCTCTTTTACTCAAGAGTCTACTGAAGAATTGCTTCAGCAATTAAAAGCTAAGGTCTTGGAAGGCAATCTTTTTACTAAGATTGAAGAAAACCCATCAGAAAGCTTTGCAATTAAGGACATCGCTCAAAAATTGCTGCAATCAGAGCCTAATGCGAAACTTTTCGCTTTCTTGGTTGAATTTTTGCCAGTCTTTGAAACTTTCGCACTTCACATTAGTAAACGCTCTGAAACTTCTATGTTGAAAAACCAAGAAGCTGAACTTCATCAAGAGAAAATTAATGCCTTCAAAGTTTCTCAAACCCCCATTGATGAATTGGAAGTTCAAATAACGAAGGATGAGCAAGAACTTGCCAACTGGAATTCAAAAATTCAACATCATGATGAAGAGATAAGAATTCTCCAAACAAAACTGGCAAATGCTAAATGCCAAAAAGGTTTGGTGCAACAAAGGATGGAAACCCCTAAGTCGAATATTGAAAAGGCAGCTACAGAGGCTCTTAAACATTTTGAAGATGCTAAAAAACATCAAGCCACTATTGCTCAACTGGATAAAGAGTTAAGCTTTCTGGATTCTTCCATTGCTGTGGGCACCAAAATTCTCTACAGGCTCAAGCATTCTCTTCAAAGCCTTTGATAACTTGTAATAGTGTAGGATTTCTTTTAATGGCTATGTAATTATTTTGATCAAATACATTACCATTTTGAACCAATTTATGATTTTACCCTTGCTCGATTCTAACTTCGTTTAACGTTGGCTTATGTTGTTTTAAATACTTGCCATTTATTTTGAAGATTCTATTTTCGTCACCCAATTCTTCGACTTCGTATGCCCCATTAGAAAAACATTGCAATATGCGAAGTGGACCTTCCCAACTGGGTGACCATTTACCCAAAACTCTATCTTTTTTATCCATAGGTAACAATACTTTCCAAACTAAATCACCTGAATTAAAGGTTTTTAACTTAACCTTTTTGTTATAAGCTCTAGCTACTCTTTCCTTATGTCGAATAAGCATTTCCAAAGCTAATAGCCTTTCTTCGTCTAAATCAACTAACTCATCAAGCATCATATTCCAATAATGATCAAAAGGAATTTCATACTGTCTTTGAATTCTTGTTGATTGTAAACAGATTTCGACAGGTAATACTGCATCGTGTCCAAAGGTTAACCTGTATGGAGTAGCATTGATAGATTCTTTGGGTGAATTTCTACAAGCCCATAAAACTTGATCCAAAGTATTATGCCAATTTCTGGGTTTTTTCCCAACATGCTTTTTAATCAAGTTGATAATGATCTTATTGGCAGCTTCTACTTGACCATTGGCTTGTGCATAATATGGTGTCGAAGTTAATAACTTAAAACCAATTTCAGAAGCAAATTCCACCATTTTTCGACCAGTGAAAATAGAACCTTGATCTGTAGTTATGGTTTCTGGAATTCCATACCTATAAATAATATGATTTTGGATAAACCGTATTACTGCTTCTTGGTCAACATTGGTTAAAGGTACTGCCTCAACCCATTTGGTAAAATAATCAATTCCTACTAATATATACCTATGACCTTTTGATGATGTTGGTTTTATTTCTCCAATTATATCTAGAGCCCATCCTCTGAATGGCCAAGGTTTCACTATGGCATGCAATTCATTTGCAGGCACATGTTGTATTCCAGCATGTTTTTGACACTCTTGGCATCCTTTGGCGAACTCTATACAATCTTTCAAAATTGATGGCCAATATATTCCTTGTCGAAATAATAGCCATTTCATTTTATGGCCTACTTGGTGCGAACCACAAGCTCCACTGTGTGTTTCAGAAACTGCTAAATATGCCTCATTTTCATTAAGACATTTCAATAATATCCCTTCAGGAGTTTTCTTAAACAATTCATTTCCAATTATCACATAGCTTAAAGCTCTGTACTTTACCTTTTTATTGGTATTTCCTGTGGGATTTTGCAAGTATTCTACAATAGGCTTTCGCCAATCATCATTGGCCATATTGTCAATAGCAAAAACTTCTGCTAAAACAACTTCATCAACAATGTGATTATGTTCAAAACATTCCTCATCTGTATTTGTTGCCCCCCCAGTTTTTGGTGTTGACAATGATGAGGAAGAAATATCATCAGACACGAGTTTCTCTTTTATTTCGATTAATTCTTCAAGGCTTTGTTTTGAAACTCTATAACCTGATGCAATTTGGGCCAAATCATTCGCCACTTGATTATCAACTCGTGGTAAATGTTCTAAATGAACAGAGTCAAATCTTTTTAACAAGGAATTGGCCATAATAAAGTATTTAATAAGGTGTTCTTTAATACATTTATATTCTTTGGTCATTTGTTTGATAACCAATTCTGAATCACCTTTTATTTCAATACATCTTGCCCCCAGCTCAAGTAAAATTTCAAGGCCTATAATTAAAGCCTCATACTCAGCTTCATTATTTGAGCAATGATTTCGAATTTTACACTTGTATTTCGTTGGAATGTTATTTGGTGAAATAATTAAAACACCAATCCCAACTCCTTTTTTATGACTTGAACCATCAAAATACAACCTCCAAGGATATGTGTCTACGAAATGTAATGTTTCTTCGACAACAGAGTGGTCCACTATAAAATCAGCAACCACTTGTCCTTTAATTGATTTTAAAGGTTGATAAGTTAAGTCATATTCAGACAAAGCTAAAGCCCACTTACCAATTCGACTATGCATTATTGGTTTCGACAGCATATGCTTAATAATATCAGAATGCGAATACACACAAACATTAGCTGGCTTTATATATTGCTTTAACTTTGTACAAGAAAAATACAAGCAAAGGCACAATTTTTCTATAGAATTGTACCTAGTTTCAGCATCTATTAAGATTCTACTAAGGTAATATATGGCTCGTTCGACACCATTATCATCCTCTTGAGCTAACATGCTACCTATTGTTTTTTCAGATGCTGCTATATACAATTTGAGCACTTTGTTTCTAATAATAGGCATTAGAACTGGTGGTTTCATCAAATAAGACTTAATTTCTTCAAAGGCTGCTTGATGAACTGATTCCCATTTGAAAACTTCTTCTTTCTTCAGTCTCAATAATGGCGAAAATGCTTGAGTTTTGCCACTTAGATTTGATATGAATCTCCGTAGGAAATTGATTTTTCCCAACAATGACTGAAGTTCTTTTTTGGTTGAAGGAGCCTTCGTTTCAATTATAGCTTTAGTCTTATTCTGATTAATTTCAATGCCTTTTTTGTGCACCACAAAACCCAAGAAATCTCCTGCACGCACACAGAAGGCACATTTTAATGGATTCATTTTCAATCCATATTTCCTCATTCTTTCAAAAGATTGTCGAAGATGGTCTAAATGGCCATTTTCTGAGGAAGATTTAACTACCACATCATCTATATATATTTGCATAAAGTTTTCAATAAAATCATGAAACATACAATTCATTGCCCTCTGATATGTAGCACCAGCATTTTTTAAACCAAATGGCATTACTACCCATTCATAAATACCTAATGCCCCTGGACAACGAAATGCAGTTTTCGATACATCTTCTTCAGCAATGAAGATTTGATTATAACCAGAATAACCATCAAGCATGCTGAGGTATTCAAATCCTGCTGCTGAATCTATTAACATTTCTGCCACAGGCATTGCGTATTCATCTTTGGGAGTTGCATTATTCAAGTCTCTAAAATCTATGCAAACTCTAAGAGTGCCATTTTTCTTAATTACAGGAACTATATTAGCTAACCATTCGACATACCTGGCAGTTCTGATGAATTTGTTCTTGAACAACCTTTCGATCTCCTCCTTAATTTTAGTTAATATTTGAGGAGCAAACCTTCTTGGCATCTGCTTCACGGGCTTCTTCTCTGGTCGAATTGGCAATTGTAATTCCACAATGTCTCGACTCAATCCAGGCATTTCGTAATAGTCCCACGCAAAGCAATCTTTGAACTCCCTCAGTAATGTTACAATTTGGGTTTTCAGTGCAACATCCAGGTATGCACTAACAAAAGTTGGCCTCTTCTTTGAACCATCTCCCAAATCTACTTCCTCCAAAGGATCTTGAGCTTGCATTCGCTTTGTTGAATCTTTAGGATCTTTTTCAAAACCTAATGGCTCATTATCATAAATGCAATCAAGTTTCTCATTCATAATAATGCCATTTTCGTCTACAGGACCTTTGGCTTCGACAGCCATTGTTTGATGAATTAATTCGGCTTCCATAGCCGCTTTTAACTTATTTTCGGCCATATAAGCCGTAATCTTGTTCCATGCATTAGGAACTGACATAGGAAACATTTTAAGAATCAGAATACCACCCTTCAGGTTGGGCAGTAGCATCTCCTATTATTTGCCTTTCCCAAACCAAACCATAGTTTGGATGCAAATTAACTGAAGTAAATACATTATCAGCAGGAATGTATGCCTCATTAGAAGATGAACATGGCGCAATGTTCGCCAATTTTTTCTCAAAATTTTCCTTGGTGATGTGATTTACATCAGCACGAAAATAACTTTGGTCTGCTTCAATGTATTCGACAAGACCATCTTCTTTCCACATCACTAGTCTCTGATGTACTGTTGAAGGCACAGCGCCGACTCCATGTATCCACTCTCTCCCAAGCAACATATTGAAGTTTGCTTTGGAAGCAATTACTAAGAACAGAGTGGTCCTCTTGATAGTTCCAACAATCAATTCCACTTCGATGGCTCCAAGAGAGTAGCCAGTTTTGTCTTCGTAATTACTTAAGACAATATTGTGTGGCTTGAGGTCGGTGATGGATATGCCTATCTTCTTCATAAGCACTTCAGGCATAAGATTTACAGCAGCACCTCCATCAACTAACACTTTGTTGATGCCAATGCCATTAACTTTAGCTTGAATATATAAAGGCTTCAGGTGGTTCTGCATACTCGTATCTGGCCTCTCGAAAGTAGCCACCTGCTCTTCGACACAGCCATCATTCATCACATAGTAACACATAGGTTTGTGACAAACCATATCTTCAGTAAAATCTTCCTCACTATTAGGCACAGTTATGACATCATATTCCAATGGCAATATTGACACCACATTACAAACGACATCAAAGTCATCATCAGAATCATCAAAACCAGAACCTATGTCCTCATCAAAGTCAGACTGAGCTTCTTTCCCTTTAGATGTCGAAGATGGGGGACAGATTCTTTCGAGTGCAGGCCTTCTAGGTTTTTCCATCTAAACATCCTTACTTTTTGCTTTATTTACCCCACTTGTAGGCTTAGCAACATTAGCACAGGTACTTGTTTCAACCTTAGAAGCCACCTTCTTATCACTCGCCTGGACTTTGATTCCAAAGTGACTAGGAACCTTGTTCACGTCTAAAGAGGCTTTTTTCTTCTGGTTTCTCTGAAAACGACGCCATTGGGTTTTAGTCATGGGATTCTTACCTTTATAATTATTCCAATAATTATACTTGCTGGAATCACCTTGATGGACAACTTGAGCGTGTGCATTGTTGTGAACCCATTTTCCAACAGGGGAATTTATTTGTGGAACGAAGGATTTACCAAACAATCTTATGGATCCTTTCTTTCCTGGCTCTTGGCTTGTCGAAGGCTTAGTCGAAACATTAACCTTGCTAGATGAAGGCTTAGTCGTAACATTAGCCTTATAACCAGGGAGCTCAGTGCTGCCAAAATCAAAAGATGGCCTATTGTCAAGCCATTTCCTCTTACGTTGTTCCTGATCCTGGTATCCTTCAACAGCTTTGGCTGCTTCTTTGTCGAAAACAGCACTGCACCTAGGACATAGCATGACCTCAGAGTTGTTCCACTTACATCTGTTGAGGAAATCTATCAGTTCCTCTTCAGCTTTTGGGAACACAGCATGTAGCTTCCCATCATATTCTTTCAAGGTTATCTCTTGTTTCTTCCCTTCAGCATATATAAAACCTTCCAATTTCTTGGTGGAGGATTTAAGCTTTTTTGGAGGATCTTTCATTTCAGCATCTACCATGTTTATATTCATTTCGAAAGGTTCTGTATACATGGCTTCAGCTTTGGGTAAAGGATCATCTACAACTTGCATTTGAGTTTTCATCTTTCTATCTTCAAATTTTAATCTCCCTTCTTCGATTGCTTTTTGCACAAGATCCCTGAAAAGCACACAACGGTCAGTGTTATGTCCCAAAAAATTATGGAACTTACAATAACCCTTTTTCTTTCTCTGGTCAAGAGTTGGCACTTTTAAGCCACTAGGTACCAATATTTGACCATCTTTTACTAACAGCTCAAATATTTCATCACATTTAGTAACATCAAAAGTATATGTCTTAGGCACAAATCTGTCATTTTTTGGCTCAACAGGATTTTTCCCATTTGCAGGCCTTAGTAATTTACAAGTATAAGGAGGACCAAGCTTGAGTTCAGCCACGTCTATCTCCTCTCTTTCGACATCACTAAGTGTGGTGTCGAATTCTTCTTCGACATAAGCTACTTTCTCTTTTTTATGAAACCTAGTTGACGTAGACTTTTCTTCTTTAAGCCTTTCCACCTGTCGAACTCTGTCAGCTAATTGGGCCATATCCCTTAAATGAGATGTGTCCAATTTCTTTCTGATCGAATAATCAAGGCCACCAGCAGCCATTTCGACGAGTTCATGTTCAGGCACTTGTGTGAAACAACGAGCCTTCAGTAGCCTAAACCTATTCAAATAGTCATCAACAGTTTCAGGTATTTTGCGCTGAACACTGGCCAGTTCTTTGAGACTAATCTTCGATTGGCCCATGTAAAATTGCGCATGAAATGCTTTTTCTAATTGCCCCCATGTGAAAATAGAACCAGGGGGTAATGTAGTAAACCAAGTAAAAGCATTTTTTGTTAAAGAATTTGGGAAATATTTCATTTTCAAATTCTCATTTTGGGCTATATCCCCAGACTCAGTCAAATAACGAGCAATATGTTCGACAGTAGACTCTTTTGTGTCACCACCAAACTTAGTATACTTAGGAACTTTCCAGCCCCTTGGTAACTCAGTTTGTAACACATATTCACACAATGGTGATATAAAATTTGGCCTATGCAAACCTATGTTAAGACCATTCTGCGCCATTATAGTTTCTACTAAAGTGGCTATATTATCATGAACGTCAGCATTATTTCGTTGTACTTGTCGAACAACCTCGTCAGCGTTCTGGTTTCGGTTTACCAAAACTACTTCAGGGATATGATTTGCTAACCCTTGTTGTTCGCCTACAACTGCCTGGGCTTCGACCGTAACCGCTCTTTGAGGATTACCAGGCATATTACCCACTACATTGGGAATTTGCCTATTATTAACCGTTGGGGTCCCAAAGAAATCTGCAATTCGACCCATTTGATTAGCTAACATTTGGTAACTAGTGTTAGTATTTTGAATCAATGGATTGAAAACTGTACCAATTTGTTGGGTTAACATATTAACCATATCATGATTGCTCTCATCAACTTGTTGTCGTAAGGCAAACAAAGATTCATTGGTTAATGCAGTAGGATTTCGACCTATTACACTTTCAGAAGAAACATGTATGGGAGACATAGTCGAAATATGTGGCATTCCAGTAGGCATGCCATATGACCCAGAAGGAAACGCAGGAAAACTTACATTATGAAAATGTGGATTTAAACCGCTTCCTATTGCCATATAAGGATTATGAAGTCCCATATGTGACGGCAAAGGCATAGGTATAGATGCCATGTTTGACTGCGTTAATCCAACGTTAGTCAGTGATACTGAAGGAACAGTTGTTGATGATGATGGGGATACTGTTCCCACAACCAACCCTGCATTTACGTTTGCAGAGTCTACTATTGTTCCTTGTTCTTGTGAAACCACAGGATTGGAACTAGACGCATTATTAGTATGACGAACCATTTTTCCACTTCTTAAGTGCATGCAAATACAAACACATACAAGAACATAGAAAAATCACGTATTAAAGGCAAACGGTCCCACTGGGCGTGCCAATTTGTTTGCTGGTGTTTTTAGCAAACAATCACTGGTTTTATTAGAAATGTTTGTGAGATTAAACCAGAAATCTCTGAAGCAATTGCCTTTAAACACCACAGTTTGTCAACAAATATATTTTAAAAGGGAGACAATTCACCATGAAAGTGGAAATCAAAGTAAAAGAAGTGATAAAATGGAACGCAGAAATGTAAAATAACTTGTATTGAAAACGATAAATTGCATTGAATATAAGGAGAGTAAGGTGCACAAATTCACATACGTGGTACAATGGTTCTTTTACTCTGTTTTCGCTGTAACTTGGAAGTTAGAGTTTCAGAACTGTGTGTTTGGTATAATAACTTGGCACCCTTGATTTCTACGTAGAAACCCTTATTTATACAGAAAATAATGACTGAAATGTAAACTGCTATGGACACGTGGCCACGTCTCATTAACCAATGATGGACTTCGTGCCACGTTCGCCGCCACATATTGCCCATGTTGAATTAACCGTAGTCTTGAAATTCGACACAACTGTCTGCTAATAACTGCTTGACGAAATCTTGAATACACTGTTCTGTCGAAAACTCTTCTCTGTCGAAATGGTGAAAACCTCTTCTGTCGAAAACATGCTGAGATGACATAAATGTTACTTATTCTTTCTGAAGGCATTATGAATGTTCTTTAATGAAAAGTCAAACCCTATTAAATAACCACTCAAAAGCCTTGTCGAAATTCTAGGCTAACACTATGATAATTGATGTTCATGTTGGTTATTTAACCTTGGTGATTTGAATTGGTGTTTTAATTTTATGATGAAATAAGAATTTAGGAGGAGGGATAACGATATGTTTTTGGACGGATGTGTGGCTGGGTAGGGATTCTTTCGCTAAACTCGTCCCTACCCTCTTACATCGAGCTGGTAACATAAATGTGAAGGTTGCTGACATGGGGGAATGGAGATCGTCAGGGTGGGTGTGGAGGACGCTACCGGAGGAAACATTGCTGACAGAGGAAATGCAACAGGCTGAGGAACTCGCAACCATTCTGCAGGGGGTGCAACCAGAAAGAAACAACGGAGACAGATGGATATGGCTGCGTGACGCAACTGCTGGTTTTACGGTGAAAAGCTGCTATGACTGGCTGGTTTCTTCTTTTGCAGGTACCCGAGAACTGTTGGAGGACCGTAAGATGAAGGCATGTACAAGATTGTGGAAAAATGACGCTCCATCAAAGCTTCTAATTTTTTCATGGAGATTATTGCTAAACAGGCTGGCCACTCGGGATGCTTTAACAAGAAAGGGTATCCTGACGTCTGCCCATGATCGGTGTTGTGTCCTATGTTTCAAGGAAGATGAATCAGCAGCTCATGTATTTTTGGAGTGTGATGTTACTAAAGAAGTGTGGAGACTTGTGAGTCAATGGATGGGGGTCCCCAGGGCTGAGACCATGGATGTGGTGGAGAACTTTATGGAATTTGGGAAACTAGTGAAGGGAAAGAAGACGAAAAGAGTCAGACACTTGATTTGGATGGCGGTAACGTGGAACATTTGGAGAACCAGGAACAATATTATGTTTAGAGGGGAGGTGGCTGCGATTCCATCTATTCTTTACAACGTGAAGTTCAGCGCTTGGAGTTGTTTCATGGCTAGGAAGCGCCGAAACTATGTTGTTACATGGTCGGATTGGTTACATTGCCCGCTGGGCTATTTTGCTCTCATTGTAACACTTTAATGGCATTTGCCTTGTTCTTTCTTTCGGGGGTACTCTTTTTCCTCCTTGGGACTTTTTACCATGGGGTTTTGGCCCTTGGAGGTTTTAACGAGGCCCCCTGGTTGTAAGGGTTGGTGCACCCCTTGTGCCCCCTTTTAATACCAAATTATTTATCTAAAAAAAACTTATATAGGGTGAGGTTTAAGTGAAGGGTATATTGGTCTATCCTAGTTAGACTCCTCTTGCAATTCTATTTAATGTCACTTCTAATCCCCAAAAATAACAAACATTTCATACATAATTAAATTAAAATCTTCCTCAAACACAACTTAAAATAAATAAAGCATTTAAATTAGGAAAACAATCTAGCAAACAAATATTACCATATATGTGGGCATTAGAAAGGGGTAATTTCCGGGAAACTAATCTAATAATTCTATTATCCTTACTTCTAAACCCAACAATTAAACAAACATACATTTAGTAAAATTACTAACACATACTTTAATAAATAAAACTTAATAGCACACAATACTTAACAAAATACATTAACTAATAATCTTATTTAATCACTTAAACACGTTAAATACTAAAACTGATAATAATACTTAAACTGATAACCTGCTGAAAGCGGGGTAGCTGATAACCTGATGACTGAAAACAGAGGGTGTTACATTACACCCCAACTTGAAAAATTTTGTCCTCGAAATTGTTCAAACTGACCTTATGAAAACTGGTATGGAAAGCGCGAGCGTATATCCCCCTCTAACCGATAAACTGATTCCTCGTCCCTAAGGATCTTGACCAACAGAATGGTCTCTAATCTGAGCTTTCTCGTCTGATAATCTAAGACCTGAATGCAAAACAACTGTCTTATAGTCTAATGGGTAAGCGGGGTTGTGAACATATTTTCTAATCTCAGACACATGAAACACGTCGTGTAGGTTCTACAACGACGAAGGTAGGGCTAATCGACAAGCAACTGATCTTATCCTTTCCACGATTTGGAAGGGACCGATAAGACGGAAACTAAACTTCCTAGCATGAAGTGCACAACTCACACCCAAAGATGGTGTAACCTTAGGGAACACATCTCCAACGTCTCAAGGTTTGTAAACGAGTTACCATACGACTTATTTTCTTTCCTCACTTACCAAACAAAGAAGAGGAAAATGAAAGTAATAGCCATAGACAGCCAAACTTAAGAATCAACATAAATGTAAGCAATCATGAGCACATGCTTATTTGAATCTAAATTCTTAAATAGAAGTGGAAGAGAGGTACAGGGAATGTGCATGCATTGAAATAGTTGAGCTCACCATGTATGATAAAATTTATCCATTCTATTTCCACTTAGGCGTTTCCTATACTAACAAGTAAATTGTGGGGCTGAACTAAATTAGGGTTGGTCTCTCGGGGGAGTAAGGATCACAAAACAACATCTACTTAGTTGAACTTTCAATTTTCTTTGGGTCGAAAGAAAGAATTGCACCATGTTAAAGTTTGTTAGTCATTTTCGTGTTTCTTACTCATTTCAGGCCTTCAACTCACCCCAACTTATTTCAATCATCACATTTCACAATTCACTTAATCTCATGAACACAGAAAAACAATATCATAGAAAAAGAAGGTTCCAAAACTCAAAATTCTAATTTATGCACATAAAATGCCGAATTGTGGTTTAGCTCAATGAAATTCTAGGGTGGAAGGAAAACTGATCATACAGAAATTTCAATCAATTTTCTTGTAAAGATTAGATATTTTTGAAAACATTACAAACAATGAAGTTCAACATGGAGTGCAAAAGTAGTAGCGGGACTCCTATTTAAATTTTGTAAACATTGTAAAGATTAGATAATAGAACAACTAACTCCACTAGGGAAAACTTTAAAGTGTTTAAGCACTCATGGTTTTTGATTTTTTGTACTGCCCAACCACCTTATATAGAAAAACTTAGGGATAGGTCTTCGTTTGAAAATAAGAGAGTAACCAAAACCCGGGTTTATGAAACTTTTTGCGAAAAATTGGTGATGAAAGAAAATGGTGGTTTATAGAGGCAAACTTAAATTCCAAATCAAGTCAAGTCCGTCGATGTCAAAACCAAATATCGAAATGAACTTTATAAATCGGTTTCGAAGAAAATGCTATGCGCATATTGTAAAGAGGGAAAAGTTGCCAAAGAAAGTTCGAGGGGTGTACTTCATTTTGGTTCAAAACAAGTACAAACTATCATCCACATTTATCCATCCAAGAAAGAATGGATTAGGATTGAAAAACAACTCAATTGGAACTAAAACGGTGAACAAAAAGGAGGTTTGGACTGATGCTGACACGGACACTCGTGATGACCAACACGGGTCGTGGCTCTTCAGTGTAGGATTTCCACCCTCACACTGAAATCACCATGAGTACCTGTGGTGGCCGCCACGGGCCGTGTTAGTTCATCAGTTGCACAAAAATATATTTTTCCGTTTCGATTCTCAATCCAATCGATTCCAATCCTTTTCCAGTTCATCAAACATATCAAGTAAAACATATAAGAGGACATCTAAAACTTATGCGTGTTATCTTTCATCGTCTAACATTTTAGCAAACCGGATATCAAACATTTCACAAATCAAAACGAATTCACACATCAATGACCACGAAATTAAAGCACATAGCCACATGAACAAACAAAAAAAAAATATGACTCATAATTCAATTGGACGGAAAACATCTATTCGTCAACAATCAATTCATCAATATCATTTTATAAAACATAACATCAAGAATTCAATCATGTTCGAATACTTACTCCGAGTCTAATAGTGATAAACATCAAGCAAACAAATAGTTAAAAAATCACTTAGTATACATTTCCACTACGTGCACAAGAAAATCTTAACACTTAACTCATCATCAAAGATGTATGAATAGATTTCAAAGTTTCACATCAAATGTTCCACACATATTTTGAACAACACTATCATCTAGTACATCGTCCATAAGAATCCTCAATCAGAATAGCTTATCAAAAGAGAAACATAACATGATTTTGAACCTTCATGAATGAATGGGCTCACCTCACACTCAACACATCATGATCCAATATATAACAAACTATATCGTAAAAATTTCATGTAACTACCACACTGGATAGAGAGAATATAACACATTCTTACTTGACTGACCTTTAGACAAGCCTAGACACAAACGTAAAACTAGCTCGACATCTAAAGGTGTTGGAAAAACTCTCGGCAATCGCGATTTTTCCTGAAGGACCTGAGGACCTCTAACAAATACTCGGGGTTTACCGAATACTTAAACAATCCTAACTCCGGTGGGTTTTGCTCTACGAAGAAGGATACACTTACTAGGGAACAAACCTTGGTGTTGAAACCGAAGTGGTTTTATTCAGGGATTAAGACTGAATCAGAAAAACTGAGGGCCGACGATCATATAATGGCTACATCTGTATACCGCACTATGCGTGCCAACACAGATGCCCGAAGACTCAGAATGGTACTTAACTCGGAAGATGAACAAGGATATTAGCAATAGTAGGCATAGCCTAACCATTCCTATTGCCATGGTCATGGAAGGAAAGCATAGTATAAAGGACAGTACACAATATTCATACTTAGGAATCCCAAAAGAGTCGGAATGTGAACTAGGAAAAGATTTTGGCAAAGATAGAAGAATTTTCGAAAGGATCTTGGGATGTAGAGAACCGGTATAAGAATTTTGACTAATCCAAAAACCACACAATACTTTGAAAGAAAACTGTAAAGTAGGACTTGGACCTAAAGAAGACTCAATGTTCGGAGAAACAGTTCTAAGAGACGGATGTTTCCTATATGGATGGCGTCTAAAGAAACTACTCCTAGACCGATGACCTTAGAACTTCTCCTCGACTCAACGATTGACGGAGTCTGACTACGAAGCTGTCACAGATAAGTCCGGATGCCCATCAACTGCTGCTGCACCATCATTTGTAGCCCTCTGCTTCCACTGCGTACTCTGATAAAAGAAGGCTGAGAATCTTATGGTTTAGGGTTTCGGAGACTTCCGGGGCTATGGCCATCAATTGTCGTCATTTTTAGTAACTTGAATTATACTTCGAGTTGATCAAGCTCGAGGTTCCACTCAATAGACTAAAAGGTTTCGACAATTAATCGTCAAAGTCCCTAACTGACTCAATTTAACTACTACACTTCTAAGTTCGACAGGGTCGAACTGCTCTGATACCAAAATGGAAAATCCCATGTCTAGGGTCGACCACCTAAACTCGAGACATTACCTTTTTCATAATCAGAGATGCACACATGGGCGGATAAAACAATAATCGATACAAAATCAATTATAACACAACTGACATGGATGTTTTTCATTAAACAAAAACATAAAACTGAGTTGGTGCATTACACACGGTTTTATAAAAACAGTCATCCATAAAGTCAGTTTACACAAGACAATATCCGGTGTACATAGTCCTAAACAACAATCCGGTTAAATCCGGTTACATAACATGACTACTAAGGACATAACAACTTCGATAGATGCTAAAACTCTAGAGCTTAGGGCACTGCACCCTTTCCTTTAGCCGCATTTCCTGAACCTTTTACCTGTGAATCTGAAAAAAAAAACCACAATAATATCAGATGAGATTACAAATCTCAGTGAGTTCTCGTTACCCCTTACTAATAGATCTCTCGTAATTCAATTTTAGTTTAATGCCTAGAGTGTAATCCCCCTAACGCGCGGACTTACAACTATGAAAAGCTGACACGTACACAATTTGGGGAAACCCGACCTCCCAAACCACGCCTGGGCACTCAAGGTCTCGGGTGAAGATCATGACTTCCCCCCCCCCCCCCCAAGTACACTCACCATTCTTTAATCAATTTATTAATCATCCTTACATATGGGCTAAGTTAGTCGTCTCACTCGCATTTCATAAAACGGTACACTTTGATTCGTTATGAAAACTTAACATGTCATAAGAATACTCATTCGTTCAATTCTTCAATACACAACTACATCCATGCCAAATCATCAAGATATGTTCATACAAACATTTGAACAAACAGCTTATTTGCAGAATTTTCAGCAAACATACACAAACTTCAACAAATTAATTACCCTATCAAACGATATCGTAAAATTTAGCAAACAATCCATCTACGGAAAGCTTATGAAGCCTAGTTTCTGGATATACTTTTAGAATTGCAAAATATTAAATCGAATTGGACGGTTTTCGCAAACAACGCAATAGGTCCAGAAAGTGAGACAGTGACAGTGTCCTGAGTTGGAAATCTCCTAAAGTGGTCAAAACTAATCAAAATTGCCTGAAACTTGTGCCTAAACAGTAGAAAATCTTGTCTAGTTTTCAAATAAACAGAAATTATGCAAAAAGGAGTTCATTTCAAAGTTCTATGCTCAAAATACCGAACCTATGTCAAGATTATCACCAGAATTCTAACCTAACTTGTACTGCTCATATCTTGAGCTACACAAGTCCACTTGCAACCAAACCAAAGCCAAAATGTCAAGCATCGAGTCTAGTTTCTAGAATAGTTGGTTATAAATTGTTTTGGATACCTATATCATCCCCAGTCACACAGAATGCGAACCTATACCCAGATTGTCTCCAGAATTCTACCCTAACTTGTGATGCTCATATCTTGTGCTACACAAGTCCAAATGCAACCAAACCAAAGCTAAAATGACAAGCATCAAGTCTAGTTTCTAAAATAGTAGGTTACATAATTTTTCAACTAGTAAAACAGTGCCAGTTTCCAGAAAACCGAACCTACCCCGGAACATCTAAAAACAGTGAAATTAACAACACAATTAACACCAAACAAGTACCAAATCCAGCAATCAAAGCAAGAATTCATCTTAGAACAGCCATACACTTATTTTACTGAAATAAAACAGAAGCAAGACGTAGAACTCACCTATTTGTAGCTCAAACACGAATGTTCCCAAATATTTGACTCGAATAACCCCCAAAACAAGACCATGAAGACCATGAAGTCTAACCCAACACTGAGCATTGGTTTGTTTTGCAGAAAGAGGATCAAAATCAGGCCTCCAGGCAAACAGACGCAGCACACCCGGATGTAGATTACGAGATCCAAGCGACTAAACACGCCTAAAGTCATCATTGGATACAAAAGAGAATTTTTTCAAAAAATCCCTTACCAAGCGAAACCAGAGACCAATCAGCAAAAATATTCCACATATTAGACAATTTCTCCTTTAATTCTTTAACCTGATAAGGTTTATCTCCTTTGGACAAAATAATTCTACCATGTAATAGATTAACGCATTCAGCAATGCTAGCCTGATATTCATCTTCAGAAATTTTAACAGCAAGAACATCCCCTTTTAAACAAGTTTTCGGCTTGTAATCGAAATCTGCAAAGGATTTAGGGGTTTGAGTGATACCTTTCAGCGCGTCAGAAAAGGATTTTTAACGCCACTCACAGATCGAGCAGCATCAAAGGGTTGAGGATCGACTGCTGCATCCAATTGAACCTTGCTCACTGATTGAGCACCGTTGACTGAAGCTCCGAGAGCAGGACCACCGGATCCCATAGCAAGAGAGCTTCGAGTCACTTGCAACCTGTCACCCATTGCCACCTTTGGAAATAGAAGACCATCACGTGAGGGAGATCCTCTTGTTGATGTTGGCGCTGGGATGGCGCAAGGAGAGGGAAGATCCCCCTTTCGGCCCACCTGCAGCGAAGACGAGGAAGAAAGGGGCGGATCCGCAGCGAAGCCCCATGACCGGAGCTGCAGCAGATCATCGGACCAGCAGGCCATGATGGCCACGACGGCGCTTAGGGTGGAGCCCTATTGGCGCGGCGCCGCATCAGGGAGAGGGTTGGGGCTGCGGCGGTGGGGAGAGCCCTTGACTTGACTCAAATCGCACGGCTTGCAAAAATAAACATGATGTCTTTAAAAATCTTCCTCAAACACAACTTAAAATAAATAAAGCATTTAAATTAGGAAAACAATCTAGCAAACAAATATGACCATATATGTGGGATTTACAAAAGGGTAATTTCCCAGAAACTAATCTAATAATTCTATTATCCTTACTTCTAAACCCAATAATTAAACAAACGTACATTTAGTGAAATTACTAACACATACTTTAATAAATAAAACTTAATAGCACACAATACTTAACAAAATACATTAACTAATAATCTTATTTAATCACTTAAACACGTTAAATACTAAAAATGATAATTAAATACTTAAACTGATAACCGGCTGAAAGCGGGGTAGCTGATAATCTGATGACTGAAAACTGAGGGTGTTACATTACACCCCAACTTGAAAAATTTCGTCCTCGAAATTGTTCAAACTGACCTTATGAAACTGGTATGGAAAACGCCAGCGTATATCCCCCTCTAACCGATAAACTGATTCCTCGTCCCTAAGGATCTTGACCAACGGAATGGTCTCTGATCTGAGCTTTTTCGTCTGATAATCTAAGACGTGAATGCAAAACAACTGTCCTATAGTCTAATGGCTAAGCGGGGTTGTGAACATATTTTCTAATCTCAGACACAAGAATTCTAGCCTAACTTATGATGCTCATATCTTGAGCTACACAAGTCCAAAAGCAACCAAACCAAAGCCAAAATAACAAGCATCAAGTATAGTTTCTAAAATCGTAGGTTACATAATTTTTCAACTAGTAAAACTGTCCCAGTTTCCAGAAAACCGAACGTACCCCGGAACATCTAAAAATAGTGAAACTAACAACACAATTAACACCAAACAAGCACTAAATCCAGCAATCAAAGCAAGAAATCATCTTAGAACAGCCATACACGTATTTTACTGAAATAAAACAGAAGCAAGACGTAGAACTCACATATTTGTAGCTCAAACACGAATGTTCCCAAATACTTGACTCGAATAACCCCCAAAACAAGGTTCTAGCTCTCCAATTCTGTCCAAAGTTGAACTACCGCCCTCCTAAACCCTTGGTCCCTCGAAAATGCTCCAGAAATCTGAACCCAAGCCTCAATCAACAGAAAATAAACTCCCAATCTTGTACTCTTAGCTCACAACCAAATGGAGAGGAAGAAATCACAATAAAACTCACCCATTGGTCATGGAGGTAACGAATGGGGAAGAGAAAAGGAGGTGGTCTATGGCTTCAAATGTGGTATCAAATTGAAGAGCATGAAATATGGAGATGAATGGTGGTGATAGATGAAACATGCACCAAGGATCCAAAGAGTTCTCCTCCCATCTCTCTCTCACGCCCTCACCTCTCTCCCCCTCTTCTTCTTTTTTCTTTCTTTTTCTGTTTCAGCTAAATTAGATGGGAGGAAAATGGGCGTGTTCTTGTGTTTGGTTTAACTTATATAGGGTGAGGTTTAAGTGAGGGGTATATTGGTCTATCCTAGTTAGACTCCTCTAGCAATTCTATTTAATGTCACTTCTTAACGCCAAAATTTTTTTTTTAAGCAAAGAAAAATCTATTAAAAAAGAAAGAGAAAAACATAAAAAACCAAGGGGGGGACCAGACCAAAACCCAAGGCCAGAAAAAAAAACAATAAACAAAGTAGAGAGACCTAGGAAGGCTCCCGAAAACCAACCAACCAAAAGAAGGAAAAAAACACACCAAATACATGGTTTATAATAAACTACAACAGATCAAAATGAGACAGAAACTGAGCTAGCTTTGGACTTAGTGTTGTATCCAACTGCAACTGTCGGATTCAAGGCTGAATCGACAATCGAAACCTTCTTAAAATTTTCATGTCAGCTTCAACTGTCGGATTCAAGGCTGAATCGACAATCGAAACTTTGGTCTTCGGAAAGAGATTCATTGTTGCTTGAGAGTTAGAGACAACCTCATCATCTGAGATATCCTCCCAATTTTTACATAAAACAGTTGCCTCTACCGCGTAGGAAGCATCAGAATCCAGCCTAGTCATGGGAGACTTGGTGGAATAGTTTTGTGCTTCACCAAGAGCATGACCCCCAGCCATCTCTTCAGGTGTAATAACAATGCTGTCAAAACCCATGAAACGATCGGGAGCATTTTCTTCTCTCACCAAAACCACACTATTGTCTTGCAGCTTGTATGGACCAGCGTCCAAATTAGATTTCTTCCCATTATCCGTCTTTTGCACAAACCGAAGAGATGGTTTACTAGGGACGTGATTCACCTTTCGAGGCTGAATCTTGCCACCTTGAGTCATCTCCGCGTTTTTAGGTATCTTACAATTCTGGAGAGAATGACCAATGCATTTACAAGAGTTGCAAAACAAGGGTATACTCTCATATTCCACTCTGATGAGAAAGGCGAATCCCTCTCTTTCTACTAACAATTGATCATGCAGCTTCTCAGAGAAATCAACATCAATAAGAACTCTAGCAAAGTGACCAAAAGTCCTCTTCATAGTGGCTTCATCCACGGCAACAGGAGCTCCTAGGCTACCACTAATCTCAAACAAAATTTTTGACCTCCAATATTTCAGGGAAAGACCATGAAGTCTAACCCAACACTGAGCATTGGTTTGTTTTGAAGAAAGAGGATCAAAATCAGGCCTCCAGGCAAACAGACGCAGCACACCCGGATGTAGATTACGAGATCCAAGCGACTAAACACGCCTAAAGTCATCATTGGATACAAAAGAGAATTCAAAAAATCCCTTACCAAGCGAAACCAGAGACCAATCAGAAGAAATATTCCACATATTAGACAATTTCTCCTTTAATTCTTTAACCTGATAAGGTTTATCTCCTTTGGACAAAATAATTCTACCATGTAATAGATTAACGCATTCAGCAATGCTAGCCTGATATTCATCTTCAAAAATTTTAACAGCAAGAACATCCCCTTTTAAACAAGTTTTCGGCTTGTAATCGAAATCTGCAAAGGATTTAGGGGTTTGAGTGATACCTTTCAGCGCGTCAGAAAAAGATTTTTTAACGCCACTCACAGATCGAGCAGCATCAAAGGGCTGAGGAGCGACTGATGCATCCAATTGAACCTTGCTCACTGATTGAGCACCGTTGACTGAAGCTCCGAGAGTAGGACCACCGGATCCCATAGCAAGAGAGCTTCGAGTCACTTGCAACCTGTCACCCATTGCCACCTCTGGAAATAGAAGACCATCACGTGAGGGAGATCCTCTTGTTGTTGTTGGCGCTGGGATGGCGCAAGGAGAGGGAAGATCCCCCTTTCGGCCCACCTGCAGAGAAGACGAGGAAGCAAGGGGCGGATCCGCACTGAAGCCCCATGACCGGAGCTGCAGCAGATCATCGGACCAGCAGGCCATGATGGCCACGACGGCGTTTAGGGTGGAGCCCTATTGGCGCGGCGCCGCAGCAGGGAGAGGGTTGGGGTTGCGGCGGTGGGTAGAGCCCTTGACTTGACTCAAATCGCCCGGCTTGCAAAAATAAACATCGATGTCTTTAAAAATCTTCCTCAAACACAACTTAAAATAAATAAAGCATTTAAATTAGGAAAACAATCTAGCAAACAAATATGACCATATATGTGGGCATTACAAAAGGGTAATTTCCCGGAAACTAATCTAATAATTCTATTATCCTTACTTCTAAACCCAATAATTAAACAAACATACATTTAGTAAAATTACTAACACATACTTTAATAAATAAAACTTAATAGCACACAATACTTAACAAAATACATTAACTAATAATCTTATTTAATCACTTAAACACGTTAAATACTAAAACTGATAATTAAATACTTAAACTGATAATCGGCTGAAAGCGGGGTAGCTGATAATCTGATGACTGAAAACTGAGGGTGTTACATTACACCCCAACTTGAAAAATTTCGTCCTCGAAAGTGTTCAAACTGACCTTATGAAACTGGTATGGAAAACGCGAGCGTATATCCCCCTCTAACCGATAAACTGATTCCTCGTCCCTAAGGATCTTGAGCAACGAAATGGTCTCTGATCTGAGCTTTTTCGTCTGATAATTTAAGACGTGAATGCAAAACAACTGTCTTATAGTCTAATGGCTAAGCGGGGTTGTGAACATATTTTCTAATCTCAGACACAAGAATTCTACCCTAACTTGTGATGCTCATATCTTGAGCTACACAAGTCCAAAAGCAACCAAACCAAAGCCAAAATGACAAGCATCAAGTCTAGTTTTTAAAATCGTAGGTTACATAATTTTTCAACTAGTAAAACAGTCCCAGTTTCCAGAAAACCGAACCTGCCCCGAAACATCTAAAAACAGTGAAATTAACAACACAATTAACACCAAACAAGCACTAAATCCAGCATTCAAAGCAAGAAATCATCTTAGAACAGCCATACACTTATTTGACTGAAATAAAACAGAAGCAAGACGTAGAACTCACCTATTTGTAGCTCAAACACGAATGTTCCCAAATACTTGACTCGAATAACCCCCAAAACAAGGTTCTAGCTCTCCAATTCTATCCAAAGTTGAACTACAGCCCTCCTAAACCCTTGGTCCCTCGAAAATGCTCCAACAATCTGAACCCAAGCCTCAATCAACAAAAAATAAACTCCCAATCTTGTATTCTTAGCTCACAACCAAATGGAGAGGAAGAAATCACAATAAAACCCACCCATTGGTCATGGAGGTAACGAATGGGGAAGAGAAAAGGATGTGGTCTATGGCTTCAAAAGTGGTATCAAATTGAAGAGCATAAAATATGGAGATGAATGGTGGTGATAGTTGCAACATGCACCAAGGATCCAAAGAGTTCTCCTCCCATCTCTCTCTCTCACGCCCTGACCTCTCAGTAGATCAATTGGTAGTGGGAATGCTTTGAGATTGTACTTGAGCCCCAGGGTACAATGTTCGATTCCCACGGAAGGCAAAAACTCGACAGGGGTGGAGAAGGTCATGAGTGCATCGTGGGGGCCAAGGCCAAATCCCAGATGTTACAAAAAAGGCGCTTTTTTTTTGTAACATCCTGGGCCCTTTTCTTACTTAGTAGGCTACCCAGCGATGCACTCATGATCTTCTCTACCCCCCATGTAGAGTTTTTGCCTTCCGTGGGAATCGAACAATGTACCTTGAGGCTTATTATTTCACCTATTGATGTTATTATTATTATTATTATTATTATTATTATTATTATTATTATTATTATGCCCCTGGATAAAACAATGTCAAAAGAACATATAGAAAAATGCAAGGCACATATAGAATAATATTATTATTATTATTATTATTATTATTTTAATTTGTATACATTTTAATTAAAGGTATTTGTACCATGAGATATTGGTCCCAAGGGAACAAACACAAAGATTTATGTTCTTATGCCCCGAAACTACTTTTCTACTTAATATCCCCCTGGATAAAACAATGTCAAAAGAACATATAGAAAAATGCAAGGCACAAATGGAAAGAAACAAGGCAGAGGTTAAAGCCAATATCGATCGGCGCTTGACGCTATCACATCAATTAAGCTGTGATACTTTGTTTTTGGCACCCATCAACTTAGGGTAAGTAATTTAATCTATATATATATATATATATATATATATATATATATATATATATATATATATATCAATCGTATATAACATGTATTTGTGAAATATTTGTCATTAATTTGATTATTCAAAACTTTTATAGGACCCATTGGATATTGTTGGTAGTTGATCCCAAAAGAGATGTGATTTTCTATTTGGATTCGATGTTAGGTCATTACAACAACTACCCCAAGTTGGTGAGAGTATTTAATAGGTGTGTATTTAGATCCCTCGTATATTTCATAATTTAAATTATGTATATTCGATTAATATAGTTATATATATGATGTTTCATGTTTCAGTGCTTTGACAACTTATTGGGGATTGCGTGATGTCAGGACTGAGTACATAAAATCATCATCTTCTACAAAATGGATAGCAATAAGGGTAAGTTTATAATCAATATTCTTATGCATATGTAATTAATTAAATTTAATAACTAAGTAATCTTTTTGTTTTATAGGGTCCCAAACAATCAAACGGCTATGATTGCGGGTACAATATCCCAGGATGTTACAACAGATTTGAGGATTGGGAGCGCTTTAATTTGTAAGGCTAGCTACTTATGTTCTGGTTGCAGGGAGCTTCGAAAGCGCTACTTATGGCCTAAAAAAAGCGCTCCCAATCCTCAAATCTGTTGTAGTGCTAGCCTTACAAATTAAAAATTTTCAAAAATGGGACAAATTAATCCCTGAGTGTTTTGGGATAAATTAGTCCCTGGCCTTCGTGTTCCTTATTTCTCTGGTTTCAAAACCAGAAAACTAGATTTTTGAGAGAGAGAGACGCACACAGAGAGAGAGAGAGATGGAGAAAAAGGTATCATTTTCACTATTCTGCGTTTTGATTCATGCTTTGTGTGTCGTTTTTATTTCCATTTGATATTTTGATTTCTGTACGTTCATTGGTAGTTTCATTATTGGTTACAAGTATGAACAACAATGGATCTCAAGCTACCCAAATTTATTCTGGTGATTTAGCAAATACTCGTATAAATTGGAGTCCTCCAAGATGTTGTTGTGGATTAAGAGCTGTTGTAACCCTTGTAACCCTTGCAAAGACATACCTTCTTCTCCTTCTCCCTCTCTCTCTCTCTCTACGTCGTTCTCTCTCTCTCTAAAATCATATTTTTACCAATGGGTCTTAACGAGGCCCCTTTGTTGAAAGGGTTGGTGCACCCCTTGTGTCCCCTTAATACATTTGCTTATCTAAAAAAAACTTACGAACATGAAGAAATCAGCTTGCATGTCATGGTTAGGGAAGGATTGAAGTCTTAGGAGCTACACATGGTTTAGAGGAACAAGAGGAGGAATATTAATGCAAAAGTTAGAAACTTGGGAGCCAAATTCGAGTTCATAGTAGGCTTGAAGAAAGGAAAGTGTTGCTAGAAAATTCCGCAAGACAGATTTGGAATCCCCATTTCTTCCTTTGTCAAACTAAGTTTTGTTGCCCTGTCTATGATTATAGTTAGTGTGAATTTCTCCTCAATTACTTCTATTGAAGTGTTGGAAAGTGTTTAATGGTTCTTATTTGCATTGTTTGATGGATGAATAAAGAGGTTAAAAGGCCAAACGACAAATGGTAGTGAATCTGTCTCTAAACCCATAATGCACAGCCTCTAGTATATTGAGTATAATTTTGTTTCTGTGGAAATTGGACACGAAACCTGTTAGGCACCTAGCCTAACGTTAATGGGGAATATGGAATTGAAGCCTTGGAAATTGATTAAAGAAAGAAGAATGAGAAGAAAGATGGAATAGTATTGATATGTGTGGAGTGGATACAAGTGGAGAGGTAAGGGTCCCCAATCCTCCGGCCTAACCCGGACTCCGACCTAACCTAAGGCCACTGCTCAACTTTGGAAAAAAATGATCTCCTCTCTAAAGGGGGGTGGAAGCCTTTATTTATAGGCTTCCAATTACATAGGGATAGAGGGTAATAAGTAACCACTTAATAACTACCCAACAAATTATAACCAATCCCTCTAACAACTTAACTAACCCTAACCCCCTCTAACTACCTCCAACTAACCTAACCCTAGTTATCAAGGGTCTAACAATACCGGCCCCTTGAAAACTAGACTTGTCCTCAAGTCTGGAAGTAGTTACTGTGTTCATGTCCTTGAAGCGCATCTCCCACGAACCATGAGCTATACGTTCTTCCAAACCAATTGTTTCATCCAACCAAGTATTTGTAGTATCAGGTACTTTCATACCACTCAATTTCACAAATCCATCCTTATATTTCTCCTCACAACTCTCTGACAGCTTCACTATATCACTTGGAGCCGATTGCAGAAGAGTAGCTTTTATCGAATCAATTGACAGATTTCTGAATTGGGGAGGTGCAAGTATCAGATAATGGGGTTCAAGTATCAAATAATGGGTGTGGCCCATTAATTGAGAAACATGACCCATTCCCTTGGAGGCCCAATCAGGCTTAACCTCGTACTTTCCTCCACGCGTGCTACCGGTTGACTCTGTTTCCCCTTTTTCTTTTCTAAACACGAAGCCAAGCAACCCGAGAAAAAACGATAACCAGCGACGCGAAAGCAAGCAACAGCTTCGCATGGAAATTGCTCCCTTCTCTTCGTCTCCCGTCGCTGTCTCCGGTGAATGCTTGCCGTTGTCACCGGTTTCGATGGTGAACTCGGCGCGATCGCCTTCTTGAAGAGAGCGGAAATCTTCGGATCTGATCGAAGGTTGGTGGGCGAAAAGATCATCGCCGCCGTTGTCAGGTTTGATAAGGTCGAAGCCTTTGAAGTTGTTGAGCCATTGAACGACGCCGGTAACAACACACCTGAAGGATGGCGCGGAAGCGTGACCTTCTTGCGCTTTCGCATCGTCGTTTATCAGATGGAAACGGGTCGGGTTATGCACCCGGTTCTCTGAACACCTCATTTTGACCTTTCCCAACGTATTTTGGGCCTGGCCCATTAAGATTGGACCGGGTTCCAACCTCCACTTGATTGCCCGACCCAACTTCACTGATCCAACCCACGAACGCCTTCTTCCACCCTTCTCCTCGTCTTTCCATCGAGCTTCTCGTATTCCCATTTGCACCGATGGAAACTTTCGCCGGTTTGGCGTTCCTCCGGTGATCGCGACAGTATCCGGTGGTCTTGGCAGTTGATGCAGGGCGAAAGGCACCTCGTGTGTCTTGTTTCTTCTCTGTGTACGCTCCTTCAGAACCGTGAGTTCCTTTGTTTCCTTTCTTTCGCACGTTCGTTGCTTCTCTGTCACCCCGCGGTGATTCTTTTTCTTGATTGCGACCCTCTGCATCTTCATGGCCTGTTCAATATTTTCCGTGGACCAAATTTGTGGGCTGCACCTTTCGGTCTTCACCCCACGCTTCTTCTTATCATCATTTCTCTTCTTCTTGATATCAAGAAGCATGTTCTTGTATCTGAACTTATTAGTAAAAGCCATTTTGAAGGTTTCCCATGTAGCATTCGGGTAGTCATCCCTTATAGAGATCCACCACCCATATGTCGCTAACTTCAAAAACCATGTTGTTGCCCGTCGTACCTTCCAATCTTCCTTGACATTGTCGGCTTCAAAATGTCGCTCGCATTGGGTCAGCCACTTGCGGGCATCTCCCGTGCCATCAAAGATTTGAGGTTTTTCTTTAAACATCGCTAGTTTCCCTTCGCAAGGTCCGGCTGGCTTCCCTTCGAAATCCGGTAGGTCGGACCAATTGTTAGGCACCTAGCCTAACGTTAATGGGGAATATGGAATTGAAGCCTTGGAAATTGATTAAAGAAAGAAGAATGAGAAGAAAGATGGAATAGTATTGATATGTGTGGAGTGGATACAAGTGGAGAGGTAAGGGTCCCCAATCCTCCGGCCTAACCCGGACTCCGACCTAACCTAAGGCCACTGCTCAACTTTGGAAAAAAATGATCTCCTCTCTAAAGGGGGGTGGAAGCCTTTATTTATAGGCTTCCAATTACATAGGGATAGAGGGTAATAGGTAACCACTTAATAACTACCCAACAAATTATAACCAATCCCTCTAACAACTTAACTAACCCTAACCCCCTCTAACTACCTCCAACTAACCTAACCCTAGTTATCAAGGGTCTAACAAAACCCTTCATAATCGCACAAGAATAACCTGATTTCATTAAGTATTGGGGAAGAAAATGTACTAACAAGTTGCAACTAAGAAATAGTGTCATAAATGATAAAGCCACTTTGTTCTTGCCATAAGTAACTGAATACTTGTTGTATCAATCTAATACTGGACCTATAGAAAATAGACAAACTTTGCTTCATCATAGACACTTGTTTTTTCGTATTTCTTAATACGATACCATAAAACTTCCCTCAGTCCCAACCGGGTAACTCGGGTACAATCTGACTTATAATATATTACGTTAACTAAATAGAACTACATAAAGCGGAAGCCGACATAGTCTCCTTGCTGATAAGTTAACAACATGCCTCTAAACCATTAGCAAACATGAGATTGACATCCCAGTAAACTTGTTCACACAAGTTAATTCATTTAATTAACTACACATGCATTTCTAAGTTATCAAATAAATCATAAGTACTAATGAATAACTCGTAATATCCTTATCATAAAATCAGTTCTCATAAAAATAATGTAGGAGTGATAAATGCAGAAAAACCTCATGGTTAACCATAAAAAACATAGAGTGTAGAGGAGACCTTTTTTGAAGACTCGAATCTAAGCGTCCCTAAATTCATTTTTCCAATACCCACCCCATGTTACTAATGTAACGAGGTATACATTTACCACCTAAGTTATAACTGACAAGTTCACACAGAACTACCTCGTTAATACGTATCGATATAAACGCCGAACTATCACGTTTAAAGATCAAAGACAAGTTCACACAATAGTACCAATCTTATTATTAAACTTGATATTACAGTTTATTCTCATAATTATAACGATCCTAAGTCTCATAAATATTCTAATCAAAATTTCTATAAAGGGGGTATTTTAAAGGAGTTCGAATAGGGTTAACATGGTCAAGAGTGGTAGTAATATCTTCTTGTTTTAATAGATCATGACATAAAAGTATAGTATCAGTGTAGGTAATATAAAGCAATCAGAATCAATGTAGGTAAAATAAAGAAGTAAGAAGATGATAAACACTAAGATATACATAAACATCACATACACAAGTAAACAATTCAGAAAATAACATGAATTGAGTAAAATAATACACATCAAATTATAATATGAACAAAACAGATTCATGGAAGCGAATTTAGTGAAGTTTCCAAAGGATCCTAATGATCCAATGCCAGGCATGCATCCCTAATACAACTTCCAATCAATTCCAATTATAAGGAACTAAATTTACCGATTTACAAAGCATAGGGTCTTATTGATGCCCATGAATTTAAAAACAATAACAAATTCACATGAGATTGAAGCTAAGGACATTTGAATTTTGGTGAAGATTGTACAAGAATTATGAGTACTAGTGTAGGAAATCAGAGTTGTATCAATTGATCCTTGAACTCCTCTCATGATCTACACACTTTCCTCTCATAAACTCAAATTAATTTTCAATTATGTTCCTTTCTTGTTCTTTTGCATGCAAGGAAGGGTTTTGTGATGAGAATATATTAGTGTCTTAGATGAAGATGGATGGAGGTAGAGGTTGGTAGTAATCTTTTTTAGATAAATAATTTGGTACAAGGGGTGCACCAACCCTTACAACCAGGGGGCCTCATTAAAACCTCCAAGGGCCAAAACCTCTTTGGGAAAAAGACTCAAGGAGGAAAAAGAGTACCCCCGAACGAAAGAACAAGGCAAAAGTCATTAAAGTGTTACAATGATAGAAAAAGCCCAGGGGGCAATGTAACCAATCCGACCATGTAACTCCACAGTTGCGCCCCTTCCTAGCCATGAACCAACTCCAAACGCTGAACTTCATGTTGTAAAGAATAGATGGGATTGCAGCCACCTCCCCTCTAAATATAATATTGTTTCTGGTTCTCCAAATGTTCCAAGTTACCGCCATCCAAATCAGGTGTCTGACTCTCTTCGTCTTCTTCCACTTCACTAGTTTCCCAAATTCCGAAAAGTTTGCCGCCACATCCGTGATCTCAACCCGGGGGACCCCCAACCATTGACACACAAGTCTCCACACTTCCTTGGTAACATCACACTCAAAAAATATATGAGCTGCTGATTCATCTTCCTTGAAACAAAGGACACCACACCGATCATGGGCCGACGTCAGGATCCCCTTCCTTGCTAAAGCACCCTGTGTGGCCAACCTGTTTAGCAATAATCTCCAAGAAAAAATTAGAACTTTTGATGGAGCGTCACATTTCCACACTTTTGCGCATGCCATCATCTTACGTTCCCCCAACGGTTCTCAGGTACCTGCAAAAGAAGAAACCATCCAGTCATAGGAGTTTTTCACTGAAAAACCAGCAGCTGCGTCACGCAGCCATATCCATCTGTCGCCATTATTTCTCTCCGGTTCCACCCACTGCAGAATGGTTACGAGTTCCTCAGCCTGTTGCACCTCCCCTGCCTGCAATGTTTCCTCAGGTAGCACCTTCCACACCCACCTTGACGACCTCCATTCCCCCATGTCAGCAACTTTCGCATTCATGTTACCAGATCGATGAAAGAGGGCAGGGAAGAGTTCAGCGAAAGAGTCTCTACCCAGCCACACATCCGTCCAAAAACATATCGTTGTTCCCCCTCCTAACCTTTTCCTGCTCAATTCCATAAACCAATCCCCACCAATGTCGTTGCCGTTGCCCATTGTTGACAAGTCTCGCCACCATAATGAGGAACGCTTCCACCTATTCATATTTTCCACTTCACTGTTCCAGCCAGTGATATTACGATACCTATGGACCAGAATTTTTTTCCACAAAGACGCCTCATCATCTACAAGATATCTCCACCTCCACTTTGCTAGAAGTGCCAAATTGAAGGCTTCTAGATTTTTAACACCAAACCCTCCCCGCTCCTTGGGCAGACAAATCACTTCCCAACTAACCCAAGCAACCTTCTTGTGATCTTCATCGCCTCCCCATAAGAACTTTCTTTGTAGCCTTACAATTTCCTCAATAACCCTCTTTGGTGCCTTGAAGAAAGAGAATAGATATAGTGGCAGTGATGATTGGACCGAGTTGATAACTGTTACTCTGCCACCAATAGATAGTTGCCAGCTTTTCCAGCTGTTCAGTCTCGCTTTGATAGCTTCGATTATAGGTTGTCATGTGCCCACTCTTCTCGGATTAGCCCCAACCGGAACACTCAAAAATTTGAAAGGAACCGATCCCACCTTGCACGCAAGAAAATGCGAGATAACATCTAACACTCTTCTTTCAATGTTGATGCCAATGACATTACTCTTTGCGAAATTTACTTTAAGTCCCGAAACCAACTCAAAGCTTCTCAATATTGTATAAGCTACCAATAAGTGCTATGGGCCTATACTCCGTAAGCCCCTGTGGGTTTTTAACTTTCGGAATAAGTGTCAAAAACGAAGCACTTATTGCTTTTGGTAGTTTCGCCTTCCTCTGAAACTCCTCAATAAAGTTCATAACTTTCGGATTAACAATCTCCCAGCAACTCTTGAAGAAATTGAGGTTGAAACCATCCGGCCCCGGGCACTTGTTGCCATCACACTCCCACAGAATCTCCTTGACTTCATCAACAGTTATAGGTGCTGTGAGCAACTCATTATCCTTCCTTGCTATTTGTTTAAAGGAGATACCATCCAGTTTCGGCCTTGCAAATGCTTCTTCCTTGTAGCTCTTCTCAAAATGTTCCTTTACAGCTAGCTTGATACCAACCACCTCCTCCTCCCATGCCTCATTCACTTTCAATTTCAGAATCTGTGTTCTTTGCCGGTTGCCCCTGACGCAAGAATGGAAGAATCTACTATTAGCGTCCCCCTCAGTCAACCACCTTACTCTTCACTTTTGGGCCAAAAGGCTTTTCTTGGCATAGAGTTCATTCCAGAATTGGGCACTAAGAGCTTTCCTTTGTGTTTCATTAGAGGGCCCACCCCGAGTAGCAGTCTCTTCCACCTCGTTCAGATCTTGCACAATCTTCTCAATCTGTAAATCTTTGATGCCGAATACCTCACGATTCCATCCTCTCAATTTATCTCTCAACCATTTGAGTTTTTCTTTAATAACATAGTCACCTCTCCCCCTCACTGCACATGAGTCCCAACCCTCCTTCACAAACTGCATAAAATCTGCATGCTCAAGCCAACAATTATTGAATCTAAAAGGCTTCGGTCCCCAGTCCGTTGTAGAGCACATCAGCCAAACCGGGCAATGGTCAGAGATGTCTCGAGCACCAACCCACTGCGCAGAAATGTTCCATCTTGCCACCAATCCCCCGGACACCAATATTCTATCAATACGGCTAGCTCTCCCATTTGAGCCAAAACAAGTAAATTTTTTGCCAAGGGCTGGCACATCAATCAAACCCATATCCTCCATGAAAGCCGAAAATTCCCTCATCTCTGTAACGCTAAAACTAGCTGAGCCCCCAGATCGTTCCTCTTGTGACATAATTGCATTGAAGTCTCCTGCTATACACCAATCCCCCTCTACAAACTCCTCTTTCAACTTCCTTAAGCTATCCCATAAGCATCGTTTGCCTACCATGTTGCATTCTGAATAAACATTCACTAAGTAACATACTCTGCCCTCCGACAACGTTCCTACCCCCACAAAGTGCTCTCCTGTGAACGAAAATTGCACATCCATACATCCTTCCTTCCATACACATAGAAGATCCCCGGACTGCCCATTAGCGTCCTTACTAACTCATTGAAAGTGTGAATTGGGCCAAATACTTCCTATCATTCTTTTTTTTAAGTTGCTGCATTTTGTCTCTTGAAGCATACAACAGTCAAAATTACCTGTAGTAATAAGTTTCTTGAGGTGTCGTCGTTTGGCAGTACCTCCCCACCCACGCATGTTTAAAGTCCATACTAACATTGAGAAGAGTTGTTTTCCCCCTTCTTTGATACCGCACCGTGCTCACGATGCTCCAACGCCAATATCTTGTTTGTATACTCATTGTCAAGATTCCCACCTGTTACCCCTAGAGCCTATTTTCCGATGCACCATATCTTCGACGCCAACTGAAGCTCATATTCACCCAAGTTTCTTGCGTTCCCAGCTCGGATCTCCGTGTCCCCTATTGACCTTGTTCCTATCGAAGCCTCCATCAATCCCTCCTTCGCAGAGATTGAGAGGTTGGTCCCAGGGGCATTGAGCACTACACCCCCAGCGTTTTCAGAGGAAAATGACTTCGACAGACTAAGAGACGGGATCAACCTTCTACCATAATCTTTAGCTATCCCAATTGTTACTCCCCTCCCGCCACCACCTTGTTTGCTCTTCTGCCCTTATTTGTTGTTTTTCCCCCTCTTCCTACTCTTGCCTTTGATTGCCTTTGTGTTTCCTGTATACTGACATTCTAAAGACCCTCTACCTATATTAACTGCACTAGGACCACACTCCACTGGGCATGTTGTAGTTTCAATTAAGATTCCCCCAGTATTCGGTCCCCGTTCATGCAACCATTCCTCCACTACCTCACAGCTCTCCCCTTCTACCTCTGGTGACCCCACATCTTCGAAACCCATCAGCATTGGTATGTGGTTTACCCATGCGCCGTTCCACTGATTGAAGCCTCATCCTGCCTATTATTTTCCATGGATGCCTTCTCCACATCCCCCCTAGGATTAGCACTTCCCAATACGGTACCTTCAGCAATGGTGAAATTGTCTGCATCGCTTGGCCTACCCTGCTCCTCCTCATCTTCTGACTCTGGCACAAACTCATCCTCCGGAAACAATGGAGGACCGTCATCGTCACCTTCACTATTGCCATCCGATTCTGAAGTAACTTCCTCATTAATTGGTTGAGTTAAGCCATTCCAGTGCATCGGGCCACACCACTCCTCAAAGACCTTAATATGGTATAAAGATCCGTTGATTTGTGCATGGACCACCATGTTGAAGACATCGTAGTGTTTCGTTCGGACCATAATTCTCGCCACATCCATTGCGCTATTCTTTCTCGTGTTTTCATCAACACCAAGATACACACCAAATCTACAAGCATGGGCCTAAAAAAATTTAGTATTCCAAGCGTGCACCGGAATCCCATGACATCGCACCCAAACGACCCTCTCTTGGTCCGTCTCCGCAGGGCTCCAATTCCTTATAACACTGAACCTCTCTAGCAACCAATCCTGCGCATCACAAATGAGCGCCGGTATCATACCCTCTTCAAGTTCTTCAAAGAGGACAAGATTTGCCCCAAGTGGGGTGCATTTGATGGAGAATACCCCTTGCATATTGAACCATTCTTGCACCATATGCGAGCTTCCCGCATTCTTCACCTCCCCTACGTACATCTTCTTGAAACGATTCATCTCCTCCTCCGGCACTTCGTAGCATAGATCATAGAGATTTTTTTCCTAAAATAAACAATTTTATGATCTTGCCCTTCCGGTTGCATCCCCTTTGGCTTGTTTCTTCTTCCCCGGGTTGGGTTTCGCACCTCCATGTTGCGTACCTCCTTGTTTCCCTGCCTCCCTTCGGTTGTGTTTTCTCCACTACCTTCCACACCTTTCTAATTCGTTGCTCGGCTTCTTTTCTTTCCGGTTCTTAGGAATCTTGCATCGTTCTTTGAAATCTTGGAACATTAACGAAGATCTTCTTGGTACCACTGATGATGTTATCAAGTTTCACCGCAAACCATCTAGGATCTTTGACGTTGCGGAATCTTGAAAACCCGAACCTAAGACCGCTTCGATTTCGCTTGAATGGAATAACAACTTCCACCACGTCGCCATAGTAGGCGAATGCCTTGAGCATGTCCTTTGCTCCATGCGAGTCCGGGATTTGTGAGAAGAAGCGGGAGCAAGTCCCTTCATGGCTTCCGTTCCAATTCTTGCTTGTGATATCCATTCTTCCTCGGTGAATGGTTGTTCGGTTCTTCCTTCTTGACACCGTCTACCATCCTTCCCCCACCTCGCCGTCACCGCCGCCGTCTTCCCCCATGATTCTCCCTTCCATATGCCCCTTCGCACCGCCTCCCTCCCCATTCTTTCTCCCACGCCCACTTGCGCTCCACACCCCCCCGCCCTGATGAGTCCTCATCATATGTATATTTTTATTCAGTTTGCAACCAATTTGTTAGTTATTTAAGTTTATTTCAGTCAATCGTTAAGGGATTTGGCATAGTTTTAGATAATTGTAGTAGGAAGTCCTGTTGTAAGTTATTCCTTCACTTTCGGCGAACCAGACACTTGCCCGGAAATGCAGCAATCTAGAGGAATTTTGGTAATCAGAACTTTCTGTCATTCTTCGCGTCGCGACCAGGAGGGTTCGCGACGCGATATGGAGGAATTTTTACAAGCCAGAACTTTCTGTCATTCTTCGCGTCGCGACCAGGAGGATTCGCGACGCGACCTGGAGCAGTTTTGCGAGACCTGAAGTTTCTGTCATTTGTCGCGACGCGACGGCCACGGGCCGCGTCGCGATGGTGCGTAAAAATTAGGGTTTTTAAAGCTGTTTCAGCAATTTTGCATGGCACTTCGTTTTTTGGGAATTGGAGCCACGTTTGGAGCAGCTGGAGGTGCGAATTTGGAGCCTTCTCACCACTTGGGAACAAGGGATTGAAGGTTCTAAATGTCTTCCTTTATGTTTGTTTTCTATTCTATGTTGGTTTCTACCCTTAGGATGATTTGTAACTAATTCTTTAGATTAGGGAGAGATGAATCTCCCAAACCTATTATGTGAACCATTGATTTAGTTGATTCAGTTATTATTCGATTTGCTTGTCTAATTACCTATGTTCTTAACGCTTTTCAATTACATATGATAATTGCGATGATCCAGGCTAGTGATTGCATAGGGATATGAATTAGTAGCTGGAAATTGGGTATTTAGATCACATGCTAGTAATCACCATAGGAATATGTGATAGCTTATGTGAATTCTTATTAATTCTTAATCTTAATGCGTTACCCTCTGGCACGACTCACCTAAGGAATTAGGGTAACTCTTAGGGTAATAGGGGTCTTGAGACAAGGAATTGCCCTTGACCTAAATTGATGAATTGAATCTAGAAATTGAATAATTAACTTGAATTGGCTGAGGTTCATGTGATAGGCGAGGTGAGAGGATTCGATCCCTAGTCGTTTTTCTTGCATTATTAATTCACGTTCGTATTCTGTTACCAAATACTCGATTAATCAAATATCTACAATCTACGAATTTACAAATTTGCTATTGTTGTCAACGCGCAATCCCTGTGGATCGACCGGTTCTTACCGATAAATTGTATTACTTGCGACAATTGGTACACTTGCCAAATTGTTAACACGCCCCCATCTCCCTCGCCCTCTCCCCCCACGCTCACAGCCCCCTTCTTTCTTCCTCCTCCAATCACCGCCCCCATCCAGGTGTTTCCCCCTTCCTCGCGTGCCATCACGCCCCTTCCCTCCCCACTCTTTTTCCCTCGCCCTCTTGCGCTTCCAAACCATCATTCTCCCTCGTTGAATGGGCGCCATCGGTCGCGCTCATCCACACCGAAACTCCCTCTGTTCCTCCCCACTCCTCCGCTGCCCTCATCGTTGGCCCCCCTCCGCCGTTCGCCCCCCTTCTACCTCCCTCCCATGTGTTTCCTCTTTAGTAGTAAATTGTTAGTACATTCATCCCCAATACTTCTTAGTTGTAACTTGTTAGTACATTCATCCCCACTACTTCTTAGTTGTAACTTGTTAGTACATTCATCCCCAATACTTAACGAAATCAGGTCATTCTTGTGAGGGTTTTGAAGGTTTACATGTCATTCATATTAACAAAAATTAACAACAAATAAGGCCTGTGGAGAAAACTATACTCGAAATACTAGAGGCTATGCATTACGAGTTTGGAGACAGATTCACTAGTCACTACCGTTTGTCTTTTGGCCTTTTAACCTCGTTATTCATCCATCAAACATGCAAATAACCACCACTACACACTTACCAACATTCCAAAACTCTAATCGTAGACAGAGCAACAAAGTATAATTTGATGAGGGAGGAAATGGAGAACCCAATTTTGTTTTGTTGAATTTTCCAGCAACACTTTCCTATCTCTTGCTTTAGTCTTCCTCTCCACTTGTTCTTCTAACCCATGTGTATCTCCTAAGACTTCAATCCTTCAATAACCATAACATGCAGGCTAATTTCTATTATGTTCCTAAGTAGTTCAAGTTTCTGTTTTAAGACGGTCCTAGTTTTAACTAAAAGTATAATTAGAGGGCCAATTTTTAAGATTTGAACAGGGCCCCCAAATTGTTTGGGACGGCCCTGCTTTCCTTTTCTTCCTCTTTTACACTCTTTTGCGACTTCTCTAATATTTTGTGTTTTGCTTTAAAGAGATATTAAGCTCTTCCTTTTATAATGTGACAAAGGATTATGACCATTGAGAGATAAGATCATTGATTTTGTTTTTGTTCATACGTGATCTGGAGTGAGAGGACAGCTCATTTGATGCTTTGCCTACTCAGTAAAGACAGAGTGACATTTTTTAGTATATCAGCTCTCACAGTACATTGTTCCGAAAGATTCTTCCTTTTTGAGATCTTTCTGCACGGTAGATCTTTCATTTTGTCGCAGTCTCCTTGCATATTTGCTTTGTATGATTTGAGAACCATTGTATCTTTTGTCTTATGTTCCTTCTAATGAAGGCATTCACGAATACCAATTATAACTCTTGTGGATGCAGGTCCTTTGAAACACCCACGGTATTCTGAGAAGGTGCTTCGACAATCGAATCCTTTTCTGTAATTCTACACTTTCACATTAGAGTGATTGCATGTTTTTTTTTTACAATAGTAATTGAATCGACTGCTTCTTAGCCCCCCTTCTTGTCCAACTGTCTTTGGTGTATTTCTCAAAGTTGTCATTAGCTACGAATGCTTTGACTGGATTCATAACTTCTCTCTACTCGTCCTTATTAAGCGTGTGTCTTACTTGACATATTTTTAGAATTTATCTTGTAAACTTAGTCAGGCATATTAAGTTAAATTATTTTTTGTAACTTTATTTGTCATCTTCAAAACCACTTGTGGGTTATTGCTTTTGATTTCATTTAATTCTAACAATGTCTAGGTTGGAACATAGGAGCAGAAGACAACTCCAAGACGAGAGGTGGAGGGTATGGAGGAGGGTACAGAGTTGGACTGTGAAGACAGTTTGGGATAGTTAAAGGGAAATACAGACTCATTGAACAACACATCCTTAGAGATGAATAGCCTGCCAGATGCATCAAGGCATTTGTAGCGTTTATGCGAGGGTGAATAGCCAAGAAAAGTACACTCTGAGGACCTGAAATGCAGTTTATGATTGTTGTAGGGTCTAAGTAATGGAAAACAGGCACAACCAAACACTTTGAGAAAAGCATAGTTTGGCGGTGTTTTAAACAAAACTTCGACAGGAATTAGATTAGTGTGTGAGGCAGGCAACCTGCTAATTAGATAAACTGCAGTATGGATTGCATGATCCCAAAAATGATAGGGAAGGGAAGCTTGAGACAACAAGGACATACCCTTCCCTACAACAAAAAAAAGCCTTTAGGGGCACTTTTTTTAATCCATTAGGGGCGCTTTCGGGCGCCCCTAAATCTGGCGCTCCTGTTGTCAAACCTTCTACAGGAGCGCCCAACAAGCGCCTCTAATTATTAGGCAACTGGGTCGCTCGCAGTAAAAAGTGCCCCTATTGGTCTTAGCGCGTTTGACAATCAGGGGCGCTTGTAGTAAAAAGTGCCCTTGTTGGCCTTAGCGCGTTTGACAATCAGGGGCGCTTGCAGTAAAAAGCGCCCCTGTTGGTCAGGCCAACAGGGGCGCTTCTAACTGCAAGCCCCTGATTGTCAAGTGTGTTAAGACCAACAGGGGCGCTTTCTACTGCAAGCGCCCCTGATTCTATGTTTTTTTTTAAAAAAAAATTGTTTCTGGTATATCCAATATTTTGCATCAACCAATATCATCACCTGCATAAATCAGAAACAGAAACGAACCAACAACAACCAATATCAACTCAACAACCAAATTTCAAATCAACTAACCAATTGCAAATTAAATTCCAACTAACAAACTTATATATACCCATCTAATATACATACAAAAGTTACATAAATCATTAACCAAAGGCTTAAATATGTTTTAGGCCCCTGCAAATATAGGGTGTTTTGGTTTAAGCCCCTGCAAAAAATTTTTTTTGTTAAAAGTCCTTGCAAAATGAAATATTTTGTTATAAGCCCTTCTCAACATATCCAGCAATCATAGCATTCCATGTTAAGGCTAACATTTTAGTCATAGAAGGGTTTATAACAAAATATGTCATTTTGCAAGGGCTTTTAACAAAAAAAAAAATTTGCAGGGGCTTAAACCAAAACACCCTATATTTGCAGGGGCCTAAAACATATTTAAGCCTTAACCAAATTCTAAATGCCAACTTAGACAACAAACATGACATGATCGACATACAATGTGAGGAACCAAAAACCAGCTAACCAAGTGTTGACCTCGAAATAAAGTAATGCTACTCAAAACCACATTAGATGGAGATGAAGTGAATGTTGAACTTTGTATGCTACTTATTCCTTGATAATCACCGTAAGTAATGATTGTAGTCTTGCTACCAGAACCTTTCAAAATGATGCATGGCTTATCGAGGGGAATCTGAACCTGTTCCCTGGATAATTAAAACACACAATGACAAAACAATAAATTTTATATTTACGTAAAATTAATAATGAAGAACATAATTTTCTATTAAAAAAATATGAAATATTTTTACTTACATGTATGTGCCGGGATTTATTTGAATCTTAATCCATTGATCATTATTATTCTTTATAGAATCAATGGCAGACTGAATAGTTTTGAAAGCTCCATTTCCTTGTTGATCAACACTGATGGTATTTGCATCATGTTCCCCTCTTTATCTTTCACCCACATTGAGATCATCTTTTCAACAAAATGCATCAATCATTAACAATTATATCAACACAAACATCAAACTTTCACGAAAAGGGTTTTTCGCACTCATCAAATACGCCTTTGCACGTAAACCAGTACATGTAACCTCATAAAATCAACACGAAACTGTAACCAATGTGAATAAAAAGATTCGAAAATCTAAAGATTAAAGTGAGGAAAACTCACAAGTCTCAGAGTGAAGGCGTCGTTCACGGAGGAGGGGGGGCGAAGCAGCGCCGTTCACGGAGGAGGGAGAAGCAGCGCCGTTCACGGAGGAGGGAGAAGCAGCGCCGTCGCTCACGAAGGAAGATAGGAGGGAGAAGCTGCTTTGTTCACGGAGGAGGGAGAAGGGAAGGCACTGTCGCTCACGAACGAAGGAAGGAGGGAGAAGATGCTTCGTTCACAGAGGAGGGAGGGAAGCTTCTTCGTTCGCAAATGAGAGGGAGGCGGTACTGTGTGTGTGTGTGTGAGGGAGGCGGTACTGTGTGACTTTTCGCAAATGAGAGGGAGGTAGGGTTAAAGAGAGAAACTGGGCATCAGGAGCACTTTTAGAAAGCGCCTCTAAAGCCTGAGCATCAGGGGCGCTTTTTAAAAAGCGCCTCTAAAGGGTGCGCCCTTTTTTCTGCAGTTCTGTTGTAGTGCTTTTCAACAATATCTCTATGTTTCCTTTCAACAACCCCGTTCTGATGGTGAGTGTGAGGGAATATAAGTCGGTGGACAATGCCTAGATCAGCTAGGAACTGTTTGAAAGGTCTAAACTCACCCCCCAATCTGTTTGTATGGCCTTTAGCTTAGTGTTTAATTGAATCTCAGCCAGACTCTTAAACTCCTTAAATTTAGACAATGTTTCATCCTTTGTTTTTAGAAAATATATCCATGTATGACGACTGAAGGCATCAATAAAGGACACATAGTACTTATACCCCATAGAAGACACCATTGGTGCCGGACCCCACAAATCACAATATACAAGTTGAAGAGGCTTAGTATAAACAGTTTTAGAAGGTTGAGAAGGTAACCTATGAGACTTTCCCATACAACAAGCAACACAAAAGTCAATATTATTTCGTGGAATAGCAGTGAGATTACACAACTTCAGAACAGAATTTAGAGTAACAGAACTAGGATGTCCTAGTCGATTATGCCAAAGAGATTGTAGAGTGAGTGTGCGAGGTGATACAATGTAATTCACTTGGGAAGGGGAAACATTATTCAGGGATGAAACAGACTTGAAACTAGTGCTGTCTAGAGGATATAGGCCACTGGCAGCTACTGGACCTTGCAGGAGAAGAGCATTATCAGCCTTTGATTTCACAACATAGTGGAATGGGTGAATTTGGAAATAACAATTATTATCATAAGCAAATTTGTGAACACTAATTTGGTCTTTAGTGATTGAAGGAACATGTAGAATATCTTTGAGATGCAATTGAATTTTAGGATTAATAGGAGATGGAAATGACTTAGAGCTAATGGAATGAACATGCAAACCTTGGCCATTTCCTAGAAAGACATTTTCTAGGTGAGGAGGGGGCGGCACCACAGTATTGTTAGGTGCTGACTGGGAACTCACATTTTTTGTGGCACCTGTATCAAAGAAAGGAACGGGTGAAGTAGGGTTAGTAGCATTGGTAAACATAGCTTGAGGAACCAAGGCAGGAGGACCTAAAGGCACAGGCATGGTCCAAGCAACTGGTTGCTGTGGTTGAGATGTAGCATTAGCAATGTAATTTGCAGCAGCAGTAGGTCTCACATACTGATAGGGATTGCCATAGGGATTACCATAGTTACCATAAGCAGGAGCAGCGGGATACCGACCTTGTGGAGCGTATTGAGTATTTAAGCGATGGTAACAAATGGATGCATCATTACCATACCTGTAGCAGACTTGACACTGAACATTTCCACGGCCAAAGCCACGGTCATGTCCACGACCAAAACGGCCACTGCCACGGCCACCACGTCCACCGTAAAAACTACGACCAGAACTAGCATTTTCAGACTTAGAGTTATCATTTGACTGAGTGTCAAGAGTGTAGTTTGCTTGAGGAGTGACATTCTTCTTGCTTGAAGACGATGATTGAGTTACATTTAGCGAAGCAACTTCTTCAACAATTTTCTGTTTGTTGACTCGTTGTTCATGCGAAAGCAATAATGCTTTGATCTCATCAAGATCAAACCAATCAACCTTACTGTTAATGAGCGTAACAAGAGATTCGTATTCTGAAGGTAATCCTTCGAGAATAACATCCAATTGCTCAGCCGTAGTAACCAATTCACCGATTGACAATAGAGAATTGGAGATTGCCTTGATTTTGTTGAGAAATTCAGTAACGGTGTTCGTACATTTCTTGAGTGTTCGCAGCTCAGTTCTCAGCTGTCGTGCTTGCGCCTTGACTTTAGAGTGGAAATTCTGGTGAATCTGATCCCAAAGCTGCCACATGTGATGACAGCCGATGACGCTAGGGAGAAGCGATGCGGAAAGTGACGATTGAAGCCACGAGAGGAGCAATTGATCTTGCACCTCCCACGCAGTGAATGCAGGATTCACGTTATCAGCCAGACGATCTGCTTCGGATAAGTACTGGTCAGGAATTTGCGGAGCAACGCAATAATGGTGAAGATGGTGCGCTCGGAGCACCGATTCAACTTGCTGTAGCCACACTAGATAGTTCTTATCATCTAGTTTTTCTGTAAATTTGTAGTTGAAAGTAGCGAAAGGAATACTCGATGCCGTAGACAAGAGCGCCAGTGATGACGGACTCGCCATGAGAGACACACGACGAGCTTGTAGCGAAAGATGAAGATGCAGGATCTACGAAGCCACGGTGGTGGGGAAAAATGCTCTGAATACCATAATAGATTCAGAAATTTGTATAATGCGAATCAGTTTTTTTGATTGATTTGAATGGAGCATGTTACTCTATTTATACAAGAAGAGCTGGTCATTCAAATTCTACATTAAGGCTGGCCTTTCTTATTCTATAAACTTAAAGCTGGCCTTTCATATCTTGAGTTAGTGCTGGCCTTTCATATCTTGAGATACAGCTGAAAATTAAGTCTAGGCTATTAATGTGAACGAAATAGGAGTAGAACTCATCATATTCTCTATTAAACACTCTCAACAACAACACCAACAACACTATCGTCTTTCTCTCTTTGAGCTTGCAATAACACTCTCAACAACAACACCAACAACACTAGTAACACTCAAATCGCAAACAAATTTTCATCCCACAATCACAAATTAACAACACACATTTTCAGGAAAAATAACCCAAATCTCCAACTGATCTTGCTTCAGTTCTGAGAGAGAAACGAAATGGTCAAGTATATTTCCATACAACGCTTGATTCAATTCCTCTTCTTCAAATAGATTTCATGTTCCTCCTCTTCTTCAAATGATAGAAATGTCGATTCGGTGGATGATATTTACCATACCCCCTTGATTCGGTGGTTGATTGCATGTTCCCACACTACACTAGTGTGAATAATAAGATATCGGAGGGAGGGGGTAACTAAGAGAGAGGGTGGATAGAATATTGAGAGCCAAAGATGCTGTAAACTAAATCCACCTACAACTTTCCAACATGGTGATGGTGTTGTTCATGAGTGAACCCACCAACATAAAACCCCTTTCTGACGTTTTTCATCTCTCTCTCTCTCTCTCTCTCTCTCTCTCTCTCTCTCTCTCTCTCTCTCTCTCTCTCTCTCTCTCTCTCTCTCTCTCAGATGCTCCTATCTATGAAGATTACGGGATGGGATGGGGAAGTTTTTTTTTTGGACAAATGGCTGGTTGTGTTTTCTAGAGATGGGATGGAGAATATGATGAACAAACCCTAATTGAATTTGGGAATTCCTAATTTTATCCATGTCACCATTTTTTAAAATAAAAGAAATTTAAAAATAATGAAGCCAAATGGCACTTCGGTTAGACACCTCAGCAAATCAGTAACAGAGACTTGACAGAAGGACTAATACCAAAAATACAAATTGCAAGGATTTATTTAAAAATAAAATTTTTGTAGGGACTAAAACCAAATGACCCTATATTTGTAGGGACTAAAAACATATTTAAGCCTTTTAATAATTTAAATTCATTCATTTAAATGCTTTTCATCAGTCTTGGAGAATTAATGAACAAAGAAAGTAGCTTTCTTTCATGACATGTTCTTGAATGAAAATGATCTTGATTTTTCACTTCTATGTCACCTTAGTCCAGCTAGTGATCTGCAAGAGGTTACAAGTTATAACGTTTGCCTAAACTTCAGCAACTTAAGCATTTCTTAAAGAAATTAAACGTCCAACCCTAACATACATAATGGCTTACACTTCCTATCATTTTAAGAATTTAAAATTTAAGCAAAGTAACATTTCAAATTTAATATATGTAAGCTCTAATTTACCCAAACATACCCTCAACATACCTAATCTAATTCTTGAATCACTTCAAGTTCCATATTTAGAGGTTTTACAGTAGTATTAGCAATTGTATCACTAGAAGTTTTGGGCCCAAAAGGGTTGCGGGGAACTTCTAACTTATCTTCATCTCCTTGGAGCATTTGCAACACAGTTTTCATAGATGGGCGATGCATAGGATGCCACTGAATACACCAAAGTCCAACTATAGCCAATTTCTTTGCAATTCTAAAATCCACTTCTTCCTCTATAGGGATTTGTATGTCTCCTCCTTCGAGCAAATTGTGGATCCAATCTGGATACAAAACTTTAAAGTTTTCAACACTAGGCGATGTGTTCGTATTCTTTCTTCCTCCAACCATCTCTAACAACAACATTCCATAACTGTATATATCAGACTTATAAGAAACATTTCCAAAGTTTCTAGAAAAAACTTCTGGTGCCATGTAGCCTAATGTTCCCCTAGCTGCAGTCATGGATACCGTACTTTGGTTTTTCGAACAAAGCTTAGCCAAACCAAAGTCTGTAATCTTTGGAGTGAAATTGTCATCTAGTAAGACATTTTGAGGATTGATGTCAAAGTGAAGAATTCTTTGATCACAACCCTGATGAAGATACTCAATGCCACTAGCTATGCCTAATGCAATTTGTTGCATCTTGTTCCATCCAAGGTAAGTATCCTTGTTAATCAATGGAGAAATGAAATTCTGCAGTGACCCATTTGGGAAAAAATCATAAACTAAAGCACGGTGAAATCCATCTGCACAGAAACCAAGCAATCGAACAACATTTAGATGATGGATTTTGCCCATAGTTCCCACTTCATTTATGAACTCTCTCCCATCTCCCTCAGTGTTATTGAGGATTTTCACAGCCACCAGAATTTGGGTGGATAATTTACCTTTGTAAACAGCTCCATGAGCTCCTTCACCTAGCTTTTCCTTAAATTGATTTGTAATTCTCTTTATGTCAGCATAAGACAATCTGGTTGGTTTTGAAGCCCTGTAATCATTTAAAAAGTTTTCCAATCTCGTTTGATCTTCTCCTTTCATCTTATAATAGAAGTATACTCGAATGAACGCACCGAGTAAAGCAGCCAGCAGAGTTGAACCAACAATTGAACCTGCAAATTGAACATTCAATATCAGAAAGTTGAAGTAAATAGTTATGAAATAAAAGAGACTTAAACCAAGACAAAAATTCAAACTGAAATAATGAAAAGGGAATGTGCTTCACCTGCTGTTGCCAAAATAATAGATATTGTTGGCTTCTTCTTTGGTTTGTGCTCGTGATCTAAGCATCTACTATCAAAATTAGTTTCCGACCAAGTCAAACTGATAGAGTTGAACTGAATATCAGTTGCGTCTACAGGCACAACATGATTAACCAGTTTTGAGCAGCGTAATAGGTCCAACTGGATGACACTTTCGCTGATTCCAGCAACATAAATGGGACAAGACATCATATCTTGGGTACCTGGGTTTGTTCCTTCCCAGCTTTTAAGGTGGTGTTGTCCCACTGAAGAACAATTAAAAAATGTAACATTCTGGCTAATCGGCCAGCTTGGTTGGAAAGGATAAAATGATGAAAAATTGTGTGTTAAAAAGAGTTTAGGAAGACAGTTTTCGGGGTCAGATAGGGTTAATTGTTGTGATTCGCAATCTATGCCTATGATGTGGAATTTTACTGGAACTGGATGTGCAGGAAACTCAAGTGTTTGATTTTTGTTACCTGCACAAGAGAGACGGAAGGGACATCGAGTTGAATCACCATTTTGGCAATTTCCAATATTCATAAGCAGGAATAGAAACAGAGCTAGCATTTTCATAGCAAGGCACTCTAAGGGATGAAAAATACCAAAGTTAATACTATACAACCTCAGTTACTAAGGCATAGATAGTAAAAGTAGAACCATACTTGCCTGTGTACAGAAAATTGAAAGGTCGACTCTGAAAAATATAGAAAAGGAATCAATAAAGAATCATATGGTTCAAAGTCCAAGTCGACGGCTAAAAGACTTTGACCTCAGTTACTACCTCTTAGCATTTTAAATTGAAAAACAAAGATATCGAACCATTCAAAGTCATCACAAAGGCATAGATAATAAAAGTAGAACCATACTTGCCTCTGGGTACAGAAAATTGAAAGGTCGACTAATAGGCCTTTCGTATGTGGGGCAGTGTTAGTTAGAAGTTAGTTTTGAATTGTTATGTTTGTTATGGATTAATTAAGTGGTTATTGTTTTGGGGTTGTTTTTTTTTTTTGACAGGGGCGTTGTTATAATTGGGTTGGGTAGTTATTAGTTGGTTAGATCTTTTCCTTCCTAACCCTTGTATTGGAAGCCTATAAATAAAGGCTTCCACCCCCCTTTGGAGATATCTTTTGGCTTATTGTGTAGTTGTAGGAATTATCTGGATCCAACCAGAAATTCTGCCGGATTATGCTGGGGTCGGAGAGCCTTCTTTCTCCAATTATCAATAAAGATATAAATAAAGATTCGTCCATTTCTACCCCATTTCTATTCTTTTGTTCTTTTGATTGTGTGGATAAGCTAGGTGGTTATCAAGTGGTCCGATCCGCCGGATTGTTCGAGGGAAGCCAGCGATGGACACGCCTTGGGAGAATTTGTTGGAGTTTACGGGAACAGATCCTATCGGTTGGCTTGCTAAGGCTGAAAAGACCTTTGTAGCTCAAGAAACTATTGAAGCCCACAAGATGCGGTATGCGTTCATGAGGATGGAGGGTGTTGCGGAGACGTGGTTCTATTTTTGGGGCCAAGAGAACTTCGACGCCGACTGGAATTCATTTTCCATAGCTTTAATTAGAAGATTTGGTGCTCGGCCAGAGAAGTTCAAGCTCGAAGATTCAAGAAGAGAGTCGGAGATGCTGAAAAAGATTACCAACGACATAGAAGAGACAAATCCCAAGAAAATTACGCAAAGTCCCATTACAGAAGATGCAGTTGTTTCAAGCGAAGGGAGCGGCGAAGTTTCTCAATATGAGGAATTTCGTGTGGCTGCAAGAAAGGTGGAAATATCGTTGCTTGATGCGTCGACGGAGGTGGATCTCAATGATGGAGGTAATTCGTTTTTCGTTGATATGCTGCTGGCAGAATTAGAGACGAAGTCAATGTATAAAAACGACGTGCCACAAGAAAACAACGCTCTGACTCCTGAGAAGAGTGAGAGTAACCTCGCCACTCACAAATATTGTGGTATAGGGCGGGTAACAAGAACGTCCAAGAAAGTGGTGAACACAACAAGAGGAAGGGGAAAGCGTTGAGACGAAGTTGGGTTTTAGTTCCACGGTGTGTACCGCCGCCAAAACTGCCTGACTTGGGCGTTTTAAAAGATAGAGATGGGTACGACAAAAAGAGGGTGACCGGAAGAAGCGAGAAGTCCATGGGGATGAGTCCAACACATGCTCAACTCCATTTAATTTTTTTTTTGGGATGGTAATGCTTGTTATTTGGCTGGGCTCTCTCGTTTAGTCGATGGGAAGGTGATGTCATTCTATTCACCATATTTAATAATACCGTGGGATCCCGGAAAATCTACGACATTTATGTCCGAAATTGCTTGGGAATACTGTTGGGGGGGTTTTCTTCAACCTATGGTTTGCTTCATTTTGTATATGACACAGGGAAGATTTGGGAAGCACAAAGTGATGTTAGAAATCACAAAGTGGAGGCAATTTTCATCCCTATTAATCCAAGTCCAACAACAAGGAGCTACAAACCGTACCGAATCCACACAACACCTAACGCATCAAGGACAAGGCCAAGCATTGGACAACACCTGTAACATCCCCAAAATAATTAATTTAATAATTTTGATGTTTAACCCAATTAATTTATTTTAGTACTTGATTGATAATTTTTGTTAATTGAGTGCTAGATTAATTATTAATTGGTGTAGGGTTTTAAAGTGAATAGTAGATAGGAAGGGTATTTATGGGATGTTGGAGTTAAGTGTGTAACACCCCAAAATATTTAATTAATTTATTTAATTAAGTATTTAGGCGTTTATTTTATTTAATTAGTATAATTGAAAAAATTATAGCATATAATGAGGTGTGGTATTGTAGTAGGAGGTGGTGTTGACAATTAAATTGGGCTTAAGCTGAGGAGAGCCCATGACCCATGACCTAGGCGCATATTTAATCAAAAAATTAGGGGTTAGTGCTCATTAGCACATTTTTTTAGAAAAAGGAGTGAGGTGAGGCGAATTGAGAGGGAGAGTGGCGCACATGAGGAGAAAGGGAGAGAAGGCTTGCGACTTGGAGAGAAGAGGAGAGGAGGTTTGCGCAATTTGAAGGCCTTGGCTCGTGTGTTGCGGTGGTTTCTAGTGGTGCATTCGGTCATCTCCTAAGGAGCATACGTTTAAGAGGTAAGGGGAGTTTTATTCGATTTATATAATAGGTGGCATGATGGGTTGTAAGTTAGGACATCCTAGATCTATCCATGTTCTTGATATGTGTGTGATTTCATGTTTGATTTATGAATGTATGGGATGATCATGATGATTTGGATTGTGAATTCTATGATTAAAATTGCAAGAGTGATGTTCTAATTGTTAAAAGGGTGAATTGCATATCAAGTGTTTGATCAATGTTTTGATGGTATTGTGATTGGTGATAATTGGAGATGACCGTGGTAATTTGATGTTCATATTGGTAAGTGAATTTTGGTGTTGAATTAGTAATTTAATTGATGAGAAATAAGATTTTGTAACCCCTAGGCGCCTTGGGCGCCATATGTGTGCATTCTGGACACTGTTCGGTTTTTCTAAAACTGGTATTGTTTTGTTGATCCAAAAATTATGTGGCTGATTGTTTTTGAAAATAGACTTAAAGCCGGTCGTTTTGGCACTGGTTTCGTTCGATTTGGAGTTGTGTAGCTCAAGTTATGAGTCTTCAAAGTTGAGTCAAATTTCTGGAATCAAACTTGTTTAAGCTGCGCCAGTTTCTGGGCGCCGGATCCCCTCTCTTGGGCGCTGTGTTGCGCGCCAGTGCGTGTGTTGCTGCCCTGGGCGCATGGCGCCCGTGTGCGCGCCTGTTGCCTGTGTTGCCAAATTCTGTGTTGCTGGGCGCCGGATCCCTGTGCCTGGGCGCCATTTCCAGGATGTTCCCAATTTTTTTAATAAAACTGTTTTCGCTATATCTTTTGACTCGGGCATCCGTTTTAAACGTTTCAAAAAGTGTTGGGAAGCTTTTTCGGTCGTCTACCTGTGTGTCATATTTTTAAAATAAAAATTTATTATTTGCTGGTGTTTTCTGGGCGCCCAAGAGGCTGTCCCCGGTGGTCCTCCCAGGACGTTGTGAAGCCCTGTTGAGTTCTTTAAAAATTCTTTTTTTCGCACAGCCAACAGTTTTAACGTTTTAGTATCAAAATGGATGATTATGACGATGATGCCCTTAGTGGTTAGTTAAATGACGCTTTTTCCCTTAGTGGCCAATATTTTGATGAAGATGAGATTATGGATGATTATGACGATGATGCCCTTAGTGGCTAGTTAATTTACGCTTTTGCCCTTAGTGGCCAATATTTTTGATGATGATGTGATGGTGATGATTAGGACGAGGATGCCCTTAGTGGCTAATTAAATGACGTTGTCGCCCTTAGTGGTCAATATTTTGATGATGATGATGATGAGTACTCCAGGTGAGTGTTTTGATGAAATGCACATGGGTATATAGAGTCTCATGGCATGTGCATAATGTGAAGAATAGGCTTCGGCCTCCTGTGAAGAATAGGCTTCGGCCTCTTAATTGTGACGAATATGGTACCATCATGCATATGCCCTGGTGAGGGTTGCATCTCATATAGCCGCATGACATTGTGATGAGTTGTTGTAATGACGTGATTGATGATTTGTGATGTGTTTACTCTAGTGCTGTGACTTGACTTACTGCTTATCATGTGATTTATTATATGGATTGAATTGAGCTCACCCTTCTGCTTGGAATGTTGCTCTATTGTGGCAACGCTGCAGGTAACCGCGATTTGAAGGACCTGCTGCCTTCCTTATTAGCTGTGGGATGTTGTCGAGTCGCTCTCTGATACAGTAGCACCTAGGGGGCGTGGCTGGAGTTTGCTAGTTTAATTAATTTAACTGTTTAATGACTATGTGGAGTGTATGCGACGTGTTCGAGAGGCTTAGCGAGTTATTATTTTTATCCCGCTGTGGTGTGTTGAATGTTCGGTGAAGTTCAATTTTTATGACGAAGTGGCACTTCTTTTCTATCAACTCAATTAACATTTTTGAAAATGAAATTACCCTGATAATGACGTGCGAACTAAGGGGTAGAAAATGGGTGTTACATTAGTGGTATCAGAGCAGTTCGGTCTGTCCGGCCAAGTCGTCGAGTCGTTGTGTCGGTGTACGACCAACTGCTGTCTTTTAAGTGCTGACCAATATTTGTGTTGCAGGTAAACCAAGAGTTGCTAATGGTAAGTGAACTAGTGGGGGAGATACCCCTGCTGGTACTGTGTGTTGTATTGCGTTTCCGATGTGTGAACTCTGTGTCTTCTCTGTGTAAACCTTGCATTGTTGGCATTTGTTTGACTACTTTTGTCTTCTTGATCTCTAAAATCACTATTCTGGGCTACTATGATCTGACTTGATTACTTGCATTAGGTGATTTTGTAAACGAGGATTTGAGTGTTTCGTAGAGTTATTTAACTAATTGCTTTTAGGTGTTATTCCTAGACTGGCATGCTATATCTGCTTTTAAAAATAATAAGTTTCTTGATTTAACGATTTTAAGGGTGGATTATATTTCATGTTATCATTAATTCTAAGAAGCTATTACTTTTGAGATTGGTGACTAATATTACTGAACTTGATTTTGACTTCTCGGCTGATTTGGAAAATGTTTGGTTTTCGAAAGATGCGTTAGTTACTTCTTTTGAACCCGAAGGGAAATGTTATCGGGGTTGGGATGAATTTTCAATATTGTATTTCAGGTCATCCTAATTATCGTATCAAAAGAAATGTTTTACCGCCATGGGCTTTGATGTTCTTCTAAATGATTATTATATGATTTGAGGAGCTGATGACACCTTCCTCGTGCGAAAATCATTTCCTGAAATAAATCGTTGATTTTGTTTGAAAGACAATTTTCACTCGTTTTTCGCACTTCGTCTTATAAATGTTTGGGGTGGAAGTATCACTTTAGTGATATGTCAATTGTGTGACTATTGTGCCGTTTAAAGTTTTTGTGCAGTGAGTGTTTCCTCGTTTGGGGTACCCGGTGACCCCGATTTGTGTTTATGTGTTATGTGCTATTTGTGAACCATTGTATGAGCAATGACCAAATTATTGGTTGAGGTGTGTTCATTGTAGGAGCAATTGAACAAATCGTTTAGTATCAGTTTAATTGTTATGTGAAGATATCTAGCTAAAATTAAAAATGACTCTAATTGATGTATTGTCATCGTGCCATGTGTAGATACATGTGATCTTAGATGCAATAATGCCTTATCTGAATTCTTGGTAAATTGACTGTGTCTAATAGATGATATGTAGCTTATTATTTGGACTCTAGAAATTTGTTGTTGATAGTGTAACTGTTGTGGTTGCCGACGATGTTGCTGTTATTGCGGTCGTTCTTTCTGCTATTGTTGAGGTTGTTATAATTTAAGTAGGTGATAAAGTTGTTATTCTAGAGAATGTATCGATATAAGTTGCTGTAGAATTTGTTGCGGTTGCTATTGTTGTTGTTGAAAGGCAACTTTGATAAATTGAGTGGTATGAGTATGAATATTTGAATGATACCAAGAAATTAAAATTTCACTATGTTGCTGCCCCTGTAATAAACATACTGCTGTTTTGCAGAATTTTTGTTGCTGTTTTTCAATTATTCATGTGCTGTTTTGCAGAATTTATGTTGCTGTTTTTCGAATAGTCATGTTGCTGTTTTGCAGAATTTTTTTTTATGTTGCTGTATGTCCTTTAAAGGCATTGCTGTTGCTGTTTGTATAAAAATAAAATGCTGCTGTTGCAGAATTTTTATGTTGCTGTTTTTATCAACAAAAGTGTTGCTGTTGCAGTTTTTTTTTTTATGTTGCTGTTTTTATCAACAAAAGTGTTGCTGTTGCAGAATTATTTTCATGTTGCTGTTTGTCATTTAAAAGCATTATTGTTGCTGTTTTATTAAAATAAAAGAGGTGTTGTTTTTCCTCCACAAAATCGTGAAGCCTTGCTGTTTTTCTTCAAAAATAAATATGTGTTGTTGCTGAAATTTCTACCAAGAAAGGGTGCTGTTTTTCTTAAAAATAAATACATGCTGTGGTTGCTGTTTTCTTCAAGAATAAATATGCGATGTTGCTGTTTCCTTCAAAAGAAAATATGTGCTGTAATGCTGTTTTTCTTAGAAAATAAGGTGCTGTTTACTTATATTTAAGATACTGTTTTACTAAATTTAAATGTGCTGTTTGCTTAAATTTTAATGTGCTGTTTACTAAAATTTAAAGTGCTGTTTTCTCAGAATTAAGCTGCTGTTTTTATGTTATTAAGCTGCGGTTCTATGTTGTTAAGCTGCTGTTTATATGTTTTTGTTGTCGTCGTTGATGTACCTGAGTGGCAAGTTCAGTTGATTGTTGATTTGTTATTGCTGTTGTTGGTTGTTGGCGCATTAGCGCTCATTGTCATGATTATGTTGTTGTTCATGATGATTATGTTGATGTTGATGGTTGTTAATGATGTGTTGACGATTATGTTGGTATTAATGATGTGGACGTTTATGTTGTTGTCTTGGGTACCGCCGAATGGCCCAAGTTATTATGCTGATTGTTGTTGTGGGTATCGCCGAATGGCCCACACGGTTTTGTTGTTGCTATTATTGCTGATTGTTGTTGTGGGCCTATGGACATTGTTTAAAAAAGGGATAGTTGGTCCCGGAATTTGGCTGTGTTGATGATATATGTTGTTGTAATGATGTTGATTGTTGTGGCATGCTATATGTTGTCTGTTGTAATGACATTGTCATAGAAACCAAACCGTTAGCCGTCTGCTAGTGTGCGAACCCATGAGGATGGATGAGTGGGGTAGGATGCGAGTCAGTTTACCAGAGTGGCGCAGCGGAGTAGAGAGTGAGCCTGATTACTACTGCTTGAAGTTACCTGGCTGAACGAGTAGGAGGGACGGCCGCCCAATCACTTATCGCCGGTAATCAAAGGAATAATAATCAGCGTGATAGATGGCACTAGCTGCCTAGAGGCCGTAGTCGTTTAATGGAGGAATGTTAGCATTAGCAGAGAAATTTCGAGGACGAAATTATACTAAGTGGGGGAGAGTTGTAACACCCCAAAATATTTAATTAATTTATTTAATTAAGTATTTAGGCGTTTATTTTATTTAATTAGTATAATTGAAAAAATTATAGCATATAATGAGGTGTGGTATTGTAGTAGGAGGTGGTGTTGACAATTAAATTGGGCTTAAGCTGAGGAGAGCCCATGACCCATGACCTAGGCGCATATTTAATCAAAAAATTAGGGGTTAGTGCTCATTAGCACATTTTTTTAGAAAAAGGAGTGAGGTGAGGCGAATTGAGAGGGAGAGTGGCGCACATGAGGAGAAAGGGAGAGAAGGCTTGCGACTTGGAGAGAAGAGGAGAGGAGGTTTGCGCAATTTGAAGGCCTTGGCTCGTGTGTTGCGGTGGTTTCTAGTGGTGCATTCGGTCATCTCCTAAGGAGCATACGTTTAAGAGGTAAGGGGAGTTTTATTCGATTTATATAATAGGTGGCATGATGGGTTGTAAGTTAGGACATCCTAGATCTATCCATGTTCTTGATATGTGTGTGATTTCATGTTTGATTTATGAATGTATGGGATGATCATGATGATTTGGATTGTGAATTCTATGATTAAAATTGCAAGAGTGATGTTCTAATTGTTAAAAGGGTGAATTGCATATCAAGTGTTTGATCAATGTTTTGATGGTATTGTGATTGGTGATAATTGGAGATGACCGTGGTAATTTGATGTTCATATTGGTAAGTGAATTTTGGTGTTGAATTAGTAATTTAATTGATGAGAAATAAGATTTTGTAACCCCTAGGCGCCTTGGGCGCCATATGTGTGCATTCTGGACACTGTTCGGTTTTTCTAAAACTGGTATTGTTTTGTTGATCCAAAAATTATGTGGCTGATTGTTTTTGAAAATAGACTTAAAGCCGGTCGTTTTGGCACTGGTTTCGTTCGATTTGGAGTTGTGTAGCTCAAGTTATGAGTCTTCAAAGTTGAGTCAAATTTCTGGAATCAAACTTGTTTAAGCTGCGCCAGTTTCTGGGCGCCGGATCCCCTCTCCTGGGCGCTGTGTTGCGCGCCAGTGCGTGTGTTGCTGCCCTGGGCGCATGGCGCCCGTGTGCGCGCCTGTTTCCTGTGTTGCCAAATTCTGTGTTGCTGGGCGCCGGATCCCTGTGCCTGGGCGCCATTTCCAGGATGTTCCCAATTTTTTTAATAAAACTGTTTTCGCTATATCTTTTGACTCGGGCATCCGTTTTAAACGTTTCAAAAAGTGTTGGGAAGCTTTTTCGGTCGTCTACCTGTGTGTCATATTTTTAAAATAAAAATTTATTATTTGCTGGTGTTTTCTGGGCGCCCAAGAGGCTGTCCCCGGTGGTCCTCCCAGGACGTTGTGAAGCCCTGTTGAGTTCTTTAAAAATTCTTTTTTTCGCACAGCCAACAGTTTTAACGTTTTAGTATCAAAATGGATGATTATGACGATGATGCCCTTAGTGGTTAGTTAAATGACGCTTTTGCCCTTAGTGGCCAATATTTTGATGAAGATGAGATTATGGATGATTATGACGATGATGCCCTTAGTGGCTAGTTAATTTACGCTTTTGCCCTTAGTGGCCAATATTTTTGATGATGATGTGATGGTGATGATTAGGACGAGGATGCCCTTAGTGGCTAATTAAATGACGTTGTCGCCCTTAGTGGTCAATATTTTGATGATGATGATGATGAGTACTCCAGGTGAGTGTTTTGATGAAATGCACATGTGTATATAGAGTCTCATGGCATGTGCATAATGTGAAGAATAGGCTTCGGCCTCTTGTGAAGAATAGGCTTCGGCCTCCTGTGAAGAATAGGCTTCGGCCTATTAATTGTGACGAATATGGTACCATCATGCATATGCCCTGGTGAGGGTTGCATCTCATATAGCCGCATGGCATTGTGATGAGTTGTTGTAATGACGTGATTGATGATTTGTGATGTGTTTACTCTACGAGTTGTTGTAATGACGTGATTGATGATTTGTGATGTGTTTACTCTAGTGCTGTGACTTGACTTACTGCTTATCATGTGATTTATTATATGGATTGAATTGAGCTCACCCTTCTGCTTGGAATGTTGCTCTATTGTGGCAACGCTGCAGGTAACCGCGATTTGAAGGACCTGCTGCCTTCCTTATTAGCTGTGGGATGTTGTCGAGTCGCTCTCTGATACAGTAGCACCTAGGGGGCGTGGCTGGAGTTTGCTAGTTTAATTAATTTAACTGTTTAATGACTATGTGGAGTGTATGCGACGTGTTCGAGAGGCTTAGCGAGTTATTATTTTTGTCCCGCTGTGGTGTGTTGAATGTTCGGTGAAGTTCAATTTTTATGACGAAGTGGCACTTCTTTTCTATCAACTCAATTAACATTTTTGAAAATGAAATTACCCTGATAATGACGTGCGAACTAAGGGGTAGAAAATGGGTGTTACAAAGTGCATAGAGGTCATTTCACCCCAGCACCCTCACTTAAGTTGTTTAAAATAAAAAGAAAAGAAAAGAAAAGAAAAGAAAAGAAATGAAAAGAAAAGAAGAAGGGGAAAGAAGAAGAAGAGAAGCTTCAACACCCACACCCTAGGTTTCAAGTCATCAATCTCACCTTCCCTTCCATTTTCATCCTCCATAGCTAGGTAAGCTTATTCCCTTTTTCCTCTTTCTTTGAAGCTACGAATTTCATGAGTTAAAGGGTTTAGGTGAGTTGTGATTTTTCAATTAGATGTTGATTTCGATGGTTCCTAGATGTTTAGGAGCGAACCCAAGCTAGATTGAGCGAAGATTGAAGTTCGATTTGGTGTTGGAAGCGAGTTGGTGACTTGAGGGTTTCAAATTGGGGATTTGAGGGGTTGAAGCTCAAATTGGAATTTAGGAAGAATGATTGTGTATGGGAACCAATTATCAAGGTGAGTTCTTCGATTATTTGAGGTTTCGTTTGATGTTTAGATTGTTGGCTTGATACTCCTCATGATTGTGTTATGTTGAGTGTTCATTGAATGGTTGTGTTTTGATTATTGGGAAGTCATAGATATGTTTTGATGTTTGAGGAAGTTGTTGAAAGTTTAATGTTATGATTCGATTGCAAACTCGATGTTTGATTATTGAAATTCATGTCGAATTGGGTGTTTAAATGTGTTCTTAGTGCTGTTATAAATTGTGGTTAAGTTAATAGTTGAGTGGAACGAGTATCAGAATCAATTGGAATAGCGGATTGCATGAAAAGAGTAAAAGAACAAAATTTGCTGTCAGGGCAAAAAACATGCCCATGTTTTGAAAACACGGGTGGTCGTGTTTCCTTCTGTGTGAAACACAAACATTTCAAAATAAAAACATGGACATGTTTCTATAAAACACGGGAACGTTTCTAAAAACCACGGGCATGTTTCCAAAACACGGGTGACCGTGTTTTCTTCTGTCACCCCGTTTAAACACATGTCGAGAGCTATTCCTTTTCGTTCCAAACCTCTTCCAACTCATTTCTTAACCCTTCCAATGATCATTGAACATAGACAGGTGATATTTCAAGTCAGTATTATTCATTGATTGGTTGAAACTTTGTTTTGTCCATGTTTGAATATAATGTGAAGTTTTTCATGAATACAAATTATATTGATGATGCAACATTATAAAGTTCATGTATGGTTTGAATATAAACCGAGTAAATGTTGTACCGGGTGTGAAAAACAATCTAAGAATCAAGGAATAAACCTAAGTGTCTAATTTCATGTAATATGATAAAAGAATATGACCTTGTGTCGAGTAACAGACTCAGTGTCCGAGTAAAAGGTGAAAGAATACGATTTTATGTCGAGTAACGGACTTAATGTCCGAGATAATAATAAAAGACACGAGGGGGATGACGATCCCAAGATTGAGGGGATGACGATTCATGTAGCATATCTAGGGGAGTCATGAACCCAAAGCTAGGGCCTTAGCATTATTCGGTATAGCTATACGAGTTGGGGTTTCCGTTGAATTGGGTATTCTAGAGTACCTAGCATTATTTCTCAGATTATGCTAAGCCACAGACAAGATTAAAAGACAGACATGATAATTCACAGACAAGAATAAGATATGAGCAAGAACAGCTCATAAGACAAGGAAAACACCGAGAGAGGAAGTGTGAGGAGGTGCGAAAGAACTCACTGTTTATGTTGTGGTGTTTTCAGATGTGCAGGGAAATCAAAGCAGATTGAGGTGAAGTGGCGTATGCTGTAGTTGCTTAGTTAGAGGGAAGATCATTTGGCGATCTTTATGATGTACTTTGCTTATTCCCTACTCATGTATTATTAGGTTCAAATCCTTGAACTATAATCAAGGTCATATAGTATATTATAACCGTGTATTGTAGATGGACAAAAGTTATATTATTTTATCGAATGTGTACCTATTGAGTAGTTATTTCGGAATTGTATTTGAGAAAGTTTTATCTCAAAGTCAGGATAAGTGGTTTTAATCCGCTTTAGTTTTATTTGGTCCATTATTATGAGCAGGTTATACTCTGATGTTTATGATTATGTTAATGCCTTTTTGATCACTATGTAGTGAAATTTAAGGTGTTACGACACCTAACGCTCAGACTTGAGGACAAGTCTGTTTTTCGAGGGGGTAGTATTGATAGGTCTTTGGTATGTGTGGGGGGGGGGGGGTGGAAGCCTTTATTTATAGGCTTCCAATACAAGGGGTAGGAAGGAAAAGATCTAACCAACTAATAACTATCCAACCCAAAACAATAATGACTTAATTAATCCCCAAACCTAACAAACATAACAACTCAAAACTAACTTCCAACTAACGCTCAGACTTGTTGTGTCCTCACAGTTGAATGGAATCATCATTTTGACAATATCCAATATTCATACGCAGCAATGGAAACATTAATCTAAAAAAAACAGCAATAGAAACAGTACTAGCCCTTTCATCGCAAGGCACTCTATGTGATGAAGGAAGGAGACCAAAGATAATAGAACCACACTTACCTGATTAGCTCTTTGCATTTAAAATTGAAAAACAGATTATAAACAATTCATAGTCAAAGTCCAAGTCCACGGTTAAAAGACTTGACACTGAGAAAGACAATATTGTCCTTAAAACTAATCCATGTCTTAGTGGAAGGCCTCGGTGATACATGTAACATTTGAAGTTTGAGAAGTATACTTGCTCTATTGGACATTTGTTTGATGTAACGACTTTGACCCAGTAAAAGACAGTTGTGTCCTCACTCACAAGTAACAACTATCCCTTACGAGGACTTAAATGATACATGTTCTGCTTTGTTTCAATTTTCAGCATCAATCAGTCATGTGCAGAGGGAAATCCTTCACCTACTCTGCAGAGTTGCTGTTTTTCATCCTCCAAATTGTGATTCTGCAATTGCAACAAACATATGCCGCAAATAATTATAATCAAACATGTGTCCCTTCTTCTTGCGGCGAAGTTACCAACATAAGCTATCCCTTCAGGCTAAAAGATCATGATCCTGAACATTGTGGGGATCGGAGGTATGAGTTAACCTGTGAAAACAACATCACAGTGTTATCTCTGTTTTCGGGCAAATACTTTGTCCAATCAATAAACTACAAAAACTACACAATCAGGCTAGTTGATCCAGGTATTCAAGACAGCAATTGCTCTTCCATTCCTCGCTATTACTTGTATACTTCAAATTTCTCTGATTCCTACAGTCATTATCACGACTTCAATCCATACCAAACATCTCAAATTAGAATAATTGATGGTATTCAAGATATTTTAGTTTTAGCAATGTTCCGGCACGTAATTTACATGAACTGTAGCAATCCAGTGAGGGATGATCCAGTTTATGCCGATACATCTTCCTGCATCAAAGGGAATTCACAAGGTCATCTTTATGCCATCGCTGGGGACTTGAAGGTTGGAAACCTAGAAGATGACTGCCACGTGGAACTGGTGGCGGCGACATCATTTATCGGTTTTGATTATAGTCCCTATTATTACTCGGAAGCACCCAACCAAACCTTTTCCTACAGTGAAATTCATAAGATGCTTGTAGGTGGATTTGATGTGTCGTGGATGAGTGGTCCTTGTGAAGATGTTTGTGGAGAGCCAAGTTGTTTTTTAAGTGAAACAAGTGGGAATCTTGAGTGCAACTTCTGGGCTGATCATTGTGTAACTCCACTGGGATTTCATGTCAGATGTGGTAAGAAAGACAAGACATTACCTTTTTTGTTGTTTACTTCCTAAGAAATGTTTTTAATAACGGTAACAATTTTTTTGTTAAAATGCATACTTTTTTTAGCTAGATAAATAAACTGCATGCTTGTTACTTTACTGTTATTTCCGAATTCTGAGAGCTAACTTTTTATTTATTCTGTATTCAGGAACTCCATCAAGACTGCGGATATTTGTAGAAGGTAAGAAGAAATTTGTCTTCTCATTTTTTTTTCTATTTTATATTCCACGAAGACTTGTCCTTTTTATAACTCTCTCACCCTCTCTCGGTCTCTCCCATATAAATTTCACGAACCTGGGTGAGTACTTGGCGACTACATTTTGCCTCTCCTGAAGTGGGCACTAAATACCAAAGTATTGTCTCCACGACATCCATGTGCACATGCTTCGATTCTGTCATGAATCGTCACAAGGTGTTGACTGCATATGTGAGTCCTGGCAAATTGTTATGGTCAAGTGCAACAACCTTCCCAGTAACCTTTGATATCTTGTTACATTCGCTTTTGTATCATCGTTGTTCACTCACAAATTGCAGTTTTGTTCCATTAATGAGAATTTGCTTGGTCTGTAGCCTTGCATCTCGTCTCCTTGATCTTGCCACATCTCGTCACCTTGATCTTGCCACTTCAATTCCTAGAAAGTAATTCAATGGCCTAAATCCTTGATGCTAACTCACTGTTTTAGTCTTGCTTTACATGATCCATGAACGTGTAATCATTTCAACCTAGAATTACATAACCCACATAAATTTACGAACTAAGGAATGTCCATACCTTGCTAACACGCAGTGAATGGTCATCTCTTAACTGCTTGAAACCAATATTGGTTAATGCACCAGGGAACTTTTGGTACCTATTGTTGGGAAATGACGTCCATAATTTCCCTCCTCCGTGAGACTCAAAAATAGGCACTAGCGGAAACGTGAAAAATAAGTGTAATGACAATTTTAGCGTGGAAACCTTCTCAATGTGAGAAAGGAAAAACCACGGGACCTGTAGGCCTCTTAAACTTCCACTATATAATCCCAAGAAGGTAGCTCAGTTGGCGAGCTAAGGGATACCGAAGGAGTGCACCAAATGAGTGCAAGAAGGAGGTCCCGGGTTCAAACCAAGGAAACTAACATTTCCCCCACCCCCACTAACATTGCTTATCAAAAAAAAAAAAAAAAAACTTCCACTATAATGATAATGGGAATACAACAACTTCACCCTTAGGTGGATCTCACTACAATGTATCTCTCAGTTTGTAAGGAACACTCTCACAAATTGGCTCACTATTTCTCTCACAAAGAAACTCTCTATGAGGATCACTCCACTCTCTTGAGCAAGGCTCTCTTTCTCTTGCTTCATGTGGTGTGTTATTGTTGGATTTGGATGATGGAATGAATGGCCAAGGCATCTATTTATAGATGTCATCTTGGTTGGTGATTGGTTGGTGCACCTACCAAGTTCCAACAACAATTGGTTACCTACCAAGTTCCACCAACAATTGGTTGTTGCACCTAACCAATATGTTGGCCATTTGGCAATGGCTGGAATGGTATGTCGAGTTCTTGCTGAGATGAATTGCGCTGTGACTGTCGCAATAGAGAACATAGCTTTCTAGATTCTGGCCTAACTCTTGCAGGAACTTTTTCATCCACATGATCTCCTTGCAACCTTCTGTGATTGCGACGTATTCAGCTTCTGTGGTGCTCAAGGCAATGCACTTTTGTAATCGTGATTGCCATGAGACAGCTCCATCTGCAAAAGTAATCAAATATCCGGAAGTAGATTTTCTTGAATCTACATCTCCTGCCATATCTGCATCTACATACCCAATGAGTAATTTCTTTCCATTGCCAAAGCATAAGCATTGTTTGGCAGTTCCCCTTAGATACCTCAGTATCCATTTTACAGCATTCTAATGCTCCTTTCCAGGATTTGATAGGAATCTACTCACAACTCCAACGGCATAAGCAATGTCTGGTCTTGTGCAAACCATTGCGTACATAAGGCTACCAGCAGCTGAAGAATAGGACACCTTGCTCATTTCTTCTTTTTCTTCTTCATTGCTTGGACATTGTGTCTTACTGAGTTTCAGATGACCAGGTAGTGGGACATGCACAGGTTTAGCATTATGCATGTTGAACCTCTCGAGGACGTTATTGATATAATCTTCTTGTGACATCCACAACATTCTTTTAGGACGATCTCGAATGATCTTCATTCCAAGAATCTTCTTTACTGCACCCAATTCTTTCATGGCGAAAGATTAATTTGCTCAATGCCTTCTTGAGAGCAGCTATCTTTGTCTTGTCATTCCCAACAATGAGCATATCATCAACATACAACAAAAGTATGATGGATTCACCATTCTCATATTTCTTCACAAACAAAGAGTTGTCTGCGGACGTTTTTTCAAAATTATGTTGGGTCATGAAGAGATCAAACTTCTTGTACCATTGCCTAGGAGCTTGCTTCAACCCGTATAGACTTTTCTTCAAGCGACACACAAGGTGTTCTTTGCCTGGTTCTACAAATCCTTCGGGTTGCTCCATGTATATTTCTTCCTCTAAGTCTCCATGTAAGAATGTTGTTTTAACATCAAGTTGCTCTATCTCCAAGTCTAGTGTCGCAGCTAGACCAAGGATTGCTCTTATGGATGTCATCTTCACCACTGGTGAGAATATCTCTTCAAAGTTTATGCCTTTTTTTTTATGGCACCTCTTCACGACAATTCGTGCTTTGTATCTGGGGTTTGGGTTGTTCTCTTCAGACTTGAGTTTTGTTAGAATATCAGATATGATTTTCCATATCAATTAGTATTAATTAGTATCAATTAGCTTTAATTAGTCTTTATTGTAATTGATTCTTATTTTCATTATAAATAGATATGAGTTCTCTATTATAGACACACAGAGACAATCACAAATTCAACAAGTTTGAACACCCACTTGTTTTTCAACGCCCTTCTTCCCTTTGGTAATTTCACCAAGTCATACGTCTGGTTATCATTCAGTGACTGTAATTCTTCTTGCATGGCTTGCATCCATTTGTCCTTGACATCCGTCTCAATGGCTTCCATGAAGCTTTGACGTTCTCCTTCATTAGTGAGAGTGACATACTCATATGAGGAATATATATGAGGAATATTTTCTTGATGGTTGTCTAACTCGCATGGATCTTCTCAATTGAGGTTCTTGTTCTATCTGATCAGTCTCTATCATTTGCTCTCCATGTATTCCCTGACCTTGTTCTGTTTGATCAGGTTGCTCCATTTGATGGGGTAGTGCTATCTGATTAGGTTCAATATCTCTTTGAGGAATCTCTCCCCCTGAGTTGTGTACCACAATGGTCTTTGGCTTCTTAGTTTGAATATCTTGGATTGTCTGATCTTCATAGAATACCACATCTCTGCTTCGAACAATCTTCTTGTTTGCAGGAGCCCATAATCTAAAGCCAAGTTCATCTCTTGGTGAACCAAGGTATATGCACTCCTTCCTCTTAGCATCGAGTTTTGCTCTTTCATCTTTAGGAATGTGAACAAATGCCCTACACCCAAATACTCTCAATTGACCGTAGGAGGCTTTCTTTCCATACCATACTTCATCTAGTATCTCTCCATTTAGCGGTCTTGAAGGAGACAAGTTTATCAAATCAACTGCAGTTCTCACTACTTCACCCCAAAATGATTTGGGAAGTTTTGCATGAGAAAGCATGCTTCTGACTTCTCTGCAATCGTCCTATTCATCCTTTCAGCTATTCCATTCATCTGGGGAGTCTTCGGAGGTGTCTTCTCTTGTCTTATCCCATGATCTTTACAATATGCTTCAAACGGGCCTAGGTATTCACCTCCATTGTAACTTATTAAGCATTTCAACTTTCTTCCAGATGCTCTTTCTACAGAGGCATGGAACTCCTTGAAAGCTTGTAAAACATGATCTTTCTTCTTCAATGGATACACCCACACCTTTCTAGAGTGGTCGTCAATGAAGGTAACAAAGTATTGTGCGCCACCAAGGGACCTTTCAGACGTGGAGCAAACATCTGAATGAACAAGATCTAGGATTTTCTTCTGTCTTCTTGCATCATCTGATCTTTGAAAGGATACTCTGTGTTGTTTTCCTGCTAGACAGTCTTCACAGGATCCAAGTGGCTGTCCCTTGATATTTGAAATATGGTCTTTAGCAAGAATCTCTAAACCTTTCTCGCTCATGTGGCCAAGTCGTTTGTGCCACAAATCTTTAGTTGCGTCTTGAGAAACATTAGTCTCTCCCTTGTTTATGTTTCCTTGCATGATGTACAAGGAGGCTTCCTTTTTGCCACGAGCAACTGTCATGCTTCCTTTGCCAAGCTTCCATCTACCACCACCGAACTGGTTTGTCATCCCCAAATCATCTAACTTTCCTGCTGAGATAAGATTTAGACGCATTTCTGGAACATGTCTTACTTCCTTCAACACGAGCTTATTGCCATTCTCTGTGATCAGAGTCACTTCACCAATACCAACAATCTTGCTTGTGACATGGTTGCCCATCTTCACCATACCAAAGTCTCCTCTTTGGTATGATGAGTAAAATTCTTCATGAGGTGTAACGTGAAAAGATGCTCCTGTGTCAACTATCCAAGTGCAGTCATCGAATGCAACATTTAGATAATTGTCTTCTCCAATAAGGAAAATATTCTCGTCATTCGAGGCTACTGCAGTTGTAGTTTCATCTTCCTTATTCTTCTTTGGGTTAATCAGATCAGGATGGACTGTTCCAGCCTGTTGATCTCTCTTCAAGAATTTGCACTCAAGTCTTCTGTGGCCTGGTTTGCCACAATAATAGCAACTTAGTTTTGTGCGAGACTTGGATCTAGCTTGTGATCTCCCACGGCCTCCTCTTTCACGAGTCTTACTCCTTCCTCTATTATCAACAATGTTGGCTTCAAACTGGTTGTTGAAGCCTCTTTCTCTTTCGTCTTGACTCTTCATTTAGCAAGGAATCTGTAACAGAATCAATGGCAAGTTTTCCGTCTGGAGCAGAGTTACTAAGAGACGACTAGAGTGTCCCAACTCTCAGGTAGAGAACTTAGGAGTAGAAGAGTTTGCAACTCATCATCTATCTTCATGTCAGCTTTCGTCAGTTGATGCACAATACCTTTGAAGGTATTCAGATGCTCGATCATGTTTTGGCCGTCTGAGTACTCCAACTTCACCAGTCGTCTGACAAGGTGGGCTTTGTTCCTCGGCGCCTTCTTTTGAATCAAGGATTCAAGTTTCGTCCATAAATCATACGCATTGGTATAAGTTGACAAATGCTCGAACAGACTCCTGTCTATGTATTTTCTGATCATGGCTACTGCCTTCCGATTTTGGAGCTCCCACGCTTTTTCTTCCTTCTCCATCCTTCTGGGAGATTGGCTCATGCAAATCTTTGCAATATAGGTGGTCTTCCATCATCGGCTTCCAATAGTTATAATTGTAAGCAGTAAGCTTGAAAATATCTCCATCATGACTGATAGAGCCCTCCATCTTGAGAACACAGGAAAGTAGTTCTTCCAACTAGAAGATTTTTTTTCAAATAGTGTCGTACACTGGAATAGTTACCATAGTTTGTAAATAGTGCAACTAGGAAGTTCCCAGGAAAGAGAGGTTGGTCAATATTGACACTTAAATACCAAGTCTTTCCTTATCCAGAACTTACCAAGACACACTTTCGCAATACTACGATTTGATTCCAACAATAATAGTTCTTTTCTAATGTGGAAGATCAAACAATGTTGCAACCACAGAGCATACTAAGAACTTTCTTATGAGTACAACACCGTAGTATCCCAGAGCTCAGACCGTGCTCTGAAATGACCTCCATAATTTCCCTCCTCCGTGAGACTCAAAAATAGGCACTAGCGGAAACGTTAAAAATAAGGGTAATGACACAGAATTTTAGCGTGGAAACCTTCTCAATGTGAGAAAGGAAAAACCACGAGACCCGTAGGCCTCTTAAACTTCCACTATAATGATAATGGGAATACAACAACTTCACCCTTAGGTGGATCTCACTACAATGTATCTCTCAATTTGTAAGGAACAGTACTCTCACAAATTGGCTCACTATTTCTCTCACAAAGAAACTCTCTATGAGGATCACTCTACTCTCTTGAGCAAGACTCTCTTTCTCTTGCTTCTTGTGGTGTGTTATTGTTGGATTTGGATGATGGAATGAATGGCCAAGGCATCTATTTATAGATGTCATCTTGGTTGGTGATTGGTTGGTGCACCTACCAAGTTCCACCAACAATTGATTGTTGCACCTAACCAATATGTTGGCCATTTGGCAATGGCTGGATCCTACACCTATTTCTACAGGCTTGGGCAATCCATACAGATATTCTTCACTTTGCTAACTTTAGTTTCTCCTTTCTTTGCAAAACCTTGAGGTATCTTCATGTTAATCTCCTCACTCAAGGCCCCGGTGTAAGAATGCATTGGTCACATATAGTTGGTGAACATAGCATTCCCTTCCTGTTGCCACAGCTAGAAAACATAACAATGTGACAAGCTTTGCCACAGGTGTAAACGTCACTTGAAAGTCTTCTCCTTCGGCTTGTTTGAATCTTCTTGCCACCAACCAAACGCGCCTTGTAATGTACCACCTCACTTGTGGGTTTAAATTTTAAATTATATAGACCCCACTCTGAATCTATTGCATGTTTGTCAGGTGGAGCTTGAGAAAAATTTTTTGGTTCATCATGACAAATGATGGCAGCTAGAAATGCTGAGTGTGATTGTGATTGTGTCATAGGAAACATAGTTAGACAATGGATGTTTCACCGAATCACCTGAGGGTGGGTTGGTTAAAGGAGGAGCAATGAATAATTGTAGGTCAATTTCATCTCTCAAGCGACACTAAAATTTTCTTCGCTTGTGGTTTAACCCCTACCTAAGCTCTTCATAGGAAACACGACAATGGGACAAGCTTTGCCACCAAGCCCGCCTTGTAATGTTCCACGTCACTTGTGGGTTTAAATGCTACATTGTATAGACCCCACTTTGAATCAATTGCATGTTTGTCAGGTGGTGCTTGAGAAAAATTCTTTGGTTCAACATGACAAATGATGGCCGCAAGAAAAGCTGAGTGTGATTGTGAGAATGTGTCAAGGGGGAGACTGCATATAGCCTCTTCCCTTCTACATCTGAATATTTTCTTGCTTTTAGCTAGAATGTTATTGTCCGCCTCCTCCTCATCTAAGGACTCCTCAGATCTACCTCTCTTTAGATTGAGGTTATTGTGGATTTTTAGGGCTAGATTATGCTCATCCTTCCTTTCACCTTGCATATATCTTCAATCTTTTCCTCAATCTCTCCAGAAGGAAATTCAACAAAGTACTCCAAAAGGGTGGCGGAAAAACAAGTAGTGAAGCATGTTCTGGCTTTCTAATCTCTTTCAAGGTTAGATTTCCTCCAGATTCAAACTAGGGTAGTCCAAGCACACATGCGGTTCTTTAGTGCCAAGATCTTCTATATGAGGTACCAGAGGCCAGCCCCAACTTTCCGTCTTTTTGAGATCCACCATGGAATAAAGGTTAACCATATCAGTAATATGGGGCATCTTCCCAAAGTTGTTGGATTCCTTCGGCCTCTAGTCTTAGTCCAAGCACATCTCTTTGGATCAATTATTTAACAAAATCATTGTCGTTGAAGACCAGGCTTACAACTTACGTAAATTTGGGGTAAAGCTTACCATCATGGCAGATGGGTAGGCTGGTAAAGGCAGTATTGGCTTTTTCATTAACATCCAAGCTCTGCATGTTTCCAGAAAGTGGGGTGTGGACCAAGCTACCATGTGCCTATTGTTGTTACCCCCACGAGTGCCCTCTCCCATAGGTCTCACTCATGCTTGAGCTATCCGCTTTCTTAACTCATCCCCAGTTCGATTCCACTGTATTTATTCCCATCAGACATTTGTTCCACCTGTGGCTCTTTGTTTAAGGTCTATTCTGCCAATTACAAGAGTATGCACTTAACATTCTCGCTCAATTAGTAAATCCAAGATTAAACTTTTTTTATGTAAGGGGGGCAAATCAGAACTATTAACTCTCATCCTTCAACATGATTTGTGGCACATATCCAATACTCACTAAGAGTTACAAAGAATAATATATAACCATGATTTGAGACATATCCAATATTCACACTAGATTTGCAACGAATAATGTATAACTGCTCATTAAAGACACTCTCACAGTCACGCTGTAAGTGATCGCTCAAACTTCATCAGTTCCCTTATACATGGATGTTTCACAAAACTCTCTCTATCATTTATATAGTAAAAGGGATGTAACATCAACCAAGAAAGAATAATAGATATGCTTGTCACCTTTTTTCAAGAACAATAGGGAATCCATTTCGCGAACTGCAGTCTTCTATCTTATCTCCTCCATTCGCTGACTTTACTTCAAATTTCTTGCAGATATTATATCCGGCATTGCTGAAGGTATTCTTTTACTCCAATGCATCTAATTACACTTTTATAGTTTTATTTGGACATTTATTATATCTTAGAAATATTATTTTTGTTAGGAGGATTGTCTCTGTAGGGTCCATAAACATGGGAATTTCTTTATATAAGAAATAGATTAACTGTTATATAGAGATATATATATATATAAGAGACCAATAATAAAGATTTTCAATCATAAGAACTATTTGTAATTGAAGTATCCACAAGAGAAAATGTACTTGTTTTCTAAATAACTACGGGATACAAAAAAGATCAGCCAAATATATCTAATATCCCTTCGAGTGTTAGGCTATTTTTTAAAAAAGATAAGCCAAATATATCTAACATCCCTTCGATTATACTAGTCTTGAAAATTTACCCTCCACTCCCCAAGTTATGAAAAATGGTACAAACAAACCTCTTAGAACTTGAACATCCTATTGTGTTTGAGACTCTAAAAAATATACTTTCATCTTCGAAAACCTTGAAGTTTAGGGTTCACAAGTAACTGCTAATGATGTTGAGAATCATAAAGAGAAAAAACTGTACCATTTAATCAGTGAAGCAAACTAAAGTGTAATACATATTCTTTTATGAGGAGATGAGAGTGTAATTTACCTATATTTTACTACATGTGTTGAAAAAGAAGTGTGAACTATTTCTATTTACCTTTTCTTTCTCCTTTCTACTTGTCTTCAATCCTAAACCGCAGTGTTTAATTGTCTTGTATCCTTATATCTTACACAGGACTACGACAAGCAATCGGTGTGAAAACAGACGACAGATCGGTGGGTCTTTCTGAATCTAGAGTTGGTATTGAAATAGGAAGAGTCACTGGAAACTATGTCTTGGCACCATACATTTTAGTGAGATTTATGCTGGGTCTCATAGTTTTTTTGGCAAAATTGATATATACATATCGAACAAGACATACATCAATGTATGAAAACATTGAAGATTTTCTTCAAGAGAACTCCCTCATGCCAATAAGGTATTCATACAAAGAGATAAAGAAGATGACTAGTGGTTTTAAGGACAAGTTGGGTGAAGGAGGTTACGGCTCAGTTTATAAGGGAAAGCTACGCAGTGGCCCTTTGGTAGCCATAAAGATGTTGAATAAAGCCAAGGATAATGGGCAAGATTTTATTAGTGAAGTCGCAACCATAGGGAGAATACACCATAACAATGTGGTACGACTTATCGGATTTTGTGTTGAGGCATCAAAACGTGCTCTTGTTTACGAATTCATGCCTAATGGCTCTCTGGATAAATATATTTCATCCAAAGAGAATGCTAACTCTCTAACTCATAAGCAAATGTATGAGATATCTCTTGGAGTGGCACGTGGCATTGCTTATTTGCATCAAGGATGTGACATGCAGATTTTGCATTTTGATATCAAGCCTCACAACATCCTTCTTGATGACAACTATGTACCTAAGGTTTCAGACTTTGGTCTTGCAAAGCTTTATCCTATTGACAATAGCATTGTCACATTGACTGCGGCAAGAGGAACAATTGGTTACATGGCTCCTGAATTGTTCTACCAAAACATTGGAGGAGTATCATACAAGGCTGATGTGTATAGCTTTGGAATGCTTTTGATGGAAATGGCAAATAGAAGAAGAAATTTGAATACACATGCAGAGCATTCAAGCCAACTTTTCTTTCCTTTTTGGATATACAATCAATTGATTGAAGAAAGGGAGATAGAAATGGGTGAAACTACCTATGATGAACAGAAAAACATAAAGAAAATGTTCATGGTTGCCTTGTGGTGTATACAATTGAACCCCAGTGACCGTCCTTCAATGAATAAAGTGATAGAGATGCTCGAAGGAGACATAGAGAGCATTAAAATGCCTCCAAAGCCTTCTTTCTATCCAACTGAAATGATTCAAGATCATGGATCTGGTGAATCCATATCAGATGATCCCACCAGCTCAAGTAGTTTACCCGATGAAATAGGAGAAGATCCTTTATTAATGTATTCATCCTAATTGCTAGTGTTTTGTAATTAAAAGTGAAAATAGGAGATAAAATCATAAAACGTTTTCTCAAACTAAACTCACCCTAAACTAGCCACATTTTCTAGAAGTAATGTGCTTTACATACCCATTGTTGTTTAAATGTTTTAATAAAATTTAAGGCCAATCTATTTTATAGGAGTTAATGACTATACATTGACCATGTCAACGAGTTTTACGTTGATAACCATAACATTTCACCATAGTAGTGTTTGTGTGTTTAAGAAGTGATATTATTTATACTATCAATGCATAGTTGTTAACTCATTTCCATAAACTGAAATTCTTTACTTAATCCTTCCTCTTACAACCACATGTGCAAACAATGAAACAAATACTGAATACATAAGTAGGCTTCATAATAGCAAGAAGAGAGTGACTAACAAATCAAGTCCACATGGCCCAAAAACCATAACAAATGCAACGAGGGATATGCTTGCAAAAAACATCCCTGAGAAGTATCTAAAAGATAAAAGGAAACTAGAGACAAACTAGAATAGTAAATTCAAATTTAAATCACAGCAAACACATTTAGATAAAAATATATATTATAATTGTTTGAATAGAAAAATACTAGCTTGTATGAAATCATCATCATCAAATTTTTATACTATTTTTTGAGATTGAAATAGAGTCTCTGACTTTGATTCAGAGGAACAAGCGAAAGTTTTTGTAGTAATTGATATGCTTGTCATGTTGAAAAATCTGCACTCCTTCAAGCTAGTTCTTGCTTGTTTTGTAAGATCATCCAATCTGTATCTGTATCTGTATTATATACAATACAATGGTAAAACATGTGTTGTAAAATTTCACAAAACAAGTTCAGTGGAATAAAACCATTTTAGGATTAAAGCAGCATAATTGGATGCAAGCCGCACGAGAAAATGAAATCGGTCAAGCATAGTAGAATTTAACTCAACGAATATTACACTTGACAGACAAATAAGAATTACCAATCAGAAGACAATTACAGATAGATAATATAGGAATTAGGAAAATGAATAATTGGGACCTAGTAAAAGTTTAAGGTGTCGCAAAAAGGGCCAAAAGCCACAAAATAGGAGTCTTGCCTTGACAATTCCAAGTGCAGATACAATCATGTTTCATTCACTAGCAGCAATAATCCTGAACTTCTGCAAGAGGATGAAGTTTCAAATTTAAGAACTTACAAATCCCATTTGATGGAAACTATATACTAAAACAATCTCTGATGCTTCATTAGTGAACCAACTTATCACAGAATTTCTAATTCAGTCACATTAGTAGTTGTTATTAGCAATACTAATAAGCGAAATTGAAAATGAAATGCAGGTCAATTGGCAAGGTCCTATGCACTACCTCTTATAACGAAACTGGCTCCTATATAAAAAAGAAGACCATAAAATGTAAATACTAAAACAAGATACAAAAATGAAAACATACCTGCAAAATCTACGCCCTAAGAAATGAAAATAGCATGCTAATTAGATTGCAGAGTTTTGTGTACCAAAGGAACCCCTATTTCCTTGATCGGCACAAGTACCGCTGTCGAGAACATGATTCCTGGAAGAGAACAATTCGAATTAGAATATGCAACATGCCATTAATCGAAATTAACCACTGATTTTTAATCAAAAAAAAAAAGAAATTAACCTCTAATTTGAGAACACGAGTTACATGCAAATGCAGCAACCTGGATGCACTAGCAAGAGCCTTGCATGCTCTCTGTGATGCCTGAATCAGCGACAACGGCGCTTCCTACGGCGGCCGCTTTCAATGGCGCTGCAGCGCCCAATGGCCTCATCTCTGGTAAAAACTTGGTTGTGCCTGCCTCAGCAACAGAGGTGCTCACTCCTGCGGCGGCGGCCGCGGCAGTTAATGCGGACGCCGCGTCTTCTTTATCAATTTTCTTTATCAATTAATGCGCGCCCTTCTCCAAATCATTTTGGAGCAACCCAATGCCTGGTTGAAAAAATCCTTTGCACAAATCACTAACGGGGGTCACAACTTTAAGTGGTATCTTTAATTTTAAATTTTAAATTGACTTATTTGACTATTAAAATTTCTAAAATTGACTATAAACAAAGTGTTCTTAGAAGATTATATCTCCTTTGAGATATTATTAGATGCTTGACGAAGGTTGTTCGAAGTAATAAAGTTGTAAAGAAACTCTTGAGGTTTCTAATCTTGCTGAAATCAACACATTCAGAAAATAGTTACCGATTATATAACTTTTTTTTTCAAGAGGGAGAGTAGTCACATACAACATACAGGGAAATTGGGAGTGCAGCATACCGGGTTCGAACCCGGGAGCAAACGAAAAATGTCCTTAATTAGCTCCAAACCAACTGAGCTACACCGACACACATTATATAACTTTTGTAAATGCTCAAGAGTCAAGAACCTCAAACAAGGCGAAAATCACTGTGAAAGTGATTTTCAAGGGAGAAGAAGTAACTATGGTTAGAAGATTGATGATTCAATCTCTAATACATTTTACTTCGAAATGTTATTAGTTTCAATTTGTCCTAGAAAAACCCTTATGATTTTGCTTTACCTTTAAACCTCTATTTAGGATTCAACTCTTTTGTAATGGGTGTTACTTTTGTAATTAATGTTACTTTTGTAATATGAATTATAAATTGAATATTTTTTTGTGTGTTTCTTTTGTTTTTGGTTTCTATATTTAACTTATTAGTTTGTTTTAAGTTTTGTTATTGTTGCAAGAATTTGGGAACTAGCTACTAGGGATTAAATCCGGTAGCAACTCTGCAAAGCCTAGTAGCTGCAAAATGCAGAACACAGGTCGATGGAAGTAGCAAATAAGAGTTAGGGCACAGAAATAAAGGCAAGAGGTATGATTGAATAATGATTGCATACTTTTCATTAATTCGAACAGCTTATAAATAGGCTAGATTGTACGATCTTTGTGCTAGGAATATTTTCTAGCTGGTGACATCTAAGAGTACTAGAAACATTTAGCTAAACGACAAACCCTAATTCAGCAAATATAAGACAAAACAGAGTAAAAACCTGAAAACAAGGTAAGTTCCTATAGTTTACTCACAACCAGGGAATTCTTGTCACAATACTCCGAGCTTCAAGCACACCCTTGTCCTCAAGGGTGAAATTCAAGAAATTGCTTCAGAATGTCATGATGAAATTCCCAAGTAACGGCTTCGATGGGACTATCCTTCCACCTTAGTGGCTGGTAGATTGCCACGTTGAACCATTTTCCTTGCTAGGATAGATTCTGGTTCACCTTTGATCGCACTTGTAAAGCCAATCGCGAACCTTCGAGCCATCAAAGCCAGGGAACTCAACTTTAGAGTTTCCGGTTGCGTATTGAAATTTGTTTGGTGGTTGAGGTGGGTTGAGATTGAGTGGAGGAGGCGGGGGTGGTGGTGGTGGCAGATTGGGAATTGCCTCACGTTGCAGAGTGTGTAACAACATGTGTATCTCTTCCATGCCATTACCCATTTGGGTCTGTGTGGCATCAATGCTAGAACTAAGCTCGTCATGGCATTCCTGGAAGCGAGCTTTCAGCTCTTGCAGAGTGGCGAAGTGAGTCATTGGCACAAGAAAGAGACCTACTGATACCAACTATTGCAGGAATTTGGGAACTAGTTGCTAGGGATTGAATCCGGCAACAACTCTACAAACCCTATGAGTTACAAAATGCTGAACACAGCTCGATGGAAGCATCAAATAAGAGCTAGGGCACATAAATAAAGGCAAGATGTATGATTGAATAATGATTGCATACTTTTCATTAATTCTCTATAGGAAGAGAAAGCAAGGAAGCATATATATGTGTATGTGTTGCATCTGTTTGTTGCATTTGTGTGTTGTATTTATTTGTTGCATCTGTTTGTTGTATTTGTTTATTTCATCTGCATCTACTTACGTGCATTACATCTTTTGATTTTCATCATATGTTAGTTTGTGTGTGCATATGTAAATTATATATACATCATCATTTTGAAATATACTTGTAACTCACCCTTGTTTGGAAAGGCTTAACATCCTTCAAAAGCATGAACTGTTCCAATAGGCTTATATCCTAGGAAGAACATATATCCAAAGGTTTAACAACCTTAGGAGATGTGAATTATAAGTCAGAAGATTCACCTTGTATAAAAGGAACTAACCGTCCTAAGGACTTGTGAATTCAATGAAAAATAATATTATAATAATGATACATTTATGTGCCTGCATTTTTCAATTTTCTTTCAAAATTTAGTTATCATATTTAAAGGGAGCTTACATGCTTAAAGTTAAAAAAAAGTTGTTCATCAATTGCATGGTTGTTTGTCATCATCAAAAGGGGGTGATTGTAAGAACCAGATTGGTTACAAGAACAATTCCTTTAGATTGATGTTATGATGATAACAAATCAAGAAAACAATTTGTCTAGTAACCGTTTGTTCAACAAGGATGCCACAAACGTCTAATCAATATTGTATCAACAAGTGTTCATTCTATCAGAAGATATCACTACGCCAGATTGGAATCTACCATAATGGTCAGATTTAATCAAATCTACCATAAAGCGCTATAACTTTGAAGATACTATGATTAAAAAAAATACACTATCTGATAACACTTCTTTAAGAAAGCACTATTAAAAATTACATGTTTTATAGCTAATCCTTACACAAAGCTATTAAATACAACATCGTGTTGAAGCAAGCGCTATCAAAAGGCTAGATATAATAGCGCTTAGGAAACACTATAATAAGACTGAAATCTACCTTAACGATCATCAACAAGCATCTACACTAAAGAAGATTGTATCTGAGCACATAATCATCCGTCTGAAGGAAAGCATCTATTTGATGAAGCATCCAGTCAAATCTATGTCACATCCACTTGAAGATCAGGTGTCTGCTGAAGACAGCAAATGATGTCAGCTATGCCAAGAAGCCCAAAGTATCTGATTCAAATAAGCAGAACACCATATTGTCTAATGGTCAAAGCATTTGATTTGAAGAATTTATTGAATCATATGGCCATCATCTAAGAAGTCAAATCTTTTGGTAGATCACTACTAGAAAATGGGTTTTTAGCGTCCATATTTTAGCGTCGGCCACGACACCCACGCTAATAGCGTCGGCCTAGAGTCGGTTTGACCCACGTTGCCCCACAAATTTGTTTGCTAAGATCAATTATAGCGTCGGACTAAGCTGAACATAATCCCTAACTCTCTTCTTTACCCTCAATCAACAAATCCCTAATTTTGTTTGTCAAAAAAAAAAACAAATCCCAAATTTTCTCTTTCTCTCAGTCGCGTGTGAATCGCTCTTTCCCTCTCTTTCACTCACTCACTCACTCAATCGACCTCACTCCTCATTCTCTTGCCCTCTCTTTCCCTCATCGTCGTCGGAGAAGGAGAAGGCTTGCGGTGGTGGGGGTGCGGCGTCCAGAAGCGGTGGAAGGAGAAGGCTCGCGGTGGAAGGTGGAGCTTACAGCGGTAATGACCACCGCGAGTGGTGGTGCGATTGTTGAAGGCTTGTCATACCCCAATTTTGTCCGTCAGATTAGCGCTGACGGTCTCAATTCGCACCTAGCGTATGCGAGTCGCTTTTAATTGTGCACACATTGTTGTTCCGGCTATGCCACGTTTCATTTTTTTTATCGTACGCGTGTCGTTGCTCTCATTGCGTAAGCGTGTTTGTTTCTCGTTGCGTACGAGTAGTTATTTTTGGTACTCGTTATTTTTACCGCTATCAAAGTCATTGCTATTAGTTTAATTATTGTTATGAAAAAATCCAATAAAAATCAATTTCTGAATTAATATTTTTTTTATTAAAAACAATTTTTTTTTGACAAAATAAAAGTACAACCTAAGTCAACTTTTGTTACACATATAGACAAAAAAAAATTAAATACAAATGGTACAAAATTAATTAAAAGCAAGAAAAAGAGTACAAAAAATATAATAAAGCAAAATCAAGACAGCATGCGACTTGCTGAAGCTAAAAGCCCAAGTTTCTTTCTTCTTGTATCTTTTGTTTGGCATCCATTTTCAGCAAAAACATTGCTGCAGTGGCAGCAGCCCTGTTCCTCCCTTGCTGCTGCCTCAGTAGTGGTCTCCTGTGAGTTTTGATTTCCTGCATCTCACCCACACATACACCATAATTTCCTGCCTATAAATACAATGAACAAGCAGTGACTGAGGGGGAGGAGACACACAGCAAACATAGCAACATACACACAGCCAGATACACACACAGTAACTGAAGCACACAAAATAATTGGGAGAAATCATATTCTAAAGAGACAGAGGACCAAAGACTTGGTTCAAAAGAAATAAGCAGTCTTTTTTTGGAGCTAGGTTAGTTCCCAAATTTATTCAGTCATTTTCGTGTCCCCCAATTTACTTGTTCTCTACTCATGTTATATAGATGATATAGTATAGTTTTAAAGAATTTCACTGATGTGTTTAGCTTAGATTCCGGTTCCTGTATCATGCTGCAATAAAGTTTTTCTCTTCTCAAAGTATATATATATGCATACATGTATACATACACTATTATTTTGGAGGAAACAGAGCTGTAAATAGACTAATAAATCAAACACAGAAATTTCTTATGAGCAGAGGAAAATTTTTTCGAAACAAAAAAATAGAAGGTTTTTTTATGAACCAAAACAGTAAACCAGAACAGTAGAATAAGAGAGAGTGGAAATATTTTACCTCCGGCCACCGCTTGCGGTGGCCACCACCGTTGGCCGTAGACCGCCGCCGTAGCCTCACCGTCTACCACCCACAGAACCACCGTGTAGGCCCCAAACCACCACATCACAAGTCAGCCACCTAAGACCACCATAACCTCCCTTACACCACCTCACCCCCACAACCACAGCCCCACAACCACAGCCCCATCAACCACCACCCAGCGACCGATCCACCCCAACCACTGTGCGACAACCCCAACCACCGCACGCGTCAACCCCAACCACCGTGCGACAACCCAAACAGCCACCAAAATCACTACCTCCGGCCACCACCCCTTAAAACACCAAACGATCATCCCAACCACCATCGTCGCGAACACCCTTCGTTTCTCTCACCACCGCTCCACCGAACCAACAACCTCCAAACAGCCACCGCCGTAGCCCCCACCATACCCAACTGACGCCATCACAAGTCGAAACACCCCCTCCCCGTGGCCGTCGAAAGAGAGATTAGGACGGCGAGGACAGTGAGGTGCGATCGAGAGAAAGAGAGAAAGGGTAGGTGCGGCGGTGAGGAAAAACGAGATTCGGGTGGTGAGATGGAGATGAAGCAAGAAGAGACTCGCTGAGAGGGAGGAAAAATAGGTTAGATGATTTGGTGAAGGGGAGAGGTCGGCCGCAGCAAGCAAGAGAGAGAAAGAAAATTTTTAGGTTTTGCAAATTTGGGGAAAGGGGCGCCGTGGGTGAGTGGGGAAATGAATTAGGGTTTCTTTTTTAGTTAGGCTTTTATAGTATAAGCTGCAAGGGCATTTTCGGTTTTTCACAATTTTTATTTTTCAGATCTCTATTTACAACCCCACGGTTTACTTCGCGCACCCCCCCTCGCAAGCTCACGATTTCTTTTTTTTTTGAAGCGCAACCCAACTTACAAAAACAAGCTGGGCTCACTGTTTACACCCCAGTTTTAATAATACAGCCCTCCTATTATTTGCACCCCATTTTACTACTGCACCCCTCTGTTTCTCTTTTTAAATTTTGCTTCTTTCCCCTAAATAATTTATTTTTTCCCAAAATCTTTTTTCCCAAATAACAGATTTTCTTTTTCCTAAATAAGAATCAACCCAATTGCGAAAACTCATTAAATCAAAAACTTTGTTAGTGGTCTTGCGAAGCCTTTGCTTGCATGATTATTAACAATGGAGTGTTAGTGATGGCCACCTATAGCCTTTGTTAGTTTGGTCATTAAGAAGGCTTTCATTTTTTCAAAAGGAGATTTTTACATGCACTTAAGTGGGTTTTAATAATGATCACCCATAACCTTTGTTAGTTTGATCATTATGAACGCCCTTCACTTTTCAAAGCCAAAGCAAAAAGACTTTCCTTTTCAAGGCTCGTTAGAACTACGTCGCTTTGATTCCCATTTGGGATACGTAGGAGCGAGTCACATTCTCGTCAAGCGCAATCATAAAAAGTTTAGCATTTGCATAACAAAAAGAAAAGAGTTATTTTCATAACAAAAAAGAATCACTTTTGCAAACCAAGATCATTTTCAGAACGAAAACCTCTTCCTTTCTAAAAACGTTTTCAACCCATCGTCGCTAGTGGCTAATCAGAACCTTTGTTCGTTTAGCCATTGGTGGCGATGTCTTTTTCCCAAAAGAACAACAATCGATGATCACTCATAACCCTTGTTAGTTTGATCATTCGTGCCAATCAGTCTCTTTCGAAAACCCCTTTCAAAAGAACAAATAAAAACGAGTCGCTACTAATAGTCAATCAGAACCTTTGTTCGTCTGACTGGCGGTAGTGTTTCTCATTTTCAAGAGTACTTAGCGGTGATTACCCATAACCTTGGTTAGTTTAATCATTCACTAAATGCTCGTCCTATTTCGAAAACTCACTAAAAAGATAAAAGACAAAAACCTTTTTCAGGACAAAGAAGAACTACGTAGCTTTGAGTTCTCTATCGCACTGGGAGATACGTAGGAGCGAGCCTTGTCCCGTCAAGCGTTTTTTTTCTAAAAACCCATTCTTCCCCTTTTCTTTTTCATAATAAATAAAGATTTTCATTAAGAATTTTTCAATAAGAAGTAGAGAGGCAAAATTAAGTATTTTCAAGTCAACACACTAAAACCACACATTTAATTAAAGGTTCCCTCTCAGTAGAGAGGACGTGTGGGGTGCTAACACCTTCCCTGCGCGTAACCGACCCCGAACCCTATTCTCTAGTTTCGCAAGACCAATCGCTTTCCAAAAAAGGTTTTCCTAATATTTTCCTTAATAAATATTGGTGGCGGCTTCATTGTCTTAGAAAAAGTTGTGAATGAGGAAGGTTCTCCCTCGGGGACTTTTTCGGGTGCAACAAGGCTCACGGTAATTCTCTCCAATTTTTTCTCCGAATCTTTCTTTTTTCCTTCTTTTTTGTTTCTGCTTCTCCCTTTTTTTCAGATTGCATTTTTTCCTCCTATTTTTCTTCTAACTCATTTCACCGTGGCTAGGTATGAGAAAATAATGAAGGATGTGTTTTCCTACTTGAAGAAGGAGGTACATTTTTGTTATATCTTACTTTTTCTTTTTTCCATTACATTTGGTTTGTCGCAGGACATTGGGATTGTAAACTTCATGTCAGAAAGAAATTGCAACCATGTATTTTACTTTCAAATTGAGTTCTTTCATTATGGAGTTTTTGGTTGCTTAACATCATAAATCTATGAATTGAAGAACCTTGACGATGCTGAAAAAAATGGGTCTTCAACTTGACCTTGTTATATTTTACCCAATGATATTAATCTAATCTTCTTTGTTTCCTCTTTCAACAGATCCAAATGGTCTCAAGTATTTTCAAAGGTTTTACAACATGGAGAATGTATGAATTGGTTTTCCCCTTATTGCTGAACACCTTGCATAGGATGATTTTCAAAATTATGTTATGTTTTCCTCTTCATTCCTTTTTGTTTATGGATGCAGATGTATATGATTGTAATACCCAAAAACTTGTTGTCTGGGTAATAGCATTCATTTGGTTAGTGGGGGTGTCATAGAACCTGTATTCAAGCACTTTTTACATCTTCACCTACAACAATAGGTAAATGTTTCTGCCATTATAAGCTAATTGGATAGAAGGTATCGCTCATGGAGAGCATGACAGTTTTGTTGTTATAATCATTTTTTTTCTTTGTTTACTCTTGATTTGCAGAGAAATAATATCAAATGCTTTTGTGTCTGCCAAGGGGAAGGCATTGCTCAAGGGAATACTACCACAAACCTCTTCAGATTGGGAACTTTTTTTCCTCCATCTTCACAGTTTGGTTGGTGCAGATGGACCAACTCATTGTGGAGCATTTGATATCACTTACATGGCTTTGTTGCCAAACATGGTGGTAATAGCTCAATCTGATGTAGCTGAACTAATGGACATGGTTGCAACTATTCTAGACATTATTTCATGCATTTTGTTTTCAGTCGGGTATACATTATGCTGGTCCTCCTTATCGGGTATGATGCATGTCTCGGATCCATTCTGTTTTTTTTTCATTTATTTTGTTTGGAAAAAAATGTAGTGAAGAGAAAGTTGAAAGTTACTTCTGTGAAAAGTTCATATATAGTTAGAGAGGATGCAAATCTTATCTGTTTACTTTTCAATCTCTAATTTTTGTAACTTTCCTTATGAGTCCTAAACCTCGTCATTTCTAGCACAGAAAACAAGTAACACTATTGTGTATTTAATTTGAAAATCAATCCTTTACACATTAGCTTCTTATATGGAATTGCTCTTGATAATCTATACTCTCTTACTCTTTTGGAGAGGAATTCAGCTTTTCAATGTTTTAAGAAAAAACTAGATCAATTATTTTGTTTTGTATGCAGGCTATGGAGAGTATTGGATATTTCAATACCATGTCTATTGGTTTTAAATATGAAAAAATGGGCATCTGGGTACAGGTTCACCAAAATTGATATGAGTAAATCACTTGAAAATGTTCTTTGTTCATCTCTTCAATGCTTTTCCTCTTAATAATTGCTCACTTCTGCTTTTATTTGTCCTTTTAATTAATTTGTCCTGCAGCTGAGAGGGAAACAGCTTACACTCCTTTCGTTCCACAAGCAGTTCTTCCTCTGAGGTGATTAATCAATCACTACAAAGAAAGCTTAAAAATGTTAGCTATAGTGAATATTGTAGAGTATTTAGTTGATAAATCACTACATGGAAAAGTTTGTAGAGTATTTAGTTGATAAAAACTCTTCTTTTTTTCCTTGACTGGTTGGATCAGTTACAAGTATTTGTTGTACTTGTTTCTAGATAAGATGTATACATATTTCAATTGTTTCACAGGTTGGACCATTTAAGTGATTTTGGTTCACTCTTTCTCATAACTTTGATGTATACATATTTCAATTGTTGAATTTTGCTATTCTAACTCCCATTAGTGAAGGTAGTAACTATCGCCCCCTTTATAAGGCAATATCGCCTTTTCAGTCACGAAGGCGGGAACTTTAGCATTCATTGGTCATATTGGATGCAAGCCAATGGAATTAAGACATGCGTGCCACCTCATACCAGCAACAAGTTGACCGTCAAACCTTACTTTAACTACTTTTCACCATTGTCATACCCCAATTTTGTCCGGCTTAGGTCAAAACCCTAATTTTCCACAAAAAAATAAATAAATTGAAGAGCGAAGAGCCTTATGCACTGCATTTCGGATCCTAGAAGGCATTCCAAGGTTCTTGAAATCATTTGTAGGGTTGAAACGCATTTTTCGGGCAAATTAGGGTTTTAGCGTCAAAAAGGGTATTTTGGTCAATTGTAACGGTTTTTTTTCAAAAAGGCTCAAAAAATATGTATAATTAAAAATATGAAATCTGAAATCAAAAATGAAAAATGAATAATAAAATAATATTGGATGTTTATTGTATTTTTAGAATTAGGGCTAATTCCTTTTAGGTGCTTTTTGCTTTTATCCATTTTTGGCTAAAGTAAGCACTAGTTTTGCAAGCAAACTACCTCCCTCACTCCATCCTCATGCTCCACACCACCCCTCACTTCAGCCCCCATCAAGTGCACATCACAAAAGCCTTTCATCATGACAAGCACACCTTTGAACCCAATAACATTCAATACACAACATGTTTTTACCTTCCTTCTCTCTACACCACAAAATACACACTAATTCCTTTACTTCCCTCACACAACCCTTAACCCATGAGAGCTTGAGGCTACTCTCATTCAGACCCTAGCACACAATACTCTCCTCTCCTCTCTCTCAAAAAACGAAAACCCTCTCCTCCATCTTCCCTACACAATTTCTTCAACCATAAAATAAAAAAGCTTGATAATCCTTCATCATTTTTCAATAACTCTCCTTCCAAGCTTCCATAATCATCCAAGTTTCATCAAAATTCACCCAAGGAAGAGGATTTGCGTGAGGATCTAGATTGTTGGAGGTGTTCTTCAAGTGTTCTTGCTCCTATTTTACATCTTTATTCCTTTTCTAGTTATTTCTTGAGGTAAGCATATTATCTCTTGCATTTTAATTATTAACATGTAAATCTTTCTTCTACTCCTCTTTCCTTTCTCAAAAGGCTTAGAGGACTTGTTTCCAACATTATGACAAGGACATTGGGAGCCTTGGGTGTTGGCAATGAGTCCTTGGCCTTGAGGGGAATTTTCTTGTGTTTTAACCATGTAGTTTGTATTTTCACACTCATTTTCTCACTTTTCCATAAATAGAGGGCTTTCACATATTATATGCATCTTCTTGTTCATATCATAACTTGCAAGTTGAATTTTGGCTTGATTTATGGGTGTAGGGGTTTCGGTTTTGAGCCTTAGAATTTAGGGTTTTTGTTGCTTTCTTTTCACTCCTTGATTTATGTAAATAAAATGCATGATGTGCTTGATTTGCATGATTTGTTCTATGTGTTGATTATGAGTTTTGGCATGAAAAATTTGGTGTTTATGCTCATATAGGGGTTCGGCCATAGAGCCCATTTTTGTGCATAGTTTAGTGCTCAAAATGTGTTGTTTGATCTTGTGTAGATAAGTGTAATTGTGTTAGTGTGTTTTTGACTTTTAACCACCTTTTTACATTTTTACTTTACCATTTCATTAAGTAATTACCATTCACCTTTTTACATTTTTACTTTACAATTTCATTAAGTAATTACCATTTACTTTTTTTTACATTTTTACTTTACCCTTTCATTAAGTAAATACCATTTGCCTCATGCATTTTTACTTTACCATTCACTAACTTTTTACTAAAAGTTTTACTACTTGTCAATTTGCAAAAATACCCAAAACATTTTCACACTTTGCATTTCATCACTTGTGTGACACATTCTTATGTTTGCACATTAATACTTGCATACTTTCATATGCTTACATGTTCATGCATTCATATATGCTTATGCCTCTTGCATTCTCATACTCTCTTACATGTTCATGCATCCATTAATATCATGTCTTGCATTCATTATCATATGATCATGCATTCATTAACATGATATCTCGCATTCATTTTCACATGTTCATTCACCTAACCTAGAATACTCTATGCCTATGATTAATTGTATTTCTTTGTTCTTGATGCCATTTGAATGTCTCGACTTAATTGTGCACAAACCCTTTTGCAGAATCATGTGCCCTTATAAGACTACCAACATGTGTAGCATAGAGGTATATGTGCCCCTCTTGAGATTGCTCCCAACTTGTGTAGCAATTCCCTCTCACACACACACAATTACTTTGAGAACTTTGTTTTGCATCTTTAATAATTGAATCCTTTGATTGTATGGGCATGTTTAATCTTGGTTAATGAGTGATATGTTCATGTTTGCTTGAGTATTATTCATTCATTTGCATTTGGTTATGGATTTAGAATTGACTTGAAATGTTCTACTCCTTTTCTAAAACCCATTTCCTAAAATCATTTCAAAACAAAAAGAAACTTTCACTTTCAAAACAAAAATAAATCAATTGTCATTAAGCACCAATCGCGCCGTTGCCGATTAGGTCGTTAATGATGATGTTGTTTTCAAAAGGAGTTAGTAGCGAGACCATTCTAACCGTTGTTGTTCGGTCTTCGCAAAAGCTCTATCCCATTTTCGAAAACTTATTCATTTCTTAAAAATAAATCAATTGTCATTAAACACCAATCGCGCCGTTGCCGATTAGGTCATTAATGATGATTTCATTTTCAAAAGAGTTAGTAGTGAGACCATTCTAACCGTTGTTGTTCGGTCTTCGCGAAAGCTCAATACCTTTTCAAAACCAAAGAGCGAGAACTACGTAGCTTTGATCCCTCTTCCAGTGAGGGTACGTAGGAGCGGGTCACAGCCCGTCAAGCACCCTTTTAAAAAATCTTTGTTTTGTTCCGCTTTTCAAAGATACCAAAAATATTCTTCTTCCCCCCGTTTTCAATAAAACAATTTCTCAAATGAAATAAAAAGAAAAGGAAAGAAAAGAAAAGAAGTAGAACAAACCGCTTTCAAACTCAAACTTTTGTCCAAACCACACATCAAGTTAATGGTTCCCTTTCGGTAGAAAGGAGGTGCGGGGTGCTAATCCCTTCCCCGTACCTAACCGACCCCCGAACCTACATCTCTAGTTTTCAAAAGACTATCCGCCTTGTTTAAAAGACCTTTTTTCAATGTTTTGGTCTTAAAATTAAAATATTGGTGGCGGCTCCAAACTTTTTCCACGTTGTCAAACGAAAAGTCCCAAACCGGATTTTTCGGGCGCAACAGCTGGCGACTCCGCTGGGGACTTTTCTTTTTTAAGTGGGTCAAGCCTAACTAATTAAGATGTGTGGTTTAATGTATTGTTGATTTGACTGATACCTTGTTTGCCTTCATTCTTTTTCCTTTCTTTCTTATCATTAATTGTAGGCATACGCATTTGTCTTCTTCTATGTTTGTTCCCTATCTCCCTTTCTTTTATTGCTTATGCTCATGCATTTCTCCCCAATTCTATCCGGATCCCCCCTTCTTGGCTCCCTTTCTTGAGGTAAGCAATGTACCTGATTGTTGTTGAAACCCCAGGCTAGCTTATTTGATATTGAACCCTAGTGTAGACGACATGTTGTTACCTTACTTTTTCTGGACTGTTCTGGCGTCTCACTTGCAGGTGGGGTAATATGTGTCGGGTAGTTTTAAATGGTACGCCCTTACCACACACACTCACACCCTTATGATTATGTGCTTTGAGAGAGGCCTAAAACCCAAGGTCTGACAAGACTTAGGGGAGTGGAAACGAGTAGTGACTGGCAATTGGACTGTTGTCCTTCCGACTCTCACGAAAGTTTCAGCCAGAGTATGCTCTTTCATGATGCCTCACACCAGATGGCGTTCCATTGTTGTGGGTGCTACTGTGAAAGAGAATTAGCTTTGGTAACCTGGTGAGGAAGTGACTAGAACCCACATAGGAGGAACATTTGAGTTGTCCTAGAACTTAGGTCCCCACCTTCGTAGGACACAAGGGGCATACCAAATTGTGTGTTGCATCGTAATATAGACATGTTTTCAAAAAATAGCAGGAGGTTTTTCAAATAAAAAGTAGAGAAAGAGCTGCCGTTGTAGCCTTTCTTCTGCCGGTCCGTACGAAGTGACATATGGCCCACTCTTTTCAAAAAAAGAAAGAACGAGCTGCCGTTGTAGCCTTTCTCTTACTAGGGCCATATGAAACCACGTATAGCCCGCATTTTTCAAAAAAAAACAAAAAGAAGTATCTTGCATCCTGCATCATTGCATCATTACATCATTGCGTCATTTGCATTAAATAAAGTTCCCATTTTGAAAAGAATCATTCACCTTGCATTCCCTTTCATTACATAAAGATAAAACAAAAAACAATTATCATCTGCATAGCATAAGCATTTCATTTATAATCATGCAAAAAATCTTCGTCAAGTTCATCCAAGACGAGGCATTCATACATAAGCATTATTTCAAAAAAGACACGGTTGAACTACGTACGCTTTGATCCTCATCACAGTGAGGATACGTAGGAGCGGGTCCGCCCCGTCAAGCATAACAAATGAAAAAAGCCATTTTGAAAAAGCATCATTCTTGCATTCAAAAATGCATTGAAATTTTGTATTCCATCTTGCACTAAAAAAAAACAATTTTTATTTTTATTTTTTTTTATTTTTTTAGAATAAGTACACTTCTCAAGTGGTCATTTTTCCATGCATTTGCATATCATGATCTGTACAATAAAGGTTTTGATGAGAGACGAGACGGTTTTGCAAAATAGTCATTCCCCAAAAAAAAAAAAAAAAACTCAAGGTGTTCCAAAGTACCCAGTTCTCGAGTCAGCAGCTCATTCACATAACTTCAAAATTTTTGCATCTCATCCATCCCATGATAAAAGATTAAAATTGTTCATAAATTTTTTCTATCATGTGAAGCATTCTTCTAGGCATGCATGCCATGTGCAGTCGCCCCTGTCCGTGTCCGTCAGTTTCCCTGCTTTATCATCATTCTCCGTCCTAGTCTAGCCCCGCCCGTAAAGCCTAAAGTGTCGCATGCATTTGTTCAGTCATTCGTTCTTGCGCTTATGTTGTGTGCCCTGTTATCTCTAGAAAGAGGCCAACTGGTTTGCCGATATCCGCTTCAGACTCAAGATTCATGGCGACCAATCAAGGAAACCTAGTGATTGAGAATCCCGGCAATTCAGGTCTAGATAATCCGATTATGGAAGTCCTCAAGCAGCTAGTCCAAGGGAATCAGGCATTAGTCCAAGAGAATCAGGCGTTAAATAATAAAGTCAGGGTGATAGAAATGCAGATGGATGCGATAAGAATGCAGATGACTGAAATGATGGGCACCCTGTAAGCTTTGAAAAACGGGACCACTACCGAAGGTACTGCTGTTGTAAACCCAGGTGGGGCCGCAACCATCCTTCCTACCTCGGGACCCGCTGAAGCTGTGACTGCTATTCCCCATCCGGGATCTGGGGTTAATTATCCTGCTCATGCCCTGGGAGGTGCTGATCCACATGAGGTTTCTCTTTTCAATATGGATAGTGATCCTCAAGGTCACCTATTTGAGAACTCTCAACCCAGAGATCAGTTGCATGAGTTGGAAAAGCGCTTAAAAGCCATAGAGGATTCAAAGACCAAAGCTAAAGACGTCCGTGATCTATGTCTTGTTCCAGACTTGGTTATTCCCCCAAAGATGAAGGTGCCAGTCTTTGACCAATATTGTGGTACCAGCTGCCCAAATAGACACGTAACCATGTACGCCCGAAGGATGACCGCATACAATCACGACGACAAACTGCTCATCCACTACTTCCAGTACAGCCTAACTGGGGCATCTCTGGATTGGTACATGCAGTTGCAGCCTTCCGACATCCACAGTTGGAAGGACCTTTCTGAAGCTTTCTTAAAGGAGTACGAATACAACAAAAACGTGGCTCCAGATCGGATTCAGCTGCAGTATATGAGCAAGAAAGATCATGAGTCCTTTAAGGAATATGCTCAAAGATGGAGGAGCATAGCTGCTCAGGTGAAGCCACCATTGACTGAAAAGGAGATGGTGTACATGTTTATGGAGACTCTCCCAGCTGTTTTCTATGAACGTCTGGTTGGAAGTGGGTCCTCAAGCTTCTCAGATGTGATCAAAGTAGGGGCAAGACTTGAAGTCGGGATGAAGAGAGGAAGAATCCCCCGCAATCCTACTGGCGCCGACAATGCTAGTGATTTGCCTGCAAGGAAAAATGGAGAAATCAATGCTATAGTGGGACAAGGAAAGTCACGTCAGTACGACCCCATTCCTGTGTCGTACACTGATTTGTGCAGCTATCTAATCAACCATAGGTTGATCTCTCCTCGTGGGATGAAGCCAGTCCAACCTCCATTCCCAAGAAGGTATAATGCAAAGGCTACCTGTGAATTCCATTCTGGGGCAATTGGTCACTCTACTGAGAACTGTCATCCTTTGAAGCAGTCGGTTCAGGATCTTATTGATACAAAACAGTTGACCTTTGATGAGGGAGGTGAAGGACTAAACCCTTTGAGATCAGGGCTGTCAGGCCGGGATGGCAGTAGTTGAAGAGGATCGAGGTGTTGATCGTCAAGCATTTGTGTCTTCATCATGCATTTTCACGTAGTTTTCAGTTCAAAGCAAATTTTATGTAATGCAATCCTCTGGCTCTGCCCAAGGCCTTAGAATATTTCAATAAGGGCACATGTTTCCTTGTCAGCATCGTCATCTATAAAAGTTACCCTTTTCAGTCACTTTTGTTCAAGATCGTCATTGCCCTGTTTTATCATAAGTCCATCAGTGCATATTTGACTTTTAGTTCAGTCTAACGCTTTAAGTCCTCCATGCTGGGGCAAGACTGTGATCACTAATTTTCCTTGTTAATATCATATTCCTTCAGTGCAAGTCTTTCAAAAGATAATAATAAACAAGAAAATAAGCTCGCTAGGTGGAAAACCCGCAAAGGGCGGCCTAGGCAGAAAAAAGCGCCCGATGGAATGAAAACCCGCAAAGGGCGGTCCAGGCAAAAGTTAGGGCATAAAAAAAGAGAAAAAATGCAAAGAAAGGAGCAAACACATATAGATAGATGAACCGTTATCTTGTTTTACAAAAATAAATAAGCCATCGGGATTTGAGATGAAGTGTGGCCACCTCCCTATACCCTCAAGAACCCAAAATCCCAGAAAGTCCCTTTCCTACCTACCTTAAGCCAAGAAAAACCAAACTCAAAAATATACCCTCTAATCACCCTAGACAAGGATCACTTCAAATATCAAAAACAAAAATAGTGCATCAGCTCACTCGACTCAAAAGCAAAGAAAGAAGAAAAGTCCGAAAAATGAAACAAATGAGTCAAAAAAAAAAATCAAAAAGACAAAAAATAATAAGTTGTGAGCTGATACGTGTTGCCACAAAGCACAAGAGACCCTTGTCTCGATAAATCTTCCAACACCTGGTTCCATAAACCTTCAAACACTTCCTTTGGCCCCAACACCAAACCCCTCAGCCATTCTACCATGAGACACAAATTTGCCTTAACAAAGCCCAAATAAGCCCAATAACCATCTCCCTCATAGACCGTTAACCGTCAACCAACGCCGAACAAAACTCATCCTCCCATTAGCCTCAAACACTTCATTAAGCATAACTATCCTTCCTCCACAAAACACCACAATCCTGAAAAGTCCATTCCGATCAATGACCGATTGCTTTTGTTCTCTCAGATTCTAATCTTAGGACGAACAAGCTTATCTATGTACAATGTGTTTGCTCAAAAGAAAAAACAAACGATCAGAAAAAAGAAAGCTGATCAAGAAAGAATAAACCCTCAGAAAAAAAAAGAGAACTGAGGAAACAAAAACGAACAGTCAGAAAAAAGAAAGCTGACAAAATAAAAAAAAGAGGGACTTGCACTCCAAAACACACTCAAGTTGCATTAAAACAAGGTTTAGTGATCACCAAGTAAGATTTCTTTCATGCCAAAAGTTGAGACATTCACAGAGAACCAAAGATTTGCACTGAGAACACCACTCAGATCTAAAAGTTGGGGTATTCTCTTCATAACCTGCCCACCCTAGTCCGGGGAGAGTCTGTTCAGTGTCCATCCATGGCCATTCATCCTTTCACCCGGTGTCAGCCATGGCACTAGTTCCTGCGTATTTGCTCTTTCACTCCGCTTCCTTTCACACTCCGGACAGGGGCAAGTCATTCATTCACAGTCGCCGAAGGCCCGAATTGGGGGCAGTCTGGCATTCATCCTAAACACTCACCTGGCGTCTGCATGTTCATGTGTGTTCACTTGGCAATGTTTCATAGAGAAAGCACAAGATTGTTATTGAAGGTTCAGTTATCATGGAATGGAGGAAAACATAAATGGGTTTGCTTGTAAATAATAACCTTGAGAACACCGCGGTTTAAATCAAAACTAGTTTTTCCAAAGAAAAAGGATGATCAAATTCACCCCCACTTTTGCATCCAAAGTCTCGCGTCTCATCCTTATGAAAGTATTCACAAAAAAAAAGTATTTGAATACCCCAAAAAATTTGGCATATCATGCATCAAAATACTGCATTTGCATCCTCACATAGCAAAAAGAAAAATAGGAAAAATTCTTTAACCAGCCATCTCAGCACATTAGGGGGTCGCCTAAAGTTGGCCGCTTGTAGGGCTTTAGTGCTCGCCTTAACCCTTAGGGATTAGGTTGTTATCTTGTAGGGCTTTAGTGCTCGCCTTAACCCTTAGGGATTAGGTTGTTATCTTGTAGGGCTTCGGTGCTCGCCCGGATCCTTAGGGATTAGGTTGTTGTCTTGTAGGGATTCAGTGCTCGCCTGGATCCTTAGGGATTAGGTTGTTATCTTGTAGGGCTTCAGTGCTCGCCTGGATCCTTAGGGATTAGGTTGTTATCTTGTAGGGCTTCAGTGCTCGCCTGGATCCTTAGGGATTAGGTTGTTATCTTGTAGGGCTTCAGTGCTCGCCTGGATCCTTAGGGATTAGGTTGTTATCTTGTAGGGCTTCGGTGCTCGCCTGGACCCTTAGGGATTAGGTTGTTATCTTGTAGGGTTTTAGTGCTCGCCTGGATCCTCAGGGATTAGGTTGTTATCTTGTAGGGCTTTGGTGCTCACCTTAATCCTTGGGGATTAGGATGTTTACCTTGTAGGCACTTGAAGTGTTGATCCTTAACCAAAATAAAAAGGAAGAAAATCAAAAATAGCATCTCATAGCATCCATCATTCCATTGAAATCATCACATCACATACACTTTGCATAACATACATTCACACTCCATTTACATAGATATCTGCATTCCATAGAAAAAAAAGAGCAAATAAGAAAGGAGAGAAGAAAATCACAGAAGACGGAACATAAAAGAACACAACATTTTCACATCATTCATCATTCTCATATCATCCATACCAGTCATCACTCCATGGCATCAAACAGTACATTACGCCTTCAAATTCGCATCTCAGAAGAGCGAAAGAATAACAAAAGGAAAAGAAGAGAAAAATCAAACAGAAAAGGCATCCCACCAAAGTCAATCATTGCATTCATGTGCACCCCAAACATCCAAGTGCACGCATTTCATGCACCATCCAAGAGAAAAGTTACTTCGGACCAGAGAATCCCAAAAATCTCATTTTTAGAAAATCATCAACCCCGAGTTAGTAAACTCCATCAACCCTGAGTTAGTAAACTCCCTCAACACAGAGTTAGTGAACTCCCACAGAGTTAGTGAACTCCCACCGAGTTAGTGAACTCCTTCCACAGATCACAACATTGTGTACGAGCACGCAATGGATCCATCAGACTTCGTCAAGTCCTTCGGATTAGTTGTGTCAGCCTAAGGCATAGCGTAAATCCATTGATCAAATCAGTTCCGGACCTGATGTTGATCGGTCGCTCGAAAAGGCCACCCCCCCAGAGCTCGGACTCGACAAGAGTCCGTTAAAAGGTTTTAGGCAGCCTCCGAATTCCCAATTTACCGCTTTCTGCACGCCAAGTGCCCGTTTTACTTTTCTGTATGCACGCAAGTGCCCATTTTACCTTTTCTGTCAGCACGTTAGTGTTCATTTACTGTTTTCGTATCGACACGAAAGTGTCTATCTTTCCAAAAAAAGAGGGAGAAAATTCGGGTTTCTCCAAATGGACAAAATTGGTATAATTTCTGAATTCTTTATTTCTATTTTACCTTCGAAATATGTCTCGCGCAATTCATATTTCTTGGTAAAATCCAAATAAAGAGGGGCAGCTGTCATACCCCAATTTTGTCCGGCTTAGGTCAAAACCCTAATTTTCCACAAAAAAATAAATAAATTGAAGAGCGAAGAGCCTTATGCACTGCATTTCGGATCCTAGAAGGCATTCCAAGGTTCTTGAAATCATTTGTAGGGTTGAAACACATTTTTCGGGTAAATTAGGGTTTTAGCGTCAAAAAGGGTATTTTGGTCAATTGTAACGGTTTTTTTTCAAAAAGGCTCAAAAAATATGTATAATTAAAAATATGAAATCTGAAATCAAAAATGAAAAATGAATAATAAAATAATATTGGATGTTTATTGTATTTTTAGAATTAGGGCTAATTCCTTTTAGGTGCTTTTTGCTTTTATCCATTTTTGGCTAAAGTAAGCACTAGTTTTGCAAGCAAACTACCTCCCTCACTCCATCCTCATGCTCCACACCACCCCTCACTTCAGCCCCCATCAAGTGCACATCACAAAAGCCTTTCATCATGACAAGCACACCTTTGAACCCAATAACATTCAATACACAACATGTTTTTACCTTCCTTCTCTCTACACCACAAAATACACACTAATTCCTTTACTTCCCTCACACAACCCTTAACCCATGAGAGCTTGAGGCTACTCTCATTCAGACCCTAGCACACAATACTCTCCTCTCCTCTCTCTCAAAAAACGAAAACCCTTTCCTCCATCTTCCCTACACAATTTCTTCAACCATAAAATAAAAAAGCTTGATAATCCTTCATCATTTTTCAATAACTCTCCTTCCAAGCTTCCATAATCATCCAAGTTTCATCAAAATCCACCCAAGGAAGAGGATTTGCGTGAGGATCTAGATTGTTGGAGGTGTTCTTCAAGTGTTCTTGCTCCTATTTTACATCTTTATTCCTTTTCTAGTTATTTCTTGAGGTAAGCATATTATCTCTTGCATTTTAATTATTAACATGTAAATCTTTCTTCTACTCCTCTTTCCTTTCTCAAAAGGCTTAGAGGACTTGTTTCCAACATTATGACAAGGACATTGGGAGCCTTGGGTGTTGGCAATGAGTCCTTGGCCTTGAGGGGAATTTTCTTGTGTTTTAACCATGTAGTTTGTATTTTCACACTCATTTTCTCACTTTTCCATAAATAGAGGGCTTTCACATATTATATGCATCTTCTTGTTCATATCATAACTTGCAAGTTGAATTTTGGCTTGATTTATGGGTGTAGGGGTTTCGGTTTTGAGCCTTAGAATTTAGGGTTTTTGTTGCTTTCTTTTCACTCCTTGATTTATGTAAATAAAATGCATGATGTGCTTGATTTGCATGATTTGTTCTATGTGTTGATTATGAGTTTTGGCATGAAAAATTTGGTGTTTATGCTCATATAGGGGTTCGGCCATAGAGCCCATTTTTGTGCATAGTTTAGTGCTCAAAATGTGTTGTTTGATCTTGTGTAGATAAGTGTAATTGTGTTAGTGTGTTTTTGACTTTTAACCACCTTTTTACATTTTTACTTTACCATTTCATTAAGTAATTACCATTCACCTTTTTACATTTTTACTTTACAATTTCATTAAGTAATTACCATTTACTTTTTTTTACATTTTTACTTTACCCTTTCATTAAGTAAATACCATTTGCCTCATGCATTTTTACTTTACCATTCACTAACTTTTTACTAAAAGTTTTACTACTTGTCAATTTGCAAAAATACCCAAAACATTTTCACACTTTGCATTTCATCACTTGTGTGACACATTCTTATGTTTGCACATTAATACTTGCATACTTTCATATGCTTACATGTTCATGCATTCATATATGCTTATGCCTCTTGCATTCTCATACTCTCTTACATGTTCATGCATCCATTAATATCATGTCTTGCATTCATTATCATATGATCATGCATTCATTAACATGATATCTCGCATTCATTTTCACATGTTCATTCACCTAACCTAGAATACTCTATGCCTATGATTAATTGTATTTCTTTGTTCTTGATGCCATTTGAATGTCTCGACTTAATTGTGCACAAACCCTTTTGCACAATCATGTGCCCTTATAAGACTACCAACATGTGTAGCATAGAGGTATATGTGCCCCTCTTGAGATTGCTCCCAACTTGTGTAGCAATTCCCTCTCACACACACACAATTACTTTGAGAACTTTGTTTTGCATCTTTAATAATTGAATCCTTTGATTGTATGGGCATGTTTAATCTTGGTTAATGAGTGATATGTTCATGTTTGCTTGAGTATTATTCATTCATTTGCATTTGGTTATGGATTTAGAATTGACTTGAAATGTTCTACTCCTTTTCTAAAACCCATTTCCTAAAATCATTTCAAAACAAAAAGAAACTTTCACTTTCAAAACAAAAATTAATCAATTGTCATTAAGCACCAATCGCGCCGTTGCCGATTAGGTCGTTAATGATGATGTTGTTTTCAAAAGGAGTTAGTAGCGAGACCATTCTAACCGTTGTTGTTCGGTCTTCGAAAAAGCTCTATCCCATTTTCGAAAACTTATTCATTTCTTAAAAATAAATCAATTGTCATTAAACACCAATCGCGCCGTTGCCGATTAGGTCATTAATGATGATTTCATTTTCAAAAGAGTTAGTAGTGAGACCATTCTAACCGTTGTTGTTCGGTCTTCGCGAAAGCTCAATACCTTTTCAAAACCAAAGAGCGAGAACTACGTAGCTTTGATCCCTCTTCCAGTGAGGGTACGTAGGAGCGGGTCACAGCCCGTCAAGCACCCTTTTAAAAAATCTTTGTTTTGTTCCGCTTTTCAAAGATACCAAAAATATTCTTCTTCCCCCCGTTTTCAATAAAACAATTTCTCAAATGAAATAAAAAGAAAAGGAAAGAAAAGAAAAGAAGTAGAACAAACCGCTTTCAAACTCAAACTTTTGTCCAAACCACACATCAAGTTAATGGTTCCCTTTCGGTAGAAAGGAGGTGCGGGGTGCTAATCCCTTCCCCGTACCTAACCGACCCCCGAACCTACATCTCTAGTTTTCAAAAGACTATCCGCCTTGTTTAAAAGACCTTTTTTCAATGTTTTGGTCTTAAAATTAAAATATTGGTGGCGGCTCCAAACTTTTTCCACGTTGTCAAACGAAAAGTCCCAAACCGGATTTTTCGGGCGCAACAACCATTTGTCTTCCGTCAAACCTTTCTCTCACTCTTTCTTCATTTTCCTCTCAATCCCTCTCTGTAGCTCTCTCTCTCGCTCTCGCTCTCCATGTCTCACTCACTGTTTTCCCTCTGTCAGTCCTCTTCTCACTCTCTACTGGCCGTAGAAATCCACACCACCGTCACCTAACCTCACGCCACCCACCCCCACCACAAGCTCTCTCTCTCTCTCTCTCTCTCTCTCTCTCTCTCTCTCTCTCTCTCCGCCGTCCCTCCTTCCTCCTTCTCGATTTGTTCCTCTCTCTCCTTCCCCCTCATCGCGAGGGTATCCCGAACCATGTCAACGATTTCATCGAAAATGATCCATTCCATAGGGATCCGGATATAGACCTTGATAACCATATCCTTGCTCATAATGATCGTAATGCAAATATCAAAGCTGGCTAGAATGAAATTTCAACAACCGGTGCATCCTTAGGTTGATTCAGAATGAGATGATGATGATTTCAACTCCAAGTAAACGTAACATATACAGCTCCAACCAAAGCAACAATTGTCTGTGTTTTTTTTTTGGTAATGGATTTCATACTTGAGTTTCACAGGAGTAAAATCCGGCTGTTGCAATAAAACTTAAATACGTAAATCATGTGTTATCCATTATGTTCAACAAACTCAGGTGGCTTATCTTATATTTGTATCCTCGTGCAGAGCACGGGCGCAAGATCTAGTTATTCTATATGGAGACAGGTTTTGTTGGCTAAGGGAGGAGGGTGTAACACCCCGATAAATTCTATCATATAGAATTACCGAAATGCACTAAATGGCATACATCAGAGTAACTTCCTGTTATTGAAATATTGAACACATCTAAAACTTTTGATAATACATACTAATGGTTTTCAGAACCTCATCAATTTCCTGAAAATGCTTAAGTTTCAAAACTTAAGACTTATACACAATCCTGGTGTTCAATACTCAAAACATAAAGTAGCGGAAACGATTTTACAACTTAAACATCGAAAGTTATACAATCGGAACATAGAAACAATAAATGGGACAAAGGTCTAAAACATGAAACTAGGTCTTCAATGACTCCAAGAGTCACACCAGCTAACCGTGCTTTGTCGCCTTTGCTTTCCCCTGTTTCTCTGTAAAAACCACAAATATGAAGGGTGAGATAAACATTATCTCAGAGAGTCCTATCGAGACCCCTTACTAACTCTAGCGGTTCATTATGCCTTGCTTTGAACTCGTGGTCCTAAAAAGCAACCACGTGGAAATATATTAAGTTCCTGTAACCTTTATGCTCATGGCCCTCCTAAGCGACACATGAAGCATACAATCTTGTGTTCCATGTTTTTAGCATAACACATCAGTCTACCTATTTTATAGGTACTTCTTTGACTTTGGTGAACCCATCCCGCTATTTCTAGTGGGGGAAACATTCTTGAGTCTAGGTTTTGGGGCTCATGACTTCCCCTCCCCTAGTATGCTAACCTCTAAGGGTCGTCACCCTTTTTCCTCTTGTATTTATTATACATTATCAATCCATGTACCCGCAATGGGCTGTTAGTCATATCAGTCGAGTACCATGTATAATATCAGTCAAGTACCGTGTATAATTATTGACATAAGTTCTCTCGCGTTATCTAAGTACGGTTTTCCATTTCTTTCATAATACACAAGTTTTCTATCGAACATGTTCATTCTAATGCCATCGGCATCTTTACATTGTTGGGGAACCTTGGGGAATGGATTAGAAGAGGATTGGAATCATTTGGAATGGATAAAAAGGTACTTTGAATTTGAAGGTCAGAAAGTCTCACACGACCCGTGCGTGTAGGCGCACGACCCGTGCGTTGTTGAACAATTTGTAGAAGATTTCCAGAAAGATACGCACGACCCGTGCGACTAAGCGCACGATCCGGGCGTTATCCAACAAAATTGTAGAAAGTTCCAGAAACATACGCACGACCCGTGCGACTAGGCGCACGATCCGTGCGTGTATAAAAATCCAGTTCTTGTAGTATCAAATGGGGGCGCACGACCCGTGCTCGTACGCACACGATCCGTGCGTCTCTATCAGTTTTCCAGAAAACAGACTTTTCATGAGTTTTTCCATTCCGTTCCGATTCCAAAATCCCTTCCGATCGAGACCCAAACTTAAACACGCATTAAAACAGTATTTTATATCAACCTAAATCAAATAACCCCCAAACAATCAATCATCAATTTATGATTTAAAACACAATCCTCTTTGAGAAAACGGTTTTTAATAAGTTTCCTTTCGATAACAGATGTGTGTGACCATAGTTTTCGAAAATAAAACTCAGAACGCAAACACATTCCCTAAGCGAGTTATAGAAGTCACCTATTTGCGATGAAAATCGCACAACCCCGAATTCACTACTGTCACGAACAAAAGAACTACACGAACGGTCTCCGACTTCGCTCCTAGTGCCACCGAAACTGAATAATCGAACCCAGCTTCATCCCCTTCGAATCCAGCTACTCAATCTTTGTTCTAACAATCTGTATGGAGCTCTATTGCTGAGTATTAACCTTCAGTTGCAACATGCAACAGCTGTTCCACACACTTAGAGTTTGAGGTTCTTTAATGGTGTTTGGGGAATGGGTGGGTTGCTGTAAACTGAAGTGGTATCAAAATGTAGAGGGAGAAGAAAGAAGAACAGTGGTGGGTTCAGATCTCACATGCACCAAGTTTCCATGGAACTCTCTCTCTTCAAAACCCTCTCTCTCTCTCTCGCGATCTCTCCTCTTTCTTTCTAACTCCTCACTTCAGTTTTTTTTTTTCTGAAACTCCACAATTAAAAGGGGTAAGGAGGACTTGGGGTCAGCTGGTCACTTAGGCTAGGGAATTTATCCAAATACCCCTTAGCTACTAATTCTATTCTTTGAGACATCTTATTACCTATGAAGCTTAACTTAACTCATTTTAACTTAGAATTTAGGCACATTACTCCTAACACTTAATCAAACAATTATTCACTTATTAAACATAATTATTCGAATATTATAGTAAATATATATAACCTCTCGCTAATTTTCAATAATTGAAATTAGCTAATTAGGGGATGTTACAATCACCCCAACTTTTAAAATTTTGTCCTCAAAATTGACAAAACGTACCTCACTCGAACAGGTAGGGATATTTCACCCGCATGCTCTCCTCTACTTCCCATGTCGCTTCGTTAGGTGACGCACCGTCCCAAAGCACCTTGACAATAGGAATTGATCTCGTCCGAAGCGTCTTCTCACCACGTTCGATGATCCTAATTAGGGTAGGCTGATAAGATAAATCCGGTCTGATGTCGATCGCTTCATAACTTAATGGTTGATTTGGATCATGAATATATTTCCTTAGCTGAGATACATGAAACACATCTTGTAATCTGGACAATTCTGGAGGTAATGCAATGCGATACGCTACCGGCCCAACTCGCTCGACAATCTGGAAAGGTCCGACATACCGAGGACTGAGCTTCTTCGCTCGCAAAGAAATACCAGTCCCGATGGTTGGAGAAAGTTTCAAAAAGACATGGTCTCCTTCTTTGAATTCTAACGGCCTTCTTCTCTTATCCGCATAACTCTTTTGTCGACTCTGCGCGGCTTTCATCCTTTCTCTTATTTGACGGATCTTCTCCGTAGTCTCACGGACCAAATCCGGTCCCAACAATCTCGGCTCACCTACATCCCACCAACACAATGGTGTTCTGCACTTCCTTCTATACAATGCTTCATATGGAGCCATTCCGATACTAGAATGGTAACTGTTGTTGTATGAAAACTCCACCAATGGAAGATGATCCTCCCATCTTCCTCCACTATCGAGTACACAAGCCCTCAGCATATCCTCCAATGTCTGGATTGTTCTCTCAGTCTGTGGATGGTAAGCGGTGCTAACACATACTGTCGTTCCCAACGCCATATTCAATGCTCTCCAAAATTGAGATGTGAACTTGGGATCTCGATCACAGATGATACTTGTAGGGATTCCATGCAATTTAACAATATTCTTAAGATACTCATCTGCTAACCTAGCAACCTTGTGAGTAGAACGCACTGGAATAAAATGAGCGGACTTGGTCAGGCGATCCACCACTACCCAAATAGAATCATTTCCGGCTTGGGACCATGGCAATCCCATGACAAAATCCATAGATATGCTTTCCCATTTCCATTCAGGTACTTTCAACGGCTGTAACTGGCCACCTGGCTTCTGGTGCTCTATCTTAACCTTTTGACAAGTCAAGCATCGAGACACAAACTCTGCAATATCCACTTTCATACCCGGCCACCAGTACAGTTGCTTCAAATCTCGATACATCTTGGTAGACCCAGGATGTATTGAGAACTGACTCTTATGAGCCTCCTCTAAAACCTGCCTCTTCACATCCTCATCATTCGGCACACAGATTCTTCCATCAAAACAAATTACACCATCACCGTCTTCGGTGTAACTCGGCAATCTTTTCTGCGCTTGCAGCTCTACATCACTTTCTTGGGCTGAGCGAATTAGATCTCTCAAGGGACTTGAAATCCGAATGTGACTCAACACCAACCTGTTCCTTCTTGACTTCACTCTCAAATTAAGGTCTCTAAACGATTCCAACAAAGACATCTCGTGCATCATCAACTCTGCAGTGTGGATAGACTTTCTACTTAAAGCAACGGCCACAACATTAGCCTTACCAGGATGGTACTTCAATTCAAAATCATAATCCTTCAGGAATTCCACCCATCTCCTCTGTCTGTTGTTCAGCTCCTTTTGGTCAAACAAATACTTAAGGCTCTTGTGGTCACTAAAGACTTCTAAACGAGACCCATACAGGTAATGTCTCCAAATCTTTAGGGCAAACACAATCGCCGCCAACTCTAAATCATGAGTTGGGTAATTCTCTTCATGCGGTTTCAACTGTCTGGAGGCATAAGCAACTACTTGTTTATTCTGCATTAGGACACATCCCAAACCCTTACCAGAGGCGTCGCAATAGATTTGGAATCCTACGGACGGATCTGGAAGAATCAGGATAGGTGCAGAAGTCAAACGATCCTTCAATTCCGCAAAACAATTACTACAGTCTGAGTCCCAAACAAACGGCTGACCCTTGCGAGTTAACCGAGTGAATGGAAGAACCAGCTGGGAGAATCCTTGAATGAACCTTCGATAATACCCAGCTAATCCCAAGAAACTTCTTACCTCAGTAGCCGTAGACGGTTGTTCCCAGTCTACCACAGCTTCAATCTTACTGGGTCCACTGCAACACCTTCCTGAGATATCACATGACTCAGAAACTTAACTTCGGGCATCCAAAAATCACATTTGGACGGCTTAGCATATAACTTCTTCTCTCGGAGTACGTTCAGAACAATTCGGAGATGTTGCACATGCTCCTCAGTTGTCTTAGAGAACACCAAGATATAATCAATGAATACCACCACAAACTGATCCAGATATGGATTGAAAATCCGATTCATATAATCCATGAATACGGCTGGAGCATTGGTCAAACCGAAGGGCATCACTACAAATTCATAGTGCCCATACCTCGTACGGAAAGCGGTCTTCGGGACGTCCAAAGCTCGAACCCTGATTTGGTGATAGCCGGACCTTAAATCAATTTTTGAAAATACAGAAGCTCCCCTCAACTGATCTAGCAAATCATCAATTCTCGGTAGAGGGTACTTGTTCTTGACAGTCACCTTATTCAACTGACGATAATCGATACACAATCTCATACTTCCGTCCTTCTTCTTGACAAGCAACACTGGAGCACCCCATGGTGAGGCACTCGGCCGGATGAACCGTTTGGAAATTAGCTCTTCCAGTTGAACTTTCAATTCCCTCAACTCTAACGGCGACATTCTATACGGGGCTATAGAAATAGGTCCAGTGCCCGGAACCAACTCTATAGAAAATTCCACCTCACGATCCGGAGGAAATGAAGGAACTTCATCGGGAAACACATCAAGAAATTCGTTAACAACTTGCACAGAAGATAAATCCTGACCTGTCTCGGTGGATGCAGACAGCATCATAACATAAGCTTCTACGCCTTGGAACAGATAGTTACTGGCTGAAGTGAAGGAAATAACAGCTTCAGAATTGGGCGGTTGTAGCTCCACTGACTCGGAGGTGAAACCGATAGTTCGATGGAAGCAATCTATAGTCACATGGTTGACCGTCATCCAACTCATGCCTAGGACGACGTCCATGGCCTTCATTGGTAAACAAATGAAGTCTACTACAAAATTCATGTCTCCAATGGATAGAAGACAATTTTCACATATCGCTTGGGCCTGAACACTACCTTCAGCAGCAGTCTTAATGGAGATTGGTTGAGGCAAGGGAGTTAAAGCCAATCCCAACCGATCGACACAAACTTGAGATATAAAACAATGGGTCGCACCCGAATCATATAAAATACTAACGGAGTTATTAAAAAGAGATCCCATACCCCTTAGTAGATTATCTGACGGTGTGACCTTCTGGGCGTCGAAGGTGTAAACTCTTCCATGAGTTGTAGTAGCAGCAGGGTTACTTCCTTGACTCTTCTCCTTCTCTGGGCAGTCCCGTGCATAATGACCGTCTTTCTTGCAAAAATAACACTGGTTGGATCCCATCTGGCATTTACCCTGATGATACTTTCCACAGTTGGAACATGTACTGAACCTTGAGGAGTTCGACAACTGAACCTGCTTCCCTTTGTTGGAGTTGTGCCTGGGACCCGTCTGATGGTTGGATGATCCAACATTCTTCTTATTCTGATGGAATACTTTCCTGCTTGCATATAACCTCTTCAAGTCACTCTCAGCTATGTGTGCTTGTTGAACCATGGCAGCATAGTTAGTGTAAGCAAAAGAACTCAAACTCTGAGCAATGTCTTCCCTTAGCCCATACTTGAACCTTTCGGTTTTCCACTTGTCATTGGGAGCATACCCGGCCAAACCGAAGAATTGATATAACTCTTCAAACTTAGCCGCGTACTGACCCACAGTTGAACTTCCTTGAGTGAGAGTCAGAAACTCGTTCTCCTTGTCGAACCTCATGGCTGTTGGAAAGAACTGCTCCGAAAATACCTGCTTGAAATGTTCCCAAGTCTGGGGAGTATCCATAGTTACCATCATGGCTTTGGTATTAGTCCACCAGTTGTTAGCTTCACCTTTCAGCATATGTGTTGCCAATCTCAGCTTGTCATCATCAGAGACTTGCATAGCTACAAAAATCTTCTCTATATCATCTAGCCAATGCTGAGCCTCCATGACATCCGGTCCTCCTCTGAACTCGGACGGCTTCATTTTCAGGAATTCCGAGAAAACCCTTCTTGGGTCAACTTGAGGCTCAGGGACTTGCTGGGGCTGAGCTTGAGCATTCTGCTGCATTTGCAACATCTCTTCCATCATCTTCTGTTGTCTCTCGATCACGTTCTGCATCCATGCAGAATGCGGATCAATCGGTGGGTTATTCCTCGATCCTCCTGCCATAATTCTGCAAATGATACACCAAGTATTAAGTTGATCAGTCTCAGTGTCTCTTAGCATCATAAGAAGCAAGATAGCAGAATTATTCGAGGGACAAAACCACCCTAACTGTCTAAGCCCGACTAGGTCGAACAGCTCTGATACCATAATGTAACACCCCGATAAATTCTATCATATAGAATTACCGAAATGCACTAAATGGCATACATCAGAGTAACTTCCTGTTATTGAAATATTGAACACATCTAAAACTTTTGATAATACATACTAATGGTTTTCAGAACCTCATCAACTTCCTGAAAATGCTTAAGTTTCAAAACTTAAGACTTATACACAATCCTGGTGTTCAATACTCAAAACATAAAGTAGCGGAAACGATTTTACAACTTAACAACGAAAGTTATACAATCGGGACATAGAAACAATAAACGGAACAAAGGTCTAAAACATGAAACTAGGTCTTCAATGACTCCACGAGTCACATCAGCTAACCGTGCTTTATCGCCTTTGCTTTTCCCTGTTTCTCTGTAAAAACCACAAATATGAAGGGTGAGATAAACATTATCTCAGTGAGTCCTATCGAGACCCCTTACTACTCTAGCGGTTCATTATGCCTTGCTTTGAACTCGTGGTCCTAAAAAGCAACCACGTGGAAATATATTAAGTTTCTGTAACCTTTATGCTCATGGCCCTCCTAAGCGACACATGAAGCATACAATCTTGTGTTCCATGTTTTTAGCATAACACCTCAGTCTACCTATTTTATAGGTACTTCTTTGACTTTGGTGAACCCATCCCGCTATTTCTAGTGGGGGAAACATTCTTGAGTCTAGGTTTTGGGGCTCATGACTTCCCCTCCCCTAGTATGCTAACCTCTAAGGGTCGTCACCATTTTTCCTCTTGTATTTATTATACATTATCAATCCATGTACCCGCAATGGGCTGTTAGTCATATCAGTCAAGTACCGTGTATAATTATTGACATAAGTTCTCTCGCGTTATCTAAGTACGGTTTTCCATTTCTTTCATAATACACAAGTTTTCTATCGAACATGTTCATTCTAATGCCATCGGCATCTTTACATTGTTGGGGAACCTTGGGGAATGGATTAGAAGAGGATTGGAATCATTTGGAATGGATAAAAAGGTACTTTGAATTTGAAGGTCAGAAAGTCTCACACGACCCGTGCGTGTAGGCGCACGACCCGTACGTTGTTGAACAATTTGTAGAAGATTTTCAGAAAGATACGCACGACCCGTGCGACTAAGCGCACGATCCGGGCGTTATCCAACAAAATTGTAGAAAGTTCCAGAAACATACGCACGACCCGTGCGACTAGGCGCACGATCCGTGCGTGTTTAAAAATCCAGTTCTTGTAGTATCAGATGGGGGTGCACGACCCGTGCTCGTACGCACACGATCCGTGCGTCTCTATCAGTTTTCCAGAAAACAGACTTTTCATGAGTTTTTCCATTCCGTTCCGATTCCAAAATCCCTTCCGATCGAGACCCAAACTTAAACACGCATTAAAACAGTATTTTATATCAACCTAAATCAAATAACCCCCAAACAATCAATCATCAATTTATGATTTAAAACACAATCCTCTTTGAGAAAACGGTTTTTAATAAGTTTCCTTTCGATAACAGAAGTGTGTGACCATAGTTTTCGAAAATAAAACCCAGAACGCAAACACATTCCCTAAGCGAGTTATAGAACTCACCTATTTGCGATGAAAATCGCACAACCCCGAATTCACTACAGTCACGAACAAAAGAACTACACGAACGGTCTCCGACTTCGCTCCTAGTGCCACCGAAACTGAATAATCGAACCTAGCTTCATCCCCTTCGAATCCAGCTACTCAATCTTTGTTCTAACAATCTGTATGGAGCTCTATTGCTGAGTATTAACCTTTAGTTGCAACATGCAACAGCTGTTCCACACACTTAGAGTTTGAGGTTCTTTAATGGTGTTTGGGGAATGGGTGGGTTGCTGTAAACTGAAGTGGTATCAAAATGTAGAGGGAGAAGAAAGAAGAACAGTGGTGGGTTCAGATCTCACATGCACCAAGTTTCCATGGAACTCTCTCTCTTCAAAACCCTCTCTCTCTCTCGATCTCTCCTCTTTCTCTCTAACTCCTCACTTCAGTTTTTTTTTTCTGAAACTCCACAATTAAAAGGGGTAAGGAGGACTTTGGGGTCAGCTCGTCACTTAGGCTAGGGAATTTATCCAAATACCCCTTAGCTACTAATTCTATTCTTTGAGACATCTTATTACCTATGAAGCTTAACTTAACTCATTTTAACTTAGAATTTAGGCACATTACTCCTAACACTTAATCAAACAATTATTCACGTATTAAACATAATTATTCGAATATTATAGTAAATATATATAACCTCTCGCTAATTTTCAATAATTGAAATTAGCTAATTAGGGGATGTTACAGAGGGAATTTAGTTTACCACTTTACCTTGAAATTAGAGGTGGCATACTTTGATCAAAAACAGAGGTGGCATACTAAACGAAGTAAAGCATGCCCAAGTGGTGTATGAGTTCTCATGCCTTACACATAAATCCCATTGGTGAAAGTTCTCATGCCTTACACATAAATCCCATTTCTGACATTAGTGTTAGAAATATGTCTCTTCCTAACCTTAGTCTGATTACAAATGAGCATTTAGGGGGAGAAATAATACGGGGATCTGTCCGTCATGCATTTGAAGGGGTTAAGACTTCCAGAATTCATTCAACATTTTGAAAAATTGAGTTCTTGGTAGCACTCCCAAGATCTTGATTAGCAGCAATTAATTTCTATAATAGTACACTTTTATTTTTTGATCAATGCATGTAATAGTACACTTTAATTTAACTGAAACAAGGATATTTTCGGTTTGTCTGTTTATACCGTTTACGTATCGTTCATATATTTGTGTATTTGTGTGACAATAAATATAGTGAACTATGGTGAGTTCCTTCCAGTTCAAAATTATTATGTCACTACAAGAAAAAAGGAATTTTACGTCACTTGGTTGGCGTCACGTGCCTACGACTGACGCTAAAGTAGGGATTTTGAGTTTCAAAACCGGAATTTACCGTCGGTCAATACCCACCACTAAATCCTGGCAACCGACGGCATACTAACTTTCTCCATTGCGCGCGTATCTAGTGCAGTTTCGCGCACGAAGTCTAATTTTCCATCTTCATCGCACAAACTGCCTAGCTCTCCGTCTTCCCCGCTGATTCCCTCTGCGCGCAAACTCAGATTCCGTCTGCAAACTCGCTCGCCGCAGCTCTTCCCAGCCATTACCGTTGTGGTTTCTTGCTCTCCTCCGTTGTTCTTCACCATCGGTAACTCTCTCCCCCTCTCTGTATCTCTATCTCTTTCCCCCTCTCCATTTCATTCTTTTATAAATCTCTCAAACCCTAAAAGAAACTCAGATTCTTTCCAGGTTTGATTCGTCCCCGAGTTTCAGAAACGGCTAGCTCACCGCCGCTCACCACCGTGATAAGTCTATTTTTAGAGTCTTTTTAATAGTTATTTTATTAAGTCTTTTTAGTATTTTAATTATATTTTTGTTCTATTTTACTGCAAATGTTTACTTTTTATCTTCAGGTCTTATTTTGAAGCAATTTGGGCTGCTTAAGTCTCAGCAGGTCAGAATTCGACTGGATCTCTCAGAATTCGACCAAGATCTCTCAGAATTCGACCAAGATCTCTCAGAATTCGACCAAGATCTCTCAGAATTCGACAGCATCTGTCTCAGCAGGCCAGATTTCGACTGGATCTCCCAGAATTCGACTGCATCTTCCAGATTTCGACTTCGACTGCTTCTGCTTCCCAGATTTCGACTGTGCCTACTTCTGCTGGCAAGATTTCGACTGTGCCTCAACTCTGCTATCCAGAATTCGACTGAACAGTCAGAATTCGAATTGCCCACTTGCTGATGGATATTTTGCCCACTTGTTGCCCACTTGTTGATGGATATTTTTGATGGCTACCTTGGCCAACTTGATTTGCCACTTTTTCCTCTTTAGGACCATTTTGCCCCTCATATTTTCCTATAAATAGAGGCTTGATCCTCACTTGTACCTAAGCTTGAATTTTGTTAGAAAATCAATGACAAAGGCTCTCTAATGATTCATGACTTCAATTTACTCTTCATGCTTTTTATGATTCTTGTTTATTTACTTTCTTGCCCTTTAAATTCTTGCTATTTATTTTCTTGCCCTTTTTTCTTTCCAAGTCATTTACTTTCTTGCCCTTTAAATTCTTGCTATTTATTTTCTTGCCCTTTTACTTTCCAAGTCATTTACTTTCTTGCTCCTTTAAATTCTTGCACCTTTATTTTCCAAGTCATTTACTTTTCTTGCTATTTAATTTCTTGCTCTTTAAATTTCCAAGTCAAGTAAACTACTGGCAAGTCAAGTAAATTACTGGCAAGTCAAGTAAATTACTGGCAATTTACCTTTCAAGCAATTTACTTTCTTGTCATTTACAATTCCGCTATTTATGATTTTTGCACTTTACCGCTTTCTTTTATTTCTCGCTATTTAACTTTATGTCTTCTTCTTTTATTTTCCTCCTTTCCAAAAACACTTTCTTTTCAGTTAATCAAACTTTGAAAAATTAAATTGGTATTCACTTAGGCTCTCCCTGTGGACCGATACTCTTTTATTACGCGATACGACCCGTGCACTTGCGGGGCTATCAAGTTTTTGGCGCCGTTGCCGGGGAGGCAGTGATATTGATTAAGTTTTTCGAAACCGGTTAGACTGAAATTTTATTTTCTTTATTTTTACTTTTTCTTCTCTTGTCCCTCGAATGCGAAGAACCAGAAGTTTCGGTGAAACTATTCAACAGATTCCCGAAATCGAAAGGTTCTTACATAGAAGGAGGAGAGAAATTCCCGATAACCAAATGGCGGCTAATGAAAATCGTGCTCTCAAAGAGTACGCAACACCTTCAGCAGAACCATCGGCTGCCATTGTACATCCAAATGTGGAAGCAAATAATTTTGAACTCAAATCATCTCTGCTTTCAATGGTTCAACAAAACCAATTTTCTGGTTCTCCCACGGAGGACCCAAATCTTCATATTTCAATTTTTCTGGAATACTGTGGGACTCTCAAATTAAACGGGGTACCTCAAGATGCCATAAGACTAAAGCTCTTCCCTTTTTCATTAAGGGATAGAGCAAGAGCATGGCTACATTCTTTGCCTTCGGAATCCATTACCAGCTGGGGCCAATTAAAACAAGCCTTTCTTACTAGGTTCTTTCCCCCAAGTAAAACAGCTCAAATGAGAAGTCAAATTACTCGATTTTCTCAAAACGACGGGGAATCTCTTTATGATGCTTGGGAACGTTTCAAAGAAATGTTAAGGCTATGCCCCCATCATGGACTAGAGAAATGGCTCGTTGTTCATACATTTTATAATGGATTACAATATGCAACTAGAATGACTGTTGATGCAGCTGCAGGTGGAGCTTTGATGAACAAAAATTTTACTGAAGCTTATGCACTCATTGAAGATATGGCTCAAAACCATTGTCAATGGGCAAGTGAGCGAGCCATAGCAGATAAACTAGCATCGTCAAAAGAGCCAGGTAAGTATGAAATATCCGCTGTTGATCATCTTGCCTCAAAAGTGGACGCACTTTTTCAAAAATTTGAAAAATTAAATGTAAGTGCCGTTTCACAAACTTTTTCTCCTACTACTCCACCATGTGAATTATGTGGGGTTGTTGGCCATATTGGAGCTAAATGCCAGCTTGAGGCATCTAGTACTGGAAATGAGCATATAAACTATGCTCAAAAAGAAGATCCGTTTTCAAATACTTATAATTCTGGGTGGAGAAATCATCCAAATTTTTCTTATAAAAATCCTCCACCCAATCCAGCACCTAGACCACCTCCTGTCTTTCAAAATCAAAGCGTTTTTAACAACCCACAAAACAACCCGCAAAAGTCGAACTTGGAATTTTTGATGGAAAAATTTGTGTCATCTCAAACAAAACAAAATGAAGAATTCAAAAATCATACTTGTTATTTGAATGACACACTTATCAAATTAGAATCAAAAATCGACTCTATTGCCACTCACAGTAAGATGCTTGAAAATCAAATAACTCAAGTGGCAACACAGGTGGCTTCATCCTCTAAATCTTCGGGGGTATTTCCTGAACAGCCTAAACAAAATCTAAATGGCCAAATATATGCTGTCACCCTTAGAAGCGGAAAACAATTAGAGGAACCAAGAGCAAACCAAGAAAAAATTGTGAGTGACAAACATAATTTACCGTGTGAGCAAGAAGAGAAAGAAAAAGAGAAGGAACCAGAAAAAGAAAAAGAGAAGGAACCGGAAAAAGAAAGAGAAGAACCATACATCCCCCCACCACCATACAAACCATCTCCTTTATCTTACTTTTCACCTTCCTTTGTGAAAAGAATAACATTTGATCTGGGGGGAATTGAAAAAAAGATCTTATTGCTTACACAACTTCCATTTTACAAGCCATGGGATCTAGGAAAATGCTTTCATTCTTCATATGTCACTTGGTCTCTATGCTTCAAGCAATGGGACCCAGGAATAACTTTCTAAAGGGAAAAGGTCAAGCTAATGACCATAAACGAGCGCTGCGTGGGAGGCAACCCACGGCTTAATGTATTTTTCGATTTGTTGAAAAATAAAATACCCCAGGGCCGAGTATCCTGAACCAGACAGCCAGGTGAGCTCTCCTAAACCCCTTTTGCTTTATTTGAAAAATCATTGAGGACAATGCCTAGTCCAAGCATGGGGGGGTATTTTATTGCTTTTATTAGGAATGTCTTTACTACTTTGCCAAGTTTTTATCTTTTTTTTGTACTTTGAGTTGTATCTGCTCCCTCCATCGCGAAACTTTGTGAACCCTAAGCATGTTTTAGATAAGCCATTTCTGGACAAAAATAATTTGACTAATTTTTCATTAGCAATCATCTAGGTGGACTGGTTGAGAACAACAAAAATTGTATCATGGTTCGATTTCTACTTACAAGGCTTTTTCACACACACACTACTGAGACTGTTTTCAGTTGTTAATACAATTAGAAGGACTGAAAAGAAACTAGTAACCTGGTTCTCTTGGTGACATTTACTAGATGCGCGGTTACTGGAGAAAAACGTCTGAGTTGAGGTATTCAAAAATAAAAAAAAAAAAAAAAAAAAATTTGCAAAACCAGTTCAAAATGCAAAAATTGGTGCATTTTAAATGTCAAAATGAATGGTTAGCATATACAATCAAAGAAAAAGAAAAAGAAATATTGCTTGAATACCCAACGTATAAAGACCCTCCTTTGAGGCCCGGTCTTAGTGAATGGAGGACCCAAACTTAAGAATGCTGGGGAACCGGTTCTATGATGACATTGATATCCTCTCTAATGTATTGATACTTTAAATTTGTCTCCCAATTCCACAAGAAGCCCGGATAGTAGTTCTCAAACCGAAGTGTTAGAATTGCCCCACAGTTCGCTTATTGATTCGATGTGAAAATAATTTCCCTTCAGAATCGGCCTAAGGATTTACACTGTTTTTGCTTGAGGACAAGCAAAGGTTCAAGCGTGGGGGAGTTTGATAAGTCTATTTTTAGAGTCTTTTTAATAGTTATTTTATTAAGTCTTTTTAGTATTTTAATTATATTTTTGTTCTATTTTACTGCAAATGTTTACTTTTTATCTTCAGGTCTTATTTTGAAGCAATTTGGGCTGCTTAAGTCTCAGCAGGTCAGAATTCGACTGGATCTCTCAGAATTCGACCAAGATCTCTCAGAATTCGACCAAGATCTCTCAGAATTCGACCAAGATCTCTCAGAATTCGACAGCATCTGTCTCAGCAGGCCAGATTTCGACTGGATCTCCCAGAATTCGACTGCATCTTCCAGATTTCGACTTCGACTGCTTCTGCTTCCCAGATTTCGACTGTGCCTACTTCTGCTGGCAAGATTTCGACTGTGCCTCAACTCTACTATCCAGAATTCGACTGAACAGTCAGAATTCGAATTGCCCACTTGCTGATGGATATTTTGCCCACTTGTTGCCCACTTGTTGATGGATATTTTTGATGGCTACCTTGGCCAACTTGATTTGCCACTTTTTCCTCTTTAGGACCATTTTGCCCCTCATATTTTCCTATAAATAGAGGCTTGATCCTCACTTGTACCTAAGCTTGAATTTTGTTAGAAAATCAATGACAAAGGCTCTCTAATGATTCATGACTTCAATTTACTCTTCATGCTTTTTATGATTCTTGTTTATTTACTTTCTTGCCCTTTAAATTCTTGCTATTTATTTTCTTGCCCTTTTTTCTTTCCAAGTCATTTACTTTCCTTGCTATTTAATTTCTTGCACCTTTATTTTCCAAGTCATTTACTTTCTTGCCCTTTAAATTCTTGCTATTTATTTTCTTGCCCTTTTACTTTCCAAGTCATTTACTTTCTTGCTCCTTTAAATTCTTGCACCTTTATTTTCCAAGTCATTTACTTTTCTTGCTATTTAATTTCTTGCTCTTTAAATTTCCAAGTCAAGTAAACTACTGGCAAGTCAAGTAAATTACTGGCAAGTCAAGTAAATTACTGGCAATTTACCTTTCAAGCAATTTACTTTCTTGTCATTTACAATTCCGCTATTTATGATTTTTGCACTTTACCGCTTTCTTTTATTTCTCGCTATTTAACTTTATGTCTTCTTCTTTTATTTTCCTCCTTTCCAAAAACACTTTCTTTTCAGTTAATCAAACTTTGAAAAATTAAATTGGTATTCACTTAGGCTCTCCCTGTGGACCGATACTCTTTTATTACGCGATACGACCCGTGCACTTGCGGGGCTATCACCACCGCTCTTCCCAGCTTGTGCCTCTCCGTTGTGGTTTCTTGCTCTCCGCCGTTCTTCACCATTGGTAACCCGTATCTCTATCTCTTTCCCCCTCTCCGTATCTCTATCTGTGAACGTTCATTCTGGATGTTTGATTGTTGATGTTTGATGTTTGATGTTTTGATGAACACCCGTATCTTTATTGTTTTGATGAACCCTCTCCGTATCTCTTCACCATTGCTGATGTTTGATTGTTTGGAAATTTTGGTTTTTGAATTCCTTCACAACCTTCAATTTTGATCTCATTTTTTCATCCAATGTTCTGTTGAAGTTTATTTTTTTATTGATTTGATGAACACCCATTTCAGTTTTTTGGTTATTTGATGTATGCTGATGTTTGATTGTTTGAAAATTTTGGTTTTTGATTAATGGGGCATGGTTCTTTTTGCTGATTTCTTTCATCTTTTTGCTGATGTTTCATCTTTTTGATTAATGGGGCATGCTTATGAACACCAGGTTCAGTTTTTTGACTTGATGAACACCCACTTAAACCACCCCATAAGCATTTAGTGCAATAATCTAGGATAGTACTAAACCTGATCATTTAGTGCAAGCATTTAGTGGTTCAAAATTACACCAATTTAACTAGTCTAGCTTGTGATGACTATTTATGCAGAGTTTTGACCATTTATCCTAAGTACTAAACCTGACTTATCTTTATATATAAAAACAAAGAAACTGAGGAAAATACAAAGCAATGATTTCCCATACCAAATAAGCACTCCAAACTCCAAGATTATTGCAAGAAATGATCAATGCTTAGTCAAGGACAAGCAAGGGATAGTGCAAGCTCAGCTGCTACTGGCAAATCTACAATCAGAAACTCAAACTACTAGAATTGCAGATCCTGTGCAGCAAGCTGTATCTGCTCCCCTGCAATCTCAGCATCACTTTCCTTCACCTATTAATCTTCCACAGTCAATTCCTACAGTTTTGATTGTAGAAACACAACCAATTCCATTACTCAAGATGAAAAAAATAAAAAAGATAAGTCAGGTTTAGTACTTAGGAAAGCTGCATCTTTTTTATTTTTTATTAAAAAAATGATTATGGGGTATTGTTGAAGCTGGATCTGTTATGCTTCAACAATATGTATCCATTGCCCTCTCAGCTGCAGTTTAGGGTTTAGGGTCTTTAATTTCTCATAATGGAGTAAATCCGTCTAAATCATGTGGACTAAACTCAGTCCTATTGGGAAACTAAATAGTATTTAGTTCCACTAGTTTTACCACACCTCTGACGATTAGTAAGAGTATGAACTATTAATGACGCAGAATTGTCACCACATCTCAGCTGGATCTGTTTGCTACCCCTAGTTGCCAATTTCTAGCAATTGTCTCTGCATAAACAGTCATCACAAGCTAGACTAGTTAAATTGGTGTAATTTTTGTCTCCTAACTACAATTCATATATTACGAAACAGACTACAAGTTTTGAATATTATATGATGTCTCTTGTCTGGTCACATGCTTAAGTTTGGCTTTGTTTATATTCATCTAAGGTCTAGTGAGCTTTTGGTTAAATTAGAGGGATACCCTTTTCTTTTGACTGGTAGATAGAAATCAATTTCATTTTGGGATAATTTTATTCTTTTCCTGATTTTGATTTTGGAGAAACCCAAGTTGAGGTTTCTCCTTTCATGCACTTCTCTATTGTTCTATGTGGAGCTACATTCTTTGTTCTTAATTGCACGGTTCTATCCTTTCTTGTACTTTGTTTCTCTATGGCCAATAGAATATGAACCAAATGCTATCTCCATCTTGTGGAATAAAGACTTTAAATTTGGATAAGATTTGAGCAGCTAGAGGTTCAAATTTGTTGGTTGTAGTTGCAATCTATTATGTTTGAATTAAGAAGGTACATTCAAAGATTTCAAATTCAAGGTATCGCACTTATCAGGCATATATTTGCTTTGCTTGGATTTTTTCGTGTGTAGGCTTGTTTGGAATCTCTATGTTTTTTATTGTGGTGTTCAATTTGTCCCATTGGATTTTAATTACTTTGACTTTGTGATTCTGCATTTTATCCATTGTCTTTCTGGTGATACTAAACTTGTTTCAATGGTTACAATATTGATATTACTATTTCTCCTTTTCTTCGATAGAGGACCTCGTTCTCTCCGTGTCTAAGCAATGTTGTTCTTTATTCGGATAGTCCAGTAGTGTCAGACACCAAATTAGTCCCGGTTATTTGCGTATAAGATTAGCCTCACCTGAATTTAAATGCTGTTGGTCTTTCAGATTTTGCAGGTTTTTCAAAGATTATTTTTCTTATTCTCCTGACAATTTTTGAATTAGGACATTTTCTTTTTACCAATCAGCCCCATTACTATCTTTCCAGGGACAAAACTTTTTCGGAAAATTCTCATTTTTGAATTAGTCATTTTGAATGATACCATAAAGAAAAATGCATGCAGGATTGACTTAGAGGCTTTAGACATGTCTTTGTTTGGTTTCTCTTTCTAGATTTTCTGTTCTTGAAAATCTTTTGGAAATCTGAGAACTGGTTTGTTGAAATGATCAATAGGGTAAAGGTCACGATCTCCATTTGCACGAACGTAAGGATCGGTTTCACCGGAAGACGAACTGTCACGGGCTTGTCTTGCGCTTTCGAAATACTGAGTTATTGGTAACTCGTTCGCGAAATACCAGTTTCCAAACGCAGGTATCTGTCCACTTCTCTTGAAATATTCCTATATAAAAACAGATATAAATATACATCAATCATAATATTACTCACAAAATAATAGAATAGAATAGAGTGAGTGAATAGAATAGAATAGAATAAAAGAAGCTTAAATCTGAGAAGAGTCAAAGAACTTCCTATTATGTTTCTTGTATAGTCACACTCTTAATCACTACCCGTATGCAAGAAATGTTTACAAAAAAGGATCAGTTTCATAGCTTGAAATATGCTTTTACAATTAAAAGATGCCAAAACAGCTTTGCTATATATCACAAACAATAAAATCATGCCACATTTTACATTTTTCTCTTCGTGCATATATCCTGAATGAAATATGCTATGGTGACATTTAGCATTTTCCTATTATTTAAAATTGAATCTGGTCATTGTAAACAGAAGAACAGAATTCTGAGACTGGTTTGGTTCTGCAGCAACTATATCTGGTTCCTATTAGATTTGAGGATATATATATATATATATATATAGTAGTGTAGTACTGAAACACTTCTTAACAACATTGTCACACAAAATCTACAACATTTTAGTGTTATTAGGTCCAACACACCTTATCTTTTTGCATCCCATTATTTATTAGTATATATTTTTAACTTTTGTTGTTTCTTATTTTTCTATTTCTCACATATAGTTAGAGATGGATAAGTCCTGGATCAAATTGCCACGCAATACACCGGAGTATCAATTGGGAGTGCGTGGCTTTTTAGATTTTGCCTTTCAACACCACTCTAGTGCGGGTACAATACTATGCCCATGTAAAAGTTGTGGTTTTAAGCCGAGAACTCGAAAAGAAGTGTGGGGCCAGTTGACAAGTAAACAATTTCCTGAAGGTTACACGTTTTGGTGTTTCCACGGAGAGAAAGAATCTGGGGAATTTGATGTTAGCCCTCCTATAATTCAAGAGAACTTGGTAACTGAAGATCTTATGTCAAATATACCACATGAAGATCCAATGCAGACAATGATAAATGATGCATTTGAATTCTCTAGAATGCGTGCTAACGAAGAGCCTTTTCCATCATCAACTGAACATAGAGATGGAGGTGGAGGAGGTATACCGGATTCACACCATGGACCAACTATTGGGGTCAAGGATATTTATGATTTACTAAGAGATGGCGAGCAACCATTGTATGATGGTTGTACCAAGTATTCAAAATTGTCTTTCTTAGTGAAATTATATCACATTAAGATCTTGTGTCAATTTAGCGACAAAGCAATGTCAATGATCATTGAATTGCTGCATGATGCCTTTGAACATGCAAAGATCCCCTCATCTAGTTATGAGGCGAGGAAGCTCATAAACAAGCTTGGTCTTGATTACACTAAGATACATGCATGTCCTAATGATTGTATGTTATATTGGGGGGAAGATGAAGGTAGAGAAGAATGCAAAATATGCCAGACATCTAGATGGAAGGAAAGTGGTAAGGATAATGCAAGTGTTCGTGGTTCAACTATTCTAAAGACGCGAAAGAAATTGCCTGCAAAAATTTTGCGATACTTTCCATTGATCCCAAGGTTGAAAAGGATGTTTATGTCTTCACAGACAGCTAAGAGCATGGTTTGGCATGCTGAGGAGAATAACAATGATGGAATGATGAGACATCCAAGAGACTCTGAGGCTTGGAAGAATTTTGATCTAAAGTATCCTAACTTTGCCTCAGATCTTCGAAATGTACGATTGGCCTTAGCAAGTGATGGCTTCAATCCCTTTGGATCGATGAGTGCCAATTATAGTATTTGGCCATTGATTCTTATTCCATACAACACTCCCCCGTGGATGTGTATGAAGCCAACAAACTTTATTCTCTCAAGCCTGATCCCTGGAAAGCGTATGCCTGGTAATGATATTGATGTATACATGCAACCTCTTATAGCAGAGTTGCAAGAGCTGTGGGAAAAAGGCGTTGAAACATTTGATGCTTCAAAGAATGAAGTGTTCATGATGCGAGCATGTCTTTTATGGACCATTAGTGACTTTCCTGGACTTGGATTGCTTTCTGGATGGAATACTTATACTGGGTTAGCTTGTCCATCCTGTAACTTTGATGCAAGTCCTCTTCGCCTGCCATTTAGTAAAAAATGGTGTTTCATGGGTCACCGTCGTTTTTTGTCTAGAAGGCACAAGTTTCGATTGAACCGAGCCCGCTTTAATGGAAAAACTGAGGATAGGAATCCTCCAAAGCAATTGACTGGTTCAGAAATTTTGAGACAAGTAGAGAATTTAAATGTCACTTTTGGAAAAAAGCCACAATCATTAGATAGTCGAAAGAGAACTCGTGGGAAGAACACCAATGATAACCAAACTCAACAATGGAAAAAGAAAAGTATATTCTTTCAACTTCCATATTGGGAGTTTAACTTGTTGCGACACAATCTAGATATGATGCATATTGAGAAGAATGTGTGCGACAATGTAATCTTCACATTGATAAATGACAAAGACAAAAGAAAAGACCACGTAGAGGCTCGAAAAGACTTGCAAGCAATGGGTATTAGAAGAGATCTTTGGCCTCCCGATGATGGGAAAAAGTTCCCCGCTGCTTTGTTTACACTAGCAAAGGAAGAGATTGATGTTTTTCTAAACACCCTGAAGAATATTACTGTGCCAGATGGTTACTCAAGCAACATTTCAAGATGTGTTGATACAGTTCAACGAAAGATCTTTGGTTTGAAAATCCATGATTCCCACATTCTTATGGAGCAATTGTTGCCCTTAGCAGTTAGAAACGTGTTGCCTGTCCAAGTTGCATCCGTTTTGGTTGACTTATGCACGTTTTTCAAGTTATTGTGTGCCAAAGTGTTGACCCACGCTGATCTAGACAAGCTTAAGGAACAAATTATTCTTACACTGTGTCATTTGGAAATGTTGTTTCCACCATCATTCTTTACCGTTATAATTCACCTTATAGTGTATCTAGTTGATGAAGCCAAACTCGGCGGACCGGTGCATTATCGATGGATGTATCCTATAGAAAGGTATAACCAATTATGAATTTTGACACACACTCACACACACACACACACACACACACACACACACACACACACACACACACACACACACACACACACACACACACACACACACATTTAGTCATTTTTTAGTAATGACTTGTTCTTTAAGTCTATTTACTTTCTAAAATCATAGGTTCTTGGGGAAGTTGAAGTCTTTCGTGCGTAATAAAGCACAACCTGAAGGATCGATAGCTGAAGGTTGGATTTCTGAAGAGATACTAACTTTTTGTTCAAGGTACTTCGACAATGAGATTCAGACGAGATTCAACCGAGTGGGTCGTGTTGACGATGATCCCTTTGACTCTGCATCGTCCCTATTTCCCAATGTAGGAAAACCTATTGGCGGATCATCATATTTTACTTTGACGCCTACAGAATTGCTCCAAGCACATCGACACGTGTTGATTAACTGTCCAGAAGCACAACCCTTCATTGAGTAAGTCCCATTGAGATATGTTATTTGTCTATTTTCTAGAGACTTACTTACATGACCATTTCTTATAGCGAATTTAGAACTTATACAAAGAGAAAGTTAACGAGTCGGACGAGGTTGTCAAATGAGATAGAGAAGGAAGTTCATCGGGGCATTGTGGAATGGTTTAGGCGTCGTGTAAATGGAAGAGATATCTTTGAATTTCAATGTGTTATTATGCATTATTACTAAAGTTGATTTTTTCTTTGAAATAGATTGTGTAAGTTAGTTCTTTTGGCTGTTTTATTGTCCAGAAATTTCTATATTCGCATATATATATGCATGAATATAAAATACCATCAAAACATACTACAAATACTTAGTATCTTTTAAGTCATACACAACCCAAGAACAAAGAACTGTCCCTTAAAACCAAAGAATTGTCTATGATATACAAAGAACTGTCACTGGAAACCAAAGAATTTATCTAATAAATTAGAAAGAAAAAAATAGAGGAGCTGTAACCCTTTAGGCTCTAACCTTGGATACAAATACTGGTTCAGGAATGAATTTGAAGTTAACAGACCTGATAACATATAATTGAAACAATATATCAGGAACACTTAACTGAACCAAAGAAATAAATAAAAGGAAAAACACACTCTAACCCCCTCCCATAAAACAAAAGTTCAACTGTATCACAAACCCAGCATTCCAACTTCAGAAAGTTTAGACGGAAGTCAAATCGCTTGCATCTCAATTAAATTAATAGTTCAGGTAATATGTACAAATGTGCAATATGTGGCTATTCACTGGAAAATCATGTAAACTCTCAATATGTGGCTATTCAGTTTCAGAACACTGATATTGTTTCATATTATGAGAAGAAAGTTTGGAACTTTTATGAAGGGCTTCTTTATAATCTCCCTTGATACCTGAAGAATGCAAACCTTTTCTATCATAAAGCTTTTTATGGCTTCTAGAAGTGGTAGATGATATGGTAGCCGCTCTTGATGATGATGTTGATTCTTCACTTCTATTGAATGATTGCTTGTTTTTCCATTTTTCAAGTTGTGACCAATCAAGAACCCCAACATTTAAAGCCTTCTCTTGAACATTTTTACCTCTATCAGAACATTTTAGATAACCTGGCAAATTAGACATGTATTTGATAAGCTCTTCACTTTGTGTTGAACTTGAACTTTCCTCTACACTTTCACGCTGAAAAATTTCTCTTAATGTTTCCAACTTTTCATTATTACAAGGATCATTAACAACAGATTTTGTTTTCATCTTATTTACATTCTTTGGAGCACTTTCCATTGCTGACTTTGAGCTCCTTTGCTGCTTCATTTTATCTTTCTGAGGTCTAAAGTCTAAACTAGACCACTCTCATCAAAGGGTTTCTTCAATAGTTCATTACTTGGATGTATGTTCAATGGCATGGCATAACATAACATATATATTACACAGTCAAGTTTTTCTCCCTATAAGCTCATACTGTGAGAGTTTCTTCCTTGATCTGGAAATGTTAACATTTAAATCAGTTAAACAAGTTGTAAAGAAATATCCAAAAATATGTGCAGGTATTAGAAATCTAAAAAGTCCAAAATTAATCACATAAAAGTATTTTTTTTGGCACCTAACACAACTCAACAAGTAGTTAATAGTTCAGAGAAACATGGAAATTTGATTTTGACAAAGTCCAGAATCATTTATTACAGAAAACCACAATAAAGGCAAGTGAATGAATTTTAATTTAGAAAAGGAAAAGCATATAGAGTTGCTACAAAACATTTGTGTGGTCTGTTTTGAAGCCCCACTCCTCCCTCACTTGATGATTTACAAACTGCCAACACTGTCCCTATTCATATACAATTTGGTACATTCCCAAGAACGTAAACTCGTATCCTCTGTTTCGATTCGTTATTGGTGATCCTGTTTTTATTATTTCATATTTATCCTGTGTGGTCTGTTTTGAAAATTGTATATATATATATATATATATATATATATATATATATATATATATATATATATATATATTCTTATGTTCATAAATATATGCGACTTGGGAATTTGGTAGGATCTTCCGTTTCGTGTTACGATCCCACGAGTTACGATCTTGCAACCCCTCTCCGATCTCGAGTTTGAGTACCATGATCATAGATATATGTGCTTGAGATGAAAAGTTGTGTAGTTATGTGCTTGAATAATCATGGATATATGTGCTTGAATAATTATTGAACTTGTAATTGCCACAACCTCATGAATAGCACCTTTATTTTCAGCTTCTGTATAGATGGAAAGCTTTCTGTACTCTGACTTTTAATGTGTTGGAAAAATGCACGTGGTATTGATATTTCTATATTTCCTTAATACAGGTGAAGTGCAACAACTTAAAAATGAAGTGCAACAACTTAAAAATGAAATTGTTGAGTTGAGGAGTGAATCAAAGATAAAAGATGAAACCATGAAGATGATGGCATCAGTACTTGCTGGACTTCTCACAAAGTCATCAGAGCCCGTACCTGTTCCACTTCTTAATTTTATCGTAATATGCTCTCACATTTACATGATTTCTTTTAATTCTTATATAAATTATTCTTTAATAAATTATTTTACATGACAAATTATTCTTTTGTTTCTATTGTTGTAGCAACAACAAAGTGCTGGTGGTCGCTCCTCATAATCAACTAACAACAATAGCCAACCTTGAAGTGACTTTTATGTTTAATGCTTATTTTGCAATGTAATACATACTTATTTTGTTATGTAATATGCGAGAGCTACTTGTGCAATTGTTATCTTGTTAACAAGAGCTACTCTAGAAAGCTATTTGATAATTTTTTGTCTTGTTATAGCAAGAGCTACTTTATAGAGCTATTGTTATTATTTTGTTAGGACTACTTTGATATTGTAAAACTTCTACTTATACTCATATGGTACCAATGACATTGTTATGCTGTTATTATTCAAGAGCTACTTTGAGTTATTGTTAGGACTATTTGAGTTATAGTCTTGAAAACAGGTTTTTTTATTAAAAAATAGCAGCCGTCAAAACCAAATTAGTATGGCGGCGGTTGAAACCCACCGTTAAAATAATTACTAAAAAACAATGCTTCTTGGCGGTTCAAATCGCCAGTCGGTTGAAATAACGTCAGTCGACTTTCACATTTACCGTCGGTTGTCACTGACGCTAGAGAAAAAATAGCGTCAGTCAATTTTCATGTTTACCGTCGGTTGTAACTGACACTAAAGTAGAAATAACGTCAGTCCACTGTCACGTTTACCGTCGGTTGTAACTGACGCTAAAGTAGACATAACGTCAGACACCTTTTACATTTACCGTCGGTTGTAACTGACGCTAAAGTAGAAATTATGTCAGTCAGCTTTCAGGTTTAGCGTCGGTTGAAACTGACGCTAAGTTGACTACCGGCGGTCGCATAAACCGACGATGTTCGGTCTAGTGGTGCCATATTTAGTGGCGGATTTGGAACCGACGCTAAACCCCATTTTTAACCAACGCGAAATCCCGGTTTTCTTGTAGTGTGTGTATAGTTTCTTGATAAGATGCACTTGTAACAGAACACAAACATTTCTCTTTCTTTCTTTTTTTGGTTACATCATTCTTTGATTCTTTATCTGTGTTATTGTTTAGTTTCAACAATCATCACATTAGCTTGAAGAAGAAAAAGGTTCAGCTGTTATTGTAGTAATTGAATTAGTTATTGTTGTTGTTTAACAACAATGGAAGGTACTGATATATACAGAGCTAGTAATAGTTTAAGATCGGGAAGTTCTACAGCGTGGAGAAACATTGGAGTAGGATAATTAATTATTTTAAAAAAAACTTAGGTTAGCGTCGGCCAATCCGACGCTACTTCAAAAAGTTGACTTTTTTTGTTGTTGACTTTAGCGTCGGCCTGGCCGACGCTAGTTAATTCGTTGAATTTTTTGATTGACTATGTAGCGTCGGCCCTTGCAATAGCGTCGGTTTTAGCGTAGGCTTGGCCGACGCTACATTTAACGTCGGCGAAAATTACGGGACGCTATATTTACCTTCGAACATTTTAGCCTCGACACGTGGCCGACGCTACTCCGACGCTAATTCACTGTTAGCGTCGACTTTTGGCCTGTTAGCGTGGGCTTTTGGCCGACGCTAAAAACTGTTCTTCTAGTAGTGGATGAACTCAAGCTAGGATCTTCTAGACAACAAGCCAATGACTTAGCATTCTCTGGTGATTCAACTTGGAACAACCCTAGGATCGTCGAAGATATATTAATGAATAGTAGCTCATTTCTCCCTCTCTCCCCCCCATTCTCCCTTTCTCTCTTTCTCAAAGTACAATACAATCTGGATTTACTTTATCCTTCCCAATGGCTAATTATACAATTGGAACATGGAATATCGTATGACTTCACTCTCTGATAAATTGTTTTAAAACTGAAGTTAAATGGTTTGGTATAAAACATTCTTTAACTTAATGAAAAGATTTCTAAAAAGGGTCAACACAATTTGAACCCCCATTTTCTTGTGTTTCCAACACCTTCAAGGCACTTACTTGGTCCCTCGCCTAAGAAGACACCTAATTTCTATTTCTATTGCTACTGCTATAAAAGTAAGTTAATGATGGTACGACTATAATGTTAACGTATGAGACTCTTCAATTTCAGCTAAGAATTGTCTAAGATTGGATAAATAAGTCGGGCTTCAAGCAGCTTGACAATTTTTTTAATCACTTCTTTCATAGCCAGATTTAATCCTCTTTGTGGTTACACCACCACTTTATGGTCTTCCTCCAAGAGGATCTTATGCATGCAAAAATTAAGAACTAATTCCTTTCAAATCCTCAATCGACCAACCAATATATAGCACCATTGTGCCCTTTCAAAATTCTAAATAGCTTATCCTCTTAAAATTGATTCAAGTTAGAATCAATAATAGCGGGATCATATTCCCCTCACAAATGGGAGAGAAGCTGCTTGAGCTCAACCACATGTGCTTTCTTCACTCACTCTTTGGTGCATTTTTCTTGAACCTTCAACTCCTCCCATTTAGGAGGCGCGTGGAGAGAGTAAGATGGGGAGGCATCTAACATAACAATGACTTCTTTTACCTCAGAATCACACCTTTCTTCAACCTCCTCCTTTGATGACACAAGATCCTTCTCACGAGCTAAGTAAGGAATTTGTTCACACGTTATCAATGATGAAATCAAGAACCTCAATACGGTAGCACCCTTCTATCCTTTCATATACTAAATAGATTTGAGCACATAAAAGGTAATGATTTCATCTTGGAATTTCAATGTCAAAGTTCCATCCGCCACATAAATTATATCAGTGGCTAGGAAAGGTCTTCCCATAATGCCTTCCCAAAAGTTGTATTCCCAATAGTGCAAGGGGTAGAGAAACTTTTCTGAGATCTTTGAGCTTTTGTAGAAGCTTTATCTACAAGCTTCACTACACTCCTCAGTGAGCATGACTGTCTCGTAGACTCCTCTTCCACCTTTAATCTTCAAGGGAAAGGAAACTTGATGATTGGCTTTAGAAGACTAGACTCCTCTTGCACAGTAGACTCCTCTTGCATCTTTGAAGGTTCATCCACACCGACAAAATCTTTATCATTGGAGTCAATTACATCTTACGAGCTCTTCTTTGTTACAAATTCAACTATTTTTTCACTCCTTGTGGACATGACATTCACTATTTGATTACTCTTTGGGTTAGGGACAGTGTCACTAGGAAGAGTGTCCAGAGGAGGTCTTTGTGCAATTTGCTTGGCCCATTGTCCCACTAGAGTCTCAAAATTTCTGATGGATACCTCTGGGTTTTTAGAGCTAGTTTCTTGATTTTTAAAACCAACATGTGTCTGCTCCAAGAATGAAGAAGTTTGTATAGCTAGTTTCTTGGTGGCTATCTCCCATTAGGCTTTCTTCTAGGGAGAATTTGGTCTTTGTCCTTGATCCTTCTAAGAGAAAATCGGATGATTCCTCCACCTCGAATTGTAAGTGTTGGAGTATGGATTATCTTAACAAAACGGATTTTCTCTTGAACTGATAACAGATGCTCGCACTTCGTATTAGGATGTGGACCTTCACAAAAGTCACAATTCAAACATTTGACAACATTTACTTGAGCAGCTTGATGTTGTACAAAATTCAACTTCAATGCCTCCATCCCCTTCTTCCGTTCTTCATCTCTTCCAACTGTTGCGTTTCAACCGCGCATTTTGAGCATCTAGATCATGGATACCTCTATTAGATGTACCTCCTTTATCATGAAGTTCCCAGTAATCATTTGAAGCCATCACTTCAATTATTTCTCTTCCTTTTACTGAGATTTTGAAATTCAATGAACAACCTTTCGATGCATCAAGCATTATCCGGGAATTCAGTCTCAACCCTTTACGAAAAAATTTAATTTATTGATGGTCGTTAAAACCATGGTTCAAAGAGAGACTCACCCTCTTTTTGCTCAAGACTGCTAACTTTTCCCCTCTTCTTTATGAACATGGAAGGAGAAAAATTTGTTCAAGGAACTTGTCTTCAAGATCATTCCAAGTGGTGAATGTACCTTGGGTTGTGAATTTAACCACTCATTGGCTTCATCCTTCAGAGATAATGGAAAAAGCCCCAGCTTCTTAATTTCATCAGTATTACCATCCACTTTCACTATTTCACATAGTTCCACAAATTTGGTGAGATGATTGTTTGCATGTTCACTTGTCTTCCACCAAATTTCATCTCCCTCAATTCATGGAACAACCTTGGATTGATCTCAAATTTATTCGCAGTCACCGATTGATGGGCAATCGGTAACCTCTACCTGTTTTTGTCACGATTTCTAGGGGTGGAAATAGGCCAGGCCGATCAACAAGAGCCTACGGCCCAGCCTACATCAGGGCAGGCTTTTTTTATAAATAGATAAGGCTTAGGCTTTTCTAAAAGCCTATTTAGCTAAAAAGGTCAGACAACAAGCCATTTGAAAAGCCCTTTAGGCCTACCTTCCAGCCTACTTAAGTAGAAATAAAATATATTATTATATTAAATGTTTTATTTTGTGTTAAATCAAAAATTTGCTTATAAAATAGAATTTAAATTGGATGTGTCAAAAAAAATAGAGCTTAATCTCACCGATCTACGTACTAGCTCTTAATCTATTTACAAAAGCATACATCACTTTGCCATATTTAAAGTTATTTTTATAAGATAGAATTTAAATTGTATGTGTCATATAAAATAGAACTAATCTCACTGATCTATTAACTCTTTAATCTATTTACAAAAAGCCTACATCACTTAAAGATTGTAGGCTTTTGTAAAAAATAGTGAAATAGGCTTTTAAACAAGCTTTCAGACCTTGTCAGACTATCACAAAGGCCAGCGCAGGCATAAAGATATGGCCTATGACAGGCCACAGGACAGGCTCAGGCCTAACAGTTTCAACGCACGCCAAGCCCAAAGCTTGCAAAGCACAGCTCGGCCCAGCCTATTCACACCCTTAACGATTTCCATAGCCTCCAAGAGTTTGGCTTACTAGTGGATTAGTCATCTCTTCGATTTTGGTAATCTCAAACACAATGTCTCTTTCTCTTATTATTTCTCTTTCTCTATGTCGTTTCTCTCTTGTAGCCCTTTGATTAGCATTTGCAGCCTTTTCAATTTCTAGATCAAAGAGAAGGTCAGCTAAAATAGTGTCTCGCATATACAAGGTTAGAGAAAAGGTAAGCAATTAAGAGATAAAAATAACAATAAAAAACTGAAAATAAAATTCAATTAAGTAACCAAAGAAATAAACGGATAAAAATTTGGCAATCCCCGATAAGGGTGCCAAAAACTTGATGACATCACGACAATTGTAACGGATCGTTGCAGGTAATAAAATGGTAAAAACCGGATATCGAACTCAAGGATTGTACGTAATTATTATTTTAAATGTCTAGTTACTAGATTGTTAGAAACTATAATTAAATAGCAGTTTTAAAATTCACTAGATGATAAAAGAAGTTAGGGACAAACTTCTATTGCGCGAAGAGTAATGTGTGGAGTCCGTCTCTTCGACCGCGTTGGGCAGTCTTTCTGTGGAGCTTGTGCTTGCTCGTGGTGGTTCCATTGTGTCCTCAGAGTAGCTTGATGAAGTAAAGAAGGCTTTGGAAAACATTTTGATCGAGAGGTTACTATTTCCGAAGCAGAGCAATGGTACTGCGAGATAGGGGATGTTGTTCGACTTCCCAGTTTTTTTTCTGGGTAGGGTTCCATGGTGGGTTCGTCGTTTGGCGATGACGGTGGATGAATCTTTTCTTCCTTCTGACGCTATTCATTATGAGTGTGTGGCGTCCGAAGTGCTGTCGGTGAGTTCAGTGTACCTTTCGGAGGCCGATTTAGGGAATCTTCTAGAATTGCTTCTTGACGATCATGGCAGTGGCGAAGCGTTGTTTATGCGGCTAGTGCGAGCTTGAGATAGGGTTTGTTCTATTTCCGACGATGTGAAATTCGATGAACAATCCAGATTTATGATGTATGAGGTTGTGAAGAACGCCATTTGTGTGGAGATTCCCTTTCGGCGTTTGAGTCGAATATTCTCCGGTTTTTGAATGTTTGCGTCGAGTCAACTTCACCCTGAAGGCTGGGCTTGGATCCATGTTCTTCAATGTTCGGCCGAATACAAAGGCGTTTGGCCGTTACTTCAGCTGTTTTATGCGTTTTTCCGGGTCGTTAGGTCCTCTTCGCATGATTCGCGCAAACAAAGTTGGGTGAGGCTTGTTCGGTAAAAGAGGCGCTTTGCGCCCTTTGGTGGCTCCGTTGAGGGTTTTCAGAGTAAGTATTTTAATGTGATTGTTGCCAATATGCCTTCCGGTCGGCGTCTTCGCCGCGTGAGCATGTGAATGGCCTTGATGTTTATAGTTTTCCGTTGTCATGGCAAGAGGATTGGCCATTGGAGGGGCGCGAGGTTGCGGCATCCAATCTCTTTGCCGTGGAGGTGGAGTTCTGTCGGTGGTTGACTGAACTTGCTTCTTTGTTCAAGTTTAGAAATTAGAGGTTGCCTTGGTATATAGACACTGATGCATTGGTTCATTGCCGTAATAGTGCAGAGCTTAAGAAAGTTGTTGGTATGTGCTCTTTCTTTTGCTTGTGGTTTGGTTGGTTGTCATTTTCTGTAAGTCTTAAAAATGCTCTTTTTTGCAGAGTCCATGAGGTGGGTAAGTCGACTTGAGGTCGTGGTCTAACAACTGCCTCAAAATCATTTGGAAGCTCTCATGATTGGGCGTAAACCGGGTGGAGAAGTTGCTTCTTTGCCCTGGTACCTGATGGCAAGCAGAATTCTGGGTCGGTGTTGGCGTCACATCGATGTTTGAGGACCCTACACCAAGGGTTGTTGATGATGGCAGCTCTTTGGATCGTGTGGATGGATTGTTATATACCTCGAGTGCTGCTAGTGGAGAGTCGGTCGGCTTATTGAGCATGGATGTTGTGGCAAAGGAAAAGGGGAATGCGCAGATTATTCTATTAACGTGGCTCGTCAAGACTTGGAACTTGAGCAGGAGGTTCGCTGTTTGCGGCGGCAGGTAGAGGCCGATTTGAGTGAGCACGTTGCTCGCCTTCAGAACATGGGAAGAAGGAGGCGGAGGCGAAGCTTGTTGCGCTTTTGGTTGAGGCCAATGATCTTGAGCATCGAGTGCAATTGGCTTTGTGAGTCGGCGTTGGCTAGATGGTAAGTTGCAGCAAGCTCGCAAAGAGGTTTCTGAGCTCAAAGTCCTGAAAGAGGAGAACACCAGACTTGCGTTGGAGATAGAGAGGTGCTATGCCCAATTGGTTGCGCTTGAAAAGAAGCACGAGCAAATACCAGGGAGTTGATTGAGCTTGGGTTCCAAAGGTTTTTTTATTGTTATAAACAGACCATCGGCCTTAATCCTCTCGTGTCGTTGAGGTTGGCCGAAGTGAGCCCTTTGCATGAAGCAGGCAAGGAAGGTAATTTGGTAGATGTAGCTTCCGATATGATCATTGTTTGGCTTTCTTAGGTCTTTTGTATTCTTACTGTTATGTATTTTGGGTATCGTGGCCCTTGGCTGTCACTTATGGTTTGGTTTTGTAAGCACTTAGTGTTTTGTCAGTATGATGTAATGGCCCAGGTTTTGGCAGGTCCTTTGTATTTAACTCATCCCCGGAACTTTTTATTTATAATATCATGTTTATCTTTGGACTTTCTTTATTCGCTGGGATTTTTCAGTTATCGCTGATCTTTACTCGCTTATTGCTAGTTGGTTACAAAGGCTTTCGTTTAGCTAGGATTGTACCGAGTCGGTGCCTCGGTTTGATACGCAGTTTGCATTTTTCAATAGTTAAATGTGGATACTTGTTCCGGAGTCAACTAGAGGGTCCCATTAGCAAAACCAGAAGGTGTGCTTAGCAAGTCATATGGATCAGCCCAACCAATTCAGCCCATATCCACCCCATGCGAGCCCAACGTGCTTGGACGGTCAAAATCGACTCTACTCATCCGACGATCCACAAGAGGGCACGATTTCCTATAAATACAGGCAAACCTTGCCCTTACAAAGGTTGAATCTCTAATCCTTAGTACCTTCACTCTGATATTCTATATACTGACTTGAGCTTCGGAGTGGCTTGCAGGTATCCCCCGGGCGCTCATTGACCTTCGGTCAGGACAGCAAGAGACCTACCAACAGCAGACGACGAAAAAGTTGCTCGGTACAGAACATTGGCGACCACAGTGGGAGATTTCTATCTTTCACATCATCACTCGAACTTTTCTCTTGCTACTCCATGGCTCCCAGAGGCAGACCCCGGGTTCAGAGCATTGCCATACCCGCACCCCGACCGGAAGGTACCCTCGAGGGCAACGTCTTGACTATACAGGACGAGGGCACCAGTCGACCTGTCCAGCCCTCTAACGTGAATCAGCTTTTGGACCTCCTGGCCAGTCGCACTCAAGCTATGTTGGAACAGGAAGCGCGACTGAGGGAGGTTGAAAGGTGGGTGACCGCCCTGCCAGAACAACCTCCAGTTAGCAGGTTGACAATCCTTCCAACAGTAGTGACCTCAAGGCGACGCCGGTCCCCACCTCGGAGACGTCATGTACATCGCTCTCCCCCCAGGCGACGCAGGCATTGGGAATCAGGCTCACCCCCAGGGACCCATCGCCCTTATGACACCCATTCCAGCGCCTCCTCACACGCGTCACCTAACTCTCAGGAGAGGCCGAGGAGCCGGGTTGCCACCTGCAGAAGGCACCACCGGGATTCTCCATCGAGGAGATCCCCCGAGCGACACAGGTATCAGGAGCTGGGTTATGAAGATACCTCCCCCCGAAACTCAAGAGGGTTTTCGGAGGAGGGGCCGTTTACGAGAAGGGTAGACGAATGCCAAATCCCAAGGGCCTTGGAAAAGTTGCCGAATCTCAAGATGTACGACGGGACTGGAGATCCGGACAGTCATCTGGCACACTTCTCCCTAATGATGCGCTACAGGGGCGCTAGGGAACCCGTCCACTGCAAAATCTTCCCCCTCACTATCGAGGGCTCCGCATTAGAGTGGTTCCAGGAGCTTAGGCCGAACTCCATATCCTCATGGGGGCAGCTGGCGAGAATGTTCACGGCTCGCTTCACTGCCTCTCGGCTAAAGCCTAAATCTGAGGAAGTACTAAGAGCCGTCAGGCAGCATAACCACGAGACACTGAGGGAGTATATTGAGCGCTTCAATAAAGAAGCTTCGGGCGTTCGAAGTTTGGAGAACAGGCAAAGATTGTTCTGGATGAAAGACGGGTTGAAAAAGGGAAGTTTGTTCCAGGTCGATGTAGGCATCAACAAGCCTAGGAACTTGGGCGAGTTCCTTCGGAGATCCCAGAAATACATGAATTATGAGGAGGATGATATGGCCTACCGCGAGGCAGTCAAGGCGGGGGGCGATAGGGAACCCACCCAGGAGGTACGCCGGCAAAAGGTAACAGGAGGCGTACACCGTGAGGGCCGCCCCCCAAGATCCTCAGGCCTTACTCCCTTCATCGCCTTAAGGGCGCAGATCCTGGCTGAATGTGCCAACGCGGAATTCAAAGACATTAAGAGGCCAGAGCCTTTGGTGTTGAAAGAGGGCCAAAACCCCTCGAAGAAACGGTGCCGCTACCATCAAAGCGGAGGCCACGACTCCAATGGCTGCCGTGCACTGAAGGATGATATTGAGAAGCTGATCCAGAGAGGAAAGCTGACACAATACGTGAAGAAGGAGGGGGAACCGAGTGGCTCGCGCAAAAGAGCCCGATCCCCCGAAGGTAGATACCGGTCCCCTGGGAAGGGGAAGGCCCCAATCGGCGAGAGGGTCGAAAATAGCGCTGATGAATCGACCGATGGAGAGGACACCCGGAGGCCCAAAGAGGAGAAACCCCCATGATAACTGGGGTTCAAACAAATCAATGAAGAGGAAGTGGAAGGAGATCCTCAGCATTGCGTCAACCTCAGTCGCCAGGAAGGGGCCAACCAGACCGCCCCTATCCTTCGACGACAATGATCTGCTCGACGGGAAACCGAACAAACACGTCCCACTGATCATCTCTGCCATTATCGCCAACGTCGAGGTAAGAAGGATCCTAGTTGACCAGGGAAGTGCAGTAGATATCATCTTCGAGGACCTGCTCCAAGTGTTGAGTATCTCCCCCGATGACCTGACTCCATTCCAGGGAGGGGATCTAACCGGGTTTAATGGATCAAAGACTAAGCCACTCGGCCACCTAGAGCTGATGGTCACCTACGGAAACCCCGATGACAAACCGCCGTTGTTCAAAACTGTGAAAACACCCTTCCTGGTTCTCCCATGCAAATCGGTCTACCAGTGCATCATTGGGAGGCCCACGTTGGGAAAATTGGAGGCGGTCACCTCAACGGTCCATTTGAAAATGAAGTTCTACACTCTGGAGAATGAGGTGGTAACCTTCCAGGCAGACTTGGTAGCAGCACGCAGATGTTTCTATATGAGCGTTAAAAATGAGAAGGAGACCGCCAAGCCAAGAGGCTCGGGTAAGGGGTTTGGAGAAGAAGCTGAGGTGAATCTGACAGACTGGGATGCCAAAAGTAACTCCAGTAGTGAAGAATAAGCGGAAAGCCGACTCAAAACCAAGGGGACAGAAGAGGATGCGAAGAAGTTCGAAGCAGATGAAGAATGTCCTCACCTCCTTGAGGAGGTTAGAAAAAAGCTCACCATCCACCCCGGGGAGAACGCGGATCTATTCCTCAATTCGGCAGCTGGCCCATAGTTCCAATGCATAGAGCGTTTTCTTTAAAACAGTTGGTTGTTTAAGTTTAACACGTCTACTTTAAGGAGTTGGATGTTTAGGTTTAACACGTCAAAACAATTTACAACACGCACGCGAGGGAATTAAACCTTTCTATATATTCACGGCTCAAGATGTTATTTCGCAAATCACAGTTTTCGCTCCAGCACCGTAGAAAAAACCAAGAAAAACTGGTGCCCAATACAGAAGCAGCCAGCGCCCAGGAGGGCGCCTGGCAGGGCGCCTATAAGGAGCAACCAGCGCCCATGAGGGCGCCTGGCAAGAAGCGCTCTAAAAGCCAAGTCCCGACTCAAACAAAAGGGGATCAGACAACCAGGCAGAACCAAGCGCGAGCCAACCTGCTCGGTTCTCGAAGCGGCATATCGAAAAGGTCGCAACCTCTAATGGGTGAGTTAAATTCGAACAGATTCTGATAAACTCTTGTTAGAGTCCTTAGATGGGCGAAGTGGCGTCACAAGATGTCACAACCTCGAAGTGGCATATCGAAAAGGTCGCAACCTCTAATGGGTGAGTTAAACTCGGACAAATTCTGATAAACTCCTATTAGAGTCCCTAGATGGGCGAAGTGGCGTCGCAATATGTCACAACCTCGAAGCGGCATATCGAAAAGGTCGCAACCTCTGATGGGTGAGTTAAGTTCGGACAGACTCTGATAAACTCCTGTCAGAGTCCCTAGACGGGCGAAGCGGCATCACAAATGTCGCAACCTCTAATGGGTGAGTTAAATTCAAACAGATTCTGATAAACTCCTGTTAGAGTCCCTAGATGGGCGAAGTGGCGTCGCAAGATGTCACAACCTCTAGTGAGGAATTCCAAGAGGATAACAAGAAATCACAAGTCAAAAACAACTGAACTCCTAGATGAAACATCAGGGGGCAATGACATCGAAGTCAACCCCGTTGGGGTGGTATCTAACTATCCAACCATCTGCAGCCTCATGGCAAACCGGAAGATGCTCGAATCAAGAACTGCATCCGGGTACATGCACTGAACATGACTTATCGCTTTATCGTAAGCAGCATAGGAGAAGTCCATGGCTTGCCCGGCCATCTCCTGCACCCTTTCCTCAGCCACATCTCTCTGTTTCTTCACACTGTCCAATTCAGATTGGAGCTCCTCCATCCGCTTCTGATAGTGACCAGCAGTGTCTCGTGCCCGACGAGCAGATCCCAGTGCTTCGTGTAAATCCACTTGAAGCCGGCTTATATCCAAGAGAAGCCAATCCCTTTCCTCGATCACCCCTGCACAAAGAGAGAAGCAAACACGACAAAGCTTAGAACCAACATCACCAGCGCCCATGAGGGCACTTGAAAAAGCACCTCCAGGAAAGCAGCCAGCGCCCAGGAGGGCGCCAGACAGGGCACCAAGGTCGAAACAAGCGGCGCGCATGAGAGCGCCAGACAGGGGTGGTGGCCCATGCGGGTTTGATGAATACCGTAAGAAATAACTCAAGAGGATTACCTGAATGAGATCCGCACTTCTTCTCAGCTTCCCACTTCGCATGCAGGCCTTCCCCAATCTTAACCATGTGCGCGGCAAGTGCGAAAGGATGCTCACAGAAATGATCACGCTCTTCGGGGGAGAAGGCAATTTCACCCTCGTCGTCAGCAGGAGGAGGAAGCCCAACCGGAGAGGGACAAACAGCAGAGGGAGGTCCCTGAGAACAACTCCTCTGGCGTTTGGACTGACTCTGAGTCCCTTGGATGCTGGAATCAGCTGGAACCTTCGGCACCCCGGAAGCATCCTTTCCAGCACGGCTTGGCGCTCCTAAACTGAGGCGAGGTCCCACAGAGGGACGCACAGGGACAGATACAGTAGGAGCTGGGCTGTTGACCTCGGTAGGTTCGGCATCCAAAGGTCTCCTCCGTCTGGCCAAATAGGCTAATTCATTGAAAGAAAGCGGAGCGGCCATCTTATCTGCAGAGCAGCAAAGTAGCGAATCAGCAACATAAGTAAATAATTCATCAAAAGACAAATAAAGATACATCAAGACCTAACAAGCAACCTAAGAGCTCGGCAGCTTCAAGAACCGTAGAGGCCTTGGACAGCTCACTGCACAAAAACTTTTGTGGCACAGTGGACAAGCCACCGACGATCTTCCTCAGCATGCCCAAAGTCCTCTACTCAGAATCAGACAACTCAGATGGGAGGATGCGATAAGACCGAGAGGTGCGGTCAGCATCGACATTACACCACCCAAGGCGAAACTTATCCCTAACCAGACGCCCTTGTTCATCAAAGAAGCCCATGCTGTCGACGGCCTTCTCACTAGAAGGAATGAGGTAGAAGTACTTGAACTTCCAATCATGCTGGTTATCTGAGTACACTTGAAAGAAAGCATAGTTTGTCCGACACTTCAAGTACACAAACTCGTAACGAATGACGCCATCTGAAGTATCTCGACGACGCTGCACCTCGAAGATAACCATAAAAACCCTCAAGCTGCATCTTCTTCGAAGGACTCTCATCACCAGTTCAAAACACTTCACAAAACACCACGAATTTCGGTGGAGCTGAGAGGGAGCTATCTTAAGGTGATCATAACTTCCAGTTGGAAGGGTGTAAAGAATGGGGAAACCCGCACCTTGTAAACCACACTGTGAAACATCATGAATTTTCTACCGTCAGGGATTCTACACACCCTGTCTTGGGGGTCAACCACCTCAACCCGCCAGTCGCCTCCCAACACATCTTGCAAACAGCGGGGAGGCTCTTTTCCTGGAAGGTAGACGCTCCTGGCAGAACAAACCATACGAGCAACCCAGTCATAACTACAACCACCAATCTCCACCACTTCATGCTCAAGCGGCAGATCATCATCAGAAGAATTCTCCACAAAGCTAAGGGCGCCAGCCCCCTCCGAAGGCGCGGTATCACCAGCCCCCTCTTCGAAGTCGTCAGCTTGACTCTTAGCCAGGTGAGCGATAGGGTGCATCCGAGCCGTCTTCTTTGTCCTTGCCATCTCTCAACCTACGGGACAGGGAGCAAAACAAACAGTCACGAGACAGGCAGGAAAACTTAGAGACAACCCCCTCCCCCAAGATTGGAGACTTTGCAAGACAAGACATACTCAAAAGAACAAAGAAACTAGAAAGATAAACTGAAAGTTCGCACGGAAGTTACCTCAGTAAGTCAGAAGCCGCAAAGACTAGCGGGAACGTCAATAGAGGATGATAAGAGCAGCCCCCCTTAGCACCAAGCAATCCCTGAAAATTCATAGGTGAGAAGGCAGGTTAAAAATCAGGAGAAAACGGCAAAAATAAAACAGAGTGCTAAGCACACGCCCACACAAAACCAGTGCCCATAGGGGCGCCTGGCAGGGCGCCAAATAAGGCAGCCAGCGCCTAGGAGGGCGCCAATAAGGCAGCCAGCGCCCATGAGGGTGCCTGGCAGGGCGCCAGTCAAGGCAGCCAGCACCCAGGAGGGCGCCTGGTAGGGCGCCAGTCAAGGCAGCCAGCGCCCATGAGGGTGCCTGGCAGGAGGGCACTGTCAACAATGTAAACAAACGGGAATGAACAACAAACACTTACCAAGAAGAAGAGACGTTGAAACAACTGGACTCTACTCCCTCCTTCTCTTTTTAAGGAGGCTCTAGGTTGGTGACTTGCTCCCTACTCTTTCCTCCTCCTTGAAGTAGGCGCTAGGGTTGGTGACTTGGTCCCGACTCCTTCCGCCTCCCTAAAGAAAGCGCTCCAAGAAAGTGTGGACCACAGGACAAAATACCCGCCTATTTATAGGAGTTAGCATTTCACCCCACACTGCAGATCCGGCAAAACAACTTGGCCCATATCCACGACGTAGAAGCCCAATACGCCTGTCACCTTAAGACATGCTCAAAAACACAAAAAAGACAAGATGAGCAGTGAAAAAGAAAGAAAAGTGCCAAGCACCCGTCTACACAACCAGCGCCCATGAGGGCGCCTGGCAGGGCGCCAATGAGGCAGCCAGCGCTCAGAAGAGCGCCTGGCAGGGCACCAGTCAAGGTAGCCAGTGTAACACCCCTTTTCTACCCGTTAATTTATTTGTAAAAATCAGAGTTTCAAAATTTCTTTTCATCGCAAGGAATGTTACACATACTTCAAACAAAACACCGTACTTCAATAAAACAGTTCAACGTCAAAAAAATGTGCAATACGTAACACGCCCCTAATGGGGAAAAACTCAAACATCAGTTATCGTCACCACAACCGTGACATCAATGAAACCAACTACGCAGCGGAAAATAAAATAAAGAGAAACCGTCAAAATAACATATAACAACTAAAATGGTCTTAAAACACCGAGTTCGTTTCCCCCATGAGTGCTACGTATCAGAGCATGACGACCCGACTCAAAACTAGTGAAGATACCTAGGTCTTCACTCGTGATCACCTGCACGTTACCGCATAGGGGTAACATTCAAACAGAAGGGTGAGTCCAATTCAATCCATATAATAAATCATATGATAAGCAATAAGTCAAAGTCACAGCACTAGAGTAACCATATCACAATCAGCAATTACGTCATTACATGGAATACATGAGACACTATGACATGCATCACACACAACACACACAATCACAGACAACTATGTGACCCGTCACTTACCAATTTGCCAAATAAGGGGCACATCACCTGTCAATTCATAATTACATACAACAACGTCGCTATATTTCATCGTCGCTTATTATCATCGTCGCTTAGCCTTTTGGGCCTCATCGTCGCTTATCCATAAACGTCACCAAACAAACAATAGCCACTAAGGGCAAAACAGTCATTTACACATCATCACCAACAATATTGGCCACTAAGGGCAAAAACGTCATTTAACTAGCCACTAAGGGCATCATCGTCACTTACGCATCACCATTAATAATATTAGCCACTAAGGGCAAAAACGTCATTTAACTAGCCACTTGGGCGCCCAGAACCCACCAGGAAATAGTAAGTTTTTATTTTAAAAATAAGACACACAGGTAGACAACTGAAAAAGCTTCCCAACACTTTTCGAAACGTTCAAAACGGATGCCCGACTCAAAAGATATAGCGAAAACAGTTTTTATAAAAATTTGGGAACATCCTGAAAATGGCGCCGTTGGCGCCCAGCGCCTGGCATCTGGCGCCCAGCGCCCAGCAACACGCAACACACACACACGCACTGGCGCCCTTGGCGCACAGCGCCTGGCGCCTGGCGCCCGGCGCCTGGCAACACGCAACACACACACACACACGCTGGCGCACATAAGCAACACCCACCGAGACAACTCCAAAATGACAAGTGAAAAAATAAAACCACTCGAGCCAAAATGTTTAAAATTGAATTTGGGCACGCTAATACGAAAGATGGCACGGTAAAATATGCCCAGAATTTGAAATTGCACCCAACACACCCCATATACGCACACAAGCAACATCCAGTGAGACAACTCCAGAATGATACGTGCAAAAATAAAACCACTCGAGCCAAAATATTTAAAATTGAATTTGGGCACGCTAATACAAAAGATGGCACAGTAAAAGATGCCCAGAATTTGAAATTGCACCCAACACACCCCATATACGCACACAAGCAACATCCAGTGAGACAACTCCAGAATGATACGTGCCAAAATAAAACCACTCGAGCCAAAATGTTTAAAATTGGATTTCGGCACGCAAATACAAAAGATGGCACGGTAAAATATGCCCAGAATTTGAAATTGCACCCAACACACCCCATATACGCACACAAGCAACATCCAGTGAGACAACTCCAGAATGATACGTGTAAAAATAAAACCACTCGAGCCAAAATGTTTAAAATTGGAGTTGGGCACGCAAATACAAAAGATTGCACGGTAAAATATGCCCGGAATTCGAACTTGCACCCAACACACCCCATATACGCACACAAGCAACATCTAGTGAGACAACTCCAGAATGATACGTGCAAAAATAAAACCACTCGAGCTAAAATGTTAAAAATTGGATTTGGGCACGCAAATACAAAAGATGGCACGGTAAAATATGCCCAGAATTTGACATTGCACCCAACAAACCCCATATACGCACACAAGCAACATCCAGTGAGACAACTCCAGAATGATACGTGCCAAAATAAAACCACTCGAGCCAAAATGTTTAAAATTGAATTTGGGCACGCTAATACAAAAGATGGCACGGTAAAATATGCCCAGAATTTGAAATTTCCCCCAAAACACCCCATATGCGCACACAAGCAACACTTCCAGCAACAGAAAAATCCAGCAACAGTTTCAGCAACACAAAATCGAACATATGGCGCCCTAGGCGCCCATGCCACAACCAAAAGTGAATTTTTCAGCCACCAATCATGAAAATCACATGTATATCACGAACTAAACATAAAATTACACACAATTCAAGAACATGAATTGATCTAGGGTAACCCTAACTTACAACCTATCATGATCATCTATTATATAGAAAGATAGAACTCCCCTTACCTTGGATTTGAAGAACGGAAGCCCTAGAGAAAATCACGAGCAAAACCACCGCAACAAATCACGTTCCTCTTCCTCCTTGAGCTCGCGACCTTCCCCTCTTCGATTTTTCTCTCCTCTCTTTGCGACTCTCTTCTCTCTTCTCCTTTCTTTTTCTTTCTTTTACGTTTTCTTTCTTTCTCTCAAGAGTGAGGCGCAAAACCCCAACCCCACTTGACCTAGCCACTTCGCATATTGCATTGGATCACGGGCTTGGGCTTTTCACTTAAGCCCAAGTTCATTCAGGTGGCGCCTCCTTTTCCTAATACCACCAACATAAAATTAATATAATTTTTAATTAATTAAATTATACCCAATAAATTAAATTAAATTCCTAAATACTTAATTAAATAAATTAATTAAATATTTAGGGTGTTACAGCCAGCGCCCATGAGGGCGCCTGGCAGGGCGCCAATGAGGCAGCCAGCGCCCATGAGGGCGCCTGGCAGGGCGCCAGTCAAGGCAGCCAGCGCACATGAAGGCGCGAGTCAGGAGCAGCCAGCGCCCAAGTGGGCGCCTGGTAGGGGCAAGCAGCGCCCAGCAGAAGGGGCGCCTGGCAGGGGGCAGTCGGGAAGCAGACCCTTCGCGGCAGGGTGGTCAGCACTATGCAGTAAGACGCCCACGAGAGCACCGAACCTTGACCCGCCAAATCTGCTCCATGATAGGCCATCCAGCACACGCTAGGAGGGAACGATGCCCAAGGCACCCAAAAGGGCGCCAACCTCAGAGCGCTCGACACAAAGCGACGCCAACACCAGGATACGACACCTTAGCTTGGTACCAGGTACAAGAATTACACCGAAGGAGGTGTGAGTCACGGTCGCGACCAAATAATCTCGAACGACCCGTCAAGACAGACGAAGCAACGCTCAGAAAAAATTTCTCCTATGACAGAACCCGGCCGCTACAAAGGCAGTATCCCGCATAACCTTACGGAGCCGGCAAACTGACAAAAAAACCTTCAAGCCAAGACCATCCTCCGGAATAATCTCGGGTTGGGGGCAACTGTTCTGGAGTCAACTAGGGGGTCCCATTAGCAAAACCAGGAGGTGCGCTTAGCAAGTCATATGGATCAGCCCAACCAATTCGGCCCATATCCTCCTCATGCGAGCCCAACATGCTTGGACGGTCAAGATCGACTCTACCCATCCGACGATCCACAAGAGGGCACGATTTCCTATAAATACAGGCAAACTTTGCCCTTACAAAGATTGAATCTCTAATCCTTAGCACCGTCACTCTGATATTCTATATACTGACTTGAGCGTCGGAGTGGCTTGCAGGTACCCCCCCGGGCGCTCATTGACCTTCGGTCAGGACAGCAAGAGACCTACCAACAGCAGACGACCAAAAAGCTGCTCGGTACAGAACAATACTGTTGTTGAAACATTTTGCAGCTAATTTCTTTAGCCGTTATCTCGTGGCATTTTATTCTTTTGATCTGGGCCTCTTTCATATTTTGTTTAGCTCTTTTCCATGACACGTTCGGTCATGCTAAAGTATGCTCTGTACCGCTTCGTGGTGGGGATGCAAATGAAGTCATTTTCTCGGGGTTGGTCAAGGCTCTTCACCATTGACCCCCTCCTGAATTAAATCAGGGGAAACCCAACGTACGACTCTAGGACGGAGAGGGAAAACCGAGTCATTTGCTCGTGGTTGGTTAGGGCTCTTCACCATCGACCCCCTCTTAGATTAGATCAGAGGAAACCCAACGTACCGCCCTAGGACGGAGAGGGAAAATCGAGTCATTTGCTCAGGGTTGGTCAAGGCTCTTCACCATTGACCCCCTCCTGAATTAGATCACGGAAAACCCAATGTATTGCAAAAGGACGGAGAGGGAAGACCGAGTCATTTGCTCGGGATTGGTCAAGACTTTTCACCATTGACCCCCTCCTGAATTACATCAGGGGAAACCCAACGTAAGGCCCTAAGACAGAGAGGGAAAACCGAGTCATTTGCTCGGGTTGGTCAAGGATCTTCACCTTTGACCCCCTCCTGATTTTAATTAGAGGAAATCCAATGTAGCGCCTTGGGAAGGAGAGGGAAAACCGAATCATTTTTGCTCGGGGTTGGTCAAGGCTCTTCACCGTTGACCCCCCTCCTAAATTAGTTAAGGGGAAACCCAATGTATCACCCTAGGACGGAGAGGGAAAACTGAGTGATTTTCTCGGGGTTAGTCAAGGCTCTTCACCATCGACCCCCTCCTGAATTAAATTAGGGGAAACCCAATGTACCGCCCTAGGATGGAGAGGGAAAATCGAGTCGTAGCTCGGGTGTTCGACTATTGTGCAAGCTTCGGCTCATTATCTGAAAGTGAAACATCATTGACTAATCGAATAACAAAGTAAGACAATTAGTTAAATCGTGACTTTTGATTCTAGCTATGGCGCGGTCCCTTGATTTTGATCATTCTCATCGTCATTTTGTCTCTTGGTAGCTGCTGTCGCCTGTTAACACTCAAAATAAAGTGAGTTGTTGGCCAAGGGAAAAACGAGAACTTAGGGCCGAAACAAGGGCCGGGGCAGCTATGAGAACACTAGGGCAGAGGAAATACTTGTTATAATGCAGGGCAGATTTAGGCAAAGGATAAGATATTTGGAAGCCCCGAACGAATGAAGATAAGGCACTGAGGTATCTCAAGAGTCGGATGGAGGGAGCCTCGACCACAGAATGGATCGGCTGGGGAACCAACAGCTGAAGGCTGAAGTGAGGCACGGCCAGGGAGGGTTGGGGCCGAGGCGAGAAATACTTGCTTCGAGCGCAAGTATTCAATGCACGTGGACATATTACGTTGGAGCGCTTAAGGTCAATGAGCAGAAGACTCCGAAGAAACAGGAATGACTCGGGTTTACCCTACTAACTTGTTCTAGTGAGGTCGTGGAAGAGTGGACTCCGAGTTTTTAGGGTTAGGCTTAATTACAACCATTGATCACGATTAATCCAACGGTGGGCAGATGTAGGCTTGAATAGTGGTCAACGAATGCTCAAGTATATATAGTAACACTTGTACATTTTAGAAACACACATCAATCAATACACATGTCTTTACTTATTTTATCTTTCTTTATCGCTTTTTCTTTATGCTTTCTTAGTCTCGTAGATAATCCAAGCCGCACTCCCTCTCACACCTAACCTAACGACTCTTTGGAGGAGTTAGGGAACCCATAGTCGAGGAACAGAGTTCTTTCCTGGACACAATCGCTTGAAGAAAGAGGAATCACTAATTGTCCAAACCTCTAACTGATTCCACGGCTAGGATCAAAGTGTTTGACGACAATAAAATTGGCACACCCGGTGGAACAAACATAGGCAAACAGACCTTTGAGTTTAGTTCGCCTGGCCTGGATTATCATTGGGGTGTGTACTTACGTTCCGGTCGAAGCCTAAGCATGAAACTGAATTCTGCTTCCAAAAAGAAAGGTACAGTGAAGGCTAAGAACACTGTAACAGCAGGTACGTCGGGGGTCTCGACTCATGCAGTTGTTGTGGAACCTCACGATCAATCACAGCCGATTGACGAAGAGCCTGTAGTGATGACTACGTCGTTCATTCGGCAGCAGATAGACATGGGGATCCACGATATCATGTATCAAGTCTCCCAGCAATTAGCTGGCATACTTAAACCTATGGTGCACAATGAAGTGCAACAGGCCAAGGAACAGTAGCAGAGACGTGCTGTGCAGGCCAGCAGTGCAACAAGTCTTGGTGTCCCCGGCCTACCACATGGAGGATTAACCAGCCTAATGGGGATTGTGCAACAGACTCCACAGTATGCCGTTATGGCCGGACCTCAACAGGCACCTTCTCATCAGGTAATTCCTAATCCCATGTTTCCCCAGCCTTGTAATTTTGCCAACACCAACACTTGGGGGTAGTTTATGACGAAAGTTACTAACATGGCTAATCTTTAGCAAGGACAAGTGCAAATGGCTAGGAGACCACCCGAGGCTACGGGGTCGATCGATTTACCATAGGGATCATCCTATGGATGCCCCTAGACGGATAAGCATCCACCCTACGCAGGGGGCAAACCTTCACCCCAGAATTAGGGCTTGGCAGGTCAGACGGTTACTACCCGACCACCAGCCATGGGTCCAGAACCCACCTGGCTCGATTAGTCTGCCACCTAGTCAGCCGTATCCTGAAGCACTCGTGCCTTATCTGGTGGGTTCGCAGCCATGTCCACAGATGGCTGGCACTTCTGTCGAGCAGCAATGGAACCAATTTCCACCTTGCCAGAATAGTCAGGCTTCTACTCAAGGAACCGGCTTTGCAAAACTTGGCCAAGGAATGCCTGGGCAACAATGGGTTACTAATCCAACTTAAGAAACACCGCAGCCGGGGATGCAAGGTCCCCCAGATGCTCTGTGGCGTCCGACTGTTCCACCCGAGCCAAGGCCCACGGGGTCCCAGCTCCTGGATCCAAATTTGATAACTAACACCATTAAAAAGTTCTTTACTGTACAGTTGAAACGACTCGACGGGCCTATGTACAGAATGCCTTACTCCAAGTTGGTAGACAGATTGGTGCCTCTGCCCAGAGGAATCAAGACACTGGATTTCACCACATTCTCTTGAGATGATGGCAAATCAACAATGGAACACATAGGATGATTCATGGCCCAATGTGGAGAAGGGAACCAAAATGAATTTCATAAGCTACAGCTTTTTCCTTTGTCATTGACAGGGTCTGCATTTACCTGGTACTCCTCTCTTCTAGCTAATTCTATACAGAGCTGGGCAGACATGGAAAGGTGCTTCCTTGACAGAGTTTTCTGGCCACAGCCCGAAGTCACCGCTGCCTACCTAATGAATTTAAGCAAGAAGGTGGAGGAGGCTGTGACCGACTTCATTGAAAGGTTTCGAAAGATGGTCGGGAAGTGTTTGGTTCAGTTCCCAGAATCGCAACTTACCTTCATGCATATTACTTGAACGCACTCGCAATTGAAGGAAAGGCTTGTGGGGCAAGCCTGCAAATACCTCAGCAGCCTAGTGTCCCGAGCTGTTCAAATAGAATAGTTCATACAAGAAAAGGAGAAAAAGTGGAGTGCTAAGGGCCGAGGACCCCACTTAGTGGCAGTAGTCGATGCCGAGGATGACTCTGACTATGATGGTGCAGCCGAACCTACGGCAGACATCATGGCAGCCAAGATAGTCAAGGGGAAAACCTACTCATGTCCAGCTCTGAAGCCTTCCCAAAGGCAAAGAGAAGGATGAGTCAGAAAGCAAGACCGAGTATTCCTTTGACATCTCCAAGGATGATAAGATATTCGACTTTTTGCTCAAAGACAGACAGGTCAGGCTGCTTGATGGCCAAAAAATACCACATGTTGAAGAGTTGAAAGGGAAGAAGTATTGCAAGTGGCATAAATCCTACAACCATGCCACCTCTAATTGCATTGTCTTCCGCCGAGCCATTGAGAGGAATATTAAGGAGCGAAGGTTCAGATTGGCTGATAAGGGTGCAATAGAGATGACTGTGGATACCGGTTCTTTTCCCGTGGTGGACATTAACATGGTGTCTTTTTCAGGCGCCAATAAAGGGAAAGAGAAGAAGAAATATGAATGGGTTCCCAAGCGAGAAGGCCCCCCTGAAAGGACGCTATCGGTCTTTGACCAATTGGGAACTCCTGAGGGAGGACATACCGTGGAGGATTGCATGGCTTACTTACACAGTAGGTTGAAAGTAGGACAGTCGAGCAATCCAGGGAAACCCAACAAGAAATTGCCCAAGCCGGGCAGACTCACCTAGGAGCTAAGGGAGCTCCATTTGTCAAAACTAAACCCTGCATGGCAACCGCCCCAATCAAACGAGGAAAAGCCAAAGCCAAAGCACCTCCCGCCTAGGGAGCACAGTCGTTTCGCCGATGAAAACATCGGGCAGGCCACTTTGCGAATCCCAGAAAGAGAATCTATCCCCAAGGGAGAAAATAGGGTGGCTACGGTTACGGCAGAGCAATGTTTGGTGTCTGTAGACATCACAATGATGAATGACAAGGAGTTGAGGGCGACTAGAACAGTAAGGCTATCCCTTCAACACGCTCGTAGAAGAGGAGGTTGCAAAGGGAAAGGTCTATTCAGAAGATGAAGGGCATGTTGCAGATGCTGACTGCAGCTAGGGAAAGATATACACAGGGCACTCCTGTGGCCACTGTGGAACAGGCTTTCTTTAGGCCGGCTAAAGCTAGTACCAGCGTGATACCTGTGACAGCGGCACCCCAACTTGACACGGTTCCTGAAAATGGACCCGAGGTCAATAACATGATCGGGGTAGTTGAGGTTACTGGAAGTCCAATCATCGACGCCATTATGAATTGCTTATATGGCCCTCACATTCCTAAGGGTCCCCAAATACCTACGGCCAACGCCGAGGCTCCTCCTCCTTTGGGCAAGCCGGAGCTGTTAGCTGAAGATATGTTGGATATAGGCATAGGTGAGAATGAAGAAGACCCATTCATGCCGCTCGTCTTAGAGGATGACATATTGAACGAGAAGAGTGAGACTTTCCTTGTAGAGATAGAGATGGTACGGTTGCTACTTTTGGAGTTCTAGGGAACAAAAGGACAACTCAAGGAACTTGAGGGTGATGCCTTTGCTGAGGAGGCCGAGTGTGTAACGCCCAAATAATTTAATAATTTATTTAATTAAATTATTTAAGTATTTTATTATTATAGTCATATTTAATAATTTATAAAATGATGTTTTATTTAAATTAGGGAGTGGTGCTTTGCTATTTTGTTGTTGCTGAATGTGGCGCCTTAGGCGCCCAGTCATGATGTTCTGTTTTGTTGATGCTGAAAGTGGCGCCCTAGGCGCCCAGTGATGCTGTCTTGGTTGCTGGAGTTGGCGCCCTAGGCGCCCAGTGCGTTCCCGTGTTGCTGAAAGTGGCGCCCTAGGTGCCCAGTGTGGTCTGGTGTGGTTCTGTGTTGCTGTGAAGGGCGCCCTAGGCGCCCAGTGATGTCCCATGTTCTATTGTTGCTGTTTGTCTGCCTGTGTTGCTGATGTCCTAGGCGACCTGTTGCTGGGCGCCAAGTCTGGTGTTGCCTCTGTTGTGCCAGGCGCCCTATTCCTCGGCGCCAAGTCTGCTGTTGCCATTGTTGCTCTAGGTGCCCTGTCCCTGGGCGCCATGTCTGATTTTGTTGCTGCTGTGTTAGGCGCCCTGCCCCTTGGCGCCATGTCTGGTTGTGTCACTGTTGCACCAGGCGCCCCGTTGCTGGGCGCCAGTTTCTGTTCTGTTGCCGATGCGCTTGGCGCCCTGTTGCTGGGCGCCAGTTTCTGTTGTTGTTGTTGCCTGCTAGGCGCCCTGCTGTTGGGCGCCAGTTTCTTGTTGTGCTGCTGTCCCACTTGGGCCCCTGTTGCTGGGCGCCAGTTTCTGTCTTGTTGCTGTTGCTGTCTTCTAAAATAATGTTGCTGTCACAGTTTCTGTTGTTGCCGTTTTTCCTTAAAATAATGTTGTTGTCACAGTGAACAAAATGTTGTTGTTTTTCACAAATATTGTTGCTGTTACAGTGAACGAAATGTTGCTGTTTTTCACAAATAATGTTGCTGTCACAGTGAACGAAATGTTGCTGTTTTTCTAAAAATAATGTTGCTGTCACAGTGAACAAATGTTGCTGTTTTTCCTAAAAATAATGTTGCTGTCACAGTGAACAAAATGTTTCTGTTTTTCACAAATAATGTTGCTGTTACAGTGAACGAAATGTTGCTGTTTTTCACAAATAATGTTGCTGTCACAGTGAACGAAATGTTGCTGTTTTTCTAAAAATAATGTTGCTGTCATAGTGAAAAATGTTGTTGTTTTTCCTAAAAATAATGTTGCTGTCACAGTGAACAAAATGTTGCTGTTACAGTAAACGAAATGTTGCTGTTTTTCACAAATAATGTTGCTGTCACAGTGAACGAAATGTTGCTGTTTTTCTAAAAATAATGTTGCTGTCACAGTGAACAAATATTGCTGTTTTTCCTAAAAATTGATGTTGCTGTCACTGTTTTCATGTTGCTGTTTTTATGGAAAATCACTGTTGCTGTCACTGTTTTCATGTTGCTGTTTTTATGGAAAATCACTGTTGCTGTCACCGTTTTTTAAGCTGCTGCTTTAAAAGCTATTGTCGCTGTTGCTGTAAATTGGTATTGTTCCTGGTGTTGTCAATTGTCGATGTCTCGGTGTTGTAAAATTGTCGTTGTCATAGATGTTGTAAATTTACTGGTATCCTTGGTGTCGGTGGTCGTTGGTCAAGTTGTTAGACTGTCCTATAGGTGTAGGTGTATTGGGATGATTGGTGCTATTGGTGATGGTATAACAGGTGATGTGCCTATTTTATGGGCTAAGGTGAACAGGTGATGGGTCTATGACCATTTATTGATGTTGGTGCTGATTGTGTCACATAGATGACTGTTGTTGTTGATTGACCTTGGTGTGTTGTTCATGGTGTCGCATACATTTCATATGCATTATATTTTTGGTGATGAAGGCTTCGGCCTTGGAGCTATAGGTGATGATGGTGATGCTCATATAGGTGATGTTGCCCTTATTGGCTACTTTATTGGTGATGATTGGTACCACATGCATATACCCGTTGGTGTGGGTTGCATCTCATATAGTTACTCATGACGTTGGTGATAATTTTTTGGTGATTTGTAATTTGATGTTGTTGTGAAGCGGTTGATATAGTTGTTGTGACTCTAGCATATTGCCTATCATATATGCTATTATAACGTTAGATATCACACCCCTTCTGTTTGAATGTTACCCCTATGTTGGTAACGTGCAGGTGATTGCGAGTGAAGGCATGTCTACCTTCGCTAGTAGAGTCGGTGTCGTCGCTCTGATACGTAGCACTCGGGGGGATGAACGCTAGGCTTTATTAGTAGTGTCTCTATTATTCTAATTTTTGAAGTTTTATGGTGATGTTAAGATTACTGTTGAATCCTATATTTAATTTCGCTGCTTGGTGATGGAGTCACTATTATATTATTTAATGGTGAATTTTATTTATTGACGTGTGATGTTTTAACGGTGTAAGTGTAGCATCCCTTGTCGGTGTATTGAAAGACGTTTTGAAAACTCTGATTTTTGTCAAAAAATTTCCAGGTAGAAAAGGGGTGTTACAGAGTGGACTGCCTTGACGGAAACAGACAATTAGGTAAGCGAGGGTATGCTTTTCGAGAAGTCCACGGCGGACATGGTCAAGCACCTGAAGCCGTTGTACATCAAGGCCCATCTGAACGGGAAGCTGTTCAACATAGTGTTCGTGGATGGTGGAGTTGTGTTGAACATCATGCCTTTGGCTACTATGAAGAAACTTGGGAAAAACGCTGAGGACCTCATCCCAACCACCATGTCGGGTCAAAAGTAACGCGATGGGCTTTCTTTGTCATAGAAAGGAAGCCATCAGATGCTGTAACGCGATGGGCTTTCTATATAAAATGCGTAGTGATAACTCCATTTTATATAGAGTTATTCATACATCTAATCATAACTAATTACTTGAAATCAAGTAGAATATGTGTTAAATATAGTAGTATAAGTAAGATAACAACATTCTAGGAATTATGTGATGAATAAAGCATTTTGTATATATATTGGTATGTTTGATGTGTTTGTTCAGTTTACCTACAGATGATGCTTCTGCACCACGATGCTTCTGCACCATGATGCTCCTGCACTTAGTGCTTCTGCACCATCCTGCGCTAAATGTTTATAACCCCACAATGGAAGCACCTCAGTTCATACCACTGCACCAAAACTTCTATGACATCATGCTTTGTCACAAATCACATGGAGGCACATGCCCACTTGCATAAGGAGGTTCCCACCATAAACATCATCATGAAAGGCTACTCATCTAAAGACACATGGCTCTCCACAATTGGACCTCCCCTTTAGACTCAATCTTCTCAATCAAAGCTCTGAAAAGTAACCATGGTTAAGCCACCTTTGGTCAAGCTTGATCTCCAAGCAAACCCTTACTTGAAGGAAACCTCCAAGGCTATATAAAGGCTTCCACTTCTCACTTGAAAATCCATCGCATATCTCACTTGATAATATGTAGATCAAACACCTTACTTATATTTTAGTAGTTTCAATTCTTGCATTTTATTTACTAGTTAGTTGTAAGAAGGTGAGGAAGGAATTGACACCCTCTTCCTCCACTTCTTCATAGATAGGCGAAGGAATCAGTGCTTCTGCACCTGTCAGAATTCAGGCAAAGGAACATCAATTTGTGTAACTTCTACCCTATTGATATCTTTTATATGATTCATGTTATCATGTTCCTTACAGATTCTCTCAATTTTATAATGAGTAACATGAGCTAAATTCCTTTAGTTGAGATGTTCTAAACTTATAATGTTCTTTTGAGTAAGTTATTATGCTTTTTAGTGTTGTAGCATTTTGGGTCTTGTGTTATACTACATCCATCTTATTTTAAGGTTGATCTCTTACAATAAGTAGAGTTATATTCACAGACATGGTTTATAATTAGAAATCAAGACTAATAAGGGTGAGTGTTTTAATAAAGGCTTTGTTAAACTTGTTTTAATAAAGAAACTGTGTTAAAACCATGTTAAGTCCTAGACATAGGATAACATAGTCCTTAGGGTGAAACAGTGGGAACTTCAAAGGCAGGAGTGAACTTATTTAGCAAGCCCAGACATGGGAAGCTTGTAATGAAACTCTGAAGAAAGTAGCTGAAAAGCACACACTTATGCAACTGCACTCAATGCTACTGCACTTGATGCTTCTGCATCATAGTGCTTCTGCATCTCTAAAAGCATAGAAACTCTCAAAAGAAGCATTATTTGGTAAAGACGTCTCAACTATCTTTCTCAACTGATTTCCTTCATCTTAAATTATATACTTGCATTCTATTTTTACTTTAAACTAAAAACCCCAAAATTTGTGAGTAGAATAGTAGTACTAATTTATATGCTTTCTAAACATACATAAAGTTAATCCAATCCCTGTGGGTTCGACCTTTCTTATCATTTTATTACTTGTTTGTGACTGTGTATACTTGCACATCTTTTCACACACCAAGTTTTTGGCGCCGTTGCTGGGGATTGCCATTAATTTTTGTTGTTTAGATTTATAAGTTAGTATTTTATTACTCTTGTATTTTGTTTTCTGTGTAGAAGCACTAGGTGCAGTTGCACTGAATATTTGCGCAGGGTCTGAACACCAGAATTTGCATTAGATCATGAGATAGAAAGGAGATTTAGGAGCTTGCAAAGACAACAAAGACCCAAAGACAGAGGTTCTAGCATGACTTCACCACAACAATTCATCAATATGGGGGCAGGGGATAGCCTATATATAAGGTAAGGTCGGTTCCCGCACAATCCCCTGATGGAGGGGGTATACCGGTGCACACTCCGTTAGGTCTTTTCGGTCCGGAGCCGGCCGGTAATGGACCTACTTACCTTGCTTGTGGACCAGCTGCTAGGTATGTTAAATGATAGAAATAGACCCATGAGGGATTATGCTATGTTTAATCATCAAAATATGCAAACAAGTATAGCAAGACCTCATATTGATGCTGTGCATTTTGAATTTAAACCCATGATGTTCCAAATGCAACAAACAATTGGTCAATTTGGTGGATCTCTCCATGAGGATCCCCATGAGCATTTAAGACAGTTTTTAGAAATATGTAGTAACTTTATCATTCCTAGTGTTAGTGAAGATGCATTTAAACTTAAGCTATTTCCATATTCTTTGAAAGATAAGGCTAAATCTTGGTTGAATTCATTAGAGCCTAATTCTATTCATTCATGGAATGAAATGGCTGAAAAGTTTTTAGCAAAATATTTTCCACCCATCAAAAATGCCAGAATGAGAAATGATATTACATCTTTTAGACAAAAAGACTTTGAATCATTGTTTGAAGCATGAGAAAGATGGAAAGAGCTTTTAAGAAAATGTCCACATCATGGTCTTCCTGTCATTATTCAAATGGAAACTTTTTATAATGGTTTAGAACCCCAAACCAGAATAATGCTTGATGCATCATCTGGGGGTGTGTTATTAAAATTGTCTTATAATGAAGCATTTGAATTGATTGATAGAATTGCAACAAATAGCTCTAGTTGGCCTACTGAGAGGGTGAGTGCCCAAAAGAAACCTTCAGGGGTACATGAAATTAGTGATGTATCAGCCCTATCTGCTCAGTTAGCCTCAATGACAAATTTGTTTAAAAACTTCACTTCAACCAGTGCATCTGCACCTGGTGCAGCTGCACCAATAGAAAACACTGCAGCAGCCATAGAACAAACCCCCCCAGGTGATACAAGTTGTGTGTATTGTGGAGGAGGTCACTTGTATGAAGAATGTCCCAGCAACCCTATTTCTGTTAACTATGCAGGGTACAACCAAAATAAGAACCCTTACCCAAATACCTATAATCCAGATTGGAACAGTCACTCAGATTTCTGGTGGGGGAGTAATAATGCTACTGCACCTAATGCAGCTGCACCATCTACTCCACCAGGATTCCTTTCTCAACACATCCAAAGACCATCTGCACCAGAAATGGACAACTCCATGGAAGCCTTATTGAAAGCATTTATGGGTAAAACAGATGCATTTATGGATAGGACAGAAGCATTTATGAGTGATACAAAAGTTCAAATTCCAACTCTTTATGCCTCCATCAAAAATTTGGAGAATCAAGTGGGACAATTAGCAACAGCTCTGTATCAAAAACCAACAGGTACACTACCCTCAAACACAGAAGCTACCCACAGGCCAGGAAAGGAACATGTGAAGGCCATTTCTCTTAGGAATGGAAAAGATCTTTCAGAACCACAAGAGATTGAAGGTATAGGTAAGGGAGAAAAAAATAAAAATGAAAAAAATAATCAAGATGCAGAAGCACCAGATGCATCTGCATCTCATGAAGTTCCAACTCCAAGGTTAGTTCCTGAATACCCTCCTCCTCCTTATCCTCAAAGATTAAAAAAGGCACATGAGGAGAAGCAATTCAGTAAGTTTCTTGAGATTTTAAAACAGATACACATCAATGTTCCCTTAGTTGAAGCACTTCATCAAATGCCTAATTATGCTAAATTCATGAAAGATGTGCTTTCAAAAAGAAAAAGATTAGGGGATTTTGAAACAATTGCTATGTCTAAAGAATGTAGTTTAATTTTGCAAAACAAAATTCCAAGGAAATTGAAGGATCCTGGCAGTTTTACAATTCCATTCTCAATTGGAAAATTTTATACAGGTCATGCATAATGTGATTTAGGTGCAAGTATCAACTTGATGCCTAAATCAATATTTAAACAACTTGAGATTGGAAATGCTAAACCTACAACTATAACACTTCAACTTGCTGATAGATTGTAACACCCCCTTTTACTAATTATAAATAAACACGCAATTATCAGAGTCACCACGAGGGCGCTACATTTTTCACCACATAAAAACTCCAAATTGATTTAAATTAAATCCTCAAAAATATAGATAATTAATCTCTAAGCAACGGAATCATAAACTCATTTAACATCTTCAAAAATAATTAAACATTAAACCAAAACTCCAAAAATAAATAATAATAGTTCGACAATGGTAACTAAGACCCTCCCCGGTGCTACACATCAGAGCTGACACAGACCCAACGAGAAGGAAACTACACCTAGCAATCCTCCACGAGTGCTAACGATCACCTGCAGCGTTGCCACATAAGAGCAACATTCCATCCAGAAGGGGTGAGCTTAACAGAAATAATAAGCAATGACAATAGTAAATAAGTAGCAGCTAACTCACAGCAAGCACATAGAATTCAATGCATCATATCACGGCACAAGGCAGAAACTCCATTAGTAAATAGATACCAACACTCGTTATAAATGGACTCATGAACGAATGCAACCCCTCTGGGCATATGCATGCGGTACCGATCTCGTAAAAGGCCACGACGGGCATACCACCAAAATAATCACGTGTTGTAGCATCACAGCTACCTCGAAGATGCATATGACAACGCGACTCATGATTCATGCATAGATACACATACTCAGGGCATTTAATTAATAAATACCATACCACCAAAATTATTATCACACAGAAATACCACGTGTCGTAGCATCACAGCTACCTCGTAACTCTCCCTGTTTACAGCATCACAGCTGCCACATATCACCTGTACACATCACGCCAAACAGCGCGCACAACCAAAACACACACACAGCACAGAAATTGGCGCACAACGCCACCAGACAACACCAGCACGACAGACACACGCAACACCACAAATTGGGCACAGTACCACTAGACAATCCCTGAACTTACGCACTAGGTGCGCCCACATACAGGACACAAGGGCAGCGACAATAACCAGCACAACGTCCTATTCGTTCAACCATTTTACTAAACAGCAAAGGAGCAGTATTTCTCAGCAACTGGGCACGAACCCCGACAATTAATTTAGCATATCAAACGATGTCGGAATTTTGAAAACGAATATCCTCTGGAAAGCTTGAGATGTCTAGTTTCTAGAAATAATTTTTATTTATTTGTTTAGGTACCCAAATAGTACAGTTTTGCAAAATACCTCTCAGGGTACAGAAATTCTACAGCTTCTGTTAGCTAAATTGTAACCCAGTTTTCTCTTTGAATTCTCAACCAAATAAAACGAAATCCGTGTCTAAATTGAAGCCCCGTGAGTCTGGTTTACAATGAGATAAAAATCATCCGAAACCGAGTTCGGTGGAAAGAGTTATGAACAAAACATTGACCCTATACCCATACGGTTTCATGCAGTTTTTCATATTCTTTTACCCATTTCGTAAAAATGTTTTCTCCAGTTATACTGACTCAAATTTAGCGAAACCAGTGCCTAAAGTCACAATCACACGCAACAAACCCCACGCAATTCGGGCCAATAATGAAGTCACAATCACAGAAATACTGGACACCTATCAAATCGTCTTCAAAACGAAATTTCCGCACATCAATTCCCTCTTTGCACAACAACCACTAGAAACCAGGTTTTTAATGAATCCACATCACGATATGATCGACAACCACAACCCACCCGCCATTATCAAGAATCATCATCAACATCATATATCATCAAAATCAATCATCACATAAAGACAAACACCATTGAAGACTCAGTAAGAACACATCATGCGAAATAACAACACTAGCAACATCGCACCATCATCAATTTCAATCCAACATCGCAAATAATCCAACCAAACCCTAACTACCCATATACCCTCATCATAACCCATTATTAGTGTTAAAACCCACCCTTACCTCGAATTTTGATGAACACCAACAAAATTCAGCAACAAGGCTCCTCCCTCCTCTTGAACTCGCGAACCTTCTTCTCTTTTCCCTCTTGGGAGGCGCTGAATTCTTCCCTCTTTTCTCTTCTCTCTATTCGCAACTCCTTTCTATTTTTGCCTTAGGGTTTGTGCTAATGACAAGACAAACCTTAACTCCCATTTAGTCTAGGCGCCTAACCCATGGACATGGGTCATGGGCTCTCCTCCAACTTAAGCCCTATTACTATTCTCCACACCCCTCTCTAATATTATTATTCCTATTAATTCTAACATTAGGATAGGTCCATAAAATAATATATTTTCATTCCAATATTATTTTCTACACTTACTCCCCAATTAATTGAATCCATTAATTAATTAACTAAACAAATGACTAAATAAATATCTAATCATTTTTGGGGTGTTACAACTCTCCCCCACTTAAAAGAATTTCGCCCTCGAAATTTTACCCACCAATTCTAACACCTTCCCACTAGCAAGCTACACACAAGTTCACACAGCAAGAAACATGTCATAGCACATCAACAACTCAAGACTCAACACGGGCCATAGGCCCACAACATAAAATCAAAAAACAATTTGGGCCATTTCAACGATACCCTCAACGAGACAGTGTGGGCCATTCGGCGTTACCCACGACAACAACAAAACAACGGCAACATAACTTGGGCCATTCGGCGGTACCGGGGACAACCTCAATAACCACATCAACATCACCATCATTAATATCAACACAATCGTCAACAACATCAAACAACGGGTCGCACATTAACGACTTAACATTTAACAACTTAACATTTAACAACTTAACACCTTACTCAATTATTAGCAACAGTAGTCAAGGAATCAAGGCAACATGAATACATATTCAAACATAGTGATATCACTTTAATTCATGAACATGGCAACATCCAAACTAGGTTTTAAGACATGGGGACACGTAACAAAATTGTCTAACAAGGCATCATGGCATGCACATAGTAATTATCAAAATCTTCGATCACACGCTACACGATTTCAATAACACAAACATTCACGTACAAAACATTTTGTTTAGATTTTCCAACATGAAAAATAAAACTTGTTATAGAAATTGATTTTCCACTACCAGACTAAACGTCAGCTTAAACAGTTCGAATAAAATATTCTTAAGAACACATGGCAATAAAAGCTAACTCAAAGAAGCCCACAACAGTGTCATTCATTAGAAAAATAATTTTCAAGGCTAATATCAGTGTACCACCATAAAATTGTTTACGACGTGTTCAAAAGCAATTTTCAAAACCTCTTCACTTTTTAGACCACAAACCACAAAATAGGGCAACCCATAAAAACAGGGGCGACTCACAGAAATGGGAACAGTGCGTAAAATTAGTAACCGTAACAGTAATTTTCGCAAACAGTGACATCAACAATAATTTTTCGAAAACAGCAGCAAGTACTTCCAGAAAACAGCATCCTTTATTTTCAGAAAACAGCAACAATTAAAACAGTAACAGCATCTAAATAGCAACAGTAAAACAGCAACAGTAATTTAAATAGTGACAATAAAATAGCAACAGCACTTAAATAAAACAGCAACAATTCAAGATAATCCACAAATAGGTTTAATCGTCACAAATAGATTTAATCATCAACGAATAGGGTTTTCAAGAACGTACATGTCAATCATACTAATTTTGTTCACACATGAAACACACATTAAATCAATTCACATAAGGATGTTCATCAAGGCATAAGATCACCTATGGGCACATAGGAATTCAACTAACATGAAACTTGTCCAACAAAACATATAACGCATGATCATGACAACAAATTAACAAGGCATCAACATATGATAACATGTTATTACTCTTCAACATGCGAATTAAACAAGGCACACAACACATGGCATCAATGATCATGGTAAGACACAAAAGGATTCTAGGGTATATGAACATTACTCACATAAATATTCAACAATATATTTAGTCTTTCAAACACCAAAACACTTTATCAAAAAAAAAATTTTACATAAGACTTAGTGTCGACTACTTAAAATAATTTGGACAAACCAACATATGCGAGCACATGCCAATTAACATCCACAACAAACAACAAATAATCGAACATCATATAGAATACACCAAGCTCAATACCCAGTCAAAGCACGTGTGAGCATTTAAATGACAAGGTAAATCATTTAGAAACATATAACAAGGGGATCAACAATAAGGACTACTAACAAAAGAAACACACAGAAAATACAACAAGGCACACCATGCTAGTAGGGACATCTCCCCCACTAGTCCACTTACCATTGGCAACTCTTGGTTTACCTGCAACGCAAACAATGGTCAGCACGAAAGGACAACAGTTGGTCGTACACTGACACAACGACTCGACGACTTGGCCGGACGGACCAACCATTGCTCCGATACCACTAATGTAACACCCCCTTTTACTAATTATAAATAAACACACACTTATCAGAGTCACCACGAGGGCGCTACATTTTTCACCACATAAAAACTCCAACTTGATTTAAATTAAATCCTCAAAAATATAGTTAATTAATCTCTAAGCAACGGAATCATAAACTCATTTAACATCTTCAAAAATAATTAAACATTAAACCAAAACTCCAAAAATAAATAATAATAGTTCGACAACGGTAACTAAGACCCTCCCCGGTGCTACGCATCAGAGCTGACACAGACCCAACGAGAAGGAAACTACACCTAGCAATCCTCCACGAGTGCTAACGATCACCTGCAGCGTTGCCTCATAAGAGCAACATTCCAGGCAGAAGGGGTGAGCTTAACAGAAATAGTAAGCAATGACAGCAGTAAATAAGTAGCAGGTAACTCACAGCAAGCACATAGAATTCAATGCATCATATCACGGCACAAGGCACAAACTCCATTAGTAAATAGATACCAACACTCGTTATAAATGGACTCATGAACGAATGCAACCCCTCTGGGCATATGCATGCGGTACCGATCTCGTAAAAGGCCACGACGGGCATACCACCAAAATAATCACGTGTTGTAGCATCACAGCTACCTCGAAGATGCATATGACAATGTGACTCATGATTCATGCATAGATACACATACCCAGGGCATTTAATTAATAAATACCATACCACCAAAATTATTATCACACAGAAATACCACGTGTCGTAGCATCACAGCTACCTCGTAACTCTCCCTGTTTACAGCATCACAGCTGCCACATATCACCTGTACACATCACGCCAAACAGCGCGCACAACCAAAACACACACACAGCACAGAAATTGGCGCACAGCACCACCAGACAACACCAGCACGACAGACACACGCAACACCACAAATTGGGCACAGCACCACTAGACAATGCCTGAACTTACGCACTAGGCGTGCCCACACACAGGACACAAGGGCAGCGACAATAACCAGCACAACGTCCTATTCGTTCGACCATTTTACTAAACAGCTAAGGAGCAGTTTTCTCAGTAACTGTGCACGAACCCCGACAATTAATTTAGCATATCAAACGATGTCGGAATTTTGCAAACGAATATCCTCTGGAAAGCTTGAGATGTCTAGTTTCTAGAATCAATTTTTATTTATTTGTTTAGGTACCCAAATAGTACAGTTTTGCAAAATACCTCTCAGGGTACAGAAGTTCGACAGCTTCTGTTAGCTAAATTGTAACCCAGTTTTCTCTTTGAATTCTCAACCAAATGAAACGAAATCCGTGTCTAAATTGAAGCCCCGTGAGTCTGGTTTACAATGAGATAAGAATCATCCGAAACCGAGTTCGGTGGAAAGAGTTATAAACAAAACATTGAACCTATACCCATACGGTTTCATGCAGTTTTTCATATTCTTTTACCCGTTTCGTAAAAATGTTTTCTCCAGTTATACCGACTCAAATTTAGCGAAACCAGTGCCTAAAGTGAAGGAATTCGTGTCTACTTTCCAATGAAAGAAACCCCACGCAATTCGGGCCAATAATGAAGTCACAATCACAGAAATACTGGACACCTATCAAAACGGCTTCAAAACGAAATTTCAGCACATCAATTCCCTCTTTGCACAACAACCACTAGAAACCAGGTTTTTAACGAATCCACATCACGATATGATCGACAACCACAACCCACCCGCCATTATCAAGAATCATCATCAACATCATATATCATCAAAATCAATCATCACATAAAGACAAACACCATTGAAGACTCAATGACAACACATCATGCGAAATAACAACACTAGCAACATCGCACCATCATCAATTTCAATCCAACATCGCAAATAATCCAACCAAACCCTAACTACCCATATACCCTCATCATAACCCATTATTAGTGTTAAAACCCACCCTTACCTCGAATTTTGATGAACACCAACAAAATTCAGCAACAAGGCTCCTCCCTCCTCTTGAACTCGCGAACCTTCTTCTCTTTTCCCTCTTGGGAGGCGCTGAATTCTTCCCTCTTTTCTCTTCTCTCTATTCGCAACTCCTTTCTATTTTTGCCTTAGGGTTTGTGCTAATGACAAGCCAAACCTTAACTCCCATCTAGTCTAGGCGCCTAACCCATGGACATGGGTCATGGGCTCTCCTCCAACTTAAGCCCTATTACTATTCTCCACACCCCTCTCTAATATTATTATTCCTATTAATTCTAACATTAGGATAGGTCCATAAAATAATATATTTTCATTCCAGTATTATTTTCTACACTTATTCCCCAATTAATTGAATCCATTAATTAATTAATTAAACAAATGACTAAATAAATATCTAATCATTTTTGGGGTGTTACATAGATCAATAGCCTACCCAGAGGGAATTATTGAAGATATTTTGGTTAAGGTTGACAAAATTGTGTTTCCTGCTGATTTTGTTATTCTTGATTTTGATACAGATAAAGAAGTCCCAATCATCCTTGGAAGACCATTCTTGGCAACTGGAAAAGCACTCATTGATGTACAAAAAGGAGAACTAACCATGAGAGTGAATGATCCAGAGGTGAAATTCAATGTGATGAATGCTCTGAAATATCCTGCAGAGGAGAGTGAAGAATGTTCAGCAATCATTTCTCTTGACCATTTAGTGCAGAAACAATTCCATAAGCAGTATGATCATCTCACCAGTGCACTTGCACTAGATGCAGCTGCACCACCTGAAGAAGAAATCTTGGAAAAAGACATTCTGCCAAGAGAAGAACCAACACAAAAGGATCATCTGATAAATGCTCTTGCATCTGATGCTCTTGCACTGCTAGGTGAAGACATGGTGGAAAAGGAGAGTGTGGGAAGAAGAAATGAATCAGAAGAAGAAGGGAGTGTTAAAGAGATTGAGCCTGAACCAGACCCTAAAGAAGCACTCAACAAATAACCAACTCTCCCAACCCAATGCCCGTCTCACAAAAATCCAACTCCACAAAATTTTTGTCAAAATGTATCCTAATGGGGCAGTGGAATTGTTTGATGAAGCCACCATTTCCACATTCCAAATCAATGGAAAAAGGATGAAGCAGTATACTGGAGCACATGTGGTGAGGGACAAAGGCACCACTCATTTCCAAAATCTCTAAATCAAAGAGATAGTCAGGCTGAAAGACTCTTAATTCAAGCGCTTATGGGAGGCAACCCATGATTTTGTAGTAAGTTATTAGTTATTTTGTTCAAATTGATGTTTTCAAGTGTTTTGTAGGAACACAGGTTTTAGTGCAGCTGCACTGCATACATACTCAGTGCTCCTGCATCAAACAACCCAAAGAAAGGTGAATCAGATGCTGCAGAAACAACTGTTGCAGTGCAAGCTAGTGCAGGAGCACCTGATACACCTAAAAAAAACCTAATGAACCAAGACCAACAACAGAGGTTGCTAGTGGAACTGCATCTAGTGCAGATGCACCAAAAGCTGAGGAGCCCAAGAAGAAGAGACAGAAGGTGAAGCATTTTGCAGTAAGGTCTAGCTCAAGGTTAAGAAGTGGGGCATCAAAACAGTAATTATAATTGAATGTTGTTAAATATTATGTTTGATTATTCTTTTGATAATTATATCATGCACTATGTTATTTTGTGAACTAATCCTCCTCCCATGGTTTTATTTTTAAAGAGCAGTGAGGACACTGCTCAACTTTAAGTTGGTGGGAGAAGTTAACTTATTATATTATGCATGTGTGTTTAACTATAGTATAGTTAACTTATTATATTATGCATGTGTGTTTAACTATAGTATATGTGTGTTTACTTTGATATATGTTTTTTTTATGTGTGTCTACATGTTTAAATATGTGTTAGGATTTGTGAGTTTTTGAAGCATGATCAGCTTAAAAGTCTTTTTCACAAAACTTATGCATTCTTTGAACTGATTTTTAATGATGAAAGGAAGAAAAAGAAAATAAGCCTTGTTTTCCTCAAAATGACCAATTTTATTATTACTTTGACACATTAAAACTGAGTTTTGAAAAGAACCTTGCTATTTGAAAAACTATCTGATGCAAGAGGAATTTTCAGAAAGCCAAGGTCAAAAACAAATTTTTACTAAAAATATAGAAGAGCATAAAGAATTAAGTTTGGGGGAATTTCCATGAATACTAAGGCTGAGTATGAGAAGCTCAGAGTAGTCAAATGCAAATAGGTTACCAAAAATCACTACAAAAAGAGCTCAAAGTGTTATAAACTAGCTATACTTACCCAAATCATTAAACTGAACCTGTTCCAAATAAGTGCATTGGGTTTGAAAGAAAAGAAATGCAAAAGAAAAGAAAGAAAAAGAAGAAAAAGAAAAGCAAAAATAAAACCAAAGAAAAAAAAAGTATGCACAAGGAGGTCAATGAGGAGGGCAATATATGCTACAAATCTTGAAATGTAGGATCAAATGCAGTTGCACTCAAATGCATCTACACCATTACAAAAAAAATTCAGTGCTTCTGCACTTCACAAAAATACCCAAGTGCTTCTGCACCCAAGTGCATCTGCACCAAAGAAAAGAACCACAAAAAAAGAAGTATAGTGCATTAACTCAGCAGTTTTGAAATGCTCAATCAAAGTCATTAGTTGTACTTAAAGTCCCCCAAGTCTTGAAGACGTTGTTAGTCTAGTCTATATTTTGAAACACCTTTGTTTTGACCAAACGTGATCTAAAATTTTCCAAAAGCGTAAGAGAAACTTTTTACTTAGTTTTGGAACCTATTGGATCTCAGCGGGCCACACACTCACAAAAATGAGTTTTAATAAACTTTAGATGTTTGGGAATTCAAAGGCACAAAGACAAAATGTTCTGAAAAATGAAGTTCATCAAATGCAAAATCATTCTGTGAAAAGATATGAGGTGATCTGTTCTTCTTTTAAATTGAAAATCTTACTTGTGTTTTCTTTTTTTGTCATTACATGAGGACAAGCAATGGTTTAAGTTTGGGGGTGTGATAACTCCATTTTATATAGAGTTATTCATACATCTAATCATAACTAATTACTTGAAATCAAGTAGGATATGTGTTAAATATAGTAGTATAAGTGAGATAACAACATTCTAGGATTTATGTGATGAATAAAGCATTTTGTATATATATTGGTATGTTTGATGTGTTTGTTCAGTTTACCTACAGATGATGCTTCTGCACCACGATGCTTCTGCACCATGATGCTCCTGCACTTAGTGCTTCTGCACCATCCTGCGCTAAATGTTTATAACCCCACAATGGAAACACCTCAATTCATACCACTGTACCAAAACTTCTATGACATCATGCTTTGTCACAAATCACATGGAGGCACATGCCCACTTGCATAAGGAGGTTCCCACCATAAACATCATCATGAAAGGCTACTCATCTAAAGACACATGGCTCTCCACAATTGGACCTCCCCTTTAGACTCAATCTTCTCAATCAAAGCTCTGAAAAGTAACCATGGTTAAGCCACCTTTGGTCAAGCTTGATCTCCAAGCAAACCCTTACTTGAAGGAAACCTCCAAGGCTATATAAAGGCTTCAACTTCTCACTTGAAAATCCATCGCATATCTCACTTGATAATATGTAGATCATACACCTTACTTATATTTTAGTAGTTTCAATTCTTGCATTTTATTTACTAGTTAGTTGTAAGAAGGTGAGGAAGGAATTGACACCCTCTTCCTCCACTTCTTCATAGATAGGCGAAGGAATCAGTGCTTCTGCACCTGTCAGAATTCATGCAAAGGAACATCAATTTGTGTAACTTCTACCCTATTGATATCTTTTATATGATTCATGTTATCATGTTCCTTACAGATTCTCTCTATTTTATAATGAGTAACATGAGCTAAATTCCTTTAGTTGAGATGTTCTAAACTTATAATGTTCTTTTGAGTAAGTTATTATGCTTTTTAGTGTTGTAGCATTTTGGGTCTTGTGTTATACTACATCCATCTTATTTTAAGGTTGATCTCTTACAATAAGTAGAGTTATATTCACAGACATGGTTTATAATTAGAAATCAAGACTAATAGGGGTGAGTGTTTTAATAAAGGCTTTGTTAAACTTGTTTTAATAAAGAAACTGTGTTAAAACCATGTTAAGTCCTAGACATAGGATAACATAGTCCTTAGGGTGAAACAGTGGGAACTTCAAAGGCAGGAGTGAACTTATTTAGCAAGCCCACACATGGGAAGCTTGTAATGAAACTCTGAAGAGAGTAGCTGAAAAGCACACACTTATGCAAATGCACTCAATGCTACTGCACTTGATGCTTCTGCACTTGATGCTTCTGCATCATAGTGCTTCTGCATCTCTAAAAGCATAGAAACACTCAAAAGAAGCATTATTTGGTAAAGACATCTCAACTATCTTTCTCAACTGATTTCCTTCATCTTAAATTATATACTTGCATTCTGTTTTTACTTTAAACTAAAAACCCCAAAATTTGTGAGTAGAATAGTAGTACTAATTTATATGCTTTCTAAACATACATAAAGTTAATCCAATCCCTGTGGGTTCGACCTTTCTTATCATTGTATTCCTTGTTTGTGACTGTGTATACTTGCACATCTTTTCACACACCACGTAGCTAAGGTATTAGCACCCTACGACATCCTTCCTAAGAAAGGTTACCTTTTAACTAAATGTGTAAACATTTATTAATTCAAAAATAATGTTTTTACCCTTATAATAATAATAAAAAGACTCGCTAAACGGTTAGTTATTATTGTACTTTTTGAGAAATAGGAGAGAAATGGATTAAAAGAAAACAAAGGTTTATTAATGCAATTGACAGAGGTCGGCCGCCCTCTGCTCCTGCGTATCTCCTGGTAGAGAATCAAATCACACGTAGTTATTGGTAGAAAATGTTGGTGTGTTGGTGTTTTTTTATTATTTGAAATATTTTTGAAATTTGGGAGACGTTCGAGGTGATCAAATAGAAAAATCTAGAGTGGTCACCACAAATGACCCATTTGAAAGGGAAGGTATTCGCAATGTTCAAACGAGTTAAACCCAGAGTGACCTTTGTAAATAACCGATTTGTGATTGAGTGCTTCAAAATGTTTGCTTGAAAACATGACTTTAATAAAATAAGTTGAGGTTATGTGAAAATGAGTTGAGCTCATTGATTTGTAACATCATGTGAAGATGAGTTGGACTCATTGGTTTGTAAAATATGTGAGGATGAGTTGGACTCATGACTAGTGAAAAGGAAGAAAATATTATATGTTCCAAAGAGATAATGAAAGTGAGGAGGTGAGAATGTAAAAAATAAATGGTGTAAATAACAAGTATTCATTAGTGAAAAAAAAAAGGAAATAAAGGATCAAGCATATGTAGAAAGGGGCATCACTAGCAGCTAGCAATTAAGAAAGTAAATTAAAAGGAAAAGGACCTAAACTACGCATAACAATATAAAGAAACAACTATGAGACAAACAATGTAACCTAAGGTTATAAAAAATAAGCCATAGGGGGTGTAATAGTAAAACAAGGGTGCAATTAACAAAAAGGGTTGTATTTTAAAGTAGTGGGTGTAGAAAACAGGCCCAGTTCGTTTTCTGTGAACTGGGCTGCATTCTAAAAGACGGGCTTGCGCAGGGGGGGCAAGCTATTAAAACGAGGAGTGCGTTTAAAAACAGGGGTTGTATATATAAAAAATGGGGTGCAACGAAAAGGAAACTAGTTCGCTTTGAGCTGACTAACAAATAGCCCAATTCACGCTGTTGGCTTGAGGCCTGGGCGAACTGGGCTTAAGTGAGTGGGGATGCAGACTAAAAAACAAGAGGGTGCACGAAGTAATCTGAACCAAAAAAGAAATTTAAAAAAGGAGCTAAGCCATTTAAAACGAAACAAACACAACCCACAACCCTATTTCCTAATTCTTTCCTTCTCAGCGCCGCACTGGCTTTTTCCTAAACCTAGGTTTTCGTTTCCTTCTCCACACGGCCATATCACCTCTCAAGAGAGAGAGAAAAGAGATTTCGAAGAAAAGAAAACAGGGGAGAGCGAGAGCAAGGTGAGAGGCCGAGAGAGAGAATAAAAGGAGATCTAGAGAGAAGGAGGGAGGGTGGACGCGGTGGTCGTGTTGTTGTCGTTGAAAGGTTTGTTCGAGGTGGGGGCGATGGTGTTTGATGGCGTAGGGAGAGAGGAGACGGTTGAGAGAGAGAGAGGGGGGGTTATGGTGGACGTTTGTTGGTTCACAGTTTTGGGGGCGGTTGTTGGTAGTGGTGACGCATTTTTTGGTGGCTGTGAAGGGTTGTTACGGTGATGGTGAGGATAGAAGGTGCGGCGAGGAGAGAGAAAGTGAGAACGTGTGAGAGATGTTTGGTGTTTCATGGTGGTGGTTGTGGGTTTGCAATGGTGGAGATAGCGGCTGTTTGGTGGTGTTTGGAGGTGGTTGCGGTGTTGGGTGGTTGTTGGGTTGCTGTTGTGGTGGGAGAGGAGAAATCGTGGAGGTGAGAGAGGGTAGGGTAGGCCGAGAGAGATGATGATGATGTATGGTGGAGATGATGGTTGTAGGGGGTTTGGCCGAATGTGAGGTGCAGGGGGAGGCTTCTGATAAAAAAAACTCTTTGTTTTTCCTCTCATTCCCCATTCTTCTCTAATTCTCGTTTTTCTCCTCTGTGTTTTTTGCCTTTCTTTCACTGTTTACTGCCATTGTCTTTATTCTGTGTGTGTGTGTGTGTGTGTGTGTGTGTGTGTTTATGATTGTTTGTGTGAGTGTGTTACTTGTATTTTAGTGTCCCCCCTTCACTGTTGTTGCTTGCTGAATAGTATTTATCAGCAGGTTTTGTGAGGAATCCAAGGACAGCAATTAGAGAAAGGACCAAGGACGGCAGCTGACTGGCCAAGGACAGTCGCTGGGTGGAAGAATCAAAAGGATAAAGGACAGCTATTTGAATAGGCGAAGGACAGCATGCAGTTGGATGGGGCACTAGTAGTGGGACAGTCAAAGGAAATGACGAGGAAGGAAAAAAACAAGAGGACCAGCAGCTAGGGCTGCTACTGCGCCCTCTTCCTCTTTTTGTTGAATTTTATTTTAAACTTTTGTACTATTTGCTTTTTTTTGGTTTTTGTCCTTTTGTGTAAAAGACTTGGTTATGTAATAAAGGGGGCTTTGGCTATTCAGCTTTTGCCTAATTTTATTTAAATCTGTGTTTTGTGATAATAAGCAATATCAACGAGAAAACGAGTACCACAATAAACGTCACACGTTGAGCGTTAAAGACACGCGCACGATTAAAGCGACGAGAATAAAAAAAATTGATTTTTTCAATTAGCCGGACAAAATTAGGGTATGACAGCTGCCCCTCTTTATTTATATTTTACTAGGAAACATGAAGGGTTTCCAAATTTCTCGAGTAAAATAGAAATAATGATAAAAAGACACTAATTTTGCCAAATTTATTTTTTGTTTTTGAGAAATTCACGAAAGACTGGGTTTACATAGAACACAAGTAAATAAGGATCGCCGAGGATTTGAAGGAGCACTGAGGCTCTGATGGTCTAATTCGCAGTCGATGCTTGGCGCATTGATTGGAGTTAAACTGAAGGACCGACGGGGTCTGAAGGGCGTGCCTAAGCCTGATGGACCAATGAGTCTGATGGAGCGCGAACTAGCAATGGTACTAGCAAAACGGTCTGCTTGGGGGTGGCCTTTTTCGAGCGGCCATGGGGGAAAGGTCAGGTCGTTGACCTGATTTGCACACCTCGAAGGACGTCCGCTATGTCTTAGGCTGACAAACCTAGTCTGAAGGACCTGGGGTTGGATGATCCGTCGCGCTTAGTGTAGACATAATGATCTGAAAGTAGAGTTTGGAGCCGTTGCTTTGACATGTTAATTCAAACTGAACTGAAGGACCTGGGGTCGGATGATCTGTCAGTTGCTCGATAACGCGACGTGCGATCTGGATTGAAGGACCATTGATGGTCTGAATGAGGGCTTGGGCTCTGAAGGACCACTAGGGGTCTGCAAGAGTACTGGGACTCTGAATTGTGATATGAGACCAACGCTTGGAGCACTAACTTTGAGGGAACAAAATATTGGGATTGACACATGGCGTACTTGCCTAGATAATACCTAATGAATGCATTTACCTGAGAAGGGAAAAGCTAGCTATATTTGGCATGTCTAAAAATGCAACGAATGATGTATGCGTGTAATATAGGTATGTGAAATGGTAAGTGTCCGATGGGATGAATGAAATGTGGCAGATGATGTGAGTTGAAGTTGATGGAACATGGAGGTCGACAAACAACGTATGTGAATGCAGATAAGATATGAATGTGATTGTGCTGATTAATGATGAATGTAATGGAATGAGCAATTTTTCCTCTTTTTGCTTTTTTTGCCTTTCCTTTTTTACAAAGTGCAAATGTGATGCAAATGTAATGCTTTGATGCCAATGCCACGGAGGATAAAAGAAAACACGTGAATGCATGGTACAATGATATGATTAGATGTAAAAAAACTTTTTCTCTTCTTTTTTTTTGGGCAACGATGAGAACGGCACTTGGCACGTCTATCGAAGCAAAAAAAATGTTATATGTATGCAATGTGATGAATGTGCAATGCGAAAGTAAATGGACTACAAAAAGCTCGTGAATGATGGATGCTGAACCTGGTCGAAAACAGAAATTGATAAGCCATGTATGCGACGGTAGATGACATGTGAATGCAAATGTACTGCTTAGATCCAGGTGCTATGGTAGATGCATGATTGCATGGTGGAATGCTATGATTTGGGTGATGATGCAGAAAGATTTTTTTCTTTTTTGTAATGATGAGAAATGAGACTTTTGATGCGAGAGGAAAAGAAGTGAATCTTTTGAAATAATCAGACTTTGAAGTCAGACATGACAATCTCAAAGTTTTATTCACGGACACTGATGTGCAAAAGTGATTGGCTATATTTGCAGACTCGCTTATTTTGCTCTCCTGTGATGGTGTCCCATGATGATTTAAATTTAGGTCCTCAAAGTTAATAGAGTGAATCTTCAGCATCACGTTATTAACTTGTGTTCTCTCTCTTTGAAGCTTTGTTTAGCAAAGACGTATAGTAATGCAAGTATAGATGAATGAGTCAGTTAACTCAGGGTTCTAGAGACCTTGGGTACGGACAGATGAAGGGATAAATGACAGGTTTTTGGCCAAAGTCATGAAAAGGTAGGTTCTCCCCAACACAAGAAATGTGGGACTGCCCCAATTTAGACTACCGGTGAAGGTGAGTGAATAATTTGCCCCTATCTAGTGATGACAATAGCTAGCGGTGTAGAGGAAATAATGAATCGAGAATGCCATGACTTTGGAATGAAGGGTGTAACACCCTAAATATTTAATTAATTTATTTGATTAAGTATTTAGGAATTTAATTTAATTAATTGGATATAATTTAATTATTAGAGATTATATAAAAATGGTGTAGGTGGTATTAGGAGATGAAGGCACCAATTAGCTAGACTTGGGCTTAAGTGAAAAGCCCAAGCCCATGGTCCAAGTGATATGCGAATGTGGCTAAGTCGATTGGGGGCTAGGGTTCTGAGGGGCATTTGCGAAAGTGAGAAGAGAGAAAAGAAAAGAGGAGTGCGCCGTAGAGGGAAGGGGAAGAGGAGAAGGAAGAGGTCGCACAACCAAGGAGAGGAAAGGGGCGTGAATTGTTGCCGTGGTTTCGTTCGTGACCGTCTCTAGGGCTCCTGTTCTTCAAATTCGAGGTAAGGGGATGTCCTATCAATTCCTATAATGATTCCTATGATAGATCCTAAGTAGTGATAGCCTAGATGTTAATTGTGATTGTTATGATGTTTACGAAATCATGTTCTTGATGTTGCTATATGCGTGATCCATGTTGTACTTGGGATTGTTGTTGAATTCGAATGGGTGGTGTATAATTTTGGCGATTTCAATGTGTATCCATGATGGTTGTAATGTGTGTTGTAATTGAGTCAAGAGACAATTTGAGAAAAATGATGTTTGTGCTGAATTTGTGTGAAAAATCTGGTGCTGGAACGGTTCTGGGCGCCAGGCGCCCTGTGCTGGCCGCCAGGGGTGCCTGTGCGCGTTGCAGTGTGCGTGGGTGGGCGCTGGGCGCCCGTGTGCGTGTGTGCGTGTGTAGCGCTGGGCGCTGGGTGCCAGCGCTGGGCGCTGAGCGCCCGTGTGCGCGCGTTTCTGTGTTGCGCCAAGGCGCTGGGCGCCCGTGTGTTGCGTTTTCGTGTTGCGCTGAGGCGCTGGGTGCCAGCGCTGGGCGCTGAGCGCCCGTGTGGGTGTGTTGCGTCTTGCTGGGCGCCAGGTGCCTGGGCGCTGGGCGCCCAGGGCGCCAGTTTTCAGGATGTTCCAAAATATTTTCGAAAACTGTTTTCGCTATATCTTTTGACTCGGATATCCGTTTTGAACGATTCAAAAAGCGTTGTGAAGCATTTTCAGTTGTCTATCTGTGTGTTCCAGTTTTAAAAATAAAAACTTATAATTTCAGAAGGTTGCTGGGCGCCCAAGTGGCTGTCCCCTGTGGTCGTTGCTGTGATATTGAAAACGCGTTTGGTGTCTTTAAAAATTCTCTTTCGCGTACGACCAGTGGTTTTAACGATTTAGTGACAAAAATGATGATTTTGACGACGATGCCCCTAGTGGCTTGTTAGATGACTGTTTTGCCCTTAGTGGCTAATATTATTTTTAATGACGTGTAAATGACTGTTTTGCCCTTGGTGGCTAATATTAATTATAATGATGTGTAAATGACGATGATGCCCTTGGTGGCTAGTAAATGACTTTTTTGCCCTCAGTGGCTATTGTTTGAGTTGATGATATTTATGTATAAGTGACGATGAAACCCAGTGACGTTTTGAGGCCTAAATGGCTAAGTGATGTTAAGGCCTAGGTGGCTAAGCGATGTTGTTGTGTAAATTGTGGATTGACAGGTGCTGTGTCTCTGAATTGGCAATTCGGTAAGTGACGGGTCACATAGTTGACCGTGATTTGTGTGTTTGTGCGTGATGCATGTTATAGTGTCTCATGCATCCCATATGCATAAACCCAGTGACGTTTTGAGGCCCAGAAGGCTAAGTGACGATGAGGCCGTAATGGCTAAGCGACGTTTGTGAAAAGGTACCTCATGCATATGCCCGCGAGTGGGTTGCATTTCATATGCCTGCATGACATAGTGATGAGTTATCGTAGTGATGTGATTGATGATGGCGATGTGATTGTTTATGAGTTATTGTAGTGACATGATTGATGATTGTGATGTGATTATTTACGAGTTATTGTAGTGATGTGATTGATGATTGTGATGTGCTTATTTTAGAGCTGTGACTTGACTTATTATTTATCATATGATTTATTATATGAATTGAATTGGACTCACCCTTCTGTTTGAATGTTACCCCTATGTGGTAACGTACAGGTGATCGCGAGTGAAGGACTAGGTACCTTCACTAATTCGAGTCGGGTCGTCTTCTCTGATTATGTAACACTAGGGAGGGGGGAAATGACGTTGTTTATGTTACTTAGGATTGTTGTGGTGGTTGGATTCTAGTAATGTAAGCCTTGCTTAGTTGCAATGCCTTTTTATGATTAAACTTGTTGGATTTTTCCGCTGCGAAGTTGCATCTTAATTGACGATGACGTTTTGAAAATATTATAAGGCTGTTTTCGAAAAGCGAGTATTTTGGGTGTGGCAATGTTTAATGAAGTAAGTGTGACATCCCTTGTGGTGTAATTATAATTTGAAAACTCTGATATTTTTCTAATTAAATCAACGGGTAGAAAAAAGGGGTGTTACAAAGGGTGGTAAGCAAGAGATTTTGTCTCAACCCATGGCGTTTGGTGTTGCCCCAACTATGACAAGGACAAGGTTGCCATGAGTAGAGTTTGCAAAAGGCTGTATTTAGCAAGGTGGGTTGAGAAATTGCCCCGGTGCGGTCTTATGGATGTGAATATGACGAGGGGATGAGATGGGTGTAGGGCGAATTTCCCTGATTTTAGGTGGAGTGAATGGCGACGGGATTGCCCCACTTTGGAATGGTATTTCAAACGGCGCTTTTAGTGGGGTTGTGAAAGGTGACTGAGTTAGGGTCATGGGTTCTTGGAATTGGTCGTATGGGTGTGGTGTATAAATGGGATGGACGCTGGAAAATTTCCCCAAGTTCGTGAAGCATGAAAGGTGAAGGGACTGGCCCACTTTGGGATCTAGGTGATGGTCCTAGTCTAAACTTTTGGTTCTTTTGAGGTGACTCCCACAGACTATGATAGTCCTGGGTTTTGATACGATGAAAATTTCAACTGGTGATCGCTAAACCTTGTCTTGGTATCAGTGCAAGCCTTTGAATTTTTTTCTTCTTTTTTTTGAGAAAATATATTGTAAATAAATAAACTTACTTGTCCTAGAATTAAAACTGAGAAAACGAAAGCAATCAATAATTGATCAGAATGGACTTGTTAGGGTTGTAATGTAGCCAATGGTTAGGGGTTTATGAAAAGAAATGATACTGGGCCCGAAGAAGTGTTTGGAGTCCATTGTTTGGATTTTCGTGAAAGAAGTGCTAATTTGGCACAAGAAGGTGTTTGAGGGCTTTAGACAAGGATCTGTTATTTGCAGTTCGATATGGCTACTGATTGATAATGGGTGATTGGGCTCAAAGTGTTTGGGGATTGATGAGACAAATGATCTTTTTATTCAGTGGTGCACTTCATGATATGATGTATCAGCTCGAAGACTTATTTCGTCCTTTTATTCAAGACTTTTTTTTTTGAATTACGATTCTCATTTTTCATTTTTGATAGCCTATTTCTCTTGAGCTAAATAAACTGAAGAAAATAGTGCACCATCTTTAAATGGGGAATAGATTATTGTCTAGGGTGATTAAAAGATTTTTTGATTTTTTTTTTGCTTAGAGGGGTGGCAAAGGATATTTCTTCTTTGGAATGTAGGATATGGGAAGCTGACCAAACTTCATTTCAAAACATGATTGCTTGTTTTCTCAAAACTTAACTCAAGGACAAAAATTTATTTGTCTTTATATAATTGCTCTTTTCTTTATTTCTTTTTATGCCCTAATTTTTGCTTAGGCTGCTCTCGCGAGTTTTCAGCTTAACAGGCTTTTTCAATTTGATTTTTTTGTTTTGCTTTTGCAAAGGACTTGCACCAGGGGAATACAATTTGATTTTTTTATTTTTTCAATTAGCCAGACAAAATTAGGGTATGACATGGATAGAGCTTTGGTAGAGCATCGATTGCCTATCAAGGACCGATGCAGACCCCACAAGCAGCCACCGAGGAGGTTCAATCCTCAGCTGATGCCGCAGATCAAAACTGAGATAGAAAGGCTATTAAAGGCTGGATTCATAAGAACTGCCAGGTATGTAGACACTACAAGAATAATCAGTTTTACCAGCCAGGACTTTCCGGCGGATTTTTATCCGCCGCAAACTTTCTGGCGGATTGTAGGACTTACCGGTGGATAAAAATTCCGCTGGTATGTTTGCGGTAGATAAAAATCCGCCGAAAATTCCTGAAACCACCAATTTTATGTTTCAAAAATCCGCTGGAAACACCCTAAATCCGCCGGAAATTACATTTCCGGCGGATTCGCCTTTTGACCGTTGATTTTCGTTTCCTCTATGTAAATCTCTTCTCCACTTCTTCTTCTTCACACCTCTACCGATACTCTCATTCTCTTCAAAGAAACAGAGACATACGCCACTCTCTTGAGCATTGTCGGCAGCGGTTCCAAGAGAGTGGCATATGTCTCCATTTCTTTGTAAAGAAACTTCCACCTTGTCATTAACATCCCCTTCATCTTTTTCGTTAAAAGTAACATTGTCAAGAATCTCCCCTACGAATTCCTCTCTGGTTAAGTTAGGGGATGATGCCGAGCGTTTGATGAATGTAGACATTTACACACATCAAACACTCCGTATCATCCTCCAACTTAACAACAGGTCTTTGGAGTTCCTCAAACTTTCTATTTAGAGCAAGGTAATCAAAATTGGACCGGACATTGAACCGGAGGAGGTAGCGGTTCAGGGGTTCTTGGGTTCAACCGGTTGAATCGGGGGTTCAACCAGAATTAATTAAATATATTATTTAATATTTTTATTAAATATTTAAAGGATAAAGAATAATAAAAAACCATAATACTCATAATAATACAACAACATATCCGGTATAAATAGATTTTATATTAATGAATAATGAATAGTGATTAGCGTCGACACTAATTAACGGTCAACATCTTGCCGAGACTATATTAACGGTCAAGATCTTGCCGACACTAAATAGTGAATAGTGCATCGTGATTATTGAATAGTCAATGGTGATTAGTGTCGACACTAATTAACGGTCAAGATCTTGACGACACTAAATTATTGGTCAAGATCTTGCCGACACTAAATAGTGAATAGTGGAGCGTGATTGTTGAATAACGAGTATTGATTAGCGTCGACACTAATTAATGGTCAAGATGTTGCCGACACTAAATTAACGGTCAAGATCTTGCCGACACTAAATAGTGAATAGTGCAGCATGATTATTGAATAGTCAATGGTGATTAGTGTCGACACTAATTAACGGTCAAGATCTTGCCGACACTAAATTAACGGTCAAGATCTTGGAGACACTAAATAGTGAATAGTGCAGGTGATTATTGAATAGTTAATAGTGATTAGTGTCGACACTCATTAACGGTCAAGATCTTGCCGATACTAATTAAATAGCGAATATTGAATTTGGTTATTCCCGGCGGATATATGGGTCTTTCCGGCGGATATTTAGGTATTTCCGGCGGATATTTAGGTATTTCCGGCGAATTTGCGTTTGCGAAATTTTTTTTTAAAAAAAAAAAATTCAAAATCCGCCGGAAACACTTGCGGTGGATAAATCCACCGAAAAGTCCCTAAATTCCGCCGGTAAGTTTGCGGCGGATAAAAATCCGCCGGAAAATCCTGAAACCGCCAGTTTGGAATTTCAAAAATCCGCCGGAAATGCCATTTCCGGCGGATTCGCATTTTGACCGTTGATTTTCGTTTCTCTATATAAATCTCTTATCCACTTCTCCTTCTTCACACCTCTACCAATCTATCTTCTCTCTACTAAATCTCTTTCTCTCTACCAATCCCTTCTCCACTTCTCTCTACTAATCTCTTCCTCTCGTTGACAAATTTCTTCGATATAAGGTATGTTTGTAACATTAGTTAATATTTTTAGTTTTTGAATTATTTTATAATATGAGTTTGTTACTAATTGTGGTGTTGTTTGTTTCGGTATTGTTTGGGTTCCTCCTCTTTCCTCTTTGTTTCAGTTCGGGATAAGCTTCAAGTCAGAGCCTTCTCTTTACTACGGTTAGTTATCAAAGTAATTAATATTACTATATCAATATATATATATGGATTTTTTGTTTTTAGTGTCTACAAAAATTTTACCAACTTGTGGTCACCGTAAAATTTGAATTTTTTCTTTTAGTCCTTGGTGATTTTTAGTAAAGCTTATTAGCACCACCATCAAAATTTGTTCGTCCCAAAAAATTATATAATAATGTTCTGTTACTTTTTTGGTACAAAATTAAAATTAATAAAATATTAATTACTTCACTATTTATAATAAAATTTTGTTACAAATTTTGTTTGCAATAATAATACAAAATAATTTATATTGAAAAAACTTATTTATTAAGTTCACTTATAAAGTTTATTAACAGATATTGTCTTATAAAAATTCATTGTGTTGCTGGTAATTGATAGTTTATTGATATATGAAAATAAAGTAATTAATATATCAATATATATCAAAATATAAAGTAATTGATAGTTTATTTGATAGTTTATTTTATTTACGTTGTAGTGTAGTACATAGATCTTGAAATTATGGATCGTAGTTGGATGTATGATCGATTGTTTCCTGGAAGATCCAGTTTAAAGCGACGTTTTGTAGAAGGAGTAGAAGAGTTTATTTTTTGTGCTAAGCATCATGAAGAATTTGCGTGACAAGGCGAAATTAGATGTCCGTGCTTGAAATGTTCGTTTCGAGTTATAAAAAATGAAAACGAAGTTAGAGTTGATTTGTACAATAATGGGTTTAGGCCAAATTATTGGATATGGAGTCGTCACGGGGAAGTAGGACCAGGGGTAGCTGCAGTTCCTGCGGTTAATGTTCCGGTTGAAGTAGTAGCTCCCACATCAAGTAGTTATCCAGCGACTACGACATCTGGAGGCCAAATTATACAACCGTTACACGTTTATCAGGGAATGATATCTGACGCTGTTGGAGTAAATTTGGATTTTGAAGAACCGGAATATGATGCTAATGAAGTTCCAAATGAGGAAGCTCAAAGGTTTTACATGTATTTGAGTGAGACAAATAAACCATTATTTGAATGATCTAAAGACTCAGAATTATCAATGTGTGTTTGGTTGTTGGGTCTTAAGTCTCAATTTAATGTTGCTGAGTTGTGCATGGAATATATGACCAAAATGATGTTGGATGCAACCCCCATTAAAGGGCTTTTGCCGCAAAGTTATTATGAAGCAAAAAGACTGGTATCGAAGCTTGGCTTAAAATCTAAAAGAATTGATTGTTGTGTGTCTGGTTGCATGCTCTATTATAACAATGAGTTTGGCATAAATGATGGAGAGTTGTCGGAATGCAAGTTATATGGTGACCCACGCTATCGTGTCAGCAGGAAAGGGATGAGCGGAGGCCAACCGGTTCCACGAAAAGCAATGTTCTATCTGTCGCTTATTCCAAGGCTACAGAGGATGTTTACTTCAATGGAGACCACGGGTAAAATGACGTGGCATCATCAAAATAAAAATAATAATTCTGGTGAATTACGTCACCCATCTGATGGTGAAGCTTGGAAGCATTTTGATCGTGTTCATCCAGATTTTGCCAGTGATCCACGCAATGTTCAGCTTGGTTTATGCTCTGATGGTTTCACACCATATATTCAAGCCTCGACAATACCGTATTCATGTTGGCCAGTTATTGTTACCCCATACAACCTTCCTCCAGAAATGTGTATGTCTAAACCATACATGTTTTTGAATTCTATTATTCCCGGGCCAAGTAATCCAACAGCTGGTATTGACATATATTTGCAACCTTTGATTGATGACCTAAAAAGGTTGTGGAATGGTGTTTTAACTTATGATGCAACACGCAAACAAAATTTTGTGATGAGGGTGGCTTTGATGTGGACCATTAATGACTTCCCTGCCTATGGAATGTTGTCTGGTTGGGGGACACATGGTAAGATGGCGTGTATGATTTGCATGGTTGACACAAAGGCTTTTAGTCTTAAATACGGAGGAAAAACTTCATGGATTGACTCGCACCGTAGGTTCTTACCTATGGATCACCCATTTAGAAAGCAGAAATATGCGTTCATCAAGGGAAATGTTGAAACAGCTGGACCTCCTCGTAAGTTGACACTAGAGGAAGTTTGGAATAGTGTTAGGGATATCCCTCCTGTGGAAGTCGTAGCGGGTGTTGTTTCTCGTCCAGATGGCTATGGACAATGGCACAATTGGACAAAAAAAGTATTTTTTGGGAACTTCCCTATTAGAAAGATAATCTATTGAGACACAATCTCGATGTCATGCATATAGAGAAGAAATTTTTTGACAACATATTTAACATTGTCATGAACGTGAAAGGCAAAACGAAAGACAATGAGAAAGCTAGGAAGGATATAGATCATTACTGTAGACGAAAGGATTTGTTGTTGGTTGAGCAAGGTACTAGGACTCTGAAACCCAAATCCAATTATACTTTATCTACCGAACAAGCGAAAGCAGTTTATCAGTGGATAAAAGAGTTGAAAATGCCAGACGGTTATTCTTCCAATTTATCTAGATGTGTGGATGTGGATAATGGGAGGTTGCATGGGATGAAGAGTCATTATTGTCATGTATTCATGGAGTCCTTACTTCCTATCGCTTTTAGTTCGTTGCCAACACACGTTTTGAATCCGCTCAATGAAATAAGTCAATACTTTAAGAATTTGTGTTCTGCAACGCTAAAAGCTGATGATCTTTCAAAAATGGAACAAGACATCCCACTTATCTTATGCAAGTTGGAGAGAGTATTTCCGCCTGGTTTCTTTGATTCTATGGAGCATCTACCGGTGCATCTCGAATATGAAGCTAAACTTGGCGGACTTGTCCAATACAGATGGATGTATCCGTTTGAAAGGTTAGTTCATTTTCACACCATATATAAAACAAGTTTAAAATATATGATTATTATGTTAATTAATATCATTTTCTCTAGGTTCATGGGTGATTCAAAAAGATCGGTGAAAAACAAAGCTAGAGTTGAAGGATCGATATGTTCTTCTTACTTACACCGTGAAACAACACATTTTTGTTCTTATTATTTCAAGAATGAGTTTGCTCCTGGAATCAGCCGAAATGAAATGGATACTGAATGGCCTAGACATCATTTAGCTTTGTCTGTCTTTTGTCTACCCGGCCGTCCATCTGGGTAGGAGTCAATTCACTAGCTAACAGATGAAGAGTTAAGTTCAGCACATGTTCATGTGTTGATAAACTGTACTGAGGTGCAACCATTTATTGAGTATGTTCCTCAACATTATAAACTATCGATCTTAATTAGTTAATATGATGTAGAAAAATGTGTAACAATTAATTATTTCTTTTTAGGGAGTTCTTGTCATCAGAGGACGTAAGTGAGCAACAATCTTCTGCTTATATTAATGCACATTTTCCAACGTGGTTTAGGCAACATGTTTATGCCCTCCCGCCAACTCCTACCAACCAACACTTGAGGAACATATCAGACGGTCCTCGAAGATGTGTTAAAGAATGGCACACATACTTTGTCAATGGATACAAATTTCACACCAATAAATGGACACGAGGCAGAGAGACAGTCAATAGTGGAGTGTGCATGAAGGGTGTCACTGGAGGAGGTGAAGATGAATTTTATGGTGTGGCTCAACGCATATATGAACTTTCGTACCCCCATCTAGATTTTAGTCAGAAGGTAGTGGTTTTCTATTGTCATTGGTTTGATCCGTCTGCTCGAGGAACAAAGGTGAATCCAAAGTCAAATACAGTGGACATTAAAATGAATGGTAGATATCGACTGTATGATCCGTTCGTCATTGCACAAAATGTGAGACAAGTCTATTATGTCCTTTATCCATCAACGCGAACTGATAGGCGTGGTTGGTGTGTCGCAATTAAAACAAAACCAAGAGGTCGCATTGAGACAAATGATGACACGGTGGAAGATGTGCCATATAAAAATGGAAGAGATGTCTAATGTAAATGAAGTGATTGAAGTTGAACCCATTACTCGTTTATGTGATGAGCCAAACACCGGCGATGAAGTTGATGACGAAGAAGATGCTGATGAAGATGCAACAAACCACATTGGTGTATCAAGAATTCACTCCTCTGATGATGATGATTTTGAGAATGAATGGGATTCCAGTTATTTATGTTTCAACAATATATGTTATATAACCTATTTTTAATTAGTATGTAATATTATGTTTGTTTAACTATGTTTGTTTAATTAGTATGTTTATATATTTTTGTTTAGTATGTTTATGTTAACCTTGTTTAGTGTATGTTTGTTTGTTTAAATATATATATGTCTAGCTAGATACAATCATGGCATCTCACTCAGGATCCGATGACGAGACATATGTTCCTCCACCTGTCGACACAGGTGATGCCGTCAGCGCTACCAGGCGGAAGACTTCTACTCGCCTAGGGCGTCGTGTTCAGCCTGCTCGTGTTGTTGTTGCTGGTGGCAGATATTTGCCACCACCTGGGTTTGAGGGTGCTAGTACTAGTACTGCAGGCGACCCAGTGATTCCTCCTGCTACTGAGGGCTTAGCCCCGACAGATGTTGATGCTGATGGGGTGCGCACATTCACTGTTGACCGTGAGGTGGTCAGGTATACCCCTGATGGGCGTATCATATTGGAGACTGCTGGTGATTCGTGAGTATATATATTATTATTTATTAATTTATTTTTGTTGCCTTTTATATAACTTATATAATTTGGTGTAATAAAATTCATCTTTTTTTAATGCAGATTTCTTCCTTCAAAGGCTACAGCTACCGCCATCACGAAAACAGTCAAGGAGAATTTCAGCAGCAGCTGGAAGAATTGGACAGCTGTTAGAAAAATACAGAGGCAATTGGGAGGATGTTAAATTCATTTTTGGTAAGTTGTTCTACAAAATAATTAATTAATTTGTGTATATCTTATTGACTTGATTAATTTAATTAATGGTGTATATCTTATTGACTTGATTAATTAATTTGTCTTATAATTAACAACATTATTGTAAATTTCTTAAATAGGAAAAATGTACATGGTTACCAGAGCAGCAAAGAGAAGTTGAGAGAATCTTCCATAAGAGATGTTCTCATCGCTATTCTGAATTGCTGCGGGAGGCGCGCGGTAAGAATGCGAAGCCATCTTATATGGGGGACTCAACTTGGGCTGGGTTACAGGAGTACTGGCAGATACCAGAATTTAGGAATTGTTGTGAGAAAGCCAAGAAGAACCGTGCTTCTGAAAAAGGTGGTTGCACACACAGGGGGGAGTGTTAATACTCCAACGCATCACAGATGTTTGGTAAATTTATTACTTTATTACTTGATTAATTAATTATTTATAATTAGCTAGTCATTTTCATGTGTATTAATTAATAATATGTATATATGTATATATGTATATATAGGAGACGAGGGAACAAAGGGCAATTACGTTGCCTGAGTTGCATCGCTACCTTCATATGCGGGAGGACACTGGTGACTTTGCTACAGATCGGGCAAGGAATATTCAGGTAAAACTACTTTTACAATTATATATTAATGTTTATTATTTATAATAATCTTTATATCGGGCGAGGAATATTTTATTAAAACTACTTTTGCTATAGTTATTTATTTGTTGGGTTATTTTTTCAGGAGAGCTTCCAGGGTGGGCTAACTGAGTACCATGAGTCCCAACAGAGCAGTGGGGTAGCTGATATCGATCCAGAGGAGGAGGCTAGAGTAGCTCGTGATATTTGGGAAAAAGCAGTTGGTCCCCAAAAGAGTAATCGTATGGTAGGATCAGGTGGTATTGGATCGGCTGCTTTTCGAACAAGCATTATTCTGAGTCTATCAGCTTCACAATCTTCTGGATCTCCGAGTACTGCTCGCTCTTATGTTCCCAATGCTGGTGAGTTGAATGCTGTTACGGAATTGACGCGGAAACTGAGCGAGGCCCAGCGTCAGTTTGCCGAGCGGCAGGAGCAAAGTGATCGGGAAGTGGCGGCGCTTCGGGAGAAAGCCAGGATAGCTGAGGAGCGCATCGAGGAGCAGGCTAGGATAGCTGAGCAGCGCATGGCGGAGCAGGCAAGGATAGCTGAGCAGCGCATGGAGGAGCGCTTTAAGTTTTTGCAGGATCAACTAATGATGTCTCAGCACTCGAGGCCATCCTCATCACATATGCCATCCTACCAGCCGCAGCATTTCAGCAGTGGCCTCAGCAGCAGTATGCACCCCAGTATTCCCAACAGTATGCACCTCAGCCATACCAGCAGCAGTCACCCCAGCGGCCCAACATCGATCTTAATATCGATTCGATTACTGCTTTCTTACATCTGATACCTATTATCATGGTGATGAGTTAGACCAGCAGCCACCCCAGCAGCCATCCCAGTAGCTTTGGATTATTTTATTTTGTTGTATGGATATTTTTTTTATTGTATGGATATTTTTTTTGTTGTATGGATATTTATTTAAATTAATGATTAATTTTCATTTCTAATTTTTATTTTTTTAAATAGTAAATTAATTAATTATTAAATTTTATTTTTCTATCAATAATCAAACTTTTAAATAAAATAATCAATTAAATTTTTTAATAAAATAATATTAATTTTTTAAATAAAACGATTTTTTTAAAAAAATAATAATATTTATTTTTTAAAAATAATTAAATTTTTTTAAAAGAAATAGTAAAGGCCCATTTTAGTCCTTCACAATTTTTCGATAAGATAAATTGGTCCCTGACAATTTTTTGGGACAAATAAGTCCCTGACATTTTAAAAACGGGGACAAATTAGTCCTTAAGTCAGGGACTAATTTGTCCCCGTTTTGAAAACGAGGGACTTATTTGTCCCAAAAAATTGTCAGGGACCAAATTGTCCTATTGAAAAATTGTCAAGGACTAAAATGGGCCTTTACTAAAAAAAATGATTTTTTCCGGCGGATTTGTGGACATTCCGGCAGATAAACCTTACAAATTTATTCTGGGGTTTTCCGGCGGATTTGTGGACTTTGCAATTCACTACAAGAAAACCTTTGTTTTCCCACCAAAATTTCCGACGGACCCATTCTCGTCGCAAAATTCCGACGGATTTCCGACGAATTGTTCAGCGGTAAATATGTGCACATATTTTAAGGCTTTTCCCGCTTCGTTTCCGACGAAATTTGGTTCCGTCGGTAATTTGCGGCGGCTAGTTTCGTCGGTAGTCCGTCGGAAATCTCAATTAAAATTTTAATATGCATTTCTCATACGCGATGCTCAGTAAAGCTATTCTTCTCCATTCACTCGAATGCGCTTCTTCCTCTTCTTTTCACTAAACGCTGTTCTCTTCCATCTTCACTCCATTCAGCAACGACCCAACCTCCGTCTCTGCTCCACGCTCCCTCTTCATCTCTACGATCCAACCTCTTCATGCCTCCTTCGAGTGTTCGCTGTTCTCTTCCCTCTTCATCTCTACGCTGTTCGCTGTTGCCCACGCCATCCTCCGTCTCGGCTCCACGCCTCTACCTTCTGGGGAGCGTTACTTTCTTCTCCATGCCTCCCTCCTTCGAGTTTGCCATTTTTTGTTGCTTTTAGGTGAGAAATTGATTTTCCCCCAAAACCCTAAATCCCCAATGTTGAATCTTTTGAATCTCTGATTCACTCTCTCGCTCACCACGATTTCTGAATCAAAAACCCTAACCTTTTGAATCTCTGGTTCCAAGTACGCCTTCCTTCCTTTCACCCACCAAACGCGAATTCAACAATTCCTCATACACTTTTTCGTTTTCAAATTACAGTAATTGGTATTCGTGGTTTTTTTTTAGGTAGACTTTGAGAACTTCTGGTCGGAATGCCCCTGGGAAGAGGATTTAAAGTATGCCAAAGCTGGTTGCAATCAGGTCTCTTTCTTATTCAAATAACATATAACATTTTTATTGCTTATCATTATATTTATTACCAATGTGATTTCAATCGGTGTTTGTATTTATTTGAAGGTTGAAGTACCATTAGAAGTTGTTCATTTGACCGATGAATACTGGAAAAATGTGGTATGCTATACCTCCTACAACTACTTTTTGTCAAATCTTCATTCCTTTGCACTTTAAATACGACTAATAGCATTACCTGCTATTTAACTAGACTTTGAAGTTAATAAATACATTATAGTTGCAAATTGCAATGTCAGTAATATAGGGCATAGACCACTACGGCTCTACATCCTATTTGACTTGCTCACCTGTTTATAGGTTTCTTACATCATTGAAGAGTATCGATGTGGCCGAACTCCAAACCCGGATGTTCTCTGCAATACAAGAATAAAGTTTGGTATGCATCTTGTCAAATGCACTGAATCCAATCTAATTATGCTGTAGTTTATTTCATGTTTTTTTTTTAGTTTTAATAATCAAGTACTCTTTTTGTTAGGTGCATTTTTGGATGCAATTGGTGGAATGGGTTTTGACTATTGTTATACCCCAATTTTGTCCGTCTTCTAGTTTTTAGTCGTTTATTTTTTGTAAATCGTGTTTTGAAGTCGCGTGATTACGAGAATTATCAGTATGGCGTCTCAGTTACTAATCCTAGCCAATTTCAATTACCATGTTCAACTAAATCAAAATACCGTTGTTTTAAATTAGGCATGCACGCGAATGATCGGTCGTTTCGTGCGTTCTTCAATTTAATCTTTGTATTTGGATTTAGTCGAACCTAATTGAGACTACCAAAGTCATTTTTCTCGCGATTGGGCTTGTCGTTTCAATTCGGGCCTAAGAATGCAATTCCAAGTTAATTTTTAGCGCTTTTAGTTAACAGGCCCATTTTTCTATTTTTGGGCCTCGTTTTAGCGTCTTTGTTTAGTCTGGCCCGTTCTCGTCTTTGTATTTGGCCCGACTCCTTTTTCTTGTTATTAATCTTATTCTGTTTATATAATTTATTTAAGCAATATAATATCAAAAAATGGCAAAAAAATTCTATTTATTGTTTATTTACAATTTAATAGTGTCTAAGATGTCCAAAAGTCCAAGAATACAAAAAATGATAATACTAAAAAAACCAAAAAATACAAATCCGAAAATAATACATAATCCCAAAAAGGTACAAAAAAACAAAAAACGAAAGCAGCAGCTGCCCATATGCTCCTTGGTGAGCAAGTCTTTGTTCCAACCCTAATCTTGCTGAGAAAGTTTTCTCCTTGAGCTGGCCAAAACCTGAAATGGAAACAAAATCAGGTCAGGATCATTTTTTTAATGGCCTAAACCGAATTCCTGCCTATATAAACAAGTCCAGACAACAATTCAAAAGGACACACAGAAAATCAGAGACGAAAATTGAGAGAAAATCAGAGTGAAAAATAGGGTTCCACATTGGAACCCTAATCACAAAGTTCTAAAACAGAAGCGACAGCGGTTCGAGGAGGAGCAGTAGCAGTAACATCAATAGCGGAGCATATAAGAGGTTTTACAGAAGCTGGAATTGAGGTTGGTCTTCTGTCTAATTTAGTTCATAATAGGCTGTCTTGTAAATAATGTTAATTGCAATATGAACTAGTAATCTGAAATCCGAAATATATATGGATGAATTAAAAACCGAATTTCAGTTTCATATAAGATATGTACAAATTAGAGTTTATTTTTGTTTATTTTGTTTATATTGTAAATAGATTAGGGTCCAATTAATAATTAATAGGTTCAGAAACTTTTTCTTAGTTAGAAAACTAGAAATTAATCAGAAACCCTTTTTTAGTTAGAAAAATTAATGAGCAGTTTGAAAGAGGTTTAGTTTTAGGAACGTTAGAGCTATAGGAAGAAGTAATTTTTAACAACAAAACAAGAACACAACAGAAATAGAAATTAGGAGAGAAGGATAGAACCAATAACCAAAATCAGAGATCAGAATATAGAAGAAACAGACAGAAAACAGAACAAATCAGAACCGAATCCGTACCTCTTAGCTCCGGCCACCGTAGACGGTGGCCGTCCTCCCCAAACCGCCGTCGCACTCCCAGCACCTGCGCCGTCATCTCCTTCCCACGCTCGCCGTCATCCTCGAGAACACAGCAGCCCGAACCACCTCCGCCTGAAATCACCAGCGTGAGCAACCCCTCACCCGTCGAACCGTCCGGCTGCAGAACCCCCTTCACCGCTACAAACAGACGACGGCGGCCAAGGGACGGCCGGACGTCGTCGTCCCCTCTCTCACCTCAGGCCGATCGTTAATCTCTCTCTCTCTCTCGGTCTCGAAGCAGCAGTGTAGGTTGCAGCGGTGGATGCTGAGAAGAAACGGAGTTTGTGGTGCTAAAAAGGGAAAGGAAGCAGAGATTAGGGAGAAGGGGATCTACGGCTATGGGAAGGAGAGGAAAGCAGAATTTGGGTAGGAGATGAGGGGGTGGGGGTGAGCGGAGGCGAGAGGAAAGAAAGGAAGATTAGGGTTGGGAGGAGGAAGAGATGCGGCGCCGTAGATGAGCTTGGGGTGAGGGAAGGAGGCGGATGCGTGAGAGAGAAAAAAATTAGGGTTGAGTGAATTTGGGAGTGGGTGCGGCGCGCTGAGGGAGAGAGAGTTGGATAATTAGGTTTAGTTTTTTTTAGGTTTGGCTTTATATAGTTAGGGTTTTTATTTATTTATTTATTTATTTATTTTTTTAATATTCAGATTACTGCAGACACCCCCTCCATTCATGTGCGCACCTCCCTCACTTAAGCCCAGTTTCGCATACTGGGCCCTCAGATGCGAACTGGGCTTCTTTTTTACACCACCTATTAATTATACAACCCCTTGCTGCTAATAACACCCTATTTTACTATTTCACCCCCCTTTTTCTCGTTTTTTTCTAATTTAATTTAATTCTCTTCAAGACAAAATATTTTCTCATAAATTAAAAACTTTGTTAATAGTCTTGTGAAGCCTTTGCTTGCATGATTATTAACAACGAGGTACTAGTGGTGATCACTTGGAGCCTTTGCTCAATTGATCATCATGATTGCCTAAATTTTCCTAAAAAGTTTCACTAAATCAAAAAAACTTTGTTTGTAGTCTTGCGAAGCCTTTGCTTGCATGATTATTAACAATGGAGCGCTAGTGGTGATCACTTGGAGCCCTTGCTCAATTGATCATCATGAAAGCTTGATTTTCAAAATTAAACAAGATAAAAAAACAAAAACCCCTTTTAGGGCAAAGAAGAACTACGTAGCTTTGAATTCTCCATCGCACCAGGAGATACGTAGGAGCGGGTCACATCCCGTCAAGCATAACAAATAAAAATCATTTTCACAATAAGTTTTCAACAATTATTTTCAAAAGAACCTAGAACTACGTCGCCTTTGATTCTCCACCCGGAGATACGTAGGAGCAGGGCCACGCCCCTGTCAAGCGCAAAAATAAACAATTTCTAAAATTAAAGAATATACAAACAGATCTCCTTCATTTCAAAAGCAAAAATCTTATTTTCAAAGTAGGGGATTAAGTCGGTCGTATGGCCGGGTTAATCACCGTTTTAAGACAAGTGAACTGTGGTCCCTCAGAGCCTCAGCGCTCCTTCAGCCCTCAGTGGCCCTTCAGAGCCCCAGTGCTCCTTCAGACCCCCAGTGGTCCTCCAACACAGATCACGTAGTCCTAAAACCCCTACATTAAAAAACATCAACCCACAAACATTTTCTACACCCAAGAACTACGTAGCTTTGAATTCTCCATCGCACCAGGAGATACGTAGGAGCGGGCCATGTCCCGTCAAGCACTTCTTTCTAAAAACCCTTTTTTTCCTTTCTCTACAAAAATAAAAAAAAAATTTAAGTTCTTTAATTCATTTTCAATAAGAAATAAAGAGGCAAATTAGATATTTTTCAAATCAACATTTAAAACCACACATTTAATTAAAGGTTCCCTCTCAGTAGAGAGGACGTGTGAGGTGCTAACACCTTCCCCGCGCGTAACCGACCCCCGAATCCAAAACTCTCATTTTTCGCAAGACCAATCGCTTTCCAAAAAAGGTTTTTCTAATATTTTCCTTAATAAATATTGGTGGCGGCTTCATTGTCTTAGGAAAAGTTGTGAACGAGGAAGGTTCTCCCTCGGGGACTTTTTCGGGCGCAACAGCTGGCGACTTCACTGGGGATACTAAATTTTTTTTAAAAGTGGGTCAAGCCTAATTAATTAAATGTGTGGTTTATATGATTGATTTGAATATCTTGCTTTGCCTCTCTTCTTTTTCCTTTTTCATAAGCATGTTACGTCCATGTGCATTCTTATTCTATGTTTGCTTTTGCAATAGATAGTTACTTCTTTGCTTAGTTCCCTCATGCATTTCTTCCCCTTTCTTATCATGTCCCCCTCTTCTTTGCTCCCTTTCTTGAGGTAAGTAGTGCATTGTTATTGGCACCCTAGATTAGTTTATTGGATCGATATTGAACCCTAGGATAAACAACATGCTATTTGTCTGGACTGCTCTGGATTTTCGTTTGCAGGTGGGGAAGGGTAGTTATTCCTAGGTGTTGTGCCCTCGACACACACTTCACATCCTATACTTGTGAGCATTGAGTGGGGCCTAAAACCCAAGGTCTGAACAAAAACCTAGGAGAGTGGGAACGATTAGTGGCTGCCATTCGTAGACCTTTGTCTGTATGGCTCTCATGAAAGTTCCGCCCAAGAGTGCGCTTTGTCATGATGCCTCACACTCGGTAGCTTTCTACGATTGTGGGTGCCATCATGAGAGAGACTTTAGCTCTTGGTTGCCATTGTAAGGAAGTGATTAGAACCTACATGGGAGGATTACCCCTTTCGTCGACTTTAGACCCTAGGATTCCCACCCTTTGTAGGACACGGGGGCACGCCTTTGTTTGTTGCATTCCTTTTTCTTAGACTCTATTTCAAAAAAAATCGTAGAAAATAATATCCTTATTTTCTTACCCTCTTTTTATGTAAATGACACATCATTTCGCATCCACATCATTTCGCATTCACATCGTTTCGCACCATTGCATTTGCATCTAACAAAAGTTTGAAAAAAAAAAACCATTCATCTTGCATTCCCTTTCATTACATAAAGATAAAACAAAAAAACAATTATCATCTGCATAGCATAAGCATTTCATTTATAATCATGCAAAAAATCCTCGTCGAGTTCACCCAAGACGAGGCGTTCATGCATAAGCATTATTTCAAAAAAAGAGACACAGTAGAACTACGTAAGCTTTGATTCCTCATTACAATGGGGATACGTAGGAGCGGGTCATACCCCGTCAAGCACATTTTTCTAAAACCCTTTTTTCAATAAATCATTTGCATCTCCAAATAATTTTCAAAATCATGTTCCAAAACTAAAAAACAAAAAAAGAAAATCATTGTGAGTATCATGCATTTCATTGCACAAAAAAATGAAAACAAGAAAGCATCTCATTCATAATCATGAATAAAAATCATCATGTAGCATTCATGCACCATTTCATTAACCTCATCACTTTGGTTCAAACACATCATTCATCCATACATGCATCTTTCAAAAAAGGAAGGGGCATTGGCATTTCATACTTTGCCTTGCCTCTAAAAAAAAAATCATCATTTAGAGAAAAAGCATCATTCCTGCACCTTTCATCATTCAAAAGAAAAGGGGGGCATTGGTATTGCGTACCTTGTCTCGCCCCTAAAAAATAAAAAAAATCAAAATCAAAAATCATTTTGAAAAAAAAGGGGCATCATTCTTGCATCATTCGCATTGGCATTCCATGTTTGCTCTGGCATTAAAAATAACAAAATTATTTAGAATAAGCCACGCTCTTCGAGTGGTCATTCTCCATGCATTTGCATCATACTTGCATATCATAATTTGTTCATTCATTCATTGCATAAAATAAGAGTTGTGATGAGAAGCGAGACGTTCTTGCGAAACAATCATCCTTTTTGAAAAAGTTTATCCTTACTTGGTTGCAAACTCAAGGTGTTCCAAGGCACTCAGTTTTTCAAATCAATAGCTCATTTGCATTTCTTTCAAAAGCACTGCATCAAAAGACTGAAATAGTGTATCAAAAAAAAAAAAACAAATTTTTTAACTGATGTTAACTCTCTGTGAAGCATTCTTCTAATGAGCGTGCATGCCAGGTGCAGTTTCTCTTGTTTGAGTCAGTCAATTTCCTTCATTCCTTATCCAAGTCTAATCCCGCCCCGTCCACCCATAAAGCATATTCTCTCCCATCAGTGCATACTTGACTTTTTGGTTCATTCTCACTAAGACTTTAAGTCCTCCATGCTGGGGCAACTCTGTGATCACTAATTTTCCTTATCAATATCATATTCCTTCAGTGCAAGTCTCTCAAAAAAAAAATAATATAATAAACAAGAAAACAAGCTCGCAAGGTCGAAAACCCGCAAAGGGCGGCCTAGGCAAAAAGGAGCGCCCGGTGGACTGAAAACTCGCAAAGAGCGGTCCAGGCAAAAATTTGGGCACAAAAAAGGAAAAAGAGCAAACACATGAAGATAGATAAACTATTGTTCTAAAGTTAAGTCTTATGGAAATAAGCAATCGGGATTTAAAATGAAGTTTGGCCATCTCCTCAAAAACCCCAAAATCCCAGAAAGTCCCTTTCCTACCCACCTTGAGCCAAGAAAAACCAAAATCCAAAAATCACCCTAGACAAGGATCACCCCAAATAAAAAAAAAACAGTGCATCACTTTTTATCAGCTCACCCGAGTCAAAGAAGGAAAAGAATCATAAAACAAAAGAAAAAAAAAACAAAAAAAAAGAGGGGAAAAAGGGAAAATCAAAAAAAAGGGGGATTCAAAAATGAAAATCCCAAAACAAAAGAAAATACAAAAGAAATGTGAGTGGTGAGCTGGTACATGTTATCACAAAACACAAGAGATCCTTGTCTAAATAAACCTTCAAACACTTCATCATTCCAACACCTGATTCCATAAACCTTCAAACACTTCCTTTGGCCTCAACATCAAACCCCTTAGTCATTCTACCATGAGACACGAATTTGCTTTAACAGAGCTCAAACAAGCCCAATAACCATCTTCCTCATAGACCATTAACCGTCAATCAACTCCAAACAAAACTCATCCTCCCATTAGCCTCAAACACTTCATTAAGCCTAACCCTCCTTCCTCCACAAAACACCACAATCCCGAAAAGTCCATTCCGATCAAAGACCGGTTGCTTTTGTTCACTCAAAATCTAATCTTAGGACGAACAAGCTTATCTATGTACAATGTGTTTGCTCAAAAGAAAAACAAACGATCAGAAAAAAGAAAGCTGATCAAGAAAGAATAAACCCTCAGAAAAAAAAGAGAGCTGAGGAAACAAAAACGAACAGTCAGAAAAAAGAAAGCTGACAAAATAAAAAAAGAGGGACTTGCACTCCAAAACACATTCAAGATGCATTAAAACAAGGTTTAGTGATCACCAGGTAAGGATTCTTTCGCACCAAAAGTCAAGACATCAGTAGAGAACCAAAGATTTGCACTGAGAATACCACTCAGACCCAAAAGTTGGGGCATTCTCTTCACCACCCACACACCCTAGTCCTGGGAAAGTCTATTCAACGCCCATCCCATGTCACTCCAGTTGTCAATGTCATTCCAAAGTGGGGCAAGTGCATTCCCATTCCTTCACCTCATTCATTCCCATAAAAACCTCACCGGGGCAATCTCTCAACTCACTATCCCAAACAAGACCTTGTCATTCTGATTGGGGCAGCCTTATCCTTGTTATGACTAGGGCAACATCAAAATTCCGTGGGTTGAAGCAAAACCCCTTTCATTCCAGCTTTCATCCCAAGAGCCGAAACGTTCCAAATTCATCATCTTCTACACCCCTGGTTGTTGTCACCACTAGACAGGGGCAAGTTATTCACTCGTCAAAGACCTGAATTGGGGCAATCTTGTATCTCTTGGTCCCTCATAAGCTTCAGCAATAACCATGTCTGTCATTCCTTCACTTGCCATAAATGTCCATGCCCTAAACCAATTCCAAGTTAACTGACTCATTCATTAACATTTGCACTCTTATGCATGCTTACTAGACAATGCTTCAAAAAGAGAGAACACAAGGTGTTTACATTCAGTCATCATGGAAAGAAAGAGAAAGCAAGTGAGGTTGTTTGTAAATAAAAACCTTGAGAACACCAGAGTTTGAATCAAAGTCCTTGCATTCAAAGTCTCGCATCTCGTCATCACAAAAATGTTTACCTCATGCATCTAGGCATTATAGCACATGCATCAAAGCATTACATTTGCATCTTCACATTCTGTGCATTCATCACATAGTAAAAAGAAAAAAAACGTTCCACGTCAGTTGCACAGAAAAAGCAGAAATCTTTTCATTGCATTAGCATCATGTTAATGTTCGCACTTCATAAAAAGAAAAGAACAAAATCATTGCATGTCATTCAGCACTAGAGTATTACATTTTGCATCAGATATTCCATAGAAAAAGCAAAGAAAGCAAAAAGAAAACAAAGAAAAGAAACCACAAAAGCAACACAAAAACATTCCCTGTCATCCAGCATTCCATATCATTCATCATTTCACAAGCATTCCTTTGTCATTCAATCATCAAACATTAAAGCAGTGCATACGCATCATATTAATGTTTGCATTTCATAGAAGAAGCAAAAGGAAATAAACAGAAGTTAGAACAGGAGCATTTCATTCATCAAAGCATCAATCACCGCATACATTTGCATCAAACATCAAAGCAATACAGTTGCATCACATTAATACTTGCATCTCATAGAAGAAAAGAAAGCTAGAACATCCCATGTCATTCATCATTTCATGTTATTCATCATTTTTCCCAAAAAAAAAAAGGGGGGGGGGGAGAGAAAGTTTCCTTTGCATCAAAATACATGAGCTTTGCATTCGCATTCTTAAGAGAGCAAAAAGAGAAGCCAAAAGAGAGAAAAGAAAAGAGCCAAGAGAGCAACAAAAAGAAAAGAAAAGAAAGAAAAAGAAAGAAGAGAAGCTAGAGAAAGAGAAAAAGCATATAAGAACAGTAGAAAATCATGCATTCATAAGCGAAAGAAAAAGAAAAATCATGCATTGCGTACAGACAAGAGAAGAAAAGGAAAACCATTGCATTCATCAAGCATATAAGAACAGTAGAAAATCATGCATTCATAAGCGAAAGAAAAAGAAAAATCATGCATTGCGTACAGACAAGAGAAGAAAAGGAAAATCATTGCATCCATCAAGCATATAGGAACAGTAGAAGATCATGCATTCATCCGACATAGACAAAGGAAATAAGAAACTCATCATTCATCATAAGAAAAAAAGAAAACAGCAATCATGGCATTTGCATTGCATGCATTTGTTCATTTTCAGCTACAGGTACAAAAGAGGATGAGCACTTCGGTGTTAGCCCTCGCCCCCAAATTCCAGAAAATGTTCCCCAAGTTGAGAGTTCAGAAAGAAAAAAGAAAAGAGAGAAATAGAAAAGAAAGAGAGAACAGAAAATAGAGCGCTCAAGCGCGCATTGCGGATTGGAGCACAGAGATCATCGCTCCCTTCTGCCCAGGTCTCACGTCGTGTACGAGCAACGCGATGGACCGCAGCCCCATGTGAGGTTCAACGGAATAGTTGTATCAAGCCTAAGATACAGCGGACGCCGTGCATTGATCAGTATATCAGTTCCGGAGCTGATGACGATCCCCCCGGACGCTCGAAAAGGCCAACAGGAAGCGTGCTCCTCAAAGCCACGTGCAAACTCGGATTCGTCAAGAGCCCGTTTAAGAATTACAGATTTTAGGCAGCCTGGGCAATTTACCGCTTTCTGCATGCCAAGTGCCCATTTACCGCTTTCTGCACGCCAAGTGCCCATTTACCGCTTTCTGCACGCCAAGTGCCCATTTACCGCTTTTCTGCACGCCAAGTGCCCGTTTACCGCTTTCTGTACGCCAAGTGCCCGTTTTACCTTTTTTTTCCTCAGGTTTCTCTAGGTAGACAAAATTGGTATAATTTCTGAATTCTTTATTTCTATTTTGCCTCGGAATATGTTTCGGCCAATTCATATTCCTTGTCAAAATCCAAATAAAGAGGGGCAGCTGTTATACCCAAATTTTGTCCGTCTTCTAGTTTTTAGTCGTTTATTTTTTGTAAATCGTGTTTTGAAGTCGCGTGATTACGAGAATTATCAGTATGGCGTCTCAGTTACTAATCCTAGCCAATTTCAATTACCCTGTTCAACTAAATCAAAATACCGTTGTTTTAAATTAGGCAAGCACGCGAATGATCGGTCGTTTCGTGCGTTCTTTAATTTAATCTTTGTATTTGGATTTAGTCGAACCTAATTGAGACTACCAAAGTCATTTTTCTCGCGATTAGGCTTGTCGTTTCAATTCGGGCCTAAGAATGCAATTCCAAGTTAATTTTTAGCGCTTTTAGTTAACAGGCCCATTTTTCTATTTTTGGGCCTCGTTTTAGCGTCTTTGTTTAGTCTGGCCCGTTCTCGTCTTTGTATTTGGCCCGACTCCTTTTTCTTGTTATTAATCTTATTCTGTTTATATAATTTATTTAAGCAATATAATATCAAAAAATGGCAAAAAAATTCTATTTATTGTTTATTTACAATTTAATAGTGTCTAAGATGTCCAAAAGTCCAAAAATACAAAAAATGATAATACTAAAAAAACCAAAAAATACAAATCCGAAAATAATACATAATCCCAAAAAGGTACAAAAAAACAAAAAACGAAAGCAGCAGCTGCCCATATGCTCCTTGGTGAGCAAGTCTTTGTTCCAACCCTAATCTTGCTGAGAAAGTTTTCTCCTTGAGCTGGCCAAAACCTGAAATGGAAACAAAATCAGGTCAGGATCGTTTTTTTAATGGCCTAAACCGAATTCCTGCCTATATAAACAAGTTTAGACAACAATTCAAAAGGACACTTAGAAAATCAGAGACGAAAATTGAGATAAAATCAGAGTGAAAAATAGGGTTCCACATTGGAACCCTAATCACAAAGTTCTAAAACAGAAGCGACAGCGGTTCGAGGAGGAGCAGTAGCAGTAACATCAATAGCGGAGCATATAAGAGGTTTTACAGAAGCTGGAATTGAGGTTGGTCTTCTGTCTAATTTAGTTCATAATAGGCTGTCTTGTAAATAATGTTAATTGCAATATGAACTAGTAATCTGAAATCCGAAATATATATGGATGAATTAAAAACCGAATTTCAGTTTCATATGAGATATGTACAAATTAGAGTTTATTTTTGTTTATTTTGTTTATATTGTAAATAGATTAGGGTCCAATTAATAATTAATAGGTTCAGAAACTTTTTCTTAGTTAGAAAACTAGAAATTAATCAGAAACCCTTTTTTAGTTAGAAAAATTAATGAGCAGTTTGAAAGAGGTTTAGTTTTAGGAACGTTAGAGCTATAGGAAGAAGTAATTTTTAACAACAAAACAAGAACACAACAGAAATAGAAATTAGGAGAGAAGGATAGAACCAATAACCAAAATCAGAGATCAGAATATAGAAGAAACAGACAGAAAACAGAACAAATCAGAACTGAATCCGTACCTCTTAGCTCAGGCCACCGTAGACGGTGGCCGTCCTCCCCAAACCGCCGTCGCACTCCCAGCACCTGCGCCGTCATCTCCTTCCCACGCTCGCCGTCATCCTCGCGAACACAGCAGCCCGAACCACCTCCGCCTGAAATCACCAGCGTGAGCCACCCCTCACCCCGTTGAACCGTCCGGCTGCAGAACCCCCTTCACCGCTACAAACAGACGACGCCGGCCAAGGGACGGCCGGACGTCGTCGTCCCCTCTCTCACCTCAGGCCGATCGTTAATCTCTCTCTCTCTCGGTCTCGAAGCAGCAGTGTAGGTTGCGGCAGTGGATGCTGAGAAGAAACGGAGTTTGTGGTGCTAAAAAGGGAAAGGAAGCAGAGATTAGGGAGAAGGGGATCACGGCTATGGGAAGGAGAGGAAAGCAGAATTTGGGTAGGAGATGAGGGGGTGGGGGTGAGCGGCGGCGAGAGGAAAGAAAGGAAGATTAGGGTTGGGAGGAGGAAGAGATGCGGCGCCGTAGATGAGCTTGGGGTGAGGGAAGGAGGCGGATGCGTGAGAGAGAAAAAAATTAGGGTTGAGTGAATTTGGGAGTGGGTGCGGCGCGCTGAGGGAGAGAGAGTTGGATAATTAGGTTTAGTTTTTTTTAGGTTTGGCTTTATATAGTTAGGGTTTTTATTTATTTATTTATTTATTTATTTTTTTAATATTCAGATTACTGCAGACACCCCCTCCATTCATGTGCGCACCTCCCTCACTTAAGCCCAGTTTCGCATACTGGGCCCTCAGATGCGAACTGGGCTTCTTTTTTACACCACCTATTAATTATACAACCCCTTGCTGCTAATAACACCCTATTTTATTATTTCACCCCCCTTTTTCACCTTTTTTTTAATTTAATTTAATTCTCTTCAAGACAAAATATTTTCTCATAAATTAAAAACTTTGTTAATAGTCTTGTGAAGCCTTTGCTTGCATGATTATTAACAACGAGGTACTAGTGGTGATCACTTGGAGCCTTTGCTCAATTGATCATCATGAATGCCTGAATTTTCCTAAAAAGTTTCACTAAATCAAAAAAACTTTGTTTGTAGTCTTGCGAAGCCTTTGCTTGCATGATTATTAACAATGGAGCGCTAGTGGTGATCACTTGGAGCCCTTGCTCAATTGATCATCATGAAAGCTTGATTTTCAAAATTAAACAAGATAAAAAAACAAAAACCCCTTTTAGGGCAAAGAAGAACTACGTAGCTTTGAATTCTCCATCGCACCAGGAGATACGTAGGAGCGGGTCACATCCCGTCAAGCATAACAAATAAAAATCATTTTCACAATAAGTTTTCAACAATTATTTTCAAAAGAACCTAGAACTACGTCGCCTTTGATTCTCCACCCGGAGATACGTAGGAGCAGGGCCACGCCCCTGTCAAGCGCAAAAATAAACAATTTCTAAAATTAAAGAATATACAAACAGATCTCCTTCATTTCAAAAGCAAAAATCTTATTTTCAAAGTAGGGGATTAAGTCGGTCGTATGGCCGGGTTAATCACCGTTTTAAGACAAGTGAATTGTGGTCCCTCAGAGCCTCAGCGCTCCTTCAGCCCTCAGTGGCCCTTCAGAGCCCCAGTGCTCCTTCAGACCCCCAGTGGTCCTCCAACACAGATCACGCAGTCCTAAAACCCCTACATTAAAAAACATCAACCCACAAACATTTTCTACACCCAAGAACTACGTAGCTTTGAATTCTCCATCGCACCGGGAGATACGTAGGAGCGGGCCATGTCCCGTCAAGCACTTCTTTCTAAAAACCCTTTTTTTCCTTTCTCTACAAAAATAAAAAAATTTTTTAAGTTCTTTAATTCATTTTCAATAAGAAATAAAGAGGCAAATTAGATATTTTTCAAATCAACATTTAAAACCACACATTTAATTAAAGGTTCCCTCTCAGTAGAGAGGACGTGTGAGGTGCTAGGCAAACTAGTCCCAAAGTCCATGGAAATGCTATCCCATTTCCATTCCGGAATCTCCAATGGTTGCATCAACCCCGCGGGCTTCTGATGCTCAATCTTAGACTTCTGACAAGTCAGACAAGAATACACAAACTGTGCCACATCCTTCTTCATACCAGGCCACCAGAACAACTTCTTCAAATCTTGGTACATTTTCGTAGCCCCTGGGTGAATACTCAACTTGCTCCTATGGGTCTCCTCAAGAATCATTCTCTTCATCTCAGCATCATCAGGAATGCAGATCCTATCCCTGAATCTCAATACTCCTTGGGAATCTAACTTGAAATCACCATTCGCAGCTTGATCATTCACAATCTTCAACATTCCCAATCTGACAATCTGCGGTGTCACTTCACAAACTAGACTCATATCCCGGAACTGCTCAATTAACTCTAATTCTTTCACCATCATAGCCGACATATGCAAGCTCTTCCGACTTAAAGCATCAGCCACGACATTAGCTTTGTCGGGGTGATAGTTCAAGCCGAAATCATAATCCTTCAGCAATTCTAACCAACGTCTCTGTCTCATATTCAGCTCCTTCTGATCGAACAAGTACTTCAAGCTCTTATGGTCACTAAACACTTCAAATCTAGTACCATACAGATAGTGCCTCCAGATTTTCAGCACAAACACAATTGCAGCTAGCTCCAAATCATGAGTAGGGTAGTTCTTCTCATGGGTCCTCAACTGTCTAGACGCATGAGCTACTACCTTACCTTCTTGCATCAACACACCTCCCAAACCCATCTTGGAAGCTTCACAATATACTACAAACGGTTGATCCGAAATAGGCAAGGTCAACACGGGAGATGTTGTCAACCTCTTTTTCAACTCATTAAAGCTCTCCTCACAGCGAGCATCCCACACAAATGCTTTTCCCTTACACGTCAATTGAGTCAACGGAAGTGCCAACTTCGAGAAACCTTCAATAAACCTCCTGTAATAACCAGCTAATCCCAAGAAGTTTCTAATCTCTGTAACTGACTTTGGGCTCTCCCATTGCAACACAACATCAATCTTGGCTGGATCCACGGCTATACCATTACCAGAGATAATATGACCAAGGAAACCTACTTCATTCAGCCAGAACTCACACTTAGACAACTTTGCATACAATTTCTTTTCATTCAACACTTCTAGTACTAACCTCAAATGTTCTGCGTGCTCCTCTTCTGTCTTAGAATACACCAGAATGTCGTCAATAAACACAACTACAAACCGATCCAAGTAACTATGGAAGGTACGACTCATGTACTCCATAAACACTCCCGGCGCGTTGGTAACACCAAACGGCATCACAGAATACTCATAGTGCCCATATCTCGTTCTGAAGGCGGTCTTCTGAATGTCTTCATCCTTTACCTTGATCTGGTGATAACCCGACCTCAAATCGATTTTGCTAAACACTTTAGCACCTACCAACTGGTCCATCAAATCATCAATTCTGGGGAGCGGATACCTGTTCTTTATTGTCACCTTGTTCAATTGCCTATAATCGACACAAAGTCTCATACTCCCATCCTTCTTTTTCACTAACAATACCGGAGCACCCCATGGTGACACACTTGGCCTTATAAATTTCTTCTCAAGTAGATCTTCTAGTTGCTTTTTCAATTCAGACAACTCTGAGGCTGACATCCGGTACGGTGCCATAGACACAGGCCTAGTACCAGGTATAAGATCAATAGCAAACTCAACCTCCCTCTCTGGCGGAACACTTGGAATTTCATCCGGAAACACTTCAGGAAACTCACACACTACTTGTACCCCTTCAATGATCGCCTGATTCTCAGCAGACAATGATGCCATCAAAGCAAACAGATGAACTCCCTCTTTCATTACCTTATGCAATTGACCAGCAGGCAACAACACGGATTCTTCTTCTTCGGGAGGAAGGAAACTCACAGATTTTCGAAAACAATTAATATGCACATGGTTAACTACTAACCAGTCCATACCAAGAATGACATCCAACCCTCCCAACGGCAAACAAATAAGGTCAACAAGGAAATCTCTGCCGAAGATTGACAGAGGGCACTTAGCACACACAAGAGAGGTAGTTACTGAACCCTTAGCTGGAGTGTCAATAACCATCTCCCTCATCATAGAAGACAAAACAAGGTCCAATTTCTTAGCACATAAAGCAGCAATAAATGAATGCGTAGCACCAGTATCAATAATAGCAATCAAAGGAATACCATTAATAAAACATGTACCTCTAATTTCATTAGTATCATCTGACCCTGCGAGAGCAAACACTTTTCCACTGAACTTCTCTTTCTTCGGCTTAGTACACTTGGTACTAATATGACCTACTTCCCCACAGTTGTAGCACACCACATCCTTTTTCTCACATTTGGCAGCTACATGTCCTTCTTTACCACACTTGAAACATTTATTATCCGAGCAGTCAAAACTCTTATGGCCCGGCTTGCCACACCTCTAGCACACAACCTTCGCAGGGGCATCTCCCCCACTTGGTTTCTTATTATCAGCATACCTCTGCTTACCCTTACCAGTCGGAACCTCATATGGCTTACCCCGGTTCTGAAATTTACCCCTCTGATCTCTCATGACCTTGGAGTGAGCATTACTGTCATCTTCGAATATCATGCAACTGTCGATTAAATCAGCGAATACCCGAATCTTCTGGTACCCTATAGCTTTCTTTATATCAGCCCTCAGTCCATTCTCAAACTTAATACATTTTGAAAATTCAGAATCAGCATCAGCATAATGGGGGTAAAACTTAGCCAATTCAGTGAACTTGGCAGCATACTCCGTCACAGACATGTTTCCTTGCTTGAGCTCAAGGAATTCTATTTCTTTCTTTCCCCTCACATCCTCTGAAAAATACTTCCGTAAGAACTCCCTACGGAAAACAGCCCAAGTTATCTCTTCATTAGCAGTTTCTAATCTCTGCCTAACCTCCATCCACCAATCATCAGCTTCTTCTGCCAGCGTATGGGTACCATACCTGACCTTCTGCGCATCATTACAATCCATGACACGAAATATCCTTTCAATCTCTTTCAGCCATGCTAGAGCACCATCTGGATTATACTTGCCCTTAAAAACTGGTGGATTCTTCCTCTGGAACGTGGCTAAACTGCGAGTCCCAGCATTTTCAGCACCATTTTGCTGGTTCCCAACAGCCTGAGCCATAGCCTGCAGAGCAGCAGCAAGAGCAGCATCGTTTCTCCCAGCCATTTCAAATTATCACTGCAGCACAAATAGAAATTTAGAACTAATCTAACAATTCCTATTCGTCATAAGACACTATGAGAGGACGACTTGGCCGGACAGACCGAACTGCTCTGATACCACTAATGTAACACCCCCTTTCTAATAACCTTACTATTTAATAAAATCAGAGTTTCTTTTTTTTTTTTTTGAAAACAATCTAAGTGAGTGCTACACTTACTCCATTAAATCAACAACTTCAATTTTCATAGTTCGGCTAAAAGCCACAAGATACATAGCACCATGAAATACCGTTTAGTTCGCATCAACCAAATACAGTCACTACCGCAGCGGAATAATAATAAGTTCGAAAACACATCCAATACACCACCAATAACAGTCTAATAGTATAAATAAAATAACACATAAGCGTAAGACGCCCCCCCCCCCCCCAGTGCTACGTATCAGAGCATGACACTTCCTACCAGACGAAGGCATAAGGGTAACCTTCACTCGTTATTACCTGCACGTTGCCGACATAAGAAGCAACATAAAAGCAGTAGGGTGAGTCTCTTTTCATAATTAATAACATATGGAATAAGCACTGCATAGGAAAGATAACTAGGCACACCGATTCACAACAAAGGCAGCAACCACATCACAATTACAATCTCCAATCAACAATACAAAAGGTATGGTTATGCATGAAATGCAACCCAAACTCCATGGGCACATGCATGTCGGATCCGTCACCAAATACAATTAGGCCGTAGCCTCTGCTCACCATTTAAAATTAGGCCGAAGCCTCTGCTCACCGATAATGCACATGGTTCATGAGACGCCATGACAATGCACCACAACACACCACACAATTCACCAATTCACATTTAATCAACTCACCATAACTCACCAATAAACTCACCAATAAAACTCACCAATAAATATCACCAATAAAACTCACCAATAAGTCTCACCAATAAAACCCACCAATAAAACTCACCAATAAATCAGTACCAATTTAATTAAACCGTTTTAGGATATTGACACGGAATAGGAGAAAGTGAATAAAAAATGCAATTAGACACCTTGAACAACTTCAGTCCAGAACCACCAGTAAAATAATCCATTTTTGCATAAAACCAGAATATTTGGATAGTACCGAAATTAGCTTCGAAACGCATTTTGAACCGTTAAATTTGGATAACCGAGTCAAAAGTTACATTAAAAACAAGTTTGGGAAAATTTGGGCAACATCCTGATTTTGGCGCCCAGTAAAAACTGGCGCAGGGCGCCTAGCGCCCGGACACTGGCGCAGGAAAAACTGGCGCAGGGCGCCTAGCGCCCAGACACTGGCGCAGGAAAAACTGGCGCAGGAACACGGCGCCCATGCATAAGGCGCCTTGGCAAAACACGCAAGAAAACTCTTTTAACTTCGAAATTAATTTTGCACGAGCCAAATACTCAGAATATGGGAACCCAGCAAAAATTTTGGCAAAATGTGACATGCATCATTGGCGCCCATGGACTAGGCGCCTAAGGCCAGGACAGACCACAACTCCTATGACTCCAAAAATTATTTTACACGAGCCATTTAACTTGGACATGAAAACCCAGTATCAATTTTCGCAAAAATGAACAACAGAAAGTTGGGACCCTTGGCGCCCATGGCACAAGGCGCCTAGCGCCAAAACTGGCAACACAGTGGCACAGGTGCCCAGGAGGGCACCCAGCGCCTGGAACAGCAACAGACACAACAGTGGCAGCACAGCTCTTGGCGCCCAGCAGAATTTCCAGCAACACACACACACACCTAGGGCGCCTAAGGCTCCATCAATTTTTGAGTTTCTCTTAACATAACTACACCAAACTAAATCACCAACACCATCTATCAATACAAACACTAACCAACACATTTATCACCAAAAATCCTTCGGTCATAACATCAAACCCCTAGCATGCATATTGCGGACCATATCCATTTCAACACCAATTAAACACATTTTTGCACAATTCAATTTCAGCATAGCAACAACATTGTAATACACAATTCATTCAATAAAATCATTCTAAAACCTAACCCTAGACAATACTCATCACATAAGCTATTAAAGATAAAAAGAGGACCCCCTAACCTCTTAGAATTCGAAACCACCAAGCAATGCTCCAAGGAATTGCAAGACACCAACAAGCCTTCTCTTCCTCCTTGAGTGATTCGCCCTTCTTCTCTCACTCCCCTCTTCGCAAGTTTCTTTTCTCTTTTCTCCTCTCCTCTCTTCGAATCCTTTTCTTTCTTTTAGATGGAATGAATGAAATGAAACTAACCCCTCAAGACCCCTCAGTGAGTCGAATTCTATGACTAGTCAATGGGCCACGGGCCTACTTGTGGATCATGGGCCCTCCTGTGCACATCTAATTCGTGACAACACCTCCTAAACAAATAAAATAAAATAAGTTAAATCCTGAATTAGTTAATTAAATTAAATAAATATTGTAAGCCTTAGATAACTTAATTAAATAAATAATTAAATTATTTTGGGGCGTTACACTCTACCCCACTTTAGATGTGAGTGGACTTGATCCATTAAAGGAGATTGTGGATGGCAAATTGGTGTTGCTTCCATCTCCCGAGGAAGAGGATGCCGAGATGAAGGAACTCAATGAATTTCCTTGATTTACTTTTCTCTTTTCAGTTTTTCTCGTTGTTTCGTTATATGTTACCTTTGTATCTTCAACTTATGAATGAAATTTATCTTTCTGCAATTTCTTTCAATTCTGTTTTAATTTTGAAAAATCGTGTTGAGTGTATGAAGACTTCGGCATGTTTATAAAGTTTATAAAGACTTCGCCGAGTTTTTGAATTTGCCAGTAGATAGTAGTTTGAGTGAGTCATTTTAATTTATAAGGACTTCAATGAATGAACCTCGAGTTTACAAGGACTACGAGGAGTAACTATGGAGTAGAACCCGATCCATTTGTTCATTCCAATAGTTCCCTTTTTCTTACCTTATTTCGGCAAGAGGGAGTATCTCTTTCTCTTAAGAGTTTTAACCCGACATCATCCCAGATTGGTTTGACCTTTATATTTGTTAGGTCGTGGATCTCCAATCATTGTTGTATGTGATTTTGAACAAATCACTTGTCTTGATCTTTGCCGAAGTGTTTCGAAATGACTTCGGTTAGAAATTTTGCAGAGGTGAGTTGTAAATTGTTTTGTTTTGTCTTAGCTGAGCTGTATTGATTTGTTCCCAGCAAAGACTTAGCAGTAAAAATTGTAAAATGCGTTGACACCACTTTTTCAACTGGCAAGTCTCGTTAAAAACTCCCAGTGGGAGAAAAGAGTACTTGCCAGGTTTTATTCGTTGACGTTATAATGTCTGCGCATCACTTTGAGTACATACATAATCAACCATTTTCATGGGGAAGTTGTCTAATGTAAAAACAGGAAATGAAAATATGGAAGAGATAAAACAGGGGGTGCCTCATTAAAAACTCCCAGTGGGTGAAAAGAGTGCACCGTTATTGCTACTGAAGTGGCTTGGAAAAGCTTAACTGAAGTAGGAGCGGAGATTTGCCGAGTTCCAACTCCTCGGTATTGGGTTTCCTGCTAGCGTTTCTAACTTGTAAGCTCCGGCAGTCAGCTTCTCAAGGATCTTGTATGGACCTTCCCAATTAGGTGAAAGCTTTCCCTTTGTATCTGACCCCAAAACTTTCCTCAAGACGAGGTCGCCTTGCTTCATCTCACGAGGGATGACTTTAGAGTCATATTTCCGAGCTACGCGCTGCTTCACTGCGTACTCTCGTAGATGAGCGGCCTCTCTAATTTCCTCCAGGAGATCTAGGTTCACTGCCATGTTGATTGAGTTCGTATCCTCCCTTGTGTTCTCTCGTCAGAAACTAGGCTCACCCAATTCTACTGGTATCATAGCATCCGCCCCATATGTAAGCTTAAAAGGGGTTTCACCAGTTGAAGAATGTGGGGTCGTGTGATATGACAAAAGCACTTGACATAACTGATCTGCCCAAGCACCTTTGTGTTCATCAAGTTTCTTTGTTAGGCCAGATAATATGACTTTATTTGCTGACTCAGCTTGGCCATTTCTCTTAGGATGTTCTACCGACGTGAACTTGTTCTTGATTCCAAGTCCAATGCAAAAATTTGTAACAAGGGAGCTGGCGAATTTGGTACCATTATCTGACACTATTTCTGCTGGCATACCAAATCTGCAGATGATATTCTTCCAATAGAATTTCTTGACCCGAGCTGCTGTGATGGTTGCTACAGGTTCTGCTTCTATCCATTTGGAGAAGTATTCGACGGCAACAAGTAAGAATTTCACCTGACCAGGTCCAACTGGAAATGGGCCCAAGATGTCAGCCCCCCATTTGTAGAAAGGCCAAGGAGTTGTAATGGATCGCAGCGTGGTCGCAGGAGCATGGTGAAGGTCGGCTTGTCGTTGGCATTTATCGCATTTCTTCACAAAGTCCACGCAATCCTTGTCCAGTTGGGGCCAATAATATCCTACTCTTATGACTTTGTTTGACAATGAACGTCCTCCGATGTGGCTGCCACATATGCCCTCATGGATCTCTTTCATCATGTATTCTGTTTCAGTGGGTGTCAGACAGTGTAGGAGTGGTGCTGCAAATCCCCTTCTATAGAGCTTGTCTTCAACGATAACATATTTTGCTGCGTGACGCCGCATCTTTTTGGCTTCGGTTTCTTCGTGAGGCAGGATATCATGCTGCAGAAAGGCGATGATTGGAGTAGTCCAGTAGGTTGACAGTTCTACCGAGTGGATCTCTTTTGTTTCAATACTTGGCAGTGGGAGTGTTTCTTGAATCACCGTGTGGCTGTTGCCAGGTTTCTTTGTGCTTGCTTATTTGGAGAGGATATCAGCTCGGATGTTCTGCTCTCTAGGGACGTACAACAATTCAAAAGAGGTGAAACCAGCGGAGAGTAGTTTAACATTTTTGAGGTACTTGCCGAGTTGTGGATCCCTGGTTTGAAATTGGCCAGAAATCTGGGAAGTTACGAGTTGGGAGTCGCTCTTCACTCTGAGATGTTGGACTCCGACCTCCTTTGCAAGCTTCATTCGTGCGATTAGAGCTTCATAATCTGCTTGATTGTTACTAGCTTTGAAATCGAATCTCAATGATTGTTCAATGAGGAGGCCCTCAGGGCTTTCAAGTGTGATGCCTGCGCCACTCCCTTTTAAGTTTGATGCTCCATCTACTGAGAGAGTCCAGGAAGAAGCCTCTGGTTCTAATGGGGGTGGTGTCAATTCCACAGCAAAATCTGCTAGAACCTGAGCTTTTATGCCATCTCTTGGGTGAAAGACAACATCGTATTCAGAAAGCTCAACTGACCAGGCAACCATTCTACCTGCGAGATCAGGCTTGGGTAAAACCTGCTTGATAGGGTGATCCGTCTTCACAAATATCTGGTGACTCTGGAAGTAAGGTCGAAGTCGACGTGATTAGTCTGGAGGGGGATGACAAAGGTCTTCAAAATCTATTGAGTAAGTTTTCTCCCACCTTGTTTTTAGTATTTTGTAACCGCTTCTAATGTTTCCTTTTACCTCATTGTGCAGTTTGGATGGGTTTGAAGGAGAAGGACATCAAAAACTACATCAAGAAGGCTCAAGAGAGGTTGGCAAAGGAGAAACTGAATGCTCAAAATCAAAGTGGGACCTCTGCAACGGAAAGCTCGGATAAAGGCTTGGTGAAGATTGCCAAAAACACTGGGCGAACTACCATTGTTGGAATGCATCTCAGCTCTACCCCCATTGCGGCTATTCCCTTGAAAGCTGTTCCCAGAGATTCTTCCGAGGTGTTGAAGGAGGATAAAGGGGGTGCCGTTGTGAAAGAGGTTGAAGAAACTGCTGCTGCGATTCCAACTCCTGCAAAACGGCCTGTTGTGCAGGAAGATTCTTCCTCTAAGAAGAAATTAAAGGGTTCTGAAGGCGAGACTTCTTGGATGGAATTTCTGCAGGATTTTGAGGGCCAAGGGGAGATCGCGTCCTTGTGGGACAAGCGCTTCCCTCTGAAACACTTCGTGAGGGAACACATTACTACTGCTGAAGACGGTGACCGCATCCGGAGTTTGGGGTGGAAAAAGCTTTCTTGGCGATGCAGTCCTATGCGTTGAAATCTGCTGCCCTTAGTCATGTGGTTTGTGACGAGTTCGGCAGGCTTAGGAGTCGAGAACGCCAAGGGAGGAAAGATGTTGAAGCTGCTGAGAAGGCCATCGCCACTCATGCCGAGTTGGTGAAGGATAATGAAGCTTTGAAATCCAAGTTAGCTGAGCAGGTGAAGCTGTTTGAGGAAAAGGAAAAGTTCGTGCGTAAGCAACTTGAAGAAACGGAGGCTCCGTGGGAGGCCAAGATTGAGGAAGTCTGAACTACTTTGAAGGAGCAAGAAGGCAAGGTTTCTTCTCATGAATCTACCATTACTGGGCTGAGAGTTGAAAATACTGGACTTATGGCGTCTTTGGCCGAGGTTAAATCTCAACTAGCGGATTTGGGTGTTGCCAAGGAGGCCGAGATTGAAGAGCTTCCTTTGAGAATGTTGTAGCTCTTTTGAAAGGTTTTGAGAAAGCTAAAAGCCAAGTCTTGGCGCTCTACCCCACTTTAGATGTGAGTGGACTTGATCCATTAAAGGAGATTGTGGATGGCAAATTGGTGTTGCTTCCATCGCCCGAGGAAGAGGATGCCGAGATGAAGGAACTCAATGAATCTTCTTGATTTACTTTTCTCTTTTCAGTTTTTCTCGTTGTTTCATTATATGTTACCTTTGTATCTTCAACTTATGAATGAAATTTATCTTTCCGCAATTTCTTTCATTTCTGTTTTAATTTCGAAAAATCGTGTTGAAAGTATGAAGACTTCGGCATGTTTATAATGTTTATAAAGACTTCGCCGAGTTTCTGAATTTTCCAGTAGATAGTAGTTTGAGTGAGTCATTTTAATTTATAAGGACTTCAATGAGTGAACCTCGAGTTTACGAGGACTACGAGGAGTAACTATGGAGTAGAACCCGATCCATTTGTTCATTCCAATAGTTCCCTTTTTCTTACCTTATTTCGGCAAGAGGGAGTATCTCTTTCTCTTAAGAGTTTTAACCCGACATCATCCCAGATTGGTTTGACCTTTATATTTGTTAGGTCGTGGATCTCCAATCATTGTTGTATGGGATTTTGAACAAATCACTTGTCTTGATCTTTGCCGAAGTGTTTCGAAATGGCTTCGGTTAGAAGTTTTGCAGAGGTGAGTTGTAAATTGTTCTGTTTTGTCTTAGCTGAGATGTATTGATTTGTTCTCAGGAAAGACTTAGCAGTAAAAATTGTAAAATGTGTTGACACCACTTTTTCAACTGGCAAGTCTCGTTAAAAACTCCCAGTGGGAGAAAAGAGTACTTGCCAGGTTTTATTCGTTGACGTTATAATGTCTGCGCATCACTTTGAGTACATACATAATCAACCATTTTCATGGGGAAGTTGTCTAATGTAAAAACAGGAAATGAAAATATGGAAGAGATAAAACAGGGGGTGCCTCATTAAAAACTCCCAGTGGGAGAAAAGAGTGCACCGTTATTGCTACTGAAGTGGCTTGGAAAAGCTTAACTGAAGTAGAAGCGGAGATTTGCCGAGTTCCAACTCCTCGGTATTGGGTTTCCTGCTAGCGTTTCTAACTTGTAAGCTCCGGCAGTCAGTTTCTCAAGGATCTTGTATGGACCTTCCCAATTAGGTGATAGCTTTCCCTTTGTATCTGACCCCAAAACTTTCCTCAAGACGAGGTCGCCTTGCTTCATCTCACGAGGGAAGACTTTAGAGTCATATTTCCGAGCTACGCGCTGCTTCACTGCGTACTCTCGTAGATGAGCGGCCTCTCTAATTTCCTCCAGGGGATCTAGGTTCACTGCCATGTTGATTGAGTTCGTATCCTCCCTTGTGTTCTCTCGTCAGAAACTAGGCTCACCCAATTCTACTGGTATCATAGCATCCGCCCCATATCTAAGCTTAAAAGGGGTTTCACCAGTTGAAGAATGTGGGGTCGTGTGATATGACCAAAGCACTTGGCATAACTGATCTGCCCAAGCACCTTTGTGTTCATCAAGTTTCTTTTTTAGGCCAGATAATATGACTTTATTTTCTGACTCAGCTTGGCCATTTGCCAGAGGATGTTCTACCGACGTGAACTTGTTCTTGATCCCAAGTCCAGTGCAAAAATTTGTAACAAGGGAGCTGGCGAATTGTGTACCATTATCTGACACTATTTCTGCTGGCATACCAAATTTGCAGATGATATTCTTCCAATAGAATTTCTTGACCCGAGCTGCTGTGATGGTTGCTACAGGTTCTGCTTCTATCTATTTGGAGAAGTATTCGACGGCAACAAGTAAGAATTTCACCTGACCAGGTCCAACTGGAAATGGGCCCAAGATGTCAGCCCCCCATTTGTAGAAAGGCCAAGGAGTTGTAATATATTGCAGCGTGGTCGCAGGAGCATGGTGAAGGTCGGCATGTCGTTGGCATTTATCGCATTTCTTCACAAAGTCCACGCAATCCTTGTCCAGTTGGGGCCAATAATATCCTGCTCTTATGACTTTGTTTGACAATGAACCTCCTCCGATGTGGCTGCCACATATGCCCTCATGGATCTCTTTCATCACGTATTCTGTTTCAGTGGGTGTCAGACAGCGTAGGAGTGGTGCTGCAAATCCCCTTCTATAGAGCTTGTCTGCAACGATAACATATTTTGCTGCGTGACGCCGCATCTTTTTGGCTTCGGTTTCTTCGTGAGGCAAGATATCATGCTGCAGAAAGGCGATGATTGGAGTAGTCCAGTTGGTTGACAGTTCTACCGAGTGGATCTCTTTTGTTTCAATTCTTGGAAGTGGGAGTGTTTCTTGAATCATCGTGTGATTGTTGCCAGGTTTCTTTGTGCTTGCTAATTTGGAGAGGATATCAGCTCGGATGTTCTGCTCTCTGGGGACGTACAACAATTCAAAAGAGGTGAAACCAGCGGAGAGTAGTTTAACTTTTTTGAGGTTCTTGCCGAGTTGTGGATCCCTGGTTTGAAATTAGCCAGAAACCTGGGAAGTTACGAGTTGGGAGTCTCTCTTCACTCTAAGATGTTGGACTCCGACCTCCTTTGCAAGCTTCATTCCTGCGATTAGAGCTTCATATTCCGCTTGATTGTTACTAGCTTTCAAGTGTGATGCCTGCGCCACTCCCTTTTAAGTTTGATGCTCCATCTACTGAGAGGGTCTAGGAAGAAGCCTCTGGTTCTAATTGGGTGGTGTCAATTCCACAGCAAAATCTGCTAGAACCTGAGCTTTTATGCCATCTCTTGGGTGAAAGACAACATCGTATTCAGAAAGCTCAACTGACCAGGCAACCATTCTACCTGTGAGACCAGGCTTGCGTAAAACCTGCTTGATAGGGTGATCCGTCTTCACAATTATCTTGTGACTCTGAAAGTAAGGTCGAAGTCGACGTGCCGAAGTGATTAAAGCCAGAGCTAACTTCTCTATTTTTTGGTATCTGACTTCGGCTCCTTTGACTACTTTGCTGCAGAAATATATCGGTTTTGGCTGCTTCCCTTCTTCAGACACCAGGACCGAACTCATGGCTCTTTCTGAAACTGCTAAGTAAAGCAACAACGGTGCTCCCACTTTTGGTTTCACCAAGATGGGAGGAGAGGATAGGAAAGTTTTAATTGCCTAAAAAGCTTCTTGACATTCAGCTGTCCACTCGAAGCAGCCCCTTTTCTTCAAAGAAGCAAAGAAATGGAAAACTTTGTCACCTGCACACAGTTAGTTACAAAAAATGGAAACAGTATAAGAAAATAGTAGAGAGTTATGTTGAGAATTTACGTTGCCAATGGGGTTTGGCCGGGGGAGTGAAACATTTATAAAGATGTTTTCACCTGCACAAGATAGGAAGCGTGATAAAGCTGCCAAGCGTCCCGTTAGTTGCTGAACCTCCTTGGGATTTGATGGGCTTGGCATCTCAAGTATTGCTCTGCACTTGTCAGGGTTCGCCTCTATACCTCTATTGGTCAACATGAATCCCAAGAATTTTCCAGCTTGTACTCCAAAGGAGCACTTTACTGGGTTGAGCCGCATTTCATGCTTTCTGAGGGAATTGAAGGTTTCTTCTAAGTCTGTAACATGGTTATGGTTCTCCTCGGTTTTGACCACCATGTCGTCGACATACACCTTGAGATTTCTTCCGACTTGGCCTTGGAACACGCTGTCCATTAGGCGTTGATACGTTGCACCTGCATTTTTGAGGCCAAAAGGCATGACAGTGTAGTGATAATTGCAGGTATCAGTCATGAATGCTGTTTTATCTGCATCATCTGGGTCCATTTTGATCTGGTTGTAACCGGAATATGCATCCACGAAGCTTAGAACGCGATATCCAGAGGCCCCATCTATTAGCGCATCAATGCTGGGCAGGGGGTAGGGATCTTTTTGGGCAAGCAGCGTTCAAGTCCGTAAAATCCACGCACATACGCCACTTTTTATTAGACTTTTTTACCAACACCACATTAGAAAGCCAAGTCGGGTATTGAATGTCCTTGATGAAACCTGCTTCAAGCAACTTCTGGGTTTCCTCTGCGACTGCTACCCTGCGTTCAGGTCCGAGTTTCCTCTTTCTTTGTGAGGTCGGTTTTGCAGCTGGAACTAATGATAGTTTGTGACAAATGAACGATGGGTCAATCCTGGCATATCCGCTGGGGTCCAAGCGAAGAGATCAATATTCTTTCTTAGTAACTCAACTATTGCTACTTCTTCGTCCATCGGGAGGGTACCTCCAATGTTTGTCGTCTGTTCAGGACTTGATCCGATCTGAATTTGCTTGAGATCTTCTCTTGGCTTCAATCGGTGATCATTGAAATCTTCCCTTGGGTCTAAATCAGCAAAATTAATGTTGAAAGATGTGGCATTTACCGTCGAGTCTACGGAATTTTTCTTCTTCGTTTTCAGGCTTTCTAAGTAGCACTTTCTTGCTGCCTCCTGATCTGCTTTAAGGACACCAACTCGTCCGTCGTCAAGGGGATACTTCATTGTGAGATATCGGGCTGACAAGGCTGCGCCGAGGATGTTGAGTGCTGGCCTTCCCACTATGATATTATAAGACGAGACAGCATCAATCACCAAGTATCTGACCTTGATTGTTTTGGCATTGTTGCCTATGCCAAATGTGGTGTTGAGGGTAATGTATCCCTTTATCTGTACCTGTTCTCCTAAAAAACCGACCAGTGTACCATGGTAAGGCTGCAAGTGTTCATTAGATAAGTTCATACCTTTGAAGGCTTCCCAATAGATGAGTCTGCTGAGGATCCGGGGTCAATCAATACACGTCTGACATTGTAGTTGAGTACTTGAACTACTATGACTAGAGGGTCATCTTCATGTGGGGAGATTCCCGCGAAGTCTTTGGGAGAAAAAGTAAGATCAGGAATGTTGGGTATCATGGAACTATCGGATGAACTGCTGATATGCATGACTTGGCGTACATATCTGCGGCGAGCAGAGCTTGTTTCTCCCCCGCCCGCAAATTGTAACACCCATTTCTACCCGACAAAATATAAGTAAAATCAGAGTTTTCAATAATCGTTTTCAACAAAGAAACGGATGCTACACTTCGACAACAGATACATAGCACTTTAATCAACATAAGAATCAAAAGGTTCAACCATAAACAAACGTAGTGACCATGTAAGGTTTATAACATCAAAATCCACAAAATAACTTAAGCAATATAAATAGTGTTCATCCCCCCGAGTGCTACGTATCAGAGCGACGACACGATCGAACTAGTGAAGTAAAACAGCCTTCACTCGAGGTTACCTGCACGTTACCAACATAGGGGTAACATTCAAATAGAAGGGGTGAGATATCACACTATCTAATAAATCGTATGAAAAGCAATATGCACTCGGTCAGGTCATCACATTCATCTCGTCACAATAGTCACATAATTTCACAAGTCAATCATGCAGTATGAAATGCACATGCATGCGGTACCAAGTCACAACGCTGGCCATAGGCCTAAATCACAACGCTGGCCGAAGCCTAATCCACAACGCTGGCCGAAGCCTAATCTAGAACGCTGGCCGAAGCCTAATCCACAACGCTGGCCGAAGCCTAATCCACAACGCTGGCCGAAGCCTAATCCACAACGCTGGCCGAAGCCTAATCCACATGATATGCATGCGACGCAACGGGTATGCACAACATGTCAACACAATCACATATCGGCACAACAACAACGTAAATCACCACACTAGCCATAGGCCTACGACATAAAATCATGACAACGACGCAATACACAACACTGGCCATAGGCCTACGACACCAAATCACAACAACAACGTAAGACGGGACGCCAACAGCAACAACAACAATACACCAGCCCAAAGAGGCTTCACGACTAAACAACAACAATAATGACGAACAACAAGCTACAACAGGCAACACGTCACAATAGTCAATATCACAACAGACAACAGACAACAAACAGCACGTCACAACCGCTAACACAATCACGTCGCAACAATTAATATCGTCGCTATGGAGCAGAACTCTTTCGTCGCTAAGAGAACAATCAACAACTCGGCACTCAGCCCTCTCAATCATTAACAACGTTTAGCAACCAACAACTTAACCAATCAATTTAGGGCAGCCACACATGGCGCCCAACAACCAACAATTATCAACCAACTAACTTAGCAAATTAACAATTAATAATTGACAACTTAATTGGAGCAACAAACCCCTCAAAATTCTGAGCAACAAACCCCACAAAATTCGGAGCAACAAACCCCACAAAATTCGGACAGAATTATTAGTCATTTTGAAATCAAATCTCCTCCCTCAATTCTCAACGAAATTTAGCGATATCAGTGCCTATTCAGTAGGAAATTAAGTCTATTTTCCAACAAAACAAACCCCACGAAATTCGGAGGATCAGGGCATTCACAATTAGACAAAAACTGAACACATATCCCAAACCGTCCCAGATTTTTGACCCAATTTGCAACCAAGAATTCTCCCATTATACTTATCCAAATTGAGTAAAATCAGCACCTAATTTGTAGAAAATTGTGTCTAGTTTCCAGAAAAACAAACCACATAATTTTTAGACAAATAGAACACTCACGATCACAGATTTACTGAACCTGTACCAAAAGCAAACGAAACAGGAAACGGGGACAGGCACTGGGCGCCTAGGGCTCCACTTTCAGCATATCAATTCAATTACTTTAAAATCATGGCGAGGCATAGGATCACTTTTAGGGCATGGGGACATCATTCATATGACAATTAAATCAACAAGGTCATGTAACACAAAGGAATTCATATGCATGCAAAATCATCATTAAGACATCATATGTTCACATAGTGATTCAGATTATATAGAAAGATAACATGAGCATATATTGTAATTCACAAGTCAAAACCCTAACCCCCACATATGACCCTTCATAGGACCTATTAGGTAGATAGAGCCCCACCCTTACCTTAGATTGGAGAAAACGAAACCTTAGATTAGGAGATGTGTGAAACCCTAGCTTTCCTTCTCTCTCTCCTTGGTTGTAGATCACGCCTCTCTCTCTCTTCTAGCTTGTGGATCACGCCTTCCCTCTCCTCTTCTCACTTCTCTAATCCTTATTTTTCTTTTTCCTTCTAATGACAACAAAACCCTAACCTAGCCCTTTTATAAACTCACTTAACCTCATGGGCTTTTTCTTATCTTATGTGACCTAATCATGGGCCTCCACTTAACACTTCTAATTTACTAATACTAACACTAATAATTAGGTCCACATATACTAATAAATAATTATTTCTATTATTTCTACCACATAAATCTTAAATAATTAATTAAATAAATTAATCAATTATTTTGGGCTGTTACAACTCTCCCCCACTTAAAAGAATTTCGTCCTCGAAATTTACCCGCCTTAGGCAACATTCTTCCACTAAAAAACTACATACAAGTTCACACAACAGGAAGGTTAAAAATAAAACCAAAAACAAAAGAGAGTTCACACGGAAACATAATAAAGCACACAATACCAGTAGGAGCATCTCCCCCACTAGTTCTCTTACCATCGGCGGTTTTTTCGGTTTACTTTTACCTGCAGGAGCATCACTACAACACAAACAACACAAACAATGACTGCAACACAAACGATAGTTAGAATAAAAGACAACAGTTGGTCGTTAACCGATACAACGACTCGACGACTTGGCCGGACGGACCAACCATTGCTCTGATACCACTAATGTAACACCCATTTCTACCCGGCAAAATATAAGTAAAATCAGAGTTTTCAAAAATCTTTTTCAACAAAGAAACGGATGCTACACTTCGACAACAGATACATAGCACTTTAATCAACATAAGAATCAAAACTTTATTCAACCACGCAGCGGAATTTCAAAAGGTTCAACCAAAAACAAACGTAGTGACCAAGTAAGGTTTATAACATCAAAATCCACAAAATAACTTAAGCAATATAAATAGTGTTCATCCCCCCGAGTGCTACGTATCAGAGCGACGACACGCCCGAACTAGTGAAGTACAACAGCCTTCATCTCGGTGTCGTTTCTCGGCATTACTTTCTTCTCCCTTCATGTATGCTTCTGCTCGGGCTAAGATCTCTTGCATATTGGCTGCAGGCCAGTTTGCTAGTGACTCGTTGAACTGTCCTCCACGCAACCCGTTTGTGAACGCGTCTGCAAATTGCCTCTGGTCAGGGTGTTCCACGTCGGCGGTGATGTCACTAAATCTTCCCAGGTATTCACGGAGAGTTTTATTTGGGCGCTGTCGGGTGTTAAACAATGTAGCGGTGGAGGTTTTCTTGTGTCTTCTGTCTGAAAAATGTCTGAGGAATTTCTTGGTGAAGTCGGCATAAGAAATAACGGATTGCCGAGGAAGGCTCATGAACCATCGTAACGCTGCGTCTTTCATGGTGCGGGAGAATAGTTTACACTTTAGCGTTTCATGCGCACCAATGATGGACATCTGTGTGTCAAATGCGGTTAGGTGTTCCTGAGGATCTCGGCGACCATCATATGGTTCCAAGGGTGGTGGTTTGAAATTCGGGGGAACTAAGTCATTCATGATGGCATCTGTGAATGGTTGGGGCTTTTCCACTTAGACTCTATCAAGCGAGTTAGGATCTCTTTCTTGCTTCATTTCATCAACTTGTTGTTGCAGGGACTGGTTCTGCTTTCGCAGTTCGTCGAGGACTGCATTGACTCCAACCATGAACAGATGTTCAGGCATCGCAGCCTGGCTTGGTTGAGGAACTGGTTGTTGTTCCTCAGTAACTGTTTGGGTAGTCGCAGCGTTGTCTGGTTGAGCAACCGGTATTTGAATTGTTGCTGGTGTGGCAGGATCTTGTGTGTGTGGTCCTGCTTGCGAGGCTTGTGTTCTGCGAGGGGGTGATGGCGGCGGTTGACGCCGGCGTCCGCGACGGGTGGTTACCATCAGTGGTGAAAATGCAAGGTGTGGTCGGGATTAAATTTACCGGGCCCCACGGTGGGCGCCAAATGTTCTTGGATAGGAATAACTGTATTCAATCAACTCGGTTGTTACCAGTATGGAGGTTTTCTCCAGTACAGAAAATAGAGTTTGTCTCAGAACGAATGTCCCCTTCTCCTCTGGCCTAGAATCCTATATCTAGTTCTCCCATCTCCTCGGCAGTTGTCTTGGGAGGTCGGTTACCAGCGGTTAGCTCGGCTCCAGCCAAATGAGTTCCACGTGTCCCCTCACTGCGACACCTGTCCTTGGTAACTTCTCTTTGCGGGCCATGCCGAGGTCCTGTATACTTGAGTTCGGTTGGTCTTGCATTGGGCCGAACTCTAATTCTCTGACCCAGTCCAATACCTTACACGAATCGGGTTCTATTGTTATGGACAAAGGAAATTATTCCTCATTGCAATTGATGCTCAGCCTGCAACGTTCCCGTATTCTATGCTACATGTTTGCCGTTTGTCAAAATTGGCCCATCAATATGCCACGTATTGTCTTGCATTTAATTTTCCATAAGCCACACATGTTCGACAATTTGAGGCCATGTTACTTCTCAACAAGAACATTTTTTTTCAAAAATCGGAATGGAAAAATGGGACCCGGGTGGAAATTTTTCGGCCACAAGGATTTGCTTCTCTCAAATCAAGCAGTGGAATCCAGGAAAAAAAATATTACTGCTGCAATTTTTTTAGAACCTTCAAGTGAACACGTCGGTAATGATAAGGAGCTTAATTAGAATCACTTAGTTATTTAGTTGGGTTTAATTAGAATATTTTAGTGGTAGTATTTTAGTTAGTAGGATTTTTATATAATGTTAATTTAGTTGGTCTTTTAGCCCTTAGGCCTTTTACTTTATGAGCCCATTAGTAGTCACTATATATGTAGTCTCTTGGAGACATTTTAAGGAACCAATCAATCAATTAAATCAAAAGTTATTTTATTCCCTATTGTCTTATGTTTTTACTGTTTTGTTGTGTCTTTCTATAGCTTTCTAGAATTTAGGTTTTAGCTGCCTAACAGTATGTGAAAAAAATTGATCGACGAATCACCAATATAATCTTCTTTGAACATAGCGGTGAATTTGATGGTTTTCCTCCAATAATTTTTTTAATTAAAATATTTTCATTTATTTCAAATTTTGATTTATTTTTTGCATAATTCATAATTTCACTGCCAATTTTTTTGTAATTCAATCATACCCAAAAAGAATAGCCAAACCATGAATCTTAAAGATTTAAGATAAGGGATACCATTTGTAAAGCAGAAAAAACAAGTAGATTTTTGAAGTTCTTGAAATATAAACCTATTTATTTTTACCATGTCAATGATGTCATTGTAGACGGTACTATTTTGAATTTGAATCTTCTTCATAAAAAATAGGTAGAGGGAATGTCAGAAAATTGTTAGTCATTTCAATCATGGAGAAAGAGAGTCAAAATTATGCATGATATAGGCTACCTCAACAATTTGTCAAAATATTTTGAACCTCAGAAGAACTTAATGGCAAGTCGTTTGCTTCGAACAATCCTCTAAATGATAAATAAATTTGATCCACCATTCTACAAGCAACGCTATTCATGCGTAGCTTTCGACACATCCCTACTCAAATTGATGTCAACTATAATAGGTAATGAAAAAATATTAGTTAGATAGTATTTTACTCGTAAGTTACATTCTTAAAAATTACAAGGTTTAAATATATCTCTATCTCTATCATAACTATACACATTCAAGAATGTGTACACATAAGCATGACACATCACCATTTTAAAATTCCACATAAGCACTACAAAAAAGCCACCTCAGCGTCCAACATGCTATGTGTATTCCAACTCACCATTTTGAACAATCTGGACGGCTCAAAATCACTCTCAAAATTTAACCCAATCTAGACGGCTCACAATGGTTAAAATTGCGGCTGCTACTTTTTCAAAAAAAAAATTGAAATCATCATTACTAATTATGACTTATAATGACTTATAATTTCTTGCCTTATACGTTTATGGTCAACTTATAATTTAAAAGAATAAAATTAATTATATTAAAACTATATTAAATTTTGTTTTGAATATTGCAATTAAGTTCAAATATTTCAATTTAGTTTTGATTTTGGATGTTATTCTCTCTTTTTTTTTTCTTTTTCTAAATCTCACCTCCAATTAACATTCAAGAGAGTAACAGTATATGAGAATTTGAAGAATGAAAGTTGTTATTATGATATTGAGTCTTGGCTTGCATTTTTTTTCCTATTGATATTGTTGAAGCTTGACTACAGTGAATATGTTTGCATTCTATTTTCTAAAGCACTTTTGGGGTTGACATCTTTTCCGGTTTGACCCATCTCTTATGGGGTATGATAAAATTTTCTTATTTTTCTTTTTCGATTTGGAATACTTTTCATTAACATACTTAAAGGTTGTTATAAGTTGTAATGGTGTTCATAATGTTGCAAACTTGGAGCAAAGTTATTTAATCAAGCACATGTTATCTAAAATATGTTTCTTCTCTTTATCTAAAATATTTTGTATATTTTATTGTATGGTGAAGTGGTCATTGAGCATTTGCATGTTCTAGCTTTAGGTAACTAAATTATTTAATTCATGAATATAATGACATGCTTTCAGTTTTAAGAAAATTTAGTTACATGGCAGAATCAAAAATATAATAATTGTTTTTTCTGAGAAAGATCTACAAATTCAAAACATCTGTGTTTATCAATTTTTCAAAATTTTCTTCATTTCCTGTTTCCTATACTTATTTTCTTTGATTATTTCCTTCTCCTTCTTCTTTTCTATTTCCTTGATTCTCATTGTCAGATCTTTTTAATATGTATTTAGATGCCAGCTCTTTTATAGAAATGTAAGGTAAAATTATAGGGAGACGATGAGGTCAAATTGGGCGGCTAGACTTTAATAACATATTATATAAATAAATATATATAGTCATTTACATATATATAAAGGAGACTTGCACTTCTTTTTTTTGAAAACTTCACGTGTCAACTATCAACTTTAAAGTAAATTAATATGGAAAATAAATGATCATTACTTCCACCAAAATAAATAAATATATAGTCATTTACTTTAATAGAAGAAAGGCTTTTCATATTACATGTATGCTAAAGAAAATAGTACAGTCTAAAAAGTATAATATTGTATACCTCAAAAATGTATAATATTATATAATATTAAACGAAACTTTAATAAGTAATCATCAAATTGTTACTACAATAACCATCTAATTATCAAATATTTAATATTCATATGAACACTATGGCAATTCATGCTACGACATTTGACTAAATCATGTCGAATATATATATATATATATATATATATATATATATATATAAATATAATTAAGCAATATAATATTTATTCTCCAGCTGAGTTCAAAATTAACATTAAAATATGACAATACCAATAAACAAATATATTTATGTTTATACTACTTGCTGATTTTTATTTCTTATATACGAGTATGAAGGTAGAATGACATATGCACCATGCCTCATTCGAATGACAAAATGAACATATATTATGTCAACTATTTAAGTTTTTAAGACAAAATGACTATTGTTCTCCTACTGATATATTATGTCTTCGGTACGGAGCAGCATAAAAACTCTAGGCCAACTGTCCTGCCCCTCGAGCCACATACAATGAGCGAGGAATTAGTCACTGTTGTCCGTGGGATTAGTCTCAGCGGAGTTTTATCAATTTGTGCCCAGAGTTTTAACAATTTAATCATTATGTAAACATTATAATCTTTTTGTGTTTGTTTTCTTCTTTATCGGTTCTTGAATAAATGGAACTATAGGGTTTCGGTATTCATTAGAGCTTACAAGGAAATACCAAAAATAACCCTAATTTTTTTTGTAAAGACAGAAATACCCCTATTCGTAAATAGACTCATATATTTTGTTCCACGTGGTCTGAAAACTATGTTGTATATTATATTGAGTATTGAAATATCTCTTTTCATGGTAAGTGTTTAATAAACTATTTTGATAAAAAAAATATATATGTTTTTAATAGAGATATGTTTTATAGAGTGAGTTAAAAAGAGAAGGTAAGATATATAATTAGTTTTGGAAATATATTCTTTAAACGAGTTCAATAACACAATGTGTCCAATAACACAATGTGTCCAATAACACAAATTGATTAATAAAATACTTTAAAATTAAATTAAAAAAAGAAGATGTATATTTCAATGCCCTTACAGATATATTTATATATTATTTAACATACTCATTATTGTAATATACATACTTCTGTTTAATATGATATAATTATATATTTAACCAATTTTGTTATTTTCACTCAAAGTAAACATATTTTAAAATTAAAATTACAAACAAAATTCAAAAAAAATGTATACCCGTGCAGCGCACGGGTCATACATACTAGTTATACTCAACCATCAATAGTCCACATGGACTGTCCATGTAATCACACAAAATAATGACATCATTGATGATGTCATTTCCACATAGACACAACCTGTACACCTCAGCCTGCAATAAAAAAACCCAAATATTAATCAGTGATTCCACCAACATGGCATTAAGTATCCCACGAAAATAGTATCAGATGGAGAGATGGAAACTACACTTAATAGAATGACTAGGAGAGATGTAAAATACGTATATTATAACGAATTGAATAAATACAAATATCTGTGGAATGGGTATAAAAAAATAATTAAAACATAAAATGGCTGTACCCATTCAATACGTAATCTTCAGATTAGGAAGTTCTGGTATTCATAATTATCCGGTTTAATGGCTATAAAATTGCCGTTCAAAAATTGTTTTTGAAAAACTAATTCAAAATTGAGTTAAACTACTATTACTATATTGCTATATTCAGTGATCCAATTAAATTTAAGGAATGTGATATTTCATATTAAAAAAATCAAAAATGTGAAAATTTATGGACTACATATAAAATTAGAGAATAATAAAATATTTTCTATCTCATTGTAATCAAAATGCCAAAAAAAAATTAAAACTTTCAAATTTTCATTTTATATCATAAATTTTATAATTAATTAATAGAACTTTGTAACATATAATATATTTCAAATAATAAGTGTATAATAAGCATAATTACTATGTAGTAAATCGAAATTCAATATAACTGCATTAATAAGTTTCCTATATGATACATATTTTTTAAGATCAGAAATTCAAAATTCAAATTTTATTATCAATGGCATTAAGACATTTACATGTTTAAACAATAATTACTTTGGTTATTGGCACCAAAAATTAGTAGGATTTCTGTTTTGTTTGCCATATATATTACATACGCATACACATATCTGCATTTTACTTGAAAACAATCCGCCCTATACCTATCTCTACACACACAATAACCATCAACTCCAACCACATCATGCTTCCGGGGATTGTTCTTGGGAACCCATCATTTGCTGTTGTTGTTAGGGTTATCCAAATACAGAATGTTAGGATCTGAACAAGGGAAAAACTCCTTACACAAAGGATATGGTGGGGATGGATAGCACGGTTTGTATATCAACAATGATATATTAAATATTTCTCTAGCATTTGTTTTATCAGTTATTTTCACGCATGTTTTTCCATTATATACGCAGGGGATCGCATTCAGGCCGCTATCAGACGAAAATTGATTTACAAGTTTGATAACCTTCTACAAGAGGGTTTTGTTTATATGATTGCTTATAATTGTAGCAATTATCCCAAAGAAGAGGGGCAGAGTTTTGGTGTCAAGAAAATTCCAGCAACTCTTCCAAAGAAGATTATAAAAATTGAGAAGGAGTAGTCCATTTGGCAACATACTTTTAGTGTTTGGAGTTTAAGTCTATTTTGAATTCCCAGTTTTTCAATTTATATCTATGTTGGTCATGATTTTTTTTCCATATAAGGATGTTTTGAGTACAGACTCAAGTCAATTTTGAATTTAGTCTTTTTCCAATTATCATAAACTTTTGTTAAGTAGTTTTCTCTTATTTACAATTCTGAATCCATCATTTGGACGTGTTTGTCAGTAATATTACTATTATTGTCAATAGATTGTTTTTTCGTATTACAAATGTGTCACACTTGCTTTATTGTGAATCCTTTTTAATTCATATAATAACTATAGAACGTAAATTTGATTTTAGATAACTGATTCAAAATTATGTTAAAATAAAATATTAACTATTTGTTGTTTTAGGCATAGTAAAATTGTACATTTTTTAAACATTTATTTTGAGAGCACCAACAAAATTTTGTTGTGAATCAAAGCTATATTTGTTATTTGACAATAAAATATAACGTTAAAATACCAGATATGAAATATAAAATTTCAATTGAATTAAACAAAATTGAAATTCAAAATAAAAATTTAAACTATCTTTGCTCTTTAAAAAAATTCCAAATATGAAATAAAAATTTGGAATTAACACACAAATTTAAACAATAAGTATCAAAGTTCAAAATAATATACTAATTTGAAATTCAAATTTAATTGTATGGATTGAATAGATTAATTCAAAATTTGAATATTTTATTCAATGGCATTAAATTTTCCATTTGTTTTAATGCTTTTTTGTTATAAAAAAAATTAACAATCGTATTTAATTAAATTTCCACCACCATCGTGGAAGCGTCTTGGTTTTACTAATCATAAACATCCACAATATATATTTTAAAATTTTTTAGATGAGTAAAAATACACAGTAACATTATAAAATTCAAAAAGGAGTTGCATACCCGTGCAGCGCACGGGTCATACTAGTATATATATATATATATATATATATATATATATATATATATATATATATATATATATATATATATATATGTATATATATATATATATATATATATATATATATATATATATATATATATATATATGGTGAAGACTCCCATACCCTTTAGGTATGATACCCAACATCCAATTACTCAATGACACATCATTTTTTTCTATTTAAATATTTTGTTAAAAAAATAAATATTGAACTAATTTTACCTAGAAGGTATGATACCCATCAAAGTCTGAATGGGTATGGAATAATTTACCATATATATATATATATATATATATATATATACTAGGGGAATACCCGTGCGTTGCACGGGTTGTTCTAATATTTTTTATTTAATCTTATTGAGTCTATTCATAATATATATAAATTATTAATGGATATATATATATATATATATATATATATATATATATATAAGTCATGTATGTATAGAGTATAGTTTGATATAAATCTGAGTTTCTTTTTTAAAATCAAATTTATTAAATTTAGGCAATATTCTTACATATATTATGTGTTTTTAAATATATATATATATATATATATATATATATATATATATATATATAAGTCATGTATGTATAGAGTATAGTTTGATATAAATCTGAGTTTATTTTTTAAAATCAAATTTATTAAATTTAGGCAAGATTGTTACATATATTATGTGTTTATATATATATATATATATATATATATATATATATATATATATATATATATATAAGTCTTGTATGTATAGAGTATAGTTTGATATAAATCTGAGTTTATTTTTCAAAATCAAATTTATTAAATTTAGGCAATATTGTTACATATATTATGTGTTTTAAAATATAAATAACTGTTAATAATTTTTATCAAATTAATTGTTTCGAAATATAATTTTACAAAAGTGAAATAAATTTTACATAGTTGATTAAATACTTTAAAATAAGGAAGTTGATATTTAATACAAAAATAAATTATAAAAATAAGGATCAACCTAAAGGCTCCATTAGAGCTTCCTACACAAAATATTTTGTTTACAAAATGTTTATACAATAAATTAGAAAAGGTATATAAAATGTCGATTTTATTTAAATACATAAAGTTTTAATAATAAAAAAAGTCTTTATAAATTTAGAAATACAAAAAATCTAAATTGAGGTTTGAAAGTTTGATCAAATAATTAAATTTAGATGAATGTTTTTATTTTATGAATTAATAGACTTTTGAAATTCTCGTATGCTTTGAAAGAGAAAAATTTCATATTAATTATATGAATTATTTTTTTAATTGTCAATAATATCATGAGTTATTAGAATATGGGTTGAAGATGTAAAGTTTTAATCAATTAATCACATATTTAATTCAATTTTTTTTTTGTAATTATTGCATATTTTGATAGGTAACTTACTCTATTCATACTTCTTTTAGTATGGGTTATTAGAATATGGGTTGAAGATGAAAAGTCATAACTATATGTGAATGTTGTTGTTAAATATATTACATTATTTAATATTTTATTCATAACATATATATAATTTTATGTATCAATTATTTAATTTTCACATCTATTATTAATATAATTATATTGATAAGATGAAGGGCCAAAAATTTAAAAACATTACTAATGGAAATTCATGCATTTATACTTGAAATATGAAAAGCCATTTTATTAAGTCATTTAATTAAAACCTAGTACGCTTGTCATTCAAAGGCGGAGCTAAATTTCTCAAGTCTCCTTTACAATATATATATATATATATATATATATATATATATATATATATATATATATATTATTTTTCTCAAAATGACGTTTCTATCAAATTGGGGACAATTTATGAATTTATTTTTCGTTGTCCTCTTGGCTAACTTTCCACCAAGGGTCTCTTCACAAATATCATGATCATTATATTCTCTCACAAATGATTGTCTATTGGAAGATGCATCAAGGAATGACATAAAAGATCAAAACCATTAGAAGAACATCTCAAATAGAAAGCAACATATGTTATGAAATAATTTATTATGGATGCAAATGCCCAAATTTCTATAAAATACTTCTTTAGCAAAGACTGCGAATAAAATTTATAACATCTCAATTACAGTTGCACCATACTTCAAGAAGATTACAATTAATAGTTGAATACATACTCCAATCCAAGAAGAGATAGTTGCTTATATTTACAGAATATTAAAATATAATCATGAAACTTGAAACCTATAACGATTTCAATACTAAATCAATAATGAACAAAAGCTTAAGAAAAAAAGACAGATATACATAACAAAATTGGAACTCCTACTTCTGCAATGCCTTTCGTCAAACCTGGGTATTAGTAATGTAACAACCAAAAAAGGGGCTGTAAAAAATAGAAAGATAAGTGGTGATCTTCTCAAATATTTTAGGTATTTATAGTATATCTGAAAGAAGACTTAAAGTCAAGGAAAATGAAAAGATTCTAATCAATGTCTATTATAATATAACCAAAATAATTAAAAATAATCACAACAATAATTTAGAGATACAAAAAGGCAACCAAAACCAAAACATGAAGTGATGAATCAATAAGGGATAATATTTTTTAAAAAAAATATATTAATATAAATTTTATGTATATATATAATCCAAATGGTAAAAATAAATAAAAAGTGAAGCTATAAAGTTAGAATGAATGTTACCAATATTCTACATCTATTTTTTTGTCAATTTTTTTAATATTTATTTCCAACGTATAAAGATAATTGACTGAATAAAATATTTAATACCACAAACTATTTATTAAATATTTAAATTTTTAAAATCAATTTTATTCATGTTCCAATATTTGATTAAAAAATTATCTCATTATTTTTTGGAACAAAAAATCAACTTATTTTTCAAATAAATTACTAAAGTATTAATATTTTTAAAATATTAAAATAATCAACTATTTTTAAATTGAAAATTTAACAATTATGATATACGTTAACCATTCTATTATATTATATTATATTATATTATAATATATTATATTATAACTATCTATATCAATAATATAATATAAAATATTTAATTAATATTTCACTAAGAGAATCATTTAATAAGTTAGTGGGAATTATTAGCTTTCATTAAAATTAAATTTCTCCTCATGCCTAAATTATAAATAAATATTTTAATACACAAAAATATTGAGATTCATTGTGGAGGCTCCATTGGGGTCTCCTTTACATATATATATATATATATATATATATATATATATATATATATATATATATATATATATATATATATATATATATATATATATATATATATATATATATATAGCAGTAATAAAGCTATATGGGATGGAACCGAAAGGTAGTAACGTTACAACGGTTTGAGTCACAACAAATTTTGGATATTTACATATGCTTGAGCATTTGTTGCTGGAGAAGGAATCGACATTTGTTGTAAATATCATGCTTTACCCTTATATATTCTCGTCGGTAGCATTGACATTCGAGATTACTTAGGTACATCCATTTGCTGCTTTGTGGGTCTTAAGGGGAAAAAGATTAATACACCATTTTTTTGCGATAAATGCTGATTTTGTTCTCCTAAAACAAATGCTAAATCATGGATGTTAATATCTTGTATCTTTCTTTTTAAATGAAGGGTTTGCTGACATCACTCTTTTGTCTCACAAAAGTTGCACAAACACTGTAGTCAAATACGTATAGAGCTACAGCTTCGGTTCCATTTTTTCTTCCTCCATTAACTCCTTTGTCAGCCACTTCCCATCCATATTTTCTTCATGCATTTACTCCTTTACATGCATTCCATTTTTCCCTTATGTATTTACCGACAACCACTTTACCTACAATCATCAAACATTAAATGTTATCCCACCAAAGTGAAATAAACGAAAGAGAAGAAGAACAACAGCAAAAGGAGGGAGGGAGAGAGAGAGAGAGAGAGAGCAAAGCTAGAAAATAAACGAAAGCGATGGTCATGGTGGTGAGGGAGAGAGAGAGATGGGAGGACGAGATGAAGGACCGAGGGTGGTGGGCAAGGCGGCGGTGGAACGAACAACGGAGGCTGAGTCCCCTACACGCGGTGGCCGAAACTGAACCAGACAAAAAGGTGAGGTCTTTCTCCTGTTCAGTTATCACTGCCGATGACACCGTTTACCACTACCTCTGTCCCATTCGCAGGATCAGAAGCGTCATCGGCGAGATCGTTAAGCAACTCCGCGCCGACACAAAAGCTAAGATTCGTATCGACGAGACGCTTCCTGGATGCGACGAACGTGTAGTTACCATCTACAACACTGCTGAAGAGACCAACGACTTCGACGGCGATCAGAAGATGACGACGGCGACGATGGTTTTTGCGTTTGAGGTTTAGTTCTTTCCCTTCTTCCATTCCCTATTTTTTCAGGTACTGATAGATTATTATAATATCTCTACACAAAGAGACTGGACAGGAAGAGTGAAGAATTTCAAAGGTACAGGTCAAATTGGGAACGGTTTGATGCCTATTATGTATAAATCTGCACCGCAAGTGGCATCATTCTCTGCACCGCAAGTGGCATCATTGATTTGGGCTGCTTGGTCTCGAAATGGAACTGACGAGCCAAATTATGATGGTAAAAATAATTGTTTGACTAAGTTGTTTCACAACTGCTGATTTTGGAAAATTTCATCCTGCAACTAACATTTGATTTTCACAACTGGGATTAGCTTTAGTGAGTCGGTGATCAATATTTTAGGTAGGATAGAGGTGTTAGGTTCAGGTTGCAATGTCCATATAAATTTTTAAAAGAAAGGACAATGAACTGTCAAATTTGCTAATAGGAAAAAGTATTTTCCTCAAAACATTAAGGCACACCAGAAAGAAAGAAATTACTTCAGTGAAGTTCGTAGGACAGTTAGACCCTACACAGCTAATGGTGGATCCATGCAAATGATTTCTAATTTGGTTCTTTTTCTTCTTCCATTCCCAATTTGTGAACGACCCACTACTCGCCTCGATTTATCATTGTTGGGTAGAATAATCTACTGAGTAAATTACTATGTATCTGATTGGGAGAGAGTTGGATCTCTCAAATCTAACCCAGATCTGAGTGAGAAAAGTGAGAAAGATTAAATCTAATCCAACCCAGATTCGTGGTGGCTGAGCTCCATTGATGTAGAGATGCAGAGGGGGTTTGAAAAAGCATATCACTGTCTTGTGTATTGAGAGGCCTGTCTTGGTAACATAATTATAGAATTTTGCTAATTGTCTTTTTTGGTCTTTTTTGGTTTTGTAGGTTGTGTCTGGATATGGACATGGGGTTTTGCGCAACACAGATCCAACATACACTTGCCAGAGGGAGTTTGCATTGAAGCATTTGCCTAATGACCCACTTTTCCAGCTGGTAGTGGATATTTCCAAAATTTAGATTGTTTGCTTTGGAGCGTTTCCTTATGGCGGAACCAAATTTTAATTATGGTAAATTTCTTCATGACCTTATGTGACTTCGTGATCCTTCGTGATCCTATATAAATTGTCATTGGGAATTTCATTTTCATGAAAAACACAAAAATAACTTGCTTTTATTTGTTTGATCTTCGGTGTTGTTTATTCTTTGTTTACTTTTGTTATTTTGCATTACATTGAATGTTTTATCTCCAAACCCTATATATATTGGTATTGGGAACTTCATTTGCATAAAAAACACAAAAATTAGTTGTTGATGATTGTTGCGCCCGAAAAAGTCCCCGAGGGAGAACCTTCCTCGTTCACAACTTTTCCTAAGACAATGAAGCCGCCACCAATGTTTATTAAGGAAAATATTAGGAAAAGTTTTTGGAAAGCGATTGGTCTTGCGAAAATTGCGAGGTTTGGGTTCGGGGGCCGGTTACGCGCAGGGAAGGTGTTAGCACCCCACACATCCTCTCTACTGAGAGGGAACCTTTAATTAAATGTGTGGTTTTAGTGTGTTGACTTGAAAATACTTAATTTTGCCTCTCTACTTCTTATTGAAAAATTCTTAATGAAAATCTTTATTTATTATGAAAAAGGAAAAGGGGGAAGAATGGTTTTTTAGAAAAAAAAAACGCTTGACGGGACATGGCCCGCTCCTACGTATCTCCCGGTGCGATGGAGAACTCAAAGCTACGTAGTTCTTCTCTGTCCTGAAAAAGGTTTTTTTATTTTTTATCTTTTTAGTGAGTTTTCGAAATAGGACGAGCATTTAGTGAATGATTAAACTAACCAAGGTTATGGGTAATCACCGCTAAGTACTCTTGAAAATGAGGGTCACTACCGCCAGTCAGACGAACAAAGGTTCTGATTGACTATTAGTAGCAACTCGTTTTTATTTGTTCTTTTAGAAGGGGTTTTCGAAAGAGAATGATTGGCACGAATGATCAAACTAACAAAGGTTATGAGTGATCATCGCTTGTTGTTCTTTTAGGAAAAAGACATTGCTACCAATGGCTAGACGGACAAAGGTTCTGATTAGCCACTAGCGGCAATGGTTTGAAAATGATTCTTGACTGGAGAATGTTTTTTGTTCTGAAAACGATCTTGGCTTACAAAAGTGATTCTTTTTTGTTATGAAAATAACTCTTTTCTTTTGTTATGCAAATGCTAAAAGTTTTTATGGTTGTGCTTGACGAGAACGTGGCTCGCTCTTACGTATCCCAAATGGGAATCAAAGCGACGTAGTTCTAACGAGCCTCGAAAGTGAAAGCCTTTTTGCTTAGGTTTTGAAAAGTGGAGGGTGCTCATAATGATCAAACTAACAAAGGTTATGGGTGATCATTACTAACACTTACCATGATTTTTGATGCTTGGGAAAATATCTTTTAAAATTGAAAGCATTCATGATAATCAAACTAACAAAAGTTATGGGTGATTATCACTAGTACTCCATTGTTAATAATCATGCAAGCAGAGGCTTCGCAAGGCTACTAACAAAGTTTTTGATTTTGAAGAGTTTTCGCAATTGGATTAATTTTTGTTCGGGGAAACATTTATCCATCATTTGGAAAAAAAAGGTTTGTGAAAAAATAAGTTCGCTTAGGGAAAAGAAACGAAATTTTTTTAAAAAAGAAATAGGGGGCGTGGTAGTAAAATAAGGGTGTAAATAAAAGAGGGCTGCATTATTAAAACTGGGGTGCAGATAGTAAGCCCAGCTCGTTTTTGTAAGCTGGGCTGCGTTCCAAAAAAAATCATGGGCTTCAGGGGGTATTTATGCAGTAAACGAAGGGGTGTGGTTAGAAATCTGAAAAAAAAAATAAACGTGAAATGACGAAACTGTCCTCGAGCTTATACTATAAAAACCAAAACCAAAAAAAGAAACCCTAGTTTCCTCTCTCCCTCACGCGGCGCCCCCCACCCCCAAATAGCCAAACCCTAAAAAATTTCCCTCCTCTCCTTTCTCCGCCGCGCCACTCCCACTCCCTTAACCGATCCTTACCTTCGTTCTCTTCGCCTCTCTCTCACCGACCCAAGCCCTCGCCGTCCATCCCTTTCTCTTCTCTCTAAACCGCAACACCCTCTTCTCCCCCCTAACCTTCCTCTCGCTCTCTATCTCCTCACTGCCACCAACGACGAAAATGGGGAGAGGGGAATGGTCGTGGTGGTTGCGATGGTCGTGGTGTTGTTTTTGGTGGCTGTTTGGTGCGAGGAGGGAGGCAGTTTAGCTCGCGATGGTGTCGTTTGGGACGATCTGGGTTCGCCTCGCGACGGGGAGGACGAACTCACGGCGATGATGATGGCGCTCTGTTTCTGTGTTGGTTGCGAATGGACGGAGGAGGGTCTCGCGGTGGTGGAGTGGTTCTGTGCTGGTGGCCAGCAGTGAGGGGCTGAGATGGTTCGGTAGTGGTTTTGGGGTGGTTGAAGGACTTGATGACGGGGGTGGTGACGGTTTCGGTGCGGTTGGCGGCGATGTGGAGGTTTCGGTCGTACAACGGGGGGCGACAGTGAGACAGTGAGGCTACGGTGGGGATACGGTGGCGCACGGCCAACGGCCACCGTCTACGGTGGTCGGCGTCTATGAGGTGAGCTCTATTATACCCCTTTTTGTGCTTTTGTTTTGTTCATCTCTCCCACTTTTAACTTTTGTTATTGACTCACTGTATCTTTTGGTAAGAAAAATAACCTATCTTCGTTTTGCCTGCTATAGAACTCTCGCCTATTGACAATAATTTTCCATTACGAAAACAGAATACTAAAGCCTAAGTTAGCATACACTTAGCATTATGACAGTAAATGGAAACTGGAATATGAACCAACCTTTTTCTCCAGCTTCTGTAAAAAAAACCGTTGCTGTTCTCTACTGCTTCCACTTGGACCTTATATCAACACAGCAATTAAAAGGATTTTTGCTGTTAGTTTTTGTGTTCTTGTTACTGTCTGTGAATTGCTCTCTGTGTGTATCTGTTATGTTTCTGTATCTCAGTGTGTGTGTGTATTTTGGCTGTCTGCGTGTATGTGCCCCCTTTCTTTTGCTGTGACTGAGTGTGTATTTATAGTGAAATTGCATAGGCAGCTGCACTGTGTGATCAATTTTTCCTGAAACTCTGATTTGTATTTTCTCAAAATGTTTCATGTTTTGGTGCTCTAAACTTTTTTTCAGACAATTCATTGTTTCAAGCTTCTGCATCATTCACGAAAATAGCTTCATTTGACCCACCTTCCTAACCTCTCTCTTTTTTGTGTATCTGTACAGAGGGACAGGAATACAAAGGAAAGCATGACCACCTATTTGGAGCTTTGGGGCCTATGTCTACTGCTGCCACAAATTGGATTTTTCCCCTTGTTTGTACTGCTGGCTTTTGGGTTGCTGTGACGCATTGTGGAGCAGTGGAGCAGCATGAGGCAGCACATGTTTTTGCCTAAAACATCAAAAGCCAAGAGGCAAGGAGAAGGGCCCTTTGTCCCTATTCTTAAATTACATTCTGGTTACAATTTTCAGCAGGCTGCGCCCTGCTTGCAGATATTCTGTACCTCTTTTTTTAATTAATTAATTTTTTTGTAAAAAGAGTTGACTCTTTTTCTTTTTGGCTACTATTCTTCTGTTTTTTTTATTTAATTTCTTTGTTTGTATATGTAACAAAATCAAAAAAAGGATAGCTAATAAAAAACTGATTTTATCTTATTACTATTATTTATTATTATTTTTTTTACTAATAACTGAAAGAAGCGATAAAATAAACGCGCACTGACGCAATTCGACTCGGAACGGAACGCATGCTTGCCTTAAGACTAGGAACGCGTATGCGATTTGAATACGCGCGCGTGTATGTTATTAAAACCGATTTCGTTCTATCCTCATTTTTCTAAAAACGGTAAGATAACGCGTAGTGACGCAACTACTCACACGACTCGAAACCAAACGTGCGCTCGCGTTGTTTATTATTTAATTATTTATATTTGGATTCCTTTTCTTGAAAATAACGAGTGCCAAACAAAATCGTTGCACGAGAGTGCCAAAGACACCCGCGCTTAGAACAATATGCGAAGCGATAAAATTTTGAGACTTTCCCATTAGTCGGACAAAATTGGGGTATAACAGCTGCCCCTCTTTATTTGGATTTTACCAAGAAATATGAATTGGCCGAGACATATTTCGAAGATAAAATACGAATAAAGAATTCAGAAATTATACCAATTTTGTCTACTTGGAGAAACCCGAATTTTCTTTTTCTGTTTCTTTTTTCTTTTCTTTTTTGAATCAACACTTCGAGCGTTGATGAGGAAACGATAAACGAAATGGTTAACAACATGCACGCTAACTGCGAAAGGCAAGGGAAGCGCTAAATGAAGAAAGCGATAAAGAAAGCGGTAAAATGCCAGGCTGCCTAAAACCTGTAAACGAACCCTTGCGGATCCAAGTTTGCACGTGGCTTTGAGGAGCACGCATCCTGAGAATCTCTGGTCTTTCAAGCGACCGGGGGGATCGATATCAGCTCCGGAACTGATATACAGATCAATGCACGGCGTCCAATGTATCTTAGGCTGATACAACTATTCCGTTGAACCTCACATGGGGCTGCGGTCCATCGCGTTGCTCGTACACGATGTGAGACCTGGGCAGAAGGGAGCGATGATCTCTCTGAGCTCCAATCCGCAATGCGTGCCTGAGCGCTCTCTTTTCTTTTCTTTCTTTTCTTTTTTCTTTTCCCTTTTTTCTTCTTCTGAGCTCTCCCAACTTGGGGGAGCATTTTCTGGAATATGGGGGCGAGGGCTAACACCGAAGTGCTCATCCTCTCTTGGTATCTGCAGCTGAAAATGAACAAATGCATGCAATGCAAATGCCATGATTTCTGTTTTCCTTTTCATATGATGAATGTAATGCAAACGTCTGAATTTCTTTTTCTGTACTTTATTATTATTATTTTCTATGTCTGATGAGTGCATGAATTTATGTTTGGTGAATGTAATGCATGACTTTATTTGTTTATTGCTCTTTTGCTTTTTCAACCTTTTCTTTTCTCTTTTTTTTTTTATTTTTATATATATTTTTCTTTTTGTGCTCTTTTGGCTTTTCCTTTGCTGGTCCGATCCGCTCGCGGGACTTGCGTTATGAGACGCCATGATTATCTATGATAATTATTCGGGAGCCGAGCTCCGTCCTCTTGTTTTAATGTAATCAGCGCTTCTTATTTGATTTTTGTGGGCTTACTTGACTGAAAGACCGTCTCTTTTTGTTGTCATTTTCAAAAAATTCGCAATGATCTTAATGTTATGACTTATGCACATTTCCATGATTTATTTATCATTTACCATAAAACGTAGTTTAAAATCAGAAATGAAAGGAAAGCAATGATAAGACAGCAAACTGATAGAGTGAAAAATTTGGACTTTTATTCATACGGGAGTCAGACGCGCAGAATGTCACGCTGACTGAAAAGGGTACATTGGAAATTTTCCTGAAACTAAGAAAAAGGAAAAGGAGAATGGACGCAGCAGATCTTATGAATATCCTTTGTCTCTGGGGCGTTTGATGCCAACCGCTCATACTTGCAGCCTTGATCACCCTTTTATCCAAGCTTTTGGAGGCACTGCTTGCCCGTTTTCTTTTTATGTCCAACTTTCTGACCCTAATTTTTGCCTGGATCGCCCTTTTATCCAAGCTTTTGGAAGCACTGCTTGCCCCTTTTCTTTTTATGTCCAACTTTTCTGACCCTAATTTTTGCCTGGATCGCCCTTTTGGGTTTTCAATCCACCGGGTCGCTCAATTTTGCCTAGGCCGCCCTTTCGGGTTTTCAACCTAGCGAGCTGATTCTTGCTTGGATCATCTTCCTCTTTTTTTCTATATATTTCTTTTAGGCATAGTACTTCTTGACTGCATCTGAGTTCACTGGGAGTGGGAGGTCTTCACCATCCATTTTTGTGAGGATTAATGCCCCTCCAGAGAATGCTTTCTTCACCACATAAGGTCCTTCATAATTAGGGGTCCATTTTCCCCGGGAATCTTTTTGGATAGGCAGGATTTTCTTGAGCACTAGGTCTCCCTCCTGAAACTGTCGAGGACGAACATTCTTCTCAAAAGCCTTCCTCATTCTTTGCTGGTACAATTGCCCATGGCACAGAGCGACTACTCTCTTTTCTTCAATGAGATTCAACTGATCTAGACGAGCTTGAACCCATTCTGCTTCTTCTAATTTTGTTTCCATTAGCACCCGTAGGGAGGGTATCTCAGCTTCAATAGGGAGGACTGCTTCCGACCCATACACCAAAGAGAAGGGAGTTGCCCCGGTTGAGGTACGCACTGAGGTACGATACCCGTGCAAAGCAAAAGGAAGCATCTCGTGCCAATCTTTATAGGTTACTACCATCTTTTGCACAATCCTCTTAATATTCTTATTGGATGCTTCGACTGCCTCGTTCATCTTAGGACGGTATGGAGAAGAGTTATGATGTTTGATCTAAAACTCTGTGCACAATTCTTTCATCATTTTACTATTCAGATTGCTACCATTGTCCGTAATGATTTTATCTGGGAGGCCATAGCGACACACCAGGTCCTTCTTTACAAACTTGGCAACCACAGAACTGGTTATGCTGGAGTATGAAGCAGCTTCAACCCATTTGGTGAAGTAATCAATTGCAACTAGGATGAAGCGGTGCCCGTTTGACGCCTTGGGCTCTATGGGGCCAATGACATCCATGCCCCACATTGAAAATGGCCAGGGTGCAGTCATGACATTTAATGAAGCCGGTGGCACGTGTATGTCATCGGCATAAATCTGGCATTTGTGGCACTTTCTTACAAAACTGTACCAGTCTGCCTCCATCTGCAGCCAATAGTAGCCAGCCCTTAATATCTTCCTTGCCATAGTATGCCCGTTGGAATGAGTTCCGAACGAGCCCTCATGAACCTCTCTCATGATCCTTTCTGCTTCCTCCTTTGCCACACACCTAAGGAGTACCTTATCATGATTCCTCTTGTAAAGCACCTCGCCACTCAGGAAGAAATTCATTGACAGTCTTCTAAGTGTTCTTTTATCATTTTCTGATGCCCCTGGAGGATACTCTCTGTTCAGGATATACTGCTTGATGTCATGATACCGAGGTTTATCATCTCCGCTATCTTCAATTGCTGCGCAGGAGTAGGAGTGTGCCGGCAAACCTCGATGCTGGATTCTGATCTGGGTCAAGTTCTTATCACAATTGATATTAAACACTGAAGCTAAAGTGGCCAGTGCATCAGCCAACTGATTCTCTCTGCGAGGAAGATGTTGAAATGTGATTTCTTCTAAGGACTCAACTCAGGATCTCTGGCTTCCCAATCTCCGTTTACTTGATGGATAACTAGGGCCGAGTCTCCATACACATCTAATCTTTTAACTTTCCAGTCTAGAGCTGCCCGAATACCCAGAATACATGCCTCGTACTCCGCAATATTATTTGTGACATAGAAGCTCAATCTAGTAGTGAATGGTATGAAGCGATTGTCAGGGGACACCAGCACTGCCCCAGCCCCGTGCCCATAGCTGTTGGAAGCACCGTCGAACACTACTCTCCACCTTTCACTCTCTAGGACCTTCCTTCTTCAAATAAAGCCATAATGTCCTCATCTGGGAAATCACACTGCATCGACTGGTAATCTTCAATAGGCTGTTGTGCCAAGTACTCAGCTAGCGCACTACCTTTGATGGCCTTCTGAGTGACATAAAGAAGGTCATATTCTGACAACTGCATCTGCCATCTTGCAATTCTTCCTGTAAGCGCAGGCTTCTCGAAGATATACTTGATAGGATCCATCTTTGACACCAACCAAGTGGTGTGACTCAACATGTATTGCCTCAAGCGATGAGCAGCCCAAGCCAAGGCGCAACAAGTCTTTTCTAGTAACGAATACCTCGTCTCACAATCAGTGAACTTCTTGCTCAGATAATAAATCGTGTGCTCTTTCTTGCCAGTTTCGTCGTGTTGTCCTAACACACAACCCATTGAATTTTCTAGCACGGTCAGGTATAGGATCAAAGGCCTGCCATGCACCGGAGGCATTAAAATAGGCGGATCTTGCAGGTACTTCTTAATCTTCTCAAAAGCTTCTTGACAATCATCATTCCACTTAGTCTCTTGATTCTTGCACAGCAATTTGAAAATCGGCTCACATGTGGCAGTTAGCTGGAAGATAAACCTGGAAATGTAGTTCAGTCTTCCGAGAAAACCCCGAATTTCTTTTTCTGTCTTAGGAGCAGGCATCTCGAGAATTGCACGCACTTTGTCTGGGTCAACCTCTATCCCCTTTTGACTGACAATAAACCCCAATAGTTTTCCTGATCTCACCCCAAAGGTGCATTTAGCTGGATTTAACCTGAGCTTGAACTTTCTCAACCGTTCAAAGAGCTTCCGCAAATTAACAACGTGCTCTTCGTCTGTTCTGGACTTTGCGATCATATCGTCCACGTACACCTCGATCTCTTTGTGCATCATATCGTGGAACAACGTTACCATAGCTCTTTGGTATGTAGCGCCGGCATTCTTCAACCCAAACGGCATGACCTGATAGCAGAACGTTCCCCAGAGAGTTGTGAAAGTAGTCTTCTCCATATCCTCAGGAGCCATTTTAATCTGATTATACCCTGAATACCCGTCCTTGAAGGAGAAAAGGGAGTGCTGTGCTGTGTTGTCTACTAGGACATCAATATGAGGCAAGGGAAAATCGTCTTTGGGACTGGCACGATTCAGATCTCTGTAATCGACACACATTCTAACTTTTCCATCCTTTTTGGGCACTGGCACAATGTTAGCCACCCACTGTGGATACTTGGCTACGGCTAGGAAACCAGCGTCAAATTGTTTCTTCACTTCGTCTCTGATCTTTAAAGACATCTCAGGCTTCATCCTCCTTAGCTTCTGTTTAACCGGAGGGCAACCAGGCTTGACTGGCAGCTTGTGCACCACTATATCAGTATCTAACCCGGGCATATCTTCATACGACCATGCAAAGACATCAATGTAGTCACGCAGGAGTTGAACCAACTTCTCATGCTCACTCTTTTTCATTGAAGTGCCAACCTTGACTTCTTTCTTTTCGCCCTCTGTGCCTAAATTGATAACCTCAATAGTTTCCCCATGTGGCTGAATAACCTTTTCTTCTTGCTCAACCATTCTCATCAATTCCGGAGGAGTTTCCCAGTCATCCTCGGCATCCTTCTCAGCTTGATTAACGGGGTAATCAAAATTAACATATGGGCCGCTGACATCATTATTTTCAGAGGTATTCATTTTAGATCTGCATTTGCGGGAATAGAAAAGCAATGAACAAGCAAAAATAGAGACACAAAATGAAGACGCAAAAAAAGCAATTTTTATTCATTTGAGAATTCAAAACTACATTTTGTCGATAGATGATATCTAAAAGAAAACATGCATGTCCCTAGGAAACTGTCCTAAGGCCTTGGGCAGAGCCAGAGGATTTGCATTACAAAGATCATTACTTTGAAATGAAAACAACAGGGAAATCGACGATCTTCCAGTTGCCAATTTCTTCTCCTACAACACTGCGACGAACCAGGCCCCGACCCTCGTCTTCTTCGACTAACTCTTCCTCGATGACAGCTATCTGATTAGGGATCAGCATGCCAGCACTCCTGAAATTCCGCCTGAGGTCATCTATGGGGACCATCATCAATCTGGGTTCTTTCCCCTGAAGCCTAGCCAATCTCTTCTCACGCTTTTCCTCGGCCATTCTTCTCTTATCAGTTGGAGTGGGCCCATAGCCTAACCCACGTCTGTCCTTGTATTCCTACAGATGTACGGGTGACAGAATTCCTTGCTCAGATCTTCCTAGCCCCTTCCCAATCTGATAGCCACTCTTCAGCATAACTTTTGCTACCATAACATCAGCATTGGACCACTTGGGTACAGATACTGGGGATTCTCCACTTACGAACACAGCATTCGCAATTTCTAAGGATTGAAAGGTGGATTCGAGGGATTCCTCTGCAGCTTCAATATAATGAGAGGGGACAGGTTTGCTGACTGTGAACTCTTCCTCCCCACAGACAACTACAAGCTTATCGTCGACTATAAACTTGAGTTTTTGGTGGAGTGTTGAAGGGACAGCGCCTGCTGCATGGATCCAAGGTCTCCCCAAGAGACAGCTGTATGAGGATTCAACATCCATAATTTGAAAAGTCACATAGAACACCTCAGGCCCTATTTGCATTGGGAACTCCATTTCCCCTATGACTTCTTTCTTAGACCCGTCAAAGGCTCTGACCAGGGTTGAGCTGGGTTTCATGTAGGAACAATCCACCTCTAACTTGTTCATCGTTGATCTGGGCATAACATTCAATGAGGATCCATTGTCAATGAGAACCCTGGAGAGGGTATATTCACCGCACTTCACTGAGATATGCAACGCCTTATTGTGCCCCTTCCCCTCTGGGGTGAGCTCATCATCAGTGAAAGTAATGTAATTAGATGCAACGATGTTCCCAACTATACCATCCAACTGATTGACAGTAATATCTTGGGCGACATGGGCCTCATTCAGTATTTTAACTAAGGCGTCACGGTGGGCTTCTGAGTTTAGTAGTAGGGACATGATGGAAATTTTGGCTGGGGTGTGGTGTAGCTGATCCACCACCTTGTAATCACTTTGCCGCATTATCTTCAAGAATTTAGCAACCTCTGGGTCTGACACCTTCCTATTTACCATAGGCTCCGGCTCTACATTCTTTCCTTTTCGGATTCTCTCTTCTGTTGCCTTAGAAGGACTCTCTTCCTGAGCTTGGGGAACATACACACGCCCACTTCTAGTTACCCCACTACTTCCTGCAATATTGGTGATGTCAAGAGCAGCTTGAGATCTCGGAGCTGGAATTGGCACACTGTAGCTCCATGGGACATCAATGTTCTTCTGGCTAGGAGCTGGAACTGGGATCACAATAGTCTTTGGTCTTGCCACAGCCGAATTTTGACTGTATGGCACCTCGATAGGTCTCTGCACATCTCTGCCCCCTTCTGATTGGAGGGTCAGAACATCCTCCTCTTTCCCCTGTATACCCACCTGGATAATGTGGCGGTCCATCAGATCCTGTAACACCACCTTGAATGCTTCACATGCTCCCACACAGCTGACATTAGCACAAACCCCTTTCTGAACACAACCCATCCTGATAATCCCACATTTGCACAGTTCTGCATGAATGACTTCTAGGGGAGTCTGAATATCTTCTACTGATCTGATCAGGGACTGCTCTGTCATATCCATGATTGCATTAGTGGCATGCTTCCCATGACCAGGCAGCGGGTTAGTCGTGATATTTGGATCCTCCTGCTTGAAAGTTATGCCTTTTTTGTCTATCAAGTCCTGCACCACTATCTTGAAGGCTTTGCAATCCTCCACAACATGCCCAACTGCCCCTTCGTGGAAAGCACAGGTACTATTGGGGTTGTATCCTCTGAAGTAAGGTGGTTGAATAGGTTTCATGGGTCTTGTGTTGATGAGCTTATTGGTGATGAGGTAGAATAGGTCTGTGTATGACATGGGAATTGGGTCAAAGGTTGTTCTGTTTTGATAGATCCTTTGGTGGTTGCTTTGGTTGTTGTTTTGGAATGGATGGGATGTTTGTGTGGGAGTGGGGACTGGGATGTTGGGTGGCTGGTATGGTGGGCTGATAGTGATGGCATTGGTTTCCCCCTCTTTCTTTCTGGGAAAGCCGGAGAATGGCTTCTTTTGGGAACTTGTGCTACTTGTGGACCCCTGTGCAATTCCACTTCTCAATCCGTTCTCCAATCTCTCTCCCACAATCACCACATCTGAAAAATTGGATGATGCACTGCTGATCAGACGATCATAATATAGCGGTGGTAAGGTTTCCATGAACATAGAAACCAATTCTTTGTCTAAAAGAGGAGGTGTGATTTGTGCGGCCAAAGCCTTCCATCGCTGGGCGTACTCCATGAATGATTCATTTTCCTTCTTACTCATATTCTGCAGCTGTGTTCGGTCTGGCGCCATGTCTGTATTGTATTGATATTGCTTGAGGAACGCATCTGCTAAATCCTTCCAGCAGCGGACTTGGGATGGCTCTAACTTCATATACCAATTAAGGGATGCCCCGGCAAGGCTATCTTGGAAGCAATGGATTAGACATTTGTCATCACAGGAGTAGGTAGACATCTTCCTACAATACATCGTCAAGTGACTCTTTGGGCAGGTAGCACCTCTGTACTTGTCAAAATCGGGGACCTTGAATTTTTGTGGCAAAACCACATCAGGAATAAGGCATAGGTCTCTGGCCTCCCTAGCCCTGGAGCCAAAGCCCTCAATCATTCTTAGCCTTTCTTCTAACATCTGGATCTGCTCTCTGGTCTGTTGGTGCTCAGCGGAATAGATTTGAGGGGAATGACTTACACCATAAGGAGGTGGAGGCATTGAGTGCTGAGCCTGAGGGTAAACGGAGTTTCCGGATAAGAAGCCTTGAGTCTGTGGAAAGGCAGCTGGCTGTGGAGTGAGGTTCTGAGGAGTAGGCTGAGGTATAACAATTGAATGCGGGATCTGAACCTGGGGTTCACCAGTCATTCCTTCTGATCCGACAGGCGTTGGTTGTACATTCTCAGCTATCGCCCCGGGACTAGCTCCTGGGCTAGCCCCTTGATTTGGAGGACTATAACCCAAAGGAAGGCCATAGGGAGGCCACTGAGCAGCTTGGAAGTCATTTCCATTCTTCAAGGACAACAGGAGTCTCATCATCTCGCTCATCTGTGCCTTCATGGCATTCATTTCATTTCTCAACTCAGGATCACCTTGACTGGAGCTACCAGGAGCTGATTCTGGACCTCGGGGCCTTGGCCTGTTCCGTTTCCATTCTCTGAGCCTGAAGCTGGAGGATTCTGATTCTCTGGTTGAGGTTGATCGGGGTCACTTAAGATTGCCATTCATCTGGCCTGTGAACGTGTCCAATACGGATGTGGTCGCACCAGCTTGCCTAATCTTCTGTTTGAATTGAAAACATTTTTATAAGCAAGGGAGCAAATTAATGAATGCAATGTAATGCACATGATTTTTTTTTATTTTTTATTTTATTTTATTTTTTATTTTTTATGTTATTTGTTGTTTATTGCCGGGAATCACAATGCAACTTGCTCTTGTCGTAGTTGTATATTCAAATACTTTCAAGAACATAACGCGGCTGGGATCAACAAGTGAGATAAACGTACTTCATTCAAGCATCATATCATTCCAAGAACAAGATACAATAAGACAACATTCTTTAAGAAAAGAAAAATTACAATTTCCTAGTGAACATTCTAAAAGAGGGAAAATTTAAATCTAAAAACCTATTGCTTTCATCTTCTCTTGGTTCTTCTCCGTTTTTGCTAGCTGCAGCAGCTTCTCTTGCCCTTTCCATGAGTTCCTCAGTCAGGGATCTGCTGTACTCCACGAATTCATATACTCGCACCGGAGTGTTGTAAGGCAGCATCTCAGCTTCTACCTTTCTCAACCTCTTGGGAACATCCCTCACCGCCTGGTTAGCCAACCATGCCAATTTGGAGAACTTGTTCTTCCACTGTTGAATTTCCGCCCTCATCTCAACTATGATCTCTTGCTTTTCAATTCTACCCATTAGCTTGAGAAGACGGTATTCCCAGTACTGGCTCTCCTCTCTTACCTGTCGGTAAGCATCACTGATGTGACTCAGATTCCTCCTTAGCTCATCTGAATTCTCTTGCTCCATCCTTAAAGCCTGCTGATACTCTCTAAGGATGTTTACAATTGCATCTCTATCCTGTCTGATGCACCCTATTTGACTTTCAAGCTCACACGTCACGGACTGAGACTTTTTCTTGAATTCCTCTAGTGATTCCTTTGTAGCTCTCTCGCTTTGCGCAGACTTCTTGAACAACTTCCTCCATTCATTTGCTCTAACCATGGCCTCACCCACCTTGGCATTTGATCTTTTCAACTCATCTTTGGCACCTTTCAGATATTCCTTCATTTTTTGATTACTTTCCTCTTCTTTCTTAAGCTTCTTGCGGCTTTCTTTAAGAGCTTCGGCCTTGCGTTCGTTCTCGTTCTCTAACTTTCTCTTCTCAGAAATTACTTTCCCCAACTTATCCTGTAAGGCTTTCTTTTCTTCTTCTACCTTGAACAAAGCAGACTTGACCTCACTTAGTTCTTTGAGACTTGGAACGTGAAGCTCTGGGACCTCTTTCCCAACTGACGATGAATTCTGACGAGGCGGGCCAACATTTTGAATTCTTTGGTGAAGCCATTGGTAGAAAGTAACATCACTCGTTTTCTTTGTGATCTCCACTTTATCCTTGTAAACTACACCCTCCCAAGCCTTTGAAATTTTCTGAAGCAACCCTTGGTTCTTTGGATCTTCTTTATCGAGAAAGATCGGGGCCAACATGTCTTTAGTGGGTGCATTCTTCATAGGATACCCAAGCTGTCTGATGGTGAGGGAAGGATTGTAATTGATGCAGCCTTGGGTTCCCATTAAGGGTACATTCTGGAAATCGCCGCACTGGAACAGTATTGAAGGCCTATCTTTCCAACACGGATGATTGAACCAACAGACTTTGAGAGCACTGAGATTCTCCAAAGTGTGCACCCATTCTTGTGCACTTCTGGCTTCTACATCACAACACAGGGCATATTCTACTAAGTCCACCGCTTTCGTCTTATGAGTGACAACATGGTTGAGGAACCAGGTGTAGAGAACATGGAAAGAGCAAGCAACCTTCTTCTTTCCTAACACACGGTGATGAGTGAAGGAATAGTAAGTATCTGCAAGGATTGCTGGTACAGGGTTAATCGGATTCTCTTTACTTATGAATGCTAGAAAAAGCCCAATAGCGGTCTCATCAATGAACTTCTCAACCTGAGGGAAAAGGACGATCCCGAAAATAGTTAGGGCTAACAGCTGCTTGAAAGGACCCCACTTCTTATTCTGGGCATAAAACTTCAATAAACCTTCGAAATAACATAGCGGGAAACCCCTGATACGGTTCTTCCTTTCTTTATGAAGCTTTAATTCCTTCACGCTGACTTGCAACTACAAAGAGAGTCTCTGGTCTGAATACCGATGTTTCTGATATTGGTAAGGTGCTAACTTTGACTTCGAGAACCCCAGAATCTGTTCATACTCCTCGAGAGTTGGTGATAACTGAAAGTCTTTGAAGAGGAAGCATCGAATGTCCGGATCATAGAATCGGCTCAGGGCCATAATAGCACTCTCTTGGACATCTAATTGTAACAATCTGAGGAGGTTACCATAAGCCTTCCCGAATAGACCCCTCTCTTCTGACTCCATCAAGGAAACAAACTCTTTCAAACCCTCTACATCTATTCTCCTGACAACCGGGAACCTTGAATTAAGTACGATCTCGCTTCTTGATCCCATGTTGCTTTATCTTTCCCACCTAAGACAAGATTCCCGGTTACTTTACAATCCCGACAAACAACTCAGATGTCTGATGAATGATTTTCAAAATTGGGTTTTATTTAATGCAGATGATGCAAATGATGTAATGGTGCAATGATGCAATGATGCCATGATGCTTCTTTTTTTTGTGTTTTGGCAGAAAGAGGATACTTGCAGGTGGTAATTCGAAAATTTTCACACTACATGCCACCTCATATAGGCATTTATTGAAAAGGAAAAGCATATCTTTTTTGATTTTCGAAAATTCTGAAGGAAAAATTGATTTGAACTGAATGCAACGATGCAACACACAATTTGGAAAGCCTTTGTGACCTAAAAAGGGGTAGAACCTATGATCTAAGGCACTTTAGGGGTAATCTTCTCATGTAGCTCTATTCACACCCTCACAAAGGTCATCAGAGCCACAGTCTCTTTCAAAAAATTCCTTGTAAATGCAGCAAACTGCTAGGTACAAGGTATCACGAAAGAGCACAACTCTGATTGAAACTTTCGCGAGTAGCCAAACGGACAAAGGTCCTGATGGGCTCCCACTACTCGAATTCACTCATCCTATGGTATCCTAACAGACCTGGGTTATGGTCTCTTTCTCTAATCATATAATCTCAAGGTACAAGTGTGTGTGTGCGAAGGGCATTTCCTTAAAAACTACCCCACCTGCAAATGAAAAATCCAGAACAGTCCAGACAATAGCATGTTGTCTACTCTAGGGTTCAATATCATGAGGGAATTAAGCATATAAGCAAAGAAGCAACCATCTATTAATTTAAACAAAAGCAAACATAGAAAGAAAGGAAGAAGAATGCACAGGAATGCAACATGAAAGTATGAAAAAGAAGAAAACATAGAGGCAGAACAAGATACTCAAATCGGTCACACAAATCACACACTTAATTAATTAGGCTTGACCCACTTTTGAAAAAAATGTTTTTTAGTCCCCAGTGAAGTCGCCAGCTGTTGCGCCCGAAAAAGTCCCCGAGGGAGAACCTTCCTCGTTCACAACTTTTCCTAAGACAATGAAGCCGCCACAAATATTTATTAAGGAAAATATTAGGAAAACCTTTTTGGAAAGCGATTGGTCTTGCGAAAATTGAGAGGTTTGGGTTCAGGGGCCGGTTACGCGCGGGGAAGGTGTTAGCACCCCACACATCCTCTCTACTGAGAGGGAACCTTTAATTAAATGTGTGGTTTTAGTGTGTTGACTTGAAAATACTTAATTTTGCCTCTCTACTTCTTATTGAAAAATTCTTAATGAAAATCTTTATTTATTATGAAAAAGGAAAAGGGGGAAGAATGGTTTTTTAGAAAAAAAAAACGCTTGACGGGACATGGTCCGCTCCTACGTATCTCCCGGTGCGATGGAGAACTCAAAGCTACGTAGTTCTTCTCTGTCCTGAAAAAGGTTTTTTTATTTTTTATCTTTTTAGTGAGTTTTCGAAATAGGAAGAGCATTTAGTGAATGATTAAACTAACCAAGGTTATGGGTAATCACCGCTAAGTACTCTTGAAAATGAGGGTCACTACCGCCAGTCAGACGAACAAAGGTTCTGATTGACTGTTAGTAGCAACTCGTTTTTATTTGTTCTTTTAAAGGGGTTTTCGAAAGAGATTGATTGGCACGAATGATCAAACTAACAAAGGTTATGAGTGATCATCGCTTGTTGTTCTTTTAGGAAAAAGACATTGCTACCAATGGCTAGACGGACAAAGGTTCTGATTAGCCACTAGCGGCAATGGTTTGAAAATGATTCTTGACTGGAGAATGTTTTTTGTTCTGAAAACGATCTTGGCTTACAAAAGTGATTCTTTTTTGTTATGAAAATAACTCTTTTCTTTTGTTATGCAAATGCTAAAAGTTTTTATGGTTGCGCTTGACGAGAACGTGGCTCGCTCCTACGTATCCCAAATGGGAATCAAAGCGACGTAGTTCTAACGAGCCTCGAAAGTGAAAGCCTTTTTGCTTAGGTTTTGAAAAGTGGAGGGTGCTCATAATGATCAAACTAACAAAGGTTATGGGTGATCATTACTAACACTTACCATGATTTTTGATGCTTGGGAAAATATCTTTTAAAATTGAAAGCATTCATGATAATCAAACTAACAAAAGTTATGGGTGATTATCACTTGTACTCCATTGTTAATAATCATGCAAGCAGAGGCTTCGCAAGGCTACTAACAAAGTTTTTGATTTTGAAGAGTTTTCGCAATTGGATTAATTTTTGTTCGGGGAAACATTTATCCATCATTTGGAAAAAAAAGGTTTGTGAAAAAATAAGTTCGCTTAGGGAAAAGAAACGAAATTTTTTTAAAAAAGAAACAGGGGGCGTGGTAGTAAAATAAGGGTGTAAATAAAAGAGGGCTGCATTATTAAAACTGGGGTGCAGATAGTAAGCCCAGCTCGTTTTTGTAAGCTGGGCTGCGTTCCAAAAAAAATCATGGGCTTCAGGGGGGTATTTATGCAGTAAACGAAGGGGTGTGGTTAGAAATCTGAAAAAAAAAATAAACGTGAAATGACGAAACTGTCCTCGAGCTTATACTATAAAAACCAAAACCAAAAAAAGAAACCCTAGTTTCCTCTCTCCCTCACGCGGCGCCCCCCACCCCCAAATAGCCAAACCCTAAAAAATTTCCCTCCTCTCCTTGCTCCGCCGCGCCACTCCCACTCCCTTAACCGATCCTTACCTTCGTTCTCTTCGCCTCTCTCTCACCGACCCAAGCCCTCGCCGTCCATCCCTTTCTCTTCTCTCTAAACCGCAACACCCTCTTCTCCCCCCTAACCTTCCTCTCGCTCTCTATCTCCTCACTGCCACCAACAACGAAAATGGGGAGAGGGGAATGGTCGTGGTGGTTGCGATGGCCGTGGTGTTGTTTTTGGTGGCTGTTTGGTGCGAAGAGGGAGGCGGTTTGGCTCGCGATGGTGTCGTTTGGGACGATCTGGGTTCGCCTCGCGACGGGGAGGACGAACTCACGGCGATGATGATGGCGCTCTGTTTCTGGGTTGGTTGCGAATGGACGGAGGGGGGTCTCGCGGTGGTGGAGTGGTTCTGTGCTGGTGGCCAGCAGTGAGGGGCTGAGATGGTTCGGTAGTGGTTTTGGGGTGGTTGAAGGACTTGATGATGGGGGTGGTGACGGTTTCGGTGCGGTTGGCGGCGATGTGGAGGTTCCGGTCGTACAACGGGGGGCGACAGTGAGACAGTGAGGCTACGGTGGGGATACGGTGGCGCACGGCCAACGGCCACCGTCTACGGTGGTCGGCGTCTATGAGGTGAGCACTATTATACCCCTTTTTGTGCTTTTGTTTTGTTCATCTCTCCCACTTTTAACTTTTGTTATTGACTCACTGTATCTTTTGGTAAGAAAAATAACCTATCTTCGTTTTGCCTGCTATAGAACTCTCGCCTATTGACAATAATTTTCCATTACGAAAACAGAATACTAAAGCCTAAGTTAGCATACACTTAGCATTATGACAGTAAATGGAAACTGGAATATGAACCAACCTTTTTCTCCAGCTTCGGTAAAAAAAACCTTTGCTGTTCTCTACTGCTTCCACTTGGACCTTATATCAACACAGCAATTAAAAGGATTTTTGCTGTTAGTTTTTGTGTTCTTGTTACTGTCTGTGAATTGCTCTCTGTGTGTATCTGTTATGTTTCTGTATCTCAGTGTGTGTGTGTGTATTTTGGCTGTCTGCGTGTATGTGCCCCCTTTCTTTTGCTGTGACTGAGTGTGTATTTATAGTGAAATTGCATAGGCAGCTGCACTGTGTGATCAATTTTTCCTGAAACTCTGATTTGTATTTTCTCAAAATGTTTCATGTTTTGGTGCTCTAAACTTTTTTTCAGACAGTTCCTTGTTTCAAGCTTCTGCATCATTCACGAAAATAGCTTCATTTGACCCACCTTCCTAACCTCTCTCTTTTTTGTGTATCTGTACAGAGGGACAGGAATACAAAGGAAAGCATGACCACCTATTTGGAGCTTTGGGGCCTATGTCTACCGCTGCCACAAATTGGATTTTTCCCCTTGTTTGTACTGCTGGCTTCTGGGTTGCTGTGATGCAGAGTGGAGCAGTGGAGCAGCATGAGGCAGCACATGTTTTTGCCTAAAACATCAAAAGCCAAGAGGCAAGGAGAAGGGCCCTTTGTCCCTATTCTTAAATTACATTCTGGTTACAATTTTCAGCAGGTTGCGCCCTGCTTGCAGATATTCTGTACCTCTTTTTTTAATTAATTAATTTTTTTGTAAAAAGAGTTGACTCTTTTTCTTTTTGGTACTATTCTTCTGTTTTTTTTTATTTAATTTCTTTGTTTGTATATGTAACAAAATTAAAAAAAGGATAGCTAATAAAAAACTGATTTTATCTTATTACTATTATTTATTATTATTTTTTTTACTAATAACTGAAAGAAGCGGTAAAATAAACGCGCACTGACGCAATTCGACTCGAAACGGAACGCGTGCTTGCCTTAAGACTAGGAACGCGTATGCAATTTGAATACGCGCGCGTGTATGTTATTAAAACCGATTTCATTCTATCCTCATTTTTCTAAAAACGGTAAGATAACGCGTAGTGACGCAACTACTCACACGACTCGAAACCAAACGTGCGCTCGCGTTGTTTATTATTTTATTATTTATATTTGGATTCCTTTTCTTGAAAATAACGAGCGCCAAACAAAATCGTTGCACGAGAGTGCCAAAGACACCCGCGCTTAGAACAATATGCGAAGCGATAAAATTTTGAGACTTTCCCATTAGTCGGACAAAATTGGGGTATGACAATGATCCATACGTACATGAATGCTTTTCCAAATATCCTACATATCATTTTGAATATGTTCCTGGCTTTGTAAGTGGTTTCATTCTCAAGCTACTGAACTTTTCCCTTTCATTTTTTATCACTGTACTTTGTTTTGATGTTGTTTCCTTTTTTCTGAATAGACAAAGCAGCAGCTTGCAGTCCTCTTCTATGCAGATTTCTGTGAAAATTTTCCCTCAACTATACAACTATTGGATCCTAAGGGAAATGTGTTTGTGGTTTCTGTCAAGGAAAATAAGGGCAGGCCCTTTCTCTGTTGGTTGGATCACACTTTATTTTGGCCACTCTGCTACTTTTCAAATAGCAATTGAGAAGAGTGAGAATTTAGACCATGATTTTGGAAGTGCTTTAATTTTGTTGGCTTTTATTCACCATCCTACAAAAGGTGTTTCCTACATTGGTTCTCCATTGTCTTTCTTTCCTCAGGCTACTAATTATCTTGAATGCATCTTTAACCACTATCTAACTCTGCCATTTACTTTCAATGCTTGCCAACGTTTCCCCTTTACCTTATTTTCATATTACACGTTTCTTTTCCATCATTATAGGTTTGTGCATCTTTGTTAAGTAGCTGGTAGTTGGATATTTGTGACTGTGAGACAGCAAAGTGACATCAGAAAGATTGAGAAAACCAAAGCTCTTGAGGCAAAGTAAAGTTAAGAGATAACGTTGAAGTGTTTAGCAGCATCATGTGCATCAGTTGAGAATAACCTGAAGACAAAAGCAACAAGATGAATATGTGAAACAAGTGGTTTTATGCTTCATGAAGAAATGGAATTGAGTGCTTCACAATGAGTTTCACTTTGGGTGGTGGTTGAATGTTTTCTGGAAGGTCTTCTATGTTGAAAAGTCATGTGTACCAAGATGGATATATTTGTGGAACAATGATATAAAAATTGGATATATTATTTTATTGGCCATGTCACCAATTAAAAGCAAAAATTATATCCATACCACCCAATATAAAGAAACGAAAGAACCATTGCTTTCTGCATCTTTCATTTGCCAAGTACTCATTAAATGTCAACAATTAAATCTTCCCACCCAAAATTAAAAGCAAAAATTATATGCATATCGCCCCAATATAAAATAACGAAAGGACCATTGCTTTATGCATATCTCATTTGCCAACTACTTATTAAATGTCAACAATTAAATCTTCCCACCCAAAATTAAAGGCAAAAATTATATGCATCCCACCCAAAAATAGAATGTTTTCTGTATTTATTTTGGCCGTTGCTAGGGTTCCCCGTCCATCGGACGGGCATGGTGCCTAGTTTGTTTTATGACTCAGTCCTTTCTGATGCTAATGCCGTTGGATTTCATCCCACTATATATATCAACCTTAGAATTTTAACGATATAACTTATATGAGTAAAAAAATGACGTAACTTATAATTTTTCAACACAAGTTTAGGTGACATCTATTTGAGTAGGTAGGTATGTGTCGAAAGCTACACTACAAAGAAAATGCCCTATGCCCACAGTAGTATTTTTACAGGTTCTACCCACGGCACTATTTTTATAAGTTTCTCCTTCGGTAAAAGCTTCTTTCTAATTAAAATAAATAATAATAAGAACAAAACTCACTCACTCGCGAAGCTCAGAAGCTCATCACTCTCGCGAAGCTCACTCTCGCTCTCGCAGAGAAACTCACTCTCGCGAAGCTCAGGTTCTCACTCTCGCTCTTTCGCTCTCAGGTTCTCTCTCGCTCAGGTTCTCTCTCGCTCTCAGGTTCTCACTCTCGCTCTCTCAGTTTCTCTGCGATTCCCTGCTTCTCTATCCCATGGCTTCCTCTTTGTGAAGGTGAACCCTAGTTTCATTTTCGTGTTCTTTAATTTTCGTTTGTTTTGCTTTCATTTTCGTTTTCAATTTCAGATTGGGAACCCTAATTTATCTCCCTCTTCTCTTTCTTCTTTAATTTCAGATTCAGAAGTTGATTTGAAGGTCCAGATCTAGAGGTTAGTACACTGCTCTCAGTTGGTGGTTATGTTTGCTCTGTTTCGATTGGTATTAATACTACTCTCAGAATTCAATTTGTATGCATGTTGTTAGGTAGTTTTATTCTGTTTCGATTGTATTAATACTGATTGCTATTCAGTTGGTTTGATACCTTTCATAGAGAACACATGGACCTCATTAGGAGAAAAAACCGTCGGCTATCTCCATATGAGATTGACAGAGTTCATAGTGAAACATTTCCTGATTGGTTTCGTGAACGAGTAAGTGTTAAGAACCATCCATCACCAATATTGAATTTCATAATCATTCAAGTTTTGTAATCATTGAAAATAATAATTTGATAGGTTGCACGATTGGAAGAGCAGGGGAGTGTTGTAGTCAATGATGAAATGAAATGGTTAGCACGTGGCCCGATAGAAATAGTGAAAAAAAATAGTGGCTATGTTGTTAATGGAGTTAGATTTCATACGAAAAAGCGCGAAAGGTGCTTAAAGACTCAAAACAGTGGCATTGTTGTTACTTTTAAGACAAGAAGTTATGCTAGTTCAAGAGATAAACACCCTAAGGAAGAGGAGATCAATTACTATGGTGCATTGACAGATATAATTCAATTGGATTACTCGGGCAAATGCAAAGTAGTACTTTTCAAGTGTGATTGGGTTGACATAAATAGGGGTTGTAAAATTGATAATATGGGCATGACATTAATAAATTTCAATTATTTGCAACACACGGGGAATAATATATGTGATGACCCATTTATTTTTGCATCCCATGTTCTATGTGGAGAATAAAAGACAAAGTGATTGGCTTGTTGTTGTGCATGCTAAAGTTAGAGATGTATATGATATGGGTGATGATCAATCCATTGACATAGATAAAGGAAGTGAACAAGTCATACAAGAGATAAATGACAATGATTTGATTAGGCCAGAATGTGATGTTAATGATGATATCATTGAAGTTGCAATTAATATGGATGAAATTTTCCAAAACAATGAGGCTGGTGATTCAGAGGATGATGGCGAAGAGGCAACATAATTCCTAGAGAACTGAACCAAGTTATCAGCACTCCTTTTTCAATTGTTGTTGAACTGAAAATTTCAATTGTTGTTGAACTGAAAATTTCTATGTATTCTAGACTTTAGAAATTGTTGTTGAACTGAAAATTTCAATTGTTGTTGAACTGAGTGGAGATATGTTTTTTCTACTTCTATTTCTACAGCTCTATTAATGAAGGCACTTTGTGTCCTAGCTCTTTTAATTTCCACACTAAAGTTCTGACAAAAAAGAACTATCCGTAGAAGCAGACTCTTGACTCTTAGACACGTCAACTATAAATGGGACTATTTGAATGGTAGGGTGGAAACATTAACTAATTTAGTTCTAGCTGGTGGTTGGTCCTCTTTATGGAACAGTTAACAATTAATACTAACATTTCTGTTTTGTTGAACTAACATTGCCTTCATTAATTGCAGCAACTCAACATGGGGAGGCGTAGAAAGTTGATTACTGTTCGGGATAGTCGAGTGCAATCAAATGAAGTTCGGGATAATCAAGTGCAATCAAATGAAAGCTCTAATGCTGGTACTGTTTTGATGAATGAAATTAGAATGGACTTTCTTATTATCTCAGTCATTTACATTTGAAATTATCAAAATAGGTTCATGTTTTAACAATTGACATCGATTCTTATTATGGGGATCGCAGAGTCAAAAGATTAGAAAGTTTGGTAGGAGATCTCGTTGCGATTCTTCAAGTGCGCTTTGCTGAAGATCCACAAGTTAATGCAGTTTTACAAGCTGTGGCTCAAGAGGTACGGATTAGTGTAAGCGAATTTTGCATAAACGTGTAATCACATTTCATCATCTTAAGTCTTAACAATCTAAATAAGTTTTAAGAAGTAATATTATGATCTGCAAGATGGTGAAATATGGTTGGATGTATGTTTTTGTTAGGCCCTCAGATTTAGATCAGAATCTCAGAATCTTTCTTTGGATCCTGTATGCATGATGAATAAACTGAGTTGTGCATAATTAACAATGTAGGAAGGATAGGTTGGCTTAACTTTCCACAACATAATTAATAATTCTACATATGACTCATGAAGAAGACATTGCCAGTGTGTGTTTTGAAGCTTAAAAGTTAGGAAAAAATAATGAAAAGGCTGTAAAATATTAGAATCAATATACAGATGCAAAGCTTGTGTGCTATATGGGACTTCTGCACAGTACTAGGCAAAGCTTAAAAGTTAAAACCATGAAAAGGCTGTAAAATATTAGAATCAATATACAGATGCACATGTGAGTGTCAGGTAATTGATTTATTAAGCAAGTTTAAGGATCCATAGTCAAGTTTCTGATTTTGTACAATTTTATTGTACTATACATTACTGCATGCATTTGTACTATGTAGAATATTTACAAAAAATACATTTATCTTTCTAGGTGTCTACACCTGCTCCGGCCCCGACAGCAGCAACCGATTTGACTACTGATTCCAATTAAGTGACCTAGGGCCCCGACAGCAGCAACCGACAGCAGCAAACAACATATTTTGAACATTATTATTGAGCTTTTGTGGAATGTGAAACATCCTAGGGTCCCTATAACTTTTGTTCGTACTGTTTTAGGTGAAATTTAGCCAAAGTTTTAATGTATGCCTCCCTGGCTTTGTGGAATGTGATGATGGACACATATAGCTTTTTTTTGAGAGATTCAGATTTAGATACAACTTTGTTTATTATGTATGTCTCCCTGGCTTTGTTGAGTACATATGGCCTAGGCAAGTTTATATCTATCAATTTTACTTTAAAGCTCAAGGGTACTTTTACTTTTCTTGTTTTTCAGATACAATTTTACTTTTCTTGTTTTTCAATTTCTTTAATAAATAAAAAAATTATTCAGCAAAAATAAGCCACTTTTATTTAAAAAAAAAAATCAAAAAAATCACTTTTAGTGACGGTCAGAACCGTAGGTAGAAGTTAGAATTAGATATACTGGTGGAGGATATAGTGATAATCAGAAACCGTAGGTAAATGTATTTGGGCGTAGGAAAAACCTTTACCCACAGACGAAAAACCGTGGTTAGATATCTTACGTTCTCTACGGGAAAAGTGACCGTGGGGAGAGGTTAAAGTGACTTTTACCCACGGACGTTTGACATTTAGTGACGGTTTTTGTCCGTGGGTAAAGGTCAAATTTCTTGTAGTGCTACGATGTTGCCTGATGAATGGTTTATCGGTGGAGAATATCATTGTTCCATTATTTAGAGCATTGGGCGAAGCAAACGACAACCATGTTCTCCTGATAATCCAACACTACAAGAAAATCGACGATTTCCGACGGTGAAATCCGTCGCAAATGCACTGATTTTTGTCCCAAATTAACCTTTCTGACGGACTTTCCGACAGACAAAATTTCGTCGCAAATCGTTTCCGACGGATATTTTCGTCGCAAATGTTTCCGTTGCAAAGTCGTTGGAAATTCGTCGCAAATATCCGTGGCAAAGTCCTCGCAAATACTGACACTTTTTCTTCGCAAATCCGTCCAAGATCCGTTGGGCCACCCGCTATCAGGGCCACTCGCGTCGCGCTCCAAAGGTCTTTTCCTGGGCGTGAGGGGGGTGTGTTAAGAGTCCCACATCGGATGTGATATGGCCTGAAAATGAGTTTATAAGTGAGATCAGGCATCCCTCACTCTACAAGCCCGTTTTGTGGGGTTGAGTTAAGCCTAAACCACATTCTAAGACATAGCTTCCGCGGATGTTGGCGATGCCCAAAGTGGAGAACTCCTCGTTGCAACTCATAAGAATGCATAGTTTTGTTAAAAAAAGAATACAAAGAAAGAAATATTAGTAATTATTTTATTTACTAATTTACTAAACTTTTTATGTTTCAATTTTGTAACATTACAAAGAAATGTAAGATTTGAACCCGCTGGGGATGAATGGATTTGAACACACTTTCTTTCTCTAACTTCGGCATGGTTGTGGTAAGCTAATATATATGATTTACTTGTTATTTCTTGCGGGTTCTATTTTTTAATAGATTGTTGTTAGCAATTTGGGGTTGGCATCTAGCAAGCCCACGCGTGTGACCCAAAAGCCAAGATGGCTGAAGGGCATTATCCAGTAATGCTGTTGGTGAAGTTAGTACTGGACCTTATGCTTGTTTTAATTTAGTTCTATTGTCCTTAAGTGGCCCATGGCCCATTTATCTGTTCAGCAGCAACCCTAGCTATATATAGTGTAATGTGCCTCTATTGAAGGATATGAAAAATGTGAAGTTGTTTTATGTTTATTTCTTCTCTTCCAACCCTAGATCTAGTGATTAGCTTAGTGTAGTCTATCAATTGGTGCTTTCATTCTGATTCTCAATGCCCCCAAAACCTACAAACCCATCAACCAAGGACTTTGAAGATGCCATTCAAGAGTCCTATCAGCATATGGATGCAGTTCTGCATGAAAACAACCAGCAGCTTGAGCTACAGATAGGGGGAAAACTGGGTTCTATGACTACAAGGTTGGAGAATCAGCAGCAAATCATGGATTCACGATTTGCGACCCTCACAGCGCTGATTAATGAAAGGTTTGCTGAACAACAGCACCCTCCGTCACCAGGTACCCCCACTTCTCCCCTAATGGCTCCTGCTTATGAAAATGTTGTTACCCATGCTATCCCTACATCTATCCCCATAACACTTACCCATACACCACTGAGTCAACCCAGTGTTACCCTTGCTGGGTTTCTACCACCACCACCACCACCACACCCTAACATAACTGCCACGTCAACCTACCCAACCTTTCCCCAATTTCCCCACAACGCCCCACCACACCCAAATCTGTTTCCCCATTTTATGCAGCCTGTGTACTCTCCACAGTTTTCCCAAACAACACCTCAACCCCCTTTTAGAACACCAAAATCAGAAATGGGTATTTTCGATGGGACAGATCCCTTAGAATGGTTGTTTCAGGCTGAGCAAATTTTCACATTTTATCACATTCCTTTTGAAAATCGTTTACCCATGGTTTCATTTTATATGAAAGGGGAAGCACTTAGTTGATTTAAATGGATGCATCAAAACAATCAACTTGCTGATTGGACCCCCTTTGCTCGCTCCCTAGAATTACGATTTGGTCCCTCTACCTATGAAAATCACCAGGCCCAACTCTTTAAACTCAAACAGACTGGTTCTGTTGCTGAATACCAAGCTAGTTTTGAAAAATTGGGTAATAGGGTCTTAGGGCTACCAGCTGCTGCCATTTTAAACTGTTTTATCTCGGGACTGAACCCAGAAATCAGGAATGAAATTGCCATACAAAGACCCTATTCAATATCTCAAGCTATTGGTTTAGCCAAACTAATTGAAGCAAAAATCAAAGACGCCAAACCCAAATTTTCAAAAACCTTCTTCCACAACCCAGGTTCAACCTCAAACACAAACCCACCTATCCATAAAACAACCCAAAACACACCTACAACACCTCCCAACCAAACCCCCCCAAACCAAACAAAACCAAGCCAACCCAAATATCCTATCAGGCGCATTAGTCCAGCTCAAAGAGAAGAGCGTCGTGCTTAAGGCCTATGTTATAACTGTGACGAAAAGTTTATTCCGGGACATAAATGTACTGGTGATCGTTATCTCTTGCTCATGCTAGATGAAGAGGAGGACATTGATTCTAATGAGATACAAGATGCAGAAATTGTAATTGGGCCAGAAGAGACATACTTTCAACTATCACCTCAAGCCCTCACAAGTCAATTTTCCCCTCAAATATTGAAGTTCTATGGCCTAATTAGAGGACTGGTTGTTATGGTTCTCGTTGACACGGGGAGCACTCATAATATACTACTACCCAGAATTGCTGATCATCTGAAACTACCGACGTCAAAAATTCCCACATTTTCTGTCATGGTTGGAAATGGTTCCCACTTACACTGCCAAGGGGTTTGTAATGACGTTTCTATTAACCTACAGAACCAATCATTCTGTTTGCCATTCTACTTGCTGCCAATAGAAGGTGCTGATGTAGTTCTCGGTATGGAGTGGCTTAGAACCTTGGGCCCCATTCAGGCTGATTTCTCTATTCCCTCGATTACTTTCCAACACAATAATGAGTCCATCACACTAAAGGGAGAACCTAAATCCACACCAACCCAAACTACCTACCACCAGCTTTGCCATCTATTACACACTAACTCAATTGCTTCACTTCACCTCCTAAGCTTTGAGCCCAATGAAAGAAACATGAACCCACACAACACACCCAATAACCCAGTTGACTCTATATCACAAACCCTACCACCTGACATCCATTCCATCCCACAAAATTACCCAACTGTCTTCCAAGAACCACATGGCCTACCACCCCCTAGACCTCATGACCACCATATCCCACTACTCCCAAACACACCCCCCATCGATGTCAAACCATACTGTTACACTCACTCACAAAAAGAAGCTATGACCTCCCTAATCCACGACATGTTACAAGAAGGTACCATTGTCCCTAGTAATAGCCATTACTCCTCCCCTGTTTTATTGGTTAAAAAAAAGATGGCACCTGGAGGTTTTGTGTTGACTACAGAGCACTTAATGCAGTCACTGTTAAGGACAGATTCCCAATACTCACTATCGATGAGCTTCTTCACGAACTCGGCTCTTCTAAAATTTTCACCAAGATAGATCTACGCTCAGGTTATCACCAGATTCGGGTTGCACCAGAAGATACTCATAAAACAACTTTTAGAACCTTCGACGGACATTACGAGTTCCTAGTCATGCCTTTTGGGCTGTCAAACGCTCCGTCCACATTTCAATCAGCAATGAACGATTTACTAAGACCTTTCCTACGACGGTTTGTTTTGGTTTTCTTTGATGACATTTTAATCTACAGCCGTTGTTTATCTGATCATTTACTTCATTTAAGACTTGTTTTAGATTTACTTCAGACCCATCATTTTGTTGCAAAATTATCTAAGTGTGTATTTGCGGTTGATGTTGTTCATTACCTAGGCCATGTTATTTCTGTTGGTGGTGTATCCCCAGATCCTGATAAAGTTCAAGCTATCCTTGATTAGCCAAAGCCACGTTCACTCACGGCACTCAGGGGATTTTCAGGCCTCACCAGATTCTATAGACGATTTGTGCGTCACTACGCCTCTCTCGCCGCTCCTCTCACCGATTTGTTACGCTCCACTAAGTTTACATGGAGTACAGATGCCGAGATGGCTTTTACAGATCTTAAACAGAAAATAACAACAGTGCCGGTGCTTGCTCTCCCTGATTTTAACAAGGTGTTTGTGGTTGAAACAGATGCCTCCGCTGCTGCCATTGGTGCTGTTCTCTCCCAAGACGGTCACCCCTTGACCTTCTTCAGTGAAAAGATGTGTCCTCGGATGCAAGCGGGCTCAGTGTATGTGCGGGAAATGTATGCAGTCACTGAAGCAATAAAAAAGTGGCGTCAGTACCTCTTAGGACGGCATTTTCACCTTTACACAGATCAGAAGAGCCTTAAGAGCCTCCTTGTTCAGAAGATTCAAAAACCAGAACAACAGAAGTGGGCATTTAAGTTACAAGGTTTCAGTTTTGATATTTACTACAAACCTGGCAAGTCTAATCAGGTTGCGGACGCACTTAGCCGCAAATATACAGAGGATGCGACACTGCTCTCTGTAATCTCATCGCCAATCCCGACGCTTATTGCTCAACTCCAAAAGTATTACAAGACAGATGACAAGGGAAAGGAATTAGTTCAAAAGTGCACATCAGAAACAGACATGAAGAATGATTACAGTTACTCAAATGACTTGATCTATTACAAGGGCAAACTTTTCATACCTGACTCGGCAGATCTACGAAAGGCTCTTCTGCATGAATATCACAGCACCCCTGTAGCCGGTCATTCAAGTGTTAAACCCACTTTGGCGAGACTTTCTGCTTCCTTTTCATGCCCAGGAATTCATAGAGATGTTAAACTCTTCATCAAGCACTACACTACTTGCCAGCAGAACAAGTACCTACCACAGAAAAAACAAGGGTTACTTCAACCATTGCCATCACCAAATCAGGTTTGGGAAGAACTTACAATGGACTTCATAACTCACCTTCCAAACTCTTTTGGACACACTGCCATCTGGGTGATTTGTGACAGATTCACAAAGTTTGTTCACTTCATAGCACTACCAACCAGATACTCTGCAGTAGATCTGGCCACTATATTCTCAGTAGAAATCTGCCGACTCCATGGCATCCCTAAATCCATCATATCTGATAGAGATCCCTTATTCTTAAGCAACTTCTGGAAAGAACTTTTCCGTGTGCAGGGAACAACTCTAAAGTACAGCACTGCTTATCACCCTGAGACCGATGGCCAGACTGAGGTCGTCAACCGCTCCCTAGAGACGTATCTTCACTGCTTCACGAGTGATCACCCTCGTAAATGGTTCAAGTTCTTGCATCTTGCAGAGTATTGGCATAACTCCTCTTTTCATTCGGCCATTCAGATGTCTCCCTTCCAGGCTTTCTACGGCCAACCACCACCAGCAGTTCCAGATTATGTTACGGGTGCAATAGATCTTGACAACTTGGAGTCCACTCTGCAACAGAGACAAGATATACTGAAAGCGTTGAAGGAGGACTTAAAAAGAAGCAGAGAGAGAATGGTAGACCAAGCTAACAAGAAAAGGAGGGACTATACCTTCAATATTGGCGATCTGGCTCTTCTGCGTTTACATCCTTACCGCCAGCAAACTGTTGCACACAGATCTTCAGAGAAGCTGGCGAAGTGTTACTACGGCCCATTTAAGGTTCTCCGGCGCATTGAGAAGGTAGCATATGAACTGGATGAACTTCCCCCTGAATCTCGTATTCACCCAGTGGTTCACGTTTCTCAGTTGCGTCCTTATTTTGGTGGTGATTTTCAAGCTCATAATCTTGAGGAGCTTGAAGATAAGGGAGATGGTTTGAATATTGCGGACTTAGAAGAAAAAGAAAGAAAGTCTGAAGATTACAGAGAGAGAAACGAGTTTGGTGTGAATGGGAAGAAAGAAGAACAACTAAGTTCTTTAACTGAAGGCAATAAAGTGACTTGTCTAACTAAGTACAATATAAACACTTCACTTTCTCCTACAACTTCTGAACCGTTGGATGAAAAAGGTGATTTGACACCCTCACACGCGCTGGCCAACGCGCAGGGACAGGCGCTGACACGGCCTTCAGACGCTGAACCACGCGTGTCAGCTGCGTAGGAACATGCAAACGCCTCCCAGACCTTAGATCCTCCTATTCCTCTGCGCGTTCCAAAACTAATTTAATTCCAGCTAAATTGCGTTCTCCAAGGGCTGACTCTCTGCTGGATCCCAACGCATTGAACAGCGCACCTTCCTTTCCACCGCTAGATCCCAACGACTCTCTGCTGCGTGAATCACCTCCGTTGATTTCAAAAGCCACTGAAACAGCTGAAACGTCGCTGTCCCACGCGCCCTGCAATGCGCTGACGCAGCCTGTCCAAGCTGGCCCACACGTGCCAGCTTTTTCGCCTTGGAACAGTGGCAATCATGGCCAGCCGTTGGATGCCAACGTCTCTCTACGCCACACATCTCCTCCATCCATTCAAGATTCGGACTTCAAAGAGGACTTAATTCCAGCGGAAGCTCTCTCTTCTAAGTCCGCAACTGACGCGTTGATAACTCTTCCGTGTGACACGTTGTCGCCTGTCCCAGCCACTACCGTCCAGCCACGTGGCGTCTGCAACCTTGAGGACAAGGTTCTCATTGGATCCGGGAGTAATGTTAGCAATTTGGGGTTGGCATCTAGCAAGCCCACGCGTGTGACCCAAAAGCCAGGATGGCTGAAGGGCTTTATCCAGTAATGTTGTTGGTGAAATTAGTACTGGACCTTATGCTGGTTTTAATTTAGTTCTATTGTCCTTAAGTGGCCCATGGCCCATTTATCTGTTCAGCAGCAACCCTAGCTATATATAGTGTAATGTGCCCCTATTGAAGGATTTGAAAAATCTGAAGTTGTTTTATGTTTATTTCTTCTCTTGCAACCGTAGATCTAGTGATTAGCTTAGTGTAGTCTATCAATTGTCTTCACGGGGCTGTGGTTGTCTTCGCGGGATAACATGTAATTCCCAGGTTGTCTTCACGGGATGACATTTAATTTCCTGGAGCTGGATAGAGTAACTAGAGAAGTGTCCTGTTGCATTTCTAGTGAGTTGTTAGAGTGGTGCTTGTATCTTAGAAGGGAGGAGCTTCAAGTATTACTATCTCTTACCTCAAAATGTTTTACAAACCTTAGATATATCTTTCAATTGGTTTTCCATTTGTTGTTGCCAACCTGTGGAATGTGATAGATTATACTACAGACGTGCTTATAACAACTATGTTTAATGTCATCTTGAAACAAAGATCAGATTCGAGTTCAATTGTGCTCGAGAACAACTGCGAATGTACAATCAAATCTCCCATGCGGCATGGTTGTGGTAAGCCAAGATACAGACCTTGTGAATATTCCGAGTTATTTTCTTCCATATTTCCTTTCTTAGCTGCTTTTTTGGGGAATTGAATATTATTTTTCAGGGGAGAACATGGTTTTGATGTTGCAATTTGAACACCTTGTACACCTTGCTCGATGGGAAGATTTTGATGCAGAAATGGCAATGGCATGGGAAGTATGTTTCTCGCACAAATTAATTACCACATTTTTTTAGCCAATATTGACTGATATGCCCCCTTATATGTAACCACGTTTTGCGGCTTCTAATGTAAGATGTTTCTTTAGCAGCTTTACCAATGATCTCATGCTATCTCTATCATTCAATCATTATTAATGCTTCCATGGACATCTTCCTCTTTAGAAATTTGCTGGAACATTTTTTATTTTTCTTGAAGTTTCATCTGAGAATGTCTTTCTATTAGTTTATTGTGAGTTCAAGTAACTAGATGAAATTGTGTTATTTACCTTGTACCATCTTGGAACTGTTATTTTCAGACTCGGCAGTGCTTACTGTGGTGTAAATTATAGATCTACTGATTTCGACAAGCTTGAAAATATGCGAGATGCAATTTTAGGTCGACTTTTGGTTCGCAATAACTTGATTTGGTTGTTATAGGTTGATTGGCTTGTTAATTGATTAGTGATTGAAAATATTGTGCTCAATAACCCTATTGTTTCGTTGTTCTTTTTATTTTCCCTTTTTGCCAGGTAATAGCTTGATTTGCTTGTTAATAGCTGTTTGGAGTTTGATTCACTAGTGGAAAAAATGCATTTTATAACTGTCATTTATATCGGTTAAAAACGGCCTGATGTTAAAAGTGACGCGGTGGCAGTTTTGTAATTAAAATTACAATTTTTATATCGGTTGCCAAAGGAACCGATATAGAAAGTGCAAAAACCATCTTTCATATCGGTTCCATTGCATAACCGTTATAGAAAGTGCAAAAATTTAGGCTTCCATAATGGGTCGCAAAACCACCCGTTATAGAAACGAAAAAAATTAGGCTTTTGCATTTCGTTCGCATCTCTTCCACAATTCGCTCCCTCTCACTCTCATTCGCGCAGTACTCTCCCTCTCTTCCACCACCGTTCGCACCTCCCTCGTCTCTTCCACCACCGTTTAGCATCTCACCATTCGCATCTCTTCCACCATCTCTCCCTCTCACCATTCGCGCGCATACTCTCCCTCTTCCACCATTCGCTCCCTCTCACTCATCTTCGCATTCCCTCATTCCCATTGGCCACAGAAGATCACGACCAAAACTACTGAGCGGCTTCACCGGTGCGAGATAGTTTGGTAACCGTTTCCCTTCCATCACCCATCTTCTTGATTTCGTTTTTTAGGGTTTGTGTGATTTGGGAATTTGGGAACCGAATTTGATTTCGTTTTCGTTTGTAACTGTTTTGTAGCATTATACTTTGATATAAACACTCCTCTTCTGATTTATGGTGACAAGAGTGGAATGGTGAGGTTCCTTCAATTTTGAATTCGGTAAAATCTATAACTTTCTCTTCTTTCACTTTATTTATAGTATGTCTAACATAAATACGATTTACAGGTTCGCATCTATAGATTCAAACCTGAACCATATGCTACCAACAACTTGATGTCTATTACTGGTATCGCTTAGCATATGAATTTTGCTAAGTAATCAAAAAGCTAGCATATTTCATTTTAATTAATACTGACTTTCACTTTCTTTCCCTTTTGCAGGTAGTACAAAGAAAGGGACCGATCATATAATCCAAATTATGAAACATGTAAAGATTACTGGTTCCATAATTTCTATGAACATTGATCATAGCTCAACCTTTCTTGCTGTTGCTATTTCAAGTTTTCTAAGTAATGAATTTTAGTTCCATAGGCAGAGTAGTAAAGAAATTATGTCAGTTTTGCAGTTATATCAAAAGAAAAATGAAGTCCTCAAATTATGGGCCAATATGTGAAAATTGTGGTCTATGGTAAGGGTCTTCCCTTAGGCATTGCTGTGAGATTAACCCTTAAAGCTAAGCTTATGCTACTAGAAGACCATCAATGAAAATACCGACAATCAATTGAACTTTCAGACATCCGTTAAGCACATTAACAAATAAGGAGCTTTGTAGTTGATTTTTGTTTTGTTTTGAAAGTCCAGGATAGTTTGAGTGATAATTTTGAATACATTTTTTACTTCCGCTTTGATGAATTATCATGTTGTGTAGAAGAAGCTAATTTATATTCTTTGTGCTTTGAGGTTATAACATTTGTTGTCTTTACTCGGCTGAGTAATTTGTGCATTAACTTATGTTAATCCAATGTTACAGGTTTCAGTTTTTGACATGGATGGCCCAAATTTGTTATATCAGAAACATATTACAAGTGAAATTTCTGCTGGTATCATCTCCCTACAGTTCCTAAGCTGCAGTCTGCATGGTTTTGACAAAAACATTTTAGTTGTTGGAACAAAAGATTCTTCTGTTCTTGCACTCGATAGTGAAACCGGTAACCTGCTGAGCACAACAGGAACTATTCAGCCTAAGAAGCCCTCTAAAGCTCTATTTATGCAGGTGTTGGGTAAGGGATTGCAAATTTATCAGTGATCAATTGTCCAAAACTTATTGATATGGGGATCCACATGCTTATTATGTTATGGATCAATAGGTCAATACTTTTTTATCAAATGTAAACGAGATTATTTAAAAGAGTACAAGTAATTCTATTTTGGATCACAGATGGACAAGGTGAACCAATCACAGGATCAAGTACAAAAGATGGATTAGATTTAGGCGAAGGGAGTCACACTGAGAATGCAGCAATAAAGCAATTGTACATTCTGCTTTCTTCAGAGAAAGCTTTATATGTCTATTCATTAATACATGTTGTTCAGGTAATGCATGATTTACTTCTAGTCATAATCAGGACATTAGCTGATGCTTGCGATGATACTTTTTCATATGTTTCAGGGAGTTAAAAAGGTGCTTCACGAGAAGAACTTTCATTCCTCCTCCTGTTGTTGGGCATCGACATTTTACAGTCCCTCTGATATTGGCCTTGTACTTCTTTTCACTGATGGAAACGTAGAATTAAGGTGTTGCTTCTTTCTTTACATATTATGAGAACAAAATTTTATGGTAGGTAACATAGATTAAACATGGTTACACAAAGAGTAAACATTATTTTAGGGATTTATGTTCTTTAGTTGGAATTTTATCATCTATCCAATAACAAAGAAATGTTTTGCTGGATGATCAAAACCAATATTTCAGTTGTTTCTAGTTTTTTAACTGCATGTCAACTACTTTCATGTTTGTGTGTGTGTCATAACGATTTAATAAGTACACATCTACTTCAAATGATATGTCTTTGCCAGAGTTATCCCTGATTGTGGATGTAACGCCCCAAATGTTTAATTAATTATTTAATTGAATTATTTAGGAAATTAAGTTGTAAGAAAATATTAGAGTAAAAATATATTTTCGTATGTGGGCCTATTGTTGGTGTTAGGAGTAGTAAAATAAGGGGGTGTAAAGAAGGCCCATGAAGCTAAAGTCGCATAAGTATATGAGAAAGCCCATAAGACTAAATAAATTATAAATAGGTGTTATTTTAGGGTTTGCTCATTTTAGAAGAAAAAAAATAAGAATTTGGAGAGAAGAGCAAGGAGGGGGCGGCGAAGAGAGAGCTAGGGCAAGGACCAAGGAGAGTTTCAGCTTCAATCCAAGGTAAGGGTGGGGTTCTAACTCTATAATCGGGTATATGAAGGGATTTATGTAGGAAGGTTAAGGAACCCTAGGTGTTGTTAATTCTTGAAAACCCTAGTTGTAGATATTAAACCCTAAATGTTAATATTGAATCCTATTGATGATGTTTGTTACCTATTGATGATGTGTGAACATGTTTGTTGATAATTGAGAACCAAAAATCTGTCCTGGGCGCCATCTTGTTGTTCGCAGGTTGTTGCTGGGCGCTGGTTCGCTGGGCGCCATGGGCGCCGTTTTGATGCCTGTCGTTGTTCTGGCTCACTGGGCGCCAAGTTGGCTGCGCTGTCCTGTTGCTGTTCTGGCGCACTGGGCGCCAAGGGCGCCAATGTCTGGCTGCCCTGTTGCTGTTCTAGCGCACTGGGCGCCATGGGCGCCAAGTCTGGCTTCCCTGTCGTTGTTCTGGCGCACTGGGCGCCATGGTCGCCATGTTGGCTGCCCTGTTCTGTTGCTGGGCGCCAAGGGCGCCAAGTGTGCCGTGTCTGTTGTTGCTGGGCGCCAAGTGTGGCTGCCCCTGATGTTGCTGGGCGTCGTGTTCAGTTCCTGTGTTTTAGTGGGCGCCATCCTGGGCGCCGTTTTCTGTTCCGTGGCACTGGGCGCCATGGGCGCCGTTTCCTGCTGTCCCTGTTGTGCGCTGGTGCACTGGATGCCATAGGCGCCATTTCCTGATGTCTGGGCGCCTAGTGGGGCGCCAATTCCTGCTGTTTTCGTTGGCGCATTGTGGGGCGCCATTTCCTGCTGTCTCATGGGCGCCATGTGTGGCTGCCCTAAATTTTTGGTGAAAGTTGTTAAAATTGGCCAATTGATATTTGTTGGTTGTTAAAGTTGCTGAAATTGATAATTGTTGGTTATTAAAGTTGTTTATTGGTAATTGTTAGTTGGTTAAGTTGTTAAAAATGGCTAATTGATAATTGTTGGTCAAAGGTTAAATTGGTTGAGTTGTTAAGAGTTGGGCGCATTAGGCGCAATAGGCCCATGGTTGGCCAATTGTCGGTTGAGTTGTAAAAGTTGTTAAACTGTTACCTTGTTAAGTTGCTAAATTGTAGCCCAATTGTTGATTTGTTGGTAATGTTGCCCTAGTTGAATTGCCCCTATTCATTGGCAATATATTCTGTTGTAGGCCTATGGCCAATGTTGTTTCCTTTTTGTCGTTGGATTGCCTCTATTTATTGGCAAGGATACTATGTCGTAGGCCTATGGCCAATTGTCGCTTCCTGTTGTCGTTGTTGTCGTGCTGCTATGTAACCATTGTTATTGATAGTTTGAGCATTTATCATCGCGTCGCATGGCATTTGCATTTTTGTCGAGGGCTGATGGCCCTGGAGCTTTGTCTCACACGTCGGCTTGGATTGGCAAATTTTAGTCGTTGATGCCTCTATTTATTGGCAGAATTTTTAGTCGGGAGTTCTGCTCCAAACGGTACCGCATGCATGTGCATAGTATTCCGCATTACATACCGTATTGCATATTTGAGTGGTTATGTTGTTGACTCTTGATGATTGAGATTACCTGATTTATGTGAAGTAATGTATTTAGATGTCCTGATTCCATATATATTGTTTTTCATACATCTTATTATATGGTTCGGTATCTCACCCCTTCTGTTTGAATGTTACCCCGATGTTGGTAACGTGCAGGTAACCACGAATGAAGGCTTTCACCTTCATTAGTTCGGGTCGGTGTCGTCGCTCTGATACGTAGCACTCGGGGGGATGAACGCATATTATTACTATTTTATTTTGTTATCCTATTGTCTGATTTCGAGTTAAAACCTGTTTGAATCCGCTGCGTTGTAATTGAAAGTTGACTTGTTTCGTTTATTGATTCCTCCTATTTTATGTGCTAGGTATCTGATGTTATAAATGACCTAGTTATTCTCATTTGTGGATTTTAATCGGAAAATGTAGCATCCGTTTAATTGGCGAAATTTTGAAAACTCTGATTTTTACTATTAGATTGCCGGGTAGAAATGGGTGTTAGTTGTATCAGAGCTGTTTCGGTCTGTCCGGCCAAGTTGTCAAGTTATTGTGTCATTTGACGATCTAGTATTGTCATTTAGTTCTAACCATTGTTTGTGTTGTAGTATTAAGTTATGATGGCTAGAAAGCAAGATGCGGGAATCCTATCCGAATGATTTACACTGTGATTTGGCGTTCTAAGATTTAAATGTGTACTTGGTGTGCTTGTATGCTTCTTGTAAGTTACTTTGTTGTTTGATACTCACTTATGTTTTTGATTTGCTTAAATTGTTTTAATTGATCGCAGACCCTTGTCTATTCTATAGTCTGTTTGGATGTGTCTATTATCTCTTCCTTGTGAGCAATGTATATCTATTGCTTTATTGTTTGAGACTTTCTTGTCATGTGAACTTTATTAAGATAGTCTAAGTTCTATAATTTGCTTAAATTAAAATTTAGTCTTGTATAAAATCAATTTCTATAACATGATTTATTTCTTGTGTTGAGACTCTAATCTAAGTGTTCTGTGAAATTATTTCACTAATCATTTTAAGGTGCTATGATGTCTTAATGGCTATAAGTGGTCATTCTTTGCTAAATGCTACAATTATTGGTTCCTTTTATCTTGTGAGTACAATTAAACACAATGATTCTGAAATGTCAACTATGTTTTATGTTTGTTGTTTTATTTTTCTTTATGCTGTGTCCCTAATTGTTCTTGACATGCAGTGTTGCGAATTTTGGGTCTTTGTGAATTGCTTCATAATTCCATGCTACGTGAAGTTTGATCTTGTACACTTGAGTTTTATGACATGATTTTGGTTGTTACTTCTTGATTTGTCTTATGTGGTTTTGTAATCTAAAAATAAAGTAATTTCTGAGGTTGTTTGTGAACCTCTATTAAACAATTTTATGGTTGGATACTAATATTGGTATTAAATTTATTTTTAATAAACGAACACTAACCTTGTATAAAGTTTTTACCTGTAGCATGTTCTTGATTTCATATTGATGTCGTATACTAAGTGCCTTGTGGACTAGTCTTGCTACTTTTGTTAAGGTGCTTCATTGTCTTGACTACTATGAGTGATAAATTTCTTGTTTAAATGCTACAACTATTGTTTTCTCCTATTTTATAATTGCAACAACGTGTAATGATTGTGAGTTGTATTTTTGTGTTATTATTATCTCACTTATTTTATTCTATCGTTTTAACACAGATTATAATAAGTACATGGTAATAAAACTATTTCTGTCTTCGTAATTGTGTGAAGATTCTTTTAGCAAAGTATGATTAGTTTGTTGCACAAGTATGATCTTTGTGGATCATGTGTGTCACCTTTAAAAAAAAAAAAGAGGTGTACGCTGGCTGTTTCTTTCTAATGAAAGCCTAGAATTATATGGGTATCTCCATTTTTTTTTTAAAATAAATTACACATTGTATCTATTCCCTTTGAAACTTTTATAACCAATGTGTTAGCTACTTCTTTTAAATCCGAAGGAAAATGTTATTGAGGTTTCTTTGAAATTTTTAATAACTTGTTTTTGTTATTTCTGTTGACGTGTGCGTGTATTTAATTTGATTAATTTACACCAAAAAAAATCTTGCGGTGTATGACTCATGTACATCGTAATGGTTGTTCTTGCATGACTTCAACTTTCTCGTTACTTTTATTTTTGACTTTCGTAGTTAGCAATGGACTACCATCTCGTGTTATTACTACCTTCATTTCTTTTTCTTTTCTTTCCTATTTGCTTAATTTTTCTCAACGTGGGATGTTGCTAACTCCGAATCTTTGCAAACTACTTCGTGACTTTTATGCTATATAGCCTCTAACTAGGAACTTTAATTGTGCATAATTGCTGAATTTTTTATGATTAAATTTTGGTTGTTATATCTTTACGATTGGTGTTACATTACTTGGTTTTCTAATTTCATGAATGAAAATGTACATTAAGAATGCTGGTACACTTCTACTGAATTAGTTTTGTTAGCATGCTTTTATTGTAGTATTGGTGCTTTAAATCGGGTGCTTCATGAAATTACTATTTTGAGTATTTTAATCGGTCACTCCATCACTATAACGTGCAGTAATGTTTTGATCATTGTAAGTAATGACATCTTTGCTCAAATCTTTTAATTTTACCTTCTTTGACTTATAATTGTTTTCTATCGAGGAGCTAGAGTTGTTATACTAGTTTTCCCCTTGACGGTTGACTAATTTCCCTTACACTAGTTTTAGTTTTATTTTTAGGTGCTTCCATAGGCACTGAACTTATTTTAGTCAGTGGATACTAAGTTTTGTATAAAATCTTTGCTATAGTGTATTTCAGTTTTATATTGATGATCTAGAGGAAGTGCCTTGTGAATTTGTTCAGCTAATGATTTTAGAGGTGTTACTTCCTTGCTAATTTGCGAACTATTTTGATCTCTATAAGTAATATTTCACTTGTTTACACGCTGTAATTATTGTTTTATTTATAATCGCGATCACGTGTAATGATTTTAATTCTGGACGGTGTTTTTATGCTATTATTATTTTCACTGATTTTACTATGGTTTGTTAAGTGTGCAATTTTGTGCCTTATTATTTTGTTGATACCTTCGTTCCTTCCCATGATAGTCGTTTTTAGTTTCTCTGACTTTGACAATGTTTCGATTCCTCTTTCATGTGGTGAAACCTTGATGTATTCATTCTATTTATTTTATCCTTGAGGCTTATGTAAATTTTCGAGGACGAAAATATTCTAAGTGGGGGAGAGTTGTAACGCCCCAAATGTTTAACTAATTATTTAATTGAATTATTTAGGAAATTAAGTTGTAAGAAAATATTAGAGTAAAAATATATTTTCGTATGTGGGCCTATTGTTGGTGTTAGGCGTAGTAAAATAAGGGGGTGTAAAGAAGGCCCATGAAGCTAAAGTCGCATAAGTGTATGAGAAAGCCCATAAGACTAAATAAATTATAAATAGGTGTTATTTTAGGGTTTGCTCCTTTTAGAAGAAAAAAATAAGAATTTGGAGAGAAGAGCAAGGAGGGGGCGGCGAAGAGAGAGCTAGGGCAAGGACCAAGGAGAGTTTCAACTTCAATCCAAGGTAGGGGTGGGGTTCTAACTCTATAATCGAGATTATGAAGGGCTTTATGTAGGAAGGTTAAGGAACCCTAGGTGTTGTTAATTCTTGAAAACCCTAGTTGTAGATATTGAACCCTAAATGTTGATATTGAATCCTATTGATGATGTTTGTTACCTATTGATGATGTGTGAACATGTTTGTTGATGATTGAGAACCAAAAATCTGTCCTGGGCGCCATCTTGTTGTTCGCAGGTTGTTGCTGGGCGCTGGTGCGCTGGGCGCCATGGGCGCCGTTTTGATGCCCGTCGTTGTTCTGGCGCACTGGGCGCCATGGGCGCCATGTTGGCTGCCCTGTCCTATTGCTGTTCTGGCGCACTGGGCGCCAAGGGCGCCAATGTCTGGCTGCCCTGTTGCTGTTCTGGCACACTGGGCGCCATGGGCGCCAAGTCTGGCTGCCCTATCATTGTTCTGGCGCACTGGGCGCCATGTTGGCTGCCCTGTTCTGTTGTTGGGCGCCTTGGGCGCCAAGGGCGCCAAGCGTGTCGTGTCTGTTGTTGCTGGGCGCCAAGTGTGGCTGCCCCTGATGTTGCTGGGCGACATCCTGGGCGCCGTGTTCAGTTCCTGTGTTTTACTGGGCGCCATCCTGGGCGCCGTTTTCTGTTCCGTGGCACTGGGCGCCATGGGCGCCGTTTCCTGATGTCCCTGTTATGCGCCGGTGCACTGGGCGCCATGGGCGCCATTTCCTGATGTTTGGGCGCCTAGTAGGGCGCCAATTCCTGCTGTTTTCGTGGGCGCATAGTGGGGCGCCATTTCCTGCTGTCTAATGGGCGCCATGTGTGGTAAAGTTGCTGAAATTGGTCAATTGATAATTGTTGGTTATTAAAGTTGTTTATTGGTAATTGTTAGTTGGTTAAGTTGTTAAAAATGGCTAATTGATAATTGTTGGTCAAAGGTTAAATTGGTTGAGTTGTTAAGAGTTGGGCGCATTAGGCGCAATAGGCCCATGGTTGGCCAATTGTCGGTTGAGTCGTAAAAGTTGTTAAACTGTTACCTTGTTAAGTTGCTAAATTGTAGCTCAGTTGTTGATTTGTTGGTAATGTTGCCCTAGTCGAATTGCCCCTATTCATTGGCAATATATTCGGTTGTAGGCCTATGGCCAATGTTGTTTCCTTTTTGTCGTTGGATTGCCTCTATTTACTGGCAAGGATACTATGTCGTAGGCCTATGGCCAATTGTCGCTTCCTGTTGTCGTTGTTGTCGTGCTGCTATGTAACCATTGTTATTGATAGTTTGAGCATTTATCATCGCGTCGCATGGCATTTGCATTTTTGTCGAGGGCTGATGGCCCTGGAGCTTTGTCTCACACGTCGGCCTGGATTGGCTAATTTTAGTCGTTGATGCCTCTATTTATTGGCAGAATTTTTAGTCGGGAGTTCTGCTCCAGACGGTACCGCATGCATGTGCATAGTATTGAGTCGCATTCCGCATTACATACCGTATTGCATATTTGAGTGGTTATGTTGTTGACTCTTGATGATTGAGATTACCTGATTGATGTGAAATAATGTATTTAGATGTCCTGATTCCATATATATTGTTTTTCATACATCTTATTATATGGTTCGATATCTCACCCCTTCTGTTTGAATGTTACCCCGATGTTGGTAACGTGCAGGTAACCACGAATGAAGGCTTTCACCTTCATTAGTTCGGGTCGGTGTCGTCGCTCTGATACGTAGCACTCGGGGGGATGAACGCATATTATTACTATTTTATTTTGTTATCCTATTGTCTGATTTCAAGTTAAAACCTGTTTGAATCCGCTGCATTGTAATTGAAAGTTGACTTGTTTCGTTTATTGATTCCTCCTATTTTATGTGCTAGGTATCTGATGTTATAAATGACCTAGTTATGCTCATTTGTGGATTTTAATCAGAAAATGTAGCATCCGTTTAATTGTCGAAATTTTTGAAAACTTTGATTTTTACTATTAAATTGCCGGGTAGAAATGGGTGTTACAGTGCAGACTTCAATTAGAGGTTTCATTTACTCACCTCCAAAATCAAAGTCATTTTGTGATAGACAAATATGTTGTTCATCCAGAGGAGATCTTGTTTTGGTATGAGCATATTTTTTACTAGTACAACAAATTTCAATAGATCTTTGCTTTTGAATTAACCCAACTTCTTCTATGAGTAGGCCCATTTTAGTCGTTGACAATTTTTCGATAAGACAAATTGGTCCCTGACAATTTTTTGGGACAAATAAGTCCCTGACATTTTCAAAACGGGGACAAATTAGTCCTTGTGTCATGGACTAATTTGTCCCCATTTTGAAAACGTCAGGGACTTATTTGTCCCAAAAAATTGTCAGGGACCAATTTGTCGTATTAAAAAATTGTGAAGGACTAAAATGGGCCTTTACTCCAACTTCTATTTCCAGGTGAATGGGGACCAAGAAATTTGTGTTCTCTCATTGTTGGTTCAAAGGAATGTTTTCAGGTATAATAAACTGCTATAGAATGGCATTTTGAATCTTAGTATCAATCTCCTTATACTCTACCAAAAAAAGTTCTATTTGACAATTAGAAATAATATTCCTCCAAGGGAAAGAGATCTAGTAGCCTCATTTTTAAATTTTGCATGACTTCAATTTAGGACTTTGGACACTGCTAGCTGCATCTACAGGAAAGAAATGATGCTGTCACAAGAAGGGCTGGTTCCTGCTACAGTCATCCATAAGGAAAAGAAAAAGGTATGAAGTAGTTTTAATAAAATTTTAAACTATATGCATTATATTTGGGACACAATGATGTTTAATCTTGCATTTTTTTGCTTCCCAGGGTATATTTAGCTCGGTTATCAAAGATTTTACTGGCGGTAAAGACAAACATGTGCCCCCCATGGAAACAGAAGATTCTAAAGAAAGTATCCAGGAACTCTCAGTGATCTTCTCAGATGAAAATTTCCCTTGTGATGTTGATAATAAAGATAACCTGACTGTTGATGAAGATGAGCTTCAATTAAACATAGGTATAAAAGTGCCTTATAAATGTGCTACTGAATATTACATAGCCTTCACTCAAGAAACAGAAAATTTATCATTTGTCTTCATGAATTTGTGGTCTATTTTGATCGGTGGTAGTCAAAAGCATAAATGTGATCAAACATGACTGCTTCTTAAGGCAGTTTTTCTGATTTTTCACGACTTGAGAGGGCATCTATCTGTACGTGTGGAATTTTCTATATGGATAATGAAGTCACAGATAATCAATTTGAGATCTGCTCCTTCTTCCTGTACAGATGATATTGACCTAGATTATCATGAAGAAAAACGCAAAGATTAAGGTATATTGGGAGCTCTTAATAAGAAGAAATTGACTGGAAAGTTTCAAGCTCTAAAAGTTTAGTGACAATGAGTTAACTCTGAGTAAGTAATTATTTCACTCATGCTCATCAGTTTAGCAATGACATTAAAAAGAAATCGACTGAAAGTTTCAGGCTCTAAAAACACTAATCAGTCAATTACTTTTTATTATCACTTTAGATGATGCATAAATTATTCATGCAGTGTTTCTATTTTACTTCAATTTAGAAATCACCAATTAATCTCCAAGACATTGCAGAAAGGAAAAAAAAAACTCAGTTGGTACAATGGCAATGCAGTTGTTTGAACCTTTAAACTTCATCAAACTACTGAAACCCATTACTGCTAATCTTTACCTATTTTTCCGGTGCATAATTTTTCATGTAATGCTTTGTTGACTTTGAAGTTGGAAGCATGGGATATTCCCTTAGATATGATAAAGAAAATGCTTATATGTTGAATGTTGTGTTTGTTTAAGATCCTCTATTTTATTTTTCAGTAAGCATTATCTTCCTACAACTAAGCAACTCTTGGAGGAAAAATAAACTGTAACTTCAAATTTAGTAAATTAAAACTTGTGAGCAAGTGGGAACATGAAACTTTACATTTTGAAAACCTTTGATCTCCTAACTTTCATATTATTATACTGAAGTGGGAACATGCTGAGTTTGTGATTAGTCCATTTCTTGAAATGTTGAATCTGGTGAAGTGGAGCTTCAGTTGCATTATATTGACATTCCTGCTTCAAGGGGTCTTTAGGTTATAAAATGAATACTCCTTCTGATAGGTTTGTTATATTAGTTGGTTCCTATCACCTTCTTGGAAAACATCGTTTGAAGGTAAAACTATTTTGACTAATGCATTTGACTATTTTATTATGTTAGTAATTGTCTTTTTAATATTTGTTATTCATGATTCATGAATTTGAAGATTTTAAAAAGTGTATTGTAGCATTGCCATATATTTAACTAAACATTTGTTTTTTCAGATTGTAGAGTTTTTATCATTGTTATTAACTGTTGGTAGTGATTGTTGAATGTTGATTGCTAAAGCTGAACAAGGTTGTGCTGCAGGTTGTACTATGTTATAGTAGAGGAAATTGATGTAATTGTATCCCATAACTTGACAGGTATGTGGATTGAAATGGTCCTGTGATGACAGAGAACTTGCTTCTGGTGGTAATGATAATCAGGTGTGATGTGCCTCTCTTTCTGTCTTTATTTCTATACAACTTGCTTGTTTGGTTCTCGTATAGTACTAATTACGTCTTCTATATGCAAGCAACTTTTAGTTCGGAATCAACACTCTCAGCAACCGGCTTTGAGACTTACAGAGCACACTACTGCTGTGAAGGCCATTGCTGTGAATAAGGAAAATAAGAAAGCTGTAAATAGTAGTTGTGTAGATTTATTTATAAGCTTATGCTTTGGCCCAGACCCGTTAGGTCTTCTTAGAGAAGACTATTTAAACTCTATATTATTTGGTATTGAGGATCACTGAGACATTATCAATAAAACGGAACTACAGCTACTCTGTAGTCGCAGACGTAGGCAGACTTTGGCCGAACTGCGTAAACAATATCGTGTGTTATATTTTGACATGGTATCAGTAGGGTTGCGATCATCCCTGTGATTTCGGGTTCTTATTCGTTCAAGAACGGTGTCCTACGTGGTGTCTACTTGTGGTTCGATTCCTGTTGTGGTTCGGTTCCTGTAAGTGGTTCGGTTCTCTGGTTCTGGATCGGATCTCCTTTGATTCGGATCCTTCATGGATCTGTGTTCATCGTCCTCCGTGCACCTCCTTCGTGGTTCTCCTTCGTCGTCCTCCGTGCGCCTCCTTCGTCATCCTCTGTGCGCCGTTCTCACTGTTCGCGGTTCGCTGGTTCTCTGTTCGCGGTTTCTCTGCCCGATCTCCGTTCGCGTTTCGTGGTTGCGCTGTTCTGTTCCTTCGTTGAGAGATCTCCATTCCCCTTTCGTGGTTGCGCCTCTGTTTGCAATTTCCAGCATCTCTTTTTAGGTCGCCGTCTCTTGTTGTTCGGTTCTGGTTATTCTGCGCGCGTTTTGGTGGTTCGCGGGTCCGTGGTTCCGCCGTCGTGTTGGATCTGGGTTTGTGAAGGGTGTAAGGTCTGGGTTGCGACGATCTGATCTAGGTTGCGAAGATCAGTTCCTCTTCTTTGCGCTGTCGGGTTGCGTCGTTGCCAATCTCTTCGCACCGCTGTTCGCCGTGTCGTTCCGTCCTTGTCGTTTCCGTCGTTCTGTGCGCTGTTGTTTGCGTTTTCAGGGTGTGCGCTACTGTGCATTGTTGGTAGGGTGGGCTCTGGTGCACCACTGTTCCTTGCCTTGATTGTGATTTCCAGTCGTTCCTATCTTTGGGTGTCTGTCATGCTGTTTTTTGTTTGGCTTTGAGTGTTCCTATATTATTACTATTATTGCAAGCTACAGTAATTTTTTTTTAATGGCTTCGGAAGGAAGAGATAATTTTGGTGTTCACTTTACTGGCAAGAATTATGCTGCTTGGGAATTTCAATTCAAGATGTATGTCAAAGGAAAAGGATTATGGAGTCACCTTGACGGGGTCTCTAAAGCGCCAGCAGATAAACCCGCCTTAGACGCATGGGAAGTCCAAGATGCTCAAATTATTTCTTGGATCCTCAGTACTATTGATCCTCAGATGATCAATAATTTGCGAGCATTTTCAACTGCTCAGGAAATATGGAATTATTTGCAGCGTATTTACAACCAGGACAATACAACCAAGCGTTTTCAATTGGAGTTAGAGATCGCCAATTACAAACAAGGTACTTTGTCAATTCAAGAATATTATTCTGGTTTTTTAAATTTACGGACAGAACACTCTGCTATTATAAATGCTGTTGTTCCCAAGGCGTCTCTGTCGGCCGTTCGTGATGTTTATGATACTAGTAAACGGGATCAATTTCTCATGAAACTTCATCCGGAATTGAGGCCGTTCGAGGTGCTCTGCTGAATAGGAACCCTGTTCCTTCCTTAGATACCTGTATTGGTGAACTGCTCAGGGAAGAATAGCGTCTTAATACTCAAGGAAACATGATTCATGATCCTGTCCATTCTGAACCGGTGACAGTTGCATATGCTGCGCAGAATAGAGGCGTGGGCCGTGATATGCGCCAAACTCAATGCTTCAATTGTAAACAATTTGGACATGTTGATCGTAGTTGTCCTAAGAAATTTTGCAATTACTTCAAACAGCAGGGTCATCTCATCTCTGTATGTCCCACGCGTCCTCCTCGACCGACTAAGCGTCCGGTACAGGCATCCCATGCCACTACTAGCTCTACAGCTGGTCCTTCCACCACTGGTGCATCTAGCTCTGCTGCTGGTCCTTCCATCCCTGCTGCGTCTGATGGTGGTGCTCTTCAGCCTGAGTTAATTCAACAAATGGTACTATCTGCTCTTTCTGCCTTGGGTATTACTGGTATGTCTTCTTTCATTGCTTGGTTACTTGACTCTGGTGCATCGAATCACATGACGGGTTCCTCTGAACTCCTGCACAATTTACGTTCTTATATTGGTAATCAAAAAATTCAAATTGCTAATGGTAGTACCCTTCCTATAACGAATGTTGGTGACATAAATTCTACTTTTAGAAATGTGCTCGTAGCACCTGGGCTTGCCTCAAATTTATTGTCTGCTGGTCAATTAGTGGATGAAGGTTGTGATGTTAATCTTACTCCAGATGGTTGTCTTGTGCAGGATCGGGTGTCAGGGAAGGTGATCGCGAAGGGGCCTAAAGTTGGAAGAGTGTTTCCACTCCAGTTTCATTCAAATCATTTATCTCTTGCTTGTAATAGTGTTTTGAATGCATGTGAGGATTGGCATAGGAAATTGGGCCATCCAAACTTTGTTGTTTTGTCTCACTTATTTAAGACTGGTGTGTTAGGTACTAAGTTGATAGATTCTAGTACCTCTATTTCATGTTCTGTTTGCAAATTAGCTAAGAGTAAAACCCTTCCTTTTCCGTCTGGTGCACATCGTGCTTCTACGTGTTTTGAGTTGATTCAAGACTGTTGGGGGATTTCTCCTATTGCTTCTCACGCTCACTACAAATATTTTGTCACCTTTATCGATGATTATAGCCGTTTTACTTGAATTTATTTTCTTAAATCTAAATCTGAAGTGTTTTCTATGTTTAAGAAATTTCTGATGTATGTTGAAAATCAATTCCAAACCAGTATTAGAATTCTCTGGTCTGATTCAGGTGGTGAGTATATGTCTCATGAGTTTCAGGAGTTCTTACAGCAAAAAGGTATACTGTCTCAACGATCTTGTCCCAATACCCCTCAGCAAAATGGTGTTGCAGAACGTAAGAATTGTCACTTGTTGGATGTGACACGTACCTTATTTCTCCAGGCATCTGTTCCATCCAAATTCTGGGTGGAGGCTCTTTCCACAGCTGTCTTTTTGATCAACCGTCTTCCTTCCACGGTGATTGGGTTTGATTCTCCTTACTTTCGCCTTTTTAAAACTCAGCCTGATTACAGTCGTTTACATACCTTTGGGTGTGTATGTTTTGTGCACCTCCCATCCATTGAAAGACATAAACTTGGAGCACAATCTGTCCAATGTGCATTTATGGGGTATAGTCAGTCTCATAAGGGTTTTGTGTGTTATGATGTCTCTAACCGTCGTTTTCTCATTTCTAGGAATGGGACATTTTTTGATAATCAGTCTATGTTTCCTTACTATTCTCTTGGTTTGAATGATATTGCTATACTTCTGCAATTTTTGATAAAACAGGACTCGCTCCCACTTCCCCTTCCGACACTGATCCTGCTCCTGCTCCTGCTCCTGATCCTGATCCCGATCCTGATCCTGATCCTGGTTCTGACCCTATACCGCCGGCACCACGGCATTCTGGTAGAACGTCTCGAGCACCTGACAGATATTCGCCAGACAGGTTTGGTTCCTCTCATACTGCTTTAACTGCTTCTCTATCTGGCACATCTATTCCTACTTGTTACTCGCAGGCTGTTAAAGATGTGTCTTGGGTAAATGCCATGAATGAGGAACTTCCGGCCCTTCAAGACAACTTCACCTGGGATCTTGTTCATTGCCCTCCTGGTATCAAACCCATAGGCTGTAAATGGGTTTATTCTGTGAAATTGAATTCTGATGGATCTCTCAATCGGTATAAGGCTCGATTGGTTGCTTTAGGCAACAAGCAGGAATATGGTATTGACTATGATGAGACATTTGCACTAGTTGCTAAAATGACTACTGTAAGAATGGTGCTCTCTATCGCTGCTTCTAATGGGTGGTCTCTCCACCAAATGGATGTCAAGAATGCATTTCTTCATGGAGACCTGGCTGAAGATATTTATATGACTCCCCCTCAGGGCCTTTTCTCTTCATCTAAGGGGGTGTACAAGCTCATACGATCTCTATATGATTTTAAACAGGCACCTAGAGCATGGTATGCGAAATTCCATTCCAGTCTACTTGGGTTCTCTTTTACTCAAAGTCAGTATGATTCGTCTTTGTTCATTCACCGCACATCTATGGGCATTTTTCTTCTCCTTCTTTATGTTGATGATATGATCATTACGGGTTCTGATGTAGCATCCATACATGAAGTTAAACAAAAGCTTCAAGACTCATTTCAAATGAAAGATCTTGGTCTGTTACATTATTTTCTTGGACTCGAGGTTCATTCTACTTCTAAGGGAAAATTTCTCCATCAGCATAAGTATGCCACCGACCTTATTGCTATGGCTGGCCTCGAATCTGCTAATCCTGTGAATACTCCTCTTGAAGTTAATGTTAAATACCACTGTGACGAGGGAGAACTTTTGACTGATCCGTTATTGTATCGACAGCTCGTGGGTAGTCTTAACTACTTGACCATTACACGACCAGATATTTTATTTACTGTTCAGCAAGTAAGTCAGTTCATGCATTCTCCTCGTCATCTTCACCTGGCAGCGGTTCGTCGTATAATTCGCTACTTGAAAGGTACCTCTCAACGGGGTTTATTCTTTCCTAATGGAACCCCCCTTACGTTGAGTGCCTACAGTGATGCTGATTGGGCTGGGTGTCCCGACACTCGCCGCTCTGTCACTGGTTGGTGCATGTTTCTTGGTTCTTCGTTGATCTCTTGGAAAAGTAAGAAGCAAGTGAGAGTCTCTAAGTCCTCAACCGAATCGGAGTATCGTGCTATGTCTACGGCATGCTCCGAAATACTTTGGCTTCGTGGTATTTTGGGTGAACTTGGATTTCCTCAAACCGAACTGACATCTCTCTATGCTGACAATACAAGTGCCATTCAAATTTGTTGCAAATCCGGTTTTTCATGAGCGTACTAAGTGTTAGACTTGAGAGTCTATAAAGTAACCTTAGAGGGGGGGTGAATAAGGTTATAGGTGATTAATGGATTCTTTTTCAATTTAAAAAAAACTTTTTCGATATTGGTTTGGATTAAATGCGGAATAATAATATTTTGACCAATATAGAAGGAGAAGAGGAGTAGAATGAGATGATGGACAGATCAATATTGTATACAGCAATAAAATAGATAATGAGAAGAAGGATATAGAAAGATCAGGATAAGATTACAATATGATATATTTGCACAGTTATATTGAGAATATGATAAGCAGTTATATCAAGTATATGATAATAATATTATAAGCAAATAAAGTGCAAAATATAAAGAGATAGAGAAGAGAGAGACACAGCAATTTAGCGAGGTTCGGGATAAAACCCCTACGTCCTCGGCCTTAGGCTTTTCAACCCTTGGACTTAGTAACCACTATATTGAAGAGAGTTTGATACAAACCGTCGACCCCAATATAAGTGAATCTCAATTCCCCTGAATTGAGAACCCAAGCACTCTTGCTAAGGATTTCTAAACCAACTCAATAACCCTATTGAGAGACCCAAGTACACAGCCCAGGTTTTCAAAACACCAACTCAATCACTTGATTGAGAGACCCAAGTACAAAGCCCAGGATTTCAAAAACACCAACTCAATCACTTGATTGAGAGACCCAAGTACAAAGCCCAGGATTTCGAAAACACCTTGAAATAAAATAAATTACACAATAGAGTTCTATGATCCAATCACTTCAGAGAATGAGTCAATTTAGAAACTGAGAGAGATGAGTGATCTTAGGATTTTATAGATGCTCTATAAGATGAGGGATGATCTTGCTTTTGCAACCACTTCAAAATTGATATAACAATAGAAGTTGAGGTTGCTTGAAAGCTTTTAAAAATATAGATATGATTTTGAAAAAACAAAGCTTTTTGAAAAACAAGATTCAAAACAGTTGGAGCACAGGATCTCAGATCTAGATCTATAAACAGCTTTTGAAAAAAAGATATAACAATTTAAAATCAAAAGCTTATAAAAATAAAACAATGAAGAGCAATAGATCTATAGAGATTCGAATATGAGAGAGTAGAGAGAAATTGTGAGAATAGGTGTGGTTTGAAGGTGAAGCTCAACCCATGTATTTATAGGCTTAGGCACCGTTGAAATTTTTGAAAAACATTTAATATAGGTGAAGAATCGATTCATTGATCAAGTTAAAATGTGAAGGAATCGATTCATTGCCTTTAAAAAATAAAAGAATCGATTGTTTGTTTAGTTGAAATAAGAGAGGAATCGATTCATTGATGTTTGGAAAATGAGGGAATCGATTTCAATGCTTATGTAGTAAGGCATGAATCGATTTTCAGGCCATATGGAGGTCCTGAGAATCGATTCTTATCCATGTAGAAATATTGAGAATCGATTCATTAAGCTAAGGAATGACTTGAGAATCGATTCCTAGGCTAAGGAAACCAAGAAGGAATCGATTCTTAGTATATGTAATGTAGTGAAATCGATTCTTTTGCTTCAAAAATATTTCTTTAGTTTTGGTTGCCACCTTATGCATGCATGCAATTTTGTAAAATATTTTTTCAAAACTATTTTTGTGCATCATGCATGTTTTGAAAAGTCATCTCTCTCAATAGCTAAAGTGCCACACACTTTAGGTGATAGGACCTTTACAAAGTGTCCTAAAAAAGGCTTAGACACAATTTAGGGTTTTGAACTTCATATGTTGCTTCTTCTTCAAGCTTCTCTTCTTTTGTGTCTTCTTCTCTTTAAATTAAGTCTTGCACTTTGCTCAATGTGAAAGATTAGTAGATATATGTAATTTGTTATCATTCAAAATAAAGGACTGTTTTACCCTTGGTTCAACACTAAGCATATCGAAGTTGATTGTCATGCAATTCGTGAAGCCTATGATAATCACGTTATATCCATCCCTCATATCTGTCATACCCCAAGTTTGTCCGGCTTAGGTCAAAACCCTAATTTTCCAAAAAATAAATAAATTGAAGAGCGAAGAGCCTTATGCACTACATTTCGGATCCTAGAAGGCATTCCAAGGTTCTTGAAATCGTTTTTAGGGTTGGAACGCACTTTTCGGGAAAATTAGGGTTTTAGAGCCAAAAAGGGTATTTTGGTCAATTATAAGGGTTTTTTTTTCTCTCACTTTCAAAAAGGGCTCAAAAATATGTATAATTAAAAATAGAAATCTGAAATCAAAATAAAAAAAGGAATAACAAAATAATATTGGATGCTTATGGTATTTTTAGAATTAGGGCTAATTCCTTTTAGGTGCTTTTTGCTTTTATCCATTTTTGGCCAAAGTAAGCACCAATTTCACAAGCAAACAACCTCCCTCACTCCACCCTCATGCCCTTCACTTCAGCCCCATCAAGTGCACATCACAAAAAATCCTTTCATCATGACAAGCACACCTTTGAATCCAATAACATTCAATACACAACATATTTTTACCTTCTTTCTCTCTACACCACTAAATACACACTAATTTCTTTATTTCCTTCTCACAACCTTAAACCCATTAGATCTTTGGCCTCCCAAGGATTTGAATAAGAACAACTCACTTCTCTCCTCTCCAAAGGAGAAGAAATTCGTAGCCCCTCTCCTTTCCCTCACTTCCTCTTGTTTTTTCTTTCATCTCAAAGAAACCTTCCCATTTTCTCCTACACCAAAAAACCCTAACAAACAACTCACCTCATTTGCATCCCTCTTTCACATACTCCCCCATTTCCCACTCAAAGTCCAAGCATCATCATCAAGTAGGTACTTCTTTGAAGGATATTGGAGTTTTGTTGATTTGTGTCTAGCTTCATCTTCTCATCTCACTTTCTAGCTCAAAGCTAAGGTAATCCTTAAAACCTTGCATCATCTTTGAGTATTTCCTCAAAAATATAAAAAGCATTCATCCTATCATCTTCATATTCTCATATTGTTGATTGTTGTTGGTGAGAGGTGTCATAAGCACTTTGACAAGCACATAGGGAGGCTTGGGTGCTTATGGTACTTCTCACCCTTTAATAAATGTTGATTTGTGTTGATCTTAATCCTTGAAATAAAATGTGGTTTTATGGCATGTTGATTTCGCATACTCTCATAAAAATGTGATTTACTAGTTGTTGTTGTGTTTTCACACATTCCCTTGCATATTCACTCATGTTTGCATAAATTTCACAAAATAAGAAACCTATTTCAAGCTTAATGACATTCGGCCATGGGCCTAGGTTTAGGGTTCTTGAATGCTTTTTCTTTATGTCATGATTTGGGGATGAATAATAGTTGATTTAGGGTATGTATGCTCCTAGGTTTTAACATAAAAAAATTAGGGTTTGGGTTTGCTTTAATAAACTTGTTTTTGTTGATGATTGGTAAGGTGGTTCACACTTGTGCACTTGTGCACTTAATCTTAAATGTGAGGATTGACCAAAGTGATTCAACATTCTTTGATACTTTGGTTGCTAAATAATTTGCTTGCTTATGCTCGCCTATGATCATGATTGAGGCAACTCTTTTCCTTAAGCTAACAATTTCATTGTCCACTCTCATATAAGAATATCATCAACACTTAGATAGGTCAATTCCTCACATTGCATCTTCCACTAGACGTGCATTTAGATTCCCTTGCGTTTTGTAGAAATATTTGAGTATGGTTCTCGCCTAGCATCTTCCACTAGATGTGCATTTAGGTTCAATCTTGCCCACTCTTGTATTTTTGCTTAATGCCCAATTCAAGTTCCTTCTTTGCCTATTTATGTGTTGTGGTCTAACATGTGTAGTCTAGGCTAATATTTGCTCAAGAATTCAAATGAGATTGTTGCTTGCCTAAGGATTTGATTTGCATTCATTGCTTTCTTTTCTAAATAGCTTAGCATGAAAATGGTAATTAGTGACAATCACCCATAACCTTTGTTAGTTTAATTGTCCTAAGAGCCTAAGTTTCAAAAAAGATGTTTTCATATGCATAAGCTACTAGTAATAATCACCCATAACCTTTGTTAGTTTGATTATCATGAATGCTTTCGATTTCAAAAGATATTTTCCTAAGCATCGAAGTCATAGCAAGTGCTAGTGATGGCCACCCATAACCTTTGTTAGTTTGGTCATCATGAAGGCTTTCATTTTTCAAAAGAGATTTCTACATGCACTTAAGTGGGTTCTAGTAATGGTCACCCATAACCTTTGTTGGTTTGATCATTATGAACGCCCTCCACTTTTCAAAACCAAAGCAAAAAGACTTTCATTTTCAAGGCTCGTTAGAACTACGTCGCTTTGATTCCCATTTGGGATACGTAGGAGCGAGTCACATTCTCGTCAAGCGCAACCATAAAAAAGTTTAGCATTTGGATAATAAAAAGAAAAGAGTTATTTTCATAACAAAAAAGAATCACTTTTGCAAACCAAGATCACTTTCAGAACAAAAACCTTTTCCTTTCTAAAATCATTTTCAACCCATCGTCGCTAGTGGCTAACCAGAACCTTTGTTCGTCTAGCCATTGGTGGCGATGTCTTTTTCCCCAAAAGAATAATAAATAGTGATCCATCATAACCTTTGTTAGTTTGATCATCGTGCAAATCAATCTCTTTAGAAAATCACTTTAAAAAAAAAATAATAAAAACAAGTTGTTATTGATAGTCCATCAGAACCTTTGTTCGTTTGACTAGCGGTACAACTCTCTTTTTGAGTATTTAGTGGCGATTCATCATAGCCTCTGCTAGTTTAATCATTCGCTAAAGCTCGTCCTATTTCAAAAACTCACTAAAAAAGGATAAAAAACAAAAACTTTTCAAAAAGACAAAAAAAGAACTACGTAGCTTTGAGTTCTCCATCGCACCGGGAGATACGTAGGAGCGGGCCTTGTCCCGTCAAGCGGTTTCTTTTCTAAAAACCCTTTTTTCCCCCTTTTGCATAATAAATAAAGATTTCCATTAAAAATTTTCCAATAAGAAGTAGAGAGGCAAAGTTAAGTATTTTCAAGTCAACACACACTAAAACCACACACCTAATTAAAGGTTCCCTCTCAGTAGAGAGGACGTGTGGGGTGCTAACACCTTCCCTGCGCGTAACTGACCCCCAAACCCTATTCTCTAGTTTCGCAAGACCAATCGCTTTCCAAAAAAGGTTTTCCTAATATTTTCCTTAATAAATATTGGTGGCGGCTTCATTGTTTTGAAAAGTTGTGAACGAGGAAGGTTCTCCCTCGGGGACTTTTTCGGGCGCAACAGCTGGCGACTCCACTGGGGACTAAGAAAACATTTTTTTTCAAAAGTGGGTCAAGCCTAATTAATTAATTGTGTTGGTTGGTGGGGTTGATTTGAACATCTTGCTTTGCCTCTATTCTTCCTCTTTTTCATAAGCATGTAGCATCCATATGCATTCTTCTTCTATGTTTGCTTTTGTTTAAAATAATAGATAGTTACTTCTTTGCTTAAATGCTTAGTTCCCTCATGCATATTCCCCCTCTCTTGTCATGTCCCCTTCTTCTTTGCTTGCTTTCTTGAGGTAAATAGTGCATTGTTGTCGGCACCCTAGATTAGTCGTATTTGATTGGTATTGAACCCTAGGGTAGACGACATGTTATTGCTTTCTATTGACTGGACTGTTCTGGATTTTCATTTGCAGGTGGGGTAGTTTTTAAGGAAATGCCCTTCGCACACACACACTTGTACCTTGAGATTATACGATTAGAGAAGGAGACCATAACCCAGGTCTGTTAGGATACCTTAGGATGAGTGGATTCGAGTAGGGGGAGCCCATCAGGACCTTTGTCCGTTTGGCTACTCACGAAAGTTTCAATCAGAGTTGTGCTCTTTCATGATGCTTCGTATCTAGCAGTTTGCTGCATTTACGGGGATTTTCATGAGAGGGACTGTGGCTCTGATGACCTTTGTGAGGGTGTGAATAGAGCTACATGAGAAGATTATCCCTAAAACACCTTAGATCATAGGTTCTACCCCCTTTTAGGTCACAAGGGCTTTCCAAATTGTGTGCTGCATCGTTGCATTCACTTCAATCAATTTTTCCTTCGGAATTTTCGAAAATCACAAAAGATATGCTTTTCCTTTTCGCCTATATGAGGTGGCATATAGTGTGAAAATTTTCAAATCACCACCTGTAAATATCTTCTTTCTGCAAAAACACAAAAAAAGCATCATTGCATCATTGCATCACTGCATTATCGCATCATTTGCATTGCATAAAATTCCAATTTTGAAAAAAAAAACCATTCATCTTGCATTCCCTTTCATTACATAAAGGTAAAACAAAAAACAATTATCATCTGCATAGTATAAGCATTTCGTTTATAATCATGCAAAAAAAAGAAAAATCCTCGCCGAGTTCATCCAAAACATGGCATTCATGCATAAGCATTATTTCAAAAAAGACCAGTAGAACTACGTAAGCTTTGATTCCTCATTACCATGGGGATACGTAGGAGCGGGTCATACCCCGTCAAGCACATTTTTCTAAAACCTTTTTTCCAATAAATCATTTGCATCTCCAAATAATTTTCAAAATCATGTTCCAAAACTAAAAATAAAAAAAAATGAAAAGTTTCCAATGCATGCATCTTTTCTAAACAAAGAAAAAATAGAAAAGCTCTTCATGTAAAAGCTCAATGAGTAAAAGTGCACCTTCGAATGACGAAGGGTAATACCTCAAATTTGTTTGTGCACTACAAATTTGAGATGTTACTCTACGGTATCGGGGCACTTTGACCCTATCAAGTGAGGTTTGTTTTCAAATAAGAGAATAAGTTTGAGTTAACCAAATGTCGAAGCATTTCAGTATATTGCGTGAAGTATTGAGTCAGGATCCACTTAATGTTTCATGCAAGTTACTCAAAGTAACGACAATTGGTTGCCTCACGCCATTATTTTTACAAAAAAAAAGAAGATTTTGAAAAAAGAAAAGAAGAAAGGGTTACCGTTGTAGCCTTTCTCTTACCGGTTCATACGAAATAACGTACGGTCCGCATTTTCCAAAAAAAAAATAATAAATAAAAATAAAAAAAAAGAGCTTGAATTATTGCCAATAAAAACCCTTTCATTTATCCTGCATACACGTAGAACATCATCATCATACATAAAACAAAATTTTCAAAAAAAAAAGGGTAAAAAACAAAACTTTCAAAAAATCATCAGTCTTTTCTTTTACCGGGCTATATGAGGTGATGTTCCCAAAATTTCAGTCACCAAACTCGAAAAAAATATTTTCATCTTATTTTTCATATGCATGTCAAGTCGCATTATCGCCGTCATTTTCATTGCATAAAACAAAACTTGATAGAATTCATACATGCATCTCATTTAGGTTTGTCAGGAGTGCATTCTCCGCACGTGTGCGTTTCCATTCACTAAGGCTTTTTCCCCTATTTTTCTTGAAAGATCCAAAAAATCGTGTCTTATTAGGAGCGCGTCTCATGCATCATTGTGTTCCTTTTCACACATCATGAAAAATAATACATTAACCTCTCATTTTGCATGCATTTCCATTCAATAAAGATCATGTCTTTCCACCCATTTTAAAAAAAAAAAATCATTGTGAGTATCATGCATTGCATTACACAAAAAATGAAACACAAGAAAGCATCTCATTCATAATCATGAACAAAAATCATCATCAAATTTATTCAAAATGTAGCATTCACGCATCATTTCGTTAACCTCATCACTTTAGTTCAAATACATCATTCCTCCATACATGCATCTTTCAAAAAGGAATGGGCATTGGCATTTCATACTTTGCCTTGCCTCTAAAAAAAAAAACATCATTTAGAAAAAAGCATCATTCCTGCATCTTTCATCATTCAAAAGAAAAAGGGGGCATCGGCATTTCATATCTTATCTTGCCTCTATAAAAATCATTTTGAGAAGAAGCATCATTCTTGCATCATTCTTATTGGCATTCCATATTTTGTCTTGCATTAAAAATAACAAAATTATTTAGAATAAGCCACACTCTTCGAGTGGTCATTCTCCACGCATTTGCATCATACTTGCATATCATAATTTGTTCATTCATTCATTGCATAAAATAAGAGTTGTGATGAGAAGCGAGACGTTCTTGCGAAACAATCATCCTTTCTGAAAAAGTTTATCCTTACTTGGTTGCAAACTCGAGGTGTTCCAAGGCACTCAGTTTTTCAAATCAATAGCTCATTTGCATTTCTTTCAAACGCACTGTATCCCATCCATTCTATGACAAAAGACTGAAATAGTGTATCAAAGAAAAAACAAATTTTTAACTGATGTTAACTCTCTGTGAAGCATTCTTCTAATGAGCGTGCATGCTATGAGTACATTCTCTTGTTCGAGTCCGTTGGTTTTCCTCCCTTACCACAGTTTCCCGTCCAAGTCTAGTCCCGCCCCGTCCACCCATAAAGTGCATATTCTCCCCATCAGTGCGTATTTGACTTTTGGTTCATCCTAATGCTTTAAGTCCTCCATGCTGGGGCAAGTCGGTGATCATTAATTCCCCTTGATTAATATCATATTCCTTCAGTGCAAGTCTCTCAAAAATAATAATAATAATAATAATAATAATAATATAATAAACAAGAAAACAAGCTCGCTAGGTTGAAAACCCGCAAAGGGCGGCCTAGGCAAAAAGGAGCGCCCGGTGGACTGAAAACTTGCAAAGAGCGGTCCAGGCAAAAATTAGGGCACAAAAAGGGAAAAAAGAGCAAACACATGAAGATAGATAAATTATTGTTCTAAAGTTAAGTCTTATAGAAATAAGCAATCGGGATTTGAAATGAAGTTTGGCCATCTCCTCAAAAACCCCAAAATCCATGAAAGTCCCTTTCCTACCCACCTTGAGCCAAGAAAAACCAAAATCCAAAAATCACCCTAGACAAGGATCACCCCAAATAAAAAAAAACAGTGCATCACTTTTTATCAGCTCACCCGAGTCAAAGAAGGAAAAGAATCATAAAACAAAAAAAGAAGAAGAAAAAAAAAAGAGGAGAAAAAGAGAAAATCAAAAAAAAGGGGGATTCAAAAATGACAATCCCAAAACAAAAGAAAATACAAAAGAAATGTAAGTGGTGAGCTGGTACATGTTACCACAAAGTACATGAGATCCATGTCTAAATAAACCTTCAAACACTTCATCATTCCAACACCTGGTTCCATAAACCTTCGAACACTTCCTTTGGCCTCAACATCAAACCCCTTAGTCAATCTACCATGAGACACGAATTTGCTTTAACAGAGCCCAAACAAGCCCAATAACCATCTTCCTCATAGACCATTAACCGTCAATCAACGCCGAACAAAACTCATCCTCCCATTAGCCTCAAACACTTCATTAAGCCTAACCCTCCTTCCTCCACAAAACACCACAATCCCGAAAAGTCCATTCTGATCAATGACCGGTTGCTTTTGTTCTCTCAAATTCTAATCTTAGGACGAACAAGCTTATGTACAATGTGTTTGCTCAAAAGAAAAACAAACGATCAGAAAAAAGAAAGCTGATCAAGAAAGAATAAACCCTCAGAAAAAAGAGAACTGAGGAAACAAAAACGAACAGTCAGAAAAAAGAAAGCTGACAAAATAAAAAAAAGGGACTTGTACTCCAAAACACATTCAAGATGCATTAAAACAAGGTTTAGTGATCACCAGGTAAGGATTCTTTCGCACCAAAAGTCAAGACATCAGTAGAGAACCAAAGATTTGCGCTGAGAATACCACTCAGACCCAAAAGTTGGGGCATTCTCTTCACCACCCACACACCCTAACCTTGGGAAAGTCTGTTCAATGCCCATCCCATGTCACTCCAGTTGTCAATGTCATTCCAAAGTGGGGCCAGTGCATTCCCATTCCTTCACCTCATTCATTCCCATAAAAACCTCACCGGGGCAATCTCTCAACTCACTATCCTAAACAAGACCTTGTCATTTTGATTGGGACAGCTTTGTCCTTGTTATGACTGGGGCAACATCAAATTCTGTGGGTTGAAGCAAAACCCCTCTCATTCCAGCTTTCATCCCAAGAGCCGAAGCGTTCCCAATTCATCATCTTCTACACCCCTAGTTGTTGTCACCACTAGACAGGGGCAGACTATTCGCTCATCAAAGACCTGAATTGGGGCAATCTTGTATCTCTTGATCCCTCATGAGCTTCGGCAACAACCATGTCGGTCATGCCTTCACTTGCCATAAAAGTCCATGCCCTAAATGATAGCCCCGCAAGTGCACGGGTCGTATCGCGTAATAAAAGAGTTATCGATCCACAGGGAGAGCCTAGGTGAATACCAATCTAATTTTTCAAAGTTGATTAACTGAAAAGAAAGTGTTTTTTATGAAAGAAGGAATATTTTAGTAAAGTCTACTCACTCATGATCATTGTAGACAAAAGAGGAGAAAAGAAAATAAAAGAAGAAGACATAAAGTTAAATAGCGAGAAATAAAAGAAAGCGGTAAAGTGCAAAAATCATAAATAGCGGAATTGTAAATGACAAGAAAGTAAATTGCTTGAAAAGTAAATTGCCAGTAATTTACTTGACTTGCCAGTAATTTACTTGACTTGCCAGTAGTTTACTTGACTTGCCAGTAATTTACTTGACTTGCCAGTAGTTTACTTGACTTGCCAATAGTTTACTTGACTTGGAAATTTAAAGGGCAAAAAAGTAAATAACAAGGAAAATAAAAGAGCGAAAAAGTAAAGAGCGAAAAGTAAAGAGCGAGAAATTAAATAGCAATGAAAGTAAATGACTTGGAAAGTAAAAGGGCGAAAAAGTAAATAACAGGGAAAATAAAAGAGCGGAAAAGTAAAGAGCGAAAAGTAAAGAGCGAGAAAAGTAAAGAGCGAGAAATTAAAGGGCAATGAAAGTAAATGACTTGGAAAATAAATAGCAAGAATTTAAAGGGCAAGAAAGTAAATAAACAAGAATCATAAAAAGCATGAAGAGTAAATTGAAGTCATGAATAATTAGAGAGCCTTTGTCATTGATTTTCTAACAAAATTCAAGCTTAGGTACAAGTGAGGATCAAGCCTCTATTTATAGGAAAATATGAGGGGCAAAATGGTCCAAAAGTGGAAAAAGTGGCAAATCAAGTTGGCCAAGGTAGTCATCAAAGAGCCATCCTCAAGTGGACAATGCACATGAGCAAGTGGTCAAAGCACATGGTCATCAAAAAGTGGGCAAAAATATCCATCAACAAGTGGGCAAAATATCCAATTTTGGCTTGCACAGTCGAAATCTTGCCAGCAGAAGCAGGCACAGTCGAAATCTGGGTAGCAGAAGCAGGCACAGTCGAAATCTGGGAAGCAGAAGCAGGCACAGTCGAAATCTGGAAGATGCAGTCGAATTCTGGCCTGCTGAGACAGATGCTGTCGAATTCTGGCCTGCTGAGACAGATGCTGTCGAATTCTGGCCTGCTGAGACAGATGCTGTCGAATTCTGAGAGATCTAGTCGAATTCTGGGAGATCCAGTCGAAATCTGGAAGATGCAGTCGAATTCTGGGAGATCCAGTCGAATTCTGACCTGCTGAGACTTAAGCAGCCCAAATTGCTTCAAAATAAAACCTGAAGATAAAAAGTAAACATTTGCAGTAAAATAGATCAAAAATATAATTAAAATACTAAAAAGACTTAATAAAATAACTATTAAAAAGACTCTAAAAATAGACTTATCACTAAACCAATTCCAAGTTAACTGACTCATTCATTCATTCACATTTGCACTCCTATGCATGCTTACTAGACAATGCTTCAAAAGAGAGAGCACCAGTTGTTTACGTGATATCTAAAATTTAGTCATCATGGAAAGAAGGAGAAGACAAGTGAGGTGGTTTGTAAATAAAAACCTTGAGAACACCAGAGTTTGAATCAAATTCAATTTTTCAACAGAATGGTCAATAATCATCTCAAGCCCTTGCATTCAAAGTCTCGCATCTCGTTGTAACACCCTAAATATTTAATTAATTTATTTAATTAAGTATTTAGGTATTTATTTTATTTAATTGGGTTTTAATTATTTATTGGAATTATTTTAATTGAGGGGTGGTGTGATGCTAGGAGGAGGAGGTGCATTCGAATGGATTGGGCTTAAGTGAAGCCCATGGCCCAATGGTTTGACCTAGCGCATTTTGGTGAGGAGTCTTGCCTAGGGTTTCATTTGTGTTATTCGAATTAGCAAGAGAGAAAGAGAAGAGCGTGAGAAAGAGAGAGCAAGGGGCGGCCAAGAGAGGAGAGAGTTCGAAGATCAAGGAGGAAGGAGATCTCCATCGTTGCTGAGGCTCTACTGGTGACTGCATCCTAAGGCTCGAGTTCTTCTTCTTAAAAGGTTAGGGGAGCTCTTTCTTTCCATCAAATAGAATTCCATGATAGGTCTTAATCTAGGTTGTTGGACTAGATCCTTGATGCATGCCCTATTCTTGATGTTCTTGATATGTTGATGTTGTTCTTGATGTTCTTGATATGCTGATGTTGTTCTTGATGTAGCCTTGATATGCTTGATGTTAATTTTCAATGTATATGCACTTCATGTATGCGCATGTGAATTATAATAGAGACACGAGTATTATGTGATTTATGCGATTAATTTGATGATGATGGTATTGGATGTTGATGGTGTTCGCATATGAGGTGTTTGAGGGTATGGGCGCCTAGGGCGCCATGGTGATGTGTGTGTGGTGCCCAATAGAATTTTGATCATTTTAAAATAAAGTTTGATTTTTTTTGGTGGTTGGAATTTTGGGTTGTGTTGGTCATGTGAAAATTTTTGAGAAAAATAATGTTTTGTGCTGAAATTGGGCAAAAATCTGGTGCTGGTACTGTTTCTGGGCGCCAGGCGCCCTGTGCTGGGCGCCAAGGGCGCAGTGCGTGTGTGACTGCAGCGCTGGGCGCTGGGTGCCAGCGCTGGGCGCTGAGCGCCCGTGTGCGTGTGTGCGTGTGTAGCGATGGGCGCTGAGCGCCCGTGTGCGCGTGTTCCTGTGTTGCGCCAAGGCGCTGGGCGCTGGGCGCCCGTGTGTGTTGCGTTGCGTGTTGCGCTGAGGCGCTGGGTGCCAGCGTTGGGCGCTGAGCGCCCGTGGGTGTGTTGCGCCTTGCTGGGCGCCAGGTGCCTGGGCGCTGGGCGCCCATGGCGCCAGTTTCCAGGATGTCCCAAAATATTTTCAAAAACTGTTTTCGCTGTATCTTTTGACTCAGACATCCGTTTCGAACGATTCAAAAAGCGTTGTGAAGCATTTTCAGTTGTCCATCTGCGTGTACCATTTTTAAAAATAAAGAATTATTATTTCTGAAGGTTTCTGGGGCGCCCCAAGTGGCCGTTCCCGGTGATCGTTGTTGTGACAGTGAAAAGATATTTTTGATGTCTTTAAAAAAAAAAAAAACTCTCTTTTGCGTACGACCAGTGATTTTAACGACTTAGTGTCAAAATGATGATTTTGACGATGATGCCCCTAGTGGCTAGTTAAATGACTGTTTTGCCCTTAGTGGCTCATATTATTTTATAATGACGTGTAAATGACTGTTTTGCCCTTAGTGGCTCATATTATTTTATAATGACGTATAAATGACTGTTTTGCCCTTAGTGGCTCATATTATTTTATAATGACGTGTAAATGACTGTTTTTCCCTTAGTGACTAATATTAATTATAATGACGTGTAAATGACGATGATGCCCTTGGTGGCTAGTAAATGACGTTTTTGCCCTCAGTGGCTATTGTTTGAGCTGATGATGTTTATTGTATAAGTGACGATGAAAACCCAGTGACGTTTGAGGCCCGAAAGGCTAAGTGATGTTAAGGTCTAAAGGGCCAAGTGACGTTGTGTGTTGATTGTGAATTTGACAGGTGCAGTGCTTCGTGTGAGCAAACTGGTAAGTGACGGGTCACATAGTTGACTATGATTTTGGGTATTTGTGTATGTGTGTGTTTGTGAGTGGTGCATGTCATAGTGTCTCATGCCCCATATGCATAAACCCAGTGACGTTTTGAGGCCCATGTGGCTAAGTGACGATGAGGCCTTAAGGGCTAAGCGACGTTTGTGAAAAGGTACCTCATGCATATGCCCGCGAGTGGGTTGCACTTCATAAGCCTACATGACATGAGATGAGTTATTGTAAGTGATGTGAATGATGACTGTGATGTGAATATTTAGTGTTTTGGATGCTGATTGTTCTAGTGCGTAACCTACGATTAGTACTTATCATATTTTCTATTATATGGATTGAAATGATGCTCACCCTTTCCTGTTTGAATGTTACCCCCGTGTTGGTAACGTGCAGGTGATTGCGAGTGAAGGACTAGGTACCTTCACTAATTCGAGTCGAGTCGTCACGCTCTGATACGTAGCACTCAGGGGGTGGGACGAACTTATATCATGAATGTTTTTGGTTGTTAAGCTTTATTGACAGTTCTGTTTTATTTTATTATTCCGCTGCTTAGTTGAGTTTTATTGACGTTGAGTATTATTGCGATGATAATTGTGGTTTTGAGATTCGCCTTTTTGGTGATGTGCTACGTAATACCTGGATAATTTGTTCTGAGCTGTTTTATTGAGAAGCGTGGTTTTTATGGAAGTATGTGTAATATCCCTTATGTGAAACAAAATTTTGAAAACTCTGATATTTTTCCAATTAAATTAACGGGTAGTAAAGGGGTGTTACACTCATCATCACAAAAATGCTTACCTCATGCATCTAGGCATTATAGCATAAGCATCAAAGCATCACATTTGCATCTTCACATTTTGTGCATTCATCACATAGTAAAAAGAAAAAAAAAACGTTCCACATCAGCTGCACCATATTAATACTTGTATTTCATTGAAGAAAATAGTAAAGAAGAAAAAGCAGAAATCTTTTCATTGCATTGGCAACATATTAATGTTCGCACTTCATAAAAAAGGAAAAGAACAAAATCATTGCATGTCATTCGTCATTAGAGCATTACATTTTGCATCAGATATTTCATAGAAAAAGCAAAGAACGCAAAAAGAAAACAAAGAAAAGAAACCACAAAAGCAACACAAAAACATTCCCTGTCATCCAGCATTCCATATCATTCATCATTTCACAAGCATTCCTTTGTCATTCAATCATCAAACATCAGAGCATTGCATCATATTAATGTTTGCATTTCATAGAAGAAGCAAAAAGAAACAAACAGAAGTTAGAACAGGAGCATTCCATTCATCAAAGCGTCAATCACCGCATACATTTGCATTCAAACATCAAAGCAATACAGTTGCATGACATCAATACTGGCATCTCATAGAAGAAAAGAAAGCTAAAACATCCCATGTTGTTCATCATTTTATTTCGCGTAATAGCAATATTCACATTTCATAGGAAAAAGGCAAAGAAGAAAAAGTTTTCAATTGCATGTCATCTGCCATTTCATCAAAACGCAAGAGCATTACATACCAAAAATTTTGCATTTGCATACCAGCACTGCATAAAAAGAGCAAAAGAAAAGAAATTAGAAAACAAAAAAAAAGGGGATTAGAAAAAAAGAACAAAAGAACAGCAAAACAAATAAAATTCATACATTGCATTCATCAAACATAGAAAAAATCCGTGCAAGCAAAAAGAAACTCCTGCATCACATCACATTCATCCCATCAAAAAGCAATCATGGCATTTGCATTGCATGCATTTGTTCATTTTCAGCTGCAGGTACAAAGAGAGGATGAGCACTTCGGTGTTAGCCCTCGCCCCCATATTCCAGAAAATGCTCCCCCAAGTTGGGAGAGTTCAGAAGGAAAAAAGAAACAGAAAAGAAAAGAAAAGAAAAGTAAAGAAAGAGAGAAACAAAAAGAAAAGAGAAAAAAAAAAGAAAGAAAAAGAAAGAAGAGAAGCTAAAGAAAGAGAAAAAGACATATAAGAACAGGAGAAAATCATGCATTCATCAGACATAAGCAAAAGAAAAAGAAAATCATGCATTGCGTACAAACAAGAGAAGAAAAGGAAAATCATTGCATTCATCAAGCATATAAGAACAGTAGAAGATCATGCATCCATCCGACATAGACAAAGGAAATAAGAAACTCATCATTCATCATAAGAAAAAAGAAAACAGCAATCATGGCATTTGCATTGCATGCATTTGTTCATTTTCAGCTACAGGTACAAAGAGAGGATGAGCACTTCGGTGTTAGCCCTCGCCCCCAGATTCCAGAAAATGTTCCCCAAGTTGGGAGTTCAGAAAGAAAAAGAAAAGAGAGAAATAGAAAAGAAAGAAAGAAAAAAAAAGAGAGCGCTCAAGCGCGCATTGCGGATTGGAGCACAGAGATCATTGCTCCCTTCTGCCCAGGTCTCACATCGTGTACGAGCAACACGATGGACCGCAGCCCCATGTGAGGTTCAACGGAATAGTTGTATCAAGCCTAAGATACAGTGGACGCCGTGCATTGATCTGTATATCAGTTCTGGAGCTGATAACGATCCCCCCGGTCGCTCGAAAAGGCCAACAGGAAGCGTGCTCCTCAAAGCCACGTGCAAACTTGGATTCGTCAAGAGTTCGTTTAAGAATTACAGGTTTTAGGCAGCCTGGGCAATTTACCGCTTTCTGCACGCCAAGTGCCCGTTTTACTTTTCTGTATGCACGCAAGTGCCCATGTTACCTTTATCTGTCTGCACGCCAAGTGCCCATTTTACCTTTTCTGTCTGCACGCCAAGTGCCCATTTTACCTTTTCTGTCTGCACGCCAAGTGCCCATTTTATTTTTCTGCCTGCACGCAAGTGCCCATTTTACCTTTTCTGTCTGCACGTCAGTGTTCATTTACTATTTTCGCATCAACACGAAAGTGTCTATCTTTCCTAAAACAAAAAAAAAACAAAAAAAAGGGAAATTCGGGTTTCTCCAAATGGACAAAATTGGTATAATTTCTGAATTCTTTATTTCTATTTTACCTTTGAAATATGTCTCGCGCAATTCATATTTCTTGGTAAAATCCAAATAAAGAGGGGCAGCTGTCATACCCCAATTTTGTCCGGCTTAGGTCAAAACCCTAATTTTCCAAAAAATAAATAAATTGAAGAGCGAAGAGCCTTATGCACTACATTTCGGATCCTAGAAGGCATTCCAAGGTTCTTGAAATCGTTTTTAGGGTTGGAACGCACTTTTCGGGCAAATTAGGGTTTTAGAGCCAAAAAGGGTATTTTGGTCAATTATAACGGTTTTTTTTCTCTCACATTCAAAAAGGGCTCAAAAATATGTATAATTAAAAATAGAAATCTGAAATCAAAATAAAAAAAGGAATAACAAAATAATATTGGATGCTTATGGTATTTTTAGAAGTAGGGCTAATTCCTTTTAGGTGCTTTTTGCTTTTATCCATTTTTGGCCAAAGTAAGCACCAATTTCACAAGCAAACAACCTCCCTCACTCCACCCTCATGCCCTTCACTTCAGCCCCATCAAGTGCACATCACAAAAAATCCTTTCATCATGACAAGCACACCTTTGAATCCAATAACATTCAATACACAACATATTTTTACATTCTTTCTCTCTACACCACTAAATACACACTAATTTCTTTATTTCCTTCTCACAACCTTAAACCCATTAGATCTTTGGCCTCCCAAGGATTTGAATAAGAACAACTCACTTCTCTCCTCTCCAAAGGAGAAGAAATTCGTAGCCTCTCTCCTTTCCCTCACTTCCTCTTGTTTTTTCTTTCATCTCAAAGAAACCTTCCCATTTTCTCCTACACCAAAAAACCCTAACAAACAACTCACCTCATTTGCATCCCTCTTTCACATACTCCCCCATTTCCCACTCAAAGTCCAAGCATCATCATCAAGTAGGTACTTCTTTGAAGGATATTGGAGTTTTGTTGATTTGTGTCTAGCTTCATCTTCTCATCTCACTTTCTAGCTCAAAGCTAAGGTAATCCTTAAAACCTTGCATCATCTTCGAGTATTTCCTCAAAAATAAAAAAAGCATTCATCCTATCATCTTCATATTCTCATATTGTTGATTGTTGTTGGTGAGAGGTGTCATAAGCACTTTGACAAGCACTTAGGGAGGCTTGGGTGCTTATAATACTTCTCACCCTTTAATAAATGTTGATTTGTGTTGATCTTAATCCTTGAAATAAAATGTGGTTTTATGGCATGTTGATTTCGCATACTCTCATAAAAATGTGATTTACTAGTTGTTGTTGTGTTTTCACACATTCCCTTGCATATTCACTCATGTTTGCATAATTTTCACAAAATAAGAAACCTATTTCAAGCCTAATGACATTCGGCCATGGGCCTAGGTTTAGGGTTCTTGAATGCTTTTTGTTTATGTCATGATTTGGGGATGAATAATAGTTGATTTAGGGTATGTATGCTCCTAGGTTTTAACATAAAAAAATTAGGGTTTGGGTTTGCTTTAAATAAACTTGTTTTTGTTGATGATTGGTAAGGTGATTCACACTTGTGCACTTGTGCACTTAATCTTAAGTGTGAGGATTGACCAAAGTGATTCAACATTCTTTGATACTTTGGTTGCTAAATAATTTGCTTGCTTATGCTCGCCTATGATCATGATTGAGGCAACTCTTTTCCTTAAGCTAACAATTTCATTGTCCACTCTCATATAAGAATATCATCAACACTTAGATAGGTCAATTCCTCACATTGCATCTTCCACTAGATGTGCATTTAGATTCCCTTGCGTTTTGTAGAAATATTTGAGTATGGTTCTCGCCTAGCATCTTCCACTAGATGTGCATTTAGGTTCAATCTTGCCCACTCTTGTATTTTTGCTTAATGCCCAATTCAAGTTCCTTCTTTGCCTATTTATGTGTTGTGGTCTAACATGTGTAGTCTAGGCTAATATTTGCTCAAGAATTCAAATGAGACTATTGCTTGCCTAAGGATTTGATTTGCATTCATTGCTTTCTTTTCTAAATAGCTTAGCATGAAAATGGTAATTAGTGACAATCACCCATAACCTTTGTTAGTTTGATTGTCCTAAGAGCCTAAGTTTCAAAAAAGATGTTTTCATATGTATAAGCTACTAGTGATAATCACCCATAACCTTTGTTAGTTTGATTATCATGAATGCTTTCGATTTCAAAAGATATTTTCCTAAGCATCGAAGTCATAGCAAGTGCTAGTGATGGCCACCCATAACCTTTGTTAGTTTGGTCATCATGAAGGCTTTCATTTTTCAAAAGAGATTTCTACATGCACTTAAGTGGGTTCTAGTAATGGTCACCCATAACCTTTGTTGGTTTGATCATTATGAACGCCCTCCACTTTTCAAAACCAAAGCAAAAAGACTTTCATTTTCAAGGCTCGTTAGAACTACGTCGCTTTGATTCCCATTTGGGATACGTAGGAGCGAGTCACATTCTCGTCAAGCGCAACCATAAAAAAGTTTAGCATTTGCATAATAAAAAGAAAAGAGTTATTTTCATAACAAAAAAGAATTACTTTTGCAAACCAAGATCACTTTCAGAACAAAAACCTTTTCCTTTCTAAAATCATTTTCAACCCATCGTCGCTAGTGGCTAACCAGAACCTTTGTTCGTCTAGCCATTGGTGGCGATGTCTTTTTCCCCAAAAGAATAATAAATAGTGATCCATCATAACCTTTGTTAGTTTGATCATCGTGCAAATCAATCTCTTTAGAAAATCACTTTCAAAAAAAAATAATAAAAACAAGTTGTTATTGATAGTCCATCAGAACCTTTGTTCGTTTGACTAGCGGTACAACTCTCTTTTTGAGAATTCAGTGGCGATTCATCATAGCCTCTGCTAGTTTAATCATTCGCTAAAGCTCGTCCTATTTCAAAAACTCACTAAAAAAGGATTAAAAACAAAAACTTTTCAAAAAGACAAAAAAGAACTACGTAGCTTTGAGTTCTCCATCGCACCGGGAGATACGTAGGAGCGGGCCTTGTCCCGTCAAGCGGTTTCTTTTCTAAAAACCCTTTTTCCCCCTTTTTCATAATAAATAAAGATTTCCATTAAAAATTTTCCAATAAGAAGTAGAGAGGCAAAATTAAGTATTTTCAAGTCAACACACACTAAAACCACACACCTAATTAAAGGTTCCCTCTCAGTAGAGAGGACGTGTGGGGTGCTAACACCTTCCCTGCGCGTAACTGACCCCCGAACCCTATTCTCTAGTTTCGCAAGACCAATCGCTTTCCAAAAAAGGTTTTCCTAATATTTTCCTTAATAAATATTGGTGGCGGCTTCATTGTTTTGAAAAGTTGTGAACGAGGAAGGTTCTCCCTCGGGGACTTTTCCGGGCGCAACAATATCAATACTCAATTTCAAGTTGCAGACATTTTGACCAAAACTGTTCCTTCTCCACGCCATCCGTTTCTTGTCAGCAAATTGATGCTCCTTGATGACCCACATCAATTTGAGGGGGGATGTGAATAAGGAAAATAAGAAAGCTGTAAATAGTAGTTGCGTAGATTTATTTATATGCTTATGCTTTGGCCCAGGCTCGTTAGGTCTTCTTAGAGAAGACTATTTAAACTCTATTGTATTCGGTATTGAGGATCACTAAGACATTATCATAAAAACGGAACTACAGCTACTCTGTAGTCGCAGATGTAGGCAGACTTTGGCCGAACTGCGTAAACAATATCGTGTGTTATATTTTGACAATTGCTTGGTCACCTCATCAGAGCAACCTTCGTGTGTCTGGTGGTGGAACTGCTGATTGGTGTATTCGTTTCTGGTAAATTTTATGCCTTTAATTTTATGCCTGTAAGTCAGTGATATTCTTAATTCTTAATTTTACTTGGATAATTGCATTCTTGATACTACCTTCATTGGATGCAGCAGAAGTTGTTGACTCACTTGTGAAGATACTAGTTGACCGTATGTAATTTTTAATGAAATGTAATTTTTGTTCATTATGATAGTTTTGCTTAGTTTATGTTAGAAGTAATTTTTTGGATAGTTTTGGTAATATGTTATGACTATGTATGTCAGGCACCATCATGTAAAACATTTTTTATGGAAAACAGTTGATGTTGTGCCGAAGATTTTGTAGTATGTACTTGAGATTGTGATGTTTCATTTTTTAATTATATGAATATTTGAGATTATACAGTATATAGTCCTGTCTCACGTATGCTGATTAGAAACACGTTTTTTTTTCAAAAAAAACTCCACTTTTAATATCGGTTCCTCTGGATAACCGATGTTAAGAGTACTTTTTATATCGGTTCCAACAAAAAACCGATGTCAAAAATACACTTATATTTCATAAAAACGGACTTTTCATAACGGTTCTAGGTGCAACCGATATAAAAACAACTTTTAATATCGGTTCCTCTGGATAACCGATGTGAAAGGTACTTTTTATATCGGTTCCAACAAAAAACCGATGTCAAAAATACGCTTATATTTGATAAAAACGGAGTTTTCATAACGGTTCTAGGTGCAACCGGTATAAAAACAACTTTTCATAACGGTTCAGGAACCGATATGAAATGTACCTATTTATATCTCCTTTTTCAGCATCGGGGTTTCTTCCAAACCTGCTATTGGGTTTCTTCAATTGGCTTTTGGTGAGGATGAAACTGATTTGAGTTATTAGGGTGCATAGTTTTCTCATTAGTTATTCATCCTATTCACAAGCCTTTCATTGGTTTTCTGTTATGTTATGTTTAACTTCAGAAAAGGTTACCTAAAATGCTTTTCTAGTATTATCTATTAGTGGAGTGCATACGCACGAGTGTTGTGTTATTTTTGTTAATAGACTTAGACATGATTTAACATTACCCCGTGAAAATCAATACTAATTTAAAGTAGAAAAATAAAAAAGTTTCACATTGTAATTGAGTTAGTCCGAACAATACCTCGTGAACATTTACTAGCAATATGTAATATTTTTCGTAGAGATTAGAAAACAAAAATGTATTAAAGTTTCAGATTTCCGATTTTCCATTTTCTGTAGAGATTAAATAAAACTTATTGATAGAGAAAATGGAATATTAAAAATGAAGGAGACATGTAGATGAAATTAAAGTAGATATATTGTAAAAAATAGAAAAATGAGATAGAGTTAGAGGAAGAAAGAGGAGGAGAGAGTGGAAAAAATGTGTGAAAAATAGTGAAAAAGTTTGAAAAAGTATATGAGAGTGAAAAAGTGAAAAAGTTTGAAAAAAATGTGAGAGAGTGAAATAGTTTGAAAAAGTACGTGAGAGTTTTAAAAAGTGAAAAGTTTGAAAAAGTGAAATTACATAAATATCCTAAAATTGTTTAGTTGGGAAAATGGTAAGATTGATACGTTGGTATTAGGTTAATGGTATAGATAGATATTACTTGTTTCATTTAAATGACTTGGAATCTCACCTTGCACTTACGTCCCTGCAAGTTATAAATCAATACTAGTTACTATTTTTTTAAGTCTCACAGTTTTGCCATTGTTTAGATGGTGTAATGTGAACGAATAAAATGAGGGTTAATAAGTCTGTATGTGATTTTGAGTATGGTTAGGAACACTTCTTGTTTGTATGGTGCTAGAATAGCCTCCTAAAATGGCTTCAAACCAGAATCAGGATAAAGGAACCAGTAGTAGTGGGAAATGACCCAAGACTGAATGAAATGACAAAAATAATGAAATATTTCTGATGGTGGGTGGGGAAACGTGATTAAGAAGTTCAATGAACAAACTCGATTATCTTATGAGTACAAGCAAATGAAAAATAAATGGGATATTTTGAAAAAAGGACAAATGTGGGACTAAATGGAAAAAGAGACTGGAATTGGATGGGACCATTGGTCACTAACAGTCATAGCAAGTGAAGAGTGGTGGGCAGCTAAGATTAAGGTAATTTTATATTTAAGTTTTACTCATATTTTCATGTTTCTTAGTTTGATCGTTTAAATATTTAGTAAATATTCAAATTTATTTGATTTCAGAAAAATCCCGATGCTGCAAGGATACTGTGACTTCGGGCCATGGTAAATGGGCAGCATCTGGAGACCCAAAACAAGAGACGAAGACAACCGGTGAAAGAGATATGACGGACGACTGAAGCGGATGTTGAAGAGGTACCGAGTTCTTCTGTTCGGAAGCCAAAAAGAAAAATGGGTGGGACAAATAACAAGAGAGGTAGACTTGGCATTGCACTCCAGAGCGACCAATGCCGCGTCCACCACGATTGCCACGACCATTTCGACCACCACGACCACGGAATTGCGAATTACCCCTAAATCCAGAAGTTAGGGTTTGCGAATTCTCAGAATTAGGGTTTGTTCCAGTGTAATTTGCTTGCGACGCATCAGATGGAATGGGATTCTTTGTTTGCGTGAGATTTAACGACGCAGCCTCTTCTATGACACGTTGTTTGTCGATGTGTTGCTCATGTGCAAGAAGAAGAGCCCTAATTTCTTCAAGATCAAACCATTCAATCTTGGAATTGATGAGAGTGACCAAAGATTCAAATTCAGGGGGCAATCCTTCGAGAATCACATCCAATTGATCCTAGAGTGAGACAAATTCGCCAATTAAAAGGAGAGAGTCAAAAATGTGTTTGATTTTCGCGAGAAACTCAGAAATTGACGAAGTCCCTTTCTTGGTTGTGCGTACGTAATTGCGTTTGCAATTGACACGCCTGGGCTTTGTTTTTGGATTGGAACGCCTGATGGATGTTTTCCAACAACTGGAACGTGTGACGGCAACCAATTACTGACGGTAGAATCACCGGCGACAGCAACGCTTGAAGCCATGCCAGTATTAGTTGATTTTGGAGTTCCCAGTTAGTGTACGCTGGGTTTTTAGTGTTGGAGAGACGATCTTGCTCATTTGCATATTGAGGAGGAATCCCCGGTGAGACACAATCTGTGGAGGCGATGGGCTCGCAAGACGGGTTTGATCTGTTGAAGCCAAACAAGATAGTTGCTGTCGTCGAGTTTAACAGAGATCTTGTAATTGAAGGGTTAAAGAGGCGTGAATGTAGAAGGTGGCGCCACCACGAACGATGGTGTAGGTGGCGTTGGGGGTGGCGACGCAACCATGTGCGACGGAATCAGAGGCGGAAGGAAGCGAAAGAATGGATCTTGCCACGCTGGTGGCTTAATGTGCTCTGTATACCATGTTACAATTCATGGAGAATGATATTTGTGAAATCATTAATGTGAATATTTTCCTTGAATGGAAGAATGAATACAATGGGTTACTTATATCAATTGAGTTTTACATTGGATAAAACTAACTCAACTGTATTGGCAAAACTGAATATGAACTAACTAACAAACCACAATAATTAACAAACAGATATGACTTAGAAGACTACCTGTTTTAACAGAAAGCTAACTTATGTATTATCTAACAGTATATGTAGTTAGGCGTATCTTCATTTCTCCTACTGTATAGTCAGCTATAGCTGTCAAAGTTAGTTAGATTGTGTTGTAGGTTAATTTGCCTATCCGCAGGTATTTCAGTTTCTTTTATTTAATCAATGAAATCCAAAAACAGTTTTTCTTTTCTGTCATTCTTCAATCTTAACATGGTATCCAAGAGCTAATTGATCCATGGCGAAGAATTCTTCTCCACCACTTCCTCCTCCTTCTCCTTATCCACCGCGCAACAACACGACAACGGTTGACGCGGTGAAAATCCAAATCGTCACTTTCGTTCTGAAAATCTTCAATGATCAACGCTCATGGCCTTCAAGATTTCCTCTATTCTCCAAACGTTCTTCCTCACTTTCTCACAAGCAGCGATCAAGCTTCAGGATTGCAAAATACTACGTAAAGGATTTGGCTTCAATCCACGCTCTCGAGCACGATCCTCACTCGTGTTCTTGGATGCAACCACGCGTATGAGCTTTCGGAGCAAATTCACTACTGTTTTAAAAAACTCACTCGCACGAACGCACGACAGCTTCGATTTGAGTTACGTGCGATGATGCTGGACTCTCACATCGTCTCAGAATATCTTGTTTGTATCAAGACGCTCATCGAGTCGCTTGCTTCCGTTGGTGATTCTCTTTCCACCGAACATCACATAGATGTATTTCTTGAAAGTTTGACTTCAGATTTTGGCTCGGTTGTCTCAGTTATTGAATGCAAGTTTGAATCCATTCAACTTGAGGAAGTTGAAGAGTTGCTCCTTGCTCAGTAGTCAGTCAACCTAACTCAAGCAAAACTCACTGATTCGTCCAACATGCTTCACAAACTGCACCTCTACATGTCTCTACACTTGATAATGCATCAACCACGCCTTCGTTTTCTAATTATTTATTGTGGTCATGGTGCTCGTTGTGGTGGTCGGGGACGTTTTGGCAACATTCAGTGCCAAGTTTGCTTCAAAAATGGCCATCTAGCCACCATGTACTACCACCGCTTCACCCAACACTTCCAAGCACCTATTCCTTCAGAGCTACAAGGTCATCAAGGACCTGCTACTGGTTAGTCTGGTTTTCCATCGGCTAGTATACCACTACATTTCCCTTACACTGCTTCTCCTATGCCTAGGCTTCAACCTTCTCTCCTCCAACGTCCCTTGTTACCTCAACTGTATCCCTCACCCGAAGCTATGGTCACTCAAGATATACCTTCAACTGTATCCCTCACCCGAAGCTATGGTCACTCAAGATATACCTTCAACCCTATCCACTTTTCCCACCCAAGCCTACACTCCTCCCTGGACTGTAAACACAACTGCTTCTCTCTCTCTATTGCACTCCTGCTTCGCAAAACATTCACCAACATGCTCCATTTGAAGGTCCAGACCAAATCTTTATAGGGAACAATCAAATTTTGTCAATCCATTCATCTGGTTCATCTCAATTTGTGTCTCCTTTCAAACCAATGCTTAATCAATTGAGTGTAAGTTCAAACTAATGAAGGAGGCACAAATTGGGATGTCAAACTAATCCTTAATCAACTTTATCCCTCACCTATTCCTTCGGGCACGGGTCACATTTGTATCTCGCGGGGCGGGTAGCGGGTAGCTGGTACCCGTGCCTGCTCCGCCCCATTTACATCCCTACTACATCCAGTCCTCCACCTTAGTGTTTGTTTACTATTACTCCATTTTCTATTTTTATTTCTTCTAGTCCTATAGTAAATGTGGCTTTACCTAGTGCCATTTTCTTGTGGCATCTAAGGTTAGAACATCCTAATCCAAATACTATGAAACTTGTACTCTCTAAATGTAATATTCCATTTTCAAATAAATATTCACATGATTTCTATGCTGCCTGTTGTATGGGTAAAGCTTACAAACTTTATGCACCTCCATCACACACTCACTATACAACACCTTTAGTACTTATTTTTAGTGATTTATGGGGACCTACCACTAAACTTCCTCTATTGGATATGTTTACTATATTACCTTTGTGGATGCTGCCACCAGGTTCACCTGGATATACCTACTAAAAGCAAAATCTGATACTCTAGCAATTTTCAAACAGTTTAAGGCCTAAGCTGAACTTCAATTTGGCTTCTCAATGAAAGCTCTCCAAACAAATTGGGGAGGTGAATTCGACCATTTACCAAACATCTCTAACTTGGGTATAGTTCACATGCTTATTCTCCCCCCCCCCCCCCCCACATCACCAAAATGGTGTGGTTGAGAGGAAACATCGTCACATAGTTGTCCTAGGACTTACCTTACTCAGTCATGCCTCACTTCCCTTAATGTTATGGGATCATGCCCTCCTTACAGTTGTTTTCCTCATAAACATATTACCTACTTCCTCCCTTCGTCAAGTCACCCCTTACAAGGCTTTATATGGTCAAAACCTTGACTTCAAAAATCTCAGAGTCTTTGGTTGTGCTTGTTTTCCCCTTCTTAGACCCTACAATGCTCACAAGTTTGATTTTAGGTCTCATGAACGTTTTTTTCTTGGTTACTCTACATCTCACAAGGGTTATAAATGCCTCTCCCCTAGTGGTCATATCTACATCTCTAAGTATGTTCTCTTCAATGAATCCAGGTTTCCCTATAAAAATTTGTTCCCTTCAAGTCCTACCCAAAGCCCTCACACTCCCAAACCTTCACTTACCCTCAGTCCCATACCAATCTTAATCTCTTCTTTACCTCCACCTGCCCAACTAGTTCCAAACTCTCCAAATACTACACCGTTAGTTAGCCTTGTCCCTCTAAATGGCATTGTCTCTTCCTCCTCCCAAGCCAATTGCCCTTTACCAAGCACCACTCCATCACATCCTCAAATCACCACCTCACTTGACCCCACCCCTTTTGACTCATGTGTCATTTCTACCTTGCCTCAGAACACCCACCCTATGCAAACCAGATCTAAACCTGGCATTCATTTACCTAGACTTCATCTTTCTGTCTTGCTCATACACCTTGAGCCTAAAACCCCCAAACAAGCCATCACAGACCCAAAGTGGTTTGTTGCTATGCAGGAGGAGTACAATTTGTAACACCCCAAAAATAATAGAATAATTTAGTTAATTAATTAAATGAAATTGGGTGGTAGAAATAATAATATAATTATTATTTAATAATTATTAAATTAATTATAGGATGTTTTAATTAAATTAGGGGGTGGTATGGTATTAGGAAGTGGTGCTGCGAATTAGTTGGGCTTAAGCTGCGGGGAAAGCCGCAATCCAAGCCCAACAACCTAGGCGCATATATAAACTAGAATTTTAGGGTTTTGGCTCATTTGTGAAGAAAGAAAAGGAAGTGGCGAATTGAGAGAGAGTGAGAAGAGAGAATGGAGGCGCGCACAAGAGAGGGAAGGGAGAGAAGAAGGGCGCGCCCAAGAGCAAGAGGAGAGAGGATCGTGTTGCGGTGATTTTTGGAGCTTACGTATAAGGAAATCGTGTTCGTCATAACCTAAGGTAAGGGTGGGTCTCATCTTCTCTATAATCGGGTTTTATGATGGGGATTATGTAGGGGCTAGGCTCTATGTATGCATTTTTATGTATTCTTAGTGATTATTGATGAACCCTAGGCATATGAAGACTTGTTGTTGGAAAATCATGTTGTGCGTGCCAAGTGTTTGAGTAATTGTTGATGAATATTGTGATTTATAATGATTGGGGATGATTATGATAATTTGATGTTCGTATTGTTGGATTGAGCCTTGATGATGGAATTTAGTGTTTAATATGTTAATGTGATCATATAAGTGATTTTTGATGAATTTTGGTGTTGCTTGAAAGTTTTTGGCTCCTCGGTTACTGTAGCAGGGCGCCATGGGTGCCAAACTGCAGTGTGTGTGCGTGTGTGCTGGGCGCTGGGCGCCAGGCGCCAGGCGCTGGGCGCCAAAGGCGCCAGTGTGTGTGTTGCGTGCGTGTTGCTGGGCGCTGGGCGCCAAGAGCGCCAGTGTGTGTGTTGCTGGGCGCTGGGCGCCAGGCGCCAGGCGCTGGGCGCCAAGGGCGCCATTTTGCAGGACGTTCCCAAACTTTTTGAAAACTGTTTTCGCAATATCTTTTGACTCGGATGTCCGTTTTACGTGTTTCAAAAAGCGTTGTGAAGCCTTTTCAGTTGTCTATCTGTGTGTCCCATTTTTAAAAATAAAAACTTACTATTTCTGAAGGTTGCTGGGCGCCCAAGTGGCTGTTCCTGGTGGTAGTCGCTGTGACGTTGAAAAATCGTTTTGGTGTCTTTAAAAATCCCCTTTTCGCGTATAACCAATGGTTTAACGTTTTAGTGTCAAAAGTGATGATTTGGACAATGATGCCCTTAGTGGCTAGTTAAATGACCTTTTTGCCCTTAGTGGCTAATATTATTTATAATGATGTGTAAATGACTGTTTTGCCTTGGTGGCTAATATTATTTATAATGATGTGTAAATGACGATGATGCCCTTAGTGGCTAGTAAATGACGTTTTTTCCCTCGGTGGCTATAGTGTGAGTTGATGATGTTTATGAATGAGTGACGATGAAAACCCAGTGACGTTTTGAGGCCCAAAAAGGCTAAGTGATGTTAAGGCCTAAAAGGCTAAGCGACGATGATAATAAGCGACGATGAATTATAGCGACGATGTTGTGTGTAGTTATGAATTGACAGGTGCTGTGCCCTTTTTGGCAAATTGGTAAGTGACGGGTCACATTGTTGACTGTGTTTGTGTGTGATGCATATCGTAGTGTCCCATGCATCCCATGTGCATAATTAATGTGAAGAATAGGCTTCGGCCTCTTGTGAAGAATAGGCTTCGGCCTCTTGTGAAGAATAGGCTTCGGCCTCCTGTGAAGAATAGGCTCGGCCTCTTAATTGTGATGAATATGGTACCATCATGCATATGCCCGCGAGTGGGTTGCACTTCATATACTTACATAACATTGTGATGAGCTTTGGTAGTGATTGAATTGATGTTTGTGATGTGGTCTATATAGCTGGCATTGCGATGAGTTGTTGTGGTGATTAATATTGATGATTGATTTGATAATTCGTGATGCGGTTGATATAGTGTCATAACCCTAGCATAGTGCTTATCATAAGCTTTATTATATTGCTAGATGAACTCACCCCTTCTGTTTGAATGTTACCCCGATGCGGTAACGTGCAGGTGATCTCGAGTGGAGGCTTAGGTATCTTCACTAGCTGAGTCGGGTCGTCTGCTCTGATTATGTAACACTAAGGGGAAATGAGGTTGTTTAAGTTACTTATGGTTGTTGTTGTTGTTGGATTTTAGTATTGTCAGCCTTGCCTGGTTGCAATGCCTATTACGATTAAATTTGTGGGATTTTCCGCTGTGAGGTTGTATTTTAAATTACAATGACGTTTTGTAAGTATTATAAGACTGTTTTCGAAAAGCGAGTAATTTGGCGCGTGATGTTTAACGGAGTAAGTGTGACATCCCTTGTGGTGTATTTAAAATTTGAAAACTCTGATTTTTATGCAAATAAATTAATGGGTAGAAAAGGGGTGTTACACAATTCTCTATAGAAAAATCAAACTTGGTCCCCTTGCCTGCCACCCGCAAGGCTATAGGTTGCAAGTGGGTGTTTCAGCTTAAGGAGAATCCTGATGGGTATGTTCACAAGTGAAAGACCAGACTTGTTGCCAAGAGGTTTCATTAACAACATGGTTTTGATTCCCATGAAACCTTCTCTCCTGTTATCAAACCAGCCACCATTAGACTTATCCTTACTCTTGCATTATCTCGTTAGTTGGCCATCTGCAGCTAGATGTCAATAATGCATTTCTAAATGGCTTCTGGTATAAAGAAGTTTACATGGAACAACCACCAGGCTTTGTCTCAAGTGACCCATCATTTGTTTGTCGCCTTCACGCCTGCACAAGGCTCTTTATGGCCTTAAACAGGCCCCAACGAAGTGGTTTGACAGGTTGAAAACCACTCTTCTAGATTTTGGTTTCAAAAACAGCAAATGTGACGCATCCTTGTTCACCCTTATCAGTGGTAATTGTGTTGCTTACCTCTTAGTCTATGTGGATGACATTATCCTCACAGGAAATTCTCCTGCACTCCTCAAATCCATCACCTCCAAGCTCAACAAAGTTGTTGTCCTGTGATCAGTGTATTTTAATGCATTATTTATAGCTTTTCACATGGTGACTTTAATTGTGCTTTGTGCCTAATATTTAAGTCTTAGCACGTTTCTAGACTTTGGGTCTTAATTGAGCAATATAGCAATTTCTTGATTAATTCTTGTTTTTATTGCATATTGACCCATGTCTACTCTGTAGGCTATAACTTTGGCTGTGCTTATCTGATTGAGGCGTGCAAGCATGAGTTGGAAAGCTAAGGAACAGAGCTACAATTCTTTTGTTGAGCTCAAAACCCAAATCTGAAGTCTTCAAGGTGAGAACAGCGAAATACCGAAGCAGTACTGTGTAAAACGGGTTTTGGGCCGAATTTCAGTTTGTTAACGGGCTTTTATCTAGTTACCCATTTAGGGATTTAGTATTTCGCTTTTAGTCTTATAAGATACACTTTTCAGATCCTTCTTGACTCTCTTACTCATTCCTAGTTTCAATTTTACGTTTTGTGCCCTAACCTCCATGGAAGCTTAAAGCCCTAGATCAATCTATTGGTGAAGGGTGTTACTGTAAGGATTTTGAGGTTCAGTGCTTAATGTTTATTTTGTTTTTATGGTTTTAATTCTTTCTCTATCAATTTCATCTCCGTAATTCTTGCTTCAAATTCGGTTTGTGTTTTGCTTAATTACTCAAATTCCGTGATTTGCTTATGTGATTCGTTTTATGATTCAGTTTTGCTTAATCACTTAATCATGATTCTGTTTTGCAACTTTCATTATACAAACTATTTTATCGCTTGTTTAATTTAGTTTGCATAGGAATTGATAAAGTCTATGACGCTTGTTTATAGGATTGATAGAATTCAGTTATGATGTTAATTGTGATATTGGCACTTGTTCGCTATCACGATTGATTGAATACACTGTTTTGACGCTTGCTTTAAAATGCTGTGAATTCGTATAAACTGACTAGCCCTTGTTCACTTAGTTTATGATCAATCAAGAATTATCAAACCTTGCACAAATATTTATTTTTGAACCGGTGAGAAATCCAAGAAACGCACCTAAAACCAATGGATTGATTGTCTGTCTTTAATTGTCTTTCTTCATTAAACATCAAACTCTCTCCTAAAAAACCCCCCCTTTTATTGTTTATTTTGGTTCTTTATTTTGGTAATTTCATTATTTAGAGGTCCTCGAGAGACGGCCAAGGTCTCTTACCTTAATACTATATTTACTCTTTTTAATTATTTTGACCCGCGTACGACCGCTGATCAAATTGGCGCCGTTGCCGGGGGTCTCTAATTAGGGATTTCCAACTTCAAGAACCCCACTAACCACTAACCTTTGTTTTTGAGTTTTTTTTTTCTTTGCAGGTTCTGTCGATTTCAGCTTCGTTAAGTTCTGTCTCAGATTACGTGAAAAAAATCAATTTTCGGGTGATCTGGTCAGATTGCTCCGAAAATTTGTTAGAAAATCAGAAAAAAATCACGGAGCAGGACTCCCTCTAAGGGAGCTAAGGCCGAAAATACCGAAATCCCTCCGTTTTCTATTTTTAATTAATTTTTCTAATTTTTGATAATCTCAAAAAAATCCAAAAAGATTTACGTAATATTCTTTTGATTTATTAGATTTTTAGTTGTGTTTTTATATTTTTTAGATTAGGTTTGATTCCTTTTTTAATTTCTGCCTTAAATTTAGAATATTTTTTTTATTCTGATTGTAATTTTGTTGACTATAACATGACTGCTACTTATGAAGCTTCATTGGAGGACCTTGTTAAACAGATGGCCGTTCAAAATCTCCAATTCCAACAAACAACTGATTCCACACTTAGAAAATTGGAGATAATAGTTGGACAGTTAACCACTGTAGTCAATCAAATACAAGCCCAAAGATTAAACCAACTGCCTGCACAGGCAGTAGTTAATCCAAATGCACCAACCCCCAATGGAAAGGCTGTTGAAACTTCAGAGGTACCTACATCAGTTGTTATGAAAAATAACAAGGCTGCTGAACATATTGATGATGAGCAATACACACCGCCACTCCCTTTCCCTCAAAGAGAAGTGATGACTAAAAAACACCCCATGGAAGAGCATTCTCTTTGTAAAATGGAATTTCTTGATGGTTTGGTTGATTATACATGTTCTGATAATCTTTCTATTTGTGCTAAGATTGAAAATACCTTGCAGGTTGATACACTTTCCAAAGCCGATGTTGTCAATATAGTTGATGCTTCCATTGAGCAGCCACTTGTTGTAGAGCTTAAACAACCCAGCCTCTTGATTCTAGATGTGTGGAAGAAGAAGGTGACCGAACATGTGTGCGGTAACCATAAAAGAGCCTTCTTTAGCAAATACCAACCACCCACAAGCTTTAAGTTCTCCACCTTCAAGAGGGAGTTTTCTTTCCTTATTCTTAAGTTATATATGTTGCCTACATTAAGGACACTTTGTGATTTAAATGTGGGGGGATGTCTTTTAGTAATTATGTTTTTAATTTTTAACTATAAAAAAAAGAAATAAAAAGTTTATTGCATATTCTTCCATGAGTTCTTAGTTTGCATAAGTTGTGGGTGATTTTACTATTCTTGGACCATAGGTATTGTGACATGATTTGATTGATTTCTTGTTGCTCTAGGTTTAATAAGTTGGATATGAGCACTAGATTTTGCATCATTGGTGAAAGTCAGTGTCCCTGATGAGAATTGAGCCTTATAATGGATGGACTAATCTTTTGCCATTCTCTCCGTTCTTGTGTGTGACTCACTTATGTTTGTTAGTTACTCTAGAACTTGACTTGATTCTTGTTGAAACACTTGTTCACATGCATGTTTGAAATGATCTAGGCAATTCTGTTTTTTTAGCTACAAGCCAAATAAGCCTACCCTAAATTTATCCCATTGTGTAAGCCCATTTGAGCCTTTTTATCCCATTCTTTGTTTTATAGCTCATTACAAGCCTAAAAGTGAAAAACAATGTTATTACCCAATAATAGAGGGTGAAGGAGCTTTGAATTGAAAATTGTCAAATCCATAAGTGTGGGGGTGTCCAGATTATTGCAATTGTGGTTCTCACTTAGGTTAGTTCTTGGGTTCTCAATATAAAGTTTGGCAAGTACATCTGTATAGAAAAATATTCTCAAAAAAAATAGAAAGAAAAAAAATGAAGAAAAAAAGAAGAAAAAAAAAGTCAAAAAAAATGGAATATGTATATATCTTTTTATTTTTGTTTCAAGAAGAGTGAAAGTTGTGTTGAAAAAGTTATGTGGAGGAGTATATCGAAATAGAGAAATTCATCATACCTTGTTCAAGTTGGACCCATTCAAGCTCATTTTACAATTGATTTTCATTGCTTCTTTATCCTCTTTGATTCTTTTTTGCTTAGTTTCCCTTAGGATTATCCCACCTTGACCTTGGCCCCATTACAACACTTATAAATGCCTTTTGATCTTATGTGCATGTGTTTTTAAGTGTGGATGTTAGAAGCCTGTCAAGCATATGGTAGTGCTAACTCTCAATGATGTGCTTAGTATATATGAGAGTAAACACAAGCCTAGACACTTGAGTGATTGAGAGCATTACTTATACATATCCTGTGAGGACTCATCACTTATGATTCACTCTTTGGTGCTCTATCCTCTTGGTTTCCTTGATTGTAATTAAGTGCTATCTTTGATTGTCATTCTCCTTGAAGTCTAGGAAAAGAATCTCTCTTATGACTTTGCATTCTTTGAGTTTATTGGAAATTCGTGTACTGTTTTTGTGTCTTGTTTTGTGTGTTTTGCCCGGAGTGCAAAAGCTTAAGTGTGGGGGAATTTGATCAGTGTATTTTAATGCACTATTTATAGTTTTTCACTTGGTGACTTTAATTGTTCTTTGTGCCTAATATTTAAGTGTTAACACGTTTCTAGACTTTGGGTCTTAATTGAGCAATATAGCAATTTCTTGATTAATTCTTGTTTTTATTGCATATTGACCCATGTCTACTCTGTAGGCTATAACTTTGGCTGTGCTTATCTGATTGAGGCGTGCAAGCATGCGTTGGAAAGCTAAGGAACAGAGCTACAATTCTAATGTTGAGCTCAAAACCCATGTCTGATGTCTTCAAGGTGAAAACAGCGAAATACCGAAGCAATACTGTGTAAAACGGGTTTTGGGCCGAATTTCAGTTTGTTAACGGGCTTTTATTTAGTTACCCATTTAGGGATTTAGGTTATCGCTTTTAGTCTTATAAGATACACTTTTCAGATCCTTCTTGACTCTCTTACTCATTCCTACTTTCAATTTTACGTTTTGTGTCCTAACCTCCATGGGAGCTTAAAGCCCTAGATCAATCTATTGGTGAAGGGTGTTGCTGTAAGGATTTTGAGGTTCAGTGCTTAATGTTTATTTTGTTCTTATGGTTTTAACTTTCTCTATCAATTTCATCTCTGTAATTCTTGCTGCAAATTCGGTTTGTGTTTTGCTTAATTACTCAAACTCTGTGATTTGCTTATGTGATTCGTTTTATGATTCAGTTTTGCTTAATCACTTAATCATGATTCTGTTTTGCAACTTTCATTATACAAACTATTTTATCGCTTGTTTAATTTAGTTTGCATAGGAATTGATAAAATCTATGACGCTTGTTTATAGGATTGTTAGAATTCTGTTATGATGTTAATTGTGATACTGGCACTTGTTAGCTATCACGATTGATTGAACACACGCTTTTGACGCTTGCTTTAAAATGCTGTGAATTCGTATAAACTGACTGGCCCTTGTTCACTTAGTTTATGATCAATCAAGAATTATCAAACCTTGCACAAATCTTTATTTTTGAACTGATGAGAAATCCAAGAAACGCACCTGAAACCAATGGATTGATTGTCTTTCTTTAATTGTTTTTCTTCATTAAACATCAAACTCTCTCCTAAAAAACCCCCCCTTTTATTGTTTATTTTGGTTCTTGATTTTGGAAATTTCATTATTTAGAGGTCCTCGAGAGACGACTAAGGTCTCTTACCTTAATACTATATTTACTCTTTTTAATTATTTTGACACGCGTACGACCGCCGATCACTCTGAAACATTTTGGTGATCTTGATTACTTCCTTGACATTTAAGTGAAGAAGCAACCCAAATATATCAGGGACTTGCTTCTTAAAATAGGAATGCAGGATGCCGAACCTCTTACCACTCGATTGTATCAGTGTTATAGATGGAACTCAGGTGCAAGGGTATACAATAAATATCCTACACATGCTGGAAAGGGTATACATCAACGAATGTAATGGCAATTTGTGATTTCAACACTTCACATTTGTACTAGCATGATGGGAAGGATCAACACATGATAATAGGGTCGGTTCCTTCCAAAGAGTTTCAAAGATGGCTTGGCTCATGAGTTTCTGCGATTGAAGCAGAAAGGGGGCATGTCAGTTTCAGAGTATAGTGAACATTTTACACAGCTCTCTAGGCACGCCCTTTACCTTATCACTATTGAGATGCGTGTTAAGAGATTCATCAGGGGATTGAAGGAGTACTTATTCTGATTCGTGGTTGGGTCAAATTGTTCTACTTTTGCCGAGGTTTTGAGCTTGGCGTTTTAGCTTGAGCATGGAGAAACAGAGAAAATAGGTACTACACAAGACTCACACAAGAAATTGCGGGTTGAGGTATCTCACAACAACGTTCCTAGTCATGACAGTGGACATATGCCCAGTTCTCACAGGCAACAGAGACTAGTATCACAAAGAGGCAATTCTTGTTCCCAATCTTATATCTTAGTGGTCTCGCAAGCAGTCTTTTGTTGCTCATTCTAGTGCAGAAGCAGAGTACCGTAGCCTTGCTCAAACAACTGCTGAAATTCTATGAATCCAAATCCTGCTAACTGAACTGTCTGTGCCCTTCACTCATCCAATTATTCACTATGATAATCGGACCACAGTTGCTATGATAGATAATCCCGTTCTTCATGCTCGCACCAAACACATGGAGAATGATCTGTTTTTTGTCGTGAGGAGGTTCTTTCCAAGCAAATCTCAATAGTTCACATTCCAAGAGCTAATCAAATAGCAGATATCTTCACGAAGCCCCTGCCCTCAACTCAGTTTCTTCACCTGTGTGACAAGCTAAAGCTGGGCAGAGTTGTCTCTCAACCTCACCCACCTTGAGCTTGAGGGGGGCTGTAACAGAGTATCAGTTCAATACTCCCTGCTAGTGTATATGTAGTTAGGCTTATCTTCATTTCTTCTAATGTACAGTCAACTACAACGGTTAGAGTTAGTTAAGCTGTGGTGTAGGTTAATCTACCTATGCACAGCTTAACAACTACCTATAAATACCTGTAATTCAGTTTCTGTTATTCAATCAATGAAATTCCGAATTTTTTTCCTTCTTTTCTCTCGTTCTTTAATCTAAACAGTGAAACAGCTGCATGTGCTCCTATAATTGCTATTTGTTTGGACATGCTTAAACAATTGCCAGGGTTGGAGTAAGGAAGTGGGACCCATTTTCTTGGAATCAAACTGATGAAATCAAAATCAAACCGAGAGATATTTGTTTAGTTGGGTGACCCTGTCCTTCAAATTAATTGAAAATTTTTTTGGATTAAGACCCACACCTAGGCCGAGTTGTCTCGTCGTTGATTTATCATTTATGTCGAGTTTGTTGTGTTTTGTTTTTAGACATTTGTTATATTGGGTGACCCTATCCTTCAACTTAAAAGGATTAAGTCCCACACCTACCCCCATCGGACCCCATACCCCAGTTTTACCATAAATTCACAAAATACCCCTAGTTTTTCGTAAAAAAAAATATTTTTTAAAAATTTCCGGAAATACACATATTTCCGGAAGGCAGAAATATGTGTATTTCTAGAAATTTTTAAAAAATATATTTTTTTTTAAATTAAAAAAATTTATGCGAAATAATTAAATGTGACGAAACTTGTTAAACTAATAAACAATAATAATCAGTATTAATATAGTAAAAATACAAAAAATAATACAACTAAATGTCCAAAAGTTGTAAAGCAGCTAACAGACTACCATAGACATCCCCAGGAATGCCGTCGACTGCCAAAAGACTATCATAGACATCCTGGACATGCCTAGCTGCTCTCTCCATCCTGGACTCTAAGGGAAGTGGACAAACATCCTCTGGAGGCGAAGGCGAAGCCGGAGTCAGGCGGGGAATGGACACCTGGAAGTACCATGGTAGGTACTCGTCATCACAAGCACCCTGGATGGGTGTCCGGCGACCGCTGTCCCTGAAAGTCCGCGCTGGGGACTGATAGAACATCAGCTGCTGTACTATGACCTCCGGAGACGGACGTGGGCCCGAAATAGGTGGATCAGGAATCTGCTGGACTGCCAACAGACCTTGTCTGGCATATAAGGCACATCCACATCCCCCCACAACAGCCAACCTCTGAATAATGAAATATTGTGAAACCGGAGGTACTGTCTGTGGTCGTCCCAGGGGCTCCATCTGACCTGCTCCCTCTGCAAGTCATCCAGCAGCTGCCAAAACTCCGGAAGCTTGATACTATCGCACTTCTTGTTCGCCCACCTGCTGCAACGTGGAAGTTCACTGGCACCAAAGTCTTTCCGCACCACGATGGTGGGGAAATACTCATATATCCAGCACTAAAATAATAAAAAAATAAATAAGTAATTATATAAATAAAAGTAATTAAAAAGAAATAAAAATAATTAATTAATTATTTACCTGCAGCAGAGAAGCGTATCCGCCAATCTGCAACATCTCCCCGTAACAAGCATCATTCAGCTGCTCGTAGAGAATAACTAGAGCAGCTGGACCCCAAGCCCACTGGCTACACAGGTCAAAGTCAGAAATAAGAGTCACCCACACAGGGGTAGATGTGTAACTCTTGTCGGCAAAAATGGTGTTGCCCAACAAGTGTAGCATATAGCACCGTGCCGCCTGATCAAGATGGTTGTGCTCCATGTTCTGTGTGTATGCGGCCATCAAGAAAGAAAATCGGAATGTCGGTCCCCGGTTGAACTGACACTCTGCCCAACAGGCTGTGTGTCTATGCCCAGCAGGTCAACTCCAGCCCAAATAGCATCGGCAGTGTCAAAATGTGGCCGATGCGCCAACGGTGTGCCGGTGAGCGGCAAGTGGAGCAACGTGGACACGTCGTCCAACGTCAATGTCATCTCCCCCAGGGCATGTGGAATGAGCTGGTCTCAGAATGCCACCTCTCCACAAAAGCTGATATGAGCTCGTGGTTGATGTTTCCGAGAGGTGTGATGTCCAACTCAAACAGATGGGCCTGCTGCAACCATCCTGCTATATGTGGGTGGTGCTGTTGAGGTCTCATCTTCAGTATCTTCCCCCCATGAGAAGCAACTTTAATCCAACTCCGGTCAGGTAAAAAAATCAAAGTAATTAATAAATTATTAAAAGTAATTAATTGTTAAAAAATAAACAAATTATTAAAAGTATTACCTGTCCCGTCTATAGTAGTCTGTGGACGCAGTGGACATGCAACCGGTGTAATAAAACCTGCTCAGCAGCCTCATCATCATGCTGAGCAACCTCAGCCTCGGCCTGGTCATCTACCTGCATGGCGTCTGGCTCAGCAGGCTCATGATAACAATGCTCCTGCTCCTGCTCTCGCTCTCGGACACGCCTCTGACGCTCAGACGCGTGTCCGACCTGTCTAGTCCTCAATCTGAAAAAGCAAAAAAAAATCAATTACCTCAAAAAATGGCTTCCGGAAATACCTCTTTTTTGATGTATTTTCGGAATTCCCTAGAAATTAACCTTCCGAAAATACCTCAAAAAATGGTATTTCCGGAAAGCTTTCCGGATATACGTCTATTTCCGGAAAGTTTAGGGGAAAAATCTTACTTTTTCCGGAAATATGATGGAATGAGGAATGAATTCGTTTTTTAACATTTTTTAGGGGTATGGGGTACAATGGGGGGTAAAAAAAACTGTCTTTTTATTCTTGTGAAAGTAATAATGAGGTTTTCATTTTTGATAATTGCACAAGATGTCTTCTACCAATGCAAGTGATACCTCATTTGGTTCTGATAATGATAGTTCATGTGATAAACAACAGTTATTACAACGTAGGAGGAAAAAGAACGTTGTTGTTGATGGTAATGAATGCTACAAATTATCTCTTAAACCATGTGAAAAATCCACATAGAACTTTTGCGTTGTCAGGACATGAATGGATTCATGAGATTCTTCATGAAAATGATAACCATTATTTTGAACAGTTGAGGATGAACAAACCAATGATCTTATCCTCAAACCTACAAGTGCCATGATAATTCATGAACAGGCAGCTTCTTATATAAGTTAGGACAACCAGCTCCAATTTGCAATTCCATAGAGTCTTAATGTAAATACTTGCCCTTTCCTAGAGATATCAAGGTTTAAAAAACCGGATCGAATCGACCGGTTTAACCGATTGGGCCGGGAACCAGGAACCTCTCCGATCTAAATAGGCCTACTAACCTGATGTCAGCAAAACCGGACTCTAAACTGGGCCGGGAACCGGGGACCTCTCCGATCTAAATAGGCCTACTAACCAGATGTCAACAAAACCGGACTCTAAACTGAAAACCAGTGCAAAACCGCAATAAAGACACCAAGTGCATGATAATTACCATCTGCAGCGCGTGTAACCAACCAGCCACACCCTTATTTTAAGTTGCACCGTCTCTGAGCATTATTTATAGATACCACTCTCACTTATTCTTGATTTCGCTTTCGATGTGTGTCTTAAAGAACAAATAGAAGGAACAAAAAGAAGATAAGCTGTGTAAAGCACATGGAAGTATGAAAAACACATTATCGAAGGAGAAGAGAGACACCATTGAAGTTTTTGACTAAATAACTGAGGGTGATTCAAAGGTGAGAGCTATTACAAACTAAATTAAGGGCATGGGGTGAAAGAAAATGCAAGAGAGCGGTTTCGTAAATGGCTCCGCATTACCACCACCAGAGGGTAGTGTCCTCCGTTTCTAAGAGAGTTTGTAGTGACTCTCAATTTAATTTTTATTTTTATCTTGTTCTGGACCGGACCAAGAGCCTCATTCAACATTTGGACAAGAATTGACCCGATCACTTTGATCCATATCCACAATATGCAAGCCCAATTATGGATATCATACTTAGATGGCTCAGATCAACTCTATCAATTTGACGGCTCACAACGGGAACGAATTCCTATAAATATCAGCTCACATTGCCATAATAAGGTACATTCTCTGATTCCTAGAAATCACTATTCTCCTATACCCTATACTGACTTGGGCGTCGGAGTGGCATTGCAGGTGCCCCCTCCGGGATTCATTTGACGTGCTCCTTGCATTGCAAGAAACCTACCAACTGCAGTCCACCCAGACTGCAAGGTACAGAACATTGGCGACCACAGTGGGAGATATATATCTTTCACACTATCTCTACTCTTTGAACTTTCTCCTGCCTTCCCATGGCACCCAGAGGTAGACCTCGAGTCCGAAGCATTGCCATTCCGCAACCCCAGCGAGAGAGCACTCCCGAAGGCATTGCTGTTTCCATGCCGGACCAAGGCATCCGGGTTTCAACACCCCAATCAGGCTCGATCCAGATCCCCGTCCAACCTGAGGATGCATCGACCCTCCGCCAGCTCTTGGACATGTTGGGCAACCGCACACAAACTATGTTGCAACAAGAAGCGCGCCTCAGGCAGATAGAGAGGAGAATGGAAGCCATCCCAGAGCAACCTCATCCTTGATGGAGCACTCCTCCCCCAAGGACAGTCAGCTCCAGGCGCCATAGGTCTCCACCCAGGTGTCATCTCAATCACCGCTCTCCACCCAGACGGAAGCGAGCTCATCACTCTCCACCTCGCCGCAGCAGACATCAAGGATCAGATTCACCTCCAAGCACTCCTCCAACCTCGCCTGATGGTACCTACTGGCCTAAGGAATTTCCCTCCAGGACCTCATCGCTCGCAACCCCCCAATTCTCGCGAGAGGTCGCGGAGCCAAGCCCAGACCCACAAGAGGCGTCGCCATAGATCGACCTCGAGGAGATCTCCAGTCCAACGTGACCAACAAGGCTTAGACCTTAGGGACGGGTCACCTCACCACTTTCCGTGGCTCTCCCACGAGGGACCCTTAGCTAGGAAGGTTGACGAATGCCCAATTCCAAGGGCCTTAGAGAAGTTGCCAGCTCTCAAAACATACGACGGGACTGGGGACCCTGACAGGCATTTAACCTACTTCTCTGTCATGATGAGATACAAGGGGGCAAGGGAACCTGTCCACTGCAAGATCTTTCCCCTCACTCTCACGGATTCATCACTAGCTTGGTTCCAGGAGTTGAAACCATACTCGGTTTCATCTTGGGGGCAGCTGGCCACCATGTTCACAACCCGCTTTGCCGCTTCCCGCTTGAAGCCAAAATCTGAAGAGGTACTCGGGGAGATCAGGCAAGGAGAGAAAGAAACGCTTAGAGAATATCTGGAAAGGTTCAACAAGGAGGCTGGCAACGTCGGGAACCTTGAAGACAAGAGAATGCTCTTTTAGATGAAGGATGGCCTTAAGAAAGGAAGCCTGTTTCAAAGAGACGTGGGGATTAACAAACCCCGAAGCTTGGATGAGTTCCTTCAGAAGGCACAAAAGTACATGGATTATGAAGATGACAACATGGCATACCAAGAGGAAGCCAAGGTTGGCAGCAAGAAGGACGAGCTGGCCTGCAAGGCCATTGAAGAACCATGGCGGAAGCGAGCCCAATATGACAGAACTCCTCGTGAGTCCCGACCCCGACAAGGTCGCTTCTCAGAGTACACCCGGCTAAACACATCCCAGGCTGAGATCCTTGCCGAATGCGCCGATGCGGAGTTTCGGGACGTCAAACAGCCCGAACCTCTCGTGCAAAGAAAAGGCCAAACCTCTAAGAAGTACTACCGTTATCACAAAAGTTATGGGCACAGTATCAACAAATGCAACACCCTCAGGGACGACATTGAAGAAATGATCCGCGAAGGGAAGCTCGCTCAGTACGTGAATGAGGAAGATGATGAGACTCGTGACTCTGAATAGGGAGCAGGGCATCAGGACTATAAACTAGAACTAGGCCTAGTTAAGAATTTTACTGTTTGGGCACAAATGCAGAATGTAAAAGCTCGATATGAATGATTAAAAGTTCATTTTGCAATTACAGTTTTTGCTCTAGTTCACTTGATTGACGCTTGTTCGAAAAAAATTCCTTAAGATCAAGAAAGAAAAATGGTCCAACTCCATAGTTAGGGGTAGAGCGAGACAAGTTTGAGACCCGACATAGCCTGCAAGGAGGGACTGCCTACCTCGCAGGGGAAACCTCGACATTAACTCTAAGCCAAGATCAACTTTCCAAGACGATGGTTTTGCAAATACATTTCTGGATGCAAGATCGCACGAAGTAGGCCAGTGCTGACGTGCACCTCCAATCCTAGCAAAGGAATCAAGAGTGCCATGGCACGCCGAAATAAATAACGACCATCAGTAAAAATACTGGTCAAAGGAAGACACCATGATCGTTTGCATTTTTCCTGTTTACAAAAGCAAGAATCTCATAATTCTTTCCACTAAGGGACCTTGGTGGTCACAACCCCTTGGGCGAGTTCTATCCGGGCCGAGTCCTGGTAAACTGTGCAAAGGGTATACTTCAAGCTGACCTTGGTTTCTATCTGGGCCGAGTCCTGGTAAACTGTGCCAAGGGTACACTTCAAGATGACCTTGGTGGTCATGACCTCTTTTGACGAGTTCTATCCAGGTCGAGTCTTGGTAAACTCTTTTCAGAGTATACTTCATTACAAATTGTCCCGAGAGGCGTCGACAACTTAACCGCCTTAAGCATGACAAATTTAGCGACTATCTACCGGAAAAATCCTAAGTCCAACGAGAAGGAGCACACGCGCAAAATCACCAGTAGGGCGATCAAGGTTTGCTGGTGTAGGGCGCCAAGGGCACCAGTAGGGCGATCAATAACACTCTTTGTTTTGTATGATAACAAATTACAATCTGTCGACTAATGGTTCAAGTTGAATAAAGTACAGGACATGAATCAAAGAGCAAGAAATATTAAAGTGGAGCAGCTTGGAGAAAAAGCCACTTTGGAAGTCAAGACCTAATTGTTTATCCGTTTTCATTAGGACGCAGTGTAAGGTCCTATCACTTAAGGTCTATGAAATTTAGTAGCCGAGAGATGATTTTTCAAAACATGCATGTTGCATCAAAACAAGCTATGAAAAATATTTTATAACATTGCATGCATGCATGCATAGGGTGGCACCTAAACCTAAAAACAATTTTGTGGAAAGCTTGAAATCGATTCCTATCATTTTCTAAAGCATGAAATCGATTTCCTAATCTATTGTTGAAGCAAAGAATCGATTTCCTAATCCATTGTTAAGCATGAAATCGATTTCATAATCTATTGAGAAGCACATAATCGATTTGCTCCTATACTTAAGCTTAAGCAAAGAATCGATTATGAGCTTCATTCAACTAAGCATTAAATCGATTTCCATTATTTTCTAAAGGCCAAGAATCGATTACTCACTTCATTTAACTAAGCATGAAATCGATTCCTTTGATTTCTAAAGGCAACGAATCGATTATCCCATGGTTTACCTTCACACATAATCGATTTGGAAGCAACATTACTGATTCCTATCATTTTCCTAGGCCTATAAATAGGCAGGTGTGCCTCACTTTCAAAAACACCTGAACACCACAATACCCAACATCTGTCTACTTCTCACATACGATTTCTAGATCTGAGAAAAGAGAAAAAAGAACTTTCATTGTCATATCTTTTTTAAAGCTCTTCTATTTTCCAAATCACTCATCTCTCTCTACTATATTGTTATGCTGCTGGAGAGATTGGTTCATAGATCTCTATTGTATTCATCTATAATGTTTGGTTGTCGTGAAATCCTAGGAAGTGTTATTGGATCGTTCAATCGGGAGATTGAAGTGGTTATTGTGAAATCCTGGGAAGCATTCTTAGGTCGTTCAATCGGGGAGATTGAAGTGGCTGCGAAATCCTTAGCGGGGAGCTCGGGTTCTCAATTTGGGTAAATTGAGATTAGCTATAAGGAAGTTGTTTGTTTGTAAAACATTCTTCTCATATAGTGGTTGTCATCAAGTCCAAAGGTTGCAAAGCCGGAGGCCGGGGACGTAGGGCTTTTATCCCGAACCTCGTAAAAATTCACGGTGTATCTCTTTCCCTACTCTTGCTTTACCGTTTATATTTGCCGGTTATTATAGTTGACATCACTGCGCTGCGTTCAATATCTGTTTATTTGATAAGCATAAAATATCACTGTAATTGGATATGTCATAGGTATAGCTTGCTTAGGTACTGCATATAGTTTAAATCTTATTTTCCGCATTAGATTTAAACTGGCATTGTTAAAGTTTTGAAAATCGAAAAAGAATTCAAGTTTAGCGTATAACCTTATTCACCCCCCCTCTAAGGTTATCATATAGTCCAACAATTGGTATCAGTAGCTAGAAATTGCATATAGAGCTTAACATCTCGCAATTTTATTTTATTTATTATTCTTGATCATGGGTTCTTTTATGAAAGAGGGGATGTCCTTCAATTGGCCACCCCTGTTTGATGGGACTAACTATGACTATTGGAGTAGTCGAATGAAATGTCATGTGCAAGCTATAGATTTCACTTTATGGAGGATCATTGTTGATGGACCACTTATTCCTATGAAAATCAAAATTACAAAACTTGGTGGTGTTGTTGACAGAGATATACTAAATCTTAAGTTACTGGTAAAGCAGAGGAAGTACCTATTGAAGATATCTATTCCATTGACCTGAGTGAGCTAAGAAAGTCTGAGTTTGATAAAATATCTCAAAATGCAAAGGCAGTGAACATTCTTCACTTATCTCTATGTGAAGAAGAGTATGGAAGGGTAAAAGGTTGTCAGACAGCAAAAGAAATTTGGGTTTGTTTGTAAGCTACACACGTTGGCACGAGTCAGGTGAAAGATACAAAAATAAGAATTCTCACTTCCGAGTATGAAACTTTCAAAATGAAGGAAGGTGAATCTGTCGCAGCTATGCACCAAAGATTGAATCTGATAGTAAACAACTTGAGAGCACTTGGGAAGAGGTATTCAACAAAAGATCTGAATGGGGAGATTCTTGCATCCTTGACTAGTGAATTCATTCCCAAAACTTGTGCTATCACTAAAGCCAGGGATATTGGTACTTTACTCAAGAAGACTTGATTGGGTCACTTCTTGCATTTGAGGTGGTGTTGGCCGCTAAGAAGGTTCAAGAAAAAGAAGTGGTCAAAGAAAAGAAGTCTCTTGCTCTTGATGCTAAAAATCCTAAGGTAGCAAGGAAAGAGGTTGATTCTGATGAAGAATCTGATGATGAAGACATGGCTATGTATGCCAAGAAATTCAAAAAATTCATGAGACTCAACAAGCTTGGAAAGGGTGACTATTCAAAGAAATCTGGGTACAATAAAGAAGACAGTTATGAGAAAAGAGATGATCAACCAAAATTTTTTGAATGCAACAAACCGGGTCATCTCAAAGTAAATTGTCCAAAGCTAAAATCCAAGTACAAACAAAAGAAAGCCATTGGCCGCTAATAAGGTTCAAGAAAAAGAAGTGGTCAAAGAAAAGAAGTCTCTTGCTCTTGCTGCTAAAACTCCTAAGGTAGCAAGGAAAGAGGTTGCGTCTGATGAAGAATCGGATGATGAAGACTTGGCTATGTATGCCAAGAAATTCAAAAAATTCATGAGATTCAACAAGCTTGGAAAGGGTGACTATTCAAAGAAATCTGGGTACAACAAAGAAGACGGTTATGAGAAAAGAGATGATCAACCAAAATGTTTTGAATGCAACAAACCGGTGTCATACCCTAATTTCGTCCGTCAGACTAACGCAAATGGTTTCAATTCGCACCTAGCGTGTGCGGGTCGCTTTTAATTGTGCACGCATTGTCGTTCTCGTTGTGCCACATTTCTCTCTTAATTGTGCACGCATTATTGTTCTCGTTGTGCCACGTTTGTTTTTTAATTGCACGCGCATTATTGCTTTCATTGCGTGAGCGTGTTTGTTTCTCGTTGCATACGAGCTTTTTTTGGTACTCGTTTTTTTACCGCTATTAAAGTCATTGCTATTAGTTTAATTATCATTATTGTTATGAAAAAATCTAATAAAAATCAATTTCTGAAATAATGTTTTTATTATTATAAACAGTTTTCTTTACAAATAAAAGGTACAACCTAAGTCAACTTTGATGTACATGAAGACAAAAAAAGTTAATTACAATTGGTACAAAAATTAATTAAAAGCAAAAAGAGTACAAAAAAAATAAATAATAAAACAAAATCAAAGGGAGACAGCATGCCACTTGCTCTCCCAGGAGCTAGAAGCCCAAGCTTCTTTCTTCTTGTCCCTTTTGTTTGGCTTCCATTTTCAGCAAAAACATTGCTGCAGTGGCAGCAGCCCTATCCCTCCCTTGCTGCTCCACTATGTCTCTGCTGTTCCAACAGCTTGGTCTCCTATGAGTTTTGTTTCCCTGCTCCAACACCACACCTACACCACACAATTAGCCTATAAATGCAACAGAACAGAAATCAGGAAGGGGGAGGATATGCACTGTAACAAAAAAACATTGATAACAGTATCTGATTGGTGGAGAGTCTGAGTTCTGCTCTTGAATAGAGAGAGTCTAAAAAATATATTTTTGAAGATAATCGGTTTTGAGAGTTCAAGGATAGCGGCTGGAGTGGAAATCAGAAAGAATACAACACAAGGGTATGCTTAACTTTTCATTCATTATGTGGTAATCTTATATAGATGTTTATTGATGAATAATAATGTATGTTATGCAAATGTCAAATGCCATGTATATCATTTTCAGACAGTATACTTTCAGTTAAAAAGAACATACATATGTATATGTGCAAAAATGAATGCTGCAGAAACAAACAGATTAGCAAGAAAGAACAGTAAAGAAAAAAGGTGAATTAGGAGGCTCCGAGAAGAAAAAATCGTTTTCTAACAAATCATAAAAATAGGCTTATCTGATTTTTGTTGAAAATAAGTAAATAAGGAAATAGAAGAGGAATAAACAGTTTTTGTACCTGTAGCTCCGACCTCCACTCCGACCACCGTGTGTGGTGGTCGCCGCCGTCCCAACCATCACCACCGTCCACCAAAAAGCACTGCCCTCCCGTCGCAACAGCCACCACCAAATCTCCGCCGTTCAACCACCGCCTCAACTGCCCGTAACCATCGTCACCACCCCCATCGTCAAGTCCTTCAACCACCCAAAACCACCACCGAACCGCCTCTGCCTCTCACCGCTGGCCACCAGCACAGAACCACTCCGCCACCGTGGCTAACCCCTCCGTCCCCTCGCAACCACCACAGCCATAAATCGAACCACGACCACCGAAATCACACAGCCATCGCGACCATCACCCCGCAACCAAACGCATCTACCAACCACCGTGTCGCCCTCCGTTTCGTTTCCCCCTTATCACCGTCGCCGTCGTAACCACACCGTCGATGACCCAGAACCAAACAGCACCACCAACAGAAACCGGATCAGAGAAATAGTGGATCAGTGAGGAGGAGGAGAGAAACGAAACTGAGTCTTGATGAAAGCGAAAGCTTTGGGTCGGTGACGATAGGTGAGGAGAAGGTGCGAGAGAGGCTGTGAGGGGAGGGGAAAGTGAGGATCGGTTGAGGGGGAGGGAGGCATACAACACGCTGAGAGAGAGAACAAAAAAGGGATTAGGGTTTGACATTTTGGGGAAAGGGGAGCGCCGCGTGAGGGAGAGAAAGAATTAGGGTTTCCAAATTTGAGTTTTTGCTTTTATAGTAGGGGTGTAAGGGCATTTTTGTCCTTTCACATTTTTTATTTTTCAGATCTCTATTAGCCCCCCCTGCGTTTACTTCCCGCCCCCCTCTGAAGCCCACGAATTTTTGAAACGGATCAGCCCAATAAAAATGAGATTGGGCTATTATCTACACCCCAGTTTTAATAATACAGCCCTCCTTTTATTTACACCCTTATTTTACCACTGCACCCCCTGTTTCTTTTTTTAAAAAAAGAAATCTCTTTTCCCTAAATAAATATTTTCTCTCACAAACCTATTTTTTTCCAAATAACGAATAAATGTTTTCCTAAACAAAAAATTGGTTTGTTATTAATGGTCACTCTGAGCTTAGCTTGTTTGACCGTTGATAACAGCTTTGGTTTTCAAACGAGCTATGAGCGACGACCACTCTGAGTTTTACTTGTTTGGTCGTCTCGAGTACCTCTCCCGATTTCAAAAATAAATAAATAAACATCAGACACAAACATTTTCTACCCTAAGAACTACGTAGCTTTGATTTCTCCACCGCACCTGGGGATACGTAGGAGCAGGGGCTCACTCCTGTCAAGCGCAAAAAACTAAAATTTTTATTAAGTCTTCCTCTTCAATTTTGCAAATAATAAAAAAAGTAAATTAAAGTATTTTCTTTAAATTAACTATCTATCTACACATTAAATTAAATGGTAACCTTTCTCTTGAAAGGATGCTGTGGGGTGCTAACACCTTCCCCGCGCATAATCGACCCCCGAACCCAAAAATAAAGGTTTTTTCAATGTTTTTCTATTTAATAAATATTGATGGCGGCTTCATTGCAAAAATGACGAAGAATCCCCTCCTTCGGATTTTTCGGTCGCTACAGCTAGCGACTTCACTGGGGATATTTTAGAGGGTCAAGCCTAATTTAATTAAATGTGTAGATTATTGTTAATTTAATATCTTTTTACCTTAGCGTTCATATTTGCCAGTCTATCTTTATTTTTATTTATTTGTTTATTTATTTATGGCCTTATTGAACCTTAGGGTAGAAAACTTTTGTACTATTATCTGTATTTCTTTTGCAGCTTGTGTGGTCTAGGTATTATGCCCGTGTCACACACGTCACCTACACATGTTTATTCACACACTTTTGAGTGGGGCCTTATACCCAGGTCTGAAAATTAACCTAGGACGAGTGGAGATTATTAGTGACAGTCATTCTGGATTTTATCTGTCTGACTCTCATGAAAGTCTCAACCAGAGTATGCTCTTTCATGGTATCCCACACCAGGTAGCTCGCTATCGTTGTGGATCATATCATGGAGGGGATTTTAGCTCTGGAAACCTTTGTGAGGAAGTGAATAGAGCCACCTGAGAGATTGATCACGTAAGCGACCCTAAACCGTGACCTATATATAAGACATAACCTGTTTAAGACACAAGGGCATTTCACCTACCCGCTGCATCATTACAGTTTTTTTTAATTGTTTTTTTTCCTTTTCCCAAAAAAAAATCAAATCATCTAAACCATTTTATTATTACTATTATTCTTTTTTTCCTTTTAAATATATAGGATGTGACCCATAGTTAACACCTTCTCAAAGATGAATCACCAAGTTTTTCCTTATTTTTTTTTAACACGCGTGACATCATTCTTTCATCCATCATATACCATCATTATTTCACAAAATATAAAAAAAATCCTCACATGCATGTTATTCATCTCATTTAGGTTTGCCGAGAATTGTAAGAGGCTCAAAAATTGTGTCATAAGCAAGGATCAGACGGTGAAGCAGTTCAAACCCTGAACTACCCCACAGTGAAGCAGCCCAATCTGACTAGCTTAAGAGAATGTGCAGGTTGGTTGCCGCCCATCAAGCGCAGGTCTTTCCTTAAGCAGTATAAGTACAACACTGATATGGCTCCTGATAGGACTCAGCTACAAAACATGACTAAAAGAGATAATGAGTCCCTTAAGCAATATGCTCAGCGTTGGAGAGGACTAGCAGCACAGGTAGCACCGCCTCTGTTTGAAAGGAAAATGGTATCTATGTTCATGGAAACCCTTCCTTCACCCTTCTATGAAAAATTGATTGGGAGTGTATCGTCAAGTTTCTCGGATATGGTCGTTATTGGAGAAAGGCTAGAGAACGGAATGAGGAATGGGAAAATCGCTTATACTTCCCCCGGAAACACTAACCAGAGAAAGCCCTTCTCCGGATTTCCTAAAAAGAAAGAAGGAGAAGCCAACGCCATCACAGGAACCGGAAAAACTTCCTACTCCAATCCCTCCCACACCAATCCGTTCTCAGCACAAACACTATCTACCCCACCTACCCAAAATAACCAAGGCCATAAACCACAAAACTACTCAGTCGGAAAGTTCGTCCAGTTTGATCCAATCCCAATGTCATACTCTGACGTATTTCGCCACCTGCTCAGCCATAATTTAATCTCCACCCGCCCAATGAGACAGATCCATCCCCCTTTCCCTAGAGGCTTCGACCCAAACACCACATGCGAATTCCATTCAGGAACAGTCGGCCATTCCATAGAAAACTGCAAGGCATTGAAGTATGTCGTCCAAGATCTAATCGCCTCGGGCTGGTTGAACTTCAAGGAAAACGGTCCTAATGTGGCTACCAACCCATTACCAGGACATGGGACGCCCTCAACTAATGCAATTGAGGATTCTGCAGAACCGTCCCTAATCAGGAGGGTAGAATGCATCCAGACACCCCTGGAAGTGATTCATGCCAATCTGTGTTCCTTTGGGATTATTGAGAGAGAATGCACTGGAAAGAATCCATGCAATGACCATCACTGCATTGGAAATTGTGAGGCGTTTAAACAAGTGCTTCAGGACCTGTTGGACCGACATGTAATACAAGTGGGCTTTCAAAAGAGGGAGGACCAGGTGTCAACTATCCTATCGAGCAATGGCCAGAACAAGGATACTCGGAAGCCGCTAGAGATCCGCTATACTAAGGACTCAAAGTCGTCCCTGGGTATGCCTAAACCAATCACTATCCAAGTGCCAGCTCCCCTCCCCTACAATGACACCAATGCAGTCCCATGGAACTACAACGCGAAAGTCCAAGTGAAAGGTCCTCAGAACAATCCTGATGTCACCAATATCTCGGGAAGCAGCGGAATGACTCGGAGTGGGCGCGTCTATGCCCCTGAAAGACCCGGAGGAAGAGAATCAAATGAAAGAGGAAAGATTGATAAAGGAAAAAACGTAGAGGGAGAGTCGTCTGACAAAAGTACGGGCAAGAAGGCACTATCTGAGCAAGAAGCCAGTGAGTTCCTAAAGATTATGAGGCAGAGTGAGTACAAGGTAGTGGATCAGCTGAATCAGACTCCTGCTAAGATATCCATGTTATCACTATTACTCAATTCTGAAGCCCATCGAGCAACACTAATGAAGGTGCTGAGTGAAGCTCATGTCACTCACGACATCACAGTTGGTCAGTTTGATGGGATCGTCGAAAATATCGTCGCAAACAACTACCTCACCTTCACAGATGACGAGATCCCCGTCGAGGGAAGAGGGCACAACAAGGCTTTGCATATCTCCGTGAAATGTGGAGAATACTCTCTAGCTCGGGTACTCATCGATAACGGATCATCCCTGAACGTACTACCCAAATCAACCATGAACAAACTAGACGTAGATTGTTCATCCATGAAACCCAGTTCTACACTGGTCAGGGCATTCGATGGGTCCAAAAGAGAGGTTATCGGAGAGATGGAGTTACCTGTACAGGTAGGTCCAGAAGTCTTCATAGTGAGTTTCCAAGTGATGGACATCAATCCGTCTTACAGCTGTCTTTTGGGAAGACCTTGGATCCATTCTGCAGGGGCTGTGCCCTCTTCTCTACATCAAAAGCTCAAGTTCGTAGTCAACAACAAGTTAGTGGTCGTTTCGGGGGAAGAAGAGTTGCTAGTCAATAAGCCGTTTCCTATCAGTTATGTTGAGGCTGCAGAAGAATCTTTCGAGACCGCCTTCCAAGCACTAGAAATTGCAAATGCTACCTTTGTGGGGGACGGGGGCCCATTGTTAAAACCAAAGCTGTCCAAAGATGCATTGATGATTGCTAAAGTCATGACAAGCAAGGGTTATCAAGCGGGAAACGGTTTAGGGAAGACTGAACAAGGGATCCTAACACCCATACAGCTGCGTGAGAACAAGGACAGATGTGGGATAGGGTACCAGCCTAGTCGTACTGACAAAGGAAGGATCGCCGCGGAAAAGAAGGAGCGGAGGTTGGCCAAACTTGAGGGTCGGGAGCCAGATATGAAGAAAATTTTCATCGGCGACATAAAGCAAAGCTTTCAGAGCGCAGGGGTGCTAGATCCTGTAACGCCCCAAAATAATTTAATTAATTATTTAATTAAGTTATTTAAGGCTTACAATATTTATTTAGTTTAATTAAATAATTCAAGTTTAATTATTTTATTGTATTTTATTAGGAGGTGTTGTCACTAATTAAATGGTGCGAGCAAGGGCCCGTGATCCACAATTAGGCCCGTGGCCCATTGCCTAGTCAAGTAATTCGACTCTCAAGGGGTCTTAGAAGCTAGTTTTCATTTGGACTCAAGTGGGAAAAAGAAAGAAAAGTAACGTAAGAGAGAGTGAGAAGAGAAGAGTTGCGAAGGAGAGAGGAGAAGAAGAAGAGAGGGCGAAGCACATAGAGAAGAGGAGGAGGCTCGTGGTGGCTTGCAATTTGTCCTTGGAGCTTGGCTAGCAATTCGACTTCCATAAGGTTAGGGGGTCCTCTTTTTGTTCTTAATAGATATGCGAATTGGATGCTTAGGGTTAGGGTTCTAGGAATAATTCCCATGAATGAATTGTGATGTTGATAAGTAAATTATAATGAAGTAATGTGTGATTGTTGAATTATTATGTTGAGAATTGTATGATTGATGCTTGAGTTGTGGCTATTGCGAATTGGATACCCTATGTTTGATCATATGTCTCATTGGTGCTTGCTTGGTGAAATTGGGGATCATGGTGTCACTTTAATAATATATATATATATAGGAGTGTTTTGGTAATTTTAGTTGGTGATTGAAAGTGGAAAAAAATTCTGTTTGGAAGCCCCTAGGCGCCTTAGGCGCCATATGCATGTTGCTGAAATTTTCTGTTTTGCGCCATGGTCATGGGCGCCAAGTGCCCAGCAGTGTGCTGTGCCAGTTTCCAAAAATTCTGTTGCCTGTGTTGCCATTCTGTGTTGCTGTGCCTGTTGCCTGTGTTGCCATTCTGTGTCCCTGTGCTGTCAGTTTTGGCACTTGTTGCTTGTGTCATGGGCGCCAAGGGCCCCAAAGTCCGGGTGATAGTTTTGCGAAAATTGTTTTCAGGTTTTTATACTCAGGTAAAATGGCTCATGAAAAATGATTTTTGGCAACAAAGGAGTTGAGTTGCATATTTTCACTAGGTGCCTAGTGCATGGGCGCCAAAAATGATGTTCAGTTTTTGATGAAATTTTAATTTGGTTTTCATGTTCTGAGCATTTGGCTCGTGTAAAATCAATTTCGAAGGAAAATAAATTTTGTTGCATGTTGGCCTTAGGCGCCTAGTGCCTGGGCGCCGTGTTGCTGTGCTGAGCGCCTGTGCGTGTTGTTCCCCTGGGCGCCTAGCGCCTGTGCGCTGTTGCGCGTGTTGTTCCCCTGGGCGCCTAGCGCCTGTGCGCTGTTGCGCGTGTTGTTCCCCTGGGCGCCTAGCGCCCATGCGCCAAGCGCTGTGTTGCCCCTGGGCGCCCAGCGCCCATGCGCCAGTTTCCAGGATGTCTAAATATTTTTCCTTTTTGTTTTTAATGTAACTTTTGACTCGGTTATCCAAATTTAACGGTTCAAAATGCATTTCGAAGCTAATTTCAGTGTCTATTCAATGGTCTCAATTTTATGCAAAAATAAATTATTTTTACTGGTGTTCCTGGCTGAAGGTGTTCAAGTGTCCGAATGGCTATTTTTATCCACTTTCCCTATGTCGTGTCAATGTCCTAAGTTGGTCTATTTGAATTGGTGTTGGTGTGGGTGGTGAGCCGAATTGGTGAGTGATGATGAGGTGGGATTGGTGAGCAGAGGCTTCGGCCTAATTTTAATTTGGTGAGTTAATTAATGCACTATGGTGAGATTAGAATTGAAAATGGTGAATTGATTGATTTGTGGTGTGTTGTGATGCATTCTCCATAACACCTCATGAAGCATGTGCATTATTGGTGAGCAGAGGCTACGGCCTAATTTTATTTGGTGAGCAGAGGCTACGGCCTATTTGTATTTGGTGACGGATCCGACATGCATGTACCCGTGGAGTTTGGGTTGCATTACATGCATAATCATATATTGTGTAGTGCTGTTTGGAAATAGAATGTTGATGTGGTTGTTCCATCGTTGTGAATTGGTGTGCCTGGTTTCCTTTTTCCTATGCATTGCTTAATTCCCATATGTTATTAATTATGAAAAGAGACTCACCCTACTGCCTTTATGTTGCTTCTTATGTCGGCAACGTGCAGGTAATAACGAGTGAAGGATTCCTTTATGCCTTCGTCTGGTAGGAAGTGTCACGCTCTGATACGTAGCACCAGGGGGGTGTCCTATGTTTATGCAATATTTTTCCTAAACTGTTAGATTTGATTGGTGATGTATTGGTTTTAAATTTTAGAACTCATATTTATTCCGCTGCTGATGGTGATTGGATTTAGTTGATGCGAACTAAACATTTTTCTCATGGTGTTATGTATCTTGATATTTATGGAGTAAATGTTGCACTCGCTTGAATTGTTTTCAAAAAAAAAAAAAAAAAAAAAAGAGACTCTGATTTTATTTAAAAGCAAAGTTATTAGAAAAGGGGTGTTACATTAGTGGTATCAGAGCAGTTCGGTCTGTCCGGCCAAGTTGTCCAGTCATAGTGTCAACTGACAACGGTGTGTTGTCAGTTATATCTAACTGTTGTTGTTGTAGCAAGTGAGTTAAGATGGCTGGGAGGATTGATGCTGCTGCCGCTGTTGTTGGGCTGCTGCTGAATGTTGTAAGAAGTTGAATCTTGTTTTGCCTGTTATGAATGGAGTGATGGTAGTCGATACTCCTGCGAAGGGGTCGGTGATTATGTCTCAGGTGTTCTCAGTGTCCCGTGTCGATCTTCGGCAGGGACTTTATTGTGAATTTTGTTTGTTTGCCGTTGGGAGGGTTGGATGTCATTCTTGGTATGGACTGGTTAGTATATAACCATGTACATATTAATTGTTCCCGAAGATCTGTGAGTTTCCTTCCTCCTGAGGAAGAAGAATCTGTTTTGTTGCCTGCTGGTCATTTGCATAAGGTAATGAAGGAAGGAGTTCATCTGTTTGCTTTGATGGCGTCTTTGTCTGCTGAGAATCAGGCGATCATTGAAGGGGTTCAGGTAGTGTGTGAATTTCCCGAAGTGTTCCCGGATGAAATTCCAAGTGTTCCGCCAGAGAGGGAGGTTGAGTTTGCTATTGATCTTATACCTGGTACTAGGCCTGTGTCTATGGCACCGTACCGAATGTCAGCCTCAGAGTTGTCTGAATTGAAAAAGCAATTAGAAGATCTACTTGAGAAGAAATTTGTAAGGCCAAGTGTGTCACCGTGGGGTGCTCCGGTATTGTTAGTGAAAAAGAAGGACGGGAGTATGAGACTTTGTGTCGATTATAGGCAATTGAACAAAGTGACAATAAAGAACCGGTATCCGCTTCCCAGAATTGATGATCTGATGGACCAGTTGGTAGGTGCTAAGGTGTTTAGTAAAATCGATTTGAAGTCGGGTTATCACCAGATCAAGGTAAAGGATGAAGACATTCAGAAAACCGCTTTCAGAACGAGATATGGGCACTATGAGTATTCTGTTATGCCGTTTGGTGTTACCAATGCGCCGGGTGTGTTTATGGAGTACATGAATCGTACTTTTCATAGTTACTTGGATCGGTTTGTAGTTGTGTTTATTGACGACATTTTGGTGTATTCTAAGACAGAAGAGGAGCACGCAGAACATTTGAGGTTAGTGCTGGAAGTATTGAAAGAAAAGAAATTGTATGCAAAATTGTCTAAGTGTGAGTTCTGGCTGAATGAAGTAGGTTTCCTTGGTCATATTATCTCTGGTAATGGTATAGCTGTGGACCCAGCCAAGGCTGATGCTGTGTCCCAATGGGAGAGCCCGAAGTCAGTTACAGAGATTAGAAGCTTTTTGGGATTAGCTGGTTATTACAGGAGATTTATTGAAGGTTTCTCGAGGTTGGCACTTCCGTTGACTCAATTGACATGTAAAGGAAGAGCTTTTGTGTGGGATGCTCGCTGTGAGGAGAGCTTCAATGATTTGAAAAAGAGGTTGACTACATCGCCCATTTTGACTTTGCCTGTTCCTGATCGACCGTTTGTAGTATATTGTGATGCTTCCAAGATGGGTTTGGGAGGTGTATTGATGCAAGAGGGTAAGGTAGTAGCTTATGCGTCCAGACAGTTGAGGACCCATGAGAAGAACTACCCTACTCATGATTTGGAGCTAGCTGCAATTGTGTTTGTGCTGAAAATTTGGAGGAACTATCTGTATGGTACCAGATTTGAAGTGTTTAGCGACCATACGAGTTTAAAATACTTGTTTGATCAGAAGGAGCTAAATATGAGGCAGAGACGTTGGCTAGAATTGCTGAAGGATTATGATTTCGGCTTGAACTATCACCCCGGCAAAGCTAATGTCGTGGCTGATGCTTTAAGTCGGAAGAGTTTGCATATGTCGGCTATGATGGTGAAAGAGTTAGAGTTGATTGAGCAGTTTCGGGACATGAGTCTGGTTTGTGAAGTGACACCGCAGAGTGTCAGATTGGGGATGTTGAAGATCGGCAATGAATTTTTGGTTAGTGTTCGAGAAGCCCAAAAGTCAGATGTAAAGTTGGTAGACCTGTTAGTTGTGAATGATCAAGATGTGGATGGAGATTTCAGGTTAGATTCCCAAGGTGTATTGAGATTCAGAGATAGGATCTGCATTCCTGACGATGCTGAGATGAAGAAAATGATTCTTGAGGAGAGCCATAGGAGCAAGTTGAGTATTCATCCAGGGGCTACGAAAATGTACCAAGATTTGAAGAGAATGTTCTGGTGGCCTGGTATGAAGAAGGATGTGGCGCAGTTTGTGTATTCGTGTCTGACTTGTCAGAAGTCTAAGATTGAGCATCAGAAGCCTGCGGGGTTGATGCAACCATTGGAGATTCCGGAATGGAAATGGGATAGCATTTCCATGGATTTTGTAACTGGTTTGCCAAATACAGTGAGAGGGTTCGATGCTATATGGGTGGTTGTGGACAGGTTGTCTAAGTCTGCTCATTTCTTGCCAATTAATATGACCTATCCAGTTCCAAGGTTGGCAGAAATCTACATCAAGACTATTGTGAAGTTGCATGGCGTTCCGCTTAGTATTGTATCTGATAGAGATCCAAGATTCACATCTGAATTTTGGAAAAGTTTGCAGGAAGCTTTGGGTTCTAAGTTGAGGTTGAGCTCCGCTTATCATCCGCAGACAGATGGTCAGACGGAGAGGACTATTCAGTCGTTAGAGGACTTGTTGAGGGCATGCGTTCTTGAGCAGGGAGGTTCATGGGATTCTCATCTTTCGTTGATAGAGTTCACCTATAACAACAGTTTTCATTCTAGTATTGGTATGGCACCGTTTGAGGCGTTGTATGGTCGGAGATGTAGGACTCCGTTGTGTTGGTATGAATCTGGGGAGAGTGCAGTGTTGGGGCCTGAGATTGTGCGAGAAACAACTGAGAAGGTAAAATTAATCCGCGAGAAGATGAAAGCGTCGCAGAGTCGACAAAAGAGCTATCATGATAAAAGAAGGAAGGATTTAGAGTTTCAGGCCGGTGATCATGTGTTCCTGAGAGTCACTCCAGTGACTGGTGTTGGGCGTGCCTTGAAATCTAAGAAGTTAACTCCCCGTTTCATTGGTCCGTATCAGATTACGGAGAGGGTGGGAAGTGTTGCCTATAGGGTGGCTCTGCCACCTAATCTTTCGAACTTGCATGACGTGTTTCACGTGTCACAACTTCGAAAGTATGTTCCGGACCCGTCCCATGTGATTCAGATGGATGAAGTAGAGGTGCGGGATAATCTCACCGTGGAGACTATGCCTGTGCGGATTGAAGACAGAGAAGTGAAGACTCTGAGAGGGAAAGAAATTCTTTTGGTGAAAGTGGTTTGGTTAGGAGCTGCTGGCGAGAGTATGACTTGGGAGCTGGAGAGCAAGATGCGGGAAGCATATCCGGAGTTGTTTGATTCACGTAATTTCGAGGACGAAATATTTTAAGTGGGGGAGAGTTGTAACGCCCCAAAATAATTTAATTAATTATTTAATTAAGTTATTTAAGGCTTACAATATTTATTTAGTTTAATTAAATAATTCAAGTTTAATTATTTTATTGTATTTTATTAGGAGGTGTTGTCACTAATTAAATGGTGCGAGCAAGGGCCCGTGATCCACAATTAGGCCCGTGGCCCATTGCCTAGTCAAGTAATTCGACTCTCAAGGGGTCTTAGAAGCTAGTTTTCATTTGGACTCAAGTGGGAAAAAGAAAGAAAAGTAACGTAAGAGAGAGTGAGAAGAGAAGAGTTGCGAAGGAGAGAGGAGAAGAAGAAGAGAGGGCGAAGCACATAGAGAAGAGGAGGAGGCTCGTGGTGGCTTGCAATTTGTCCTTGGAGCTTGGCTAGCAATTCGACTTCCATAAGGTTAGGGGGTCCTCTTTTTGTTCTTAATAGATATGCGAATTGGATGCTTAGGGTTAGGGTTCTAGGAATAATTCCCATGAATGAATTGTGATGTTGATAAGTAAATTATAATGAAGTAATGCGTGATTGTTGAATTATTATGTTGAGAATTGTATGATTGATGCTTGAGTTGTGGCTATTGCGAATTGGATACCCTATGTTTGATCATATGTCTCATTGGTGCTTGCTTGGTGAAATTGGGGATCATGGTGTCACTTTAATAATATATATATATAGGAGTGTTTTGGTAATTTTAGTTGGTGATTGAAAGTGGAAAAAAATTCTGTTTGGAAGCCCCTAGGCGCCTTAGGCGCCATATGCATGTTGCTGAAATTTTCTGTTTTGCGCCATGGTCATGGGCGCCAAGTGCCCAGCAGTGTGCTGTGCCAGTTTCCAAAAATTCTGTTGCCTGTGTTGCCATTCTGTGTTGCTGTGCCTGTTGCCTGTGTTGCCATTCTGTGTCCCTGTGCTGTCAGTTTTGGCACTTGTATCTTGTGTCATGGGCGCCAAGGGCCCCAAAGTCCGGGTGATAGTTTTGCGAAAATTGTTTTCAGGTTTTTATACTCAGGTAAAATGGCTCATGAAAAATGATTTTTGGCAACAAAGGAGTTGAGTTGCATATTTTCACTAGGTGCCTAGTGCATGGGCGCCAAAAATGATGTTCAGTTTTTGATGAAATTTTAATTTGGTTTTCATGTTCTGAGCATTTGGCTCGTGTAAAATCAATTTCGAAGGAAAATAAATTTTGTTGCATGTTGGCCTTAGGCGCCTAGTGCCTGGGCGCCGTGTTGCTGTGCTGAGCGCCTGTGCGTGTTGTTCCCCTGGGCGCCTAGCGCCTGTGCGCTGTTGCGCGTGTTGTTCCCCTGGGCGCCTAGCGCCTGTGCGATGTTGCGCGTGTTGTTCCCCTGGGCGCCTAGCGCCCATGCGCCAAGCGCTGTGTTGCCCCTGGGCGCCCAGCGCCCATGCGCCAGTTTCCAGGATGTCTAAATATTTTTCCTTTTTGTTTTTAATGTAACTTTTGACTCGGTTATCTAAATTTAACGGTTCAAAATGCATTTCGAAGCTAATTTCAGTGTCTATTCAATGGTCTCAATTTTATGCAAAAATAAATTATTTTTACTGGTGTTCCTGGCTGAAGGTGTTCAAGTGTCCGAATGGCTATTTTTATCCACTTTCCCTATGTCGTGTCAATGTCCTAAGTTGGTCTATTTGAATTGGTGTTGGTGTGGGTGGTGAGCCGAATTGGTGAGTGATGATGAGGTGGGATTGGTGAGCAGAGGCTTCGGCCTAATTTTAATTTGGTGAGTTAATTAATGCACTATGGTGAGATTAGAATTGAAAATGGTGAATTGATTGATTTGTGGTGTGTTGTGATGCATTCTCCATAACACCTCATGAAGCATGTGCATTATTGGTGAGCAGAGGCTACGGCCTAATTTTATTTGGTGAGCAGAGGCTACGGCCTATTTGTATTTGGTGACGGATCCGACATGCATGTACCCGTGGAGTTTGGGTTGCATTACATGCATAATCATATATTGTGTAGTGCTGTTTGGAAATAGAATGTTGATGTGGTTGTTCCATCGTTGTGAATTGGTGTGCCTGGTTTCCTTTTTCCTATGCATTGCTTAATTCCCATATGTTATTAATTATGAAAAGAGACTCACCCTACTGCCTTTATGTTGCTTCTTATGTCGGCAACGTGCAGGTAATAACGAGTGAAGGATTCCTTTATGCCTTCGTCTGGTAGGAAGTGTCACGCTCTGATACGTAGCACCAGGGGGGGGTGTCCTATGTTTATGCAATATTTTTCCTAAACTGTTAGATTTGATTGGTGATGTATTGGTTTTAAATTTTAGAACTCATATTTATTCCGCTGCTGATGGTGATTGGATTTAGTTGATGCGAACTAAACATTTTTCTCATGGTGTTATGTATCTTGATATTTATGGAGTAAATGTAGCACTCGCTTGAATTGTTTTCAAAAAAAAAAAAAAAAAAAAGAGACTCTGATTTTATTTAAAAGCAAAGTTATTAGAAAAGGGGTGTTACAGATCCTAACCAGGTTGCAGCTATTGAAGGTGATTCAAGCGCTGAAAATGGCGGTGCCAGTCTTGTGCGCCGTTGTCCAACAAGCGAAAAGCTCAAGAATTGGGAGATCGTCGATTTTCCTGTAGTTTTTAGTTCAAAGTAATGTTTCTGTAATGCAATCCTATGGCTCTGCCCAAGGCCTTAGGACATTTCATTCGGGCACACATGTTTCCTTTCAATATCAATATCAATAAAATGTTATTTCAGATTCTCCAATAAATTTCAGTTTTCTTTTGCACTTGCGTTTTATTTTCTTTTTGCTCGTTTTTCATTCCGTCAATTTATACTAATGCAGATTTGAAAAAAACGCCTTTGAAAATAACAACGCCAATAATTCATACTGTGACTTTGATCACCCGATTAATCAAACTGAGGAAGATGTTGAAGATAACTGGGAAACTCCTCTAGAGTTAATGAGAATGATGGAACAAGAAGAAAAAGTGATTCAACCCCACGAGGAATCTACTGAGGTAATAAACTTGGGCACAGAAGAGGATAAGAAAGAGGTTAAAATCGGCATCACAATGAAAGATAGTGAGCGAGAGAAGCTAGTTAGGCTCTTGTTCGACTATGACATACCAAGACATGCCTGGACTGGACCCCAACATAGTCGAGCATAAGTTACCAGTAAAACCCGAATGCCCGCCAGTAAAGCAAAAGCTAAGAAGGATGAAGCCGGAGATGTCACTAAAAATCAGAGATGAGGTCAAGAAGCAGTTTGATGCCGGATTCTTAGCGGTAGCAAAGTATCCTCAATGGGTAGCCAACATTGTCCCGGTTCCGAAGAAGGATGGGAAGGTCAGAATGTGCGTCGATTATCGAGACCTGAACAGAGCAAGTCCTAAAGATGATTTCCCTTTGCCCCACATTGATGTCTTGGTAGATAGCACAGCACAACACTCCTTATTTTCCTTCATGGATGGATATTCCGGATATAATCAAATCAAGATGGCCCCCGAAGATATGGAGAAAACCACCTTCATCACTCTCTGGGGAACCTTCTGTTACAAAGTAATGCCATTCGGATTGAAGAACGCTGGTGCAACATACCAAAGGGCGATGGTAGCTTTATTCCACGACATGATGCATAAAGAGATTGAAGTCTACGTGGATGACATGATCGCAAAGTCCAAGACTGAAGAAGAACATGTTGTTAATCTGCAGAAACTATTTGAACGCCTAAGGAAGTTCAAACTCAGATTAAACCCCGCCAAATGCACTTTCGGTGTAAGATCAGGAAAGTTGTTGGGGTTCATAGTCAGTCAGAAGGGAATAGAGGTAGATCCAGACAAGGTACGAGCAATTCTTGAAATGCCGACGCCTAAAACCGAAAGGGAAGTTCGTGGGTTCCTAGGAAGGTTGAACTACATCTCCAGATTCATATCCCATCTACTACCTCAGCAAGAAGTTCACCGAGTGCGAGACGAGATACTCATTGTTGGAAAAAACATGTTGCGCTCTGGCCTGGGCTGCACGTCATCTGAGGCAGTATATGTTGAGCCACACGACTTGGCTGGTATCTAAAATGGATCCAATCAAGTACATTTTTGAAAAAACCTGCACTCACAGGAAGAATCGCCCGCTGGCAAATGCTACTATCTGAATACGACCTCTTGTATGTCACTCAGAAAGCAATCAAAGGTAGTGCCCTAGCTGAATACTTGGCACATCAGCCCATTGAGGATTACCAATCGATGCAATACGATTTCCCAGATGAAGATATAATGGCTCTATTCGGAGAAGGGAAATCTCCAGACGACGAAAGGTGGAGGATGTCATTTGATGGCGCTTCCAATTTGTATGGGCACGGGGTCGGAGCTGTGTTGATTTCCCCTGATAACCGCTTCATACCATTCACTGCTAGACTGAGCTTCTATTGCACCAATAACATTGCAGAATATGAAGCGTGTGTCTTAGGCATCAAAGCAGCCCTTGAATGGAAAGTCAAAAGACTCGATGTATATGGGGACTCAGCGTTGGTCATCCATCAGATAAAAGGCGACTGGGAAACCAGGGACCCCAAATTAATTCCTTATCATGATCACATCCAAGAGATGGTTGAGCGATTCGAGGAGGTCACCTTCCACTATCTCCCTCGCGAAGAAAATCAGTTGGCTGACGCTTTAGCGACTTTGTCATCAATGTTCAATATCAATAACAACAAAAGTCTGACATTCATCCGAATCCAGCATCGAGACCTACCGGTACATCATTGCGTGGCAATCGAAGAAGAGCCTGACAGTAAACCTTGGTATTACGATATCAAGCACTATATCGCAAGCCGAGAGTATCCTCCTGGTGCCACTGAGAATGACAAGAGAACACTTAGGAGGTTATCGATGGGTTTCTTCCTAAACGGGGAGGTGCTTTACAAAAGGAATCACGACATGGTCCTCCTCAGATGTGTTGCAAAAGAAGAAGCAGAAAGAATTATGAAAGATGTCCATGAAGGTTCGTTCGGAACCCATTCTAGCGGGCACACCATGGCAAGAAAAATCCTAAGGGCTGGCTACTACTGGTTGTCAATGGAGACCGACTGCTTTAGCTACGTGAGAAAATGCCACAAGTGTCAAATCTACGCTGATAATATCCATGTGCCGCCTGCTTCTTTGAATGTCCTAACAGCACCATGGCCATTCTCAATGTGGGGAATGGACGTCATTGGTCCCATCGAACCTAAGGCATCAAACGGGCATCGCTTCATTCTTGTCGCTATCGATTATTTCACCAAATGGGTCGAGGCCGCTTCTTACGCCAGTGTAACCAAATCGGTAGTTGTCAAGTTCATAAAAAGAGATTTGATCTGCCGTTATGGTCTGCCAAATAAAATCATCACAGACAATGGGACCAACCTGAACAACAAGATGATGAAAGAGTTGTGTGAGGACTTCAAAATCCAACATCATAATTCCTCCCCCTACCGTCCAAAGATGAATGGGGCAGTCGAAGCTGCAAATAAGAACATAAAGAAGATCGTGCAAAAGATGGTAGTGACCTTCAAGGACTGGCATGAAATGTTACCTTTCGCTTTGCATGGGTACCGGACCTCAGTTCGCACGTCAACAGGGGCAACACCATTCTCACTAGTATACGGGATGGAAGCAGTTCTTCCCGTAGAAGTCGAAATACCCTCACTGCGAGTGTTAATGGAAACCAAATTAGAGGAAGCAGAATGGGTTCAATCTCGATTTGATCAATTGAACCTCATAGAGGAAAAAAGAGTGGAAGCTTTGTGTCACGGGCAGTTGTATCAGCAAAGAATGAAGAAAGCTTATGATAAGAAAGTTCGACCCCGGCAGTTTCAAGAAGGAGATCTAGTGCTCAAGAAAATTTTGCCTATCCAAAAGGATTCCCGTGGAAAATGGACCCCTAATTACGAAGGGCCTTATGTGGTAAAGAAAGCATTCTCTGGAGGAGCCTTAATACTCACAAAAATGGACGGTGAAGACCTCCCACTCCCAGTGAACTCAGATGCAGTTAAGAAGTACTATGCCTAAAGAAATATATGAAAAAAGAGAAAGATGAGCCAAGCAAAAATGAGCTCGCTAGGTTGAAAACCCGAAAGGGAGGCCTAGGCAAAAATTAGAGCGACCTGGTGGATTGAAAACTCTAAAGAGCAGTCCAGGCAAAAATTAGGGTCGATGAGTTAGACTTGGAACAAATGCAAAGGCAGTCCTCCGAAAGTCAGGTGATGGACGCTCAAGGTCATGCGTATGGGTGATTGGCATTGTTACCTCAAAGATACAAACAATCAAAAGATCTGCTTTTTCTTTTTCTTTTTTCTTTTTAGTTTAAACTCTCAATGTAATTTTCAGCCAGTGCGACCTTCTGCGCACTCGGTTTCCATTCGAATATTAAACTCTATCTTCACTCTCTCACTTCCCTATTTGCTTGGAAAAGATGTTTTATGGTATATGATGTTGAATTGCGAAACATGTGCATAATCGAAAGCATTACAATCATTGCGAAATTTCTAAAAATCACAAAAATGAGATGATCTCTTATAAAATGGCGAAGAAGACAAATGCATAATCACTTCAAGCAACGAAGCACAATAACCCGCGCTTTGGCACAACTACTTTGAGGCAACCCTCATATCTCACGTCGAGAGTCCTGCGAGGTGATGAGATCAGCAGAAAAATCAAGAAAGAGCAAACGAGCAAAAAGTCAAGAAAGAGCAAAAGAGCAAAAAGAATAAAAAAAAAAAAGAAAAAAAAACACAAAAAGCATCCCACATTTCATTCATCATACCACCAGATATCGATCGTGCACATGCTTACATTGCATGCACGCATACATCATCCATTGCATCCTTAAAATGCGTTCAAATATAGATTAGTTTTTTTTTTATCTGTCAAAAAATTTAAGTTATAGTGTTAGCATTGAGCCTAGCATCAACCTTTTAGACCCCCAGCGGTCCTTCAGAGCCCTAGTGCTCCTTCAGACCAACAATTGGTCCTTCAATCCAGATCGCACGTCGCGTTAATCGAGCAACCGACGGATCATCCGACCCCAGGTCCTTCAGACTAGCTGTGTCCGCCTAAAAAACACAGTGCACGTCCTTCGAGGTGTGCAAATCAGGTCAACGACCTGACCTTGCCACCCATGGCCGCTCGAAAAAGGCCATCCCCCAAGCAGACCGTTTTACTAGTACCCCGGTGCTAGTTTGCGCTCCTTCAGACCCATTGGTCCATCAGGCTTAGGCATGCCCTTCAGACCCTGTCGGTCCTTCAGTTTGACTCCAATCAATGCGCCAAGCATCAATTGTGAATTAAACCATCAGAGCCCCAGTGCTCCTTCAGATCCCCAGTGATCCCTATTTACTTTTGTTCTATGTAAACCCTTTTTTTTATGATTTTCTCAAAAAAGAAAAGGTTTTGACAAAATTAGTGTTTTATCTTTATTTCTATTTTACTCGAGGAATTTGGAAACCCTTCATATTTCCTAGTAAAATATAAATAAAGAGGGGCAGCTGTCATACCCTAATTTCGTCCGTCAGACTAACGCAAATGGTTTCAATTCGCACGCGCATTGTTGTTCTCGTTGTGCCACATTTCTCTCTTAATTGTGCACGCATTATTGTTCTCGTTGTGCCACGTTTCTTTTTTAATTGCACGCGCATTGTTGCTTTCATTGCGTGAGCGTGTTTGTTTCTCGTTGCATACGAGCTTTTTTTGGTACTCGTTTTTTTTTACCGCTATTAAAATCATTGCTATTAGTTTAATTATCATTATTGTTATGAAAAAATCTAATAAAAATCAATTTCTGAAATAATGTTTTTATTATTATAAACAGTTTTCTTTACAAATAAAAGGTACAACCTAAGTCAACTTTGATGTACATGAAGACAAAAAAAGTTAATTACAATTGGTACAAAAATTAATTAAAAGCAAAAAGAGTACAAAAAAAATAAATAATAAAACAAAATCAAAGGGAGACAGCATGCGACTTGCTCTCCCAGGAGCTAGAAGCCCAAGATTCTTTCTTCTTGTCCCTTTTGTTTCGCTTCCATTTTCAGCAAAAACATTGCTGCAGTGGCAGCAGCCCTGTCCCTCCCTTGCTGCTCCACTATGTCTCTGCTGTTCCAATAGCTTGGTCTCCTATGAGTTTTGTTTCCCTGCTCCAACACCACACCTACACCACACAATTAGCCTATAAATGCAACAGAACAGAAATCAGGAAGGGGGAGGATATGCACTGTAACAAAAAACATTGATAACAGTATCTGATTGGTGGAGAGTCTGAGTTCTGTTCTTGAATAGAGAGAGTCTAAAAAATATATTTTTGAAGATAATCGGTTTTGAGAGTTCAAGGATAGCGGCTGGAGTGGAAATCAGAAAGAATACAACACAAGGGTATGCTTAACTTTTCATTCATTATGTGGTAATCTTATATAGATGTTTATTGATGAATAATAATGTATGTTCTGCAAATGTCAAATGCCATGTATATCATTTTCAGACAGTATACTTTCAGTTAAAAAGAACATACATATGTATATGTGCAAAAATGAATGCTGCAGAAACAAACAGATTAGCAAGAAAGAACAGTAAAGAAAAAAGGTGAATTAGGAGGCTCCGAGAAGAAAAAATCGTTTTCTAACAAATCATAAAAATAGGCTTATCTGATTTTTGTTGAAAATAAGTAAATAAGGAAATAGAAGAGGAATAAACAGTTTTTGTACCTGTAGCTCCGACCTCCACTCCGACCACCGTGTGTGGTGGTCGCCGCCGTCCCAACCATCACCACCGTCCACCAAAAAGCACTGCCCTCCCGTCGCAACAGCCACCACCAAATCTCCGTCGTTCAACCACCGCCTCAACTGCCCGTAACCACCGTCACCACCCCCATCGTCAAGTCCTTCAACCACCCAAAACCACCACCGAACCGCCTCTGCCTCTCACCGCTGGCCACCAGCACAGAACCACTCCGCCACCGTGGCTAACCCCTCCGTCCCCTCGCAACCACCACAGCCATAAATCAAACCACGACCACCGAAATCACACAGCCATCGCGACCATCACCCCGCAACCAAACGCATCTACCAACCACCGTGTCGCCCTCCGTTTCGTTTCCCCCTTATCACCGTCGCCGTCGTAACCACACCGTCGATGACCCAGAACCAAACAGCACCACCAACAGAAACCGGATCAGAGAAATAGTGGATCAGTGAGGAGGAGGAGAGAAACGAAACTGAGTCTTGATGAAAGCGAAAGCTTTGGGTCGGTGACGATAGGTGAGGAGAAGGTGAGAGAGAGGCTGTGAGGGGAGGGGAAAGTGAGGATCGGTTGAGGGGGAGGGAGGCATACGGCGCGCTGAGAGAGAGAACAAAAAAGGGATTAGGGTTTGACATTTTGGGGAAAGGGGAGCGCCGCGTGAGGGAGAGAAAGAATTAGGGTTTCCAAATTTGAGTTTTTGCTTTTATAGTAGGGGTGTAAGGGCATTTTTGTCCTTTCACATTTTTTATTTTTCAGATCTCTATTAGCACCCCCTGCGTTTACTTCTCACCCCCCTCTGAAGCCCACGAATTTTTGAAACGGATCAGCCCAATAAAAATGAGATTGGGCTATTATCTACACCCCAGTTTTAATAATACAGCCCTCCTTTTATTTACACTCTTATTTTACCACTGCACCCACTGTTTCTTTTTTTAAAAAAAGAAATCTCTTTTCCCTAAATAAATATTTTCTCTCACAAACCTATTTTTTTCCAAATAACGAATAAATGTTTTCCTAAACAAAAAATTGGTTTGTTATTAATGGTCACTCTGAGCTTAGCTTGTTTGACCGTTGATAACAGCTTTGGTTTTCAAACGAGCTATGAGCGACGACCACTCTGAGTTTTACTTGTTTGGTCGTCTCGAGTACCTCTCCCGATTTCAAAAATAAATAAATAAACATCAAACACAAACATTTTCTACCCTAAGAACTACGTAGCTTTGATTTCTCCACCGCACCTGGGGATACGTAGGAGCAGGGGCTCACTCCTGTCAAGCGCAAAAAACTAAAAATTTTATTAAGTCTTCCTCTTCAATTTTGCAAATAATAAAAAAAGTAAATTAAAGTATTTTCTTTAAATTAACTATCTATCTACACATTAAATTAAATGGTAACCTTTCTCTTGAAAGGATGTTGTGGGGTGCTAACACCTTCCCCGCGCATAATCGACCCCCGAACCCAAAAATAAAGGTTTTTTCAATGTTTTCCTATTTAATAAATATTGATGGCGGCTTCATTGCAAAAATGACGAAGAATCCCCTCCTTCGGATTTTTCGGTCGCTACAACTGGGTCATCTCAAAGTAAATTGTCCAAAGCTAAAATCCAAGTACAAACAAAAGAAAGCCACGAAGGCTACATGGGACAACACAGATACTGATGGTGATACAGATGAAGAAGAGGAAGTCGCAAATGCTGTTTGTCTTATGACAAGTGACATACCTGAGGCTACATGGGACAGTCTTGGCACTGATAGTGAAACAGATGAAGAAGAGCAGACTGCCAATGTTGTTTGTCTTATGGAAAATGATACACCTAAGGTAATCCTTGATAACCATAGTCTTTCTGATTCACTTGAGCATGATGATTTAATTGATGATATGTATAGTAGTCAAGATTTCAGTGAGGCTTTTGAAGATCTTTATAATGAACATGAAACTCTTTTGTATAAATATAAGGATTTGAAAAAGAGCAACAAAAGCATGCTCACTCAAATTCAGACTCTTGAGATGGAGGTATCTAGGTTGAAGAATGAGCTACATAAAACTAAACCTTTCAACCTTGAGCTTCTTGAGCTTAAACAAAATTTTGAAAAAGTCAAGCCTGAAAATGAGATTTTGAAAGAAACCTTAAAAAAGTTTGAGGTAGGTGAAAAGACCTTAACCAAGATACTCCACTCCCAACATGAATATGTTGATATGAGAGGTATTGGGTATAAAGGTAATTCCACCTCAAATGACTTTTGTAGCTGCAACTTCAAGTTATACACCTACTATTTTCTCTTGCATTTATTGTCAAAAAGGTAACCATAGCACGCATAGATGCCCTATTCGTAGACTGTGTGAGCTTGGTACTCTAATACCTGCTTATAAGAAACCAAGGTGGATTGTGAAAACAAACCCCTTGATGACTAACCCCCAAGGACCCAACAAAAACTTTGGGTACCTCGTACTAGTTGTTAAATGTTCCTTTTGCAGGTTGGTCAGTCATCCAAGAAAAAAAATGTGTGGATGGTTGATAGTGGATGCTCAAGGCATATGACTGGTGATGCTTCTCTATTTTTGAAATTGAGCAAAAAAGCAAGTGGATCTCTAAAATTTGCCAACAATGAATCTGCACAAGTAATAGGTAAAGGGTGTGTGGGTAAGGAAAACACAATCAAAATTAAAAATGCTTTACTAGTTGATGGTGTTAAATTTAACATACTAAGTGTTAGCCCATTATGTAATAATTATTTTGATGTGCATTTTTTCTGTTGATAAATGTATTATTACCCATAGGACTTCAAAACTCTACATTACTGGCTTTCGAGAAAATAATGTATATTATGTTGATTTTGATAATGTGAGTAATGATATTGTATGCATGCCTTCCTTGATTGATGATGTGGATCTGTGCCATAGACGTTTAGGACATGCTAGTATAGAACATCTATCTAAGTTGAGCAAGAATGAGCATGTTAGAGGTCTACCCAAGTTGAAATATGAAAAAGGTCAATTATGTGATGCATGTCAGCTAGGTAAGATGCATAGATCTTCTTTTAACTCAAAACCTGTTATTTCTACCAAAAATGTGCTTGAATTGCTTCATCTTGATTTATTTGGTGAAATTGATGTTGTAAGCCTAGGAGGCTCTAAGTATGTTTTCGTGATTGTAGATGATTATTCTAGATATACTTGGGTCATTCTACTTGCAAATATAAGTGAATGACCCATCAAGGAGTTTTCTAAGTTGTGCAGAAAGTTACAGAATGAGAAAAGCTTAGCCATCAAGGAAATTAGAAGTGATCTTGGACAAGAGTAAGAAAATTCATCATTCAGGACTTGTGTGAAAAATATGGTGTTCATCATAACTTTTCAGCTCTAAGAACTCCTCAATAGAACGGTGTAGTGGAAAGCAAGAATAGAACCATACAAGAGATGAGCAGAACAATGTTGAACGAGCACACCCTTCCAAAATATTTCTGGGGTCATGCAGTTGATACAGTATGTCATGTGCTAAACAAGGTATACTTGAGACCATCTCTTAACAAGACGCCATATGAGTTGTGGAATGGTAGAGCTCCAAATATTTCATACTTCAAGGTTTTTGGAAGTAAGTGCTTCATTCTTAATACAAATGATAAGTTGGGTAAGTTTGATGCAAAATCAACTGAAGGTATCTTTATGGGTTATTCAAGTCATAGTAGAGCTTATATTGTTTACAATATGATTGATAAATGTATGCAAGAATCTATACATGTTTCTTTTAATGAGACTAACCCCTTTGATAAGAAAGTTGATGATGAGGATGAAGTGATTGAAGTGATCAAAAATAGAACACCTGAATCAGACAGTGAAATTGTAGAAGAAGCCGAGGTGAGAGTAGAACCTCAAGAAGAAGCTGAAGTGGAACGAGAGCCCCAAGACATCAATGATCATCTCCATGGAAGAACACGTGATGATCTGCCTAAAACATGGAAATCAGTTCGAGATCATCCCATGGAACAAATTATTGGTAGTCCATCAAAGGGGGTAACAACTTGCTCTTCTCTTAATCATTTATGCTTTCATAGTGCTTTTGTCTCTCAAATAGTTCCTAATAATATTAAGGAAGCTTTAAATCTTCCAGAATAGGTTTTGTCAATGCAAAAAGAACTTGAACAATTTAAACGGAACAAAGTTTGGCATTTTGTCGAAAAACCTATTGACAGAACCATTATTGGTACTAAATGGGTTTTTCGCAACAAACTTGATGAAAATGGTGTTATTTTATTAAATAAAATCCGTTTAGTTGTTCAAGGTTTTAACCAAATCGAAGGGGTGGATTTTGAAGAAACTTTCGCTCCAGTGACTAGGTTGGAGTCCATTCGTATAATATTGGCATTTGCTAGTTATATGGACTTCAAACTACACCAAATGGATGTCAAGAGTGCCTTCCTAAATGGTTTTTTTAGAAGAAGAAGAAGTATATGTAAAACAACCCCCTGGTTTTGAAGACTTTAAAAACCCAAGCCATGTTTTCAAACTTGACAAAGTACTTTATGGATTAAAGCAAGCTCCTAGAGCTTGGTATGAGAGACTAAGCAAACATTTAATTGCCAATGGTTTCAAAAAGGGTAAGATTGACTCTACCTTAATCCTTAAAACCAAGGGCAAACATATCATTGTAGTTCAAATTTATGTTGATGATATTATTTTTGGGTCTACTAATGATAATATGTGCAAGGAGTTTTCTGAAATGATGACTAGTGAGTTTGAAATGAGCATGATGGGAGAGCTAAATTTCTTCTTGGGACTTCAAGTAAAACACATGAATGAAGGAATCTTCATATCTCAAAACAAGTTCTCAAAGGAGCTAGTAAAGAAGTATGACATGAGTGATGCAAAGGAGATTGGCACTCCTTTGGCAACCACAACAAAGTTAGATAAAGATGAGCACGGTAAACCAGTAAATGAAACAATTTGTCGAGGTATGATCGGTAGTCTCTTATATTTAACTGCTTCGCGACCTGATATTATGTTTGTTGTGTGCCTGTGTGCTCGATTTCAAGCATGTCCCAAAGAATCACATTTAAAAGCTGTAAAGCGGATTCTTAGATATGTTATGGGAACCGTAGACTTTGGATTGTGGTACCCGAAATCGAGTCAATTTTCTTTAGTTGGTTTCTGTGATGCTGATTTTGCTGGATGTACATTAGATAGAAAGAGTACTAGTGGAACTTGTCATTTCTTAGGTCCTTGTTTGACTTCTTGGTCTAGTAAAAAGCAGAATAGTGTTGCTTTGTCCACCGCTGAAGCCGAATATGTGGCGGTTGGAAATTGCGTTGCACAAGTTCTGTGGATGAAACAGACTTTAGAGGATTTTGGTTTGTTATATGAAAATGTGTCAGTTCTTTGTGATAACACTAGTGCCATTAATATTGCTAAGAACCCCATCCAACACTCTAGAACTAAGCATATAGACATAAGACACCATTTCATTAGGGATCATGTTTCTAGGGGGAGCATAGAATTAAAGTTTGTAAGCACCGATCACCATTTAGCGGACATCTTCACGAAACCCCTAGCCGAAACTCAATTTTGTAAGATCCGTAGAGAGCTCGGAATGCTTGATTTTTCCAGTTTATAAAATTATTTTATGTGTCTTGTATGTTTTCCCTCCTTTTTGATGAAAACAAAGGGGGAGAAATATGTGCTATTTGTGCTTAAAATTTGCTGCTATACTTGCTGCTTATACTTATGCTTATGCTTAGGGGGAGCTTTTGATATTGTTTCCTATTTATCACCTCCCTATGCATAATGTAATTTGTTATCATCAAAAAGGGGGAGTTTGTTGATCCAAGGACAAACACTCTTTGTTTTGTAGGATAACAAATTACAATCTGTCGACTAATGGTTCAAGTTGAATAAAGTACAGGACATGAATCAAAGAGCAGGAAATATTAAAGTGGAGCAGCTTGGAGAAGAAGCCACCTTGGAAGTCAAGACCTAATTGTTTATCCACTTTCATTAGGACACAGTGTAAGGTCCTATCACTTAAGGTCTATGACATTTAGTAGCCGAGAGATGATTTTTTAAAACATGCATGTTGCATCAAAACAAGCTTTGAAAAATATTTTATAAAATTGCATGCATGCATAGGGTGGCACCTAAACCTAAAAATTTTTTGTGGAAAGCTTGAAATCGATTCCTATCATTTTCTAAAGCATGAAATCGATTTCCTAATCTATTATAAAGCTTGAAATCGATTTCCTAATCTATTGTTGAAGCAAAGAATCGATTTCTTAATCCATTGTTAAGCATGAAATCGATTTCATAATCTATTGAGAAGCACATAATCGATTTGCTCCTATACTTAAGCCTAAGCAAAGAATCGATTACGAGCTTCATTCAACTAAGCATGAAATCGATTTCCATTATTTTCTAAAGGCCAAGAATCGATTACTCACTTCATTTAACTAAGCATGAAATCAATTCCTTTGATTTCTAAAGGCAAAGAATCGATTATCCCATGGTTTGCCTTTACACATAATCAATTTGCAAGCAACATTAATGATTCCTATCATTTTCTTAGGCCTATAAATAGGCAGGTGTGCCTCACTTTCAAAAACACCTGAACACCACAATACACAACATCTCTCTACTTCTCACATACGATTTCCAGATCTGAGAAAAGAAAAAAAAGAGTTTTCATTGTCATATCTTTTTTAAAGCTCTTCTATTTTCCAAATCACTCATCTCTCTCTACTATATTGTTATGCTGCCGGAGTGATTGGTTCATAGATCTCTATTGTATTCATCTATATTGTTTGGTTGTCGTGAAATCCTGGGAAGTGTTCTTGGGTCGATCAATCGGGAGATTGAAGTGGTTATTGTGAAATCCTAGGAAACATTCTTGGGTCGTTCAATCGGGGAGATTGAAGTGGTTGCGAAATCCTTAGCGGGGAGCTCGGGTTCTCAATTTGGGTAAATTGAGATTAGGTATAAGGAAGTTGCTTGTTTGTAAAACATCCTTCTCATATAGTGGTTGTCATCAAGTCCAAAGGTTGCAAAGCCGGAGGCCGAGGACGTAGGGCTTTTATCCCGAACCTCGTAAAAATTCACGGTGTATCTCTTTCCCTACTCTTTTACTTTACCGTTTATATTTGCCTGTTTTTATAGTTGACATCACTGCGCTGCGTTCAATATCTATTTATTTAATAAGCGTAAAATATCACTGTAATTGGATCTGTCATAGGTATAGCTTGCTTAGGTACTGCATATAGTTTAAATCTTATTTTCTGCATTTGATTTAAACTGGCATTGTTAAAGTTTTGAAAATCGAAAAATAATTCAAGTTTAGCGTATAACCTTATTCACCCCCCTCTAAGGTTATCATACAGTCCAACATGAAGGGCACCAAGGGCGCCAAGATCCTATGTTCTCGGTTTGCAAGTGCAGGGCGCCAAGGGCGCCAGGATCCCATGTTCACGGTTTGCAAGTGCAGGGCGCCAAGGGCGCCGGGTTCCCATGTTCACGGTTTGTAAGTGTAGGGCGCCAAGGGTGCCAAGATCCCATGTTCTCGGTTTGCAAGTACATGGCGCCAGGATTTCATGTTCACGGTTTGCAAGTGCAGGGCGCCAAGATCCTATGTTCTCGGTTTGCAACTGCAGGGTGCCAAGGGCGCCAACGCCTCCTTGTTCTCGGTTTGCTAGTGCAAGGGCACCAAGGTCACGCCTCTATGTTCTCGGTTTGCAACTGTGGGGCGCCAAGGGCGCCAACGCCTCCATGTTCTCGGTTTGCTAGTGCAAGGGCGCCAAGGTCACGCCTCCATGTTCTCGGTTTGCAACTGCAGGGCGCCAAGGGCTCCAACGCCCCCATAATCAAGGTTTGCTGGTGCAGCGCGCCAACGTCCATGGTCACGGTTTGCATGCATATTGCAAGATCACGATTTGTGTTGGCTCCTGGGCGCGATGGGCGCCACGTTAACGCAAGATCACAGTTTGTGTTTTCTCCTGGGCGCTATGGGCGCCAAGGTCACGATTTGTTTCAATGTGACCATGGTCATAGTTTGTGGCCTTTAAAGAAGAAAATCATGGTCACGGTTTGCTTAAGGGAAGCCATGGTCACGGATTATAAAACATCTCCTATGGTCACGGCTCTCACATGTATCACGATCACAGTTTGATGAGCCATGGTCACGATTAAGAAGCATCTCGCATGGTCACGATTTACAAACTTCAAACATAAATGATGATTCACAATTTTCCTATGGCCATAGTGTGCATTGAAAGAAGAAGGAAGAAGACATACACTTACCCAAGAGGGGAAGAAAAGAAGCTTGCTCCCACTTCTCACACACCTCTCTTAAAAATTTCAGAGGAGTGATTCAAGAGATGAAGACCCACCTCCTTAGGTTGGGTGAAAAAAGTAATAAGATCATTTTTACTTTTTTCTCAAAGATCAAAAGCAAAAGTATTGTAGTCAAACAAAGACATTTTGCACGACCTGACAAGGCATACAAGCCATCGCGTCGAGCGAATCAACGAAAATCCTTCAAGCCAAGACCATCCTCTGGAATAATCTCGGCTTGGGGGGCAACTGTTCTGGACTGGACCAAGAGGCCCATTCAGCATTTGGACATGGATTGGCCCGATCACTTTGATCCATATCCACAATATGCAAGCCCAATTATGGTTATCATATTTGGATGGCTCAGATCAACTTTATCAATCTGACGGCTCACAACGGGCACGAATTCCTATAAATACCAGCTCACACTGCCATAATAAGGTACATTCTTTGATTCCTAGAAATCACTACTCTCCTATTCCCTATACTGACTTGGGCGTCGGAGTGGCATTGCAGGTGCCCCCTCCGGGATTCATTTGACGTGCTCCTCGCATTGCAAGAAACCTACCAACTACAGTCCACCCAGCACTGTAAGGTACAGAACATATGTTAAAAATCAAAATAAAACAACTTACCTTACACGTTTAAAGAGTTCCACACTTGTTGTGTGAGGTAATAATGCAACTCTTAAAGTTGTGATGAAGGAGATGGTGGTTGTTCAACCGGTAATGATGTCATTCTCTACATATTTTAATTTGAAGGAAGCAATCTCAATGAATTTTATTATTATTTTTTTGAACCAATAAATCTTATGATTAGTTGCTAATAGATAGATATCACTTAATATACCATATAATCAGTGTGGTTTAAACACGGTTGAATCATTGAACCTTGAACAATTGTCTTTCACCGGTTCAACGACCGGTCTGGTTTTCTAAACCTTGAGAGATATTATAAAGCATGTTGACCCTTCATTTAGAGATGTTCCCTATCAAAATAGAAATGATGGCTGATATTATTCTTATTTTAAGGATTGTACCAATGTTATAGATGAAAATCATGTGAAAGGGTATACAACAAAAATCCTACACATGTTGGAAAAGGTATACATCAACGAATGTAATGGCAGTTTGTGATTTCAACACGTGCTTCACATTTGTGGAGCAGAAAGGGGCCATGTCAGTTTTAGAGTATAGTGCACATTTTACACAGCTATCTAGGCACGCCCCTTACCTTATAACTAATGAGATGCGTGTTAAGAGATTCATCAAGGGATTGAAGGAGTACTTATTTTGATTCGTGGTTGGGTCAAATTGTTCTACTTTTGCCGAGGTTTTGAGCTTGGCACTTTAGCTTGAGGAAGGAGAAATGGAGAAAATAGGTACTACACAAGAGTCACACAAGAAATAGCGGGTTGAAGTATCTCACAACAACTTTCCTAGTCATGGCAGTGGACATATGCCCAGTTTTCACGGGCAACAGAGACTAGTATCACAAAGAGGCAATTCTAGGGGGAAATCTTCTGGCACTATGCAGAATCGTAGATCAGATCCTGGGAGATCATCATATCCTACATTCCCCCAGAGGCGTGTTAGTGATACATCCACACCATGTTCATCTTGCGGGAAATTTCAGATTGATTCTTGTTTTCGAGATGATAGAGTGTGTTACTAGTGTGGTAAGGCAGGGCATATCAGAAGGAATTGTCCCACAGCTACGAAACAATCATTCTCTAGTCATGCATCAGCATGTGTATCTTTAGCACCTTCTCAGGCTCCCTTTGCAACTGTGAGACATATAGGGAGTTCATCTACTGAGGTTTTGGGGCTTCTCAGCATGGTGGTAGAGGTCAGACACAGGCAGAGAGAGGCCAGGCTTGAGATTTTACTTTGACTTTTCAGGATGCTGAGGTGTCCAATACAATGGTTATAGGTATAATTTCTATTTGTTCTCAAGGTGCCCGTGTTTTGTTTGATCCTTGGGCTACACATTCTTTTGTATCCTTGTGGTTTGGTCCTCGGCTTGGTAAAAGTTTTTCTTTGTTAGAAGAAACTTTAGTGGTTTCTCAACCTGTTGGGGAGGGACTTGATAGCTAAGACTCTATATCGTTCTTGTGAAATATCCATTGAAGGAAAGAAGTTATTCGTTGATCTAGCACTTGATATGATAGATTTTGATGTAATTTTGGGCATGGATTGGTTGGCTTCTCGCCATGCCACTTTGGATTGTCATAACAAAGTGGTGAGATTTGAGATACCTAGGGAATCGACCTTCTCATTTCAAGGAGAACATTGTTGGGTACCGCTCAATTTAATCTCAGCGTTAGGAGCTAGTTAGTTGCTGAGAAAAGGTTGTCAAGAGTATTTGGCCTTGGTTAGATATACACAAGTAGATGATGCAAAAGTAGAAAGTGTTTTGATAGCATGCGAGTTTTCAGATGTCTTTCTTGAAGAACTTCTTAGATTGCTACCCAACAGGGAGATTGAGTTATCCATAGACTTGGTTCCCGACACCCAGCCAATATCTATACCCCCTTATCGAATTGCTCTAGTAGAACTTAAGGAGTTACACGAGCAGCTACAAGATCTTCTGGATAAAGGTTTTATTTTCCCAAGTTCTTTTCCTTGGGGAGCACCGATATTATTTGTAAAGAAGAAAGATGGATCCATGTGGTTATGTGTAGACTACAGACAACTGAATAAAGTCACCATAATGAATAAATATTGATTACCTCACATTGATGAGTTGTTTGATCAACTTCAAGGCGCTCATTGCTTTTTCTAAGATTGACTTGCCGCCTGGGTATCACCGATTAAAGATCAAGATACATGATATATAAAAAATGACTTTTCACACACGATATGGACATTATGAATTCTTGGTTTTGTCTTTTGGACTCACTAATGTCCCAACAACTTTTATGGATTTGATGAATAGAGATTTTAAACCATTCTTGAATCATTTTGTGATTGTGTTCATTGATAATATTCTGGTGTATTCAAAGAGCAAAGAGGAGCATGCACAACATCTAAGGTTAGTTTTACAAACCTTAAGGGAGAGACAGTTGTATGCCAAATTCTTAAAGTGTGAATTTTGGCTAAACAGTGTGACATTTCTTGGGCATGTGGTGTCAAAGGGGGGAATAAATTTCGACCCATGTAAGGTGGCGGTACAAAGCTGGCCTAGACCCACCACAGTGAAGGAGATTTGGAGTTTTCTTAGTTTAGCTCGATATTATCGTCATTTTGTGAAGGATTTCTCTAAACTTGCCTTCCCATTGACTAGATTGACCCAAAAGAAAGTTGAGTTTCAGTGGGCGGATGCATGTGAGGAAAGCTTCAAAAATGTTTGACTTCAGCTCCAGTTTTGGCATTACTAGTAGGTGGTGGAGGTTATGCAGTTTATTGTGATGCCTCTAGAATTGGCCTTGGTTGTGTGCTTATGTAGAATGATATAAATTGAACTTGAACCAAATTGGAACCGGTTTGCCATGAACCAGTTTTTACGAAACTGGTTTTTGAAAACTGAACCAAACCATAAATAGAATCCAATTTGGTTTACAAACCATGCACACCGCTAGGTAGGGCGAAGTTCAAGGAAGATGTGTGGTCGAGACTTAGTGGTGGAGGTAGTATCAGTACGGTTCTTCATGATGGTGTCATTTGGGAGAAAGTTGAAGTTAATGTCTTTGTCGCTTATAGTGTCATGCCTACAGATTTTTATCGTGCTGCTAGAGTCTCTGCTGATCAAAAGCCTAGTCATGTCCCATTCTTTGTTGCCGGACTCAGCTCTGTTAGTATTTCATCAATTTCAATTCAATTCGTTTATTTGTGCTGCTCTCTCAATCTCTTCCTTTCTTTCTATATATGCATGTTTGTTTTGTATGGGAGAGTCACTACAAAAAAATTGGTTATTAGCGATGGAAATTTCCCTCGCAAAATGACGAAATTCCGTCGCTAATGATCGTTGGCGAGGGAATTAGTGAGGGATCTGTTGCGTCCCTAAACTGCTCCTCGCTAATGGGATTAGTGAGGGAATCTGAGTTCGTCGCTAATTAGCGACAGTAAATTCCGTCGCTAATTCCCTCACTAATGGCAGCCACGTGGGAAAATTCAGACAGCCACGCGTCCACGTTCCCTCGCTAATTCCCTCGCTAATGCCTAGCCACGCGTCCACTTTCACTCACTAATTCCCTCGCTAAAGCCTAGCCACGCGTCCACTTTCCCTCGCTAACGCCTAGCCACGCGTCCAATTTTCCTCGCTAATTCCCTCGCTAATGCCCATCTGATTGTATTTTTTTTTATTAATTTGCTTTTATACCTGTTTATTTTATTAATAAATAACAAAATCTAAACTATATAAAACAGTTTAAATTTGAAATGTTATAACAAAAACGTTAATCAACAACACTTCAATAAATAAAAATTACGAGAATAAAATTTGAATCCACAACAATTAATCTGAAATGTTATAACAAAAACGTTAATCAACAACACTTAAAGCTGCCACCATCAGACTCCTCAGCTTGCTCCTCATCTTGCTCATCATCTTCCTCCTCATCTTCCTCCTCATCTTGCTGCTGATTTTGCTGCATATTCTTAAAATACTTTAACATCATCGCCTGCCTACGGCTCACCTTCTCAAAGTTTTGTTGCATCTTTTCATCGCCTCAGAAGAGGTCCTGACCTCCTGTCGAGTATCGTGCAGCTCCTGTCGAGTAGACTGCAGCTCCTGCTCCATCTGCCTCACATGCTCTGTATCTGCAGGAGTAGAAGTTGGTCGACTGCGTCTTCTGCTGCTCCCGGCCCCAGACTGGCCCATACATGGAGCCATGGGCCCCGTACCATACATGCAACCTTTAGACCAACCAACTGTCTTCTCCCAATGTTGATTTGCCAGATCTATCATCTCAGGAGTAAGTTGGCCAAGTGCTTCAGGGTCCCAGCTCCCCTGAGTTAGCTGAGTCATGAACTCATTTACTTGCTCCTGTTTTGAATAACCACAAATTAGCGCTCCATTCTGACAAAGCAACATTATATATAATACAAATCAATTTGTATATTTACCTGAGTCATCTTGGAGCGCTCATCAACATACTCGCCAGTGCCTTTCCTCACATGGGTGGCTCTATGCAGCTCGGGAGCAGTGATAAGGCGTCCCGCCTTTTTACTCTGTAAAATGAAACACATTTTCAAAAATTTCTAACTAATTAAATAATGTAAAAAAACACACAGATTTGTAAAATAATTTACCAATCTAGCAGCTTGCTGAGCCTGGTTGATGGACCCGCCGCAGTGAAGCGAGCCACCCTTCTCTGAGTTTCTGTTGTTTTTGGCGCTTGCAGCATTTTTCTTGAAAGTCTCGGTAGCCCAATGGCTCTTGAAGGCATTCCAAATATCATCACCCATGAAGTCAGGCTTTTTATCTTTACAGCGGAGCTTATAAAGCAAATCTGAAATCTGAGCGCCCATCCTTTTGAAAAAAAGTGTCCGCACATTGTCATCTTCTTCTATGTCCCAAGTTACCTTGGTCTGTATTAAGTAAAATGAAAATATCTATTAGTAATTATATTAAACGTTATTAAACATAAAATTTAAACAAACAATATAAGTAATGACAAAATAATTGACACTTACCCTAATGAAGTCAAGCAGATCCTTCCTGTCATCTTCTTCGACTTTGCTCCACTTTTTATGGAACTTTTGAAAATATTTTTTCCGGATGACATAGGTGATGCTTGATGAAGCTACCTTTGTCGGAAGAAGCCTGCATAATGAAAGATATATCGAACAATCAAATATATATAAGTCGTTGCATAATTAACTTTAAAAAAACAAACAATATAATACTAACGCGTTACCACGGCTATAAATGACTACTACGGTGGATGAATCACCTTCAACATTACCAACACCAACATCATGCTGAATATCATCCTGGGGCTCTGGTGTAGGCATAGATAACCCAGCTGATGGGCCCATATGTCCAGCTGATGGGCCCATATGTCCAGCTGATGGGCCCATATGTCCAGCTGGGGCTCTTCTTCATCTTCATTCTGTTCTTCATCTTCTTTATCTTCTTCATCTTCATTCTGTTCTTCATCTTCATCAACTTCTTCAACTAGTCGTCGATCATCACATAATGAGTCAATCGGTTCAAATTCAATTACCTCATCTACTCCTAAAATTTCATCCACCTGATAAGGAACCTCATCCTCCGCATCAATGGCTTCAATGCGACCCAGTGGTTTTGTCTTAATTGCAACACACCATCCTCTCTGAGTTGATGGATATGGAACATAATACACCTGCCTCACATTTTCTGCCATGATAAACGGATCATAAAGTTTATACCTTCCATTTATTCGAATGTCCACGGTATTACATTTTGGATTCAATTTCATTCCTCTAACCGATGGATCAAACCATCTACAAAAAAACAAAACTATTCTCTTTTCATAGTCAAACAGTGGGTATTCAAGTTCATATACGTGTTCGATCACACCGTAGTAGTCATTTTCACCTCCTCCTGTTTCACCTTTAACATATACCCCACTGTTAATTGTTTTTTTCCCCTCACTCCATGATTGGGTGTCAAATTTGTAACCGTTAACTAGGTACGTGTGCCACTCGGTCACCTCAAGAAAAGGACCATCGGCTAAGTTCCTCAAGTGTCGGATTTGGGGAGTTGGTTCTGCTTCAAACACCTAAGTAAACAACATATGGAAAAATAAGTCATGTCTCATATCTACTTTAAAGAATTATTCAGCGCCTTGGGGATTTGGTTACTTACTCTAGTCTTAAACCAGGATGGAAAACTTTCATGTATACGAATAGAAGATTCTTCAGCGCCTATACCCTCAATTCGTAAGAATGCACTGAAAAAGATTGAAAGTTGATCAAAATCTGATTTAACATCATACAGTATAGATTAACATTTGAATTGGAGCATACTTACTCAAGATATGGTTTAACTTCAGTGCAATTGATCAAGACATGAACATGTGCTGATTTATGCTCTTTATCTGATAAGTAGTTGGTTGACTTCTTTCCCGAAGGGCGACCAGGTTTGATAAACACAGATAAAGTGAGCGGGTGTCTTTCTTCTTCAATCTCCATTTCATTTCTATTATTTGTTGACAACATAAAGTTGTTGAAATAATGTGAACAAAAATAAATTGTTTCACGGTGTAGATAAGCTGTGCAGATCAATCCTTCAACTCTAGCTTTATTTTTCACCGTTCGTTTATAATCACCCATTAATCTATTTGTTGAACGAAAAATACTTCATTAAACTAATAATCATACTAATTTAGATAATTTTAATAAAATGTTGAAATAGATAATTACCTCTCAAATGGATACATCCACCTATAATGAACTGGTCCACCAAGCCTTGCTTCATACGCATGGTGAACCGGTAGATGCTCCATGGAATCAAAGAAACCGGGAGGAAATATTCTCTCCAACTTACAAATAATGAAAGGAATATTCTGCTCCATCTTAATAAGATCATCCGTTCTCAATGTTGAAGAGCACATATTTTTAAAATATTGACTCACTTCAATAAGTGGTTCCAAAACACACTTTGGTAATGAATTAAAAGCAATTGGAAGCAAACACTCCATGAATACATGACAATCATGAGTTTTCATTGCATACATCTTCCCGGTGTTCACATCGGCACATCTTGCAAGGTTAGAAGAATAACCATCTGGCATCCTCAATTCTTTCAACCATCGACAAACATCTTTCGCTTCATCTGGTGTTAGGCAGTATTTGGCTTTGGGTTTTAACATCTTCCCATTAGGCATTTCCACCAAATTCAAATCAGATCGATGTTTGCTACAATAAAGAGCAGAATCCAATCTAGCCTTATTATTGTCTTTGGTTTTATCTTTCACATTCATCACAGTGAAAAATATGTTGTCAAAGAAATTCTTCTCGATGTGCATAACATCAAGATTGTGCCTCAAAAAATTATCTTTCCAATATGGGAGATTCCAAAATATGCTTTTTTTTTGTCCAATTGTGCACCTGTCCATAACCATCCAGCCGGGTGAGCTCCCCTACCTCTGTGGCTTGTGGAAAATCCATAACTCTGCTCCAGATTTCACCTAATGTCAACAAAGGCGGTGGTCCATCTGTTTCAACTGCCCCTTTCTTGAAGGCCTTCTTGTTCTTTCTAAATTTATGATCTTGCGGTAAGAATCTGCGATGCGAGTCAAACCAAGAGCTCTTGCCCCCGTACTTTAGCGTAAACGCCTTTGTGTGTTCCATACAGTGGGGACATGCCAATTTACCGTGAGTCCCCCAACCAGACAACATACCATAAGCAGGAAAGTCGTTAATTGTCCACATCAATGCGGCTCTCATCATAAAAATTTTCTTTCGTGCTACATCATATGTCAAAACACCCCCCCACAATCTCTTAAGATCATCAATCAGAGGTTCCAAAAAGATATCAATGTTAGCTTTTGGATTGGATGAACCAGGTATCAGACAAGTCAAAAACATATACGGTTTAGTCATGCACATCTCAGGAGGAAGATTGTAAGGGGTAACAATGAATAGCCAACAAGAGTAGGGTGACGCCGATGCTTGGATATATGGAGTAAACCCATCAGACCACAAGCCAAGCCGAACATTCCGTGGGTGAGGCAAAATCTGAATGCACTTGGTCAAAGTGCTTCCACGCTTCACCGTCAGATGGGTGGCGTAAAATGTCGTCTGAGGTACGCCTATTGTCATAATGCCAAGTCATTTTCTGCGCAATTTCGGTCTATGCAAACATTCTTTGCATCCTTGGAACTATAGGCAAATAGAACATCGACTTTACAGGGATAGGTTTATAATTACGTTTTGCCCCTTTATGATCATTATACCTTGGCTTTCCACAGAATTTGCATTCAAGTAGCTCACCATCATTTTGACCAAATTCGTTGTTGTAAAACAACATGTGCCCTTTCTCACAACAATCAATCTTCTTAAATTTCAATCCCAGCTTCGAAACTAACATCTTTGCTTCATAATAACTTTTTGGCAAATTATCCTTATTAGGTGTCGCTTCCAACATCATTTCAGTCACATAGTCTAAACCCACCTCATAAATATTACTCATGGACTTGAGAGCTAAAAGTTTCACACACATAGATAATTTTGACTGTGGCGAGCCTTCAAACAACGGTTTGTTTGAATCTCTTAACAAATTATAAAATTTTTATGCTTCTTCATTTGGAAGTTCATCATGATCGTCATATTGAGGCTCATCAGATGGCACATTCACCCTGAGACCATCATGTTAGCCTACATTTTCAACAGGCTCAATTAAATGCAGTCAATATTGGTGACTTGTCATTTTAAAGAAGAGATGCTAATATTTGGCAGTGAGAAAGGTGTTGTGAAGAGTAATTTCGACTATGACTAAGGCTTAATGAAATTGAGAGTTTAAAGACAAAGATTTCGACAAGAAAGACGTCAAAGAGTTCAGTCGAAGGCAGAGCAGTGTTGTTGTCGAAAACATAGGCATTTATGTGTCAACAAGGTTTGACTTAGTGTATTCAGGAAGAAGATTTGATATTTCGGCAACCAAAAGCTGTGTATAGGGAGAATCAGCGTAACACATAACTTAGCGAAAATGGAAAGCCGAAGCTAGTAGTTTTGACAAAAGGTTGAACAACATTCAGATAACAGGTTAAATCAAAGATTGCTGGTAGAAAAGGATAGCAGTGATGTGGTCGAAAGATGGAGCGGTTGTCTAATCTTATCTAGTCGAAATAGCAGTTGTTTTATTTAGAAAAACCGCTGAGCGGTTATTGTTTTTCTTTCATTATAAATAGGAGTTTTCTTGTAGAGAAAGAGGTCGCACATTTCATTTCTACATAAACTTCCGCAAAACTCTTACTTCCGCAACAGAGAAAACAGAGTCAAAAGAATTCAATGTATGAATCTACGTACCAACCTTTAAATTCAGTAATGTATTTATCATTCCTTTAAAGATTTCTGCAGTTTATTTGCATTCCTTTACGAATTCCTGCCTTTTTACTGTTTTCAATCTTCTTTTCTTTATTTACATTTCGTGCACTTTTCTGCACTTCACTACATTTCTGCATTTCTTCTTAAACACATGCGTTTCTTCTTTGTTTTACTCCATTAAAAAAGTTATCATCATAAACATCAATAATTTTAGGAAAACTTTAATTCACAAATGTTCTGAGATGTTTCTAGTTGATCTCGCAAGCAACACACACGTGTAACTAGCGGTGTTTACCAAAAATCACGGTAAACACATCACAAATTATGTTTTCCATCGACTCAAAAATTTCATTACGTGGAACACCAACACTAGAACTGCTTGAAGCCCCTACCTCAAAATTTTGACGTCGTTGTTCTCCATGGTCCACCCAAATCCAATAATTAGGCCTAAACCCCCATTGATACAAGTGCTCCCTGATTTCATTATCGGTCCTAATAGGTACACCGTCGCATTTTAAGCATGGACATCTAACCCCCCCCCCCCCCCCCCGTTTAGCCAATTCATGTCGCCACGCTACCACAAGAAACTGTTCAATCCCAATTACAAAAGATTCCTTCAAACCCGCTATTCTCAGATATAACCGATCATACACCCATTCACAATTAAATTCATACAAATTCATCTACACACATTTAAAAAAACGTGTTAGATTCCCTTAACATTCCCAATAATCTATCAAGTTAGTGGCATCGATATGATCTCAGTGGAGATGATTCCGAGCCGAGTATGGGGGTCAAGGACAGCACAAAACCCTTTTCGATCCAAGTAGTGAAGGAAGTTATTTCGTATAACTCCCACCCTTACTGTTGTTAGTATCGCCTCGCTATTATCTCAATGGAGATGATTTCGAGCAAAATATGGGGGTGAGGGACGGCATCACCTCACCCTTTTCCATCAACAACACACAGTCATCTAACCTAGGGTTCATGAAAACAACAACTAATTTATTTTGGAAACTAAAACATTTTAATTTCCATAGATTAAACTGAATCATTTATGTATTTGTAGGGACTAAATATATATTTATGCTAATTTTTGTACACAAAAAAGCTAAAACTTTATTATAATTGAAATAATTATCATGTTCTCTTTAAAATTGGCATTGCGGGATTGTAAACAACCGTTGAAGCTTCGTCAATTAATTCGAATCAATTGGAGGCGTCGACACTTCTAAAGAGAATACATTCCACATGCACACGCCTTCGTAGTCAAAATTGTTGTACTTTGACAGATTTGTGCACGCATTCGAAATAAATTCAACACGACATGATTTATTATTAATACATAATAAAGAGAGCTGTAGTGAATTTATGAAATTGTCAGATTAGGGTAATGAACTTTTATTTAGCCATATCATATTTTTATGCCATTTGATGACTTGTTGTTTTTCTGCATGTAGCTTGAAATGATCACATATTGCAACTTTTGGGAAATTTAATATTGGTATAGACGGAAAGATAGAAGAAGAAAACGCGATCATTGAGAAAGCGAAAGCCATACAGCCAACAAGTGGTGACCGTGGATAAAGGTATGCAACTATGCATTTAGAAATTTTGGGGTTAACGAAATGTCCTACTGCTTTGAACGAAAAATTTATATATGCTCGAGCATAAAAACAAATCTCATACCGACTAATACTGAGTTTGTAATCGTGGGAATTGAACCTGCGAGAATCAGGTTTGACCCTGTGTTCCAGAATAGCTAAGAACACCCATATTAGATAAACTCTCATTTGAGTACTTAAATGGGTACACATCACTTTTTTATAATTTTCTAATAGTAGAATTTGATAAGCATTTCATTTCTCCAACCTAAAACCCTAAAACAAAATTTATTAAATGGGTCTCGCTTTCACGACAGCTACAATTTTTTAATTGTTTTTTTAATAAAAAAATTAGATAGTGGTTCTGCGCATCAGAGGATCGAGAGGGAGGTTTCCTATTTAAGAGTGTTTCACTGATAAGTACCAATTTTTATTCTCCCCTGTGAATGTATGTTATTAAAATTAAAATATAACTCTTAAGAAGTAAGAACTCTCTATTGAGATCCTCCAAGCCACCAAAACAACCGTGTTGGTTGGACAACAATAATATAATATTATTCCTTCCGAATAATAAGTATGTATGAGAGGTGATCCATTGTTTATTTTCACATCTACTTCTTGAACGATGAAAAGACAAGCTCCATGTGCAAGCACACTAATCTCAACAATTACTTCAATCTTTCTCCTTCTCCAACAAATCTCCCTCACCAACGCCAAGCATCATAAACCATGTCAACCAACATCATGCGGCAAAATCCACAACATAACATACCCATTTCGACTCAAAACCGACCCAAGTCATTGCGGAAACACAAAGTACGAATTAGATTGCAATAAAAACGGAGCATCATTAACTTTATTCACAGGAAAATACTATGTACAAAACATAGATTACAAGACACACAAAATCCTATTAACTGATGCTGGTGTAGTTGAAGACACTAATTGCTCTTTCATCCCTCGATATTTCTTATACGAACAAAGTTTTAAAAACGTTATGTTTGGTTCAGATGATTTTGGATCAGAGCCGTTCATTTTAGACCCAATTGGTCCACCAAGAGTAGCGTATTTTAACTGTGTGAATCCAATTAATGATACTCGTTATGTGAAGGTGGAGGGTAACAGTAGAAGTGAATGTGGTGTAAAAGGGAATGTTTATGCGGTTTTGGAACCAAGTTTGTATGAGTATAGAGATGAGGATATTAAGGTTGGTTGTGATTTTTTGGTGGCAACGTTGGGGAGTAGTGGGAAGGTGTCGGAGATTTTAAGGAAGAGGAGGATTTCGTATGATGATATTCGTGGGATGATAATTGGGGGAGTTGAGGTGTCGTGGTTACCTGCGATTTGTGAAGAACGATGTGGTAAGGGTGTAAATTGTAAGGTGGTTGATGAAGAAGGTGGAGAAGTTCAATGTGATCAGCATCTCTGTCATTACGCCTACCAGACAACCGATAAATGCTGTAAGTAAGATTTGCACGTGCCATACCATGATGCCATCATATTTATCCTTTTTTTGACTTTTCATTTTATCATAATCATTGTTTATTTCTTATGCTTTATTGGACTCATAAATTGTCGCTTCCGTGACTTTCAATATTTTCTTTATAATTTTAAATTTTTATCATCAGCAGTACTCCCCCATTTTCGATTATAAGTAAAAATATGTATAAAGTCAAGTTACTAAACCTGAGCTTTTCAAATTTTTTTTACTTAGCATATCAAATTTATCCTTATTTATTACATTACTTTTACTTTTAGCAATACAAAAAACGTTTTAGTATTCTAATTCAAAAGTCACTTTTGAAACTTTATCTCATTTTTTAGCATTTCTTAAAAACTGTGCAGATCTGCCTTTTGGTAATATTTGATAACGGATGGAGTAGTCTTTCCATTAACTTATGGATATGGATTAGCTGGTTTGATAATCGGTACTTGACATGACTTTAAGCTTTTTTAGAAGAAAGAAAATTGAAATACAATGAGAAATAGACACAAAATGTGATCTTTGGGCCTTTAGGCCCTCCCTTTCATAAAAAAAAAAACACAAAATGTGAGCTACAGTATATTTTTCACTCTAAAAACATTAAATCTCTCCCATTAATTTATAACATCGTTGTCTTAATGTTGGTTTTATTGGCAATTTTAGCGACATTTCAGGTTGGAAAATGAGTGTAATTGTGTTATAGTGTATGGTGTTTATTTACCATTTTATCTAAGCTGACAAATTTTTTTGTAGAATTGTTTAAGAATATAAATAAGAAATTGTTCGGTGTGTCAATTAAGTGATTTTTATTTTATTCTTTAATTTATAGGTCTTCAATACCCCACCGGTGTCTAAGGAAAATAATCCTCGACTAACCTAGAGCTCGGCCGAAAGACAAGTAAAATCTGACTCTAAATTATTTTATCGCCGAAGATTGAACTTGATACTAGCCGAACTCGTTCCTTTAGATGTAGTGCTTTAACCACTAATACCCAACCTTCCAGCTTAGTTGAAATTTATTTGATTACACTTCTTAAAAATGGGATTACAGAAATTATGCAAATGTGATTCCTTTATTCTATAAATTATGGGGCAAAAATGGTGTTTTAGTATAAATTTTATAACCCTAAGGGACCATTTGAAAAAAAATAAGAAAGGCCAAGTCAAGGTTTCAGGTTCAAATTTTGGGTGTGACAAAAACTCTGTTGGGAGGGAGAACCATACGGACCGGCATATCTGGGGGTATACACCTGGCCAGCTAGGTTCCCCATGATAGATTAGTTATCGGCAAAGCCAGTGGATACTGCGCACCAATAACACGGTAACCTATGATGCACAGAAACTTCAATTTTGCTATCGTATCCATATCTTATATGTGTCGTATCTAATACTTCTCGATACTTCCCCGATACATAATGAATATGTCAGAATAGTATTAAATAATTTTTTTTTTAGAAAAGTAAAAGTCCATATACGTCGTAAGGACACCGCCAATACGCCATATAAGCACAATAACAAAGGTAACACGAGTCATACAAACACAAGAGAAAATAAATATCCTCTGTCTTTTGTTTTACAAGTGCAATTCGCTAGTTTCTATGTGTCTCTCTGTTTTATTGTGCTGGTTTATGTTTCTTTAAGTCTATGTGTCTATGTATTTTCTATTATTTTGTGAATATTTTATTTTCTTATAAATGAATTCAACACGTATAGTATTCTATGTTTTTCAACGAAGTTCGTATCTCCGTATCAGATTCGTATCGTATCCGATACTCGTATCGTATCTCTGCATTATAGACCGTAACCAAAAATAATATCTTAAATTTCTATTTCCATTGAATTACACGTGGATCATTTCAACAGATTTTAAGTGAATGAGTCATACGATCGATGTTGTGCATTATTCAAGTTTATATGTGAATTTCCCTGGAAATACATACTTATTTGTAGACACAAATGGATTTTAATTGTTGCTGCATTTAAGTCTTTTCTTCCATTTCAAGAATTTGACACAATAAGCTAATTAATGCTTTTATCGTCTGTTTCAGCACTTCCTGATCAGGTTTTTGGTTATACTCGAGGTAAGGATTAATTTCTTTATTATTTCTCTGCTACTCCTTTCCCTGTTTCCAGTTTCCACCACTCTGTTTTTTTTGGATACGATATTGTTCTCTTTTAAATTAGCTCTTATTTCTTTTTTCCTTTTGTGTTTTGCAGCTTACCTCAGAGGTGTTTTTATTGGTGAGAACCTTCAATCTATTTTGTTATAAATTAAGTTGCAATATAAATATATATATATATAAATAAAAAGAGTCGGGATATATAAGAATTTTATTTTATACTGCATACTATTCCATGCCATGCTTCTTCTCTCATGTGGTGCAATATATGAATTCAGGACTTGGCAGTAGAATCACATTTAGCACAAGACAATTGGACAACCCAGTAGGACTAGAATATTTTGATGGAGGAATATTCATAGGAAGAAATGTTCTACCAATATTCATTTTAGCAAGATATCTACTAGGAGTCACACTTGTGTTGGTACTATTCATCTATAAATGGCGACGAAGACATTTATCTGTGTATGATAACATTGAAAACTTTTTGCTAGACAGCAATCTAAATCCCATTAGATATGAATACAAAGAAATCCAGAAAATGACGGGAAATTTCAGAGTGAAATTAGGTCAAGGTGGTTTCGGAGCTGTATACAAAGGAAAGCTACGAAGTGGACCAGATGTAGCAATAAAGATGTTGACAAAATCCAACGCGAATCAAGGACAAGATTTTATTAATGAAGTAGCAACCATCGGAAGAATTCATCATGTGAATGTAGTTCGTCTTGTTGGATATTGTGTTGAGGGTAAAAAAAGTGCTCTAGTTTATGAATTCATGCCAAATGGATCATTGGATAAGCACATTTTCCCTAAAGAATTAGGAAGTGTAGCTTTGAGTTATGAAAAAGTATATGAAATATCTCTTGGAATAGCACATGGGATAGCATATCTACATCAAGGTTGTGATATGCAAATTCTACATTTTGATATCAAGCCACATAATATTCTTCTAGATGATAACTTCATTCCTAAAGTTTCAGATTTTGGACTTGCAAAGCTATATCCAGTGAATGATAGCATTGTGCCTTTAACAGCGGCGAGAGGAACTTTAGGTTATATGGCTCCTGAATTGTTCTATAAAAACATTGGAGGAGTATCTTACAAAGCTGATGTATATAGCTTTGGAATGCTTTTGATGGAAATGGCGGGTAAAAGGAAGAACGCGAATCCTCAAGCAGAGCATTCAAGTCAATATTACTTCCCGTTTTGGATCTATGATAAATTTAAAGAAGAGAAAGATTTAGAAATGGAAGATATGTCGGATGAAGGTATGACTCTATTGAAAAAGATGTTTATGGTTGCACTTTGGTGTATTCAGTTGAAACCGAGCGATCGTCCTGCAATGAATAAAGTAGTAGAGATGCTTGAAGGAGATGGTGAAGGTCTTGAACTTCCTCCAAGACCTTCTTTTTATCCAAATGAAACTTATAAACGTCATGATGATATTAGCTCTGGACAAATATCTTTGAGTGATTCGACTAGTCTTGAGGAATCCTTCAATGATTATTCAATGGAGAACAACACTTTGGATTAGTTCCATATTATAGAATGGTCTTTGTATATATAAAGACTGATATGGTGCTATTTCAGTGTGGGAAAGGTTTGGGGTTTTGCTGCCATTTTTTAAAACATCATTTTTCTTCATTGTTTGTGTGTATTGTCTTCCATCTAAGTGTAATTTAATTCATTTTTTTAATGCTTTCTGATTCAAATTTTAGTACATGGTAAATAATTCAATTGGATGAGTTAAATTATTTTTGTTGAGGCTTTTCGAAGTATTGTAATGAACTTCTTGCTGCATCAATGTTGGATAGTTGTCCAGGATGACAAACATGATATGTAGTAAATATATTAGACATGATTCATGGTCCCTCTTTGCATACTGCATTTCTTTGGTGAGTGCGTTGAGGGCAAGTAGATGCTTTTCTTTATTTTCAATTTGGCTTTGGCTTACTGCTTCTTGTAGATGAACTTCATGCATCGTCTTAGGTAGGCTTGGTGATGAATTTCGTCTTGACTTCTTTTGCATCTGATGCTTTTGCCGGTCTTAGGTAGGCTTGGTGATGAATTTCGTCTTGACTTCAATGTTGTGTGGGTGATTGCCTATCACAAGATTTAGTGTAAATATTTTATTCAGTTTTACAACGTTTTCTGATCTGTCCTGGCGTAGCCGAGAAGAGCGCATTGGTCAGAATTCTATGATACGGCGAAGCACGACAGAAGGTGGTGTACTTGTAAACATTCTGATGCCAATGTCAACAAGAGAGAGAGGTAAAAAATGAATGAAGTGTACCAGATTTCACATTAGAACCATGTATGTATAGATGGTGCTTATTGGTGAGCAGTAGGCCCTCCCATCGCGTGTGGAGGCGCGAGGGGGGGTTGGTGTGGCAAGATGATTGAGAGGTTATGGTCGAGCTCAGGCTCGATGCCAGTCGTACAGTCCTACCAAGGCGAGTTCAGTTGTTCAATCATTTTCGGACTTTCACAAAAGCCCAAATTCGGATTGAGCGTCGGCCCAATCCAACACATTTCGCATGGTTAATTAATCTTTCATTCTGTTGTTTAATGAACTGATAGTCACTCAAAAAATTCTCCTTAGTTTCTCCGTAGAATTTAAGAGAAAAATATACAAAGAAATGTGTTTGGGAAATGTATAAACAACAATAAAAGGTCGAGTCAAACAAGAAGCTACACTTTGTAACTTCACATTTTCATGGTGAAAATAGGATACACATAGGATTGTGGAAAACCCATCGCTCCCCAAACACACACTTATTTAATCTATTTCATGAATAACTTCTAACTCAAAACTCATATTTCCAGTTGGAACAACTGCATTGGTTATAGTAGAAACGATGGAGTCAAAAGGAGTTGGGGGTGCCATTAACTTGTCTCCCTCCCCTTCAAGCATTTGTACCACAGTTTTCATGGATGGACGGTCTATTGGGTTCCACTGAATGCACCAAAGTCCAACAATAGCAAGTTTCTTTGCAATTCTAACATCTCTCACACCTTCAATATTAACTTGCACATCTTTACCTTCAACCAAATTATGGATCCATTCTGGGTAAAGAACTTGGAAAGTCTCCTCAACAGACGCATTTATATTCTTTCTCCCACCAACCATTTCCAACAACAACATTCCATAGCTATAAATATCAGACTTATAAGACACATTCCCAAAGTTCCTTGAGAAAACTTCAGGTGCAATGTAGCCTAAGGTTCCCCTCGCTGCCGTCATAGATACATTGCTTTGATTTTTAGGACACAATTTCGCAAGTCCAAAATCGGTAATCTTGGGAGATAACTTGTCATCTATTAACACATTATGGGGATTAATATCAAAGTGAACTATTCTATGTTCACAACCAATGTGGAGATATTCAATCCCTCTTGCAACACCAATAGCAATTTGTTGTAACTTCTCCCAACCAAGGAAAACATCCTTGTTCTCTGCTGGAGCCAAGAATCTTTGTAGTGACCCATTTGGGAAGAAATCATATACAAGAGCACGGTGGAATCCATCCGCGCAGAATCCGAGCAAGCGAACAACATTGACATGATGAATTTTTCCCATTGTTCCTACTTCATTGATGAAATCTTTCCCATCTCCCTCTGTTTCATTGAGTACCTTCACAGCAACAAGAATTTCTTGGGAGAGCATGCCTTTGAACACTGCTCCATGAGCCCCTTCCCCTAAATTCTCATTGAAACCATTAGTCATTCTCTTAATATCAGCATAGGTAAATCTTGTAGGCTTCATTGCCCTATAGTCCTCCAAGAATTTCTCTATCCTTGCTAGGTCTTCTCCTTTCATCTTAAAGTAGCGATAAATGTAATGCAATCCACTCACCAATAGCAGCAAAAGCATAGATCCAACAATAACCCCTGTTCATCATAATTATGTCACATACATAACAAATTATTGAGCTAGATGAAATATATTCTATTTTCTAATCTTCAGCTAACCATCATAAACTATTATGTTAAATTTTACCATAAATTGATTCTAATTTCAATAATATTTTATTTGTTATTGCTACATTAAACAAAAGAGAAATAGTGAAATGCATTCTCCTTGTAATCTAGTTGTATATAAATTTTCAATGACAATCCACTACTCCCTCCGCCTATTATAAGAAAAATTTTGGTACATTTTTTGTCCTAATATATAAGAAAAAGATACATTTTTCAAAACATATTAATTGATAAAATTTCGTTTATACCTCTATTTAATGTGAGATATAGGTTTACTATAGAAAGTCACTTAGTGAATATAAAAACTAAATACTAGAAATATAATTGTGATAAGACTTAAATTGTATCACATTTAATAACTCTTTTGGTATTTGTGATTTTTGTAAACTGTTCTTATAATAGAGACTGGGGAGAGTATTTAACAATAATTTGACAACTGGAACAAAAGTTGACATCGCAGGCAAAATAATAAATAAAGTTGTGTAAAATTGATTTATACCAATGCAATGCCAACGCATCAATACAAATGCCAACTAATATCAAATATTAATTGATTATTGAAATTCCAACACATTATTAATTATGGGTATTTTAGTCTAAATATATACTAGTTAATGTTTTTTTATTCCATATTTCAATGTGAAAGCAACCGAAATTTCAGAAATTTCAGGACGAAGAGAGTACCTAGTTAGGAAACATCAAAGATGTACAAACGAAAAGTCTAGTAGTGTTCGAATCGCAAAAATAAATTTTTCACTCTCTTGCCTAATTAACCACTATCATTTACAAATAAAAAAGTTTAATGTGCAACTTCATTTATATCTATATCCTTAAAAAAACTCCATTTATTTATAATACACAAGTGAAGTCACTGATCAAAAAAACACAAATGAAAATCCAATTAATTAAGGAAAATGAAAGGAAAATACATACATACCAGCAGTTATTAGTAGCACAGTTGATCTTGAAATCCCGTTTGAGGGGCAAACGAAACATTCAGTTTCACCTTTTGTACCATTTTTCCATTTACAATTTTGCCCTTGCGATTCACAATAACTACAATTTGGTTTCGACCATTCCATAGTCAAAATCTCTTTCAAATCATCCTCTGATTCCTCAACCATCCACTGAACAGACAAAACTTCACTCACTTTCGTGCAAGAAACCAATTCGGGAGCAATAAAATCGGCACCAGAATCACGTTGCAAAATCGAACACGCTTTCAAATTACAACGAAAGAACGAAACGTTGCGTTTTACAAACTGTTGAAACTGAAAATCGAATGGAGAAACTGACGAATTTCCAAGCGCGAATAGTTGACTAGACAAGCAATTTTTAGGATCATAGATTTGAAACTTTTGAGATTCATAATCTATGTTTTTAATAAACAGTTTTACCGGAACAGCAGGTAATTCCAACACTGTTTCATCTTCATCAGTACATGATAGATCAAAACCTTGAGGGTAGCCGGTTGTGTCATTGAATTTGCCGTTTTTTAGATGAAACGGAAATTGAATGTTAACGCTTCCGCATTTTTCCGTGCATCTGTTGTTGGCTATTACTGAGTTTGCTAATAGTAGAAGTAACGCCGTTAATGGAAAGAGAAAATTATGAAAATGGAACATTTTGTGCTGTGTGTTGTTGTAGAATTGAATTGAAATGCTTTATTTGAAGAAGAGGTTGTCTTTAAGGTCTGAACGCGTTGAACATGGACGAGGATGATAGCCGACTTGTTGTGTTTTTAGGTGGCCGTAGAAGGAATTTGTTCTTTTGTTTGGTTGCCATGTGGTGCGTAGTTTGTACCGACTTTATCGATCACCGAAGAATTTAATTGGCTTTTTAACTCACCTTAGATTCGAATTCGAAACTTGAAGTAGGATCTAAGTCCAGTTACCACCGAGACCAACATTTTGTATAAGGAATTTGTTCTTAAAGCTTTGTTTATGATTTATGATAACAATAAAATAATGATGCACTTGGAGTTCTGACTTTTTTTGATCATTGACTAGCAATTAAAGTAGCTCACCGTTTGACAATATGACTAATTAAATAGGTTTTCCTCTTTTCTGTACTATGTGACAGTATTTAGATATCGTAAAGAAATGTTCGTGGCATATGGTTGGAGGTTTATCTACTCTCGGGTAAAATAAGGTGTTACTAGTAAGCTTGTTAGTTAGAATATTCTGAGTTATCATTGTAAAAAAATGGATTAACAATTAGAATATGAGCATCGATACTTAACGCGAAACGAAATGTCAAAAGTAGTATTAATAACAAAACATGTATGGGGCATAGTGGCAAAGAGTGATATATTGTAAGAGTGATATATCGTAAGCGTATTCGTGGTAACTGTGCCAAAGGTATACTACAAGCTGACTTTGGTGGTCAGAACCCGTTGGGCGAGTTCTATTCGGGCCGAGCCCTGGTAAACTGTGCCAACGGTATACTCCAAGATGGCATTGGTGGTCACGACCCCTCATAATAAGTTCTATCCAGGTCAAGTCTTGGTAAACTCTGTTCAGAGTATACTTCATTACAAATAGTCCTGAGAGGCGTCGACAACTTAATCGCCTAAATCAAGACAAATTTAGTGACTGTCTACTGGAAAAATTCTAAGTCCAACGAGAAGGCGCACACGCGAAAAATCACCAGTAGGGCGTGAGACCATGAGGTCACGACTCCATGATCACGGTTTGTAAAGAGAAGGGCGCCAAGGGTGCCAGGATCCCTTGTTCACAGTTTGCAAGATTAGGGCGCCATGATCACGATTTGAGCTGCTGGGCGCCAAGGGCGCCAAGGTCATGGTGACGGTTTGCAAGGCATGGGCGCCAATGGCGCCAAGGCCATGGTGACGGCTTGCCAGGCATAGGCTCCAAGGGCGCCAAGGTCATGGTGACGGCTTGCAAGGCATGGGCGCTGTAACACCCCTTTTCTAATAACCTTACTATTTAATAAAAATCAAAGTTTCTTTTTTTTTTTTTTGAAAACAATCTAAGCGAGTGCTACACTTACTCCATTAAATTAACAACTTCAAAATTTCATGCTTCGGCTAAAAGCCACAGGATACATAGCACCATAAAATACCGGTTCGATTCGCATCAACTAAATACAGTCACTACCACAGCGGAAAAATATTAAGTTCGAAAACAAATCCAATACATCACCGATAACAGTCTAAACAGTATAATTAAAATAACACATAAACATAAGACGCCCCCCCGGTGCTACGTATCAGAGCATGACACTTCCTACCAGACGAAGGCATAAGGGTAACCTTCACTCGTTATTACCTGCACGTTGCCGACATAAGAAGCAACATAAAAGCAGTAGGGTGAGTCTCTTTTCATAATTAATAACATATGGAATAAGCATTGCATAGGAAAGGTAACCAGACACACCAATTCACAACAATGGCAACAACCACATCAAAATTACATTTCCAAACAACACTACATAACATATGGTTATGCATGAAATGCAACCCAAACTCCACGGGCACATGCATGTCGGATCCGTCACCAAATACAAATAGGCCGTAGCCTCTGCTCACCAAAATAAAATTAGGCCGAAGCCTCTGCTCACCAATAATGCACATGTTTCATGAGATGCTATGGAAATGCACCACAACACACCACACAATTCATCAATTCACCATTTAATCAACTCACCATTTTATTCATATTCTCACCATTGTATAAATCAGCTCACCAATTAAAATTAGGCCGAAGCCTCTGCTCACCAATTAAAATTAGGCCGAAGCCTCTGCTCACCAATTAAAATTAGGCCGAAGCCTCTGCTCACCAATTACACCATAATACACTCACCAACTCAACCCACCACTCACACCAACACCAATTTTAATTAGGCCAATTTAGGATTTTGACACAGCATAAGGAAAGTGAGTAAAAATTGCCATTTAGACACTTGAACACCTCAGCCCAGAAACACCAGTAAAATAATCCATTTTTGCATAAAAACAGAACATTTAGATAGACATTGAAATTAGCTTCGAAACGCATTTTGAACCGTCAAATTTGGATAACCGAGTCAAAAGTTATGTCGAAAACAAATTTGGGACAAAAACGAGACACGTGCTGAAAACGACTCGGAACAGCAGAAGATTCTGGCGCTTCGCGCGTGGAGCGCGACTTAAGCGCAAGTGGGGCGCGATTTGGCAGAAATGCCCAGTAACATTCGCGCGTGGAGCGCGACTTAGGCGCAAGTGAGGCGCAAGTTGGCAGAAATGCCCAGACAGCAGCAGAACACAGCATACTTTGGCACAAACACTTGGCACCTATCACTAATGCACTTAGGGACCATTTTCCATCAACATCATGTGACACAATGGGACAATTTCTTCAGCAATACACAAGACACAATGGGACAATTTCTTCAACAACACACAAGACACAATGGGACAATTTTTCCAGCAACACACAAGACACAATGGGACAATTTTTCCAGCAACACACAAGACACAATGGGACAATTTTTCAGCAACACACAAGACACAATGGGACAATTTTTCCAGCAACACACACACACACACCTAGGACGCCTAAGGCTCCAACACTTTTAGAGTTCCTCTCAACAAAAAAATACCGAATTAAATCACCAATGCCAAATACTTATATGAATAGTAGACATCACATCTTCCACCAAAATCATTCAGTCATAACCACAAACACCTAGCATGCATCATTCATATTGCACTCCACTCAACACCAATCAAACATATCTTTGCACAATTAAAATTCAGCATAGCAACAACATCAAAACATACCAAATCATTCATGGAAATCACCCTAGAACCTAACCCTAGACAACACCTATCACATAAGCTATTAAGAATGGAAAGAAGAACCCCCTAACCTTATGGAAGTCGAAATTACTAGGCAAGGCACCCCTCCAAGAAATCACCAACAATTCTTCCTCTTGCTTGAGTGCTCAAGGTTTTTCCTCCTCCTTTCCTTGCTGTTTCACGAGCTCCTCTTCTCACTCTCTCCTCAATTCGCCACTTTCTTTTCTTTTTGCACAAAATGAGCTAAACCTAATTTTTTTTAGCTTAAGTATGCGCCTATCATAATGGGCCCTTGGATCACGGGCCTTCTTCCACCGCTTAAGCCCAAATGCTACACCCCACCCCTTAAATTAATTATTTCTAACCCAACCAAGGCCCACATATAATAACACCTATATAATTATTTTATTTTCCTCATGACTTAATTAAATCAATTAATAGAATAATTAAATCAATTATTTGGGCTGTTACAACTCTCCCCCACTTAAAGGAATTTCGTCCTCGAAATTTTTATCCGCCAAGGCTAACACTCTCCCACCAATGACTAAGCCATCTAGACAACTAATGCTATCCATCGTGCTGATCACCATTTCTCGGATTATCGGCGGTAAGTGATTGGGCGGCCGTCCCTCCTACTTATTCAGCCAGGTAACTTTGAGAAATAACGACCAGACACCTCCTCTCCCGAAGGACCTCCGATAGGGATTTGAGTGTAATCACGTTGGTACCACGTGATCACCCCCAAGCCCCATCAAAGTTCCTCCCCAATACGACATGCTAAGATTCCGCTGCGCTACTCTGATAACTAGTTTGCCTTCTACCTCACTCATCTACCCTTAAGGATAACAAAATTCATCAATCATCACAGCATCACAATGAAGTTCACAGAGTGCATAACAGTTGTACAACAAGCCACATAATTTAACAACACGCCGAACAACATCAACAACCGACTTTGCCACTCAGGCGACATCAACACTAAATCACAACATCGGACATATAGGCCTACAACTCAAAATTCATCAAAACGTTTCGGGCCATTCAGCGGTACCCTCAGCAAAACAACGTGGGCCATATCGGCGGTACCCACTACAAAACACTGTGGGCCATTCGGCGTTACCCACAACACAACAACCAACAACATCAAAGAAAAATCATTATCATCAAAAAGGCAACCACAAAGCACAGCAAAGCAACAATGCGAAGACAACTCCGGGACCAACAATCCCATAACCAACAACAACAGCAACTAGGGCACTAGGCCACCGACAACACAACAACAATTACGGGCACTACGACACCGACAACGCCACAACAACTTAAATCAACCGACACGCCTAAAAATCAACAACACCAGAACCAGTCAAATTTGCCTTGAAATTAGAATATTCAGTTAGGCCTCTGAATAAGCTTTCCGAAACATTTTAGTTTACTCAAATCGGACTCCTGGTTCAAAAGATTTTGCAAAAACAGTTTTTTCCGTTACAGTGACAGTACAAACTAAGCAACGCAGAAAGTTCCAGCACTCACACATAAATTTCAACAATTTATTTACCCTATCAAACGACATCAGAATTTTGCAAACAACCCCTCTACGGAATACTTATGAAGTCTAGTTTCTGGCTATATTTTTAGAATTTCAAAATGATGAGTCAAATAGCACAGTTTCACAAACAAGGCAGTTGGTCCAGAAAATGGGGCAGCGACAGTGTCCAAAGTTGTGACTCTTCTACAATGCCCAAAACAAACCCAATTAACACGAAACTTCAGCCTAAACAGTAAATCATTTTGTCTAGTTTTTCAAAGAAATTGGATTCATTCGAAAAGGAGTTCATTTGAAAACACCACAATCAAAACATTGACCCTATGTCCAGACGGTCCCCAGAATTTTACCCTAACTTGCGAGGGCCATAAATGGAGTTATACTACTCCAAATGCGACCAAACCAAAGCCAAAATTACCAGAATTAAGTCTATTCCCTAACAAAATATGTTCTATAATTTTTGGACAAACGAAAGGTTTCCAGTTTTAAAAAAAATACAGAACCTATGTCCAGAATGCTCACAGATTATTAACCTCACTTGTGGAGCCGATAACTAGAGCTACGCAAATCCAAATTGAACGAAACTGGTACCAAAACGACCGGCGTGAAATCTATTTTCACAAAAAATTAAACACGAAATTTTTTGGACTGGCCGAACAGTCCCAGTTTCACGAAAACCGAAAGTGTTACGCACTACATCTCAACATTTTACAAACACAACAATACACACCAATCAATCAATTAAACATCAACTTTAACAATTTGAACAAAGCATTCTTAAGAACATACGACAATAAAAGCTAACCCAATGAAATACATAAACCGTGCCAATGCGCATTTTAAATGTTTATGGTTTCCCAAAATCACGTAGCACCAATTATAAAGAGTACAACAACCAAAACAAAATCAGGGACAATCCGGTGTAGGGATTACATCTCACGGTCATGAAATAGTTCGCAAGGATTCGGAGTTGGAAACACCACATGTTGAGGAAAACTAGGCAAAAGACCGAATAAGGTAGATAATGACAACATAAAATATAGTCCGCTTTTCAAAACCATTTCACACGGTACTTAGTGCGTAATATAATGCGAAATCAAAACCAAACCATAGTAAAAACTTTATACCAAATCAGTGTTCATTTATTAAAACAAATTTCATACCAATATTAGCACTGAACCACAAAATTGTCTTACGGTGTCCAAAAGCAACTTCAGAAACTACTTCACTTTTCAGATCTCAAAACCACATAACACAATTCAAGAAGTAACGATTAAAAATTTTCATAAAATCCAAGCGTACAATGTCAAACTCCAAGTAGCATGGAAATTGCAAAACAATTCATGACGACCCTAAACTTACAACACTGCCTGTCAAAACAATCAGGGACAACACCCAAAAATAAACAACTAACGCGAAAGATGTCATAATTGTTTTCAATTAAAATTAACAATTCTTTTCTGCTAAGTGAAAGATGTCATAGCCCCTTAGAATAAATACAAACAGCCGCATAATGGAAAACATTTATAAATCAGGGAACACCAAACCTCAACATTTTCAAGCATGTACTAGTCTGACACAATTTATCAAAACAATTCCCCACAATGCATTTAGACTCCATGTCAAGACACACCACCAAAGAGTTCATACAAGACCTAGTGTCAAAACAATTTTAAACCAGTCGAAACACATGTGAATACTAACCAACAAGGTAAGTTATTGAAGACCACACAAACGAAGTCAGAATTCATTCCACAAGAAGGCTTAAAGAATAGCAACCAACAACAGGGACACAAGTTCACACACAGAAATGCAATACAACCTATAGTACCAGCAGGGGTATCTCCCCCACTAGTTCACTTACCATTAGCAACTCTTGGTTTACCTGCAACACAAACACTGGTCAGCACTTAAAAGACAACAGTTGGTCGTACACCGACACAACGACTCGACGACTTGGCCGGACGGACCAACCATTGCTCTGATACCACTAATGTAACACCCCTTTTCTAATAACCTTACTATTTAATAAAAATCAGAGTTTCTTTTTTTTTTTTTTGAAAACAATCTAAGCGAGTGCTACACTTACTCCATTAAATTAACAACTTCAAAATTTCATGCTTCGGCTAAAAGCCACAGGATACATAGCACCATAAAATACCGGTTCGGTTCGCATCAACTAAATACAGTCACTACCACAGCGGAAAAATATTAAGTTCGAAAACAAATCCAATACATCACCGATAACAGTCTAAACAGTATAATTAAAATAACACATAAACATAAGACGCCCCCCCGGTGCTACGTATCAGAGCATGACACTTCCTACCAGACGAAGGCATAAGGGTAACCTTCACTCGTTATTACCTGCACGTTGCCGACATAAGAAGCAACATAAAAGCAGTAGGGTGAGTCTCTTTTCATAATTAATAACATATGGAATAAGCATTGCATAGGAAAGGTAACCAGGCACACCAATTCACAACAATGGCAACAACCACATCAAAATTACATTTCCAAACAACACTACATAACATATGGTTATGCATGAAATGCAACCCAAACTCCACGGGCACATGCATGTCGGATCCGTCACCAAATACAAATAGGTCGTAGCCTCTGCTCACCAAAATAAAATTAGGCCGAAGCCTCTGCTCACCAATAATGCACATGTTTCATGAGATGCTATGGAAATGCACCACAACACACCACACAATTCATCAATTCACCATTTAATCAACTCACCATTTTATTCATATTCTCACCATTGTATAAATCAGCTCACCAATTAAAATTAGGCCGAAGCCTCTGCTCACCAATTAAAATTAGGCCGAAGCCTCTGCTCACCAATTACACCATAATACACTCACCAACTCAACCCACCACTCACACCAACACCAATTTTAATTAGGCCAATTTAGGATTTTGACACAGCATAAGGAAAGTGAGTAAAAATTGCCATTTAGACACTTGAACACCTCAGCCCAGAAACACCAGTAAAATAATCCATTTTTGCATAAAAACAGAACATTTAGATAGACATTGAAATTAGCTTCGAAACGCATTTTGAACCGTCAAATTTGGATAACCGAGTCAAAAGTTATGTCGAAAACAAATTTGGGACAAAAACGAGACACGTGCTGAAAACGACTCGGAACAGCAGAAGATTCTGGCGCTTCGCGCGTGGAGCGCGACTTAAGCGCAAGTGGGGCGCGATTTGGCAGAAATGCCCAGTAACATTCGCGCGTGGAGCGCGACTTAGGCGCAAGTTGGCAGAAATGCCCAGACAGCAGCAGAACATAGCATACTTTGGCACAAACACTTGGCACCTATCACTAATGCACTTAGGGACCATTTTCCATCAACATCATGTGACACAATGGGAGAATTTCTTCAGCAATACACAAGACACAATGGGACAATTTCTTCAACAACACACAAGACACAATGGGACAATTTTTCCAGCAACACACAAGACACAATGGGACAATTTTTCCAGCAACACACACACACACACCTAGGACGCCTAAGGCTCCAACACTTTTAGAGTTCCTCTCAACAAAAAAATACCGAATTAAATCACCAATGCCAAATACTTATATGAATAGTAGCCATCATATCTTCCACCAAAATCATTCAGTCATAACCACAAACACCTAGCATGCATCATTCATATTGCACTCCACTCAACACCAATCAAACATATCTTTGCACAATTAAAATTCAGCATAGCAACAACATCAAAACATACCAAATCATTCATGGAAATCACCCTAGAACCTAACCCTAGACAACACCTATCACATAAGCTATTAAGAATGGAAAGAAGAACCCCCTAACCTTATGGAAGTCGAAATTACTAGGCAAGGCACCCCTCCAAGAAATCACCAACAATTCTTCCTCTTGCTTGAGTGCTCAAGGTTTTTCCTCCTCCTTTCCTTGCTGTTTCACGAGCTCCTCTTCTCACTCTCTCCTCAATTCGCCACTTTCTTTTCTTTTTGCACAAAATGAGCTAAACCTAATTTTTTTTAGCTTAAGTATGCGCCTATCATAATGGGCCCTTGGATCACGGGCCTTCTTCCACCGCTTAAGCCCAAATGCTACACCCCACCCCTTAAATTAATTATTTCTAACCCAACCAAGGCCCACATATAATAACACCTATATAATTATTTTATTTTCCTCATGACTTAATTAAATCAATTAATAGAATAATTAAATCAATTATTTGGGCTGTTACAGGCGCCAAGGGTCAAGGTGACGGCTTGTGAGGCATGGGCGCCAAGGGCGCCAAGTGCCATGGTGACGGTTTGGAGGACATGGGCGCCAGGTGCCATGGTGACGGCTTGGGAGGCATGGGCGCCAAGGGCGCCAAATGCCATGGTGACGGCTTGGAAGGCATGGGCGCCAAGGGCGCCAAGTGCCATGGTGACGGTTAGGAGGACATGGGCGCCAAGGGCGCCAGATGCCATGGTGACGGCTTGTGAGGCAAGGGCGCCAAGGGCGCAAAGTGCCATGGTGACGGTTTGGATGACATGGGCGCCATGGGCGCCAGGTGCCACGGTGACGGCTTGTGAGGCATGGGCGCTTAGGGCGCCAGGTGCCATGGTGACGGCTTGGGAGGCATGGGTGCCAAGTGCCATGGTGACGGCTTGGGAGGCATGGGTGCCAAGTGCCATGGTGACGGCTTGTGAGGCATGGGCGCCAAGTGCCATGATGACGGTTTGTGAGGCATGGGTGCCAAGGGCGCCAAAGGCCATGGTGACGGTTTTGAGGACATGGGCGCCAAGGGCGGCAGGGTCCACGGTGACGACTTGTAAGGCATGGGCGCCAATGGCGCCATGGTCTATGGTGATGACTTACAAGGCATGGTCGCCAAGGGAGCCATGGTCTATCGTGATGACTTGCAAGGCTTGGGCGCCCAGGTCGCCATGGTCTGTGGTTCCGACTTGCAAGGCATGGGCGCCAAGGGCGCCAAGGCCCAAGGTGACGGTTTGCATCGAGCAACGTCACAGGTTGTGACTGCTGGGCACCAAGGGTGCCAGAGTGAAGGTCTAGACAAACAGCAAAGTCATGATTTGCATGAAGGAAAGGAGGAAGAGGACATACACTTACCCAAAAGAAAGAAGAGAGAAACTTGCTCTAAGCTCAAATGTGTGATTCCAAGAAGCCTTATCCAAAATCCAAGCAATGAAGACCCACCTACTTATAGTGGGCGGAAAAAGTAATAAAATCATTTTTCTTTTTTCTTGAAAACAAAAACAAAAATGTTATCGTCACGAAAAAAGACATTCTGCACGACCCGACGAGGCAAACGAGCCATCGCGTCTGGCAAATCGACGAAAATCCTTCAAGCCAAGACCATCCTCCGGAATAATCTCGGCTCGGGCGGCAACTGTTCGGGACTTGACCAGGGGCCCATTCAGCAATTGGATATGGATTGGCCCAATCACTTTGGTCCATATCCACAATATACAAGCCCAATTATGACTATCATACTTGGATGGCTCAGATCAATTCTATCAATCCGACGGCTCACAACAGGCACGATGCCCTATAAATACTGGCACACATTCCCATTAATATGTACATTCTCATTCCTTGAATATTACTACTCTCTCATTCCCTATACTGACTTGGGCGTCGGAGTGGCATCGCAGGTGTCCCCTTCGGGATTCATTCAACAGTCCGCTCGGATTGCAAGAGACCTACCAACAGCAGTCACCGCAGCGCTGCTAGGTACAGAAAAGAAAATTTACATATCCAAAATTTTCAACGAAAATTTCACCATCACTTAAAAACATCATCTAAACTACAAAAACACTCACCATGATTTCATTTCAAAGCAAATCAGAAAACCAGGTCCACTACAGGAAATTCTACCGAACATGAAAAGTATGAATAGTAAAAGCATTCTACTACCTAGGTCTTACAGTTGAATTGGCTAAGATCAACGTACAATATAGTGCAATGCGTCCTAGATTCTAGGATCTCCGCTCCATAACGTCCACTCGCACGTGAAGTTGGATCAAAACAACTTCGCCCCTATTTCTTTGGCGCCTTTCCACGTTTCCCTTGACCGTTTCAACACTCCAAAGTGTCCACGTGCATTGAATTCTTGTTTCCCACGCAATCTCTCTACCTTGGCCAAACCCTTCCTTTGCTATGTACCCATCATGTCCTCGGCAACTAGCTTCTCATTTAAGCTGTTTCTTGACCGAGTTCTTCCTTGGCCGAGTTGCTACTGCTCGACAAGCACTATTATAGCTTTGGAATTTTAGCCACAAGATTGAACTTGAAGTTCGTTTGCTTAGGCTTTTCTGCCAAATTAGCTACTCCTAGTTATTCCTTGCCTTCCTCAGCAAGCTTTTTCCACTGATGTTCCTAGCTAGCTTCGTCATAACTTAGCTTCCCCACCATTGATAGATTGTTTCTGCAGGGAACTCCATGTCTAATGCATATCTGTTACCCCCTTTATCATGTTTCTCCAAGGCTACGACCATAGGTTGTGTTATTTCTCTCACTAGAAGTAATAAGGAAGATTGAGGGGAATAAGGTAAATTGAGCTCCAGTAGGCACTCTGCCTTTCCTCTTTTTCAATATTTAAAGGCCCCGTCCTATGCTTTCTCGGCAGGTCCTGTGCCTTGACTGGGTCTTTCTCGGCCAACAACTTATCAGATTTTAGGTGTTAACAATTATATATATATATATATATATATATATATATATATATATATATATATATATATATATATATATATATATATAAAGACTAAAACTCACTTATAGATAAACCCAAATAATCATTTATGTTTTCATTAGATTCGTGTCTTTCTGCTAGTTTGTTATAATTTGAGCTCACTTTCGTAATATTAATGGAAGAATGATATTCGCAAAATATGAACCTTATTAAGTGAGAGAGTTTTTTAGTGAGAGGATATTAATTGTAAATATTCTAATGATAATATGCTCAGTAGTACGAAGCTCCATGTATGAAATGAGGCCCGGATAGAACTCACCCAAGGGGTTGTGACCGCCAAGGTTATTTAGTGGAAAAAATTATGAGATTCTTGCTTTGGTAATTAGGAAAAAAGCAAACGATCATGGTGTCTTCCTTTGACCAGTATTTTTACCGATGGCCTTATTTGTTTCGGCGTGCTGTGGCACTCTTGATTCCTTTGCTAGGACTGGAGGTGCGCGTCAGCGCTAGCCTACTTCGTGCGATCTTGCATCCAGAGATGTATTTGCAAAGATGGTGTTGGCTTAGAGTTAATGTCGAGGTTGCCCCTGCAAGGTAGGCAGTCCTTCATTGCAGGCTATGTCGGGTCCCAAACTTGTCTCGCTCTACCCCTAACTATGGAGTTGGGCCTTTTTTCTTTCTTGACCTTAAGGAATTTTTCTTTGGAACATGCATCAATCTAGTGAACTAAAGCAAAAACTGTAATTTCAAAATGAACTTTTATATCGAGCTTTTACATTCTGCATTTGTGCCAAAACAGTAAAATTCTTAACTAGGCCTAGTTCTAGTTTCTAGTCCTGATGTCCCGCTCCCTGGTCAGAGTCACGAGTCTCATCATCTTCCTCATTCACGTACTGTGTGAGCTCCCTTCACGGATCATTTCTTCAATGTCATCCCTGAGGGTGTTGCATTTTTTGGTACTGTGCCCATAACTTTTGTGATAACGGCAGTACTTCTTAGAGGTTTGGCCTTTCCTTTGCACGAGAGGTTCGGGCTGTTTGATGTCCCAAAACTCCGCATCGACGAACTCGGCAAGGATCTCAGCCTCGGATGTGTTCAGCAGGGTGTATTCTGGGAAGCAACCTTGTCGAGGTCGGGACTCACGAGGAGTTCTGTCATCCTGGGCTCGCTTCTGCCATGGCTCTTCAGCGGCCTTGTAGGCCAGCTCGTCCTTCTTGCTGCCAACCTTGGCTTCCTCTTGGTACGCCATGTTGTCTTCTTCATAATCCATGTACTTTTGTGCCTTCTGAAGGAACTCGTCCAAGCTTCGGGGTTTGCTAATCCCCACGTCTCTTCGAAACAGGCTTCCTTTCTTAAGGCCATCCTTCATCCAAAAGAGCCTTCTCTTGTCTTCAAGGTTCCTGACTTTGCCAGCCTCCTTGTTGAACCTTTCCAGATATTCTCTAAGTGTTTCTTTCTCTCCTTGCCTGATCGCCCTGAGTACCTCCTCAGATTTTGGCTTCAAGCGGGAAGCGGCAAAGTGGGTTGTGAACATGGTGGCCAGCTGCCCCCAGGATGAAACAGAGTTTGGTTTCAACTCCTGGAACCAAGCTAGTGCTGAATCCGTGAGAGTGAGGGGAAAGATCTTGAAGTGCACAAGTACCCTTTCCCCCCGGTATCTCATCAAGACAGAGAAGTAGGCCAAATGCCTGTTAGGGTCTCCAGTCCCGTCGTATGTTTTGAGGGCTGGGAGCTTCTCTAAGGTCCTCGGAATTGGGCAGTCGTCAACCTTCCTAGTGAAGGGTCCTTCATTGGAGGTCCATCGTGAGTTGTGAGGTGACCAGTCCCCGAGATCTATATCTAGACGGTCACGTCGGCCTGGAGATCTCCTCGATGTGGATCTTTGGCGATGCCTCCTATGGGTCTCGACTTGGCTCTGCGACCTCTCGCGAGATTTGGAGGTTGCGAGCAATGAGGACCTGGGGAGAGACTCCTCAGGCCAGTATGTACTGTCAGGCGAGGTTGGAGGGGTGCTTGGAGGTTAAACTGATCTTTGGTGCCTGCCGCGCCGAGGAAGAGAGTGGCGAGCTCGCTTCCATCTAGGTGGAGAGCGATGATTGTGATGACGCTTGGGTGGAGATTTGCGGCGCCTGGAGCTCATTGTCCTTGGGGAAGGGGTGTTCCAGCAAGGATGAGGTTGCTTAGGCATGGCTGTAATTCGCTTCTCTATCTGCCTGAGGTGCGCTTCTTACTGCAACATAGTCTGGGTGCGATTGCACAGTAGGTCCAAGAGCTGGCGGATGGTCGCCGCATCCCCAGGTAGGACGGGGATCTGGATAGAGGCTGACTGAGGTGCCGGGACCTGAATGTCTTGGTTTGGCGTGGAAGCAGCAAGGCCTTCGGGAGTTCCCTCTGGCTGGGGTTGTGGAGCGGAAATGCTTTGGACTCGGGGTCTACCTCTGGATGCCATAGGAAGGCAGGAGAAAGTTCAAAGAGTAGAGATGGTGTGAAAGATAGATATCTCCCACTGTGGTCGCCACTGTTCTGTACCTAGCAGCGCTGCGGTGACTGCTATCGGTAGGTCTTTTGGAATCTGAGCGGAGTGTTGAATGAATCCCGGAGGGGGCACCTGCGATGCCACTCCGACGCCCAAGTCAGTATAGGGAATGAAAGAGTAGTAATATTCTAGGAATAAGAATGTACCTATTAATGGGAATGTGTGCTAGTATTTATAGGGAATCGTGTCTGTTGTGAGCCGTCGGATTGATAGAATTGATCTGAGCCATCCAAGTATGATAGTCATAATTGGGCTTGTATATTGTGGATATGGACCAAAGTGATTGGGTCAATCCATATCCAATTGCTGAATGGGCCTCTTGGTCCAGTCTAGAACAGATTCGAATTCTAAACTTAAAGTGGGATCTAAGTCTAGTTATCACCGAGACCAACATTTTGTATAAGGAATTTGTTCTTAAAGCTTTGTTTATGATTTATGATAACAATAAAATAATGATGCACTTGGAGTTCTGATTTTTTTTTGATCATTGACTGGCAATTAAAGTAGCTCACCGTTTGACAATATGACTACATGGGTGTCGTTTAATTAAATAGGTTCTCCTCTTTTCTGTACTATGTGACAGTATTTAGATATCCTAAAGAAATGCTTGTGGCATATGGTTAGAGGTTTATCTACTCTCAAGGGGTAAGATAAGGTGTTACTAGTAGTGCTTGTTAGTTAGAATATTCTGAGTTATCATTGTTAAAAAATGGATTAACAATTAGAATATGAGCATCGATACTTAACGCGAAACGAAATGTCAAAAGTAGTATTAATAACGCTAAATAGCATTTTTGGTCCTTTATGTTTGCTTTAGGTTTCACTTTGGTCCTTTATCTTTTTTTTGGTCCGTTTTGGTCCCTCATGTTTTATTTTTGTTTCATTTTGGTCTCTGCCGTTAGTTTTGGCTAACGGACGCCACGGTGGCAGTTAACTGCTGACGTGGCGTCCTCAATTCATTAAAGAGTGCACAGGACCTGCCGAGAAAGCATAGGACGGGGCTTGCCGAGAAAGACCCAGTCAAGGCCCAGGACCTGCCGAGAAAGCATAGGACGGGGCCTTTAAATATTGAAAAAGAGGAAAGGCAGAGTGCCTACTGGAGCTCAATTTACCTTATTCCCCTCGATGTTCCTTATTACTTCTAGTGAGAGAAACAACACAACCTATGGTCGTAGCCTTGGAGAAACATGATAAAGGGGGTAACAGATATGCATTGGACATGGAGTTCCCTGCAGAAACAATCCATCAATGGTGGGGAAGCTAAGTTATGACGAAGCTCGCTAGGAACATCAGTGGAAAAAGCTTGTTCAGGAAGGCACGGAATAACTAGGAATAGCTAATTTGGCAGAAAAGCCTAAGCAAACGAACTTGAAGATCAATCTTGTGGCTAGCTAAAATGCCAAAACTATAATAGTGCTTGTCGAGCAGTAGCAACTCGGTCAAGGAAGAGCTCGGTCAAGAAACAGCTCAGTTGAGAAGCTAGTTGCCGAGGACATGATGGGTACATAGCTAAGGTTAAGGGTTTGGCCAAGGTAGAGAGATTGCGTGGGAAACAAGAATTCAATGCACGTGGACACTTTGGAGTGTTGAAACGATCAAGGGAAACGTGGAAAGGCGCCGTAGAAATAGGGGCGAAGTTGTTTTGATCCAACTTCACGTGCGAGTCGACGTTATGGAGCGGAGTTCCTAGAATCTAGGACGCATTCCACAATATTGTACGTTGATCTTAGCCAATTCAACTGTAAGACCTAGGTAGTAGAATGCTTTTACTATTCATACTTTTCGTGTTTGGTAGAATTTCCTATAGTGGACCTAGTTTTCCGATTTGCTTTGAAATGAAATCAAGGTGACTGTTTTTGTAGTTTAGATGATTTTTTTAAGTTATGGTGAAATTTTCGTTGAAAATTTTAGATATGTAAATTTCACCGAGTTGTGGATAGTCGGGTAAATTTTACCCACTGCGTAATTTTCAAACGAACTCACAACTCGGTGAAAATTAAAATGAGGTTTCTCTTAGTGGATATGACTCAAGGAAATGAAAATAATATATTTATGGTGGAAAAATATTATAGTTGATTAAAATAATAATATAATTATTCGGCGGAAGAAAATTGCTATCGAGAGAAAATTGTCGGTAGAATATTCAGTAACTGATAGAAGTATAATTTTATATCGTTAAGGGACACCAAACTCTTGGAATAGTGAGTGATCTGTTCTGGCTACAAGCTACAGCCGAGCGGTGGACCGAAGTGCTTTGAAAGTGCTTGAAAGGTATCCGAGGTGATCCGACTCGCGATGATCCGCCGTGGGGGGGTGGTGGTACCTGCACACACTTCGATGCCTAAGTCAGCATTGGGAATAGGTGATGTGAGGTAATAAATGCATACCTGTAGCAGTGATGGGACAACGCTTTTATAGGGATTAGTGTCCACACGTGGCGCTTTATGTAGGTGTTTGGTCGAATGCGCCTGTGTTGTCAGTTGAAGATTTAGGCATTCGAGGAGGCAACTTCGAAAACCACCCTCCACACCGGCGCGGGGGGTGGGGGTCGATGATTACGTCGTCGTCGAGGTAGAGATCTGGCGCGTTTCGACGATATAGTACTTTGGAGGGGATATCAGATATGAGGGCGAAGAAGCTCGGGAATTTTAGCTTATACCAAGGCTACTTCCCTCTCAATTTGAGTGAGAAGTTCTTCTTGTTGCGCAAGTGCTTGTGCCCGACCATTGAGTAAATCTAGTAATTGGTGTACAGCATCCACCGGGATGGTAATGGTTTCATGGAGGATCAGTGCTGATAGCGGGTCCGGGAGGGGTTCTTCATCGTGAGGGAGAGTCACCACGATACCCTCAGGAGTGCCCTGGGACAGGGGTGGATTCTCGACGATATTCTGGATATATGAATGGTCTTCCACGAGGTGCCATGGTAAGTAGGAGTAAACTATGAAGGATGGGAGGGAAATGAGTCTCCCACTATGGTCGCCAATGATCTGTACCTTATTCGTTTTGGTGTGCCCGGTCTGGATACTCGGTAGGCAACTCCTGCTGAAGTCGTGGTCCAAACTTAATATGTGCCCAACATAATGGGTTGACTCATATTTATAGACTTTGAGAATGTGCTGGTGGTTGGTTTCTCATAACCACCTTGCCCTGTCTTGTCTGTTGAATCAAGAGAGACGACGCCTACCGTTAATGGAGATCAGGCACAGATCGCCATTTTTCAGGGGTGGAGGCGAGCTTTAGTGGTGGAGCGATTTTCTTGAAAATGGGTCGCTTTCCGACCTAAAGTAGGGATTGGGCCCTCGGCCCGGTCCGAAATAGAAACCATTCTGGAAGGTTAGGAAGTTCATGTAGGAAGGCTGATTAGTAGGGAGATTCTCGAGTGTAGAGAAAAGAGAGTTGGTTATCTATTCTTTCCTTGTCTGATAACTGATTTATGTGAGTGCTGGAGTTGAAATTACCATAGGCGAAGAAAAAGGATTCACTCTTGGTGCATTTCCAACTATTATGAAAGTAAAACAAAAAGTGCAACAATATTTATAGGTGATTGAATGCTGCAACAATTTATGCAGCAACAGAGGGCCGTGTGGGAATTCGAGAGCGAACATTTTGAATGGAAGAAAAAGCTTTTTGCATAGAATTTCAAATGTAAGATTTAGGGAGAACCTCCTAAGTTCCTTTACTGGGTACTTGAAGAGGACGTAATGGAGGAGGAACCTGAAATTGAGGCCCCTAAGCCTCAAAACCCTAAGCCAAAGAAGGCCCCTGCCACAAAAAAGAAGAAAATTTTACTAGAGGAAATGGAAGATATGTTGGAAACTGATGATGAGGAATCATTGAGTGAGGGAGAAATGGAGAAAAATAAGAAGGTATTAAGGAATTGGAACAATAAAGTTAGGACCAAGAAATTCCACCCAAAAAATAAGAAAGTGAGGACCAAGAAATTACAACCAAAAATTAAGGTATTAAGGTATTAAGGAATTGGAGCAATAAAGTGAGGACCAAGAAATAAGAAAGGGCCCCACCAACACAAGAAACCCAGCAACCGAAAAACCAAGAAATTCCACCAGAAACTACTAAGCCACTACCTCTACAGCAACCACAAAATGAGGAGGCAGAAGTTGTAGCTTTTGATGCTACATCAATTATTGAAAAGGAGAATGTTGCAGCATCTACAATAGCAACAAAAAAGCGTCCAATGACCAAATCCAAGGCCCCAAAGAAGCCTGAAGTAAAACTACAAGCCTTAGAGGAAGATCGGACTGAAGAAGTAGGTGTGGACAAAAGAGCAGATTCTGGGCTGCAGTAATCTGATGCTGCAGTGTCCGCTGTAGTTCCTGAAGACACTATGCAGTAGAAAGGGCGCCCAGCCAAGAAAGCAAAGGTCAATGCCACACGGAAAAAATAGTGGGCTACAAGGGAAAGCACACACAGAAAATCAGGTGTCACTTCTGATTAGGCCCTTTTCCTTATAGTTGTTTTATGTTTTCTATATCGTGTTATTTTTCGAATTATCCTGGTTGATGCTCTGGCATCTGTAAAAGCATCCAATAGTTGTTTAGGAATTATGTTTCTGTTTTTGTGTTAAGTGTTTTTAATTCTGTCTTGTTAAGTCTAAGGCCTCTCTCTTTGATTTTGTACGAGCAGTGGGGACACAGTAGAGTCTAAGGTTGTGGGGAGGACCTTTAAGTAGGGGTATTTGCGTTGGGGCTTGGTTCGGTTTTAAGAAAATAAGTGAACCAAACCGCAAGGTAAAACTAATGCAGTTTGGTTTTGTTCGGTTGGCTTCCTAAGAAAACTGAACCAAACCAAACCAATCCAATGCGGTTTGGATTGGTTAGGTTGGTTCAGTTTTTTTGTGATAAAACATATTTAAAATAGAGTTAAAATTAACTAACATAAAAGCGGCTAACATAAATATTTAAGAAAAAATCGGCTTATATATATGTAGTATATAAATTACTCTTTCAATTATTTTAAGATAGCTACGACCATGTTTAAAAGAATTTGAATTATATGTTTTATTGTAATTTTTAAATATAGCATAATAGTATGAATTGATTGTAAGTGAGTCAAGGAATTAATTGGATTTGGACTAGTAAGTCAGTGAGAGTTGGGTTGTAGTTGGATTTGGATTGATTCGGTTGGTGGAACAAAAACCGCAGGCCAAACTGAACCGCACGATTGATTGAAAAAAAACCGTATAGAACCGATAATTATCGGTTTTTTGTGGTTTTCGATTTGGGTTGGTTCGATTTACCTTTACGTTATGTTTAGTTTGAATAAAAGGCATATTTAGTTGTTTGTTTTGTTCATTCGGATATAGATTATGATTCTTTTTGGGGCTAAATTTAGTGATGATTTGTTGAATGTTGTTGATTTAGCCTTGCTTGATATATAATTGGTTTATTGCTGCTTATACACTTATTATTCTAGGCTTAGGTAGGAACTTAGTTAGCTAGAAATAATCTGCTGTTGAAGCTAGTCTAGGTTAATCAAGACCTTTCCAAATTTTGACTAAAAATTTAGGGTAGCATCAAATTTAGTTTGGGGGTGGCATTGTATATATTTGGGCTGGTTATGAAGAAAAGTAGAATAAGTCAGTGCACTAAGCCAATGGCCAACTGTTGAGTAACTCGGCCATAGCTGTGGTGAGAAATTATGGCCTTAGTCAAAAGGCATTGTGACTAGGTCGACTGCTGAGTAACTAGGCCATGATTGGGGCAACACATTATGGTCTTAGTCAAAAGGTAAAAAACCTACAAATAGAAAAATAGATAAAAAAAGAAAGGAAAAAGAAATAAAAGTGGACTAACCGAGTTGATATGAATTGCTTAAGAAAACCCTTTGCAATACTTAGAAAGCCCCCCACTCTTGTGCTTTTAGTGTTAGTGTTGCGCCCGAAAAAGTCTCCGAGGGAGAACCTTCTTCGTTTACAACTTTTCTAAAAAACAAATGAAGCCGCCACCAATATTTATTAAGGAAAATATTAGGAAAACCCTTTTTTGGAAAGCGATTGGTCTTGCGAAACTAGAGAATAGGGTTTGGGGGTCGGTTATGCGTGGGGAAGGTGTTAGCACCCCACACGTCCTCTCTACTGAGAGGGAACCTTTAATTAAATGTGTGGTTTTTATATGTTGACCTGAAAATATTTAATTTTGCCTCTCCACTTCTTATTGAAAAATTCTTAGTGAAAATCTTTATTTATTATGAAAAGGGGGGGAAAATGGGTTTTTTAGAAGAGGGCGCTTGACGAGAATTAGCCTCTCGCTCCTACGTATCTCCCGGTGCGATGGAGAATTCAAAGCTACGTAGTTCTTGTTTGTCCTGAAAAAGGTTTTTGTTTTTTATCTTGTTTAATTGTGAAAATCGAGCTTTCATGATGATCAATTGAACAAGGGCTCCAAGTGATCACCACTAGCACTCCATTGTTAATAATCATGCAAGCAAAGGCTTCGCAAGACTACAAACAAAGTTTTTTTTGATTTAGTGAAAACATTTAGGAAAACTCAGGCATTCATGATGATCAATTGAGCAAAGGCTCCAAGTGATCATCACTAGTACCTCATTGTTAATAATCATGCAAGCAAAGGCTTCACAAGACTATTAACAAAGTTTCGATTTATGAGAAACTATTTTGTCTTGGGGAGAATTAAATTAAGTTAAAAAAACGAGAAATGGGGGGTGAAATGGTAGAGTAGGAGTGTAATTAACTGTGGGGAGTGGTATAATTAAATAGGTGGTGTAAAAAAAGAAGCCCAGTTCGCATAGGAGAGCCTAGTATGTGAAACTGGGCTTAAGTGAGGGAGGCGTGCGCATGAATTGAAGGGGTGTCAGCAGGAATCTGAACATTAAAAATAAAATTAAAACAAAATATTTAATGGAGACACTATATAAGCCTAAGACATAATAAACCCTAAACCTAATTCATTCTTCCTTTCCCTTCCACATAGCAGCGCCGCTGCCAAGAGAGAGAGAGAGAGAGAGAGATTTCAGGCGAAATTTTCGCCGGTTTTAGAGAGGAGATAGAGAGATTGACGGCGAGAATTACGCCGGTTTCCTGGGAGAGGGAAATTGAAGACCGAAGCTTAGAGGAGGAGAGGGAGCGTCGGGCCGGAGATACGACGGCGAACGGAGAATGGTGTTTCTCCGGCGGCGACGAACGCGTGAGGGTGGTCGTTTATGACTAAATCGTTTGGTTTTGGGTCGTTTTTCGTGGCTGCTGGGGTGATTTGGAAGGGGCTTAGCTTCGGTTTGGTTGATCTCGCCGGAGCTTCGCCGGAGAAGATGACCGGAGCTCCGGCGAGCGTACGGTAAGTTTTTCTTCTTCTTATTCTGCTTGTTTTTTAATCCTTCTCTGGTCTGATTCTCTCCTACTCTCTTTATGTTCTTCTCACTTTGATTTTCTAGTTTTTTGATGTTATTTTATGCCTTCTCTTAGATCCTAATTTCCATGCTAAACTAACCAACTTCTGGGATTTGATGATCTATTTTTGAAAGAGTGAAACAAAACTTATTTATTTTAGTCTAAGTTATTCTATAGGCGTTTTTATCTTGAGCTTCTAAGCTTTCTTTGATTCAAAAAACAACATAACAGAAATAATGATAATTTGACAACAACGACTACCTTACTTTACCTCGTTTCTGAGCCATTTTTAAAATAAACAGAACTAAAAACATAGTAGATCTACACTTACATATTTTTGTAATTACAGATTTTCACATATATGTATATATAAACACCAACCTGTGTCTCTTAATGTAAAGAGCAGATCTGTATGCTTGTTGTTACCACCTCTTAGCGTAATGTTTCTGGTGATGTTCGTTCTTCTGCAAGCTTGGATTTTTTTTGAACCGAAGTAAAGAGAGTGTCTTCAGATTGGGGTTTCGGTGTAAAACCCTTATTTTTTTTTGAGTGATTTCTACCTCGAATTCCGTGTCCTGCTACTACTGTTGACTGCTGATTTATACTACATTTTTAGGTTTAGGCATTAATTGTATTTTGACTGGGCCTTGAATTGTTTTTTTCAGGTTTTGGAGTGGATCAACCCAGGCCCAACAGTTGCAGCAACAGCTTTAGAGAAACCCTAATTTGCTGCCTAATGTTGTATTTTCGGATTTGGCTATTTTTGTATTTTTAACATTACCTTTTTTTGCATTTTTGGACTTTATATACTACTCAAAATAAATGAATAGGCAAAGTAAAAATAATAAAAGAAATTGGGCCAAATACAAAAGCGATATCGGACCCAACTAGACAAGTGCGTGAGAACGAGGCCCAAATAGAATAAATAAGCTCGTTGACCACTAAACGCTAAAATTATCTCAGAATCGCGTTCTTAAGCCCAAATTGAAACGACAAGCCCAATCGCGAGAAAAATGACTTTGTTAGTCCCAATTAGGTTCGGCTAAATCCAAATACGAAGATTAAATTGAAGAACGCACGAAAAGATCGATCATTTGCGTGCATGCCTAATTTAAAACAACGGTATTTCAATTTAGTTGATCAGGGTCATTGAAATTGGCCAGGGTTAGTAACTGAGACGCCATACTGATAATTCTCGTAATCACGCGACTTCAAAACACGATTTAAGTAAAATAAACGACTAAAACTAGAAAAAGAAGACGGACAAAATTGGGGTATAACAGCTGCCCCTCTTTATTTGGATTTTGACAAGGAATATGAATTGGCCGAAACTTATTCCGAGGCTAAATGGAAATAAAGAATTCAGAAATTATACCAATTTTGTCTGCCTAGAGAAACCTGAGTTTTCTTTTCCTTTTCCTTCTCTTTTTTTCTTTTTTTTTTATCTGGATTTTAACAAAGAATATGAATTGGCCGAAATATATTCCGAGGCAAAATGAAGATAAAGAGTAGGCACTTTCGTGTCGATGCGAAAACAGTAAATGAACACTGACGTGCGGGCAAAAAAGGTAAAACGGGCACTTGGCGTGCAGAAAGCGGTAAATGGGCACTTGGTGTGCAGAAAGCGGTAAATTGCCCAGGCTGCCTAAAACCTGTAATCCTTAAACGGACTCTTGATGAATCCGAGTTTGCACGTGGCTTTGAGGAGCACGCTTCCTGTTGGCCTTTTCGAGCGACCGGGGGGATCGTTATCAGCTCCGGAACTGATATACTGATCAATGCACGGCGTCCACTGTATCTTAGGCTGTTACAACTATTCCGTTGAACCTCACATGGGGCTGCGGTCCATCGTGTTGCTCGTACACGATGTGAGACCTGGACAGAAGGGAGCGTTGAACTCTGACGAGAGCGATTTTGAACTCCAAACTGCAATGCACGCTTGAGCGCTGAACTGAAAAGCATTTGAACTCCGAACTAAGGGAGCATTTTTTGGGAACTGAGGGCGAGGATTAACACCGAAGTATTTATCCGTCCTTGTACCTGCAAGTGATATGAACAAATGCATGCAATGCAAATGCCATGATTACTTTTTGATGGGATGAACGTGATGTGATGCAGGAGTTTCTTCTTGCTTGCATGAATTTTTTTTGTCTATGTTTGATGAATGCAATGCATGAGCTTCATTCGTTTTATTGCTCTTTTGCTCTCTTTTTTTCTAATCCCCTTTTTTATTGTTTTCTTTTTCTTTTCTTCTTATTTTTGTTGCTCTTTTGCTCTTTTTGGCTTTTCTTTCACGGGTTCAACCAAATCGTAGGACTTGCGCCACGAGGCACGATGATCGTCCATAATGGTGTGAGGGTCATGCTTCAGCCTTTTTTGTGAATTATTTTGACGCACTCAGTGCTTTTGTTTGGCTTTTATGAATTTACCTGATTGAGAGATCATTTCTTTTCTCATGATTTTCAAAAGTTTCGCAATGAGTTTAATGCTCTGATTTATGCACATTTTCATAATTCATTTATCATCTACCATAAAACATCATTTTAAAGCACAAATGAAAATGAAGCAATGACAAAACAATAAGCAGACGGAGTGAAGAGTTTGGACTTTTATTCATATGGAAATCGAACGCGCAAAAGGTCGCGCCGACTGAAAAGAGTACATTGAGAACTTGAAACTAAGAAAAAGCAAGAAAAATGGACGCAACAGATCTTATGAGCGTTTTTCGTCTTTGGAGTGTTGATGCCAATCACCCATACTTATATCCTTGATCACCCTTTTACCCAAGCTTTTGGAGACGCTGCTTGCCTCTTTTACTTTTTTTTTAAGTCCAACCTTTCTGACCCTAATTTTTTCCTGGACCGCTCTTTGCGAGTTTTCAGTCCACCGGGTCGCTCTTTTTTGCCTAGGCCGCCCTTTCGGGTTTTCAACCTAGCGAGCTAATTCTTGCTTGGCTCATTTTCCTCTTTTTCCTTTTTATTTTTCTCAGGCGTAATATTTCTTGACTGAATCTGAATTGACTGGGTTTCTGAGTTCTTCACCATCCATGTTGGTGAGTATCAATGCTCCTCCAGAAAAGGCTTTCTTTACCACATATGGTCCATCATAGCTAGGAGTCCATTTCCCACGGGGGTCACTCTGGATAGGCAGAATCTTCTTGAGCACAAGGTCTCCCTCGCTGAATTCTCGGGGACGAACCTTCTTGTCGAAAGCTGTCTTCATCCTTTGTTGATACAACTGGCCATGACACAGGGCAGCAATTCTTTTCTCCTCAATGAGATTCAGCTGATCCAGACGAGCTTGGACCCATTCTGCTTCTTCCAACTTGGTTTCCATCAGTACCCGCAGAGAGGGTATCTCAACTTCAATGGGGAGGACTGCTTCCGACCCATACACCAAAGAGAAAGGGGTTGCCCCGGTTGAAGTACGCACTGAGGTACGATACCCATGCAAGGCGAAAGGAAGCATCTCGTGCCAATCTTTATAGGTTACTACCATCTTTTGCACAATCCTCTTGATATTCTTATTGGCCGCTTCAACTGCCCCATTCATCTTGGGACGGTATGGAGAAGAATTATGATGTTGGATCTTGAAGTCCTCGCATAACTCTTTCATCATCTTACTGTTCAAGTTGCTGCCATTATCTGTGATAATCTTATCCGGAAGCCCATAGCGGCAAATCAAATCTTTCTTTACAAACTTAGCAACCACAGAGCTGGTAATGCTGGAATATGAAGCAGCTTCAACCCACTTGGTGAAGTAATCAATAGCGACCAGGATGAAGCGATGCCCATTTGATGCCTTAGGCTCGATAGGACCTATGACGTCCATGCCCCACATTGAGAATGGCCAAGAGGCGGTCAAGACATTTAGGGAAGCAGGTGGTACATGAATATGATCAGCTTAGATTTGACACTTGTGACATCTTCTTACGAAACTATAGCAATCTGATTCCATTTGCAACCAATAATAGCCAGCTCTTAATATTTTTCTTGCCAGGGTGTGCCCACTGGAATGAACCCCAAATGAGCCTTCATGGACTTCTCTCATGATTTTTGTTGCCTCTTCTTCTGTCACACACCTTAAAAGGACCATATCATAATTTCTCTTGTATAGAACTTCACCGCTCAAAAAGAAATTCCTTGACAATCTTCTGAGGGTTCTCTTGTCATTCTCTGACGCTCCAGGAGGGTATTCTCTGTTCAAGATGTACTGCTTGATGTCATAATACCAGGGCTTGTTATCAGACTCTTCCTCGATGACCATGCAATAATGATGTGCTGGCAAATCTCGATGCTAAATCCCGATGTGAGTCAAGCTTTTGTCGCAGCTGATATTAAACATTGAAGACAAAGTGGCTAGTGCATCAGCCAACTGATTCTCATTGCGAGGAAGGTGCTGGAATGTGATTTCCTCAAAAAGCTCAACCAGCTTTAGAATGTAATCTCGGTAAGGGATCAACTTGGAGTCCCTGGTCTCCCAATCACTGTTCACTTGGTGAATTACTAGGGCTGAATCTCCATACACATCAAGTCTCTTAACTTTCCAATCAATGGCTGCCTGGATACCAAGAATACATGCCTCATACTCTGCGATATTATTAGTGACGTAGAAGCTTAGTCTGGCAGTGAATGGGATGAAGCGATTATCAGGGGAAATCAGCACTGCCCCGGCTCCGTGCCCGTATATATTGGAGGCACCATCGAACACCATTCTCCATCTTTCATCTTCTGGGGATTTCCCTTCTTCAAACAAAGCCATGATATCTTCATCAGGAAAGTCATACTGCATAGGCTGATAATCTTCAACAGGCTGGTGTGCCAGGTACTCGGCCAGCGCACTACCTTTAATTGCTTTCTGAGTGACATATAGGAGATCATATTCTGATAACTGCATTTGCCAACGGGCAAGTCTCCCTGTAAGTGCGGGCTTCTCGAAGATATACTTGATAGGATCCATTTTAGATACCAACCAAGTAGTGTGACTTAGCATGTACTGCCTCAAACGATGAGCAGCCCAAGCTAAAGCACAAGAAGTCTTTTCTAGCAGCGAGTACCTTGTCTCACAGTCAGTGAATTTCTTGCTCAAATAGTAAATGGCATGCTCTTTCTTCCCAGATTCATCATGTTGCCCTAACATGCAACCCATTGAGCTGTCTAGCACGGTTAGGTACAGGATCAGAGGTCTGCCGGGTGCATGAGGCATCAAGATAGGCGGATTCTGAAGATATTTTTTGATCTTTTCAAATGCTTCTTGACAATCATCATTCCATTTGGTCTCTTGATTCTTGCACAAAAGTTTGAAGATTGGTTCACAAGTGGCAGTCAACTGGAATATGAACCTAGAGATGTAGTTCAGTCTTCCGAGAAAACCCCGAACCTCTTTTTCTGTTTTAAGAACTGGCATATCAAGAATCGCACGCACCTTGTCTGGATCGATTTCTATCCCCTTTTGGCTGACAATGAATCCCAACAACTTCCCCGATCGCACGCCAAAGGTACACTTGGCAGGATTTAATCTGAGCTTAAATCTTCTCAACCGCTCGAAGAGCTTTTGCAAATTGACAATGTGTTCCTCATCCGTTTTAGACTTTGCGATCATATCGTCCACGTAGATCTCTATTTCTTTGTGCATCATGTCATGAAACAATGTGACCATAGCCCTTTGATAGGTAGCACCGGCGTTCTTCAACCCGAATGGCATGACTCTATAACAGAACGTCCCCCAAAGAGTTGTGAAAGTTGTCTTCTCCATATCCTCAGGGGCCATCTTGATCTGGTTATATCCTGAATACCCATCCATGAAGGAGAACAGTGAATGTTGCGCCGTACTATCTACTAAGACATCAATATGGGGCAGGGGAAAATCATCTTTGGGACTAGCACGGTTCAGATCTTTGTAATCAACGCACATTCTAACTTTCCCGTCCTTTTTCGGAACTGGCACGATGTTGGCAACCCATTGCGGATACTTGGCTACCGCTAGGAACCCAGCGTCAAACTGCTTTTTCACTTCATCTCTGATCTTTAAAGACATTTCTGGCTTCATTCTTCTCAGTTTCTGCTTTACCGGAGGGCATTCTGGCTTGACTGGAAACTTATGCACCACTATGTCAGTATCTAAACCTGGCATATCTTGATAAGTCCATGCGAAGACATCAACATATTCATGCAGGAGTTCAATTATTTTCCTCCGCTCACCTTCCTTCATTGAAGTACCCACCTTTACTTCTTTCTTGCTGTCCTCTATGCCTAGGTTAACTATCTCAACGGACTCCCCATGTGCCTGAATAACCTTTTCCTCTTGTTCAACCATTCTCATCAACTCTGGAGGAGTTTCCCAGTCATCCTCAACATCCTCCTCAGCTTGGTTAACGGGGTGATCAAAATTAACATATGAACCGTTGGCATCGTTATTCTCAAAGATATTCATTTTAGATCTGCATTTGCGGGAATAAAAAGAAATGAACAAGCAAAAATAGAAACACAAGATGGAGACGCATGATAATGAAAAGCAAATTTATTTATTTGAGAATCCAAAACAACATTTTATTGATAGATGATATTTGAAGGAAAAACATGCATGCCCTTATGGAATATCCTAAGGCCTTGGGCAGAGCCAAAGAATTTGCATTACAAAATCATTACTTTGGAATGAAAATAACAGGGAAATCAATGATCTTCCAATTATCAAGCTCTTCATCTGCAGCACTGCGACGCACCAAGTCCACACCCTTGTCTTCCTTAACTGATTCTTCCTCAACGACGGCCACCTGATTGGGATCCAGCATACCCGCATTCCTAAAGCTCCAAGAGAGATCATAGATAGGAATTCTTGCTGTCCTCTGTGCCTAGGTTAACTATCTCAACGAACTCCCCATGTGCCTGAATAACCTTTTCCTCTTGTTCAACCATTCTCATCAACTCTGGAGGAGTTTCCCAGTCATCCTCAACATCCTCCTCAGCTTGGTTAACGGGGTGATCAAAATTAACATATGAACCGTTGGCATCGTTATTCTCAAAGATATTCATTTTAGATCTACATTTGCGGGAATAAAAAGAAATGAACAAGCAAAAATAGAAACACAAGATGGAGACGCATGATAATGAAAAGCAAATTTATTTATTTGAGAATCCAAAACAACATTTTATTGATAGATGATATTTGAAGGAAAAACATGCATGCCCTTATGGAATATCCTAAGGCCTTGGGCAGAGCCAAAGAATTTGCATTGCAAAATCATTACTTTGGAATGAAAATAACAGGGAAATCAATGATCTTCCAATTATCAAGCTCTTCATCTACAGCACTGCGACGCACCAAGTCCACACCCTTGTCTTCCTTAACTGATTCTTCCTCAACGACAGCCACCTGATTGTGATCCAGCATACCCGCATTTCCTAAAGCTCCAAGAGAGATCATAGATAGGAATCTTCTTCAAGCTTGGTTCCCGTCCTTGAAGCTTAGCTAGCCTCCTTTTCCGTGTAACACCCTCAAAATAATTAGTAGAATTATTTGGGTGTTAACCCAATTAAATTAATTTAGCACTTGACTGGTAAATTTATTGAGTGCTAAAATTATTTATTGGTTGTCATCGGATCGTTAACCGGATAATACGGATCAAGGAAGTTTTGGAATCGAAATAAGAGACTTAGAGCAATATGGTAATTTTACCACGTTACCACTTATATATTAATATATATATATATATATATATATATATATATATATATGTGTGTGTGTGTGTGTGTGTGTGTGTGTGTGTGTGTGTGTGTGTTTTAAAAAGAAAGAAAGAAAAGAAAGAAAGAATGCGAGAGAGAGATACAGAGAGGAGAAAGGAGAGAAAGAAAGAAGAGAAAAGAAAGGGTAAGGAGGAAGAAGAGGAAAAAGGGAAGATTTCGGTTCATCAAAACGACTTCCTTCCAACACGAAAAACGTTCAGCGTTACTTCCTCTTCGATTTGGTACCAACATCATCATCATCAACTCACTCTCTCTCACTTTGCCATTTTCGAAAATTTGAAGGGGATGGAGGTTTGTGATGGTTCAAGCTCAAGGGTAGCTTGGGATGGCGTTTGGCATGGACCCGAGAATGATTGATCGATGATTGAAGTTCGATTGGGAGATTGGAAGCGAGTTGGGTGAGTTTGGGTTGAAAAATCCAATTTGTGGGTTTTGTGAATAGTAGCTTTTGGAGGTTAGGGATGATGAATAGTGTTCATGGAGGATTTCGAGGAATTCGGTATTTTGGTCAAAAAGAGGTTTCGCGATCGAGTGGAAAGCTTTGGAAGCGGATTGGGTGTCGCCGGAGCGGGGAGCGTTCGTGTGGTTACTCGGTGATTTCGGCTCGCTCGTGGCTCACGCTTCAAGGGTGAGTTTTACTCACGTTTAGGTTTTTAAATTAATAAACTTAATTTGTGAAATGTGTTTCGGTTTTGGTTCGTTGTCAAAACAGTATTTTGTACGAAAATCACGTTTTATGTCCAATTGGTTTTTGGATTGTTTGATTGATGATCATTGTTGTTTGGATATGTTTTCGGACTGTTTTTATGTAAGGACTGGACTGGAACAGGTATCGGAATTGGTCGGAACGACGAAAAATGCGAAAACGGGATAAAATACAATGCTGTCAAAAGCGCACGAGCCGTGCGTCTCAGGCGCACGAGCCGTGCGTGTCATTCTGTTTCTGTTTTCAAAAATGCTTTACAGGGCGCACGACCCGTGTGTATGGGCGCACGAACCGTGCGCTGTGTTCTGTCAAAATTTTCCAAACTTGCCCGAAACGATCCCGATCGATTCCAATCCTCTTCTAATCCTTTCCTAACCCTTCTATAATGATATTAGGTTTATAATGCCATGATTTTGAGTATGTTTCAAAAGGGTTTTATAAAATACTTTTGAAGTTGAAATTCTTTCGAAAAGCCGAACAATAGTACACATGTGCGGATATGTTTTATTGATAATAAAACGAATTATAAGTTCTATGTGGGATTGTAACACTGGCGCAAAATGATTATTATTCATTCGTCTAAACCGGTTAATAATTCACGATATATAAATTATATCGATTATAGGAGTCGGCCCAATGTGGGTGGTTATATATGTTGGTAGATATATATATTATATCGAGTTTGGGTGACGACCCATGTTGACATACTAGGCGGGGTAGTCATGAACCCTTACCCTAGGCTCCGTGCCGTTAGGAAACACTATTGGTATTGGGGTTCGCCGGAAGATGCAATGGGATTGCGGCCGGTGTTGTGTTAAAAGTTATTGTACTACGTTCACCAGAAGATGCAAGTGGATTGCGGCTGGTGGTACGTAGAAAGGCCTAGGATGCTAGTTCATCGGGAAACGCAAGTGGATTGCAGTCGGTGTCTTACTAGATCGAAGCCTTATTATATGATCCACCGGGATTAGCAAGCGGATTGCGGTCGGTGACGTGTCAAATCTTAAAAATGTTTTAAAAGGACCGAGAGTGCTAGTAGGGGTCTCGGTAGAACTCACTGAGATTGTATCTCATTGTTTATATGTTGTGGTTTTACAGATAAATAGGGAAAGTGGAGATCCAAGAGGCACGAGTAGGTGGTACTCGGATGGTTGCTGAAGACTTAGCTTTTATGCTTAAGTTATGTTTTCCCTTGTTAGTTATGTATCACGACATTATGACTTTAACTGTTGTAAAGTTATGTATTTATTTCCGCTTTCTTGTGCGATATTGAATACTGCATTTCACTGATGGTTTATGGTCTTGTTTATGTTTAAGACTGTTCTGTTGTTATCCAGTGAAAATTTTATTGTGGTGTTCAGTATTTAAACAGGAAATATATCTCTGATGTTTTAGGAATGGTGCACTTGGGTATTTTTACTATATAAAAATACCGGGGTGTTACACTCAGCTTGGTTAACCACTACAAGAAAAACAGGATTTTCCGGCGGGCAAAATCCGCCGGAAAAGCCATATTTTCGCCGCAAAATTGGACTTTGCGGCGGATTTTTGTCGCCGGTAGCCAGCTCGAAGCAAACGCTTTCCGGCGGAAAATCCGCCGGAAATTTCCGGCGGATTTTCCGCCGGAAAAGCATTTTGCGGCGGATTTTTTTTAAAAAAAAAAAAATTTGGAATTTTCCGGCGGATTTTAAAGGCATTTGCGGCGGATTTTAAAAAAAAAATTTTTTTTTTTTTTTCGAAAAATTTTTTTTTTTTTTTTTTAAAATCCGCCGCAAATGCCAAAAATCCGCCGCAAAAGCCAAAAAAAAAATTTAAAAAACCGCCGGAAATGCCTAAAATCCGCCGCAAAATCCAAAAAAAAATTTTTAAAAATCTGGCGGTTAAAAATTTGAATTTTTGAATTTTTGAATTTGTTTTTCAATTTTTTCGAATGTTAATGTTTAATTTGTATTTTAATAAAAAGTAAGAAAAAATGAAAATGAAGTAGAATATGAGAAAAAATGATATAGAAGTAGAATATGAGAAAAAATGATATAGAAAAGAATGAAAATAAATAAATGAATGAGAATGTAGAAGTAGGAAGGAATAAGAATGAAAGAGAATATTAGAAGAGAATGATATAAGAGAGAATGTGAATAAAGAAGTAAGAAGAAATAAGAATTAAGGAGTGAATGAAAAAGAATGAAGAATGAAGGAGAAATATATAAGAGAGATATGTAGAGAAATTTATGGAGATGAGAGTATAAGAAATATAGAAGAGAGATATGTAGAGAAATATAGAAGAGAATGAGAATGAAATAAAGAGTGAAATGAGAGAATGAGAGGAGTGTAGGAGAAATTTGTATTTATAGGCGAATTTTTTCCCTCCGAATTTTCCGGCGGATTTTTGAAATTACCGGCGGATTTTTTGAATTTTTTTTTGGCTTTTGCGGCGGATTTTTTGGCATTTCCGGCGGATTTTTTTAAAAAAAAAAGAATTTTTTTTTTTGGCTTTTGCGGCGGATTTTTTGGAATTTGCGGCGGATTTTTTTTAAAAAAAAAAAAAAAAAAAATTGCGGCGGATTTTTAAATTTTGCGGCGGATTTTTTAAATTTTTTAAAAAAAAAAAAAAAAATTTAAATTTTTTTTTTTTTTAAAAAAAAAGAAAAAATTTCGGAAAAAAAAAAATTGCGGCGGATTTTTAAATTTTGCGGCGGATTTTTTAAATTTTTTTAAAAAAAAAAAAAAAAAATTTAAATTTTTTTTTTTTTTTTTTTAAAAATCCGCCGCAAATGGCAAAAAATCCGCCGGAAAAGTTTGCGGCGAATAAAATCCGCCGGAAAGTCCTAAAATCCGCCGGAAACTTTTCCGGCGGATAAAATCCGCCGGAAATTCCTAAAATCCGCCGGAATCTTTCCGGCGGATTAAATCCGCCGGAAAGTCCTTGCCGGAAAATCCCATTATTCTTGTAGTGAACGGGGTGATCAAAATTAACATATGAACCGTTGGCATCGTTATTCTCAAAGATATTCATTTTAGATCTGCATTTGCGGGAATAAAAAGAAATGAACAAGCAAAAATAGAAACACAAGATGGAGACGCATGATAATGAAAAGCAAATTTATTTATTTGAGAATCCAAAACAACATTTTATTGATAGATGATATTTGAAGGAAAAACATGCATGCCCTTATGGAATATCCTAAGGCCTTGGGAAGAGCCAAAGAATTTGCATTACAAAATCATTACTTTGGAATGAAAATAACAGGGAAATCAATGATTTTCCAATTATCAAGCTCTTCATCTGCAGCACTGCGACGCACCAAGTCCACACCCTTGTCTTCCTTAACTGATTCTTCCTCAACAACGGCCACCTGATTGGGATCCAGCATACCCGCATTCCTAAAGCTCCAAGAGAGATCATAGATAGGAATCTTCTTCAAGCTTGGTTCCCGTCCCTGAAGCTTAGCTAGCCTCCTTTCCCGCTTTTCCTCAGCCATTCTCTTCTTATCAGCTTGAGTGGGCCAATATCCTAACCCACGCCTATCCTTGTACTCTTGCAGCTGAACCGGCGTCAGAACTCCTTGCTCGGACTTTCCCAACCCTTTTCCGATCTGGTAACCATTTTGCAGCATGACTTTGGCTACCATGATAGCAGCGTTAGATATCTTTGGTACGGGCAACGGGGCTTCTTCCACCACAAAAGCAGCATTTGCAATTTCTAGTGATTGAAAGGCAGATTCAAGTGACTCTTCTGCAGCCTCAATGTATTGAGAAGGATGGGGCTTGCTAACGATGAACTCTTCTTCTCCAAAAACGACTATCAGCTTGTCGTCGACTACAAACTTAAGCCTTTGGTGGAGGGATGAAGGAACAGCACCGGCGGCATGAATCCAGGGTCTCCCCAGGAGACAACTGTAGGATGATGCAATGTCCATGATCTGAAAATTCACATAAAATACTTCTGGCCCTATCTGCATCTAGAACTCCATTTCTCCCATAACCTCCTTCTTGGATCCGTCAAATGCCCTAACTAGTGTTGAGCTAGGCTTCATATATGAACAGTCTACATTTAATCTGCTCATAGTAGATTTGGGTATGACATTCAAAGAGGATCCATTGTCGATGAGGACCCTGGAGAGTGTATATTTACCACATCTAACTGAAATGTGAAGTGCCTGATTATGCCCCTTTCCCTCAGGGGTGAGCTCATCATCGGTAAAAGTAATATAATTGGATGCAACAATATTCCCTACAATGCCATCGAGCTGGTCAACAGTGATGTTCTGAGCTACATGGGCTTCATTCAATACTTTCATTAGGGCTGCACGGTGAACCTCAGAATTGAGCAGTAGGGACATGATAGAGATCTTTGCAGGAGTGTGGTACAGCTGGTCCACCACTTTGTAATCACTCTGACGCATGATCTTCAGAAATTCAGTGGCTTCTTGTTCTGACACTTTCCTACTTTCCTTGGGTTCTTGTGCTATACCCTTGCCTTTGCTAATTCTCTCCTCCTCCTCCTTTGAGGGACCTTCTTTCAGGACTTCAGGGACATAAACACGCCCGCTTCTAGTGACTCTGCTGCTTCCGCAATGTTGGTGACATCGGGAACAACTTGAGGCTTCTGAATTGGAACTGACACCCCATAGCTCCATGGAACAGCATTGTTCTTTTGATGAGGAGCTGGGACAGGAATCACAATGGTCTTAGGTCTCTCCACGATCGGCTTTCGGCTATACGGGACCTCAATAGGTACCTGAACATTTCCATTCTTATCTGATTCGAAGGTCAGCATATTCTCCTCTTTCTCTTACACACCCATTTGGATTATATGACGATCCAACAGGTCCTGCAAAACTGTCTTGAAGGTCTCACATGCTCCGACACAATTATCATCAACACATACTTCTTTCTGAGCACAACCTCTCTTGATGACCCCGAACTTGCACAGCTCTGCATGAATAACCTCTAGGGGCGTCTGGATACACTCCACAGTTCTGATTAAGGATTGACCCCCCATATCATGGATGGCATTGGTTGTAGGTTTCTCATGACCAGGCAGCGGATTAGTTGTGATGCTTGGGCTTTCTTGTTTGAAGGTTATCCCTTTGGCATCAATCAGATCTTGCACTACAATTTTAAAGGCCTTGCAGTCTTCAACAACGTGTCCAACTGCCCCTTCATGAAATGCACAGGTAGCATTGGGATTGTAGCCTCGGAAGTAGGCTGGCTGGACTGGTTTCATGGGTCTGGTATTAATGAGCTTGTTTGTGGCGAGATAGCCGAAAAGGTCAGTATAGGACATCGGGATGGGATCAAAGGTGGCCTGTTTTTTGTCTTGGTAGTTTTTGTGGTAGTTACTTTGTGGTGGATGGGCTGGTTGTGTTTGAGTGGGGACAGGGATATTTTGTGGTTGATAAGGCGGGTTTATGGTGATGGCGTTGGTCTCTCCTTCTTTCTTCTTCGAAAATCCAGAGAATGGCTTCTTGTGGGCGGTTGTACCTGCGGAACCATGGGCAATCTTGCCGCTTCTCAGTCCATTTTCTAGTCTTTCACCGATGATTACCATGTCTGAGAAGTTGGAAGACACGCTGCCGATCAATCGATCATAGTATAACGGTGGCAGGGTTTTCATGAACATGAAGACCAGTTCTTTCTCCAACAAAGGGGGTGTCACTTGTGCAGCCAAAGCCCTCCACCGCTGGGCATACTCTTTAAATGACTCATTACCTCTTTTTTCCATGCTCTGTAACTGTGTTCTGTCAGGCGCCATATCCGTATTGTACTGGTACTGTCTGAGGAAGGCATCAGCCAAGTCCTTCCAACAATGGATATGGGACGGTTCTAGCTGCATGTACCGGTTGAGAGATGCCCCAGCAAGGCTTTCTTGGAAATAATGGATCAACAATTTGTCATCGTGAGAATATGCAGCCATTTTTCTACAGTACATGGTCAGATGGCTTTTAGGGCAAGTCATGCCTCGGTACTTGTCAAAGTCAGGCACTTTGAATTTAGGAGGTAAAACCACATCAGGGATGAGACACAGATCACGAGCTTCTCTTGCTCTAGAGCTCGCCCCTTCAATCATTCTTAAGCGCTCTTCTAACATATGATACCTGTCTCTAGCTTGAGGAGCTTCAGCAGGATAGTTGAGGAAAACCATTCACACCGTAGTGAGGATTACTCATCGACACTACGGCTGGGTTCACGTGTGGGTCACGTGAGTGAGTGATATTCCCAGGAATTGGTCCCTGAATTGGGGGATGGACCGTTACTGGTGAATGAAAGTCAAACGGAGTTCCCGACGGAATAGGAATCTGAATTTGGCCCTGAGGCGCTCCCTCTCCTCCACTGTTTGTGGCTGAGATGGGTCGGACTTGTTCTGCAACCCTAAGGGGATTACTTCCCGCATTAGCCTCGGCTCTTGGAGGTGCATATCCGGATGGGAGTCCCCAAGGCATCCCATGCATAACTGGTTGGCCCTGGTTGTTGGTTCCTGAAGTATGAGCAAATGTGTTAGTCTCGAGACTCGGAGGGGGAAGAGTGACAGCAACTCCGGTAGTGACGGCGAGACTTTCAGCGGCAGTTCCGTTCCTCAAAGCTTGTAGTATGCCCATCATTTCCGTCATCTGTGCTTCCATTGCCCCGATTTTCGTTCTCAACTCCCGATTCTCTTGAGCCAATTGCTCTGGATTGGGAACCTCAGCAGCGGTGTTACCATGGTCTGATTCCCCACTTCCTAAGTCTTCAATAACAGGACGGTCCTGGTCATTCTGGTTAGTTGCCATGAGCCTTGCTTGTAGACGAGTCAGGTATCGATGTTGGCGAACCAACTTGCCTTTTTCTATTGAGGGAATGCACTTTATGAGCACGAGAATTAAATAAATTAATGCAAATGCAATGCAATATGCATGATTTTATGTTTGTTTGGGTGCCGGAAATCGCGGTGTAATTCGTCTTGTCATAGGCGTGTAGGTCTAAAGCTCTAACATTTTTATTTATATTTTTTTTATTTTTTATTTTTATTTTTTTTTATTTTTTGCTATTATTTTTTTTTTTGCAACGAAGTTGGAAGCAATAGGCAAAACGAACACACTTTATTCAAAAGGAAAGAATACTTCAAACTCGAGAGAAAAGCAAAGTACAATATTCTGAGGACAAAGTACAATATCCAAAGAAAATTACAACTTTTTAGAGAAAATTACAATTTCCTAAGAATTATTGCAATGTTCTAAAGTGAACTTCAGAGGCATATAGCCTTCAATTTCTCCTTCCTCTTTCTCTTCTTGCTTTCGGCCGCCCCCTTGGCCTTCTCCATGAGTTCTTCTGTCAGGATCTTGCAATACTCGACAAACTCACGCACATTGGCCGGAGTGTTGCAAGGGTTCATTTCTGCTTCAGCTCTTCTTAGCTTTTTGGGAACATCTCTCACAGCTTGATTAGCTAGCCCTGCTAGCTTTGAAAATTTGCTCCTCCAAAGCTGAATCTCATCCCTTAGCTCCTTGATGACTTCTTGGTCCTCTATTCTGCCAATTAATGCCATGAAGCGTTCCTCCCAGTACTGGCTTTCTGCTTGCACTTGCCCATAAGATTCCCTTAGGCATTGGAAGTTCCGCTTCAATTCATCTGACCTTCCTTGTTCAAACTCCAAAGCTCGTTGATATTCTTTCAAGATCCCTATGATAGACTCTCTATCTTGCCTGATATTTTTCACTTGGTTCTCCATTTCAAACTTCATCCTTTGGAATTCCTCTTTTGACTTAGCTAGCGCCTCTCTAACCATTTTCTCATCCCTCCTTGACTTGGCATATGATTTCTTCCATTCCCTTGCTTCCGCCACAGCCTCATTCATCTTTGAGGCGCACCTCTTTACTTCTTCTTTAGCTCCCTCCAAATGTTTCTGAATTCCCCTCTTGCTCTCTTCTTCTATTTCAAGCTTCCTATTGGTTGCTTCAATAGCGGCGGCTTGAAGAGCATTTTCATTTTCTAGCTTCCGCTTGTCTTGCATCACCTTTCCCAATCTGTTTTGCAAAGCCCTTTTCTCTTCTTCCGCTTTTGATAAGGCCAACTTAACCTCTTCTAGTTCTTCAATTAGGGGAACGTGGGGTTCTGGTATTTTCTCTTCAAGTGATGGCATTCCTTGGTTGGATGATTGAGTTTCCCTAATCCTTTTTTCAAGCCATTGAGTGAAGGAGATAGCAGTGGTCCTTTTAGATAACTCGCCCTTGTCTTTCCGCACCACGGTTTCCCAAGCTTGCAAGACTCGCTGAAGTAAGTCCTCGTCTTTAGGGATCCCCTCATGGAGGTAAAAATGGAACAACATAGCTTCGGAGGGTGAGTCCCGCATAGGGTACCCGAGTTGTCTCAAGGTCAAAGACGGGTTATAATTGATGCATCCCTGTGTTCCCATGAGAGGAACGTTCTGGAAACTGCCACATTGGAATATCACTGAGGGTCTATCTTCCCAAAACTTGTGCAAGTACCACCGAATTTGAAGAGCATCAAGGTTCTTAAGAGTATCCTTCCACTCCTGAGGGCTCATAGTCTTCGGATTACAGCCCAATGTGTAGGAAAGCAAGTCTCCAACTTCACTTTTGTTAATGCACACATGACTGATCAACCAAGCGTATAGCACAGGGAAGGAACAACACATCTTATCCTTTCGGAACTCATGATGGCGGGTGAAGGCGCGATAAGTCTCGGCGAGAATAGCGGGAACCGGGTTGATGGGACTTTCTGCACTCTTGAAAGCTAGGAACACACCAACAACGGTTTCATCTATATGTTTCTCAATCTGAGGGAAAAGAACAATGCCGAAGATGGTCAAAGCTAGTACTTGCTTGAAAGAAACCCAATCATTTGATGCTACATAGCTAGTCATCAAACTCTCAAAGTACTCCTGAGGAAACCCAAATATCTTGTTACGCTTAACTTTGTGGGACCGCACTTCTTCTACACTGATTTGTAACAAGGAAGCAAACTTCTCATCTGAATAATACTGCCTCTGATACTGGTAAGGTCTAGCCTCTGAGCGATCAAAACCCAGAATCTTCTCATACTCCTCTAGGGTAGGTGCCATTTGGAAGTTTTTGAAAAGAAAACATCTAATCTCTGAGTCATAGAACCAACATAGGGCGGCGATGGCACTCTCTTGTACTTCTAACTGTAATAACTTGCGGATGTTCCCATAAGTCTTGTCGAAGGACCGAAGCTCAATAGGGCCTAATAGGGAAGCATACTCCTTCAAACTAGTTACATCAATCTTCTTTACAATGGGGAACCTCGAATTGAATGCGGTTTTGCCTTTGGATTCCATATTGCTTCTTACACACCTATGACAAGGTTCGACGTTACGTTGCGATCTCCGGCAAACAAACTTTAATGCATGAAGGATGCAAATGATGAAAGTTTTTTTTTTATTATTATTATTTTTTTTTTAAAAATTTTGTTAGAGGCAAATGCAATGGTGCGAAACGACGTGAATGTGAAATGATGTGGCTGCGAAATGATGTGTCATTTACATAAAAAGAGGGTAAGAACATAATGTTATTGGTGGCACTTTGAACATTTTCAAAGATACACGCTACGCGCCACCTCATGTAGGTGTTTATGAGGGGAAAAGAAAATTACTTTCTACAATTTTTTTGAAACAGAGTTTGAGAAAAAGGGATGCCTAAACTAATGCAACAAACAAAGGCGTGCCCCCGTGTCCTACAAAGGGTGGGAATCCTAGGGTCTAAAGTCGACGAAAGGGGTAATCCTCCCATGTAGGTTCTAATCACTTCCTTACAATGGAAACCAAGAGCTACAGTCTCTCTCATGATGACACCCACAATCGTAGAAAGCTACCGAATGTGAGGCATCATGACAAAGCGCACTCTTGGGCGAAACTTTCATGAGAGCCATACAGACAAAGGTCTACGAATGGCAGTCACTAATCGTTCCCACTCTCCTAGGTTTTCGTTCAGACCTTGGGTTTTAGGCCCCACTCAATGCTCACAAGTATAGGGTGTGAAGTGTATGTTGAGGGCACAACACCTAGAAATAACTACCTTTCCCCACCTGCAAGAGAAAACACAACAGCCCAGACAAAAGCAAGCGATAACATGTTGTCTACCCTAGGGTTTAATATCATCAAATACAACTAATCTAGAGTGCCAACAACATTGCACTACTTACCTCAAGAAAGGGAGCAAAGAAGAAGGGGACATGACAATATGGGGGGAAAATGCATGAGAGCACTAAGCATATAAGCAAAGAAGTAACTATCTATTACTTTAAACAAAAGCAAACACAGAAGAGGAATGCACATGGATGCAACATGCTTATGAAAAAGAAGAATAGAGGCAAAGCAAGATATTCAAATCAATCATATAAACCACACTCTTAATTAATTAGGCTTGACCCACTTTTAAAAAGTGTTTTTTTTAGTATCCCCAGTGGAGTCGCCAGCTTTTGCGCCCGAAAAAGTCCCCGAGGGAGATCCTTCTTCGTTTACAACTTTTCTAAAAAACAAATGAAGCCGCCACCAATATTTATTAAGGAAAATATTAGGAAAACCCTTTTTTGGAAAGCGATTGGTCTTGCGAAACTAGAGAATAGGGTTCGGGGGCCGGTTACGCGCGGCGAAGGTGTTAGCACCCCACACGTCCTCTCTACTGAGAGGGAACCTTTAATTAAATGTGTGGTTTTTGTATGTTGACCTAAAAATATTTAATTTTGCCTCTCTACTTCTTATTGAAAAATTCTTAGTGAAAATCTTTATTTATTATGAAAAGGGGGGAAAAATGGGTTTTTTAGAAGAGGGCGCTTGACGAGAATTAGCCTCTCGCTCCTACGTATCTCCCGGTGCGATGGAGAATTCAAAGCTACGTAGTTCTTGTTTGTCCTGAAAAAGGTTTTTGTTTTTTATCTTGTTTAATTGTGAAAATCGAGCTTTCATGATGATCAATTGAGCAAGGGCTCCAAGTGATCACCACTAGCACTCCATTGTTAATAATCATGCAAGCAAAGGCTTCGCAAGACTACAAACAAAGTTTTTTTTTGATTTAGTGAAAACCTTTAGGAAAACTCAGGCATTCATGATGATCAATTGAGCAAAGGCTCCAAGTGATCATCACTAGTACCTCATTGTTAATAATCATGCAAGCAAAGGCTTCACAAGACTATTAACAAAGTTTCGATTTATGAGAAACTATTTTGTCTTGGGGAGAATCAAATTAAGTTAAAAAAACGAGAAAGGGGGGGTGAAATGGTAGAGTAGGAGTGTAATTAACTGTGGGGAGTGGTATAATTAAATAGGTGGTGTAAAAAAAGAAGCCCAGTTCGCATAGGAGAGCCCAGTATGCGAAACTGGGCTTAAGTGAGGGAGGCGTGCGCATGAATTGAAGGGGTGTCAGCAGGAATCTGAACATTAAAAATAAAATTAAAACAAAATATTTAATGGAGACACTATATAAGCCTAAGACATAATAAACCCTAAACCTAATTCATTCTTCCTTTCCCTTCCACATAGCAGCGCCGCTGCCAAGAGAGAGAGAGAGATTTCAGGTGAAATTTTCGCCGGTTTTAGAGAGGAGAGAGAGAGATTGACGGCGAGAATTACGCCGGTTTCCTGGGAGAGGGAAATTGAAGACCGAAGCTTAGAGGAGGAGACGGAGCGTCGGGCCGGAGATACGACGGCGAACGGAGAATGGTGTTTCTCCGGCGGCGACGAACGCGTGAGGGTGGTCGTTTATGACTAAATCGTTTGGTTTTGGGTCATTTTTCGTGGCTGCTGGGGTGATTTGGAAGGGGCTTAGCTTCGGTTTGGTTGATCTCGCCGGAGCTTCGCCGGAGAAGATGACCGGAGCTCCGGCGAGCGTACGGTAAGTTTTTCTTCTTCTTATTCTGCTTGTTTTTTAATCCTTCTCTGGTCTGATTCTCTCCTACTCTCTTTATGTTCTTCTCACTTTGATTTTCTAGTTTTTTGATGTTATTTCATGCCTTCTCTTAGATCCTAATTTCCATGCTAAACTAACCAACTTCTGGGATTTGATGATCTATTTTTGAAAGAGTGAAACAAAACTTATTTATTTTAGTCTAAGTTATTCTATAGGCATTTTTATCTTGAGCTTCTAAGCTTTCTTTGATTCAAAAAACAACATAACAGAAATAATGATAATTTGACAATAACTACCTTACTTTACCTCGTTTCTGAGCCATTTTTAAAATAAACAGAACTTAAAACATAGTAGATCTACACTTACATATTTTTGTAATTACAGATTTTCACATATATGTATATATAAACACCAACCTGTGTCTCTTAATGTAAAGAGCAGATCTGTATGCTTGTTGTTACCACCTCTTAGCGTAATGTTTCTGGCGATGTTCGTTCTTCTGCAAGCTTGGATTTTTTTTGAACCGAAGTAAAGAGAGTGTCTTCAGATTGGGGTTTCGGTGTAAAACCCTAATTTTTTTTTGAGTGATTTCTACCTCAAATTACGTGTCCTGCTACTGCTGTTGACTGCTGATTTATACTACATTTTTAGGTTTAGGAATGAATTGTATTTTGACTGGGCCTTGAATTGTTTTTTTTCAGGTTTTGGAGTGGATCAACCCAGGCCCAACAGTTGCAGCAACAGCTTTAGAGAAACCCTAATTTGCTGCCTAATGTTGTATTTTCAGATTTGGCTATTTTTGTATTTTTAACATTACCTTTTTTTGCATTGTTGGACTTTATATACTACTCAAAATAAATGAATAGGCAAAGTAAAAATAATAAAAGAAATTGGGCCAAATACAAAAGCGATATCGGACCCAACTAGACAAGTGCGTGAGAACGAGGCCCAAATAGAATAAATAAGCCCGTTGACCACTAAACACTAAAAAATTATCTCAGAATCGCGTTCTTAAGCCCAAATTGAAACGACAAGCCCAATCGCGAGAAAAATGACTTTGTTAGTACCAATTAGGTTCGACTAAATCCAAATACGAAGATTAAATTGAAGAACGCACGAAAAGATCGATCATTCGCGTGCATGCCTAATTTAAAACAACGGTATTTCGATTTAGTTGAACAGGGTCATTGAAATTGGCCAGGGTTAGTAACTGAGACGCCATACTGATAATTCTCGTATTCACGCGACTTCAAAACACGATTTAAGTAAAATAAACGACTAAAACTAGAAAAAGAAGACGGACAAAATTGGGGTATAACAGTTAGCCTACCCTTCTTTTTGAAATTTCTTTGGCAAGGTTAAAAGAAAACCATTCTTTCCAAGGCTTGGTGAAATTATGAAACTAGTTACGAATTGAACTAAGCCTAGTAGTCATGCACTCACATTGAGAAGTAATAATTATGGAATTTCCGAAAAGCATAGGTTGTGTGTGTTGGTTTAAAAATATGATGTTGAGACCAATTAGAGCATCTTTGAAAATCTGTTTGAAACAATTGAGTAGTTGATTTATGCCTTTGTGTTCTATTTGTTTGTCTTTACCAAATGTCATTACTTGAGGACAAACAATGGTTTAAGTTTGAGGGTATGATAACTCTCATTTATAAGTGTTGTTTATTCTTTCTAAACTTAAATTATTGTGAGTTCTAAAGTAATATTGTTGTTTAAATTAGTTAGAATTGTTTGTTTAGTGTAAATGAGGGATCAAATCTGACTTGTGATAATTTGGCACTTTGGTGCCCCATTTTGTATTTTGACATGTTTGTTTAGTATATTGCAGCCTTGTGGGGGACTAGTATTATATTTCCAAGAATATTCCTTTTACATGGGCAAATTGTACTCCTATGCATATCATGCCAAATGGGACCTCCTATAGGATACTTCTTGGACCACTAAACCCTAGGCCTATTTAAGGCAATTGTTCTTCCTCAGTGACTACTCACCAAATAGAAAATTTTACACAACAGTGCTGAGAGCAGTGATGCAGCATCACAGAAGCTGATAGTACATGGAGTCTTGCTTTGAATGGGAAGTTGTTCTTATAGCTCTAGTTTGCTGAAGTTGGAGCTTAGACATGAAATGGTTGAAAGTCAACTGGAGTCACAAGAAAGGAGGGTTTGAATTGTGACCCCTTTTAAAGTTTTAATATTGATCAACCAATATACTTAAGTGTGAGAATATCTGGTACACTTAAGGTTACTTGGGAAGCGTGGTCATAAGATAATTGTATCTTCCGAATCTATCATTTAGGAAAATGCATATTGGTAAGGGCGGAATATGTAGGTCAGAGTACTAAGAAGATAGTTTGGTTGTGTTCAAGAGTGATTGAGCATCTTCTAAGTACTTATGTAGTGTTGAGAAGACAGATGAGCGGGAATGAGTAAATGTTATCTTCTAACACAGGATAAGGAATGCGAGAATGTATTTTGGATTGTATTTAAATGTGTTTCAGATATTCTCACATAACAGATGTAGGTGCAGTGTATTGAAGAAAAGGTTGTTGCTCAATAGAATGTTAGGTGCTTAGATAATAGCCCACGATGATGTATCATTGAGACTGTAAGATTGTGTTTAAAATAGTATCGAAGAATGCTTCATTTAGTACTGAGCTTGAGTTGTGATGAGTAAGCTATAAGGAAAACAGTAAATCACACAGAGAGATTTATAGTAGTTCACCCAACTCGTTAAGGGCTACATCCACTCCTCACATCCAGTGAGATTTTCGACTATTTCACAAATAGTTACAAGCCATCACATGCTACAACTTGATAGTTTTCTGCTACAACTTGATAGTTTTCTTCCACAACTCTATCAACTATCACACTAGTTTTTTCCAAGTTCTAGCAACTTCAACCTCTAAGACAAAGTATTAGCCCTCTTCTTCCACAATCAGCAACCAATGCTTATTACTTGGAAGGTATCTAACCCCTAAGATCTACTTAGACATCTTCATTAACAATCTGGCAACACATGCCTTGTTAAGAAGGATAACAAATAAGCCCGTGTATGTGTTCTGTTTGGGAACTCACTTAGCTAGGGTGATTACATGATATGTATCAATCTATTCCTTCCTAGGCCAAGGATAACAAATAAGCCTGTGTATGTGTTCTGTTTGGGAACTCACTTAGCTAGGGTGATTACATGATATGTATCAATCTATTCCCTCCTAGGCTAAAGCATACTCAGAATAAATTCCCATATGAATATGTAAGCTCATTGAGTATGGTTCAGAGAGATAATAGACAATTAGAGGCTTTGATGAGAAGCTTCAGAAGCTATGTGTGAAGCAATATGAATGGAAAAATTGTCTTGTGATGTAGTCTACACTCACACCTTGAATGTGATCATCTATTGGTTATTTATAGAGTTTTCAACCAATAGATCTGTTGCATGTGCAGGAGCCGTACACTCTCAAAGCAGGCGACAGTTGGGAGCTTCTAAGCAGTGAAGCTTCTGAGAGCTTGTAGCTTCTAAACATTATCAAGTGCTTAGATAACACCTTCTGAATCATGAATATCAATCTTCTAGGCACTTGATATACCATATATTTGTTGTTAATGAAGATCTTGGTTAGATGACTTCGGATGTACTTGAATACTTGAGATGCATCTGTAGATATCTTGTACTGCAGGACTTATACTCACTACAAGAAAAACACGTTTTTCCGGCGGAAAAAATTCGCCGGAAATGCACCAAATCCGCCGGAAAAGTGACGTTTCCGGCGGATTTTTTCCGCCGGAAATCCGCCGGTAAAACGCTTGTAGGTAACGGTTTCCGGCGGAATTTCCGCCGGTAATTTCCGGCGGATTTTATGAATTTCCGGCGGAACAAAAATTAATTTTTTTTATTTTTTTTTTAAAAACCGCCGGAAATTCAAAAAATCCGCCGGAAATGTTCCGGCGACATTTCCGGCGGTTTTTTTTCGAATTTCCGGCGGTTTTTTAAAAAAAAAAAAAACATTTTTTTTTATTTAAAATAAATCCGCCGGAAATGCAAAAAATCCGCCGGAAATGTCACCGGAACATTTCCGGCGGATTTTTTGAATTTCCGGCGGATTTAAAAAAAAAATAAAAAAAATTAATTTTTTTTTTCGAATTTTATATTTAAATAAATAAGATGTAATAGAAAAAAAATTAGAAGGAGAAATAATAGAATTAGAAGGAAGAAAAATTAGAATAAATAAAAATGAAAGAGAGTTGTGTAAAACAAAGAATGAATGAGAGTATGAGAATGAAGAAATAAGAATAAGTGAGAAGGAAGAAGAATGAATAAGTGGGAATGAATGAGAATGAAGATGGTGTAAAAAAAAGAATGAAAGAGAGTATGGAAAAATGATATGAGAAAGAAGAAGAAGTGAGAAGGAAGAAGAATGAATGAGAAAGAAGAAGAAGAGAGAAATGTAGAAGGGTGTAGGAGAAAGTGAGAAGGAAATAAGAGTGAAATGAGAGAATGAGAAGAGTGTATGAGAAATTTTTATTTATAGGAAGCTGAAAACTTTCCGACGGAATTTATAACAGTTCCGGCGGATTTTTCAAATTTTTTATTAATTTTTTAAAAATAAATCCGCCGGAAATTCAAAAAAATCCGCCGGAAATGTTCAGGTGACATTTCCGGCGGTTTTTTTTTGCATTTCCGGCGGTTTTTAAAAAAAAAAAAAAAAAAATTTTTTTTTTAAAAAACCGCCGGAAATTCAAAAAAAAACCGCCGGAAATGTTCCGGCGACATTTCCGGCGGTTTTTTTGAATTTCCGGCGGTTTTTTAAAAAAAAAAAAAAAATTTTTTTTTTTTAAAAAAACCGCCGGAAATTCAAAAAAAAACCGCCGGAAATGTTCCGGCGACATTTCCGGCGGTTTTTTTTTAAAAAAAAAAAAAAAAAAATTTTTTTAAAAACAAAAAACCGCCGGAAATTTAAAAAAACCGCCGGAAATGTCACCGAAACATTTCCGGCGGATTTTTTTGAATTTCCGGCGGATTTATGTTTAAAAAAATTTAAGTTTTTTTTAAATTTTAAAAAAATCCGCCGGAAATGTAAAATTCCGCCGGAAATTCAAATTTTTCCGCCGGAAATTTACCGACGGAAAAAATCCGCCGGAAATGCCAAATTTCCGCAGGAAATTTACCGACGGAAAAAATCCGCCGGTAATACGCAATTTCCTTGTAGTGACTGTAGGTCAGGTTTTGATGATGAAAAAGACCAAGAGCTAAAAGTGATAAAAGTAAAAGTTGACCAAAGCCAAAGGGGCCAAAGGTGAGGAAAGTGACAAAGTATCAAAGTCACTAACGAAGACAATCAAGCTCAAGAATTGAAGATTCAAGATATAAGGGTAGTCCTTAGAAATAAGGGTAGTCCTTAGGGTTTGGGTGCGTCTTAGGAAAAAGTGTAAGCTCTTCTGAGGGTCAGCTCATCTCACAAAGTCTCATGTCTTAAACGTTTTTCAAAATGCATGCATGCACACACATAAACTCAAAAACCATTTTGAAACCACTTTGAAAAAGAAAGAAATCGATTCACTATTTTTAGTAAACATTAAAATCGATTTCTAACACAATATGAAAGTGCATAATCGATTCCTTCCTTTCCCTATGGAGCACATAATCGATTCCTATGGTTTAAGGAAGCACATAATCGATTCATCCATGGTTTTAGGAAAGCTAACAATCGATTCCCTCCTTAGTCTATTCAAGCAAGGAATCGATTACAATGCTAATTCCTTTCAAGCACATAATCGATTCTTCCAGGCAAAGAATCGATTTCAACACTTCCTTCCTTCAAGCTAATAATCGATTTCACACTTCCTTCTTTCAAGCAAATAATCGATTAGCTCATTTCCAAAAGTAGCTCAACATGCATTCACAAAATCGATTATTCATTTTAGTTAAATCAAACAAACAATCGATTATCTTATTTCCAGATATAACTCAACATGCATTGCCTATAAATAGGCGCCTCATTGTGTTCATTTCAAACCAACCCATTTCACGAATTCAAAGTTCATTTTAGAAAAACTCTTCATATTTTATTTTTGCTCTTCTCGCACCGCTGGTCCGTCAAAGCTGATCTCTCGCAAGAGTTAGTTGGGGTTGCATTCTTCAAGTTGTAATATCTGCCTACATCAGAGGTATATTTTTGTAACTGTTTATTTATTGTGATTTGTACTAGAGAGTGGGGTATCTCTCTAGGGGTAGTTGCTTGTACTAGGAAGTGGGGTATCTTTCTGGGGCAACTGTTGTAACAAGGGTGGGGTATCTCTTGTTGTATTGTGGTTAGATTTGAGGGCTCTTCAATAGGTGGGGTATCCTAGTTGAAGGAGTGCCCAAGTCTTGTAAAGGTTTTTCAAGGCACCTGTAAGCCTTGTTGGTTAGTGGAAAATCTCACAAGGGTGTGAGGACTGGACGTAGGTCACTGGTAGGTGACGGAACCAGGATAAATCTGTGTGCTTTACTGATTTATTTCTAATTCCTTCGCTTCCATTTAACCTGCTCGATAATTAATCTAAGTCATTGAAAAAGGGGAAAAAGATTTCAAAAGATCTGAAAAGTTTTTAAATCTCAATTCACCCCCTCTCTTGAGACTGAAGCCACTTGGTAACAAGTGGATCAGAGCTAGACTCTTGTATAAAGGGCCTAGCAGCTTCAAGAGAAATGGCTTCAGGTTGGTATACGCAAGAGGGTGCATCTCTTTTCCATCCTCTGGGATTCAACGGAGAAGACTATGCATATTGGAAAGAAAGAATAAGAATATTTATCGAAGGGGTAGATATAGATATATGGGATACTATGGAAAATGGTCCTTTTGTTCCCACGCACATGGTAAATGGCACACTCACAATAAAAGAAAAAGACGAATGGACAGACAATGAGAAAAGGAAAGTTCAAATTAATTTCCGAGCCAAGAACATTATCACTTCCGCACTTAGTCCCGATGAATTCTTCAGAGTGTCAAATTGTAAAACTGCTAAAGAAATGTGGGACAACCTTCAAGTCACTCATGAAGGTACCAGTGAGGTAAAAAGAGCAAAGACAAATACTCTCATCCGGGAATATGAATTGTTCAGAATGGATCAAGGAGAATCCATACAAGAAATGCAAAATAGGTTCACTCACATAGTGAACAAATTGGGTTCATTAGGAAAATCATTTCCTCCCGAAGACTTGATCAACAAAGTACTGAGATGCCTAAACAGAGAATGGCAACCAAAGGTAACTGCTATAACTGAATCGAGAAATTTAGCTACCATGTCACTTGCCACTCTATTTGGGAAACTACTAGAGCACGAGTTAGAGCTCACTCGTCTAGCAGAGCATGAAGGAAAAGGCAAGAAAAGGAAAATCCTAGCTTTCAAGGCTTCAAGTTCAAGTTCATCCGATGACCATGATTCGCAAAATGAGAATGATGAAGAGGATGAGAATGTGGATCTACTGGTAAGACAATTCAAAAGTTCATAAAAGATCTCTCAAAAAGAATTCTCCAACCAAAAGAGTCTTATGCAAAGAAAACTTCTCAAGTCCACAAACTTGCTACGAATGTGGCAAATCAGAACACATGAAGATGGAATGCCCAAAATTACAAAGAAAACGAGCAAAGGGATCCAAGAGAAACAGAAGTAGAAAAGCCCACACAGCATGGGAAAACAATGACATGAACTCATCAGATAAATCAGAAAGTGAAAAAGATCAAATTGCTCTCATGGCCGACCACGACAACAAAATGAAACAGAGGTATCTTCTAACTCTGAAACTTTGCAAGATGATTATGATGAACTGTATGAAGCATTTACTGAATTGCATGATAAATCCTTAAAACTAGCTAAAGCAGTAGATAAATCTAAGAAAGTTATCACTCATCTTGAAAATGATGTTACTGCTTTAACTAAAGAAAAGTTAGAGCTTAGAAAAGAAAATGATAGCCTTGCATGCTTTAAAGAAAATTATACTTGTGATAAATGTGTTGAATCTGAAAAGAAAATTCATGAACTGGAATGGACTGTTGGGAAATTGTCTAGTTTACAAAATGTGCATCATAGATTCCCTAGAAACAAACCCATAGAAAGGCATGTTCATTATAAACCAAAATTTTCCACTAGACCTTATATTACATGTTATTACTGTGGTAAACCTGGACATGCTGCTTCTGTTTGCAGAGCAAGAGGTAATCAAACTATGAGAAAGGTATGGGTTCCCAAAAGAACTATACCAAGCACTAACCCACAAGGACCCAAAGAGATTTGGGTACCTAGAACCTTGTTTTGGATCATTGCAGGTATGCTTCAAGGTATGGGGGCAGATTGATACCTTGAGAGCAAAGACTCAAAGCGCATGACCGGAGACGCAACAAAGTTCCTAACACTCACCCCCGGAAAAAGCCGTCATGTGACTTGTGATAAATAGAGGAAGAATCACTGGAAAAGGTTAGATTGGTAAAGTATTATTCACCTCTAATGAAAATGTGCTTAAGAATAGTTTATTAAGTCAAATATGTGACTAGTGAAATAGAGACTGATTTCATGCATCATTAAGAACAATATTTATAAGGCGTGATTAGAATAACATGAATCAACAAAGTATTCTGGTCAACCCTCTAGGACTGATCATATAGAAATTATACATCACCTTCTTAGAGGTTATGGTTAGAAAGGCGATAGTGTGATTGAGCTAGTTGATTCGTCACAAACAGCTAGTTGATATTTTCACGAATCCATTGCAAAAGAAAATCTGGTTCTTCAAATGAGTTTTTGTTTCTCAAGTGATTTTGTAAATAAATGTGAATTCAAGTGAAATTGTGACTTGTGAATTTCTGCGTGCTCAAAAAGCGTTTTCTAAAGCAGTTGAAGCGCTATTTTTTTTTGAAATCTATTTTCTCCTGTCACAATCAATTTCTTTTCAGAATACATGCTCACAATCGTTGTTTACCTAAAATAATTTTTCTCCCATATTCTGGCTGCCATCACCAATTTTCAAACTAAGCAGCATGAAATGTATAAAGCTTAAAACAACTACTTCACAGTGTTTGAGGCTCATGATTTTACCTGTTTTGATGAAATACTCTCTTCATGGTTTCAAATATGATTTTCTTCTGGTTTTGTTGATCACTTATAAATCTGCAATGGTTCTTTTACCTTGTCAAATAGCTGTGTCATTCGATTCGCAAACTCTATCTTACTTTGACCCTTTTGATCATGACAAAAAGGGGGAGAAATATAGGGTTGCATAAAGCATATAAAATAAGCATATAGAAGTGTCATAGCACTGTTACTGTGCATCCAGTCGATAAGTCAGGGGGAGCATCATGATAGGGGGAGCATCATATATATATATATATGCATTATCTATTTGAACTACATATATATATATATATATATATATATATATATATATATATATATATATATATATATATATGCATTATCTGTTTGAACTAACCTCCCACCTTAAGATGAGTAAGATGAGTAAAGTTTTGTCATCATCAAAAAGGGGGAGAATGTAGATATCTTGTACTGCAGGTCAGGTTTTGATGATGAAAAAGACCAAGAGCTAAAAGTGATAAAAGTAAAAGTTGACCAAAGCCAAAGGTGTTGGCCAAAGGTGATGAAAGTGACAAAGTATCAAAGTCACTATCCAAGACAATCAAGCTCAAGAATTGAAGATTCAAGATATAAGGGTAGTCCTTAGAAATAAGGGTAATCCTTAGGGTTTGGGTGCGTCTTAGGAAATAGTGTAAGCTCTTCTGAGGGTCAGCTCATCTCACAAAGTCTCACGTCTTAAACGTTTTTCAAAATGCATGCATGCACACACATAAACTCAAAAACCATTTTGAAACCACTTTGAAAAAGAAAGAAATCGATTCACTATTTTTAGTAAACATTAAAATCGATTTCTAACACAATATGAAAGTGCATAATCGATTCCTTCCTTTCCCTATGGAGCACATAATCGATTCCTATGGTTTAAGGAAGCACATAATCGATTCATCCATGGTTTTAGGAAAGCTAATAATCGATTCCCTCCTTAGTCCATTCAAGCAAGGAATCGATTACAATGCTAATTCCTTTCAAGCACTTAATCGATTCTTCCAGGCAAAGAATCGATTTCAACACTTCCTTCCTTCAAGCTAATAATCGATTTCACACTTCCTTCTTTCAAGCAAATAATCGATTTGCTCATTTCCAAAAATAGCTCAACATGCATTCACAAAATCGATTATTCATTTTAGTTAAATCAAGCAAACAATCGATTATCTTATTTCCAAATATAACTCGACATGCATTGCCTATAAATAGGCGCCTCATTGTGTTCATTTCAAACCAACCCATTTCACGAATTCAAAGTTCATTTTAGAAAAACTCTTCATATTTTATTTTTGCTCTTCTCGCACCGCTGGTCCGTCAGAGCTGATCTCTCGCAAGAGTTAGTTGGGGTTGCATTCTTCAAGTTGTAATATCTGCCTACATTAGAGGTATATTTTTGTAACTGTTTATTTGTTGTGCTTTGTACTAGAGAGTGGGGTATCTCTCTAGGGGTAGTTGCTTGCATTAGGAAGTGTGGTATCTTTCTGGGGCAACTGTTGTAACAAGGGTGGGGTATCTCTTGTTGTATTGTGGTTAGATTTGAGGGCTCTTCAATAGGTGGGGTATCCTAGTTGAAGGAGTGCCCAATTATTGTAAAGGTTTTTCAAGGCACCTGTAAGTCTTGTTGGTTAGTGGAAAGTCTCACAAGGGTGTGAGGACTGGACGTAGGTCACTGGGAGGGGACCAAACCAGGATAAATCTCTGTGTGCTTTACTGCTTTATTTCTAATTCCTTCGCTTCCATTTAACCTGTGCGATAATTAATCTAAGTCATTGAAAAAGGGGGAAAAGTTTTCAAAAGATCTGAAAAGTTTTTAAATCTCAATTCACCCCCCTCTTGAGATTGAAGCCACTTGGTAACAACATCTTCTGAACATATCTTCTGAACATGTTCTTCTTTCTATCTTCTGACTCTGTCTTCTGAACTCTTTGAGGAGTCTTCTGAATATCTTCTGAAGATCTTCTAAGATACTAAAGTATTTGTAACAAGCTAAAGCTTGTATCTTTTTTGCATTTCTTCACTATATCATTTTACGTTTTGCTTTTATGTTTGTTACTCACTATGAGCTAATCAATTTGTAGTTGGGATGCTAGTAATTTTGCAGTCAAGTTTTAATGGTTTAAGCATTTTTATACTTTGTGTAATAATATTTCGAAACTTATTTTAAAAATAGCTAGCTAAAAATAAGTAGCTGTTTGTAAATTCTGAAAAGATTTATGAGCTTACTTCAAGGGATTATGGATAGTGGTTATTAAAGGACACTTTAACAATCCTTATTTAAAACCTAGACATAGGAGGCCAAATTCCATAGGATAAATATTGTGGGTTCATAATATATAGCCAGTGGTGAACCTATTAGTGCTTAGAAAATTAGCCCTCGTAATGAAAACCCTGTAGAAAAGTAACTGAAAAGTACATACTGTATGTCATAGCACCCGGATGCTACAACATCAAATATAGTATCGAATCATTATTGTAAAATTGAATAGCGAAAGACATTCCAGCTTGATCTCATTTTGAATTTCCACCTTTAAAAGTGCATAGTGAAAAACATTCCAACTGTTGATGATAATGTTGGTTACAAAACTCATTGTTTTATTTTATTTTCCATCACTAATTTGTTAGCTAAACTAAGTATCTATTACACTACAATCTCTGTGGGTACAGTCCTTATTTTATCACTTTACTACTTGTTGGATTGCGTATATTTGGACATTAGTTTTCACAACACTGCTAAAGGTTGTCCTGGTCTAGCTGCTTGATGATTTTTTCCTTACACTTCATATCTCTAGCTAAAAGTTGTCCTGGTCTAGCTGCTTGATGCTAAAGGTTGTCCTGGTCTAGCGCATTAGAAGATTTTAACGACATTTCATATCACTTTCTTTTGCTTTAAATAAAAAACTAAATTTCGTGGAAAAAGGAATAAAGCATATAACACTAACAAAACCATTTTTTTTAACTATTCAACGAGTATTTATTCAACCAAGAAGGAGGTAAAATGATGATTACATATGTTTCTTTACTTGAGTAAGGCAAGCAAAACAAGTTTCTATCACTACTAGTTGTCAAAAACGTAGTGATAGACCAAATAAAGTGATTGAAGTAGCAATAGCATAGAAATACGTAAACAAGTGATTGGGGGTACCAAGACCAATTAATAGTACAAACACGGTTGCAACTAGACTCTTATATAAGAATACTACAACATTATTTGGGAAAACTTTGAATTTTTTGCAACATGATTGATAAGTCTTATACATAAACTTGTTTGTAGAAACTTGATAAGTCTAAACTTTGAATTTTGGGAAAACTTATCAAGACCAAGACCAAGTGATTGATAAGTCTTATCAACCTTATACATAACATGATTGATAAGTCTTTGAATTTTGGGGTACCAAGACCAAGTGATTGAGTCTACCTTGATAAGTCTTATACATAAACTTTGAATTTTGGGAAAACTACTACAACATCTCTAGACTCTTATATAAGAATAAAAAAACAAATAATACATTGACTACAACATTTTGACCCTACGGCAATGCCCACATTTGCAATGCTTAAAAAATTGTTCTCTTAGATAACAATGGCAACGGTTATTTATTTAAAGCTAAATAATTTATTTTTTCATTTGTGAACAACTTTCTAGGAAATTTAGTATTTTATTTAAAGCAAAAGATTATTTCGTGGAAAGCTTTCCACATAAAAACTGTTCCCAAAATTTAGTGAGCAGCTTTCCACGAACTGTAAAAAATTATTTCGTGGAAAGCTTTCCACGTAACAACTGTTCCAAAAAGCTTACTTGCAACCGTTATTTATTTAACCTTTTACACATCGGTTTAAAAACGTTCCCTATAGTCTAAGTATACAAAAAAGATAACTAATTCCCGATATTCACTACAAGAAAATCGTTGATTTGCGACGGAAATATCCGTCGCAAATGCAGGAAATTCCGTCACAAAATGACATTTCCGACGGACAAAATTCCGTCGCAAAAACGCTCGTCGCAAATATTTTGCGACGGATTTTTCCGTCGCAAAATATTCCGTTGCAAATCCGTCACAAAATTTCGTCGCAAATTCGTTGCATATTTCGTCGCAAATCCGTCGCAAATATAAAAAAAATTAAAAAAAAAATTAAATCATACGCTGGCAACAACCAACTAATAATAAATACTAATACACAAGCAATATTACAAAATAGGAGCTTCCATTAGATGAGATCAAAGTTAATCATTACAAAAATAGTTTATTTCCTTACAAGTTATAACTATATTCATCCCCTATACTTATAAAGTTTCTGAAAATAACTATCCATGTCTGCAAACACAACTAATTACCAATACTACTATCCATTGACCTGCATCACACCAAATGAACTATTGTTCCCTTATAATTCAAGTCATTGCTTGTCAACCACTCTTCAAGACGACTTGAACAACCTACTGTTGTGTGCTTAATTAGTCATTTCTTTCCTTTAAACTTTCTGCACACACAAAAACAACAATGACCATAGCTATTTGAAACACAAGGAAGCAATTCATTGAAATAGAAAAAGAAATCATGAAGGAAGCCAAAAGAAGAGTGTCAAATAATTGTACAACAATTGAAGGTGTACTTCGGATTGTGTGTTACAATCATGTCATTCAAATTTGAATCTCATGAATCGATACAATTCAGCAAATCATGGATGGATATCATGTACTGAATCAGAAGTGACTTCGGATTGTGTGATACATGAATCTGAGCAATCACATTATCAATAGGAATCTGATTGTGTGATATCACAAATGACTTCAGATTGAGTAATCACAAATACCATAATTACATGTTTCTATTTATAATCAAGGGTAAAATATGTTTTTAGTCCCTACAAAATCGGCTCATTCTAAGTTTAGTCCCTACATTAACGAAATAGGCGTTTTGGTCCTCATCTTATTTTTTCGTTTTCAATTTTAGTCCCTAATGACTTTTAATAGCGCTTCAAAACTTTTAATAGCGCTTATAAAACGTCAAAAAAGCGCTATTAAAAGTTTTGAAGCGCTATTGAAAGTCATGAGGGACTAAAATTGAAAACGGCAAAATAAGATGAGGACCAAAACGCCTATTTCGTTAATGTAGGGACTAAACTTAGAAGGAGCCGATTTTGTAGGGACTAAAAACATATTTAACCCTATAATCAAAAACTAACACATCAGATTTGATTTGGTACTTTTCATACTAAGATCAAGGAAGCATTGGTACTAAATATTATACTTAAAGCAAGAATAAGAATGATGGAGAGAATAAAGGTGCAATTCAATTTAGGATTTTACCTTACGCAATTGAATATGCATAACACCCGAAAAGATTTTTGGTACACCAAAAGCTCTGAAAAAGCTCTGAACAGGCCTTCCAGTTTCTTCAAGGAAACCAGCACAATCTCCAAGAGCAAACACATCTTCCACAGAGGGAAGACGCATCCATCCATCAACACCAATTCTGTGAAATTCAACAACATTCAATTAAATTAAAATCACAGATAAAAAATGAGCAAAATAATGAAATAGGAGTATTTCCTTTTTGTATTGTTTTGGCTACACATACCTTCCACCTGGGGACTCGTAATTCAGTTATTTTGTTTATTTCAGGCTCCTAATGCACAGCATCTTGTCGTATTTGATAGGTGGGATGTATCATCATCATAATCATAATCATCATCACCAACACCAAGGAAAAAATATTCATTCTTCTTCAAGAATGCCAATTTCTTCTGAGAGGCATATGTTTCTTCAAACAGGAAATGGTTCTGGTGATTCTGGACTTGTGCTATCAACTGATGCTAAGCCTAGATTAAAATGGACACCTGATCTTCATGCTAGGTTTATTGAAGCAGTCAATCAGTTAGGTGGAGCTGACAGTAAGTATACATACACTTGAATCATCAAATCTTGAGAAACATAGAATTTTAATTCACTAATGTATATTACTATCTTTTTATTGCAGAGGCAACTCCAAAAACTGTGATGAAACTTATGGGGATTCCAGGACTTACCTTATCATCTAAAGAGCCATCTTCAGGTAAAAACATTAGCTATATCTTCATACATACATACATACATACATACATACATACATATATATATATATATATATACTAAATTATTATTTGAAGAACTAAACTGTCAAATATTATATGTTCAAAGTCACAAACCAAGAACAAAGTTTTTACCTTAACATGTATGGTGCAAATGTGCAAATACTGAGCTTTTCCTTTTTGTCACCAGAAGTATAGATTAAGCAAGAGTCTGCATGGACAAAGCAACAACGTGACACATAAAATAAGTAAGAGAAGAGAACAATCTCTTTTATTTATTCTAATCTACAAAATAATTAACCAGGGAGCTACTTTATAACAACAATCTCATGTTAGCAGATACACATGCAGCCACAGGAAGTGGAGAGAGATCACTTTCGGAAAACAATGGAACTCACATGAATAAATTAAGCCTTGCACCTCAGCCTAACAAGTAAGAATAACAAAACCCTTTTTCATTCACTTCATATACTCTTGTTTGAAATAAACATTCCATCACTTTAGGATTTTTATTCTAACTTTCAAATCCATTTTGCCAGAGATATACACATAAGTGAGGCACTTCAGATGCAGATTGAGGTTCAGAGAAGACTCAATGAACAACTTGAGGTGAGCCTTGCCAAACGGCAACATATACTATATATAAATGATGTTCGTGTCTGTGTCGGTACTTAATAGAAAATTAACCGTTCTGAAGTGTGAACCTGTGCAGGTACAAAGACACTTACAACTTCGAATAGAGGCACAAGGAAAATACCTTCAATCAGTACTAGAGACAGCACAAGAAACACTTGGAAGACAGAATTTAGGAATAGTAGGACTTGAAGATACCAAAGTTCAACTTTCAGAACTTGTATCAAAAGTATCATCTCAGTTTCTAATTCAGCATTTCAAGAAGTGACACCAAAACATATCAACTAATAATCATAATAATAAACTATTTATGCAGATTTGAAGATTGACATAAATTTACCTTGTTAAATTTGCCCATACTCTACTGAACCCAAGGAAGATGTTGATGAAAGACGAAACAATGAGCGATCCTTGAATTGTCCTTATTGTATAGATATAAACCTCTACAAGTGCCGGTTTCATAATTCATTAGCGGTTCGGATCCACATTTTCATGTTCGACAAAACAATTCAGCTGACAAATAACAAGACAGGTATGCACCATACAATCTGATCTTGGAAGGAGCTGAATTCCGAGAAAAAGAAACAAAATCCCTAAAATGATCCAACAACAACAACAAACATTTTAACTTTGAAGAAAACTAAGACGCAGAATTTCGAAACGAAGAGAAAACAATGCATCCAAACAAACAAATGAAGAGAAAAAAAATCATCAAATGGTTCCAGACAGCAGAACACAAAATTGAATCCCAAAATTATCTAAATCATAGCAGCACACATAGGATCCAACAACAACAACAACATAAACAACAATGATTCACAAGCTGTTTGAATTTGGCAATGAACAAACCTCATGTTCAGGCTTAAAAGTACTGTCATTGGAATCATTAATGATCGACAGCACCGGAAGAATGAATGCAAACGAAGCGCTCATGACAGCCGGAAGCCTTGAACCAAACAATGTCTGGAGCAGAGTGTTGATACCAGACATAAACAACAATGTCTGGATCACACGAGCTTTGTCACCCTACAAAAAAAATACCAACAAAATCAATCACCATCACCATCATCATCATCATCATCATCATCATCATCATCATCATCATCATCAAGTATCAACCTTTTCATCAATTAATCAATCTAACTACACTTACATGAGTTCCACCCATTAAAGGCACCAAATAGCTTGGAATCATAACAGTAGTCCCAAGCATCACAATGTAGTGCTGAAATCCCAAAAGTAATGATTCAGCTGCAATCAAAAGGTGAATCAACATCAATCCATCATACAAATTGAATCTCGTTAAACATTCTTAAAATTGACAAGAACAAAAAAACAAATAAACCTTTTTTTTCCAAAAAGTGAATCAAACTGGAATAAAGGTAACAAAAAGAAAAATAATCAAATAAACAAACTCAGTCCAAATACAGACACACACAACAAAAAATATTACATTTTTAAAATTCTCAACTGCTTTTAACATCAAGCATAACTTTTTACCAATTTTAAGCATAAAAATTAATAAAAAAGTGAAGAATCAGATTCAGAATCGGATACATAGATATATAGTGGTGGCAATAGTGAAAGGGACTTACGCCATGAAGGATTTGAATGGATGCAATAGTGAAGTTGCAAGAGTTGTTCAGCTGGAGTCCAAGTGGGTCCCTTTGAAAGTCCAAGATTCACGGTGGTGGTCCCTGTGGCGGTGCCTGAACTAGTGGCGGTGCTTGGTGGTTATCAGTCTCACGCATTTTTCTTCTTTCTTTTTGAATCTCTTTCTCTCTGACGCAAACTCCTGTCTTTCTCTATTATCAGTCTCACGCATTGAAGAAATGAAAGGCAAGAAGCCTTGAAGAAGCACGATTTGAGCTTCAGAGACGAGTTTGAAGGTGAGAGACGATTTCAATGGTGAGAGGCGATCTCGAGGGTGAGAGGATGAGAGACGAGGGACGGCGTGAGGGAGAGGGAGGGGTATGGCGTGAGAGAGAGGGACGGCGTGAGAGAGGGGGACGGCGTGAGGGAGAGGGAGTGTGAGAAAGAACAGAGAAAAGGAAACTGATGATGTGAGAAGAGACAATAGGGTTTACGCGTGAATTAAAATTACAATTAACATTTGCGACGGGCTTGCGACTAATCCTCCGTCGCAAATGTGCGACGGACATCCGCTTCCGTCGCAAATTTGCGACGGACATCCGGTTCCGTCGCAAATTATGAGCGGGATTTTTAGCGCTAATGCCCAATCTCACTCTTCGTCGCAAATCCGTCGCAAATTAGCGACGGACAGTTCTCCGTGGGAAACGTTGGTGGCAATATAGGCTTATTCTTGTAGTGATTTTACCAGACTTCGCATTCCAGCAGAGGAACTAGAAACTCTTGAAGAAAAGTAGAAATTGTTGGGATTTCAAGTGAGCGGTTAGTCCCACATTTCTAGGAATGAGCTACAAGAAGCATCTATAAGAGATGAGACCCATATACTTAATGCCTTAAGGTTTTGACTTGGATAGCCCCACATCGACTAGGAATGAGCTAAATGAAGAAGATATTTAAGAGATGGGACGTATATACTCATTGCTTTTAGCTTTTGGGTGTAGAGGTGGCGTCCAAGTCTCTTGGTGGTCCGGTTCATTGACTCGTTGTTGCCACTGGTGCTACCCTAGAACCCCCTACAAGTGGTACCAGAACCATGGTTTGGCTTGTTGGGGAAGAGTACGGCCCCTCTCTTATATATCATTCATTTAGCTCATTTTAGTTTTGCTCCCTCAAATTCACAAACAAACCCTTTCCGGCACTTGTGATCTCTCCATCTGGACCTTCCATGTCACTGTTCTCTCTCACTCTCACTGTCATCGATCTCTTTCAGTCTCATCATCGCCCTCTCTCCTTCACCATCACCATTCTCTCTCCTTTACCAATGCTGTTCTCTCTCACTCTCACTACTTTGTCGTTGTCCCAATAGAAGCAAAGAGAAAGCATAATCTCAACTTTCTAGATAGATTATTTATTGTGTTTGATGATTTTATTGCTTTCTAGTACATGGCGAATCCTTTCAAGTCAAAGGAAAAAATTGAAAATTGTTTCAAGTATATGGCGGTTTGATGATTTAATTGCTTTGAGAGCTCTTCCAAAGCGGCATTCGAACCCAGGCAAAGACTTATGATACTAAGGAATTCCTTATGAGTAACAATTACTAAATTTTTCGGTAACCATTATACAACAATCTAATGGTTAGTACATACTAACCACAATTTAGTGTTTGTGTGGTTAGTACATACTAACCACAATTTAGTGTTTGTGTAGTTATCGTATTTTTTCCTTGATGAGAAAATGACTACTATGTCCAATTAGTAACAATTACTAAGGAATTCCTTAGTACTCTAAGTCAGGCTCTTGAACGAAGAAGGAGCTCATGCTCTAGCTTTTGCTGCTCCTTCTTGACCTATTTTTCCGAGTTCCCCTTTCTCTCATATATACTGGTATTTTGTGTTAGGGTTTGAAATTGATGAAACCCTTATTTGCAATCCCTAATATTAATTAGAAATATCATTAAATCTTATATTGTAATAGAAGTGTGCTTGAAAACAATTTTCTCATTCTTCGTGGTTTGGTTGTCAACGGTTGTTGCTTTTGCAATTGGGCAAGTGTATTAATATTTGTGGATGCTGCTTAACGTTAGTTTATTCCTTGGATCGTGGTGTATAATATCTAAATCTAAATCTTGATTGGGTGACTTTGGAAAATTTTTATGGATACTATTCCTAGGAATTATTTTTCTAAAACACATCACAATAATGGCCAGCAAAAAGTAATGTCTCTTTTGCATTCTACTTCCAGGCATTCCCAGTAGGTTAGATCTTTAAATATTGTTTAATTAATTTCAAGTATTTATCGATGTTATTGTGCCTATATTCTCATTCTCTTAACATTTCTTCTCTTCAAATCTATATTTATTACCTTGGTGGTATTGCAGGTCTGCTAACAAGAGGAATGCAATGGAATTGGAGGTTTCCTTCATTCTTGTGAAGCTGCTTTGTATATGATTTCTTTAGAGAAAAATTCTTGCACACTTTTTCTTTAGATTTGCACATACAGTATTGTAATTTTGAGTTGCAGCGTGCCTTAGGCCTATTTATTGTATGCCTTTTAGACATGTACAAACAAAATTGTAATTTTGAGTTGCAATGTGGCTTAATTAGGCCTATGTAACCGATATGGTTGTTTAGATATTTTGTTGGTTTGTGTAATACTTGACTTTTTGTCCATTAAATTAGTGATATTTAGAGTTTCAAATCTATATTATGTTTTTTTTTTATTAATGTCAACGATTTTGAAGTGTAGCATATTATTACTAAAACAACGGTTTTGCAGTATGAAACTGTTTACTCCCTAAAGAAGGGTTTTTGGCGAAAGTAAAATGAACGCTTTTTTAGCATTACACAATAGCTTTAGGCGTTGCTCCAGAGGTCAAATAATTTTGAATAAATTGTCAACTGTATTATTGACAAAACAATAATTAATGTTGCATTAGAGTTTGAAAACAACAAGTAAAATGAAACAAAATCATTCCTAAAAAATGACATGTATTGTATAATAAATGTAGTAACGTGTAACATAATTGAAATGTTCTCTGAAATTCCCATCTCTCTAGTGCCATAACATTGAAATTACAAGAGTAGAAATACTAAAAAGAGAATATACTGCCAAGACGCCAACTCTGATGAGCTAGAGAGATGAGAATAGCTCCCTCGAAACAACAACACTCCAAGAAAGATAGCTTCATTAGTCAGCACTACTATTAGCACAATTGTGCAGAATTTCTAGTTTAGCTGAGAATGGTTACTACAAAACGCAAATAGCTCAAGAAATTTGTGTCTAACTTTTCCCTATTCGAACCAACCTCCTTAAAGAGAAGATACAACTGCTTTATATAGTCCTAGGATTGTGTGATCCAGGAAAACCCTAAGTGTGTAATTCCATTTCCTTTAGTGTGCCCAAAAGGACACGTGTCCTTAGCAAAAGTGAATGACACACAAATAGTACTGGTCCCAGCATCACTACATTCTGTCCTTTTCTGACAAGCAAAATGGTGCTGATTTTAGTAAATAATTTTTCTCACAACACATTCTTACCAAGGTAATTAAAACCGGACCGGGCATCGAACCGGGAGAGGCAGCGGTTCAAGGTTTTTGGGGTCGGACCGGTTGAATCAGAGGTCGAACCGGAAATAATTAAATATATTATTTAATATATTTATTACAATATATAAAGGATAAAAAATCATAATATTCATAATTTTACACCACAAAAATAAATCAAATAATAAAAAATAACATAATATTCATAATTTTTAACCATTAAAAGTATTTATTATTATTATTATTATTATTATTATTATTATTATTATTATGTTACGAGTTAATCCTAATATATATCTAAAAAGAAAAATAATCCCTATCTTTATATTGTTGTATTATGTACAAGACGACAAGAATTTGATATAAAGGAAAAAAATGGATAGAAATTGTCGTAAACTAAGGTAAGAACGAAACAAAAATTAAAAACTCCAAGGATCACACAACAATATAAAGAAGAGGCAAAGCAATGTTAGTCCCACATCGTAAAAATATAATTGAAAACGTAGATGAGCTTGTGGGAAAGCAGTAAACTAAAACAATATATTGTACTATTTTGTCCCACATCGGTTGCATTGTGAGAAATAGAGATGCGGATGGGTTATAAATATGGATCCATGCAGTATTCTTAGCAGAAAAAGCCAATGTAGTCTTCATTTTTCAGACCGTCTGAACCGCTTTTGGAACCGGTTTTTGGCGGTTTTCCCGGTTTTTCACCGGTTTTGCGGTTTTACATCCGGTTTTATGGGTGAGCGGTTTTCAGGTTGGTTTAAACCGGATGAGCCTCCGGTTCCCGGTTGAACCGGTTCAACCGGCCGGTCCGGTCCGGTTTTGACAACCTTGATTCTTACACGCAGCAGCACTAAAAAAAACATTAAAGCACAATATGAGAGCACCAAAGTGCTCAAGTAATCAATGATTTAAGGTAAAAATATATAGCCTTAATTACAATTTTAGTCTCCCTATTACGATCAACTCACGATTTTAGTCCCCCCACTTTTTTTTACGATTTTGGTCCCCCTATTTTCCCAATTTCTAAAATCAAAGTCCCTCCCTAATTTGGTCAATCATTTGGGTGAGTTGGCACTCATTAATCCTACATGGCGTTCCAACCGCCTGTACTGCAATGATGGAATTTTAATTAAAACTTATTTTTTTTGTTTAAATTAGGAAACACAATCTGCAGATACTCACCCTAGTTCATCCTTCACAAATTGAAACATCGAACTATCCCAATTTTTGGCTTCTGGCAAATCATTCTTCATTGCAAGCAAAAGTGAGAGAAAAGTAGAAAAATTGAGGGAAAGGAACGAACTTGGTTTTAATGTGATTCTGAAAACCACATAGTTAAGAAAGATAGATGAAGTTTAAGAAAGATAGAGGAACGAACTTGGTTTTGAGGCTTCGTTTTAATTTTCTTTTCACACCCCCTTCTTTGAGATCTAAGGCTAAAGATAGATGAAGTTCTTTTATTCCCTTCACTGGTAGCACGCACCGTAGCCGCAGAAGACAATAAGCACCTATCAAATGGTTCAAACAATAAGAATGAATAATGTGAAAGTTAGGGATTTAGGAACCATTGTGAAATAGTAGCAATCAAATGATGCGAGAGGCAAGTTTAGGGATTTGATGAGTTGAAGCTGATGATATTTTTTTTTTAAAAACAATAATAAGAATAATAGTAATAATAATAATAATTTGACTAAAAATATTTTATTTTTTTAACAAATTAAAATAATATTTTGAAAATAAAAAGACCACATGACATTCCAATTTGGCTTGCCACATCATTTAATTGACCACCACATCAGATTCAATTTTGACTAAAATAGAGGGGACTTTGATTTTAGAAATTAGGAAAATAGGGGGACCAAATTCGTGAAAAAAAGTTGGGGACTAAAATCGTGAGTTGATCATAATAGAGGGACCAAAACTGTAATTAAGCCAAATATATAAGTAACTCTTATAAATAAGACTTTTCAATATCGGCCCTATATTTTTTTTCATTGAGTATTTCGAACGTGAATTAAAACCAAACAAGAGAAAAACTCAAAAGGGTTAATATAAATGTAAATGGGATCCTTGGTGTTTAAGATCTTAACCATTAGGATTTAAAATCCCCATTTAAAAAAAATCTTAACCATCACTCACATAGTCATTGACTTTTCCTATTTTTTATGATACATTAATTCAAACGTTCAATAAAATTAACTTATCAAAATGGCCAAATTTTTTTTAATGGAGTCAAATAAAAATGGCTAAATTATAGTTTTGGTCCTCCTATTTACAAAAATTCAGATATTTGGCCCCCCTATTTTAAAACTCAGACATTTGGTCCCCCAATTTTAAAAAATCAAAGACATTTAGTCCCAAGAGGAATTTTCAGTTTTTTATGGCTAATAATCAAAGACATTTGGTCCCTCAATTTTAAAAAACCAAAGACATTTGGTCCCCCAATTTTAAAAAATCAAAGACATTTTGTCCCTCTTTGGACTAAATGTATTTGATTTTTTAAAATTGGGGGACCAAATGTGTGAGTTTTAAAATAGGGGGACCAAATGTCTGAATTTTTGAAAATAGGGGGACCAAAACTATAATTTAGCCAATAAAAATATTATATATCATTTGAAATTAGTTGAATTGAAACTAATCAATATTCAAAGCAAATTGAATTATTCCTCTTTTGAAAGGAAATTGAATTATTCCTGAAAAGTACCAAATAAGCAATAAAAATAATTATTGTTAATTTGACCTTGATTGTCAATTAATAGATTTAATATATTAGTTTGACCCTGACTGAAAGACTATCATTTATCAATTGATTTTATGTGAAATTACAATAATTTAATTTTATATATTTCACGAATAATAATATTAACTAATACATTTAATGTTATATAATGCATTTAATATTATAATATATTTATTAATGTAATATTTCAATAATGTAAATTAATACATTTAATATTATATATTTAGCATGACATAGTTATATTATAATAGAAAATAAACTGTTCACCAAAAAAAATTATAATAGAAAATAAATTGAAATACTATTACAATTTACAAATATTAATTAATAGAGTCTTAGTATCATAAATTCGTTTTTTTTTATAAGCAAATGTTAGTGGGTGTGGGGGAATGTTAGTTTTCGGGGTTTGAACTCTAGACCTCATTGCAATTTTGCAACTCCTTTATGTCCCTTACCTCGCCAATTGAGCTACCTTCCTGGGACATATCATAAATGCGTTGATAATATAATACTACTTTTTAAAATTAATTCAAATTTTTTTTGACAAAATTAATTCAATTTTGAATACAATAATTTCCCGTCATCCGGTCAACAATATACCATTACTACTTTCTTGGTCCAAAAATAAAAATACCAAGGTATCTGTATCTGGACTAACTTTGGTCTAGATACATGTACTTTTCGTGCTTATATTTTGCGACGGTGAGAGTAGTATATAACTAAAAGGTTGTATGTTTAGTGTATCAATCAATTGTTTGAGCAAGATGGTTTCATTCCCCAAAATTTTCTTATCAATGTTACCAATTGTTCTCATTACTTTGCTACAGGTTAAGAGGAGTAACAGCAGCATTTTTCCTTGGGACAAACATGTAACTATTTTCATTACCAACAAATTAACAGGAAACCTATCGTTGGGTGTTCATTGCAAAGACAAGAATCAAGATCTTGGGATACAAACACTAGCTCATGGACAAATTTACAATTTCACTATCAAGCCGTCTTTTATAATAGATGTAACAGATTATTGGTGTTCATTTAATTGGACTCTTAATTTCCGCACTTTTGACGTTTATCTTCAAGTTAGAGATAAAGCGGAGTGTCCTAAGAGATGTGAGTGGGAAATACAGGAAAAGTGGCCGTGTAAGATTATTGGTGATCATACTCATTGCTATCCCTGGAATCCAAAGGCTGTTAGAGTAGAAAGCTTGCTCAGCAAAAAGAATAATACTACTAATGTGTAATTTATCTATGAATCAAAATCAATGGAATAATATACGCTTCTTTAAAATAAGATTCATTATATATACTTTTTTTTTGGGCTAAATTACTCTTTTGGTCGTTTATCTTTGACCAAAGTTTCAGTTTGGTCTTTTATCTTCTTTCTTTCCACTTTGGTCTTTTATCTTTCATACCTGTGCCAGTTTGGTTTTTTTCTTTTATTTTTCTCGCTTTGGTCCTTTATCTTTCATATATGATTTCGTTTGGTCCTTTAAAACAAAAACTCAGAAAATGATGAACACTATGAATGTCATAATGCACGCCAAGGTCCCTTCGATTTTTTGTTTCTTGAATAACTCATGCAATACGTGACCAAATCGAATGAAACTGGACTCTAACTTGAATAAAATTTCGCAAGAAATTCATTGGAAGAAAAATTAAGCTCAGGAAACTTCTTATGCGCAAAATCACTTTTGGAACCGAAATCTTGAATTTGAAGTTCAAAAAGCCTTCAATCTCAACAATGGTAATTTTGTTATAGAACACCAAATTGAACGATTCATGAGCTTAAGATGCTCGAAATTCAACAAGGAATCAGAATATGGCAAGTATTTGGTTTAGAAAAGTGTTTAAAATGTAAATAACTGTGAAAAGGCAATTTGTATCTATAAAATGTGTTTTGGCTTTTATTTGCTCAATTCATTCGCATTTTGGTTTTTCAAATCATTCTCCAATTTGCACCATTTTCGTTGAAACCTTTTGCTAAAGTTCAATTTCTACACTCAATACGAGTTGAACGCAATTGGTTTAAAAAGAGCAAACAAAAGCTTAAACATGTTTTATAGATGCGTGTTCAATGGTTCATGTTCGTGAGTGAGAGAAAAGGGGAATGATGATGGTGGTGGTTAAAATGGAGAGGTATTGGTGCTGGTGGCAGTGGTTTCGTGAGGGAGGAGGAGAGAAATGAGTGACAGAAGAGAAAAGAAAAAGAAGAAAAAGAGGGTTTCGGTGTTAAAAAATTAAATGGCTTTAGCGTGGGATCCGTAGCGACAGATCCAGTAATTAACGACGGATTGGAGATTTCACGCATTCCTAGATCATTTGTGTATTGTTGTTTTGATGTTTGATTAACCCTAGGTTAGACGACTATATTGGAAGTTGTTATTGTCTGCTGTTAATGGCTAAAAAAATAATAAGAAAGGTTTGCTTGTTACAAAAAAAGGTTTAAGCTTTTAGAGGTTTAAGAAACGAAATTTGGAGGAGGAGAAAAGAAGGAACAGTATAATCTAGAAACAGAAATGAAGAGACAAGAAAAAGAACCGAAAAAAATCAAAAAATAAACAAACCTGCAGATTCCGACCACCGCAGGCGGTGGCCGTCGCCGTCGCTGGCGTCGTCTTTCTCGGCGTGAACCGCCGCCGTTACGCGCTTCCCGCCAACCCTTGGTCGTCGCTCCCTCCTTCTTCTCCCTCCTGCTTTTCTTTCCTTTCTTTTCTTTCCCTCTTTCTTTCACGTTTCCTTTCTTATTCTCTCTCCTCACAAAAACTCTCTCTCTTTCTTTTCTAACGTTAGCGACTGCTGGAGAAGAGGAATGAAAAATTAGGGTTGCCATGAGTGCTTATTTCCTTTTATACTCCCTTTTGTTTATTTATTTATTTTTTTAACTTAAAACATCATATTAATAATTGCACCCACCTGTTTCAGTAATACGGCGCCTCTGTAAGCCCAGATTCGCAAGCCATGAATCCAAAAACGGAAATGCCCAAATTGGGCTTGCAGCTTTTCACACCCCCACTGTTAATAGCGCAGCTCCCCCCTTTCAAAAGTTAAAATCAATTAACACACAAATATTTTCTATAAAAAATACGTAGCCTTTGATTCTCCGCACACAGAGATATGTAGGAGCGGGGCCTCCCCGTTAAGCCAAATTAATTTTCACTAATAAATAATCAGTTTTTTTCCTTTAACACCTATTTTCATAAAAATTACCAAAATGGGTTTGGCTGAGATGTACATCTTGTCAATCCCGGTTTAAGAGACTTTGGATGTACGACTTTAATCTTAAACCCCTTCAAAAATAAAATCAACCAACCAATAAAATTTTTCAGAAAGAACTATGTGACTTTTGAGTTCCTCATTGCACCTGAGGATACATAGGAGCGGGGCTTCCTCGTCAAGTCAAAAATTAAAGTTTTCTAAGTTAGTTTTTATTTTATTTCTTTGTAAATAATTAATTATTTTTTCTACTAAATATTATTCTATTTTATTTTTGGGGTAAGACAAATAATTAAGTAATTTATTCTATTTTTCTACTAAATATTATTCTATTTTTCTACTAAATATTATTCTATTTTAATTTCTTAGGACAGATGTATTAGGGGTGTAGTGAAATTAGGTTTTTGCCCTTCCCTTTGCATAACCGAATCCCGAATCCAACCTAGTTTACGCAGACCAATAAATTAAAGACAGGTTTTTCTCAATTTCTCTATTAAATAAATTGGGTGGCGACTCCCTTTAATAAACTAGTTTTGAGCCGTCTACGTCTGGATTCCGGTCCCGACACTCTCGAAGCTCTCTCTCTTTCTCTATCTGTCACTCTTTCTAAACTTTGTTGTATATGTTGCCGGAAAATTCAAAATGAAGGAATAAAACACTTTCCTCTATATTACTCAGTTGGTGTTCTCAAAAGAGATGGGCTGAAATGGGCGGGCTTCATTCATTTAGGTTGATATGATGTAAATGAAACTGCTAAACAATTATGCATTCAAAAGAATAACAACTAGATCAATCAAGTATTTAAACATCCAATTTCATAAAAATAAGAACAAAATCAAGCAATTACCAAATATATCCAATTTATGCAAACAACAATCAGTGTAATATCCAAAATAATTATTTTATTTTATTTCTACGGGAAACCTTATCATTTCTATCGGAGTTATCCGCGAGTTAAAACTGTGGCTAAAGCACTACGAGTCAATCCTGATGATATCAACAAAAGGAAATCTGATGAGGAAACACCTGAAGGGATACCAAGAGCTCGTGTGGAGGAGTTAATGGACACATTGCTAGGAAGGGAAGACTGGGGAATGCTCACAGATGTGTTAGCCTTGGCAATATATGATTTGGTGTTGTTTCCAAGTAATGGAGACTTTGTGGGCCGTAGTGCAATCGATGTGTTCATGGCACGTAAGTGTCGAAAGGAAAACTCGACGTTCCCAATTCTGGTGGACGTATACTACACTTTGACTCTCTGCCACGAAGAAAAGGGAAAGAAGATTCTTTGTTGCATGCCCATACTATTCATATGACTGACAACCCATGTGATTCAGAGAAATTTCAGTACTGTATGTCCTATCTCTGAATGGAAAAAGCTGGGTACTCAAATCCATGGTTCCAGGGAATGGAGACAAAAATTCATTGAGCTCACAGAAGATATCCTACGTTGGTATCCGCTGGCAGGGGGTGTGAAACAAGTTATTCTCAAGTATGGAGATTTCCCAAATGTGCCACTTGTAGGGTTATCAGGATGCATCAATTACAACCCCATCTTGGCCTTGCGACAATTGCGATACCCGATTATGGGCCCGCCTACTATAGAATCAACACCTCACTTCAGGACTGGTCTGGCAGACAAGGTTATGTTGGACAAAATTAGCAAAGCATGGAAAAACATCACCTATAAGGGTGGCAAGGAGTTAGGAAACAAGAGTTGCGGAGCCAAAGCTACTTATAAGGAGTGGGTGCGAAACCGGGTGGAAGCAATCAAATTACCATTTCTGAGTCAGACACCCAAGCCGAAATAGGAGACTGATACGGTCATGAAAGAAAGTGACGAGGTGAAAGTGATGGAAGATAAATTGGCTAGGTCGGAAGAGGAGAAAAATGCATTGGAGGCCGAGCTAAGAGAAGTCCGCTCTACTCTTAAAGTCCTGAAGTTAGAATGCGAGGAAAAGTCCAAGTCCCTTGAGCAAACGAACAAGAGGGCCCAGACTGAGAAAAGTTTCAATGACAAAACCAAAAATTACCTAAGCTCTGTGAATCAAGATTTGAAAGCACGAATTGTTGAATGCGACAGAGTTATAGGAGAAAATGAGCAGTTGAGGAGAATGGCCAGGGAAGCAGAACAGCAGGTGGCCACTCTCAAATCCCGGATGGAAGATCAGGAGGTCTGACGTGGGGAGGATCATATGTTCGACGAACAAACCTACAGCGAGATAATCAAAGGGTACCAAGAGCACCTGGAGGGAAAACACTTGGAGGTACATAAGCTCAATATCGAAAGGGAAGAAGTGCTTGAGGAAAACTGGCGTTTGAAAGGAGGGAAGATGACTCTTGAGGCAGCCCGAGCGGAGACTCAACAGCTCCTACTTGACCTCGACTTGAAAATGAGAGAAATGATTGTTCACTATGAAGGAGAAATCAAGAATAACCGGTTAGAGGCTAGTCGTGTGATCAATATGTACAGGGCCACCAACGAAAGGAGGGAGGAAGAACTAAGAAAACTAGAGCACTGGTCCGAAGAAAGAAACCACTTTTTGGGCCTGATCGAAGCATCAGAGAGGAGCTATATAGAGGCTTGGTATAAAATTGGGCATTGAACTCGTAAATTGAGGGATATTAGAAGGATTCCAGGACTAGTTCGTGATGCAGAGACCACAGTCAACCCGCTCACCACTCCCTGAGAGGCGATCGAGTTGATTAATGTCTGCAAGAGACTTGTGGAAGACTTCGAGGAATTGGTCATGCAGGCCATGAAGGATGTTGTTGTGAATGATGTTTGAATGTTTTCCTTTTTGAATTTTGGTTATGTATTTTGTAGAACTCGTTTGTTATGGTTTTGGATTTTGATCTCGCTGTTTTGGAAGTTATCTGAAGACTCATTTTGTTTTGATTCTCTATAAATTCCATGTCCACGATTTATTTGAAATATTGAACCAAAGATACTCACCGCAGATTCCAAGAACGATCTATAACGATTCCTCGGCAACTAACTGGTAATTTAGTTATTTCTGCATAAAAGCAAAATGTAACACCCATTTCTACCCGGCAATTTAATAATAAAAATCAGAGTTTTTAAAAACAAATGGATGTACATTTTCCGACTAAAACCACAAAATGAGCATAGTTAAGTCATTGGTAAAAACAGATACATAGCACTTTAAAAATAAGTCAACTTCCATTACTACGCAACGGATTTTCAAAAAGGTTTTAACTCAAAATAATCACGGCCTCTTTATCCAACTTAAGAAAACTCATAAAACAACGACAACCAACGTCAAAATTCATACAATAGGATAACAAAATAAAAGAGTAATAATATGCGTTCATCCCCCCGAGTGCTATGTATCAGAGCGACGACACTGACTCGAACTAACGAAGGTACACAGCCTTCATTCGTGGTTACCTGCACGTTACCAACACGGGGTAACATTCAAACAGAAGGGGTGAGATATCGAACCATATAATAGAATGTATGAAGAACAATATATATCAGAATCAGGACATCTCAATTCATCGCTTCACAGCAATCAAATAACTGCAATCATCACGAATAATCAATATAACCACTCATCAAAATGCAAATGGGCCATCAGCGGTACCCTCAACAAAATACAATGGGCCATCAGCGGTACCCTCAACAAAATACAAATGGGCCATCAGCGGTACCCTCATTAAACTACAAATGGGCCATCAGCGGTACCCTCAACAAAATACAAATGGGCCATCAGCCGTACGCTCAACAAAATACAAATGGGCCATCAGCAGTATACAATGGGCCATCAGCGGTACCCTTATCAAAATACAATCCAATGACTTAACCAACAATCATCATCTAGCAACTCAACAACTTTACCAACAATTAGCAATTGACCAATTTAACCACTTAACCAACAATTAATCTTTTCAACAATTTAACAATTAATAAAGGACAACGTAATCAATAATTAGCCAACCGGGGGCCTAATGCGCCTAAAGCGCCCAACAATGGCAAACATGGTGCCCTATGCGCCCAGCAACAGTAAACATGAAAACGACAACAGCAACAGCAAACAGCAGCAACAGCAACAGGGCAAATTTCCATCAAACATACCTCTTCTTCGGTGAATTAATTAACCTATCAAACGGTATCGAAACTTAGAAAAGGACCCCTCTATGGAAAGCTAAGAATGTCTAGTTCCTGACTATAATTATTATTTTGCAAAATAATGGTCCAATTCGTACAATTTCAGTAAATAAGCAACCAGGTTCAGAAAACAGGACAGCCACAATGACCTAGCTTGTGACACCTCTAAAATTATCCAAACTCAGTCAAATGACATGGGACTTGAGCCTAACCCGAAAAAAATTGAGTGTAGTTTTCAATGAATCAAGAATCATTCAAAAAGGAGTTCAAACGAAAACGTTATACACGAAATACCGAACCTATATCCAGATTGTTTCCAGAATTTTAACCTAATTTGTGACACCTATAACTCGAGCTATACAACTCCAAATGCAACCAAAGTAGTGCCAAATTAACAAGAATTAAGTCTAGTTTCTGAAAAGGTAAACCACATAATTTTGGACCACTATGTTGTTCCCAGTTACTGTATAACTAAACCTATACCCAGATCGTTTCCAGAATTTTTAACCTAATTTGTGACACCTATAACTAGAGCTATACAACTCTAAATGCAACCAAACTAGTGCCAAATTAACGATCATTAAGTCTAGTTTCTGAAAAGGTAAACCACCTAATTTTTGGACCACTAGAATGTTCCCAGTTACTGTATAACCGAACCTATACCCAGATCGTTTCCAACACCAACACATAGATTCAAACATTAACCATAGTCTTCTAGAGGTAAACATGGATTCGATCATCAATAATAGTTCAAACAATCGATCCAATCAACAATAATAGTTTAGACAATAGAGCCAATCATCAAAGATAGATCAACATATAGGATCATTCACCAACAATAATTTCGAATATCATCAATAGATTTTCAAAGATTAAACAAATAGAATCAATCATTAAACAAACATAGGATCCCCTATTTCCCTATATAAAGCCCTTCATATACCCTATTATAGAGTTAGAACCCCACCCTTACCTTGGATTGAAGTTGAAACTCTTTGATTTTCCTCTCCTCTAGCTCTAGTCGTCGCCTCTCCTTAAGCCCTCTTCTAATCCTTATTTCTTTTTCTGTTCTAATGAGCAAACCCTAACCTAATATCACTTACTTATAATGCTTCATAAAATTCGACTAGACCATGGGCTTCTCTCCACACCCCCAATTTTACTAATTCTCACCTTAACACAAGCCCATATAAAGTAATATATTAATACCCTAATATTTTTCTATCACTTAATTCCTAATAATTAATTAAATAATTAATTAACTATTTTGGGGCGTTACACAAAAACACAAAAACAAAATAAATTTTCCTTCCTTTGTTAAACTAGGAACTTAGCAACCATTGCGCGTACCAGTAAAGAAAATGCCAATCAAACTCGAGTGTACTTCACCAGATCCAGAGCAAGAATGGCCGAGCAAGAGGAACAGCCCGGAAGAAATTTGAGTAAGGAAGTGGACGAATCAGAGAAAGAATGGGAGAAATGGTCGCGACCCAGACGCAGATGGAAGAAACCCTGCACGCAATAAGGGAGACTATTACTCTGTTGACAACAAGGGTAATAGGAGTAACTGGAGGTGAGGGCGGAAGGCTCCCGAACCAGGGTGAGGGTCCGCATAAGGTGGCGCTTGACATACCAATCAGGATGGGCTATGAAGCTATGGGGCCCACTGGGTCGGAAAACCAATACCTCGAGGATAGAGGTGGATGACTATTCCGCGTTGAAAATGGGGAAGATGAAAGGCACACATCGACGCAGCGGGACAGAGCCATACAATCGTGGATGGATAAGATGGAGGAAAAGTTCAAGGCGAACCAGGGGTCTGGTGCTTTCGGGTCTTTGGGAGTAGACAAACTCTTTCCTACTACAGACGGAGTCATCCCTCGAGACTTCAAAGTGCCTGATTTCACAAAGTACGATGGAAGCACTAATCCTCTTCTTGCATATGAGGACCTATTGCACCAAAATGTCGATATGGTCCAAAGATGAGAAATTCCCCATTAGTTTTTTTCATGATTGTTTGACTGGGCCGGCGTTGGAATGGTATATCCAAATGGACCACTCTAAGATTGATTGTTGGAAGGACCTCGCCGATGTCTTCATGAATCAGTATAGGTTTAATATGGATATGGCTCCAACACGTGAGCAACTGGGAATCCTGCAAAAGAAGAACGATGAGACCTTTAAGCAGTATGCCCAAAGGTGTAGAACTCTCACTGCACAAGTCAAACCACCGCTCACTATATCAGAAATGTGCTCCTACTTCGTGGGAACGTTAGGATCTCCCGATGTGGAAGCAGTGGCAGGGGCTGCATACCGAGACTTTACAAACTTAATATCTGCTGGAGAAAGAATAGAGATGCTGACAAGAACTGGAAAACTCCAGGTGGAATTGACTATGCACTGCCTTGTGATCAACATGATGGACAAAGATGGTTCGGGAGTGGGTGGTGTTATTCTCCCTTGCAACAATCAAGAGTCACTGAGCAATTGGCAAGCTGAACCAGTTGTTGATGTTGTTACTTTCATGCAATCGTCTCTTATTTTGTTGTTTAGCTGATTAAGACTATAAGACTTTTGTTATTTTGTTTGAGACAAGAATTAAATGAATTTGCATGCATTTCTATCCATTCGCGTTGTTACATTTTTGCATTCTCACGCAATATCTCACTTTCTTTCCTTTATTCTTTTTATTTTCACTTTTCGTTTTTTCTATCGTCATTTATTATGGTTATTCCCCTCCAACCTCGTTAACTACTCTCCAGGGATCCCAATTTCGCTAAAGTTTTTCCTCATTATGAGAATGTTGAGAACCTATCATCTGACCCCCTTGCAACTTTTGGTGAAGACTATGTTGAGTCGGAAGACGATGATGAAGCAATTGATAGAATCTCAAAACTTCTGGAGCACACTGAAAAGGAGTTTGGTTTGAATGATGAGATAGTGGAAAGCATCAATATGGGACTGAAGAGAACAGGAAGGAGTTGAGGTTGGTCGACAATCCTGAACGGGAGGAGATGATTACCTTGTTTAAAGAATATCTTGATGTTTTCGCATGGTCCTACAAAGATATGCCCGAGATTGATCCAAAAATAGCAGCACATAACATTCCTCTCTTTCCGGATGTAAAACCAAAGAAACAAAAGTTGAGGAAGATGCACCCGGATATGTCTTTGAAAATCAATGAGGAAGTGACTAAACAATGGGAGGCGGGATTCTTAGAGGTCTCAGTACAGCCAGAATGGGTAGCCAACATCGGCCCGGTGCCCAAGAAGGATGGGAAAGTTAGGATGTGTGTGGATTACCGAGATCAGAACCAAGCCAGTCCAAAGGATGACTTTCCTCTTCGACATATTGACTTGCTTGTTGACAACACTGCCAAGAATCACAGATTCTCCTTCATGGATGGTTACTCTGGATATAACTAAATCCCCATGAATACTGAGGATAAAGAAAATACGACATTCATTACCCCATGGGCAACCTACCAGCGTTTCGGTTTGAAAAATGTCGGGGCAACCTATCAGCGTGCCATGGTCGCCCTTTTCCATGATATGATGCATAAATAGATCGAGGTGTATGTGGATGACATGGTGGCAAAATCTCAAGAAAAAGAAAGTCATGTGGCCATATTGCAGAAGTTATTTGAAAGGCTAAGGAAATATAAGGTGAGATTGAACCCCAATAAGTGTGTCTTAGGGGCATCCTTAGGGAAGTTACTTAGATTCATCGTAAGTAGGGATGGTATAAGGGTGGACCCTGACAAGATAAAATTTATTCAGGAGATGCCTTCCCCCAAAAGTCAACGTGAAGTAAGAAGCTTTTTGGGGAGGCTCAATTACATTGCAAGGTTCATTGCCAATTTGACTAGTACATGTGAACCGATATTCAAGTTATTGAGAAAGAACCAACCAGTTAAATGGGATGAGAATTGTCAAGAAGCTTTTGGTAAGATAAAGAATTACTTGTCAAATCCTCCTGTTTTGGCGCCCCCAACGCCAGGGAAACCATTGATCTTGTACTTGATTGTGTTACCATCATCCATGGGGGCAATGCTCGGGCAACATGACAAGTCAGGGAAAGATCAAGCCATCTACTATTTGAGTAAAAAATTCAATGACTGCGAAACCCGCTACATGGCAATCGAAAAGACGTGTTGTGCCCTAGTCTGGACCTCTAGAAGACTTCACCAATACATGTTGTACTACACTACTTTTTTGATTTCACGATCTGATCCACTAAAGTACATTTTCGAAAGCCCCGACGTTTCCTTAAGGGTTTGGAAATGGCAAGTGATCTTATCAGAATACGACATCAAGTACGTGTCACAAAATTCTATCAAGGGAAGTACCATAGCCGACTATCTAGCCGATAACCCTCTTGTGGAAGGCAAATCTTCTAGCTTGGATGATAGAGAAAGAGGAGTAATGGCAACTGATGAAGATGAAGGGGCAAAAGATGCATGGAGAATGTACTTCGATGGAGCAGTCAATATGTATGGAAACGGTGTTAGAGCAGTGGTAATTTCACCAGAGGGTAAGCAATACCCTGTGGCCATCAAGTTGAGTTTCGAATGCACCAACAACATCGCCGAGTATGATGCATGTGCAAATGGGCTACATGTTGCAATCGACCTTGGGCTGAAAAGACTAGATGTGTTTGGAGATTCGGCACTCATCATTTACCAGGTAAAAGGCGAATAACAAACCAAGGACTCAAAGTTAGTACCTTATCAGAAACACTTAACCCAATTGGTGGAAAATTTCGAAAAAGTAACATTCACTCATCTGGCGCGAGATAAGAACCAATTTGCCGATGCTTTAGCTACCTTGGCGGCGATGTTTAAACTGAATGTCAATCCTGAGGTCCATCCCATCTGTATAGAAGTCAAGGATGAACCGGCTTATTGCGCTAATGTGGAAGAAGAGGAGTCAGATAGTGAACCACAGTTCTGTGATATAAACCGGTACATTCAACAGGGAGAGTACCCAACGGGGGCAAGTGAAGTGAACAAGAAAACAATTAGAAGGCTAGCGATGAATTTCCTTTTGAGTGGTGAAATACTTTACGAGCGAAGCCAAGATGGTACTTTGTTGAGATGCGTAGATGCTCAAGAGGCTCGAAAAAACATGATTGAGGTATACGAAGGGATCTGTGGAACGCATGCAAACGGGCATATGATGGCCCGCAAAGTCATGAGAAGTGGTTTTTATTGGACCACCATGGAAGCAGATTGCATAGTACATGTAAGGACAAAAAATTATTTATTTTTATATATCTGCTCTTTTTCTTTATTTCTTTTTATATGTCCTAATTTTTGCTTAGGCTGCTCTCGCGATTTTTCAACCTAACAGGCTTTTTTTATTATTTTTTTGTAAAGGACTTGCACCATGGGAATACAATGTTGACAAGATATCTACTGGTCACAAATTTGCCCCAGTTTGGAGGATCCAAGTGTTAGTTTATGAAATTTCATCATTGGGGACAAAACCAAAGAGTCAACTAAGAACTTGTGTGGAAAATATGCACTTTATAGAGTGGTCGGGGTGAGACTGGACATGAACAAGGGATGATGATAGGATGGAAAGGTGTGGACACTAACTGACTCAAACAAGAGCAAATGCACATCACATACAAGTTCACTATACGAATGTTTCACAAAGAGTTAACATAGTTAGAGACATGATAGAAGAATTTTTGATAACACATTAGTTAACAAAATGGACTATTTTGATCGTTTATTATGGGATGGATGAGATGCATTGTTTTGCTGAAAAAAATTGTGGACGAGGTGCCACATTAAATTTTTATTTGAAAATTGAGTGTCTTGAAACACCTTGAGTTTGCAGCTAAGTTCGACCTCGTTTGAAAATTAGTAGGTTAAACTTTTTCAAGGAAGAACAATCAATTAAAATGTATTTGCAAGAACGCCTCATCTCTCATCAAATTTTTTTTCAAAAAGTATGCTCATGTGTTTTTCTTAATTATGAAATAAAATATAATGGATGAATAACACATGATGATGGATATGAATGATGAAAATGCAAATGCATCAGATATGTTCGTGCAAAAATAAAAGATGATGTTTTTGAATTTTTTTTTAGAAGACCAGAAAAATGTATCAGTGTTTGTTTGAATGCAGGGGTATAAGGCTCCTTTGGGTCATACGAGGGTTCCTTAGAGAATAGGTCTAGGGCTTGTTTGTTAAGTGAACCTTTCAAAGGGTAGCTCTAAAGAGTCCTACATAAGGTTCCTAGAGCCAACGACCCCAGTTAAGAACATTGATCAACAACAATAGGCAAGCTATTAGGAGTGCCAGCATTCTCAAGAGGGACCAAACTCTAGGTGAGACTTTCATGACCACCCAACAGGACGCACATCCAGTAGGCCATCACTACGCAGTCTCGTTCTAACTTAGGTTATTCTCCAGTCCGGGTACAGGACTATTCGCAGGTGTGTGTAAAAGTGTGAGAGTGGAGTGCGTGAAGGAGAAAAATATCAAGGCTACCCCCCAAGCTGCAAAACAAACAAACATATATACAAATATGCAATAAAAATATGCAATAAAAATAAAAGACAGAAAGGGAAGGGTACAAATAAACATTAAATTAACAACTAATCCTACAACTAATTAGACTAGGCTTGACTCTCTAAAATGTCCCCAGTGAAGTCGCCAGTTGTAGCGACCGAAAAATCCGCGGTGAGGATTCCTTGAAGGTTAAAAAATGATGCCGCCACCAAAGTTTAATTATAAGGGCAAACATTGGAAAATCCCTTTTCGAATGGATAAGGGTCCTTGAGACCAGATTAGGGTTCGGGAGTCGGTTATGCGTGGGGAAGGTATTAGCACCCCACGACATCCTTCGTAATGAAGGTTACCTGCTAACTAGTTGTAAGAAAGAATATTAATTTTGAAAATGTTTATTTTTACCCTTTTATTGTGAATTAAAAAGAAAGAAGAAAATTGATATTTTATTTAAGAAAATGATTATTTAGGAAAAGACTGAAAAAGGTTTTTTATTAGTGCAATTGACAGAGGTCGGCCGCCCTCTGCTCCTACGTATCTCTTGGTAGAGAATCAAATCACACGTAGTTCTCGGTAGAAAACTTTGTTTGTTGTTGTATTTTATTTAGGGATCTTAGGACTCCTGAGTGATCAGTTCATTTGTCCTAAAATGATGACTAACCCGACTGTACAGTCGGCTTAGTCCCCTACTTTGTGAAAATGGAGTTTTTTGAAGTTTGGAAGATAGTTTGATGTGTGGTGGTTTGATTTTATTTGAATAGGGGTTTTAGGACTCTTGATCCGTATGGTTCATTCGTCCCAAAACGGTGACTAACCCGGCCGTACGGCCGACTTAATCCCCTATTTTAAAAATTTGATTTGTGGAAAGAAATGTGTTTGTATTTTTTTAATTTAGAAATTGTTTGTTTTAAAAAGGGATTTTAGGACATCATCTGTAACGGTTCATTAGTGACCTCAAAAGCAGACTAACCCGACTGTACAGTCGACTTAGTCCCCTATTTATGTTTTTTGAAAATATTTCTTTACTCATGAGAGGATATTTTGTTTTTGTTTTGAATATGAACGAAAAGTTAACAAAAAAGAAAAAATGAAAAGTGCAACTAGTGAAAAATATTTATCATGAATATTTAAAAATAAATTAATTAAAAGAAAAATAAAAATAAAAAAGGGAGGGGGAGAGAGAGAGCGAGAGCTTCGCTAGGAGAGGGAGAGAATGTGTTCAGTGTTCTTGTTGAATCATTGTGGTGTGTTTTTCACTGTGGAAAGAGCCTCCTTTTCTAGGTGAAGGGTAAGGTAAAGAGTGGACAAGTTGACTTGCTGGGCAAGCAGACTTGCTGGGCAAGCAGCTTGTTGGGCTGAAGATTGATGCTGTTGACACCCCCCCTTTTATTATTTTCGTTTTTTCTATTAATTTTGATTTTTTGCAACTTTATTTTATATTTTGGTGATTATAAATGAAAGCAAAAATGATTTTTTTTGTAAAATAATTAAAAACTTATTTTTTTTTTAAATATGAAAGGTTATTTTTGACTAAAAGAACAAGTTGGGACAAAGGCCGATCGAAAAAATCTAACATAGGCCCAATAAAGTGAATTACTACGCACATGCCCAATAAAACGAGATAGCATCCGAACAAGCTCAAAAGCTAACTCACGGTAATAGGACCTGCAAACTGGTAAAAATAACGACGATTGTAGTAAAAAGAGCGGACAAAATTGGGGTATAAGAGCTGCCCCTCTTTATTTATATTTTACTAGAAAAGGGGAATGGTTTTCAGATTTTCGTTGTAGAAATAAAAAATAAAAATAAAGATTGAATAGATGCTAATTTTGTCCGCTTAGGAGGAAGATGAGTTAGGGAAATGAGGGATGATTAACACTTGGCGTGTTAACCGAGAACAATAAAGAAATAATCACCGGGGATCTGGAGGAGCACTAGGGCTCTGGAAGAGCATTTGGGCTCTAAGGGAGCACTGGGGCTCCAAGGGGTTGCCTAAACCCTGAAGGACCACTTGGGGTCCGAAGGTGCACTGGGGCTTTGAAGGACCATTGGGGGTCCAAAAGAGCGCAAACTAGCAATGATACTAGTAAAATGGTATGCTCGGGGGTGGCCTTTTTCGAGCGACCAGAGGGGCAAGACCAGGTCGTTGACCTAATTTGCTCACCTCGAAGAACGTCCACCATGTCTTAGGCTGACACAGCTAGTCTGAAGGACCTGGGGTCGGATGATCCGTCACGCTCAGAGGTGACATAGTGATCTTGAAGGTAGATTTCCAAGTCGTTGCTTTGACATACTGGGTCGAACTGAACTGATGGACCTGGGGTCGGATGATCCGTCGGTTGCTCGATAAAGCGACGTGCGATCTGGAATGAATGACCATTGAAGGTCTGAAGGTGCACTGGGGCTTTGAGGAACCGCTGGGAGTCCGAGACTCTGAATTGTGATATGAGACCAGTGCTTGTAGCACTGACTTTGAGGAAACAAAGTATTGGGATTGACACATGGCATACTTGCCTAGGACATACCTAATGAATGTATTTACCTGAGAAGGGAAAAGCTATCTATATTTTGAATATCTAAAAATGCGATGGATGATGCATGCGTGCAATATGGGTATGCGAAATGGTAGGTGTCCGATGGGATGAATGAAACGTGGCGGATGATGTGAGTCGAAGTTGGTGGAACATGGAGGTTGACAAAGAACGTATGTGAATGCAGATAAGATATGAATGTGATTGTGCTTATTAATGATGAATGTAATGGAATGAGCGATTTTTCCTCTTTTTGCTTTTTGCCTTTCCTTTTTTTTCTTAGTATATAATGGGTGTATGAAATGCAAAGTGCTAATGTGACGCAAATGTAATGCTTTGATGCGAATGCTGTGCATGGTATGATGATATGATTAGTGATGTAAAGAAGGTTTTGGCAATGATGAATGAAAGGAAGCACACGAATGCATGGTACAATGATATGATTAGTGATGTTGAAAGTTTTTGGCAATGATGAGACCGGCACTTGGCACGTCTATCGAAGCAAGCTGTTATATGTGTGCATGCGTGTAATGTGTGCAATATGAAAGCAGATAAACTACAAAAGCCTGTGAATTGTGGATGCTACAGCTGATCGGAAACAAAAATTGATCAGCCGTGTATGCGAATACAGATAACATGTGAATGCAAATGTATTGCTTAGATGCAGGTGCTATGGTAGATGCATGATTGCATGATGGAATGATTTATGCTATGATTTATTGATGATGCAGAGAGACTTTTTTGTAATGATGAGAAATGAGACTTTTGATGCGAGAGGCAGAGAAGTAATCATTCCTTGGAAAAGGTTTGAACTCATACGTGGCAACCTCAAGGTTGTCATTCACATGCACTGATGCACAAAACTATTTGATTGCATTTGCAAGCTCGTTCACATTGTTCTTCCATTTGATTATGATGTCCCATGACGATTGAATTTTAGGTCCACAAAGTTAACTAAGTGAGTTTCCAACTTCATATTAGTAAATTGTGTTCTCTCTCTTTGAAGCATTGTTTTAGTGAACATGTAGAGTAGTGCAAATACAGATGAATGAGCCAGTTGACTCGGGGTATGGACAGATATGACACGTGAGGGGATGAATGGTAGGTTTTTGCCAAAGTCATGAAAGGTATGTTCTCCCCAACTCTAGAAATGTGGGACTGCCCTAATTCATAGTTGATGACGGTGAATGCACAACTTGCCCCTATCTAGTGGTGACAACAACTAGGGGTGTAGAGGAAATTATGAATTGGTAAGGCCGTGACTTTGGAATGAGAGGTGGAAGGCAAAAGATTTTGTCTCAACCCATGGAGTTTGGTGTTGCCCCACCTATGACAAGGACAATGTTGCCCTGACTAGAGTTTGCGAAAAGCTGTATTTAGGATAGTGGGTTGAGAAATTTCCCCGATATGGTTTTATGAATGTGAATATGACAAGGGGATGAGATGGGTGTAGGGTGAATTTCCCCAATTTTGAGCGGAGTGAGGGGTTAATGGTGGCAGGATTGCCCCACTTTGGAATGATATTTCTAGTTCGAGTGAGGTAGGGGAAAGGTGACAGAGTTAGGGTAATGGGTTTGTGAGTTGGTCGTATGGCTATGTGGTATATGAATGAGACGGACGCTGGAAAATTTCCCCAAGTTCGAGAAGCATGAAAGGTGAAATGACTGCCCCACTTTGGGATCTAGGTGATGGTCCTAAAATCAACTTTTTGTTCTTTTAAGATGACTCCCATGGACTATGATAGTCCTGATGATGAAAATTTCACTTGGTGATCACTAAACCTTGTCTTGGTATCAAAGCAACTTGAATAATCTTGGAGCGCAAGCCTTTTTTTTTTCTTTTTTTAGCTTTATTTTTTGTCATATTATTGTATTTTTTTTTTGAGCAAACATACTGTAAATAAATAAACTCAATTGTCCTAAAATTAAAACTTTAAGAAAACGAAAGCAATCAGTCATCGATCAGAATGGACTTGTTTAGGGTTGTAACGTGACCAATGGTTGTGGGTGTGTGATAGAAATGATAATTGGGCCCAAAGAAGTGTTTGGGGGTTTAGACAATGATCTTTTATGAAAGAAAAGATACGTAGGCCCAAAGGAGTGTTTGAGGTCCATTTTTGAGTTTCGTGAAAGAAGTGCTAATTTGGCACAATAAGGTGTTTGAGAGCTTTAGACAATAATCTTTTTTTTTTGCGGTGCAATGTGGCTAGTGGTTGATAATTTATGAAAGAATGGGTGATTGGGATCAAAGTGTTTGGGGATTGATGAGACAAATGATCTTTTTATTCAGTGGTTCACTTCATGATATGATGTATCAGCTCAAAGATTTATGCCGTCTTTTTATTCAAGACTTTTGTCTCTTTTTTTTTTGAAATATGGTTCTCATTCTTTGACGGCCTATTTCTCTTGAGCTGAATAAACTGAAGAAAGTAGTGCACCATCTTTGAATGGGTAACAGATCATTGTCAAGGGTGATTGAAAGATTTTGATTTTTTGGCTCAAAGTGGGTTGCAAATGGTATTTTTTTATGCTTTTTGTGAGAAGATGACCAAACTTCATTTCAAATCATGATTGCTTGTTTTCTCAAAGACTAACTCAAGAACAAAAAATGATTTATTTTTATATATCTGCTCTTTTTCTTTATTTCTTTTTATATGCCCTAATTTTTGCTTAGGCTGCTCTCGCGAGTTTTCAACCTAACAGGCTTTTTTGATTATTTTTTTGTAAAGGACTTGCACCAAGGGAATACAATGTTGACAAAATATTTAGTGATCACAAATTTGCCCCAGTTTGGAGGATCCAAGTGTTAGTTTATGAAATTTCATCATTGGGGACAAAACCAAAGAGTCAACTAAGAACTCGTGTGGAGAATATGCACTTTATAGAGTGGTCGGGGTGAGACTGGACATGAACAAGGGATGATGATAGGATGGAAAGGTGTGGACACTAACTGACTCAAACAAGAGCAAATGCACATCGCATACAAGTTCACTATAGGAATGCTTCACAGAGAGTTAACATAGTTAGAGACATGATAGAAGAATTTTTGATAACACATTAGTTAACAAAATGGACTATTTTGATCGGTTATCATGGGATGGATGAGATGCATTGTTTTGCTGACAAAAATTGTGGACGAGCTGCTACATTAAATTTTTTTTTTTGAAAATTGAGTGTCTTGAAACACCTTGAGTTTGCAGCTAAGTTCGACCTCGTTTGAAATTTAGTAGGTTAAACTTTTTCAAGGAAGAACAATCAATAAAAATTTATTTGCAAGAACGCCTCCTCTCTCACCAAATTTTTTTTCAAAAAGTATGCTCATGTTTTTTTTTTTTTTCAAATTATGAAATAAAATATAATGGATGAATAACACATGATGATGGATATGAATGATGAAAATGCAAATGCATGAGATATGTTTCTTGCAAAAATAAAATATGATTTGTTTTGAATTTTTTCTTTTTAGAAGACCGGAAAAATGTATCAGTGTTTGTTTGAATGCAGGGGTCTAGGGCTTGCCTGTTAAGTGAACCTTTCAAAGGGTAGCTCTAAAGAGTCCTACATAAGGTTCCTAGAGCCAACGACCCCAGTTAAGAACACTGATCAACAACAATAGGCAAGCTATTAGGAGTGCCAGCATTCTCAAGAGGGACCAAACTCTAGGTGAGACTTTCGTGACCACCCAACAGGACGCACATCCAGTAGGCCATCACTACGCAGTCTCTTTCTAACTTAGGTTATTCTCCAGTCCGGGTACAGGACTATTCGCACGTGTGTGTAAAAGTGTGATAGTGGAGTGCGTGAAGGAGAAAAATATCAAGGATACCCCCCAAGCTGCAAAACAAACAAACATATATACAAAAATAGTGGTCTTCTATCCTAGGGTTTTCATATCACAAAAGAATAATATGCAATAAAAATAAAAGACACAAAGGGAAGGGTACAAATAAACATTAAATTAACAACTAATTAGACTAGGCTTGACTCTCTAAAATGTCCCCAGTGAAGTCGCCAGCTGTAGCGACCGAAAAATCCGCGGTGAGGATTCCTCGAAGGTTCAAAAATGAAGCCGCCACCAAAGTTTAATTTTAAAGGCAAACATTGGAAAATCCCTTTTGGAATGGATAAGGGTCCTTGAGACCAGATTAGGGTTCGGGAGTCGGTTATGCGTGGGGAAGGTATTAGCACCCCACGACATCCTTCGTAATGAAGGTTATCTGCTAACTAGTTGTAAGAAAGAATATTAATTTTGAAAATGTTTATTTTTACCCTTATATTGTGAATTAAAAAGAAAGAAGAAAATTGATATTTTATTTAAGAAAATGATTATTTAGGAAAAGACTGAAAAAGGTTTTTTCTTAGTGCAATTGACAGAAGTCGGCCGCCCTCTGCTCCTACGTATCTCTTGGTAGAGAATCAAATGACACATAGTTCTTGGTAGAAAACTTTGTTTGTTGGTGTATTTTATTTAGGGATCTTAGGACTCCTGAGTGATCAGTTCATTTGTCCTAAAATGATGACTAACCCGACTGTACAGTCGGCTTAGTCCCCTACTTTGCGAAAATGGAGTTTTTTGAAGTTTGGAAGATAGTTTGATGTGTGGTGGTTTGATTTTATTTGAATAGGGGTTTTAGGACTCCTGATCCGTACGGTTCATTCGTCCTAAAACGGTGACTAACCCGGCCGTACGGCCGACTTAATCCCGTATTTTAAAAATTTGATTTGTGGAAAGAAATGTGTTTGTATTTTTTTAATTTAGAAATTGTTTGTTTTAAATAGGGATTTTAGGACATGATCCGTAACGGTTCATTAGTGAATATGAATGAAAAGGAATAATTTAGAAATTATTTGTTTTAATTGTTTGTTTTAATTTAGAAATTGTTTGTTTTAAATTATTTGTTTTAATTTAGAAATTGTTTGTTTTAATCCCCTATTTATATTTTTTGAAAATATTTCTTTACTTATGAGAGGAAAAGGAATATTTTGTTTTTGCTTTGAATATGAACGAAAAGTTAACAAAAAAGAAAAAATGAAAAGTGTAACTAGTGAAAAATATTTATCATGAATATTTAAAAATAAACTAATTAAAAGAAAAATAAAAATAAAAAAGGGAGGGGGAGAGAGAGAGAAAGAGAGAGCTTCGCTAGGAGAGGGAGAGAATGTGTTCAGTGTTCTTGTTGAATCACTGTGGTGTGTTTTTCACTGTGGACAGAGCCTCCTTTTATAGGTGAAGGGTAAGGTAAAGAGTGGACAAGTTGACTTGCTGGGCAAGCAGACTTGCTGGGCAAGCAGACTTGCTGGGCAAGCAGCTTGTTGGGCTGAAGATTGATGCTATTGACACCCCCCCTTTTATTATTTTCGTTTTTTCTATTAATTTTGATTTTTTGCAACTTTATTTTATATTTTGGTGATTATAAATGAAAGCAAAAATGTTTTTTTTTGTAAAATAATTAAAAACTTATTATTTTTTTTAAATATGAAAGGTTACTTTTGACTAAAAGACAAATCTGAAAAAGAACAAGTTGGGACAAAGCCCGATCGAAAAAATCTAACATAGGCCCAATAAAGTGAATTACTACGCACATGCCCAATAGCACGAGATAGCATCCGAACAAGCTCAAAAGCTAACTCACGGTAATAGGACCTGCAAACTGGTAAAAATAACGAAGATTGTAGTAAAAAGAGCGGACAAAATTGGGGTAACACAACGCCGATAAGATCAATGCACCTCCATTTTCTCTGCATAACCTAACCAGTCCTTGGCCATTTTCCATATGGGGGATTGCCGTGATTGGACCGATTAATCCGAAGGCATCAAATGGGCATTGGTTCATATTGGTAGCAATTGACTATTTCACAAAGTGGGTAGAAGCATCCTCATATGCTAGTATCTCCCAAAAGGTGTTTGCCAAGTTCCTGAAAAGAGACATCATCTGCCGATATGGGATTCCTGAAAGGATAATCATAGACAATGCTCCTAACCTCAATGGCACTGAGATACAAAGACTATGTGAAAACTTCAAGATCAAGCACCACAATTCAACTCCATATAGGCCCCAAATGAATGGTGCAGTGGAAGCAGAAAATAAGAACATCAAGAAAATCATCGCCAAAATGGTGGTTAATTACAAAGTTTGGCATGAGATGTTACCCTATGCTCTACACACTTATCGCACTAACGTACGATCCAACATTGGAGCAACACCATTTTCTTTGGTGTATGGAATGGAAGCTGTGTCCCCCATTGAAGTTGAAATACCATCCTTGAGGGTTTTGATGGAGGCAGACCTGGAAGAGTCAAAATGGGTAAAAACTCTGTTTGAATAGTTGAATATGATTGAGGAAAAGAGATTGGCAGCTATTTGTCACGGACAGTTATGCCAAAGCCGAATGGCTAGAGCCTTCAACAAGAAAGTTCGTCCAAGAGAGTTTCAACCTGGAGACCAGGTTCTGAAGAGATTACTGCCACTCCAAGAAGATGCTCGTGGTAAGTGGGCACCCAACTACGATGGCCCTTACGTGGTCAAGCACACATTTCCGGGAGGAGCCCTAGTCCTGCTCGACAAGGAAGGACATGAACTTCCAAAGCCAATAAAGTCATATGTTGTCAAGAAATTTTATGCCTAAAAAAAATCCCGCTAGATTGAAAACCTGAAAGGGCGATGTAGGCAAAAATTAGGGGTAACAAAAGAAAAATCCCTCTAGATTGAAACCCGAAAGGGCGGTCTTGGTAAAAATTAGGGATAATAAAGGCCCGGTAGATCGAAAACTGATAACTCTCCATTTGTAGAGTTATTTACGCATTTCTATTCTGAGTTTGCATGTTTACGCTAGGAGTTATGTGAATATTTATGTTCAATCAAGGAAATGGGAGTCAAGAACTGAAATGGAATTTATTTGGCACAATTGGTGCCCTTGTGAAGTTTCTAATGTTTTCTGTTACGTGCTATAGCATCAGGTGCTATAACATCCTGTGCGCAGTAGAGCTGGGGCCCACATGGAGACAAACGCAGGAAACAAATCTGCAGTAAATCCTGATTTTTCCAGACAGCGCCTCCCTATTGGCACACCCTATGCTGATGCAGTCACCCTTCTACCAATTGCACATGACCACTTGGCAAAACATGGATGGGACAACATGACCCACTTTTCTCCCCCACTTGCAAAAGAGGAGGGAAAAATCTGCACTATAAAGAAGCTCCACTCCCACACTTAAGGACATACTCCACACTCCATAATCTGTCATACAATACTCTTCCAGCACGAAATTCTCTGGTTTTTGAGAGGGAACATACAGTGATAAACTGTCCTCTTGCATCCGTTGAAGATCAATCATCAAATCCATTAGAAGATTCTGTTCTGCTCTTGCTATAGCACTGTCAGCACACCAGTTCATGCGTAGGAGTTGGAGGGGTGTATCTTTTGCACACTCTTCTTCTATTTTCAGTCTTGCAGATATGAACTCCACTGTTTGTAAGTTGTTGATAATGTCTAACATGAGCTAAACATCTTTTAGTTGGATTGCTTGAGCTTTGTAATGACTCTTTAATGTGTTAGTAATATAATATTATGATGTTTGCATTTCAATCTTTCTATTTTATTGTTTCCAAACCTGTTTTGGGATTGGCCAACTAAAATAGGTAGATGATTTCTTTGTCATTGTCATGCACATTTCGACTGAAAGAGGATTCCTATTTCTCCATGTTTACCATTTGACGTGAAGCTCTTTGATAGGTGGCTAGAATTCTGAGAACAGTGGCAGCTTCAGAAGTGTTGGCTCTTGTGAACAAGAGACTATCATCAGCAAACAACAAGTGTGATATTTGAGGGGCACTCCTGGAAATTTTAATCCCATGTAGAGTTCCTTGGTTCACCTCTTTAAGAATTAGATAAGATAGTACATTAGCACATATAATAAAGAGGTATGGGGAGAGAGGGCCCCTTGCCTGAGACCCCTCTCTGGTGTGAAGCTTTGACTAGTTTGGCCATTAATAAGGATCTGGTAGGATACAATGGAGATGCACCTCATGACCAGCTATGTCATATGATCTGGGAAGCCCATAGTTGATAGAACACATTGAACAAAACTCCACTCAATGCGGTCATAACCCTTTGACATATCTAGTTTGAGAGCCATGGTATCCCTCTTGCCCTTGGTATTATTTTTCATCCAGTGAAAACATTCCATAGCTATTAGTGCATTGTCAGTGTTGAGCCTTCCTTGTATAAATGCACTCTGCTCCCCATCAATAATCTCTGGGAGGACAACCTTCAGTCTGTTAGCCACAGCTTTGGTGACTATCTTTTTGACCACATTGCATAAGCTAATTGGTCTGAAATCTTTTGGAGAGGAAGGGTTCTTACCCTTGGGGATCAGCACAATGAAAGTTTTGTTTATCTCCTTAGGTGACCTGCTGTTGTTGAGGATATCAAGGGCCAAATATGTCACATCTCTACCCAGAATACTCCAATACTTCAGGAAGAACGGAGCTGGCAGCCCATCAGGGTCTGGCGCTTTAAGTGGGTGCATATCATTGATGGCATGTTGGACATCATCTGCTGTATAAGGCATGGCACACCAGTTCCTTAGATCACCGGGTAGTTTATCTCTAACCACTTCACATGTCTCAGACAACTCTGTGGGCCCTGTAGAAATAAAGAGATCAGAAAAATAGTTTACTCGGATCCTTTCCACATCTCCTCTCCTCTCCACCATATGCCCCGGTCATCTTTGAGTTTGGTAATTTCATTGACCTTTCTTCTTTGGCTTACTTTTCCATGGAAGAAATTGGTATTTCTATCCCCATCCTTCAACCAAATAGCCCTGCTTCTCTGCCTCCAAATAGTCTCTTTCTCTCTTCAGAAGCTCAACATGGTATCTCTACATCTCTTTAAATCTCTCCATATCCACCTCAGTTCCCAACCACATTGATTCATCATTAAGAATTTTCTCAATTCTTATGATTTCTTTCCTAGTGTTTCCTGCTGTGAAGTCATCAAATTCTAGGTCTAGAGATTTTTGAGCAGCCAACTTCTCGTAGTAGGACCCATATCCATTTTTGCACCTCTTCTTGACCGCTTCCTCACACCTGCTATCCTTTGCCCAACATTCCTCAAATCTAAAGATCTTCTTCCTCTTCTTTTTCTGATTAGGAGGTACATCTACTTGGAGAAGGACTGCAGCATGATCAGAGCCATATCTTGGCAAATAAGTGACTTTTAGTGGAGAGAATCTCTTTTGGAAAGCTTCATTCCCATAGACTCTGTCAAGCCTACACTAAATATTCGTCTCTCCTTTCCTCCCATTTGACCATGTAAAAGGATACCCTATAAAGCCCATATCGCCAAACCATAGTTATTAACACACTGTCTTCCAATGTCAAGCTGGGAATCAGTTCTCACATTCCCCCCACTCTTGTCTTGGTTGCCCAGAATATAATTAAAATCCCCTATGCAGACCCACATGCCTTCAATCTGATCAGAGAGATTGTTAATTAGCTGCCATGTTCTCCACTTATGATGTTCCACAGAGACACCATAGATACCAGTGAGATGCCAACAACTACCAGTTTCCATATCCAAGCACTTGGCATGAATGTGGTTTAGGGAGTAGGATTGGATATCCACCTGCAAATCTTCGTGTCAAAACAAAGCAATTCGACCAACTCTCTCCGTACCAAACCCATCACAATCCACTACGAGACCTACATTGAAGCCACACCTCCTTCTAATAGGATCCAATTCACAAACTTTTAACTTTGTCTCCATTATAGTTTATTGTTTTTGTATTTGGTTATGCATGCCACACATAAATTAAAATTGAAAAATAGCATACTTACCAAAGACTTTTTTTTAAAGTACTTGTTTTAATAAACTAGTTAGTGGCATGGAGAGAACGGGTTTCGCAATTTTGTTTTAGATATTTTACATCCGTCATGCACCATTTGCAGTTATCTCATCTGGTACGTGTTTTTTTACATGACATAAAGACTGAGTTCTCCATGGGATTCCCAAACCCCCTACAGTTCCAACTGAGTGTTTTCATTGGGGAGGCGGGTGTTGGTCATCCAACACCACTCTGTAAGAGTTTTCACTTATATCAACCATCACCACATCCTGCTTTGACTTCTTATCACCTCCCCTCTTATCATCAGGGTCCCCATCGGAGGTACCTACATCCAGCAGCAGTCTTTTCCTTAACTCCATAACCTTATTCGACCCTTTTGACCCTCTTGGTTTCCTAGGTGCCTTGTTCCTAGTCCACTTTTTTCCTTTCTTAGCCTCAATATCCTGTTTGCTAGTTCTAACCTTAGGAGTTGGTGATGAAACAATAGTACCAAGGGACTCAGCCACCCTTTCAACAGTACTAAGTGAACAGCTCCCTTAGACATGGTTCCTTGGCGGGAATTTTACCCACTTGTGGAGGATGACTACTCTGTTCTACCACAACATCATCATCTTTCCTAGAGCTAGTGATATCACACTTACTAGTGCTAGTAGGAGAGAAAAGGGTTTTGCTGCAAGTACCTGAACTGCTGTCCTTTCTTTGATCAAAAGTAATTTTGGGTAGGGGTGAAGCCCTAAGCCAAGGTCCAAAAGACATCTCCTTCTCATCAATTTCCTCGTACCCTTCTGCATCATTGTCTTCGATCTCCTCACAGTCCTTCACTTTGTACCCAATACGCCCATAGACAAAGTAGAAAGTAGGAAATCTTTCGTACTTGAAGTGGATTCGAAAGCTTCTCCCCTGGTATCGAATCACCGTGGCCCTGAGCAGCGGTTTCCTCATATCAAGAGATACCTTGAGCCTTAGAAAGCACCCAAGCTTGTGCCCTTCCCTAGGATCTGCTTCCTCAAAATTTCCCAGCATATTCCCTAGCTTTGTAGCCATGGACTCCGATCTCATCTTGAGTGGCAATTCGTAAAACCTAACCCAGAAAGAGACACAATGCATATTGATATCTGCAGGTTGCTCGTCGCCTGAAACCCTCTCAAGGATTAGGATATTGCGATCGAAGTTCCAAGGTCCATTCTTCAACACCGATTCCATATCCCTTTTTGTTTGAGAAGCGAAACAGGAATAGGTTTTTGCTGAGATGTTGTACCTCAACCGGGTTCTTCAATCTCCAAGCTTGTGTGATAGTTTACTTGAAAGCTCTAGTGTTATATGGGCTATCGGTCCAAAGCTTTCCGACAAGCAGTCTGTGGAATACCTCATCTTCCGCAATGTCGTCATCCTCCACCGTGAGTCCCTGTTCCTCAGCACCGGACAATGGGACTTCCTTCTATGGTTCCATACTACACCTCGAAGTAAAACAACGAAGAAGACTAGAAAAGACTAGGGTGAGACCAACACTAGGCAGAGAGAGAGAGTCAAAAGAGAATGGTAAAACCTGGGACGAGCCCAGAAGTAGCCAACACTAAACCCTAGCAGAGCATGGGTCGGGGGAGTCTCTTTAAAGGTGTGTAGTTTATAATTTTTTTATTACTTTGGGTATTACATTGCAAATTGCTTTTTCATAGTGTTTTGCATTTTAAGCAGCTTTCTGAACAACATACTTGCCATATATAAGCAGTTGTTGAATTTTGAGCATTTTATGCTTAAGAATCGTTCAATTTGGTGCTTTATAGCAAAATTACCATTGTTGAGGTTGAAGGTTTTTTTAATTTCAAATTCAAGACTTTGATTCCATAAGTGACTTTGCGCATAAGAACTTTTCTGAGGTTAACTTTGGTTCCATTGAATGAGTTTTTCAAGAAACATATTAAAGCGACTTTGGTGTGCTTGAAGACATTCATAGTGTTCTTCTTTTTTTTTAAGTTTTTGTTTTAAAGGACCAAACCGAAACAGATTTGAAAGATAGATGACCACATTGAGAAAAATAAATGATAAATGACCAAATTCACACAAATATCAAAGATAAAGGACCAAAGTAGACAAAATAAACTGACAAAAGAGAAACTTTGGTCAAAGATAAACGACCAAAAGTACTATTTAGCCTAGAGTATATATAGTATTATACATAATTTTGATTAAATTGTCTAGAATAATAATTCAATTCAATATATTTCACTTTGGTAATTATTTATTGAATTATTTTAGGCTTAAATATATTTTAGGCCCCTGCAAATATAGGGTGTTTTGGTTTAAGCCCCTGCAAAAAAAAAATTTGTTAAAAGCCCTTGCAAAATGACATATTTTGTTTTAAGCCCTTCTATGACTAAAATGTTAGCCCTTGCAAAATGACATATTTTGTTTTAAGCCCTTCTATGCCCTTATAACAAAATATTTCATTTTGCAAGGGCTTTTAACAAAAAAAAAATTGCAAGGGCTTAAACCAAAACACCCTATATTTGTAGGGGCGTAAAACATATTTAAGCCATTATTTTATCTAAATATAAAATAACCAAAATAAGCATTCTTAAAAAATATAAAAAAAAACTAAAATAAATCATTCAATTCAAGCGATATTAAAAAAAATTGAGAGCTCAAATGGTTGTGCATGTTAGTAATCATCAATATATATATATATATATATATATATATATATATATATATATATATATATATATATATATATATGTATGTATGTAAATCCACGGGGGTGTTTCATTGCAAAATATAGTTTTTTTTTTTGAAACATTGTTAGTATATCAAAATAGTTTAGTGACATACATCGAGGTTAAAATTTAAAATGGAAAAAAATTATCACTTAAAAATGAAAACAAAAATAAAGTTTTTTTTCCACGAAAAAAGTTATCATTTAGAATTTTCCAATTATTTTAATTTCAGCTATGGAATTACTTTTTTAACCAAATGTCTAGCATCCTCCCAATGTTTTAATTAGATTGTCTACAATTTTTGAAATAAATTAAGAGTCATTTAGTTTTATTTCTATTTTTTAAACCGTGTGTTTTTTTATACGCAAAATATTATATAAAAGGGAGTACAAGGGGCACCTCAAACCTCACAGATACAAGGGGTCTCATTAAAATCTCCATGCGCCAAAACCCCATGGAAAAAAGATCTAAGGATTGAAAAGAGTACTCCAAAAAGAGCGAGGCGAAATGCCTATTACACCGAGTTCAAACATACAAGAGGATTTTCCCACCAATTAGAAATCTTAAAAGTAGAATTGCGACCTTCTAAGCTTATTAACAACTCCATGTTATAGACTTAACATGGTTAACAAGCACCTGTGAATTAAATACTTGGCCTTTGAAGAGAATATAGTTCCGACGACACAAGATACCCCACGTAACCAACAAATACTTTCAATCTACGAGCCTTCTTGGAATCCAACCACAAACCCTGAGCCTGAAAATGAGCGACACCGACCAAAGTACCGGTAATTCCAATTGACAACCAAGTCTCTATTTCCAAAACCAACTTGGTTCACCTCCCTAATTATTCAGAAACTCCCGCATCTCCCAAAGTCTCTTGCTCTCAAGTTGTATCCTCTTCCCCTTTGGTAGCGCTACCACAAAGTGACAGTAGTGCAGCCATGTCTCGCAATGATGACGACATCAACAACTACAAAGTGTCATGCAGTGGATCCAACCATTCAACAGGCAATTACACGACTTTCATCTCCCTCATGTTCAGGTTTCTCGTTTTCAATCCTCCCTCACCTAATTCTCCCTATCTCAGTCCTCATCCTTAATCTCTGGATCTTCTTTCACCACCAACGGTGCAATCGCACCAGTTTGTCACCGAGCAACATATCCCCTTCAAATCCGAATATGCAAGCTCCCCATCGCGAGCTACCCCAGTCTCTAGCTCCAAGTCCGTGACTTTTCACCCCCTCCTTTTCTGTATAATGCTTCAGATTTCTTTATATTTCATTTTGCAATATTCAACTTGTCCCTCATATTTTAACAACTTTCGTGTCGAGAATTTGGACCTTTCAATAAGCTTTAAAACGCAACTGAAAATACCTCAATCGGATTCCCGGATCAAAAGTTATCGCGAAAACAAAATCAGTAAAGTTTGTTAAAAATTTACATTGCGTCACGACGCGAACAGGTTCCACCGCGACGCAAAAGGTAACAGATAGATTTTTCGTTGCAAAACAATGTATGGTCGAGAGGCTACGGCCACGGGTCGCGACGCGACCATTGGCAGAAGTGTTAAAAATGGCTTTTCAAAAATTCTGTTTTGTTCCGTTTCGCTTTCAATCCGGTGTCGAGACATTTTAGGACTTCCGTGACTTAAAAACAGACATTTCAACCAGCAATCCAATCGAATTGTTCAGGCAAATCAACCACACATAAACATCATCATGAATCAACAAACAATCAATCAATCCTAATCACATAAGTTATCGTTAAAGCATAATTTTGTGAAAACGGCTTTAACTCGATTATTTTTAAAACGAAACGGGAAACATAATCATTCAGAGACATAAAACTCAGTAACACAACACATATAATCATATCATCACTCAACAATTCAATCAATTCGATCGGTTTGTAAAATAACAGATTTTTAAGAAAATGGTTTTTGAGACAATTTTGTAAAAGCGGAATTCAGTGTTTCTCTGTTCGTAAAAAGTATTTTCAATTGGTTTCAAAACATCCCTAAGCGAGTATAGAACTCACCAATTGCGATGATAATCGCACAAGCAACGGATCAACGGGTCAACACGGTCAAAGTAACCTCACGAACGGTCCCCGTACTCAAACTCTTCACCATTACGAATCCTTCGCTTCCACGAACATCGAATCGATCCCGAATGGATCCTCAAACATGACCAGCTACAGAAGCTTCCCCCAAATGCATTCCAAGTCAATGGTGAAATCCTCTCTTTACTCCGATCAAACTCCAACCCCTAGAACACGGCAACGACTTTTAATTCGGTTTAACAGCATCTGGACGCTGTTTCGTAATAGGCATAACTCCTTCAATTATTTACCAAAACTATCCAAACCAGTTCCTAACAAGAAGGAAATGTTGTCTACTTTCTAACGGTACAGACTTCAAACCGATTCAACAATTATACAGGGAGTTGTGACCAAAACGATGTGAGTGGTTAGATTTTGCCACAGGTCCAAAACTGTAACTTGTTGAGACGATTTCTCCTTCCATACTCCATGCATGAAATCAGTTCATTCTTGTGCCTAATTCGAAGCATTTCTTGTCTAGTTTCTGAATCATCAAGAATCACGTTCATCTGAGCCGTGTACAGAGAGATATAGGAAAGACACCGAACATGGTCCAAACGGGTTTCAACCATCAAGGACCACGAATTTTAGCTCCAATCCGAATCCCCAGCTCTTCACAATTCGAACCCAGTAACCGAATCGCTTCAAATTTGTTCTCAATCAACAGTTTTGGTGTTCAATCCTTCTAATACTTCTCTAAGTTGACATGCAAGGCTTGAGAAGAACATTTCTCCCACTTTGAGCTTGGAGGGTCTACAATGGTGTCTTGATGAAGAGGGAAGTGTTGTTGATGATTATGGTATAAGATTGAAGAGGAGGATGCAGGGGTCACATTGGTGTGATTGGATGAAACATGCATGAGAAATCTCCTCTCCTTCCTTCCTTCTCCTCTCTCACGCCCTCTCCCCCCTTTCTCTCTATTCTATCTCTTTTCTTTCTTAATTCTGGTTCAACAACTAGGAGTGAGGGAGTGAGTGTGTTTCTGTTTTGGTTTGGTGAGGGTGTGGGTCAGACTTGGGACCATTAAGTGGGCTGAAGCAAAATAACTAGAAATTTGACCAATAGGCCCTTATGTTCTAATTTTCACTTAACTCTCCTTAAACTCTTCTTAATTAAATTCTAATTCCATAACTAATCAATAATTTATACAATAATCTCTTATTGCATAAAGTTGTGTTTTGTGAAAGATGGTTTAGCTGAAACTCATTAATGGGTGAAAAGACGGAAATGCCCCTATCCTAGTATTTTCGCTTCAAATCCCAATTAGCTCACCAATCAATCAACAATTCAAGTACTAATATATTTTAGCACACAAGTACAATATAATTCACTTAATCAATTATGCTAATTAATCACCTCGACCTCTTGCTAATTTAAATAATTTAAATTAACTAAATTGGGGATGTTACACTAGTTCTTAAGGATCTAGTCATACAATCAATTCTTCTTATTCCCTTTTTTTCATGCAACATTTTTATTTGGAATTCTAAACATAAGAAAGAAAAAAGTCACAGTTTTCCATAAGATACTACACCATTATTAGAAATAAGAAAGGTCACAATCACAAATGATACAAATGTCAGTTAAATAAGATAATGATAAAATTTACCACATCAATGGCCATCACCAAAACTTTTCTTGTACCAAAATTATAATGTGACTCATTCATTTCTGGGAATGAACTTCAATTCATTGAGTGGTTTGTGTGTATTCTTTTGAATCACCATAAAAGATAATAAGATGAAAGAATACGACCTCGTGTCGAATAACGGACCTTGCTCTCCGAGATAATGATAAAAGATACCATGGAGATGACGATCCCGAGATTCATGTAGCATACCTAGTGGAGGGGAGTGCGAAAGAACTCCCTAAGATTTGTAATCTCACGGTTTATTGTTGACTATTTTTCAGATTCACAGGTATTGATTGAGGAATTCATGGGCCAGGCCAAGGGTTTAAAGTTGAGGACTACAGTTTCATAGAATATTAGCAAGAGGTTGCTAATGTCATGTAGTATTTTATAACTTTGTCTTATAGTTGGACCATAGTCATGTTTATCATATCGATTTTGTACCTATTGAGTACTTATTTCGAAATTGTATTTGAGAGATTTTCATCTCAAAGTTATGTTAAGTAGTTGTAATCCACTTTAGTTTTTATTTGGTCCATCATTATAAGCAGGTTATACTCTGATTGTTTATGATTATGTTAATACTTTTGATTCACCAAGTTGTGAGTTTAAGGTGTTACACACTATTATTGATTAAGTTGGGTGGTGGAGCAAATGCAATGCGGTCATATTAGTAATATTATGCTGTTCCTATGTTTTGTTTTCTGTGTTCTGTTTTGCTTTGCATGTTGTGTAGTGTAGTGCTAGTGTAGCAGTACTAATAGCATATATAAAAAAATATAATAAGCTTTAAGTACCAAGGTAGAACCCAGTGAGGATAGTCAGATTGGTGTGGACTTAGAATTCCGAATGAAATAGCCTAGCCCTCCTAGTACACACTTAACTCCTGCTTTTTGAAAGTAGATATAACGCATTGCTTAGGTGGTAGTTAGGTGAAAACTTAGTAAGGACTGAAGTTGTCTAGAATTTGATAGAAACTGCATGTATAGCAAAAGTCAAGTTTGGGCGTATTGCTGTTCGTAGTAAGGCCATGTGCTGTAAATTCAAAACCATGTAAAAGAGGGTGTACACTTGCAAAAACAAAATAAAAGTCAAAATACCAAATAAGTTGCATTCATGCAGCAAGGATAGTTTGGTTGCTGTGGAGGGAGGCTGTTTTGTGGCGACACCATTACAGTTTCAGTCAAAGCAGTGATCAAGCTAACCAACCAACTAAAAAAAAACTGAGGTGTAGACCACTCTAATTCAAGTTGTAAATCAAGAAATTATTAGGCCTAGTGCATTCATTGTATAGCTCTTAGTTTAACTATTCCCGTAGGAGTCATTGTAAGCTTTACTTGTAGCTATTGATAAGGAAGGGCAATGTAGGAAATTCTAAGTGGGATCCAAAGCCAAGCCTAGTAATTGCTAGAATCTATAGAAGAAATGCAAGAGAGCACACACATCTAAGCTAGGGCGCAAAAGCTATGATTTCAGAAGTTGCTAAGGGTTCTAAGCGTTAAGTCTGAGGGGAAAGCTTTGAGAAAATAAAGCTGTGCTAAAAATCTGTTTTAATGGTGTCAGTGCTGCTATGTTGAGTGCTATGATTTGTTGTATGTTATGCTGTGTTTGTGTTAAATAGTGTTGTTTTTCTTAGTGTCATTACTTAAGGACAAGCAATGGTTCAAGTTTGGGGGTGTGATAACTCTCAGAAATGTGAGTTATCGATGCCAAAACAAATGAGAATTAATTTTTTCTAAGAGTAATTTGTGTAAATAAATATATAAGTTGTGCACAGGTGTGAAAATCATGTTTTGGACACGTTAGTGCCATTATGTGGGATTTCACCCGTGTGCCAGTTGTGCTGGATTTTTAGTGGTTTAGGTGCTAAGGTCAGTGTTTTGGTAGCATCGTAGCAGACAGCTGGCGTAAGGAACAAATCAAAGTAGTTTTAGGTGGTATAAGCAAGAAAGAGGTGTTTTGTCTTTAGTGAAAAAGGCATCTTGGAATCTGCGCATTTAGTGGGCTGCAAAACGACAAAGTGTCCTTGAATTTAGGGTTGGCATCCCTTGTCAGCATTGTAAGAGAAAAAGGCCCAATTGGTATTTGGTGAGAGAAAGCGGTGTAAATAGGTACTTTACCCTAAAAGTGCACACAATTCAACCTCCACTGTTCCCTAGGTCAGAGAGTACAAATCCAACTTCCATTCCACTATTCCATCGTCTTCCCCAACCATCTTTCCACCATTTTCAGTGCTGAAACTGTAACACCCCTTTTTTACCCGGTAATTATTTAATAAAATCAGAATTACAAAAAAATTTCATTGTTCCATATTTCGAAAAGAGATGTCACACATTCATCGATAACCAAAACGTCACATACGATATATAATACTTTGTCAAAAATACATCACCACGCAGCGGAATAGAAATAAGTTTCAAAACATAAAATCATAACATCCTGAATGAACTCCAAACAAATAAAATGCAACAGCCAAAGTCTAGCGTTTATCCCCCCTTGAGTGTTACATATCAAAGCAAAGGACACCGACTCAGACTAGCGAAGGTAGCTAAGCCTTCACTCACGATCACCTGCACGTTACCGCATAGGGGTAACATTCAAACAGAAGGGGTGAGATATCTTCAATATAATAGCGTAAATGATAGGAAATATATGCTATAATATGACAACTATATATACCACTCCACTACACACATCGAATTATAAACCCACGTCAAATTGTAAACACCACAATCAGTCACCAAATGTCATGATAATGCGTGAATGCAACCCACACCAACGGGCATATGCATGTGGTACCAAATCACCGAAAGTTTTGCCCGTAAATAGGGGCGTCACCAAGATTGAGAGCTTTCACACCCGGCTCACCAATTCACAAAAATTGAGCTTTCCCACCCAGCTCACTATTTTTAGAAAAATTGAGCTTTCACACCCAGCTCCAAGACCAAAGGCCTTCACCAAAATAAATGCGTATGCTGTATGCGACACCATGAATGCATACAGACAATCATCACGAATTAGTCACAATGTGACACACCAAAAATCAATCACCGAATATCACCAAAATTGGGCTTTCACACCTAGCCCAACGACACCGAAACACCAACTACCCGAAACCACGGAACACCAAGATTTGGAGCCTTCACACCTAGCTCACAGAACACTAACACTTGAGCCTTAACACCTAGCTCAAACAACACCAAGACACCGAGATGACAACAATTTTCCAAAACATTTGAGACGCGATGATTTTTCCCAACGCCGGAGACAACGACAATTTTCCAAAATATTTAGGGTGACGACAAATTTTCTTTTTAAAACAGCAACATTTAACGGCTAAGCCAACGGCTAACAATTTCCAGAAAAATAGATCACTTTGCCTCAAATTAGAATATTCAGCTAGGCCTCTGAATAAGCTTTCCAAAATATTTTGAAACGTCTCAATCGGACTTTCGAGTCAAAAGATACGTCGAAAACAAAACAGGGGAAAAACTGAGAGACATCCTGAAAACGGCGCCCAGGAGCAGGGCGCCTAGCAGGCAACACGCAGAAACTGGCCAGCAACAGAAACTGGCGCCCTTGGCGCCCAGGCAACACAAAACGCAACATGGCACAGGATATGGCGCCCATGGCGCCCATAGGCAACACAACGCAGGAATTGGCGCCCAGGGAGGCGCCCAGCAGGCAACACTGCAGGAAATGGCGCCCTTGGCGCCCAGACAGTCCAGAACGCAACAGAAAACGCAACATGTCACAAAAACTGGCACCCTTGGCGCCCAGACAACTCAGACACGGCTCAGCAACGCAACACAACACGAAACACACACCAGACACGGCGCCCAGGCACAGGGCGCCTAAACAGCAACACAGCAGAAATGCAACACACAGGATGTGGCGCCCAGGCACATGGCGCCATTTTCTGCCACAGGGACAGCAACAAAATTTGGCGCCCATGGCGCCCTAGGGACCCAGAATTTCAGAATTTCACCATGTTAAATCACCAATTCGATTTAGTCACCAATTTAGTTCACCAATTCTTAAACCCCAATGTCAATTATCGTGAATTGTCAATCACAACACCAAACAACATTTATTCAAACACTTAGCATGCAATTCGTGATAACAACAATGAACACCAATTTTTAGAGTTACAACAATCACCAACAAGCCAATATTTCAATCAACATAGTCATGATCCAACTATCATCAAAACACACATCAAAACCAAACAAGAGGCATTATAGGACCTATTCCCACATAACCCCATCATAAAACCCTATTATAAGGAAGAACCCCACCCTTACCTTATAGTAGGAGAACACTAATCCTCTTGATCAAGTCACCAACAATAACCTCAGCAACACAGCTTCCTTCTTCTCCTTGAACTCGCGAAATCCTCCTCTTCTTCTCCCTTGGATGTGCGCCAAATCCTCTTCTCTTCTCCTCTCTTCTATTCGCAACCCTCTCTCTCTTTTCTCAAGCAAAATCGCAAAATGAGCCAAAACCCTAGCCTAGGCGCTCCACCTATGCGCCTAGCTAGTGGGCTTTTGGATCACTAACAGTTAGGTTCTATTTTTTCATGTCTAAGCTCATTATGAGCTAGATCTCTTTATATTCAAGACTATGGTGATGTAATTAGGATCTATTGATGTTTAATGTGAATAATGGTTGATGCTTCATTAAATTGCGTGAGTAAATGCTATACATCCTTTTTAAACTTGATCAATTTAATATGGATAACATGCTTCTATTTTTGGAAAGAAATTTAAGTGCTGATTTCGCAAATTAACATAGTTTGAAGAGTAATAGGAATATTACCCTTTCTTAGTGAAGAATAGGAATATGAAGCTAGGGCTATGGTGTGAACTGAAACATGCTTTTCAACCTATGGAATGAACCTTGTGGGAACGATCTTTTCTTATCACCTTATTACTTGTTTGACTGTGTATACTTGCACACGTTTTTGCACAACACCTCTGTTGTAATTTTGCGTCTTTTAAACCAGGCTTGGTAATCTTCGAGGGGTTTTGCCCAACCCCTAGTCTCGGTGACCTTGGCATCAATGGTAACAGTTCTTTGGTGATCAGCAAGCCGGGTTGTAACGTCCAAAATAATTTAATTAATTTATTTAATTGAATTATTTAGGTATTTATTAGTTTAGTTATATTAAAATAATAATTGGGTGTTTTAATTAATTAGGGCGTGTTGATTAGTAATTGGGTTAAGTTGTGGAGGAAAGCCCGCGATCCAGATCCGCTAACCTAGGCGCATACTTAAGCCAAAAAATTAGAGTTTGGCTCATTTTTGTGCAAAAAAGAAAGAAATTGCGAAGAGGAGACAAAGAGAGAAGGAGGGGCGGCGATTTCAAGAGAGGAGGAGAAGGGGGGTTTCGGGAATCAAGGAGAGAAGAAGGAGAGAAGCTCAGTTGCTGTGGTTTCTGGGTGTTTCCGTGGAGAGATCATCATCTTTGGAAAAGTTAAGGTAAGGGTGAGATCTCTCTTTCACTATAATGGTGGGTATGATGGGTATTAGGGTAGGGGCTTAGATCTATGTTGCCACGATTTTAATTGATTGATGATTTGGTTGTTGATTTGTGATTTGAATTGATGATGGTGATATGATTGTATGGATGTTGATTGGTGCATTTGTATGTGCTGAATTTGGCGCCCTGTGCATGGGTGCCGTGGCCTATGATGTTGCGTTTTGTGTCTTGGTGTGGTGCTGTGTTTGGCGCCCTGTGCATGGGCGCCGTATCCAGGTGTGTGCGTTTTGGTGCTGTGCGTGTGTCGCGTTGTTGTTGCGGTCTGGGCGCCCTCATGTGCGCATGTTGCGTGTTGTTGTGGCTGCCTTGGCGCAGGGGCGCCATGGGCGCCATTCTGTGTGTGTGTGGGTTTCGGTTGTGCTGGTTCCTGGCGCAAGGGGGCGCCAAGGGTGCCACTGTGTGGCTGCCCGTGTGCCGTTTGACGGAATGTTTTGGCGCAAGGGCGCCAAGGGCGCCAACGTGTGGCTGCCCGGTTTTGTTGTTTGGTGCGTGTTTTGGTGCAAGGGCGCCTAGGGCGCCAATTTTGGCTGCCCAAGTTTTCGGTGTTGCTGCTCCATCTGGCGCAGGGGCGCCAAAGGCGCCATGTCTGTGTTGCGCCATGTTGCTGTCTGGGCGCCAAGGGCGCCATGTCTGTGTTGCGCCATGTTACTGTCTGGGCGCCAAGGGCGCCTGTGTCTGAGTGTTGCGCGCTGTGTCTTGGCGCAGGGGCACCAAGGGCGCCAGTTTCTGTTGCTGCGCCAGTTTCTATGGCTGCGCCAGTTTTCCCTGCTAGGCGCCCAGGGCCTAGGCGCCATTTTCAGGATGTTCCTCAAATTCTTCCCGGTTTTGTTTTTGACATATCTTTTGACTCGGATGTCCGTTTTAAGTGTTTCAAAGTGCGTTGCGAAGCTTATTCAGTTTTCTATCTGTGTGTTCTATTTTAAAGTAAAAATTATTATTTCTCTGATAGTTTCTGGGCGCCTCAAGTGGATGTCCCCGTTAGTCGTTGTTGTTGGCGTTGTAAAACTATTTCAGTGTTTAAAACCCTTTTTGGTGTCCTATTTGGTGTCGTGAGCTGAATTAAAACCTCTTGATGTAATCGGTAATATTAGTGTCCTGGTGTCAATAAATATGTGTTGATGTTTTGACGATAATGCCCCTAGTGGCTATTACTTTGATTGACGATGATATTGATGATGAATAAAAGCTGTGGTTGTATAATTGACGATGATGCCATAAAGGCTATTAGTGATGATGATGTTAATAACGATGAATGTTAGTGGCAATTGTGTGTGTTACATTAACTTGACAGGTGATGTGCCTTTTCATTGGCAAATTGGTAAGTGAAGGGTTGTTAAGTTGACTGTGTTTGTATGGGACTGTCTCTGGTGCATGTCATGGTGTCTCATACATCTCATGTGCATAAACAAGTGGCGATGATGCCATAAAGGCTATTTAGCGACGATGATGCCATAAAGGCTATTTATTGACGATGATGACAGGTACCTCATGCATACACCCGTTGCGATGGGTTGCATCTCATACATGTTCATGACATTGTGATGACTTGCCGTGATGGCTGTTTTGATGTGTGATGTGGTTTATATAGCGTTGTAGCTCTAGCGTAATACTTATCATATGCACTATTATATTGTTAGATGAACTCACCCCTTCTGTTTGAATGTTACCCCTACGCGGTAACGTGCAGGTGATCTCGAGTGAAGGCTTAGGTACCTTCGTTAGCTGAGTCGTGTCGTCTGCTCTGATACGTAGCACTCTAGTGGGGGATGAACGCTTGTATTTAATTATTTTTATTTTGCAAAGATGCTATGGTTGTTTCACTTGAATCCTTAAATTTTATTCCGCTGCGAGATGATGGAGTATATTACTGTGTTGACGGAACAGGTGTTTTGGGTTCGTCCCATTAGCAGGGTGTTATGTATCGCATTTCCTTTATACAGTGAATTTTATGATTGACACTGTTATTTGCGAGTGGTGATGTTTTTAAGTTGAAATGTGACATTCCTTTAGTTGACAAAAAAAGAAGAGAAACTCTGATTTTTAGTAAATAGATTACCGGGTAGAAAAGGGGTGTTACATTAGTGGTATCAGAGCAATGGTTGGTCCGTCCGGCCAAGTCATCGAGTCGTTGTGTCAGTTAGCGACCAACTGTTGTCTTTTAGTCATAACCATTGTTTGTGTTGTAGTGATGATCCTGCAGGTACAAGTAAACAGGAAGCTGCTGAGGGTAAGAGAGCTAGTGGGGGAGATGCCCCTACTGGTATTGTGTGCTGTATTGTGTTCTGATGTCTGAATCTTGACTTCATTAGTTTGATCTCCAATGATTTACACCGTGATTTGGCGATCCAAGGTTCAAATGTGTACTTGTGTGCTTGTATGCTTCTAGTAATCTACTTGTTGCTTGTTACTCGCATATGTTTAATGATTGATGTGTTCATATAAATTCTTATGTCATACTGATTTTGGGGCCCTAGGCGCCCTGTCCCTCTATTTTCCACGTTGTTGTCTGACTGCTAATTCAGGCGCCCTGCTCCTGGGCGCCGTACCTGATTTTCTCCTGCTGTTGTTATTTAAATGTTGTTGCTGTTTTATTCTTGCTATTGGAATGCTGTTGCTATTTAGATGCTGTTGCTGTTTTACTGTTGTTAATTAAATGCTGTCGCTGTCAAAAAAACTACTGTTGCTGTCCTTGAAATCTGTTTCCGAAAATTGTTGTTGTTTCTGAAAACCGTTTTAATTGAACGACACTAAGTCTTGTACAAACTCTTTTGTGGTGTGTTTTGACATTTGAAAACTAAATGCATTGTAAAAATTGTTTTGTGTATTATTTTAAGTCGTTGCTTCACTATTAACTGTCGTGGTGTTTTAATCACTACAAGTGAAAATGGATTTGTTCAAATGCTATAATTTTGTTACCACTTTTCAGAAAAATTGCAATTAGATGAAACGATTTTAGCAGAGGGCTACCATCTCATGTAATTACTACTTTCATTTTCTCCCCTAGTTGCTAAATTTTTCTCAAGGTGTGATCTTATACGCTTGAGCCTTATGACATGATTTTGGTTGTTACCTCTTGGTTTGCATTATGTGATTTTGTAGTCTGAAAAATAAAGTGATCCCTGAAAATTGCTTTTGAACATCTATTAAACAATTTTATGGTTGAATACCAATATTAGTATTAAATATTTATTTTAATGAATGAACACTGATCCTGTATAAAGCTTTTACTACAGTATGCTTTCAATTGCACATTGATGCTATGCACTGAGTCTTCATGATTTGATTTGGCTGTTATATTCTTCATAGATTGTACTACGTGATTTTGAAGACCTTAGATTGTGCATTGGCACTATTGATGCACTTCTAATGGATTAGCTTTGATTGCCATATGTTCTTAAGGGTGTCCTATTCAAATTGGTTAAGCTGACGTTCATTCTTGTAGAGAAACTCAGTTTCTATAACATGTTTTATTTCTTGTGTCGAAAAACCCTAAACAAAGTGTTTTGTGCATGTATTTGACTGTACCCTTCGTGGATGTGCCTTTAACTGTGAATTGATGTTTTCATGGATTGGCCTTTGTAGTTATTTTAATGCTTTAACTACTGTTCCATTAGTTAAATTATTTTCCCCATACCAAACTATATTAGTGGTTGTCGTTAACTCTCAACAGCTATTATTATTATTTTTGTGATTGGTGACTAACATCACTGAACTTGATTTTGATTTCTTTGCTTGTTTGGAAAATGCTTGGTTTTTGAAAAATGCGTTAGTTACTTCTTTAGAACCCGAAGAAAAATGTTTTCGAGATTCCTTTAATTCTCTTAACTGGTTTGAAAATTAGGTGCTCTAAATTTTGTGACATCGGGGTTCGGGCTGCATTTTCAATGTCGGAATTCAAGTCATTCTAGTCATTGTATCAGAAGAAATATTTTACCGCCCTAGGCTTCGAAGCTTTCATAAATAATTATTATGTGATTTAAGAAGCTGATGATATCTTCTACTTGCGAAAACTATTTCCAGAAATAAATTGTTGATTTTGTTTGAAAAATAATTATACTCGTTTTTCGTACTCCCGCGCATAAATATCTTTGGGGAAAAAGGGGGTATCGCAATTAATGGTATGTCGATTGTGTGATCTAGAATTAAAGTGTGTAAAATCTTTTAATTTATGTGATTAAATTTTGGTTGTTAGATCCTTAAGGTTCGTGCTGCGTGGCTTCGAGTTTAATAATAATAATGTGTATAGAGGATGCTTGTACCCTCGTATCAGAATTAACTGTTTTTACTACTGTTAACTTGTTAAGTTGCTAAACTGTCAGCCCGTTGTTGCTTCATTGATGATGTTGACTTGTCATTGGTTTGTTGATGATGCTGACTTGTTGTTGCCTTGCGGATGATATTGTGTTGTTGATTTGGGCGTTAACCCCAGAGCTTACTGTAACAGCCCAATTAATTGAGTTAATTATTTTGTTAAGTGATTTAATTATTTAATTGATTTAATTGTGTCAGTAATTAATTTATTTAGATAAATATCTAGGATTTGTGTTTTGAGAAAAATAAGTGAAATAATAAAATATATGTATGCTTGTGTATGTGAGCTTTATTAGTAATTGGAACGAATGAAAATAAGAGGATTAGAGGAGAGGGCTTCGTGTGGGTTAAAAAAATAATAAAATTAGAGGTGTAGTGTTAAGCCCTTGATTAATTCGAATTAGCCCAATAGAAGCCGTGATCCAAGCATACTTAAGCTAGAAAATTAAGGTGTAGCTCATTTGTGCCAAAAAGTAAGAAAACGCGAATTAGAGAGGGGAGTGAGAGAGGGGAGGCGCGGCCATAGGAGAAGAAGGAGAAGAGGGAGGCGCAACCTAGGAGGAGCAAGGAAAGTCTAGGGTTTCACTCGTTTCATCTTCTAAGGGCTAAGGTAAGGGTGGGTCTCATCTTCTCTATAATAGGGTTTTATGATGGGGACTAAGTAAGGGTAGGCTCTATGTATGCCGTTTTATGTATTTCTAGTGATTATTGATGAACCCTAGGCAGATGATAACTTATTGAGGAATTGTGATTTGCGTGCTAAGTGCTTGAATACTCGTTGATAGTATTGTCATTGATAATGATTTGGGATGAATAAGACAATTCAATGTTCATATTGTTGAATTGAACCTTGATGATGGAATTTGGTGTTTTAATATGTTGATGTGATCATATATGTGATTTTTGATGTTTGGTGGATGATTTTTGATGATACTATATGTGTTTATGATTGTTGTAATTGGTGTTGTGATTGATCATGTAAAAATTTGAAAAAGAAATGCTGAATTTACTGTTCATGGGCGCCATGGGCGCCATAGGTGATGTTGCACATAATGTGCTTGAATGTTGCTCCACGGTTACTGTAGCAGGGCGCCATGGACGCCATGTGCTGTGTGCGTGTGTGCGTGTGTTGTGGGTGCTACTGGGCGCCAGGCGCCAGGCGCGGGGCGCCAAGGGCACTGTGTGCCCGTGTTGCCTGTGTGTCTTGCGCTGTGTTGCCCGTGTTGCCTGTGTGTGTTGCGCTGTGTTGCCCGTGTTGCCTGTGTGTGTTGCGCTGTGTTGCGCGTGTTGCCTGTGTGTGTTGCGCTGTGTTTCGCGTGTTGCCTGTGTGTGTTGCGCTGTGTTGCGCGTGTTGCCTGTGTGTGTTGCGCTGTGTTGCTTCTGGATGTCTAAGTTGTGTCTTAGGCGCCTAGTGCCTGGGCGCCATTTTTTCAGGATGTTCCCGGTTTTTATTGAAAACTGTTTTCGCTATATCTTTTGACTCAGGGGTCCGTTTTAAGTGTTTCAAAAAGCATTGTGAAGCCTTTTCAGTTGTCTATCTGTGTGTTCCACTTTTAAACATAAAAACTTATTATTTCTGAAGGTTGCTGGGCGCCCCAAGTGGCTGTTCCCGGTGGTCGTTGCTGTGACATTGATAAATCGTTTTGGTGTCTTTAAAAATCCCCTTTTGCGTATAATCAGTGGTTTTAGCGTCCAAGTGTCAAAAGTGATGATTTTGACGATGATGCCCTTAGTGGCTAGTTAAATGACGTTTTGCCCTTAGTGGCCAATATTATTGATGATGATGTGTAAATGATGATGAGGCCCTTAGTGGCTAGTTAAATGACCTTTTTGCCCTTAGTGGCCAATGTTGTTGATAATTATGTGTAAATGACGATGATGACCTTGGTGGCTAGTAAATGACGTTTTTGCCCTCAGTGGCTATTGTTTGAATTGATGATATTTGTGAATAAGTGACGATGAAAATAAGTGACGTTGAGGCCCAAAAGGCTAAGTGACGATAAGGCCCGAAAGGCTAAGTGACGTTGTTGTGTGTAATTATGAATTGACAGGTGCTGTGCCTCTTATTTGGCAAATTGGTAAGTGACGTTGACTGTGATTGTGTGTTTGTGTGTGGTGCATGTCATAGTGTCTCATGTATTCCATGTGCATGAACCCAGCGACGATGAGGCCAAAAAGGCTAAGCGACGATGAGGCCATAAAGGCTAAGCGACGATGAGGCCATAAAGGCTAAGCGACGTTTGTGAAAAGGTACCTCATGCATATGCCCGCGAGTGGGTTGCATTTCATACTCCTGCATGACATTGTGACGACTCGTTGTGCCGAGTAACTTGATAATAAGATTGACTGTTTACCCTTGCTGATGGAATTGACTGTTTTATCCTTGATGATTGACTTGATGTTTTGTGGTGTGGTAGATATAGTGTCATAACTCTAGCTTAGTGCTTATCATATGCTTTATTATATGGTTAGATGAACTCACCCCTTCTGTTTGAATGTTACCCCTATGCGGTAACGTGCAGGTGAGCACAAGTGAAGGCGTAGGAACCTTCGCTAGCTGAGTCGGGTCGTCTGCTCCGATATGTAACACTTGGGGGAAATAGAACGTTGTTTTAGTTTATTCAAGACTGTGTATAATTGTTGGACTTTCCGCTGTGAAGTTGTATTTTAATTGACAATGACGTTTTGAAAGTATTATAAGGCTGTTTTCGAAAAGCGAGTAATTTGGCGTGTGATGTTTAACGAAGTAAGTGTGACATCCCTTGTGGTGTAATTAAAAATTTGAAACTCTGATTTAACAAACAACTTAGCGGGTAGAAAAGGGGTGTTACATTAGTGGTATCAGAGCAATGGTTGGTCCGTCCGGCCAAGTCGTAAAGTCGTTGTGTCGGTTAATGACCAACTGTTGTCTTTTAGTCTTGACAATTGGTTGTGTTGTATTAATGTTCTTGCAGGTACAAGTAATCGGAAGCTGCTGATAGTAAGTGGACTAGTGGGGGGATGCCCCTGCTGGCACTGTGTGCTGTTATTATTTAAACGCGGATGCCGTTTTATTATTGCTGTCGTGCTGTTGCCGTAGACTATTGTTGCTGCTAAGTTTTGCTGTGCTGTTTTGATTTAAAATCACTGTTGCTGTTTTGCAGTTACTATTTAACTGCTGTGCCGTTTGTTTAATGTTGCTTGGTGTGTTACTGAGAAATTGTTTGTTTGTTGTTGTAAATTAAGTTACTGTTGCACTGGAAATTAATTACTGTGGTGTTCTATCGTTGACAATTAAGTGTTGTTGATGTTTTGATTTAAAACCGTAACTGCTGTTACTGTTTAATTGATGTAAACCGAAATTATTGTCACTGTTGCTGTAACAAATTAATGTTGCTGTTTAATTGTTGCTGTTTTCGAAAATTGTTTCCAAAAACTGTCGCTGTTCTACTATTGCGATTAGATGTTGTTGTTATGGAAATCGAAGAGGAATAAAATTTATTTTTGACTTAGGATTTTAATTGAAGGAAGCGTAGGTGTTGAAGTTTGTCGGATTGGAAAAATGATTTTTCTAGTTAGTTTTACTTGAAAAAGAATAATGACTTGTTGTCGTGTCGATTTTAAAAACCTTGTCAAAAAAAAAAACGATTTGATGACGATTTTGAAACTAGTAATGGGTTTCTTTGGGAGCAAAAATGTATTAGTATGTATTAGTATGTATGAAAATTGGCGTGCTCTATGTATTGTTTGACTTATAGGAAATATTGATTCGAGAGATTGGTCTTGCTTGTGACTAATGTTATTAGTTATATAAATGCATTGAGTTAATAGGATGAACTAAAATTAATTGATGCATTCGTAAGTCGAATTGGGGGTTAAAGATATACAATTGAATTGTTAGTAATTTGGAGACTTTATAGAGCCGAGTTGTAGTTAAATGAACTTGTTGTTATTTGGGGAGAGAATTTTAATTACTAATGAGATGAAGCTGATTTTTGATTATTTTCTGGGAAGGTGTTAAACTATACTTTTAGTAGTTAGAAAGTTGTACTAGTTGGTTTTACAAATAGCAAGGTTGGATTTTAAAGAAATTGATGTTCGAATGTATATGATTATTGGGAAGTTTAAATTATGCTTGATGGCTGAATGTGTGACCGCTTGGGTGCTTTAATTGTTGCTAAGCTCACTGTGTAGACACTTTCTGAGTAGGTTTAGATTTCGGCTAAACTGGAACCGTTGTACTGGTTGATAAATTATTTAACTCACAGTTTTAGAAACTAGACTGAACGCTTGTCATTTTGGCTTTGGTTTGGTCGCATTTGGAGTAGTATAGCTCCAGTTATGGGCTTCGCAAGTTAGGATAAAATTCTGGGGACCGTTTGGACATAGAGTCAGTGTTTTGATTGTCGTGTTTTCAAATGAACTCCTTTTCGAATGAATCTAATTTCTTTGAAAACTAGACAAAATGCTTCACTGTTTAGGCTGAAGTTTCGGGTTATTTGGGTTTGTCTTGGGCATTGTAGAAGAGTCACAGCTTTGGACACAGTCGCTGCCCCATTTTCTGGACCTACTGCCTTGTTTGCGAAAACTGTGCTATTCGACTCATCATTTTGAAATTCTAAAAATATATCCAGAAACTAGACTTCATAAGTATTCCGTAGGGGGGTTGTTTGCAAAATTCCGATGTCGTTTGATAGGGTAAATAAATTGTTGAAATTTATGTGTGAGTGCTGGAACTTCTGCGTTGCTTAGTTTGTACTGTCACTGTAACGGAAAAACTGTTTTTGCAATATCTTTTGAACCAGGAGTCCGATTTGAGTAAACTAAAATGTTTCGGAAAGCTTATTCAGAGGTCTAACTGAATATTCTAATTTCAAGGCAAAATTGACTGGTTCTGGTGTTGTCGATTTTTAGGCGTGTCGGTTGATTTAAGTTGTTGTGGCGTTGTCGGTGCCGTAGTGCCCGTAATTGTTGTTGTGTTGTCGGTGGCCTAGTGCCCTAGTGGCTGTTATTGTTGGTTATGGGATTGTTGGTCCCGGAGTTGTCTCCGCATTGTTGCTTTGCTGTGCTTTGTGGTTGCCTTGTTGATGATAATGATTTTTCTTTGATGTTGTTGGTTGTTGTGTTGTGGGTAACGCCGAATGGCCCACAGTGTTTTGTAGTGGGTACCGCCGATATGGCCCACGTTGTTTTGCCGAGGGTACCACTGAATGGCCCGAAACGTCTTGATGAATTTTGTGTTGTAGGCCTATGGCCGATGTTGTGATTTAGTTGTTGATGTCGCCTGAGTGGCAAAGTTGTTTGTTGATGTTGTTGTCATGTTGTTAAATTATGTGGCTTGTTGTACAACTGTGATGCACTCGGTGAATTTCGTTGTGATGCTGTGATGATTGATGTATTTCGTTCTCCTTAAGGGTAGATGAGTGGGGTAGAATGCAAGCTAGTTTATCAGAGTAGCGCAGCGGGTTGAGTCGCTAAGTGTTGAGGCGACGTTATTTGGATAGTGTGAGGGCGTTCGCGTCGGTAGAAAAATTTTGAGGACGAAATTCCTTAAGTGGGGGAGAGTTGTAACAGCCCAATTAATTGAGTTAATTATTTTGTTAAGTGATTTAATTATTTAATTGATTTAATTGTGTCAGTAATTAATTTATTTAGTTAAATATCTAGGATTTGTGTTTTGAGAAAAATAAGTGAAATAATAAAATATATGTATGCTTGTGTATGTGAGCTTTATTAGTAATTGGAACGAATGAAAATAAGAGGATTACAGGAGAGGGCTTCGTGTGGGTTAAAAAAATAACAAAATTAGAGGTGTAGTGTTAAGCCCTTGATTAATTCGAATTAGCCCAATAGAAGCCGTGATCCAAGCATACTTAAGCTAGAAAATTAAGGTGTAGCTCATTTGTGCCAAAAAGAAAGAAAACGCGAATTAGAGAGGGGAGTGAGAGAGGGGAGGCGCGGCCATAGGAGAAGAAGGAGAAGAGGGAGGCGCAACCTAGGAGGAGCAAGGAAAGGCTAGGGTTTCACTCGTTTCATCTCCTAAGGGCTAAGGTAAGGGTGGGTCTCATCTTCTCTATAATAGGGTTTTATGATGGGGACTAAGTAAGGGTAGGCTCTATGTATGCCGTTTTATGTATTTCTAGTGATTATTGATGAACCCTAGGCAGATGATAACTTGTTGAGGAATTGTGATTTGCGTGCTAAGTGCTTGAATACTCGTTGATGGTATTGTGATTGATAATGATTTGGGATGAATAAGACAATTCGATGTTCATATTGTTGAATTGAACCTTGATGATGGAATTTGGTGTTTTAATATGTTGATGTGATCATATATGTGATTTTTGATGTTTGGTGGATGATTTTTGATGATACTATATGTGTTCATGATTGTTGTAATTGGTGTTGTGATTGATCATGTAAAAATTTGAAAAAGAAATGCTGAATTTACTGTTCATGGGCGCCATGGGCGCCATAGGTGATGTTGCACATAATGTGCTTGAATGTTGCTCCACGGTTACTGTAGCAGGGCGCCATGTGCTGTGTGCGTGTGTGCGTGTGTTGTGGGTGCTGCTGTGCGCCCGTGTTGCCTGTGTGTGTTGTGCTGTGTTGCCCGTGTTGCCTGTGTGTGTTGCGCTGTGTTGCGCGTGTTGCCTGTGTGTGTTGCGCTGTGTTGCGTGTGTTGCCTGTGTGTGTTGCGATGTGTTGCGCTGTGTTGCTTCTGGATGTCTAAGTTGTGTCTTTGGCGCCCAGTGCCTGGGCGCCATTTTTTCAGGATGTTCCCGGTTTTTATTGAAAACTGTTTTCGCTATATCTTTTGACTCGGGGGTCTGTTTTAAGTGTTTCAAAAAGCGTTGTGAAGCCTTTTCAGTTGTCTATCTGTGTGTTCCGTTTTTAAACATAAAAACTTATTATTTCTGAAGGTTGCTGGGCGCCCCAAGTGAATGTTCCCGGTGGTCGTTGCTGTGACATTGAAAAATCGTTTTGGTGTCTTTAAAAATCCCCTTTTGCGTATAATCAGTGGTTTTAGCGTCCAAGTGTCAAAAGTGATGATTTTGACGATGATGCCCTTAGTGGCTAGTTAAATGACATTTTGCCCTTAGTGGCCAATATTATTGATGATGATGTGTAAATGATGATGATGCCCTTAGTGGCTAGTTAAATGACCTTTTTGCCCTTAGTGGCCATTGTTGTCGATAATGATGTGTAAATGACGATGATGCCCTTGGTGGCTAGTAAATGACGTTTTTGCCCTCAGTGGCTATTGTTTGAATTGATGATATTTGTGAATAAGTGACGATGAAAATAAGTGACGTTGAGGCCCAAAAGGCTAAGTGACGTTGACTGTGATTGTGTGTTTGTGTGTGGTGCATGTCATAGTGTCTCATGTATTCCATGTGCATGAACCCAGCGACGATGAGGCCAAAAAGGCTAAGCGACGATGAGGCCATAAAGGCTAAGCGACGATGCGGCCATAAAGGCTAAGCGACGTTTGTGAAAAGGTACCTCATGCATATGCCCGCGAGTGGGTTGCATTTCATACTCCTGCATGACATTGTGACGACTCGTTGTGCCGAGTAACTTGATGATGAGATTGACTGTTTACCCTTGCTGATGGAATTGACTGTTTTATCCTTGATGATTGACTTGATGTTTCGTGGTGTGGTAGATATAGTGTCATAACTCTAGCTTAGTGCTTATCATATGCGTTATTATATGGTTAGATGAACTCACCCCTTCTGTTTGAATGTTACCCCTATGCGGTAACGTGCAGGTGAGCACAAGTGAAGGCTTAGGAACCTTCGCTAGCTGAGTCGGGTCGTCTGCTCTGATATGTAACACTTGGGGGAAATAGAACGTTGTTTTAGTTTATTCAAGACTGTAAAATTGTTGGACTTTCCGCTGTGAAGTTGTATTTTAATTGACAATGACGTTTTGAAAGTATTATAAGACTGTTTTCGAAAAGCGAGTAATTTGGCGTGTGATGTTTAACGAAGTAAGTGTGACATCCCTTGTGGTGTAATTAAAAATTTGAAACTCTGATTTTACAAACAACTTAGCGGGTAGAAAAGGGGTGTTACACTTGCCTCCAACAGTCGTTGATGTTGTTAATTGTTGTGTTGTGGGTAACGCCGATATGGCCCACGTTGTTTTGTTGAGGGTACCGCTGAATGGCCCGAAATGTTTTGATGGAGTTTGTGTTGTAGGCCTATGGCCGATGTTGTAATTTTTGTCATTGTTGATGTCGCCTGAGTGGCAAATTAGTTGTTGATTTAGCCCGGGTGGCGAATATATGTCGTGAAGCCTCCTTTGGCGATTTTAGTTGTTGATGTTATTGTTGTTATTTTGTTGATGTTGTTGTCATCATTGTCGTGATGTTGTGATGAAACTATGAGGCACCGTAGAGATAGATGAGTGAGGTAGAACACAAGTGATGCTTATATCTACAGGTCGGTTTATCAGAGTAGCGCAGCAGAATCATGGTATGCTAATAGGAAGGAGCTTTAATAGAGCTTGGAGGTGATCATGTGGTACCGACATGATTACGCCCAAAACTCTATCGGGGATCCTTGCAGAACCGTTAGAGAGTGAGTCTGATTGTTATTTCTCGAAGTTATCTGGCTGAATAAGTAGGAGGGACGTCCGCCCAGTCACTTACCGCTGGTAATCAAAGAAATAATGATCAGCATGCTAGATAGCACTAGTTGTCGAGGTGACGTTAGTTGGCTAATGGAAGAGTGTCCGCGTCGGTGGTTAAATTTCGAGGACGAAATTCTTTTAAGTGGGGGAGAGTTGTAACGTCCAAAATAATTTAATTAATTTATTTAATTGAATTATTTAGGTATTTATTAGTTTAGTTATATTAAAATAATAATTGGGTGTTTTAATTAATTAGGGCGTGTTGATTAGTAATTGGGTTAAGCTGTGGAGGAAAGCCTGCGATCCAGATCCACTAACCTAGGCGCATACTTAAGCCAAAAAATTAGAGTTTGGCTCATTTTTGTGCAAAAAAGAAAGAAATTGCGAAGAGAAGAGAAAGAGAGAAGGAGGGGCGGCGATTTCAAGAGAGGAGGAGAAGGGGGGTTTCGCGAATCAAGGAGAGAAGAAGGAGAGAAGCTCAGTTGCTGTGGTTTCTTGGTGTTTCCGTGGAGAGATCATCATCTTCGGAAAATTTAAGGTAAGGGTGAGATCTCTCTTTCACTATAATGGTGGGTATAATGGGTATTAGGGTAGGGGCTTAGATCTATGTTGCCACGATTTTAATTGATTGATGATTTGGTTGTTGATTTGTGATTTGAATTGATGATGGTGATATGATTGTATGGATGTTAATTGGTGAATTTGTATGTGCTGAGTTTGGCGCCCTGTGCATGGGCGCCGTGGCCTATGATGTTGCGTTTTGTGTCTTGGTATGGTGGTGTGTTTGGCGCCCTGTGCATGGGCGCCGTATCCAGGTGTGTGCGTTTTGGTGCTGTGCGTGTGTCGCGTTGTTGTTGCGGTCTGGGCGCCCTCATGGGCGCATGTTGCGTGTTGTTGTGGCTGCCTTAGCGCAGGGGCGCCATGGGCGCCATTCTGCGTGCGTGTGTTTTGGTTGTGCTGGTTCCTGGCGCAAGGGGGCGCCAAGGGCGCCACTGTGTGGCTGCCCGTGTGCCGTTTGATGGAATGTTTTGGCGCAAGGGCGCCAACGTGTGGCTGCCTAGTTTTGTTGTTTGGTGCGTGTTTTGGTGCAAGGGCGCCAATTTTGGCTGCCCAAGTTTTCGGTGTTGCTGCTGCGTCTGGCGCAGGGGCGCCAAGGGCGCCATGTCTGTGTTGCGCCATGTTGCTGTGTGGGCGCCAAGGGCGCCATGTCTGTGTTGCGCCATTTTGTTGTCTGGGCGCCAAGGGCACCTGTGTCTGAGTGTTGCGCGCTGTGTCTTGGCGCAGGGGCGCCAAGGGCGCCAGTTTCTGTTGCTGCGCCAGTTTTCCCTGCTAGGCGCCCAGTGCCTGGGCGCCATTTTCAGGATGTTCCTCAAATTCTTCCCGGTTTTGTTTTTGACATATCTTTTGACTCGGATGTCCGTTTTAAGTGTTTCAAAGTGCGTTGCAAAGCTTATTCAGTTTTCTACTTGTGTGTTCTATTTACAAGTAAAAATTATTATTTCTCTGACAGTTTCTGGGCGCCTCAAGTGGCTGTCCCCGTTAGTCGTTGTTGTTGCCGTTGTAAAACTATTTCGGTGTTTAAAACCCTTTTTGGTGTCCTATTTGGTGTCGTGAGCTGAATTAAAACCTCTTGATGTAATCGGTAATATTATTGTCCCGGTGTCAATAAATATGTGTTGATGTTTTGACGATAATGCCCCTAGTGGCTATTACTTTGATTGACGCTGATATTGATGATGAATAAAAGCTGTGGTTGTATAATTGACGATGATGCCATAAAGGCTATTAGTGACGATGATGTTAATGACGATGAATGTTAGTGGCAATTGTGTGTGTTACATTAACCTTTACAGGTGATGTGCCTTTTCATTCGCAAATTGGTAAGTGAAGGGTTGTTAAGTTGACTGTGTTTGTATGGGACTGTCTCTGGTGCATGTCATGGTGTCTCATACATCTCATGTGCATAAACAAGTGACGATGATGCCATAAAGGCTATTTAGCGACGATGATGCCATAAAGGCTATTTATTGACGATGATGACAGGTACCTCATGCATACACCCGTTGCGATGGGTTGCATCTCATACATGTTCATGACATTGTGATGACTTGCCGTGATGGCTGTTTTGATGTGTGATGTGGTTTATATAGCGTTGTAGCTCTAGCGTAATACTTATCATATGCACTATTATATTGTTAGATGAACTCACCCCTTCTTTTTGAATGTTACCCCTATGCGGTAACGTGCAGGTGATCTCGAGTGAAGGCTTAGGTACCTTTGTTAGCTGAGTCGGGTCGTCTGCTCTGATACGTAGCACTCTAGTGGGGGATGAACGCTTGTCTTTAATTATTTTTATTTTGCAAAGATGCTATGGTTGTTTCACTTGAATCCTTAAATTTTATTCCGCTGCGAGATGATGGAGTATATTACTGTGTTGACTGAACAGGTGTTTTGGGTTCGTCCCATTAGCAGGGTGTTATGTATCGCATTTCCTTTATACAGTGAATTTTATGATTGACACTGTTATTTGCGAGTGGTGATGTTTTTAAGTTGAAATGTGACATTCCTTTAGTTGTCAAAAAAAAAAGAAGAGAAACTCTGATTTTTAGTAAATAGATTACCGGGTAGAAAAGGGGTGTTACACGGGTTAGGGAGGAGAATTGAAAATCCTCTCAAAAGAGTCAAAGCCCTCATGAGCTTGGGAGGTCACCGGTTTTACGGTGATACCCCCTTTGACTGCGACCAAAATATCGTTCCTTGTGACACGGGGTGGAGGATTTGTTAGGCTCAGATGCGCAAAGTCAGAAGACAATAAACTCTCGGGGATGGATCACAGCGGGGCGTATAGCAAGTAAATTGGGGGGTCGGGGATGGATCACAGCGGGGCGTATAGCAAGTAAATTGGGGGGTATGTGTTTTTACCAACCCAAAATTCCTTTTAAACTATTTTAGAAGCCCAATTTTACTACAACTATTATTTTAACACTTCAAAAATCTAAAATAATCTCCCAAACAAATAATATCTCAAATACTTGGATTTTATAAAATAAGATAAAATAATCGGCCAACACAAAATTCTATTAACCAATAATACTAACAATATATTACCAATGTAGTATAAAAATGTAATTAAAAAATATTTCACATATTTAGATAAACAACATAATGACTTTAAATCATTAAATTTTTAAATCATAAAATACATAAAGCAAACACTTGCAAGAAGAAATGTCATGCTCGAAAATTGGGGTGTAACAAGTAGTATTCTATACATTAGCTTTTGAGAAAAGCATGGATATGTATGGGAGCCGAAGGGCTATCTGTTGAAGAACATTCCTCTTAGGTTCTGAGAAATCAGCAAAGGATGCCAGCCCGAACGTTAAGAACCTCAACTTAGTTATCGGGGTAGAGTTAGTGGGGATGCCTCCTTCAAGGGCCTCCTCCAATGTGTCCAACTCCTCAGCAGGTAGGAGGACTATCTAGGGTATATCCTGGGAAGCAAATAACTGAGCTACTTCTTCATCTGTGATAGGAGGCATCGGGGGCGAAGCCCGAAGTGGAGAGGAAATCAATGACTGACCTTCGGGTGGGAGAGATTTCGTGGCTTGAGTAGGTTAGTCAACGGAGAGCACAAAGTGATGTGGGAAATATAGAAAGCCGAGAAAGGTTTGATGTAATGAAATTACCGAGCTTGTAGGTCGAGAAATTTGATGCAAAAAGATAAAAGGCTCGCCTTGGGCCTCTTGACGACCTTGCTGTAATAAAAAGAATTTAGAACAAAATCAAATACTGAGTATCTGAGGAGGAGTTAATGGAGATGTTACCTTAGGTCTTTTGGTTGTTTGAGTTTCCTCCCCAGTAGTGGCAAGTGGCCTCTTGATAGATAGAGGAGGAGCATGGATTTCTTTTGTAACTGTCCTCGGTTTCCTGCGAAGAACGAGGTTTTGGTTGTTTGAGTTTCTACCTCATGAGTGGCAAGTGGCCTCTTGATAGATAAAGGAGGAGCATGGATTTCTTTTGTAACAGTCCTCAGTTTCCTGCGGAGAACGAGGTCTTCTTCTTCTTCTTCTTCTTCTTCTTCTTCTTCTTCTTCTTCTTCTTCTTCTTCTTCTTCTTCTTCTTCTTCTTCTTCTTCTTCTTCTTCTTCTTCTTCTTCTTCTTCTTCTTCTCCTTCTTCTTCTTCTTCTTCTTCTTCTTCTTCTTCTTCTTCTTCTTCTTCTTCTTCTTCTTCTTCTTCTTCTTCTTCTTCTTCTTCTTCTTCTTCTTCTTCTTCTTCTTCTTCTTCTTCTTCTTCTTCTTCTTCTTCTTCTTCTTCTTCTTCTTCTTCTTCTTCTTCTTCTTCTTCTTCTTCTTCTTCTTCTTCTTCTTCTTCTTCTTCTTCTTCTTCTTCTTCTTCTTCTTCTTCTTCTTCTTCTTCTTCTTCTTCTTCTTCTTCTTCTTCTTCTTCTTCTTCTTCTTCTTCTTCTTCTTCTTCTTCTTCTTCATCTTCTTCTTCTTCTTCTTCTTCTTCTTCTTCTTCTTCTTCTTCTGCTCCTCCTCCTCCTGCTCCTCCTCCTCCTCCTCCTCCTCCTCCTCCTCCTCCTCCTCACAACCCAAAGAAAAAGAGAAAAAGGGGATGAACTTATCTAGTGGTGGAGAAACAAAAATGGAACTGAAGATGATGATGATTCGAAACTTGGGGTTTGGGTGTTGTTCTCCTTCTCCTCTTCTTGTTCTTCCTTTCTCTTCTTTTCTTTTTTTCTCTCTTCTTTCTCTTTTCTCTTCTCTCCCTCGACTTCTCTTCTTTCTTTTATTTCTTTCTTTTATTTTTTCTTTCTTTTAATAGTCACTTAAGTGTGAGTGAGGCTGTGGTGGTGTCAAATGACCATCATGCCCTTACTCTCTTCTTCATTCCCTAATAAACCCCCACATCATTCAATATGTAATTTAGCACTCAATTAATAAAATTATCAATCAAACACCATAAAAATAATTAAATGGGTTGAACATCAAAATAATTAAATTAATTATTTTGGGGATGTTACACTTCTTCTTCAAGGTTGAGAGTTTCTCCTGTCAAGAGGAAGTTATAACAGAAATGAGGGGAATTCAAAGGAAAGAAGCTAGGACCCAGGGAATATCTGATGCCACAGCTTGCATCCTCGTCGATGATTGGTGGCCGTGCCGAGGAGTTGTAGATTGCGCGATTTCTTGGTAGCCGAAGGACTTTTCCCTTGACGAGGTTGGCCGATGTATTGGGCAGCATAGGTATCAAGTGATTGTGGGAAGACTAATACCTTGACGCCAAGACACCAATTGGAAAAAGCAGAAGTCTCTCCCACACAGCTTCTAAAATGTGCCCAGACATGCTTGGTGGTTCTATCATAGTCAACCCTTATAGTTTGAGCGACAGCTTCGTCGATTAGGCCTTGTCGCAGGCGAGGCCCACCTCGGTATTTGTAAGGCATGGGGACATGTTGTGTTGAGCCAAGTTGTCTACTCACGAAATTATGATAGTAGGACTCGGCACACACTTTGCTATATTGGGAGGAGCGCCTATATCCAGTAAGCAAATCACTGGCAACCAGATATCTTTAACGTCTTCGTGTTCAGGAGAGCCTTGCGAAGGGTTTCACTGCATTAACGATCCATGTGAGACCAACTCTTTGCTCGAGTACCAAATGTTAGAGATTCAGCAAGTGTACTGAAACGTTGCAAGTAATAGTTATAACGGTAAGATAAAAGTGATTTTATTGTAACATTGAAATAAAACGTTCATAAAATAAAGTAAGATAGAAGTGATTAAGGATTGACTCATCCCCCCTCTGCTATTATATGACCTTCAACCAATATCAAAGTAATTATCCAGGTTATCCGATTCAATTCACTAAATTAGGTTCAAGACAATATCTTGCCTCAAAACCCCTTTTACCTAATGAGATATCCTAATTCCTTAGGTGATTCATGCCAATAGGCAAAGCATTAAACACAAGAAATAAAGAATCACAAACCCAATCCCACATTCCTATGGTGATTGCGATTTGTGACCTAAACCCCCAAGTTCAAGCATACAAACCCATATTCCTATCGTGATCATAAACCTAGATCAATACAATTATCATGTGTAAGAGTAAAGCATTAAGCATAGAGATAAAGGCACTGGATAAATTGAATAATAACTGACTTGGTCATAACAAAGCATTCACATACTAGTTTAAGGAAGAGTCATCTCTCCGAAATCAAAACTATCTAATTACATAGCATCTTAGGGATAAGAATAAAGAGTAGAAGAAGATTACATAGAGATGGATCCATTAGAACCTTCAACACTTGTTCCCAAGGTGTAGGAAGACCCCCAAAAACGCCTCCAGCTGCTCCTCCAAACCCTAGAACCGCTCCCAAGCCAAAGAGAGTTTCAAAAACGCAAAACTGCATAATTTAACCAAACCTTCGGCCAACCATCGCCTCGCGATGCGAGCTGGTCGCGTCGCGACCTCCTGCTGAAAAGCTTGGTTGTGGCGCGACCGTTCTTGGCTGCTGGTGCGAAAGCTGTCCGTTCTTTTTCCTTCCTTCTTTTCTCCGTTTCGTCACTAGGAAAGTGTCTAGTTCGCTAGTAGACGCCACATCAAATTGAAGGATTTCTCACGCATTTTGTTACAACTCCAAACTTACTACATAGAACTAAAATTATGCCAAAACCCTAACTATTGGTTGAATCAAACATAAAATCACCGACATTTCAGTTGTAAACTGAACAAAAATATACATGTGACGATGAGTCATCACTAAACACCAATTTATCTCTCCCGGGTCTAGGCGAAGCAAGGCATTAGCGTTGATGCAAGCTGGGGACCCAGGACCTAAGCCGTAGGAGATGGCGAAAGGAGGTTAGGAAAATAAAGTTGAGCCCAGAGCTGCAGAAACAAAATGGGACCCTAAATCTTTGTTATCACTCCATTTTGCCGAATCTGGTCAAGCAGGGTTTGCACTCCTTTATAAAGCTCGTCTAGAAAGAAAGGTACCCACAAGTGGATAGTGCAGTTTGGATTGGTTCGGTTGGTTCGGTTTTTTTACGAGAAAAAACACAACTTATAAATCTGCCAAAAGAAGAAAAAGTTTGTGCTATTGCATATAATTACTAATTAGCATAAAAACACTTTCATTCATACAAAATAAATATCATTCCAAACAAGCACTAGTGCAAAAATGACAATAAACAGCACCTTTTAACATCGGTGGTTTGGATAACCGATGTTAAAGGTATGCGCGGTGGCAATTTTGCAAATAAATAGAAGTTTTAAGTTTCCGCGCCTACTTTTAACATCGGTTTTTAAACAACCGATGTTAAAAGTGTTTGTGTTAGATATTTAACATCAGTTGTTCTACATCTTACAATTGGCATCATCGTTGTAAAATATACTTGAGATTCACCCTTGTTTTGAAAGGCTTAATATCCATGAAAAGCATGGATTGCTCCAATAGGCCTAACATCCTAGGAAATACCTGAATCCAAAGTTTTAACAACCTAAAGATATGTGAATTATGAATCAGAAGATTCAATTTTTATAAAACGAACTAATCATCCCCTAGACTTGTTAATCGAATAAAAAGTATTATCATAATAATGATACTTTTGTGCGTCTGTATTTTTTAGTTTTCCTTCAAAATATGGTTATCATACTGTTAGCTTGCGTTTTTGACAGGCTAAAATATAATGCAGTCAACAAAGTTTGACTTGATAGATTCAAGAAGAAGAACCATCATTTCGACAATGAGAAGATGTATACAGGGAGAATTTGCGTAGTTCGTAACTTAGCGAAAAATTGGAAAGCTAAAGCCAACGGTTCGACAGGAAGGAGAATAATGTCCAGATAACAGGTCAAGTCAAAGAGCGCTGTCGAAAGGGACAACAGCAGTTTGGTCGAAAGATAGAGTGGTTACCTGGTCGAAATAACAGTTATTTATTTTGAGAACCGCTGTGCGGTTATTGTTTCTCTCTTCTAGTATAAATAGAAGTTTCTACGTAGAATTCAAGGTCGCAATTTCATTTCTGCATAAACTTCCAAAAACTCTTACTTCCGCATTCAGAGAAAACAGAGTCACGGGAATCAATGTATGAATCTGCGAACCAATCCTTTTAATTCTATGCAATGTCATTTACATTCTTTTAAGATTTCTGCACATTTACTTGCATTTAATCTTCTTTTTTCACTTGTTTAAGTTTTCTGAAAGCACTTCTTCCTTTTCGCATTTCTCTCAAATTGCTATACTTCTACGGTTATCACCATCATTGTTAAACTCCGTAAGAACAACAATAATCTTCTATAAAAAACTTTAACACAAATGTTCTGAGATGTTTCTAGTTGGTCTCGCGAGCAACACGTGTGTGTAACTAGCGGTGTTTACCAAAATTTAGGGTAAACAAATTGGCACGCCCAGTGGGACATTTGTGCTAAAATTTTAAAGTTTTTAAAAAGAAATTCTGGGTTTGTTATAAAACCAGTAATTTGTACTTTGTATGCATTTAGGAAGTGGTAAGAGTCTTGCAGAAATGCCTCGCTCTAATATGGATAACGCTTCTGCATCAAATGCGCAATCCCAAGCGTCAGTTAGTGATACCAACGCTGTAAATATTCCAGGAGTAACCGCTCCTGTATCTTCTCCAACTATAGCGTGGGTAACCGCTCCATTACCTTCTTCGACGATCATGGGTGCAACCGCTGTAACCGCTCCTGTCATTACCCCTGTGTCGAATATGATGGCACCTGTACCGCCAACATTTGGTTCGACAAGTCCCTTAATGGCTAATCCCATGTTTGGAAATATGCCATTTAATTTGCCTATGAATGAGAGAAATTATCCATATGGTATGCCAACAGCCATGATAGTAGGTCTTCAGACAAATGCCTTCACCTAGTTCACCACTCTACCCCCACATTCCATATTTAACTGGGGGCAGTTAGAGAAAGCCTTCCATGAACAATTCTACATGGGGCAATCGAAATTAGCCTTAAAGAATTGGCTAGTGTTCGACGCAACATGCCAGAATCGATTGATGAGTATCTCCATAGATTTAGACTACTCAAAGCAAGGTGTTTTACTCAAGTGTCTGAACATGAGTTAGTCGAAATGGCTGCTGGTGGCCTAGCCTATTCTATTAGGAAAAAGTTAGATACTCTACATTTAAGGGATATGGCGCAATTGGCCGATAGAGTTCGACAGGTCGAAAGTCTCAAAGCTGAGAAGGTTTCGACCGACAGATTTAATAATAGAAAAGAAAAAGTGGCTTTTGTCAATGTTGATAACAATGGCCAAGAATTCGACGTATCATATGAAGATGTCGAAGAGGAGGTCAATGTTGCAGAGTTAAAACCTGGACCTCCATATGTATGTAAATTATTAAATCCTTCTGATGAGAAAAACCCTGTCGAACCAAAAAATGATAAGTTTATTGCAAAGACATATACCTTTGATGTCACAAAATGTGACCAAATATTTGATCTTTTGGTGAAAGATGGTCAAATTTTAGTACTGAAGGGTTTAAAAGTGCCATCGTTAGAACAACAAAAGAAAAGAGGTTTTTGCAAATATCATAGTTTTTTGGGTCATAACACCTCTCGATGTGTTCTTTTCAGGGACCTAGTTCAAAAAGCACTGAACGAAGGAAGGCTCAAATTTGGTGAGAAATCAAAGCCAAACATGAAAACTGACACTGACCCCCTTCCAGAGGTCGAGGCAATGTACGCAGAGCCTGCCGAAATCAACATGGTCGAAATCACTAAGGCCAATGCTGCAAATACTGATGTGAAAGAGGCTGTCGAAGTGGTCACTCAAGACCAATATGAGGAGAAGATGCAGGTAGTATATCCTCAAGCTGAAGAGGAGTTAATCGACTTTCTGAACCGGTGTAAGATGAACAACACCGAGGTAATGTTGTGCCCAACGTGCAGCGCTGTATTCGACAAGAAGGCTGCTAAGAGCCTTGAAAGCTTCAAGCCGCAGTCGAAACGGAAGAGCAAGTGGGTCGACAACAGACCCAAGTTCAGCTATAATCCAAGAGGAGTACCATACAAGGTCACACCTCCACAAAAACAACCTCAGAGGGCCCAAGTAAAAACCTTTGTACCATCGACAAAATCTCCAGTCGAAAAATGGGTACACTCTGGTGGGAAAGAAGTTGGTTACTATTCAACAATGGCAAAAGGAAGCACTAGTGCCACAAATCATGATAAGGCTCCTGAGGTGAACAGGTATGCCTATAAGAATAATTACAAGGGGAAAAATCCTATGACTAGGACCCAATGGCGAAGATATCAACGCCAGATGAAAATGGCTGCTGCAGAAAAAGCCAAAGATTCCAACACCAACAAGGGGAAACAACTATCCTCCCTGGTCGAAATACCAAGGAGGTCTACAACGGAAAGGATCTTTCCTCCACTCTCCATCATCAAGAAAGGCCTCAACACGGAAGAAGGCCTCAATTTGGATGAGGAAATGGACTCTGAATTTTCAGATTCAGAACCAGACTTAGACATCATATGCGTTGTCTCAATCTTACCAATTGAGTATGATGTGGTATCTGAAGTAAATGAAGTCGAAGAGGACTTCAACACAGCGATGGCCATGCACATGCCAAGGTGTTATTACGTGATGAATAATGGCTGCGTCGAAGAACAGGGCGCCATATTTGAAAGGCCTGATGGTGGGATGAAATATCACCTTAAACCCTTATTTATTCAGGCAAAAGCCAATAATGTAGGGGTGAACAAGGTCCTGGTAGATGGAGGAGCGGCAGTAAATTTGATGCCGCAACACATGCTATCGAAAATTGGTAAAACAGACACTGATCTGAGACCACACAACGTAGTATTAACAAACTACGAAGGCAAAACTGGCCACTCATTAGGGGCCATTGAAGTCGAGCTAGTGGTTGGTAGTGTCAAGAGACTAACCCTCTTCATGGTGATTCCAACTAGGGCAAATTTCAATCTCTTGCTTGGAAGGGAGTGGATTCATGGTGTAGGCGCTGTGCCTTCAACCTTACACCAAAGGTTGTCCATCTGGAGGGAAGATGGACTAGTTGAGAATGTCGAAGGTGACCAAAGCTATTTCTTAGCAGAGGTGGATCATATTACAAAAAGGACTTTCGACAAGCATTTGGCCAACATTGGGCCATGCATACCTTCAACAAGTGGATACACACCACAAAATAATGTGTTTTCTTCACTCGATCTCCACCCAAACCATGGTTTCATATGGGAGAGGGAGGTCATAGGCGAAGACAACCACTCAAGAGGCTTCTGCAAGCCTACGGGGTGGGATGGTCCCTAGATGTTGATGATGTCTAAACCTAGTGCATGGGATTGAATTACGGCCTACGTGGCCGAGAATAAACAAAATGCGGCTTTGGAAGCCGAAATACAACAAAAAAATGGTTAACAAAACCAATGAAATCAAAAATAAAGATAATATGGTCGAAAACCAAAGGCTTGACTGCATCTATGACGACGAGCCTTTAGGTTTTGAAAAGGACCCAATGGGTTCAACCAAGAAAATCCAAGCTCAAGATCCCCTAGAGGAAGTCGACTTAGGAGATGGCTCCATAAAGAGGCCAACGTTCATCAGTGCTAAGATCGACAAGGGTTTGAGAGATCGAACCTTAGAGCTATTGAAAGAGTATAAGGATTGCTTCGCCTGGGATTAAAATGAAATTCTTGGATTGAGTCGAGAAGTGGTGGAGTTAAAACTACCAATACGACCAGACAAGAAGCCAGTGAAGCAATTGCCAAGAAGATTTGCACCACAGATTCTGTCGAAAATCAAAGAGGAAATCGAAAGATTGCTCAGAAGCAAGTTCATCAGAACTACCAGGTATGTTGATTGGTTAGCTAATATTGTTCCTGTTATTAAGAAAAATGGGACTCTAAGAGTCTGCATAGATTTTAGGGACTTAAATAATGCTACACAAAAAGATCAGTATCCTATGCCTGTGGCAGAAATGCTAGTCGATTCGGCAGCAGGGTTTGATTACCTAAGTATGCTCGATGGGTATTCAGGGTATAATCAAATCTTTATTGCTGAAGATGATGTGTCGAAGACAGCATTTCGTTGCCCAGGGGCCTTAGGCGTCTACGAATGGGTAGTAATGCCTTTTGGCCTGAAAAATGCTGGTGCGACATATCAAAGGGCAATGAACTCTATGTTTCATGATTTTATTGAAAATTTTATGCAAGTTTACATAAATGATATTGTTGTTAAATCTTCGACAGAAAAGGGTCATATAAACCATCTTCGACAATCATTCGAAAGAATGACAAAATGTGGATTAAAAATGAATCCAATAAAATGTACCTTCTGTGTGCGTGCAGGGGATTTCTTGGGATTTGTTGTGCACAAAAAAGGCATCGAAATCAATCAAAACAAGACCAAGGCAATCTTGGAAACAAGGGCTCCTTCGACTAAGAAAGAACTGCAGTCGTTGTTGGGGAAGGTCAATTTCCCTAGAAGGTTCAATTCAAACCTAAGTGGCAAGACTCAAGTTTTTTCGCCATTACTTCGACTGAAGAAGGAAGATGTGTTCAGATGGGATCCAAAACATCAAAAAGCCTTCGACGAGATCAAATCTTACTTAGTCAAACCCCTTGTATTGTTACCACCTATTAGAAATCAGAGCTGTCGATAGGTAGTATGTTAGCACAAGAGGATGACAATGGTGTCGAAAGAGCCATCTATTACCTCAGTAGGGTGTTAAATGATATTGAAACTAGGTACCATCCAACAGAGAAATTGTGTCTTTGTTTGTATTTTTCATGTACAAAGTTAAAGCAATATATAAAGCCTATTGATGTGTATGTTTATTCTCATTTCGATATTATTAAACATATGCTGTCGAAACCAATATTACATAGTAGAATTGGTAAATGGGCTTTAGCTCTTTCTGAATATTCACTGACATATCAGCCTCTAAAAGCTATTAAGGGTCAAATTGTTGCTGACTTCATTGTCGACCACTCATTGGTCGAAGCAACATTAAATTGTGTGAATACTCAATCCTGGAAATTGTACTTCGACGGTTCAAGCCATAAAAATGGTTCTAGAATTGGGATTTTGTTGACTCTCAATCATATGATGTAAGTTATGCATTTTTAGGACCAATTGTGCAGGTTTTTCATTGTATCACAGCCATTATCTGGGGATTTAGTCTAGTTTTAGATAATTGTAGTAGGAAGTTCATTTGTAAGTAATTCCTTCACTTTTGGAGCTAAATTGGACTTGAAGACCTCTAATTGGTTGTGGCATCATTCGGCGAACCAGACACTTGCCCGGAAATGCAGCAAAATGGAGGGATTTGATTTCTGTTCAATATCGCGTCGCGACCAGGAGGGTTCGCGACGCGACCCGGAGCAATTTTGCGAAGCCAGATGTTTCTGTCTTATTTCGCGACGCGATAATCATGGGTCGCGTCGCGATGGTGAGCGAAAATTAGGTTTCTAAAAGCAGTTTCAGCGTTTTTGGGGAGAGACTTCGTCTGGGGATCTGAGCCACATTTTGGAGCAGCTGGAGGGTGCGATTTTGGGGCCTTCTCACCACTTGGGAACAAGGGATTGAAGGTTCTAATGTCTTCCTTTATGTTTGTTTTCTATTTTATGTTGGTTTCTACTCTTAGGATGGATTGTAACTAATTTGCTTAGATTAGGGAGAGATGAATCTCCCAACCCTATCATGTGAACCATTGTTCTAATCAATTCAGTTGTTATTCAATTTACTTTGTCTAAATACCTATGTTCTTAATGCTTTTCGATTACATATGATAATTGTGATGATCCAGGCTAGTGATTGCATAGGAATATGAATTAGTAGCTGGAAATTGGGTAGTTAGATCACATGCTAGTAATCATCATAGGAATATGTGGTAGCTTATGTGAATTCATTAAAATTATTAATCTTAATGCATTACCCTCTGGCATGACTCACCTAAGGAATTAGGGTAACTCTTAGGGTAATAGGGGTCTTGAGGCAAGGAATTGCCCTTGACCTTAATTAGTGAATTGAATCTAGAAATTGAATAATTAACTTGAATTGGCTAAGGTTCATGTGATAGGCGAGGTGAGAGGATTCGATCCCTAGTCGTTTTTCTCGTATTCTTAAATCACGTTTGTGTACTGTTACTGATTACTCAATTACCAAAACCTTTACAATCCAAGAATTTACAACTTTGCTACTGTTTTCAATGCGCAATCCCTGTGGAATCAACCGGTTACTTACCGTATTATATTACTTGCGACGACATTTGGTACACTTGCCAAAGTCCTAACAAGTTTTTGGCGCCGTTGCCGGGGATTGTTGATTTCGTTGTCAACAAGGCAAACGAGTCGATTCTGGATTTTTAGTTTTTTGTTTTATTCTGAGTTACCTAATTTTGCTGCTTAGTGGTTTTCTTGGACCTGTTGACGTTTGCGTGGTGTTTCCAAAGAACTGTTTATACAGGGGCACAGGTACATTCGGTTGAATTAATGGCTGAAAATCCACTGGGCAGACGCACTCTTAATGATTTTGGGAGAAGAACTCAAGGCACACATGCTCACACCTTCCAACCAGTGTGGGCGGCCACCTTTAATATCAAGTCGTCCGTTCTCTCAGCACTAAGGTCAAAGCCGTTTTTTGGGTCAGAGACTGAAGACCCCAATCAACACTTATCCCACTTCCATGAAATCTGTGGGACCACCTATCCTGAGGGAGTAGATGAAAACTCCAAGCAGTTGCGCCTGTTCCCTTTCACTTTAACTGGCAGAGCAAAGGATTGGTTGAATACTTTTCCACCAGGAACTATTAATGCCTGGAGTGAACATGAAGGTAAGTTCCTAACATGGTTCTTCCCAATTTCTAAGTTTATTGAAAAAAGAACAGAAATCTACAACTTCGCGCAAGAGGATGAAGAGTCCCTGTACGATTCCTGGGAGAGATTCAAGCTGTCATTAAGAAAGTGTCCTGGGCATGGTATTGACGATTTTGTGCAGCTACAAACCTTCTATCATGGATTGAAACTTCCAACCAGGATGATGCTAGACACCTCAGCAGGAGGGTCTTTGGGCAACAAAACCTGGGAAGAAGCGACACAATTGATAGACGATATGACATCAAATGAATATAGAATGCCGAATGAGTGTACAGCTGTACAGAAAAAGAGGATTTTGGAACTGGATTCTAATAGCGCTGTGTTAGCTCAACAAAAGCTAATGTCTCTTCAAATTGAATCTCTCACCAAACAAGTGGCAGCTGCATTGGAGAGTAGGTCTCGAAACCCAACAATTACCCAAGTAGAACAATTCCATGACCAGGGGACTCAATTGCATGATGTACTATCCCAATGTATGCAAACGACTCAGATCACATTGAAATCCCAAGAACAAGTCATACAAGGCATGGAGAGGAACCATGAGGTTTCATTAAAGAACTTGGAGAGCCATAAGGAAGAGAGTTGCAGAGCTATTTCATTGAGGAGTGGTAAGGAACTTAAACCGGTTGGAGCGACCAAGCACAACTCTGGAGGGGAAAGTATTGAAACGGAAGTGTTGAAGGAAGAAGTTGAAAATGAGTTGAGTAAAAAAAATGAGGGAGTGGTGAAGTCTAACCAAAAAAATATTTGTTTAATGAAAATTTACAGGTGGACGAGAAGCCCAAGGAAATTCCTTCCTACATGAAGTTGCCATACCCTCAGCGGACTAAGAAGAATCACAAGGATGAGCAATTTTCAAAGTTCATGCAGATCTTCTCCAGTCTCCAAATTAGCATTCCTTTCGCAGAGGCCCTGGAGCAAATGCCTATTTATGCAAAGTTTATGAAGGAATTGTTGAGTAAGAAGAGGAAGTTCAAAGAAAATGAAACGGTGGCTCTGACCGAAGAATGTAGTGCCATTATTCAAAGGAAACTTCCTCCAAAATTAAAAAATCCTGGAAGTTTCACCATACCTTGCACCATTGGGAACTTGACTATAGGCAAGGCCCTTTGTGATTTGGGAGCAAGCATCAACCTGATGCCCTTGTCTATGTTCAAGAAGCTGGGAGGAGGTGAGGTGAAACCCACTAGGATGAGTCTACAGCTTGCCGATAAATCAATCAGACAGCCTTATGGGATCTTGTAAGATGTTCTGGTAAGAGTTGACAAATTTTTATTTCCTGTTGATTTCGTGATTCTTAAAACGGAAGAAGATGCAGCTGTCCCACTTCTCCTTGGTAGACCATTCTTGGCCACTGGTCGGGCCCTCGTAGATGTTCAACAAGGACAACTAAGGCTAAGATTCCAAGATGAGGAAGTGATATTTAATGTTTTTGAAGCTATGCGACACCCGAATGACCAAGAAAAATGTTTTAAGGTGGATGTGATTGAAGATTCAGTGCAAGAAACTTTTAGACATAATTTACCCTCTCCTCCTCTAGAGAAGGTAATTGTGAACTCGATTGAGGGCTTGGACGAAAACTTGGGAATTGAAATAGAGAACTGCATTCGCCAGTTTGAAGCTTCTCAGGTAGAAAAGGTTTTCAAGAGGAAAGAAGAGCTGAATAGGGGGGAAGGCCCAGACAAAGGAACTCCCGAACTGAAACAACTTCCCTCTCATTTAAAGTATGTATTCCTTGGGAGCAATGATCAATACCCAGCCATCATCAGTAGTTCTTTAACTAAGCTGGAAGAGGAAAAACTGATGAGAGTGTTGAGATTAAATAGAGCTGCACTAGGTTGGACTATCTCCGACCTTAAGGGGATTAGTCCATCTTTTTGCATGCACAAGATCAAGCTCGAGGAAGAATTCAAGCCGGTGATTCAACCTCAGCGACGGTTAAATCCCACTATGAAGGATGTGGTGAGGAAGGAAGTGTTAAAACTCTTAGTTGCCGGAATGATCTACCCAATCTCAGACAGCTCTTGGGTGAGCCCGGTCCATGTGGTGCCCAAGAAGGGTGGTGTGACCGTTATTAAAAATGAGAGGAATGAGCTGATCCCTACTCGCACAGTCACCGGGTGGAGAATGTGTATCGATTACAGGAGACTGAACCAAGCCACTCGGAAGGACCATTTCCCTCTGCCATTCATGGACCAAATGCTTGAAAGATTAGCCGGTCAGGCCTTTTATTGCTTCCTGGATGGATACTCTGGATACAACCAAATAGCAATAGAACCGGAAGATCAGGAGAAAACAGCTTTTACATGCCCATTTGGCGTTTTCGCCTATCGGAGGATGCCCTTCGGTCTGTGTAACGCTCCTGCAACTTTTCAAGGGTGCATGCTTTCTATATTCTCTGATATGATGGAAAATGCAATTGAGGTATTTATGGATGATTTTTCTGTTTTTGGACCCTGCTATGATTCTTGTTTGGCTAACCTCAATGCAGTATTAAAGAGATGCATTGAAACCAATTTAGTCTTGAATTGGGAAAAGTGTCATTTTATGGTTCAAGAAGGAATTGTTCTTGGCCATAAAATCTCGTCAAAGGGCATTGAGGTTGATCAAGCCAAGATAGAAATCATAGAAAGGTTACCTCCTCCTATGAATGTAAAAGGGGTGAGAAGTTTTTTAGGACACGCCGGATTTTATCGACGTTTCATAAAAGACTTCTCCAAGATTACAAAACCTCTATGCAATTTACTTGTTAAGGAGAATGAATTTGTCTTTGATGCTGAATGCCTGCATGCTTTCAATGTATTAAAGGAAAAACTGATTTCTGCCCCAGTCATATTAGCCCCTAATTGGGACATTCCCTTTGAATTAATGTGCGATGCTAGCGATTATGCAGTGGGAGCAGTATTGGGGCAGAGATCGGAGAAGTTTTTTCATGCCATATATTATGCTAGCAAGGTCTTAAATGAAAATCAGGTAAATTATGCAACAACGGAAAAAGAACTGCTAGCTATAGTATTTGCATTGGAAAAGTTTCGTTCCTATTTGGTTGGGTCGAAAATAGTTGTGTTTACTTACCATGCTGCGATAAAATATTTGCTAACCAAGGGCGAGTCTAAGCCTCGACTCCTTAGATGGATTTTGCTTTTGCAGGAATTCGACTTGGAGATAAAGGAATAGAAGGGGAGCGAGAATGTGGTCGCAGATCATCTGTCCCGGCTGGATAATAAGGAAGTGACCGCTCGGGAAAAAGATATTCTTGAAGAGTTCCCCGATGAAAAGCTGTTTGCGATTGAAGAGAGACCGTGGTTTGCCGACATAGCAAATTACAAGGCAGGTGGAACGGTCCCTCAAGACTTTACTTGGCAACAAAAGAAGAAGTTCCTCCGTGATGCTCAACACTATCTGTGGGATGATCCCTTTCTCTTTAAGGTTGGGACGGATGGAATTCTTCGAAGATGTGTTTACGGTAGCGAAAGTCAAAAGATTTTATGGCATTGTCATGACTCCCCATGTGGAGGACACTACAATGGGGAACGCACAGCTGCAAAAGTGCTCCAATCTGGATTTTATTGGCCGTCCATCTTCAAAGATGCGCACAATCATGTTAAAAATTGTGACAAGTGCCAGAGGACAGGTAATATTTCACGTAGGGAGGAGATGCCGTTGAACCCTATACTCGAAGTGGAAGTGTTTGATTGCTGGGGCATTGACTTCATGGGACCCTTTCCACCATCGCATTCTTGTCAGTATATTTTGGTGACGGTGGATTACGTTTCTAAATGGGTAGAAGCAATTGCCACTTCTAAAAATGATTCCCAAACTGTGGTCAAATTTGTTAAGAAAAACATCTTCTCAAGATTTGGTGTTCCGAGAGTCTTAATCAGTGATGGGGGTAGTCACTTCTGTAACACTCAGCTCAGCAATGTGTTATCCAAGTATAATGTAAGGCATAAAGTGTCGACACCGTATCACCCTCAATGTAATGGACAAGTGGAGGTATCAAACAGAGAAATCAAGAGGATATTAGAAAAGACAGTGGGGAACGCAAGGAAAGATTGGGCGGTGAAGGTAGACGATACTCTGTGGGCATACAGGACAGCTTATAAGACACCCTTAGGTATGTCCCCTTACCAATTGGCTTATGGCAAACCTTGTCATTTGCCGGTTGAACTTGAACACAGAGCATATTGGGCTTTGAAGTTCTTGAATTTTGATCCTGGATCAAGTGGGGAAAAGAGAACCCTTCAGCTTCAAGGATTAGAGGAGATGCGCTTAAATGCATATGAGAACAACAAGATCTACAAGGAAAAAATGAAGGTGTACCATGACAAACACATTGCAAGAAAAGAATTTCACCCTGGACAACAAGTCTTGTTGTTCAACTCAAGACTCAAGTTATTCCCAGGAAAATTGAAATCCAAGTGGTCTGGACCCTTTGTTGTCAAGGAAGTAACACCGTATGGAGCAATAGAAGTGGAAGAGCCAAGGTCCCAGACATCTTTCAAGGTCAACGGACAAAGACTCAAGCCATATATGGGTGACGGGTTGGAAGAGCCTCAAATGGTTCTCATGCTGAGAGACCCATAAGAGTGACAAAAAGTGTCAGGCTAGTGACTTTAAAGAAGCGCTTGGTGGGAGGCAACCCACTGGTGAGCGCCACTTTTCATTTCCTTGAGCAGGAGGCTCATTTATCATTTTCCTGTTTTACTCAGACATTTTTTTTATTTTTGTTTTGCACTTTGAGTTGTACTTTTCCCTATTTTGACATTAATTCGCACTTTGGTCTGTACTTATTATTATAACTTACTCTGCGATATTGGGGCACCACTGCCCTATAGTTTGTTTTTGTTTTGTTAAAGCAGCTTCGATAGTGATGATGTGTGGCATTTGGGGTCGCATGTTTGCATTTTTCCTTTTGACACTCGCACTTCAAGTTTTATCATCAAGTAATAGTAGGGGGTCATGACAAACGTTGCGGAAGTTCTCTATCATCTGTGAGCAGCATCTCTCAAGTTCTATCTCTACGATCCCAACTGTGAGGTTTGAGCCTAAACACGTTCTTATATATATTGTGTGTATTCCTTGCCTGCATTAGTCTGCAGAACTTGACATTGTGCTTAATTGTTTTTGCATTTGATTTTCATACACACTGAGGCATTTCTTTTGGCACCCCTGAGCCTTTCAAACCACACCTAATTAATGTTTATCCTCTGCTAGCCCCTCTGAGCCTATTGTTAAAAATTGTATGCTGTTTCTCTGAAAATCATAGCCTAGTTAATTCTTAAGTTTGGGGTTGCTCATGGAATAGCAACAATATAAGTTTGGGGTGGTATACAAGAGAAGGAACAAGAAAAGAAAAAATATATATACATATATATATATATATATATATACATCAAAAATAAATAAATAAATAAATAAATAAAATCCTTCTCTTGTTTTGTTGAATGCTTTGGGAAAATGGGTGAGTAAGTGAATTGTATGAAATTGACAAAAAGTGAGGTAGGCCTAACTCCAAGTGCAACCTACTTATCCAAATGTATCCACCCTTACCTAAGCCCCGCTATAACCCTTAAAGTCCTCAAAATGTGTGTATGCAATTCATTTGTATAGAATGATATAGAACTCTGTCAAGCTTATGAAACGATGATGCAGGTACTGTGAATTGAGTGAATACCCGAAACACCTCAAGAGTGAAACACTGGTGAGATGTGCGTACAGAGAAAACTTGAGAATGCTGCCTGCTTATGATTCGGTATTTCCAATTCAGTTGTCCTGCTGTTAACAATTTGGCAAGTGTACCAATTGTCGCAAGTAATACAATTTATCGGTAAGAACCGGTCGATCCACAGGGATTGCGCGTTGACAACAATAGCAAATTTGTAAATTCGTAGATTGTAGATATTTGATTAATCGAGTATTTGGTAACAGAATACGAACGTGAATTAATAATGCAAGAAAAACGACTAGGGATCGAATCCTCTCACCTCGCCTATCACATGAACCTCAGCCAATTCAAGTTAATTATTCAATTTCTAGATTCAATTCACCAATTTAGGTCAAGGGCAATTCCTTGTCTCAAGACCCCTATTACCCTAAGAGTTACCCTAATTCCTTAGGTGAGTCGTGCCAGAGGGTAACGCATTAAGATTAAGAATTAATAAGAATTCACATAAGCTATCACATATTCCTATGGTGATTACTAGCATGTGATCTAAATACCCAATTTCCAGCTACTAATTCATATCCCTATGCAATCACTAGCCTGGATCATCGCAATTATCATATGTAATTGAAAAGCGTTAAGAACATAGGTAATTAGACAAGCAAATCGAATAATAACTGAATCAACTAAATCAATGGTTCACATGATAGGTTTGGGAGATTCATCTCTCCCTAATCTAAAGAATTAGTTACAAATCATCCTAAGGGTAGAAACCAACATAGAATAGAAAACAAACATAAAGGAAGACATTTAGAACCTTCAATCCCTTGTTCCCAAGTGGTGAGAAGGCTCCAAATTCGCACCTCCAGCTGCTCCAAACGTGGCTCCAATTCCCAAAAACGAAGTCTAGTGCAAAATTGCTGAAACAGCTTTAAAAACCCTAATTTTTACGCACCATCGCGACGCGGCCCGTGGCCGTCGCGTCGCGACAAATGACAGAAACTTCAGGTCTCGCAAAACTGCTCCAGGTCGCGTCGCGAATCCTCCTGGTCGCGACGCGAAGAATGACAGAAAGTTCTGGCTTGTAAAAATTCCTCCATATCGCGTCGCGAACCCTCCTGGTCGCGACGCGAAGAATGACAGAAAGTTCTGATTACCAAAATTCCTCTAGATTGCTGCATTTCCGGGCAAGTGTCTGGTTCGCCGAAAGATGCCACAACCAATTAAGAGGTCTTCAAGTCCCATTTAGCTCCAAAAGTGAAGGAATAACTTACAATTGAACTTCCTACTACAATGATCTAAAACTGAACTAAATCCCAGATAATGACTGTTATACAATAAAAACCCTGCACAATTGGTCCTAAAAATGCCTAACTTACATCATATGACTGGGAGTCAACACAACCCCAAACTTAAACTTTTGCTTGTCCTCAAGAAAACAATCAATTCAGACTGTGGCTGTTTTTCTATTTAGCTGTTACATATAATACATCAACCTTAAACACATCAGCACATCAATTATCATCATCAATCTAATGCAGTGGCAGGACAACTGAATTGGAAATACCGAATCATAAGCAGACAGCATTCTCAAGTTTTCTCTGTACGCACATCTCACCAGTGTTTCACTCTTGAGGTGTTTCGGGTATTCACTCAATTCACAGTACCTGCATCATCGTTTCATAGGCTTGACAGAGTTCTATATCATCTTAGACAAATGAATTGCATACACACATTTTGAGGACTTTAAAGGTTATAGCGGGGCTTAGGTAAGGGTGGATACATTTGGATAAGTAGGTTGCACTTGGAGTTAGGCCTACCTCTCTTTTTGTCGATTTCACGCAATACTCACCCATTTTTCCAAAGCATCTAACAAAACAAGAGAAGGAATTTATTTATTTATTTCTTTTTTTTTTGATATGTATATATATACATATATATGTATTTTTTTTTCTTTTCAGTTTCTTTCTTTATTTTCTTGTTCCTTCTCTTGTATACCACCCCAAACTTAGTTCGTTGCTATTCCACGAGCAACCCCAAACTTAAAACTTTCCCCACTCTCACAGCTTTTGTTACCTAACTCCAAGTTAAGAATTAACTAGGCTATGATTGTCAGAGAACACATACAATTTTTAACAATAGGCTCAGGGGGGCTGGCAGAGGATAAACAGTAATGGGTTGGCTTGAAAGGCTCAGGGGTGCCAAAAGAAATGCCTCAGTGTGTATGAAATTCAAATGCAAAAAACAATTAAGCACCATGTCAAGTTCTGCAGACTAATGCAAGCAAGGAATACACACAATATATATAAGAACGTGTTTAGGCTCAAACCTCACAGTTGGGATTATAGAGATGGAACTTGAGAGATGCTGCTTACAGATGATAAGGAACTTCCGCAACGTTTGTCATGACCCCTGCTATTACTTGATGATAAAACTTGAAGTGCGAGCGTCAAAAGGAAAGTGCAAACATGCGACCCTAAATGCCACGGGTCATCACTATTGAAGCTGCTTTAACAAGACAAAACAAAATATAGGGCAGTGGTGCCCCGCAATCACAGAGTAAGTTATAATCAGTAGTACAGACCAATGTGCGAAATAAAGTCAAAATAGGGCAAAGTACAACCAAAAAGTGCAAAATAAAAAATAAAAATGTCTCATTAAAACAGGAAATAAGGGGGGCTCCTGCTCATGGGAAGGAAATGTGCTCCTCCAAATACTCGTCTCCGGAAAGAAGTGGAACCTGGGGGACCTGCTGCTGCTCTGCATGTGGGACTGATGAAGATGAAGCTGCAGCTGCTCTGTTCTCGGCCATGTACTCCTCAGCAGCCCGGTGGACTCTGTATGATGCCAGGTGTGAAGTATCTATGCCCTGCTGCTGCAATGACAGAGACGACCCGCACCAGCTGGCCATGAGGAGGTCATACTGGAAAGAGGAGTCAGTCTGAAACTGCTCCCTGTAAGATGGGCCTGCTGGCTGCTGTGGTGCTGGAGGTTCTGCCTGCTGTGGTGCTGCTCCATCAAGGGGCCCCTCGGGCTGCTTCAAGATCCATTCTGCTGTTATACCCTCCCTGGGGTCGGTTAGAAGATCATCTGGGTACTCCGGGCAGCCCTGCTGTCTACATAAAGCATGGATGATAGAACAGTGCCCCAATCTGGCCCTAGGACATCTGGCAATCTCTGCAATACAAGCTGAAATGGCTCTCCCCAGATTGACCCTCTGGCCTCTCATGATAGCTTGTAGTCCCATGGCTACCTTAGTCTTGACATCAGTGGAATTGGAGCAGGAGATGATGGACTGATTAAAGAAATTGTTCCAGGCCTTAGGAATTGCCTTCAGAGCCATATTGCAAAAACGGCGGGGATAGTCTTGACCAATCGGACCAATAAGATGTCTGTCCCAGGCTGCTCCTTGACGACACAACTCTCTCAGCAAACCCTCATAATCGTGTGCCCCTTTGTTGTCCCAAGCATCCATCATGGCACAATTAGCAGTAGTGGGAAGCCCGAGGAGACTGTTGATGGTAGCAGGAGAGTAGGACACCTCTCTTCCCCTCACCACTGAAACTCTATTGTCTTCATCTCCATAGGCATTTGCATAGAATTCCCTCACCAAACTTTGATTAGCTTGTTTGATCATTGAGTTGAGCGAGAGCCAACCCAATTCCCGGAGAGTGGAAGTAATGATGGGGAATTCCCCCGTGCTAAGGTTAAAGGCCCTTTCGGGATTTATCTTTTTTCCTTTGACCACTTGGTGGTACCTCTCCTCATGCACGGGGGACCTGAATCTGTCAATCTCAACTGCGGGTTCCCCTCGCCTCTTCTTGGAGGTGCCTGCTTTGCTTTTCTTCATCATTCCTGCTTACCTGTAATGTCCTGTAAAATTTAAAACAAAAAGAATCCAGCACCATTCGTTAGTTCTCGGTGGGTCCCTGATGTGGGCCCCACTCCAGCAGAGAAAAATAATCAACAGCCAAACCATAGTTTCTGGACTCAAGGTCATCTACCCTAAGGTTGTGAATATGTTCAAAATTAGAAACAGGCCAGCAACCCCAAAACAGACTTTACTTCGACATTTCCACAAACAATAGAGTTGCTTAGCCAAAACTCATAGGAGCAAATTCACAAACACTTGGTGAGCACCAAAAACTTCATTGAAGCATTTAAACAAACACCTTCCGTACAATGAAAATCAACAAGAATCCAATCACAATTTGATTTAACACCCCTCCTTATTCAGGAATAACATCAAGCATGTAATGTAGAGGGGTGGGGGACAACAATCCAGTTCTTAATTCAACCCCAACTTTGCAATTCGTTACCCTCCCAAAGTCATGAAAACTAAAGAAGAAAAGTTTAACTTTAAAGGTGGAGATGGATGAGAGTGTTACCTGGAGATGGAGAACAGGAAGAACCCGTGTAAAAGTGTGCAAATTCACCACCGAAGAAATGCAACGAGTAATGGGGGAATTTGGGAAAATGGCTAACCAGAGAAGAACTAAGGCAACAACTGAGAAACTGATTTTTGTGTTCGGACTGTCCAGTTTCTGGGCTAAATTATGTTGCATCACGACGCGGCCCGTGTGTATCGCGTCGCGAGATTACACAGAACCGTTACGGCTTCAAAAATTTCAAAGCATCGCGACGCGACACGCCTCTCTTCGCGACGCGGGAAATGGGAGAAACATTTTCCTTGGAAATTTTTCAACCAATCGCGACGCGACAGCACAGGTTCGCGACGCGAACAATGGCAGAAACATTTTCTACTTCCCATTTGCGACATGAACTTGACCGAACACAAAAATTTTCATCTCATGCCTAAGGCTAACAGCAAAATAAAGTAAATTAAAGACTGGAATTGAAATTGAATTAAAGACTTGGTACCTCAGTGGGTTGCCTCCCACTCAGCGCTTCTTTAACGTCACTAGCTTGACGGTTCAGAAGATATCTCACATTGGCCCCGGTGGAGCCTTTTGCTCTTCAAGTGCCCCATTCACAGCTCCTTCCAATTTTTCTCCATTGAATTTCCAGCTAGACTCACCCACCACTTCCTTTAGATCAACCCACTCGCTAGGTGACTTGTCTGGTGAAGAGTGAATGTGCCTTCAGTTTTTGGCTTTTATCTGGGGTTCCTCAATACTATAGCACCCTTCCTTTTTCTCCTCCTTTCTTGCTGCCTTGATCACTTTCAGGGTCACCTCTTCATCCTGCACTAGCAGCTTCACAGTCCCGTCCGCTACATCTATGACAGCTCTACTGGTGGCTAGGAAAGGTCTTCCCAAAATGAAAGGGATGTCATTTTCCCCATCCATTGAACTCTTGACCTCAGTGTCACCATCCAACTGCAGAATCACAACATCTACCGGGAAGAGGAATTTTCCCACCTTTACCAGGACATCCTCCACAACACCATACGGATACCTTATTGACCTATCAGCCAGTTGCAAGGTCATGTGAGTCGGTTTGACTTCACCTCCCCCAAGCTTTTTCCACATTCCCAAGGGCATTAGGTTTATGCTTGCCCCCAAGTCACAGAGTGCCTTATCTATAGTCACATCACCAATCGCACAGGGAATGGTGAAGCTTCCTGGATCTTTCAGCTTAGGAGGTATTTTTGTTTTGAATGATAGCACTGCACTCCTCTGTCAACTCTACCGTTTCATTCTCCTTCAACCTTTTCTTTTTAGTCAATAACTGTTTCATAAACTTCGCATAAACCGGCATCTTTTCCAGGGCGTCAGCAAAAGGTATATTGATCTGGAGGCTTCTGAACACCTCCATGAAGTTGGAGAACTGCTCATCCCTCTGATTTTTCTTGCTTACCTGAGGATAGGGCAGTTTCATGTAAGATGGAGTTTCTTTGGGTTCCCTTTGAGGGTTGTCTTTACCCGCTCCCTCATTCTCTTCATTTGCTTTCTTTTCCCTGGGCTTGGTTACTTCAGACGGTTCCAACTCCTTACCACTTCTCAGATGGATGGCATTGCAATTCTCTTTTCTCGGGTTATCCACAGTGTTGGCAGGGAAACCACTTTTGGATGTGTCCGCGAGTTGCTTTGATAACTGACCAATCTGTACCTCCAAATTTTTCACTGATGCTTCATGGTTTTTCTCCATGTTTTTCATTACCTGCTCTTGAGCTTGGAATGTATTTTTGGTCATCTGCATAAACTGTGTCAATGCATCCTCCAACCGAGAAGGTGGTTTCTGTTGTTGATTGGCAGGTGCCTGAGACTGTTGTTGGTTGGAACTCGTGCCGTCATTGTTATTCTTCCAAGAGAAATTGGGATGATTCTTCCACCCTGGATTATAGGTGTTAGAAAATGGATTCCCGCCTTGTCTTTGAAAGTTTCCCATATAGTTGGCCTGTTCCAATGCTTCTCCATAAGCTGCACAGTCACCTTCGTGGGATTCCCTACCACAATAATTGCACCCACCTGCTTGCACTGCTTGTACTGTTGCTGGAGCTTTTGAGCCTACTTCACATGCTGCCGCTAATTGCTTAGTGAGAGCCTCGATTTGCATGGTCATTAGTTTCTGTTGGGCTAACACTGCGCTGTTTGAATCAAGCTCCAGCACACCTTTCTTTTTGTCAACCCCTCTATCATTTTGGATCCTGTACTCATTGGAAGCCATGTCTTCAACCAACTGTTTGGCTTCTTCCCAAGTCTTTGTACCTAAGGATCCTCCAGCTGAGGCATCCAACATCATTCTTGTTTGTGGTCTCAGCCCATGGCAAAAGGTTTGTAACTGAAGGAAATCTTCTATGCCATGGCCAGGACACTTCTTGAGTAGTAGCTTGAATCGTTCCCAAGAGTCATACAACGATTCGGACTCTCCCTGTGTAAAATTGGAGATATCAGCTCGTTTCCTTATGAACTTCGAAATTGGGAAGAACCTCTCCAAGAACTTGTTCTCAAGGTCATTCCAAGTGTTGATTGTTCCTGGGAGAGTGTTCAGCCAATCCTTGGCCCTCCCTGTGAGAGTGAAAGGAAACAACCGGACTTTCTTTGCACTATCGGTTACTCCCTCCGGGTGTGTAGTCCCGCAGATCTCGTAGAATTGGAACAAGTGCTGATTAGGGTCTTCGGCATCCGACCCAGAGAATTGCTCTGATTTCAGGGCTGTGAGTACAAAGGATTTGATATCAAACTGGGCCACGCCCACTGGTTGAAATGCTAATGCTTGGGCACCTTGATTTCTTCGCCCGAAATCACCTAGAGTACGTCGGGGTGGAGGATCAGCCATCTCTTCCTCCTCACTAGAGAACTCTTCCGGTACAGCTGTAGAAGTTGATTGTACCTGTGACAATTCTCTTGCTTGCTGCTTGGCGAGCTTAGCCTTTCTTCGATTTGCCTTTGCTAGCTTTTCAATTTCTGGATCAAACAAGAGTTCTTGTGGACCCTTGCTCCGCATGCACAAATCTCTGAAACACTGAGGCAAACGTCAACAAATTCAAGGAACCAACAAGTAGCAAAAATTAAGTAACTAAAATTAAACAAAAACTAAAAATCTAGAATTAACGCGTTTGCCTTGTCGACAACAAAGTCAACAATCCCCGGCAACGGCGCCAAAAACTTGTTAACAATTTGGCAAGTGTACCAATTGTCGCAACTAATACAATTTATCGGTAAGAACCGGTCGATCCACAGGGATTGCGCGTTGACAACAATAGCAAATTTGTAAATTCGTAGATTGTAGATATTTGATTAATCGAGTATTTGGTAACAGAATACGAACGTGAATTAATAATGCAAGAAAAACGACTAGGGATCGAATCCTCTCACCTCGCCTATCACATGAACCTCAGCCAATTCAAGTTAATTATTCAATTTCTAGATTCAATTCACCAATTTAGGTCAAGGGCAATTCCTTGTCTCAAGACCCCTATTACCCTAAGAGTTACCCTAATTCCTTAGGTGAGTCGTGGCAGAGGGTAACGCATTAAGATTAAGAATTAATAAGAATTCACATAAGCTATCACATATTCCTATGGTGATTACTAGCATGTGATCTAAATACCCAATTTCCAGCTACTAATTCATATCCCTATGCAATCACTAGCCTGGATCATCGCAATTATCATATGTAATTGAAAAGTGTTAAGAACATAGGTAATTAGACAAGCAAATCGAATAATAACTGAATCAACTAAATCAATGGTTCACATGATAGGTTTGGGAGATTCATCTCTCCCTAATCTAAAGAATTAGTTACAAATCATCCTAAGGGTAGAAACCAACATAGAATAGAAAACAAACATAAAGGAAGACATTTAGAACCTTCAATCCCTTGTTCCCAAGTGGTGAGAAGGCTCCAAATTCGCACCTCCAGCTGCTCCAAACGTGGCTCCAATTCCCAAAAACGAAGTCTAGTGCAAAATTGCTGAAACAACTTTAAAAACCCTAATTTTTACGCACCATCGCGACGCGGCCCGTGGCCGTCGCGTCGCGACAAATGACAGAAACTTCAGGTCTCGCAAAACTGCTCCAGGTCGCGTCGCGAATCCTCCTGGTCGCGACGCGAAGAATGACAGAAAGTTTTGGCTTGTAAGAATTCCTCCATATCGCGTCGCGAACCCTCCTGGTCGCGACGCGAAGAATGACAGAAAGTTCTGATTACCAAAATTCCTCTAGATTGCTGCATTTCCGGGCAAGTGTCTGGTTCGCTGAAAGATGCCACAACCAATTAAGAGGTCTTCAAGTCCCATTTAGCTCCAAAAGTGAAGGAATAACTTACAATTGAACTTCCTACTACAATGATCTAAAACTGAACTAAACCCCAGATAATGACTGTTATACAATAAAAACCCTGCACAATTGGTCCTAAAAATGCCTAACTTACATCATATGAATGGGAGTCAACACCTGCCACTGTATTAGGTTGATGATGATAGTTGATGTGCTGATGTGTTTAAGGTTGATGTATTATATGTAACAGCTAAATAGAAAAACAGCCACAGTCTGAATTGATTGTTTGCTTGAGGACAAGCAAAAGTTTAAGTTTGGGGTTGGGTTGACTCTCAATCATATGATGTAAGTTATGCATTTTTAGGACCAATTGTGCAGGTTTTTCATTGTATCACAGTCATTATCTGGGAATTTAGTCTAGTTTTAGATAATTGTAGTAGGAAGTTCATTTGTAAGAAATTCCTTCACTTTTGGAGCTAAATTGGACTTGAAGACCTCTAATTGGTTGTGGCATCATTCGGCGAACCAGACACTTGCCCGGAAATGCAGCAAAATGGAGGGATTTGATTTCTGTTCAATATCGCGTCGCGACCAGGAGGGTTCGCGACGCGACCAGGAGGAATTTTGCAAAGCCAGATGTTTCTATCCTATTTCGCGTCGCGACCAGGAGGGTTCGCGACGCGACCCAGAGCAATTTTGCGAAGCCAGATGTTTCTGTCTTATTTCGCGACGCGATAATCATGGGTCGCGTCGCGATGGTGAGCGAAAATTAGGTTTCTAAAAGCAGTTTCAGCGTTTTTGGGGAGAGACTTCGTCAGGGGATCTGAGCCACATTTTGGAGCAGCTGGAGGGTGCGATTTTGGGTCCTTCTCACCCCTTGGGAACAAGGGATTGAAGGTTTTAATGTCTTCCTTTATGTTTGTTTTCTATTTTATGTTGGTTTCTACTCTTAGGATGGATTGTAACTAATTTGCTTAGATTAGGGAGAGATGAATCTCCCAACCCTATCATGTGAACCATTGTTCTAATCAATTCAGTTGTTATTCGATTTACTTTGTCTAAATACCTATGTTCTTAATGCTTTTCAATTACATATGATAATTGTGATGATCCAGGCTAGTGATTGCATAGGAATATGAATTAGTAGCTGGAAATTGGGTAGTTAGATCACATGCTAGTAATCATCATAGGAATATGTGGTAGCTTATGTGAATTCATTAAAATTCTTAATCTTAATGCATTACCCTCTGGCATGACTCACCTAAGGAATTAGGGTAACTCTTAGGGTAATAGGGGTCTTGAGGCAAGGAATTGCCCTTGACCTTAATTAGTGAATTGAATCTAGAAATTGAATAATTAACTTGAATTGGCTAAGGTTCATGTGATAGGCGAGGTGAGAGGATTCGATCCCTAGTCGTTTTTCTCGTATTCTTAAATCACGTTTGTGTACTGCTACTGATTACTCAATTACCAAAACCTTAACAATCCAAGAATTTACAACTTTGCTACCGTTTTCAACGCGCAATCCCTGTGGAATCGACCGGTTACTTACCGTATTATATTACTTGCGACGACATTTGGTACATCTGCCAAAGTCCTAACAGATTTTAATTGTTTCTCCAATGAATATCCCAACGAAGTATAAATTTAAAATTAAAGGATTTTGCTCCAATAATGAGGCTGAATACGAAGCCTTAATAGCAGGACTTGAAATTTTGCTAGAATTGGGGGCAAAAGCTGTCGAAATTAAAGGTGACTCTGAATTAGTTGTGAAGCAATTGACTAAAGAGTATAAATGCATTAAAGAAATTTTGATAATGTACTTTGTCGCTGCCAATACTTTGTTAAAACATTTCGATTATGTTAACATTAAACATGTGCCTCGATCCGACAACCAAGAGGCAAACGATTTGGCACAAATTGCTTCAGGATATAAAGTCTCTAAAGAGAGACTGGAAAAATTAATAGAGATAAAAGAGAAATTACTTTCGACAGACTATTCTTCGACTGAATTGTCAATGCCAAAACTTGGGGGGGGGGGGGGGCAGAGGAAACATTATCACCTCCAATTACTGCAAATTTTGAAATTTTTGCCATTGACAATATGTCGAATGACGATTGGCGAAAGCATATTGTCGAATACTTGGTAAATCCAACAGGAATAACAAATAGAAAAACCAAGTATAGAGCATTAAGCTACGTGATTATTGGAAACGAATTGTTCAAGAAAACTCCCGAAGGAGTTTTGCTTAAATGTCTTAGTGAAAATGAGGCATATTTAGCAATATCCAATACTCAAAGTGGAACTTGTGGATCTTATCAAGTAGGTCACAAAATGAAATGGCTCCTGTTTCGACAAGGGGTATACTGGCCAACTATGCTAAAAGATTGCATAGAATTTGCTAAAGGATGCCAAGAATGTCAAAAACACGCAGGGGTGCAGCATGTACCTGCAAGTGAGTTACATTCAATAATAAAACCTTGGCTATTTAGAGGTTGGGCCTTAGATATAATTGGTGAAATTAAGCCAACTTCCTCGAAAGGCCACCGTTATATACTAGTGGGTATCGACTACTTCACTAAATGGGTCGAAGCTATTCCCTTAGCTAATGTAGACCAAGAGGCAATGATAAATTTTATTCAAAACCATATTTTATATAGGTTTCGGATTCCAGAAACCATTACTACAGATCAAGGGTCAGTTTTTCCGGTCGAAAAATGGTAGAATTTGCCTCTGAAAGTGGATTTAAGTTATTAAGTTCGACACCATATTATGCTCAAGTAAATGGTCAAGTCGAAGCAGCCAATAAAATTATCATTAATTTGATTAAAAAACATATTGGGTAAAAGCCTAGGAATTGGCACAAAACCCTTGATAAAGCATTGTGGGCTTGTCGAAATTCTCCCAAAGAATCAATTAATACTACTTCATTTCGGCTCACTTTTGGGCATGATGCAGTATTACCAGTCGAAATTTATCTACAATCAACCAGAATTCAAAGGCAATTTGAGATCCCATCAGATCATTATTGGGACATGATTTTAGATGAATTGGTTGATCTAGATGAAGAAAGGTTATTTGCATTAGATATCCTTACAAGGCAAAAGGAAAGAGTAGACAAAGCCTATAACAAGAAGGTTAAATCAAAAACTTTTGTCATAGGAGACTTAGTTTCTGGAAAGTTATCTTACCTATGGATAAAAAAGTTAGAGCCTTAGGTAAATGGTCACCAAATTGGGAAGGACCATTTAAAATCTTACAAGTTTTTTCAAACGGTGCTTATGAAGTCGAAGAGTTAGGCACTGATAATCGAATTTTGCGTATAAATGGCAAATACTTAAAAAGATATAAGCCAATGTTGCAAAAAATTAAAATAACGCAAGATTGAGAAAGAATGAGGAAATTTAAACATGGCACATGGAAATTCGAGTGCCAAAAAGTATTGTCAGAATACAAAGTAAGCTTTTGAAACAAAAGAAGTCGAAGCTTAAATTACAAAAGTGGTTTTAAGTCTCTCAAAGACGGTTTTAGCATGCTTTAATCTGGTATTAAGGAGGGCTTCATCTTCAGTCAACCTCTGAACTACTTCGTCATGTTTCTTGACCCTCTCTAAATGCTCAATTGCCAAAGTTGCTTCAGATTGAAGCACAGTTTCCAAAGGAACTGAAGATTTCTGTTGAATAGAAGCTTTCTTCTTTTCTGCTACCATAATCTTCGACTGCAAATATCTGATTTGTTCCTGATACTTCAAAATGATAGCAACACATTCAGCTATTTCCTTGTTATCAATTGCTGCCTGAAGTTCTAGGGACGAAATCTTGTTATCTGATGCTTTGACTGCTACACTTTCCTCCTGTAGGAGCTCAATTTCACGCTCTTTATTCGCAACGATTTGAGTTTAGATTTGAGTTTAAAGGAGAGCATATGAACTCAGAGTTTAAAAGAGGGTGGCTCGAAGCTCTCGAATAAGGGCATCTTTAGGGCCTCCGGAAGTATCACCAACAGAAACAGTCGAAACACTTGGTCTGCTTTCTGTCGAAGACAAACTACTCACCATTAGCCTAAAAGCTTCAAGAGGGTTCCTACTCTTTAGATCTGAAAACTCTTGTGGGCTCAGGGTGGTGTTGTGTGTCGAAGGCACAAAGCATGGGGGATTAGCTGCCTCAGGAGATTCACCTTTCTCCTCTTCTTTTTCCCCCTCATTGTTGCTGTCATCCTCATTCTCTTCCTCACTATCTTCTTGTTCCTCTATGTTTGGGGAGGAAGATATGCTAACGTCAGCTGCACCTTGGCCAACATCATGACCTTCATCAACATCCATAGTAGCTTGCTTCTGGCCAGGATCAAAAGCCTCCTTTGCAACATCAGTAGGAGCAATTGTTTCGACCATTGGTGTTTCTTCGACAGCGCTAAGAGGTTGTTTCTTATTTAACCTTTCTTCTTCGACACCTTCTCCAGCGGTTGTTGTCTTTAAAGGGGAATGAGTAGAAGTAGGCGTAGCTTGCCTTTTTTGAGCTTCAGGTTTAAGAGTGTCATGTCCCTGATAATGAAGTTGAGTAAGTGTCACCATAGATAGATAAAATTCTTAAGGTGGAGATAAGTTTCGATCAGTTACCTGGGATTTGGTATCTTCGACACAAGAATGTGCACTCTCAGGCTTTTTAAGAGCCTTCTTTGGTGCTTTCTCTGAAATGAGGGGAACTTTTTCTTCAGGTTCATTCTCCTTCTTTTTCTGCTTCCTTTCGACAGAGGGTGGTTGAGGAATAACTCTAGAGACATCCTGAGAGTTTTTCTTTTTCTTCTCTCTCTCCACTTCAGAAGTTTGAATGTTGACAGGCTTGTTTCTGGTCAATGGCACCTCATCAGACTGAAAAAGCAACACTCATATAAGCATAAGCAAGAAAAAGAAAATATAAGCGTAAAATAAGCAAGAAGTTAAAGAGCTTCGACCTCTGAGTCGCTCACAATTGGTGTGTTGACCCTTTTTGCCTTCTTTGGATTTTTAGTCAGGGAACTGCTTGGTCTTTTTTGATTCTACAAAATAAAGGCTTAATCAGTCAATGAATATAACGAGTTGATTCAAAGAGAAAGTGAAAAGGCACTTACTTTTTGTTTTTCTTCTTGAAGAGGTTGATCCTTTTTCGACGAAGCCTCAGTGCTATTCTTCTTCGTCTTTGTTGTTGCATCATCTGTCGAACCAGATACGATAGGAACAGCTACAAATATTCGACACGCATGTAAGTACAAATCATACATAAAAGGGAAATTAAAATTTTCTAAGAGTATTATACATCACCTTCTCTGATAATAGATGTGACTCGAACATGTCGAATGTCCAAATGAAGATGACCTTCAAATGTGTGTAAGGTACACTTAGTCGGAACTATTTTCTCAGCTGTCTTATTCGAAAGAAAATTGTAAAGTGCCCCGATCGAACCACAGATAAACCATGGTGGGAGTGGTGGTGAAAATGCTAAAGCCAATGGACTAGTTGGCAAAGGCGGAAATTTGAGTTTGTTGTGTGCCAAAGCAAAAGAATACCTAGCGGTCACATAAGAGGGAAAGACCATTGTTGGAATTTTTTCGATATATTTGTCTTTTAAAACTTTTGCAGCTCGAGAAACAGTTCGACTAAGTTCATTTGGGTCATACACAGTTTCGAAGTATTTTTGAAATGCTTGAATTTCTTGAATGTGTGTACCTTTTGATTTGGCCGTCTTTTTCTGCGAAGAAGGAAAAGCAGAAATTAGTTTCGACAGCAAAGTGGCCTCGTCGACACCAGTAGATTTTCCGGTAAAATACTCTTTCCACCATCTAAAAAATTCTATTATGCAAGAGAATAATGGTTCAAAATGAATGGGGTCAAGAGTAAAAGAGCCTCGGGGAAACCAATTAAGGCACTCTTTCCATTCTTCCTCATTCCCTGGAAGCACCATTTCTTTCTTAGACCTGAAAAAAGGACTGGGTCGAAGTTGGCATAGCCCAAATTGCCTTGCTACTAGGCTGGGATGATAAGAGTATACGCCATATGAAGCTGCAGCCTTCCCAGGGGAAATCCTAGCTGACAAGAACTTAGGAGTTTAAAAAGCCTCCCAAATCTGATTGGTGTCTTTCTCGTCGACGGGAGTAGTCGCAGGAAACTCTCTAGTGAACCAAGTTGGTCCATAAGTCCTCTCAGCAAAAGGTGCCATTGAAGGAGTAAAATCTGCACAATTCATGAACATGTTGAATGAGTGAGATAACAGATCTTGGTTAGATACTGCTATTTCTCTGGGTTTCAGAACTGCAAGTATTTCACCTTCGACACCCCTATTTGCGACCATATCAGTATATTCGTCAGGGATATACATCTGCAACTTCGACTCAAAAGTGGCCAGAAGCCACAATTGAAACAACCAGATTGGTCCAGAGACCAAATACTTCTCTTCTGGTCGAAGTCCTTTCAGGGCAAGAACCCCTTGTTTTAGGCTGTCATAGAGAGACCCTAAAATGAGATTTCCAAGGTTGATCTCTCGACGCTCATGTAGTTGGATGGACAATGGAATATACATTTTTGCCACTTGAAGTGACGAAGAGCAGAAAATGAAGAAAGAAAGCCAAAGAGTGAGAAAAGCGATATGCTCTTCATCTGAGACGTCATCAGTAATTGTAACATGATGGTCTTCAATGTACCCTTTAAAAGTGGCACGTTTGAAGTCGAATTCATGTTGATTACCAGTGGTGGCAGGGTCGAAAACCTCCCCCAATGGTTTCAAGCCTGTAATGGCAGCCACATCTAGTAAAGTGGGAGTAAGCATACCACACTTCTAATGAAGGCTTTTAGTGGTTAGCTCCCGGAAATGGAAAGCCGCAATGAGCATTGGACTTTGATACTTAGGCCCATATCTCGACAGTTGGATCAAGTCGAAAATGCCCTGCGTTTTCCAGATCTCTCCCATCTTCGATTCCACCGTGTTGAGCCAGTCGATGTAAGGCGTGTTCTTTTCGACCGGTGGTGAAGATCGAAAAACCCTATTTGGGTTATCCATAAAATCCATCACATGTGGACCCTCACCTAAGATCCTAGGGCTGTACCGGTGTTAGCTAGGAAAAACCTCCTTGATCTTGGCTGAATCATCACCAGGAAGAGGTAGAGGGCCTAAGAATCCATGCTTTAGAGGTACACAAGGACTGGTAGATTTTGGCTATTTCTCCGTCTAAAGCTGGTTCGGTCACAAAGATTTGTTTCTTAGAAGCCACAGTAACAGGAATGATGTTGGAAGAAGACGCCATTGTCACTAATATAACGCTCTCAGAGAGATGAAGTTTTAGTAAAGTAGTTTATGTATCGCGTACTGGAGAAGAAGAAGAGAGAAAGGGGGTTCGCAGAAACAAAGGAGAAGAAGATGAAGATTCTGGAAAAAAGAGAAGTAAAAAGGCGTAGGTGTTTTTATAGCCGTTTTTACCATGTTTATTAAATTAAAAAGAAAAGGAAATGCGGGTAATCAGGGCATTAGTGGGGAAACGTGGGATCATGGAAGATCTCAACAGTTACCTTTTCGTACGTGGCGCGCTCTCGTTGGAGGAAAGCGCTAGCAAGCTGTCTTTTGCGCAAAAAACGTCTCATCAATTCTGAAGAAAGATATTAGATGATGTCATAAGATTTTACACAGGATAGTCGAATGCTATCTCAAAAAGTCATTTTCTATCTTCATTCAAGAAATCAGTCAAAAAAGCCTTTTTGGGGGGCAATTTGTTAGCCTGTATTTTCAACAGGCTAAAATATAATGCAGTCAACAAAGTTTGACTTGATAGATTCAAGAAGAAGAACCATCATTTCGACAATGAGAAGATGTATACAGGGAGAATTTGCGTAGTTCGTAACTTAGCGAAAAATTGGAAAGCTAAAGCCAACGGTTCGACAGGAAGGAGAATAATGTCCAGATAACAGGTCAAGTCAAAGAGCGTTGTCGAAAGGGGCAACAGCAGTTTGGTCGAAAGATAGAGCGGTTACCTGGTCGAAATAACAGTTAGTTATTTTGAGAATCGTTGTGCGGTTATTGTTTCTCTCTTCTAGTATAAATAGAAGTTTCTACGTAGAATTCAAGGTCGCAATTTCATTTCTACATAAACTTCCAAAAACTCTTACTTCCGCATTCAGAGAAAACAGAGTCACAGGAATCAATGTATGAATCTGCACACCAATCCTTTTAATTCTATGCAATGTCATTTACATTCTTTTAAGATTTCTGCACATTTACTTGCATTTAATCATCTTTTTTCACTTGTTTAAATTTTCTGAAAGCACTTCTTCCTTTTCGCATTTCTCTCAAATTGCTATACTTCTACGGTTATCACCATCATTGTTAAAATCCGTAAGAACAACAATAATCTTCTATAAAAAACTTTAACACAAATGTTCTGAGATGTTTCTAGTTGGTCTCGCGAGCAACATGTGTGTGTAACTAGCGGTGTTTACCAAAATCCAGGGTAAACACATACTTAGGGGGACCTTATATAAGTGAAAGAAAGTTGTTCATCAGTTGAATGGTTCTTTGCCATCATCCAAGGGGGTGATTGTAAGAACAAATTTGGTTCGAATAACAATTCCTTTAGATTGAAGTTTTGATACTAACAAAACAAGAGAACAATTTTTCTACTAACGTTTGTTTAAGTGTACATAATGTTATATGATCGTTAACAACAAAAGATATGCACTTACTCAAACCATACAAAAGCTCTGAAGGAGAAATTCAATAAAAGATATGTATGGGCCTACAAGAAGATATGACAATACATCAAAAGCATGAAGTCAAGTTTAAAGCTCATCATGTGCTCTGCTGAAGACGGTGTAGGAAGTCAAGATTTGCAACACCGAAGAAGCCAAACGCATATGATTCAAAAATAATATTCTTATAGACAAGCATCCTCTCTACAAGAAGACATACTACACCTAAGCACCTGCATTATAGAGCATCCATTCAAAGCCTTGTTGAAAACAAAAGTCAAGCATATGTTAAAGCACTTAATGGTATTACGAAGGCATCCACTTGAAGAAGTAGAATGCCACGACGTCTGATGGTCAAACACTCTAATTGAAGAACATCTTCTGATCATCAAGGTAGTAAAAGAGAATCTGTCATGAAGCCTCGTGACCAATCAGACGACTCAACTTTTCCTAGAAGACAAAAGATATGTCAACGACTAGTAGCACCTCTCTCCTCTCCCAAAGTACATTAGTGTTAAAGAAGTGATGCAAATTTCTAGATTTCTCTATTGAAGTCTAGATCAAAGATATTCTAGAAATTACCATTACATGTACTAAGTAAAAGAATCTAGAATATTCTATGTAAATATCAAAAGAGAAAAACCTAGAAGCTACAAGTATAAGATAAATCTAGAATATATTAGAGATGCTAATCATGTAGAATTATCTAGAACCATCCTCAAGCACCTATAAATAGGCAAGCTTGGGAGCATTTGTAATCAAGTCATTTGTGACCAATTTGAGAGCAATACAATTATTCCTTTGCTCCAAACATCACACTACTAATTAACTACTATCATCTTCCAACTATCAACTAAAGCCTTCTCTACTATCCAACTATTTACTAAACTAGCATTACTACCTCAAATATTAACAGTGGTATCAGAGCTACGTTCGGTCATATACTGGGCGTAGATAAACTATCCAACTACCAATTAAAAATCACTACCCTCACTCTACACTACTTCCATATTTTTTCTTAGCCAATGGCTAACAACACCCAATCGTCATCTAATATCTACGTCCCTCCTTTTTCCGGTGAAAACTATGATTTTTGGAGCATTAAAATGAAGACATTTTTTTGCTCCCAAGATCTATGGGAAGTTGTGGAAGAAGGATTTACTACTCCCGCGGATACTTCAACTCTTACTGCAGCTCAAAGGAAAGAGTTGAAGGAAAATAGGCAAAAAGATTCAAAAGCGCTATATTACTTGCAGCAAGCTGTGGGTGACTCTATTTTTCTGAGGATAATGGGAGCTTCTAGTGCCAAGGATGCATGGAGTACACTAAAGGAGGAGTTTCAAGGAACCGCCAAGGTACGTGCCGTCAAACTCCAAAGTCTAAGGCGTAAGTTTGAATTATTAAATATGAAGGAATCGGAGACCGTACAAGACTATTATACTAAGATAAAAGAAATTGTTTCTAAAATGAGAGCCTACGGGGAAAATATTCTCGACAAAAGAATTGTTGAGAAAATTCTAGTTTCTATTCCCTGTAAGTATGATCCAATCGTGACGACAATTGAACAAACGAAGAATCTATCAAACTTATCTGTGACAGAACTAATGGGCTCTCTTGAAGCTTATGAGCAAAGATTGAGTAGGTGTGATGATGACTCTGTAGAAAATGCCTTTCAATCTAAGCTTAAATTACGGTCTCAAAATAAAGGATACGGAGGAAACAAGAGTAGTGAAGAAAGTTCTAGAAATAGAGAGAATTTGTAACACCCCGGTATTTCTAACATGTAGAAGCACCGAAACGCACAACTAGCGGAATAATCAGAGGACACAGTTACTGCTTATAATTGGACCAACAAACTTTTTCCGAAATAAACATAAGATCGGAATAATAACACTTCATACAATAGAAGTCATTCGGCATACAACCGATCGGAGTATAACATCCGAGTCCAATACATAAAACAGAAACTGAAATAAGGTTTATACAACTTATACAACACAAGTTCGTACAACCCAAAGGTACAATAACAATAAAGGAAAACAGCTAGGTCTTCGGCGTCTCCAACAGCATAGCACTACTCGTGCACAATAGCCCTCCTTTTTCCCTGCTTAGCTGAAAAACAACAACATATGATTGGGTGAGATAACATTATCTCAGTGAGTCCTACCGTGCCCCCTCACCGACACTCGGTTCAATTATCAAGCCGTTTTCAAAAATTATTAGCTACCATGAGCTTATAATCGAAACGCCAAGCATTCGTGTTCAGTAAGAAGTCTTATTTTTTTTTTTTATAAGCATAAACCGACTGCAATCCGTGCTAATCCCGGCAGCTTTTAAGAAGTCTTTTAACACCATAGCTTAACCGACTGCAATCCGTGCTAATCCCGGTAGCTATATCTTTTAACATAAGCCGACTGCAATCCATGCTAATCCCGGCAACCCGTGAGTTGACCACGCCAAAACACATTCAGGGCCTAGGTAAGGGGTCATGACTACCCTCCCTAGTATGCTACTTGTCGGATCGTCACCCAACGCGATATATGTATTACAATACATATCGATTCTCGAGAGTTAGATAATATATATATCAACGATCACCAAAGGATCAAACATAAGCTTATGATACATGTTCCATTTCATTTCATAATCCGTTTATGAAGAATTCTATTAACTTCCAGAATTATAATTAATTCCAGGTCTTATATCCATATATAAGATCAGCCCATCCATTACTCGGTGTGCTCACACGTAATCTAGGATTTTCGTTCTCGACCAAAATAGGTTTCAAGACTCTTTTTCAAAATATAGTTTGAACGGTTTGAAATTAGGTTTCCAATAGGTTGATAGCTTTAAAATAGTTTGAGGAAGGGATTAGGAAAGGTTCGGGATTGAACGGAGCGTTGAACGAGCAAAAACGGAATTACGCATCAAAAGGGTCACAGTGGCGCGCGGCGCGCAACCCACGCGTGATAGGCGCGCGACTTGACAGAAGCGCAGCCCAGAATCACGCACGGCGCGCGACTCCGGCGTGAACGGCGCGCGAATGGACAGAACCCAAATTCAATAGTGGCGCGCGGCGCGCGACCTCCGCGCGAATGGCGCGCGAGTGGACAGAACCACCAGTCTGATGCCCAACTCGAAATTTTCTCACTTTCGTTCTCCGTTCGCTCTCGATTCGATTCCTAATTTCCGTTTCACCTGAAACCCAGAAAATTGGCAATATTCCAGAGTACATTTCAAATGCAAAAACATTGTCAAAAATCGTTTCAATTCGCTTATGATTCTCAACACCGTAAAGTGTCAATTTCTCCAAAACTCAATTTGTTTTTAAACACCTTAAAGAATCGGTTTCCAATAAAATTTCAGAATATACCAAGGTTCAAAACATTCAATTTATTCCCCTAATCGTGAGTAGAACTCACCCGTTGACGATCGTTCTAGGAGTTCCAATGAACGCGCGATGACCGAAACGAGAGAATTCACGAACGGCACCGAAGAGCACCAACCGAAACTTCAGAACAGCAACCCAAATCTTTCACCACTTGGAGCTTCATGGCATCAATGGAGATGAGAGAAAGAGTGAGAATCAAGCTTTGAAAGTGGTACCACTGGAAAGGAAATCGAAAATGGAATGGAGAGGAGGTTAAAACACTTACATGCAAGAAGGATTTGAGATGAGCTCCTCCTTCCTCCTCTTCTCCTCTTCCACGCCCTCTCTCCCCCTTATTCTTCAGCTTTTCAATTTCTGAAATTTGGTGGAATGGCCAAGTGTGGCTGGAGTTTATGAATTAGGGAGTATATATATTGGGGGTGTGAATTGACCAATTTGCCCTTCAGCTTAAAATGCCTAATTAAATTATGACCAAGCACAATTAATTAGTGAATGGGGGTTATTTTGAGGATTTCCTCGATTATAAATACCCGGGACACGAATAATTATTCCCATAAATAATTACTCGGTCCTAGATACTATAATACGAGTCTTTAAAAATTAGGGGTGTTACAATCTCCCCAACTTTTAAAAATTTTGTCCTCAAAATTGACAGGACGCACCTTAGAGAAAAGATATGGATAGCGAGTCCGCATGTCCTCCTCCAACTCCTAAGTGGCCTCCTCGGCTGTGAAGCCATCCCAGACTACCTTGACAATTGGGATTGTTCGAGAACGCAGAGCTTTCATACCACGCTCCAAGATATAGCTAGGATGAGGTTGGAAGGATAAATCTGGTCGAAGATCGATCTCATCGACACTCAGCGGCTGAAGTGGATCAGCGATATATTTTCTCAGCTGAGATACATGAAAGACATCATGTAGATTGGATAGAGCAGGAGATAAGGCAAGACGATACGCAAGTGGCCCAACGCGCTCGATAATTTGGAAAGGTCCAACGTACCGAGGGCTGAGTTTCTTCGTTCGTAAGGCCCTACCCGTGCCTATCGTTGGAGAAATCTTCAAAAATACATGATCACCAACCTCAAACTCCAAAGGTCTCCTTCGGTTGTCGGCGTAGCTCTTTTGCCTACTCTGTGCGACCTTCATCCTTTCTTGAATCAACTTGACTCTTTCTGTGGTCTCCCGGACCATGTCCGGCCCCAAAAACTTGTTTTCGCCGATATCATACCAACATAGTGGGGTCCTACACTTTCTCCCATAAAGTGCCTCAAACGGTGCCATACCGATGCTTGAATGATAACTGTTGTTGTAAGCAAATTCAATCAATGGAAGATGATCTTCCCACTTCTTACCGTTATCCAATACACATGCCCGCAACATATCTTCTAGAGTCTGAATGGTCCTCTCTGTCTGACCATCCGTCTGAGGATGATAAGCCGTGCTAAGAAGTACCCTCGACCCCATAGCTTCATTCAGCGCTCTCCAAAACCTAGATGTGAACTTAGGATCTCTGCCTGACACTATAGTAGTCGGAACCCTGTGCAATCTGACGATGTTCCTCATATATTCCTCGGCCAACCTTGACACTTTGAAATTCGATCGAACAGGGATAAAGTGAGCAGACTTTGTCAGTCGGTCCACTACTACCCAAATAGAATCATTTCCGGCCTGCGACCTCGGCAAATGTAATATTCCCAATTTTCGCTATTTAAATAATTTGGTGTGAATTATTATTTTGTGAATTCTTGTCTTGATTAGAAATAAAATAAATTGATAGTGGATTGCTTGATTTAATTACTATATGAATTGTGTGCTTAATTGATATTAATTATGTCAAGTAGGGTAATTAGAATGGTGAGGAGTCATGAGGAATGAAAAGTTTAAGTGAGGGATATAGTAGTCTTTTACCTACCTTTCAGCTGAAACACAAACACTTCATTTTGAAAAATCTGAAACACAAAATCAGAGAAAGAGATAGGGAGGAGAAGAGAGAGGCTTGAGAAGGGAGGAAAAAGAGAGAGGGAGAACTCCATGAAAACTTAGTGCATGTATGATCCATTAGCATCATCTGAATCAGTTCATCTCCCCCTTTCCATCCATACCAAATTCGAAATCAGTTTCCCCTCCAAATCAAAAACACCATTAAAGACCACCCAAGCTCAAGTGGAGCAAAGATAGAGTTTTGGGACTTCCATTGGCTTGCATGTCGCCATAGAACCATAATACAACCTTGGGGAGAAGTCACCTTGCTAGTTGGTATAGTTTGGGTAAGGAAATCAATAGCTCAAAGTGCTGAAGTTCGAAATTGGGTAGCTGAGTTTCGGTTTCGTGGAGTACATCACACCAAGGTGAGTTCTACACTCACTAGGGAAATCATTGTTAATATATGAGTCATGCATTCTTGGTTTTATTATGTTTTGATTCTGTACAAAGATATGTGTTGATTGTTCCTTGATGAATATGTGTTTGATGACTGAAATTGGATTCTATTTGTGTTGATAATTTCACTGTGTGGAGACTTTCAGGATAGGTTCGGTTTTCTGGTAACTGGGACTGTTTTACCTGTTCAAAAATTATGTGACTTACCTTTTTAGAAACTAGATTGAATACTTGTCATTTTGGCTTTGGAATGGTTGCATTTGGACTTGTGAGGCTCAAGATATGAGCATCACAAGTTAGGGTAGAATCCTGGAGAGAGTTTGAGAATAGGTTCGGTTTCTGAGTATCTGGGGATGATATAGGTCTCCAAAAATTATGTGGTCAATTGTTTTAGAAACTAGACTGAATGCTCGTCAATTTGGTCCTGATTTGGTTGAATTTGGAATTGTGTAGCTCAAGATATGAGCATCACAAGTTAGGGTAAAATTCTGTGTAATTTCGCGTCGCGGCCCATGGCCTTCGCGTCGCGGCCTCCCTTAACTTTTGCAACGCAAAACTTTCTGTCAGCAAAATACCCTAAACTTGTTTTCGCAATAACTTTTGATCCGGGAACCCGATTGAGGTGTTCTCAGATGCGTTTTAAAGCATATTCAAAGACCTACCTATATGTATAATCTATACTGTATAACTCCATGATTATGTTTATTTTTATAAACGGCCCTTGCGATCCACGGTTTTATTAACGGCCCTTGCGGTCCACGGTTTTATTAACGGCCCTTGCGGTCCACGGTTTTATTAACGGCCCTTGCGGTCCATGGTTTTATGAACGGCCCAATTTGGGTTCATGGAATGTGTTATGGATTTGATTGTCATGCTATGATTGTGATTGAGATAAGTGTATGCCATGGATATTGCTTTATGTGATTGATGTGTTGTGGCTATGACTGAAGTGGTAGTGTCGATCGGGAAGTAATTAGGGATCGGAACGGAATGATACGATAAATGATAGTCACGCACGGATCGTGTGTATGGGCGCACGAGTCGTGCGTGGTCTTCGGGTTGCCTCTTTTAAAAAGTGTTTTAAATCATTCCGAACGATTCCAATTGCTTTCTAATCCTTCCTTCCACCTTCACCAATGTTACTATGATTGAATTGCCCTGAATTGAGTGGTAATTGATTGTGATTGGATCCAAATTATGTTAGTACCATACAATTGGTTATGTTTGGATTATGTTCAGGTTAAGTGAATGCTCATGTGATTGACCATTGATTTCATGTTATGAATTTGTGTTTGATGTATTGTGCTGGATTGACTGGTTTAGTAAGATTGATAAGATAAGTTAGCAAACCTTAGTAATCCAAGAGAGATCACTTAATAATTAGACTTAGTTAGTAATTAGATCACCTTAGTAATAAGCTTATGTTCAGTTCAGTTCATTGTTCAGTTAAGTTATTGTTATGTTTAAGTTCATTGTTGAGTTCAGTTCAGGTATATCATCATATATACCTTTTAGTCGGGGTGACGACCCTATTCAGTTTAGTGTGCTAGGGGAGAGGCAGTCATGAGCCTTATGAACCTAGGCCCCATTAGGGACCCAGCCGATTAGTGGGGACGGGTTCACCGGAAGCTTATTATGCCAAGTGACCGGTGACACGCTATAACTTTAGTTAGTGTTGTTTCTTGTAACCGGCTTGAGGGTTATGAGGACAACGTTTAGTTTAGCTTATGAGTTGCATCTTGTAACCGGCTTAAGGGTTATAGGGACAACTTCAGTTAGTTAGCCACATAGTCAATTTTGAGGACTATGAGTTAGAATCAGAATAATGAATCAAGCATAATTGAACCGAGAGGTTTAGTAAGGGGTCGCGATAGAACTCACTGAGACAAGTTGTCTCGCCCAATCCATTGTTGTTGTTTTTCAGTTAAGCAGGGAAAGATGAAGACCGTGAGGTACGGCTATGAAGATGCTTGAGGAGCAGCCGCTATCTTTATTTCTTTATGTCTTGTATTTCAGTTTCCCTTGTATCTCTGTATTTTATATTCAGTTTCTTAGATGTACGATGGTACGACTTATGTTTTTAAGTTGTAAATCGCTTCCGCAGACTTTCGGTTTTGAGTGCTGAACACTAGTTGAGGGTGTAAGGACCATTTTATGTATTTTATGTCAGTTATGTAAGCGAACTTGATGGGTTTTTAGCATCGGGTGTTAGTATGTGTTCAGTATTTAAAAAGGAAGTCACTCTGATGTATGCCAGTAGTGCGCTTCGGTAATTTCTACAAGATAGAAATTAACGGGGTGTTACAGCAAACCCATAACAAAATCCATAGAGATATCTTCCCATTTCCAAACAGGAATATCCAACGGTTGCAACTGACCACCTGGCCTTCGATGTTCCGCCTTAACCTTCTGACAGGTTAAGCACCGAGAAACAAATTCAGCAACTTCGGCCTTCATCCCAGGCCACCAATACAGCGTCTTCAAATCTCGGTACATCTTGGTAGATCTAGGATGTACAGAATACTTACTTCTGTGAGCTTCTTCCAAAACTTGACCTTTGACTTCCAGGTCATTCGGCATACAAATTCTGCCTTTAAAGCATAAGACACCATCACTATCCTCAGTGAAATCCGGTGATCCTCTTTGAGATTGCAACCTCACATCCGCTCCCTGAGCCATACGGATTTGTTCTCGCAACACACTTGCTATCTGAATATGTCGTAATACCAGACGGTCTTTCTTCCTTGCTACCTTGAGCTTCAAGTCTCGGAATGACTCCAACAAAGCCATTTCGTGAACCATTAATCTTGCAGCGTGGATAGACTTCCTGCTCAGGGCGTCTGCCACCACATTGGCTTTCCCAGGGTGATACTTCAATTCGAAGTCGTAGTCCTTCAAAAATTCAGTCCACCTTCTCTATCTGTTATTCAACTCCTTTTGGTCAAACAGATATTTCAAGCTCTTGTGATCACTAAAAACTTCGAAACGAGAACCGTAAAGATAGTGTCTCCAAATCTTTAGTGCAAACACAATTGCTGCAAGTTCCAAATCGTGAGTCGGGTAATTCCGCTCATGCGTCTTCAATTGCCTAGATGCATAGGCTACCACATGCTGATTCTGCATAAGGACGCATCCTAAACCCTTCCCGGAGGCATCACTGTAAATCTGAAATCCCAATGACGGATCCGGAAGAATTAGAATCGGAGCAGAAGTCAACTTCTCTTTTAATCCAAGAAAACACTCTTCACAATCAGCATCCCAAGTAAACGGTTGGTTCTTGCGAGTCAATCGAGTAAGTGGAAGAACCAATTGTGAAAAGCCTTCGATAAACCTTCTGTAATATCCGGCCAAACCCAAGAAGCTTCTTATCTCAGTCACTGATGTCGGTCGCTCCCAATTCAACACCGCTTCCACTTTACTCGGATCTACTGCAACTCCTTCCTTAGAAATCACATGACCCAAAAACTTAACTTTTGACATCCAAAAGTCACACTTGGACGGCTTGGCATAGAGCTGCTTCTCTCGGAGTACTCCCAGGACAAAGCGGAGATGCTGGGCATGCTCCTCAATTGACTTGGAGTAAACCAAGATATCATCAATGAACACAACCACAAATTGATCTAAGTAGGAATGGAATACTCTGTTCATGTAATCCATGAACACGGCAGGAGCGTTAGTCAGTCCGAAGGGCATCACCACAAACTCGTAGTGTCCGTACCTCGTACGAAAGGCGGTCTTCGGGATGTCTAAGGCTCTTACCTGATCTGATGGTATCCTGACCTTAGATCAATTTTGGAGAAAACTTTAGCACCTCTGAGCTGGTCAAGCAAGTCATCTATCCTTGGCAATGGATACTTGTTCTTGATAGTTATCTTGTTAAGCTGACGATAGTCGATGCATAATCTCATGCTTCCATCTTTCTTCTTTACCAATAACACTGGAGCACCCCACGGAGAAGCACTCAGCCTTATAAACTGTTTAGAGATTAATTCCTCCAGCTGAGACTTCAACTCTTTTAATTCAAGAGGCGACATTCGATAAGGAGCTATAGATACTGGCCCCGCACCCGGCGCCAAATCTATAGAGAATTCAATTTCACGTTCAGGAGGCAAAGAGGAAACTTCCTCAGGAAATACATCAAGAAATTCATTGACAACCTGAACCGAAGACAAGTCTAAACCGGTTTCAGTTGAGGCAGACAAGATAATGACAAAAGCTTCCTCACCTTGATATATGGATTCGTTGGCAGACATGAAGGAAATATCAGCATCTTCAGAAGGACAACCAATGGAACGGTTGTAGCAGTCAATGGTCACATGATTGTTGACCATCCAATTCATTCCTATAATGACTTCCATTTTCCTCATAGGCAAGCATATGAAGTCAATGGTGAACTCACGCCTCCCGATAACCAAAACACAATTACTACACATAGATTGGGTTCGTACACGACCCATGGCAGCAGTAAGAATAGAGATCGGCTCGGATATGGGTGAAACAACCAATCCTACCCGATTAGCACAAGCTTCGGAGATAAAATAATGTGTGGCACCAGAGTCATATAGTATATCAACAGACTGATTAAGAATAAAACCTGTACCCCTTATGAGATTATCTGATGGTTTGACGGTATCCCCATCCAATGTGTTGACCCGATGTTGCTTAGGGGCATCTGGAGTCTCAAAGTAAGCTTTCCTTGCTGGACAATTGTTGGCATAGTGACCCACCTCCTTGCACACATAGCACTGATTGGGCTTTGTCTCTGATTGGCACTTCCCTTGATGATTCTTTTTACACACGGCGCATCTGCGGTAACCAAAAGTGTCGTCCGACCGAACTTGCTTTCCCTTGTTTGCATTTCCCTTAAATCTAGGATTTGATGAAGATGATTCATTACCCCTTTTCTTCTCATTCCAAAAACCTCTCCTCTCAGCATACATTTTTTTGAGATCACTTTCCGCTGCGTGAGCTTGTTCAACAAGAGCAGGATATGAAGTCATGGCATATGAACTGAGGCCTTGGTTCACATCCCCCCTTAGACCTTGTTTGAACATTACTCTCTTCCATTTGTCATCCAGAGCATGAGTACCCAATTCATAGAACTGTGACAATCGTTCAAACTTAGCGGCATATTGACCTACAGTCATTTCCCCTTGCTTTAAGCTGACAAATTCCATCTGCTTAGCCAACCTTTCAGATTCCGGAAAATAGTGACCCAAAAACATTTCCTTGAAGTTCGTCCACTGAAGCGGTGTCCCTTGAAGTTGCATCATTCTACGTGCATTTGTCCACCATGTGTGGGCATCCTCGTCTAGAGCATTGGCAGCACACAGTACTTTCTCTTCCTCAGTGCATTGCAGAGTTACAAAGATCCTCTCCATTGCATCAACCCAGAAGTGAGCTTTCATAACATCGGATTCTCCCTTGAAGATTGGAGGTTTCATATTCAAGAACTTAAAGTATGCCCTATGCGGGTCTTCCTGAGGCATAGGAGCTTGCTCATTCTGTGGTTGAGGTTGAGCTTGTTGTTGTTGCAGAAGTATCATGTCATTCATCATCTTTTGCTGATTTTCAATGACGTTCCGCATCCATTCGTGCTGAGGATCTTCTGGGGCAGCATTCCTTCGATTTCTTCCAGCCATGATTCTGCAAAGTATGCACAAAGTGTTTTAGTTGATCAGGCTAAACTCTAATAGCATACTAGGAAAAATCAGACTTAGAAGACTCAAAGAACTCTTAATGGCTAAGTCCGACTAGGTCGAACCGCTCTGATACCAAATGTAACACCCCGGTATTTCTAACATGTAGAAGCACTGAAATGCACAACTAGCGGAATAATCAGAGGACACAGTTCCTGCTTATAATTGGACCAACAAACTTTTTCCGAAATAAACATAAGATCGGAATAATAACACTTCATACAATAGAAGTCATTCGGCATACAACCGATCGGAGTATAACATCCGAGTCCAATACATAAAACAGAAACTGAAATAAGGTTTATACAACTTATACAACACAAGTTCGTACAACCCAAAGGTACAATAACAATAAAGGAAAACAGCTAGGTCTTCGGCGTCTCCAAGAGCATAGCACTACTCGTGCACAATAGCCTTCCTTTTTCCCTGCTTAGCTGAAAAACAACAACATATGATTGGGTGAGATAACATTATCTCAGTGAGTCCTACCGTGCCCCCTCACCGACACTCGGTTCAATTATCAAGCCGTTTTCAAAAATTATTAGCTACCACTTATAAGCGAAATGCCAAGCAATTCGTGTTCAGTAAGAAGTCTTATTTTTTTTTTATAAGCATAAACCGACTGCAATCCGTGCTAATCCCGGTAGCTATATCTTTTAACATAAGCCGACTGCAATCCATGCTAATCCCGGCAACCCGTGAGTTGACCACGCCAAAACACATTCAGGGCCTAGGTAAGGGGTCATGACTACCCTCCCTAGTATGCTACTTGTCGGATCGTCACCCAACGCGATATATGTATTACAATACATATCGATTCTCGAGAGTTAGATAATATATATATCAACGATCACCAAAGGATCAAACATAAGCTTATGATACATGTTCCATTTCATTTCATAATCCGTTTATGAAGAATTCTATTAACTTCCAGAATTATAATTAATTCCAGGTCTTATATCCATATATAAGATCAGCCCATCCATTACTCGGTGTGCTCACACGTAATCTAATATTTTCGTTCTCGACCAAAATAGGTTTCGAGACTCTTTTTCAAAATATAGTTTGAACGGTTTGAAATTAGGTTTCCAATAGGTTGATAGCTTTAAAATAGTTTGAGGAAGGGATTAGGAAAGGTTCGGGATTGAACGGAGCGTTGAATGAGCAAAAACGGAATTACGCATCAAAAGGGTCACAGTGGCGCGCGGCGCGCAACCCACGCGTGACTGGCGCGCGACTTGACAGAAGCGCAGCCCAGAATCACGCACGGCGCGCGACTCCCGCGTGAACGGCGCGCGATTGGACAGAACCCAAATTCAATAGTGGCGTGCGGCGCGCGACCTGCGCGCGAATGGCGCGCGAGTGGACAGAACCACCAGTCTGATGCCCAACTCGAAATTTTCTCACTTTCGTTCTCCGTTCGCTCTCGATTCGATTCCTAATTTCCGTTTCACCTGAAACCCAGAAAATTGGCAATATTCCAGAGTACATTTCAAATGCAAAAACATTGTCAAAAATCGTTTCAGTTCGCTTATGATTCTCAACACCGTAAAGTGTCAATTTCTCCAAAACTCAGAATTTGTTTTTAAACACCTTAAAGAATCGGTTTCCAATAAAATTTCAGAATATACCAAGGTTCAAAACATTCAATTTATTCCCCTAATCGTGAGTAGAACTCACCCGTTGACGATCGTTCTAGGAGTTCCAATGAACGCGCGATGACCGAAACGAGAGAATTCACGAACGGTACCGAAGAGCACCAACCGAAACTTCAGAACAGCAACCCAAATCTTTAACCACTTGGAACTTCATGGCATCAATGGAAATGAGAGAAAGAGTGAGAATCAAGCTTTGAAAGTGGTACCACTGGAAAGGAAATCGAAAATGGAGTGGAGAGGAGGTTAAAACACTTACATGCAAGAAGGATTTGAGATGAGCTCCTCCTTCCTCCTCTTCTCCTCTTCCACGCCCTCTCTCCCCCTTATTCTTCAGCTTTTCAATTTCTGAAATTTGGTGGAATGGCCAAGTGTGGCTGGAGTTTATGAATTAGGGAGTATATATATTGGGGGTGTGAATTGACCAATTTGCCCTTCAGCTTAAAATGCCTAATTAAATTATGACCAAGCACAATTAATTAGTGAATGGGGGTTATTTTGAGGATTTCCTCGATTATAAATACCCGGGACACGAATAATTATTCCCATAAATAATTACTCGGTCCTAGATACTATAATACGAGTCTTTAAAAATTAGGGGTGTTACAGAATTCTAGAAATTTCTCAAAGAAAAATCAAGATGAGTATCCTCCATGTGGCATCTACAAAAGGGCAAATCATGCCGAGAAAGACTGTCGCTGGCGAGGAAAACCACAATGTCGGCACTGTAAGAAATTTGGGCACGTGGAGAAGAATTGCTATAGCAAAAATAAACATCAAGTAAATTTCGTCGAAGAATGTGAGAATGACCAGAATAAACATGACAGTGAAGAACATCTTTTCCATGCCACCCAAGATTCCAACGATGACAAGAAACGAACCTGGTACTTGGATAGCGGTTGCAGCAATCACATGGCTAAAGATGAGAGCATCTTTAAGGAAATTGATGACTCTGTCAAATCAAAGATTCGACTAGGGAATGGCACTACCGTGGAATCCAAAGGCAAAGGCACTGTCATGGTGGAGACAAAGAAAGGTACGCGACTCATTAGAGATGTCTTACTAGTTCCCAATCTACCATTTTCAACGAGCAATGCATGGAGAGCTAAATGCACAATCTATGATAACAGTAGTAAAGGCTATGTCCTTCACTTTGAAGGAGATAAATGCACAATCTATGATAACAGTAGTAAAAGGGTTGAGATAGCCCAAATAAAGATGGAGACGAGGAACAGAAGCTTCCCGATAAACTTTAAATATATCACTAACATTGCCATGAAGGTGCAAGCTGATGATTCATGGCTATGGCATCGAAGATTTGGCCACCTCAACTCGAAAGCCTTAAAGTTGTTATATCAAACGAATATGGTAAGAGATTTACCAAGCCTAAAAGAAGATAGTGGAGCATGTGAAGGATGTCTTCTTGGAAAACAACACAAACTACCATTTTCAACGAGCAATGCATGGAGAGCTAAAGATGTGCTAGAGCTCATCCACACTGACGTTTGTGGACCGATGAGGACACCATCACTCACCAACAACAGGTATTTCATCCTCTCCATCGATGACTTTTCTAGAATGACTTGGGTCTATTTCATCAAGGAAAAATCAGAAGTCTTTGGAATATTCAAGAAGTTCTAGGCCCTTGTAGAAAAGCAAAGTGGCAAACACATAAAGAGGCTTAGGAGTGATCGCGGCAAAGAGTACAACTTCCATGAGTTTGATAAATTCTGTGAGGATGTAGGCATTGAAAAACAACTCACGGTCGCATATTCTCCTCAACAAAATGGAGTATCTGAAAGAAGAAACCGCACGGTCATGGAGATGGCTAGATCGATGCTAAAGGATAAAGGACTACCAAACACTTTTTGGGCTGAAGCGGTTTATACTGTAGTCTACATTATCAATAGATGTCCAACTCAAGCAGTCCAAGACAAGACTCCCGTTGAAGCTTGGAGTGGGCAAAAACCTTCTGCCAAACATTTAAGGGTCTTTGGATCAATCTGCTACATTCATGTCTGTTGACTCTCAATTATATGATGTAAGTTAGGCATTTTTAGGACCAATTGTGCAGGGTTTTCATTGTATCACAGTCATTATCTGGGATTTAGTTCAGTTTTAGATAATTGTAGTAGGAAGTTCAATTGTAAGTAATTCCTTCACTTTTGGAGCTAAATGGGACTTGAAGACCTCTTAATTGGTTGTGGCATCTTTCGGCGAACCAGACACTTGCCCGGAAATGCAGCGATCTGGAGGAATTTTGCGAGTCAGAACTTTCTGTTGTTTTTCGCGTCGCGACCAGGAGGGTTCGCGACGCGATCTGGAGGAATTTTGCAAGTCAGAACTTTCTGTTGTTTTTCGCGTCGCGACCAGGAGGGTTCGCGACGCGACCTGAAGCAGTTTTGCGATGCCTAATGCTTCTGTCTTTTGTCGCGACGCGACGGACACGGGCCGCGTCGCGATGGTGCGTGGAAATTAGGGTTTTTAAAGCAGTTTCAGCAATTTTTGAAGGGACTTCGTCTTGGGATCTGAGCCACACTTTGGAGCAGCAGCTGGGGGCGTTTTTGGGAGCTTCTAATCACTTGGGAACAAGGTTTTGAAGACTTCTCATGGATTCCTCTATGTGTAACTTCTCCTTATTTCTATCTTCTTTTTCCTTGATGTTGTCCATGTAGTTTGTTTTGATTAGGGAGAGATGACTCTCCCCAAACCTATCTATTGATTACTTTGTTATGGTTGATTCAGTTGTTTGGTTAATTTATTATAAGTCTATTCCTCTTTGTGTAATGCTTTACTTCTACATATGCTAGTTGTAATGAATTAGGGTTTGTGATCACATAGGGATATGGGTTACATTCTTGATATGGGGTAGTAGATCACATACTTGTGATCACCTTAGGAATATGGGATTGGATATGTGAATTCTCTATTTCTTGCGTTTATTGCTTTACCTGTTGGCATGAATCACCTAAGGGATTAGGGTTTCTCAATTAGGTAAAAGGGGTTTTGAGGCAAGGGATTGTCCTTAACCTAATTTTGTGAATTGAATCTGGTAATTTAAACAACCAATTTGAGATTAACTGAAGGATCATAGGATAGGTGAGGGGAGAAATTCGACCCCTAATCGCTTTTATTTTATTGTTTACAGACGTTTGCTTTGTTTTACCGTTACTTCACTTTTCGTCCAACTATTACGTCTAAGGATTAATTTACTTGCCTATTGATAATAAAACACAATCCCCGTGGAATCGACCGGTTACTTACCGTATTTTATTACTTGCGACGACAATTGGTACACTTGCCAAAGTCTTAACAAGTTTTTGGCGCCGTTGCCGGGGATTGTTGATTTCATTGTCAACAAGGCATTTTAGTTAATTCTTAGTTGTTTTATTCTATTTTATTTATTTCAGTATTTTATTTTTGTTTTATTTGTTTAGATACTTTGTATAGTGTTGGACTTGTTAACGGTTTGTTGAAGTGTTTCAGTGAACTGTGTAGCAGGGGCAAAGTTCGAAAGAATTGCTGTTTGTCCCGAAAAAAAAAATAATAAAAAAAAAATTTATGGAATCCACTTCTCGGATGGAAGATGCTTTGGACCAGTTTAGGCAAATGACTGAGACTATCTTCCAGCCTAAAGAGCAAGCTTCTCGGTTGGAAGATGCTTTGTCCGAGTTTATGCGAATGTCCGAGACCCTCTTCCAACCCCAAGAGCAAGTGATGATAGAGTCCGCGCCACCCTCACTTAGCGGTAATTTTTGTGAAGAACCCCACTTGAATGGAAAATGTGTGACACGCACCTTTTGCGATTCTTGTGGGGAGTATCTTGTGGAGTGCAACTGTGAGGATGAGTGGGTAACTATATCAGAAAATTACCCATGGCTATGCACTACCAATGAGGAACAAGAAGAACAAGCCCCAACAAAAGAAGAATCTGGGGAAGATAAGGAAGATGAGGAAGAAGAAAAGATTGAAATGGAGGAGCATGTAGTTTGGAGGGAAGATCAAAGCTCCCAATGTTGGGAAGGGGTGAAAACCCAACAAGAAAAAACCCAACAAATCATGGTTCCTATTTTTTTTTCTTGTTCCTTCTCTTGTATACCACCCCAAACTTATATTGTTGCTATTCCACGAGCAACCACAAACTTAAAAGTTTCCCCACTCTCACAGCTTTTGTTACCTAACTCCAAGTTAAGAATTAACTAGGCTATGATTTTCAGAGAAACAGTATACAATTTTTTAACAATAGGCTCAGAGGGGCTAGCAGAGGATAAACATTAATTAGGTGTGGTTTGAAAGGCTCAGGGGTGCCAAAAGAAATGCCTCAGTGTGTATGAAAATCAAATGCAAAAACAATTAAGCACAATGTCAAGTTCTGCGGACTAATGCAGGCAAGGAATACACACAATATATATAAGAACGTGTTTAGGCTCAAACCTCACAGTTGGGATCATAGAGATGGAACTTGAGAGATGCTGCTCACAGATGATAAAGAACTTCCGCAACGTTTGTCATGACCACTGCTAGTACTTGATAATAAAACGTGACGTGCGAGTGCTCAACAGGTAAAATGTACACATGCGAAGCCAAATGCCACACATCCTCATCATTGAATCTGGTTTAACAAAAAAAAGAATAAGGTAGTGGTGCCTCAATATCACAGAGTAAGTTATAATAAGTACAGACCAAAGTGCAAAATAAGTCAAAAAGGGAATGAAAAATAAAGACTCAAAACAGTAAATAATGAACCAATGGGTTGCCTCCCACCAAGCGCTTCTTTAACGTCACTAGCTTGACGTTTGTCATTCCACTATCAAGGTGGCTGATATGACACAAAGAACACATCATCCTTCTTCTTTCGCTTTTGAGGCAGGAACATCATAAATTTGAAACATAGTTGTAGATGCTTCCATACCCTTTTTAGGTGTAGGGTGATGAATAAGGCATAGAAGGAGTCTAAGTATATGTCAATCTCCTCACTTCTATCCTCCTTGCTACTTGGAAGAATAATAGGAACCATGGTTTGTTGGGTTTTTTCTTGTTGGGTTTTCACCCCTTCCCCACATTGGGAGCTTTGATCTTCCCTCGAAACTACATGCTCCTCCATTTCAATCTTTTCTTCTTCCTCATCTTCCTTATCTTCCCCAGATTCTTCTTTTGTTGGGGCTTGTTCTTTTTGTTCCTCATTGGTAGTGCATAGCCATGGGTAATTTTCTGATATAGTTACCCACTCATCCCAGCAGCCACACCATAAAAAAAAAAAAAAACTTGTTAAGACTTTGGCAAGTGTACCAATTGTCGTCGCAAGTAATAAAATACGGTAAGTAACCGGTCGATTCCACGGGGATTGTGTTTTATTATCAATAGGTGATAAGTCTATTTTTAGAATCTTTTTAATAGTTATTTTATTAAGTCTTTTAAGTATTTTAATTATATTTTTGTTCTATTTTACTGCAAATGTTTACTTTTTATCTTCAGGTTTTATTTTGAAGCAATTTGGGCTGCTTAAGTCTCAGCAGGTCAGAACTCGACTGGATCTCCCAGAATTCGACTGCATCTTCCAGATTTCGACTGGATCTCCCAGAATTCGACTGGATTTCTCAGAATTCGACAGCATCTGTCTCAGCAGGCCAGAATTCGACAGCATCTGTCTCAGCAGGCTAGAATTCGACTGAATCTCCCAGAATTCGACTGCTTCTGCTCTCCAAATTTCGACTGTGCCTGCTTTTGCCATCCAGATTTCGACTGTGCCTGCTTCTGCTGTCTAGATTTCGACAGTACAGTCAAAATTGGAATTACCCACTTGCTGATGGATATTTTGCCCACTTGTTGATGGATATTTTTGATGACTACCTTGGCCAACTTGATTTGCCACTTTTTCCTCTTTAGGACCATTTTGCCCCTCATATTTTCCTATAAATAGAGGCTTGATCCTCACTTGTAACTAAGCTTGAATTTTGTTAGAAAATCAATGACAAAGGCTCTCTAATGATTCATGACTTCAATTTACTCTTCATGCTTTTTATGATTCTTGTTTATTTACTTTCTTGCCCTTTAAATTCTTGCTATTTATTTTCTTGCCCTTTTTCTTTCCAAGTCATTTACTTTCTTGCTCCTTTAATTTCTTGCACCTTTAATTTCCAAGTCATTTACTTTCTTGCCCTTTAAATTCTTGCTATTTATTTTCTTGCCCTTTTACTTTCCAAGTCATTTACTATTCTTGCTATTTAAATTTCCAAGTCAAGTAAACTACTAGCAAGTCAAGTAAATTACTGGCAAGTCAAGTAAATTACTGGCAATTTACTTTTCAAGCAATTTACTTTCTTGTCATTTACAATTCCGCTATTTATAATTTTGCACTTTACCGCTTTCTTTTATTTTCTCGCTATTTAAACTTTATGTTTTCTTTTCTTATTTTCTTTTCTCCTCTTTTGTCTACAATGATCATGAGTGAGTAGACTTTGCTAAAATATTCCTTCTTTCCAAAAACACTTTCTTTTCAGTTAATCAACTTTGAAAAATTAAGTTGGTATTCACTTAGGCTCTCCCTGTGGACCGATACTCTTTTATTACGCGATACGACCCGTGCACTTGCGGGGCTATCAAGTTTTTGGCGCCGTTGCCGGGGAGGCAGTGATATTGATTAAGTTTTTCGAAACCGGTTAGACTGAAATTTTATTTTCTTTATTTTTACTTTTTCTTCTCTTGTCCCTCGAATGCGAAGAACCAGAAGTTTCGGTGAAACTGTTCAACAAATTCCCGAAATCGAAAGGTTCTTACATAGAAGGAGGAGAGAAATTCCCGATAACCAAATGGCGGCTAATGAAAATCGTGCTCTCAAAGAGTACGCAACACCTTCAGCAGAGCCATCGGCTGCCATTATACATCCAAATGTGGAAGCAAATAATTTTGAACTCAAAACATCTCTGCTTTCGATGGTACAACAAAACCAATTTTCTGGTTCTCCCACGGAGGACCCAAATCTTCATATTTCAATTTTTCTTGAATACTGTGGAACTCTCAAATTAAACGGGGTACCTCCGGATGCCATAAGACTAAAACTCTTCCCTTTTTCATTAAGGGATAGAGCTAGAGCATGGCTACATTCTTTGCCTTCGGAATCCATTACCAGCTGGGACCAGCTAAAACAAGCTTTTCTTGCTAAATTCTTTCCCCCGAGTAAGACAGCTCAAATGAGAAATCAAATTACTCGATTTTCTCAAAACGACGGGGAATCTCTTTATGATGCTTGGGAACCTTTCAAAGAAATGTTAAGGCTATGCCCCCATCATGGACTAGAGAAATGGCTTGTTGTTCACACTTTTTATAATGGATTACAATATGCAACAAGAATGACTATTGATGCAGCTGCAGGTGGAGCTTTAATGAACAAAAATTTTACTGAAGCTTATGCACTCATTGAAGATATGGCTCAAAACCATTGTCAATGGGCAAGTGAGCGAGCCATAGCAGATAAACCAGCATCGTCAAAAGAGCCAGGTAAGTATGAAATATCCGCTGTTGATCATCTTGCCTCAAAAGTGGACGCACTTTTTCAAAAATTTGAAAAATTAAATGTAAGTGCCGTTTCACAAACTTTTTCTCCTACTACTCCACCATGTGAATTATGTGGGGTTGTTGGCCATATTAGAGCTAAATGCCAGCTTGAGGCATCTAGTACTGGAAATGAGCATATAAACTATGCTCAAAAAGAAGATCCGTTTTCAAATACTTATAATTCTGGGTGGAGAAATCATCCAAATTTTTCTTATAAAAATCCTCCACCCAATCCAGCACCTAGACCACCTCCTGTCTTTCAAAATCAAAGCGTTTTTAACAACCCACAAAACAGCCCGCAAAAGTCGAACTTAGAATTTTTGATGGAAAAATTTGTGTCATCTCAAACAAAACAAAATGAAGAATTCAAAAATCATACTTGTTATTTGAATGACACACTTATCAAATTAGAATCAAAAATCGACTCTATTGCCACTCACAGTAAGATGCTTGAAAATCAAATAACTCAAGTGGCAACACAGGTGGCTTCATCCTCTAAATCTTCGGGGGTATTTCCTGAACAGCCTAAACAAAATCTAAATGGCCAAATATATGCTGTCACCCTTAGAAGCGAAAAACAATTAGAGGAACCAAGAGCAAACCAAGAAAAAATTGTGAGTGACAAACATAATTTACCGTGTGAGCAAGAAGAGAAAGAAAAAGAGAAGGAACCAGAAAAAGAAAAAGAGAAGGAACCAGAAAAAGAAAGAGAAGAACCATACATCCCCCCACCACCATACAAACCATCTCCTTTATCTTATTTTTCACCTTCCTTTGTGAAAAAAATAACATTTGATCTGGGGGGAATTATAAAAAAGATCTTATTGCTTACACAACTTCCATCTTACAAGCCATGGGATCTAGGAAAATGCTTTCATTCTTCATATGTCACTTGGTCTCTATGCTTCAAGCAATGGGACCCAGGAATAACTTTCTAAAGGGAAAAGGTCAAGCTAATGACCATAAACGAGCGCTGCGTGGGAGGCAACCCACGGCTTAATGTATTTTTCGATTTGTTGAAAAATAAAATACCCCAAGGCCGAGTATCCTGAACCAGACAGCCAGGTATGCTCTCCTAACCCCTTTTGTTTTATTTGAAAAATCATTGAGGACAATGCCTAGTCCAAGCATGGGGGGGTATTTTATTGCTTTTATTAGGAATGTCTTTACTACTTTGCCAAGTTTTTATCTTTTTTGTACTTTGAGTTGTATCTGCTCCCTCCATCACGAAACTTTGTGAACCCTAAAGCATGTTTTAGATAAGCCTTTTCTGGACAAAAATAATTTTTCAATTTTTCATTAAACAATCATCTAGGTGGACTGGTTGGGAACAACAAAATTGTATCATGGTTCGATTTCTACTTCTAGGGCTTTTTCACACACACACTACTGAGACTGTTTTCAGTTGTTAATACAATTAGAAGGACTGAAAAGAAACTAGTAACCTGGTTCTCTTGGTGACATTTACTAGATGCGCGGTTACTGGAGAAAAACGTCTGAGTTGGGGTATTCAAAAAAAAAAAAAAGAAAAAAAAAAAAAATTATATATATGTATATATGCAAAACCAATTCAAAAATGCAAAAGTTAGTGCATTTTAAATATCAAAATAAATGGTTAGCATATAAAATCAAAAAAGAAAAAATGCTTGAATACCCAACGTATAAAGACCCTCCTTTGAGACCCGGTCTTAGTAAATGGAGGACCCAAGCTTAAGAATGTTGGGGAACCGGTTCTATGATGACATGGATATCCTCTCTAATGTATTGATACTTTAAATTTGTCTCCCAATTCCACAAGAAGCCCAAAATAGTAGCTCTCAAAACCAAAGTGTTAGAATTGCCCCACAGTTCACTTAAGGTTTCAATATGAAAATAATTTTCCTTCAGAATGGGCCTAAAGATTTACACGGTTTTTGCTTGAGGACAAGCAAAGGTTCAAGCATAGGGGAGTTTGATAACTCTATTTTTAGAATCTTTTTAATAGTTATTTTATTAAGTCTTTTTAGTATTTTAATTATATTTTTGTTCTATTTTACTGCAAATGTTTACTTTTTATCTTCAGGTTTTATTTTGAAGCAATTTGGGCTGCTTAAGTCTCAGCAGGTCAGAATTCGACTGGATCTCCCAGAATTCGACTGGATTTCTCAGAATTCGACAGCATCTGTCTCAGCAGGCCAGAATTCGACAGCATCTGTCTCAGCAGGCTAGAATTCGACTGAATCTCCCAGAATTCGACTGCTTCTGCTCTCCATATTTCGACTGTGCCTGCTTTTGCCATCCAGATTTCGACTGTGCCTGCTTCTGCTGTCTAGATTTCGACTGTACAGTCAAAATTGGAATTGCCCACTTGCTGATGGATATTTTGCCCACTTGTTGATGGATATTTTTGATGACTACCTTGGCCAACTTGATTTGCCACTTTTTCCTCTTTAGGACCATTTTGCCACTCATATTTTCCTATAAATAGAGGCTTGATCCTCACTTGTAACTAAGCTTGAATTTTGTTAGAAAATCAATGACAAAGGCTCTCTAATGATTCATGACTTCAATTTACTCTTCATGCTTTTTATGATTCTTGTTTATTTACTTTCTTGCCCTTTAAATTCTTGCTATTTATTTTCTTGCCCTTTTTCTTTCCAAGTCATTTACTTTCTTGCTCCTTTAATTTCTTGCACCTTTAATTTCCAAGTCATTTACTTTCTTGCCCTTTAAATTCTTGCTATTTATTTTCTTGCCCTTTTACTTTCCAAGTCATTTACTATTCTTGCTATTTAAATTTCCAAGTCAAGTAAACTACTGGCAAGTCAAGTAAATTACTGGCAAGTCAAGTAAATTACTGGCAATTTACTTTTCAAGCAATTTACTTTCTTGTCATTTACAATTCCGCTATTTATAATTTTGCACTTTACCGCTTTCTTTTATTTTCTCGCTATTTAAACTTTATGTTTTCTTTTCTTATTTTCTTTTCTCCTCTTTTGTCTACAATGATCATGAGTGAGTAGACTTTGCTAAAATATTCCTTCTGTCCAAAAACACTTTCTTTTCAGTTAATCAACTTTGAAAAATTAAATTGGTATTCACTTAGGCTCTCCCTGTGGACCGATACTCTTTTATTACGCGATACGACCCGTGCACTTGCGGGGCTATCAATAGGCAAGTAAATTAATCCTTAGACGTAATAGTTGGACGAAAAGTGAAGTAACGGTAAAACAAAGCAAACGTCTGTAAACAATAAAATAAAAGCGATTAGGGGTCGAATCTTCTCCCCTCACCTATCCTATGATCCTTCAGTTAATCTCAAATTGGTTGTTTAAATTACCAGATTCAATTCACAAAATTAGGTTAAGGACAATCCATTGCCTCAAAACCCCTTTTACCTAATTGAGAAACCCTAATCCCTTAGGTGATTCATGCCAACAGGTAAAGCAATAAACGCAAGAAATAGAGAATTCACATATCCAATCCCATATTCCTAAGGTGATCACAAGTATGTGATCTACTACCCCATATCAAGCATGTAACCCATATCCCTATGTGATCACAAACCCTAATTCATTACAACTAGCATAAGTAGAAGTAAAGCATTACACAAAGAGGAATAGACTTATGATAAATTAACCAAACAACTGAATCAACCATAACAAAGTAATCAATAGATAGGTTTGGGGAGAGTCATCTCTCCATAATCAAAACAAACTACATGGACAACATCAAGGAAAAAGAAGATAGAAATAAGGAGAAGTTACACATAGAGGAATCCATGAGAAGTCTTCAAAACCTTGTTCCCAAGTGATTAGAAGCTCCCAAAAACGCCCCCAGCTGCTGCTCCAAAGTGTGGCTCAGATCCCAAGACGAAGTCCCTTCAAAAATTGCTGAAACTGCTTTAAAAACCCTAATTTCCACGCACCATCGCGACGCGGCCCGTGTCCGTCGCGTCGCGACCAAAGACAGAAGCATCAGGCATCGCAAAACTGCTTCAGGTCGCGTCGCGAACCCTCCTGGTCGCGACGCGAAAAACAACAGAAAGTTCTGACTTGCAAAATTCCTCCAGATCGCGTCGCGAACCCTCCTGGTCGCGACGCGAAAAACAACAGAAAGTTCTGACTCACAAAATTCCTCCAGATCGCTGCATTTCCGGGCAAGTGTCTGGTTCGCCGAAAGATGCCACAACCAATTAAGAGGTCTTCAAGTCCCATTTAGCTCCAAACATGAAGGAATTACTTAAAATTGAACTTCCTACTACAATTATCTAAAACTGAACTAAATCCCAGATAATGACTGTGATACAATGAAAACCCTGCACAATTGGTCCTAAAAATGCCTAACTTACATCATATAATTGAGAGTCAACAATGTCCCAGACCAAAAGAGGCATAAGTTAGAAGACAAAACGATTCGAGGCATCTTCTTGGAATACAGTACACAATCAAAAGGCTATCGAGTCTACAACTTACAAACAAAGAAGCTCATCATTAGTCGAGATGTCGAAGTTGATGAAGCTGCTGCTTGGAATTGGGATAAAGAAAAAATTGAGAGAAGCAACATTTCCCTTCCAGTACAGCAACCTCAAGAAGAAGTTGAAGAAGTAACAGAAGATCCAGGTATGCCTTCTTCGTCTTCTCTTCAACAAGATTCCTCACCAGAATCTACTCCGAGGCGAGTAAGAACTCTGGCGGATATATATGAAAGTTGCAATTTGGCCATACTTGAGCCTGAAAACTATGAAATAGCATCAAAACAAGAAGTATGGGTCAAAGCAATGGATGAGGAGATTAAATCAATTGAGAAAAACAAAACCTGGGAGCTAGCAGACTATCCAAAAGATAAAGATATCATAGGATTCAAATGGGTTTATAAGACAAAGCTTAACCCTAATGGCTCAATACAAAAACACAAGGCTAGGCTTGTAGCAAAGGGCTACTCTCAACAACCTAGAGTTTACTACAATGAGACATTTGCTCCAGTTGCTCGTCTAGACACTCTAAGAGCTTTAATAGCTCTTGCAGCACAAAAAGAGTGGAGCATCTATCAACTAGATGTCAAGTCTGCATTTCTAAATGGAGTGCTAGAAGAAGAGATTTATATTGAGCAACCACAGGGCTTCGTCAGCAAAGGAAATGAAGATAAAGTACTGAGACTAAGAAAAGCTCTATATGGTCTCAAGAAAGCTCCTCGCACTACAAGAATTTCGGTGATTTCCGAGGGAAAAATCCCTCGGAAAAGCAGGAAAATCGGTCGCTAATTCACGTTTCCGACGGAATTTCCGACGGACAAAATTCCGTGGGATAAACGGTCCTCGCAAACGATTTCCGACGGAAAATTCCCTCGGAAACGTTTCCGTCGCAAATCCCTCAGAAACTCCCTCGGAAATATCCCTCGCAAATCCCTCGGAAATGTCCCTCGCAAATCCCTCGGAAATAACCCTCGCAAATCCCTCGGAAATATCCCTCACAAATTTCCAAGCAAATTCCGTCGGTACAAATTGATAAATAATTTTTCAAAATCCTTCCATTACATGCAAACTCCATTCTATTTTGCAATACGACTTTCCTGCCAATTCAGACTCAGCAAATGTAACTAGCTTATAAGAGGTTTCCATCAGAAAATGTAACTCCCTTATACATTTTATGCAGCTTAATTGTAAGGGAACGTTTTAAAAAGCATGAAATGACAACTTAAGAAGCACTAATATAACAAGTTACCAATACACCACTATACATATAGTGAAAACCACAAACTTTAAAAGTTACAGGACACAATTCAGTTGAACAACCAATATAAAATTAAGTCATATTCTATTTATAAACCAATACAGAGGGAAGTATGGAAGCCAAAGTCATATTCTATTTATATAGAGCAGGGAAGTAGAAAACTACACAAAGTGCACACTGCCATAGAATCTTTTGAAATGAAACAGCTACACAGCCAATGCTGGTTCAAATCAAAGAAAACAATCATGAAACTTATTGATGATTCAGCTCAGTATTCCACTAAAGAATAACTAAAACAATATAGAAATGATCCAAGAATACAAAATAAATGTCAACATAATACCACTATGCACTCCCACTGAACATTTGCATTGCTTCATTCATCTCATCAACCAAAGCAATAGGCAGCAGGAAAAGACCCTTGCTTTCAAGTAGCTGATTGGCTGCTCCTGAATGTTCTTCAAGCAGTTTCCCAATTATCTCTTCAAGTGGTTCATTCAGCATCTGTTGGTCTATATAATGCCCGTAACCCTGCAAGTATACATAACAGACTCTGCAGTCAGCAAATTTGACACTGATACGAAAAACCATTTGCTTAGAGCACAATTAGGGTAAGCACACATGAATAATGAATTCACACTGATGTTTATGCACAATGTATGTACTGAAATTAAATAAAGATATATGTGTACCTCGTGAAAAACAAGTGGTATAGCATTTGAGTCAGCTTGCAATCTACTTCCACTTAGTTCCTGCAAGGAGAAATTTCCATGATTAACTTATTGAACTAATGCTTCTGAATCAGGAACAAATCAGGAACAAATCAGGAAAAAAACGAATAAATTATAAAATTAATCAAGGACAATCCATATGCAAAAGAACGACCATTCAAATGGAATAATTTACCTGACATTCTTTTCAACCTGCTCATTCATCATGCCATGTAAAAGCAATCGATTTACATCTACCACAAAAATACCAAGTTCAGTTAATTAACATATCAAACAAGAAGTGAAGCTATTTTTTATATACTTACAGACTCAGGGCCAAGGAATCCCATGGCTAGTAAAGCAAGGTCAGCCTCAATGATCTCCTCACTTCCCTCGATTTCCTTAAATTGAAATTTGCCATCCTGTAGATTGCTATCAAGCAAGCTTTTAGTGTTTGCATGGAGAAATTCCATGGCAAAATGAACTCCAGACAGCTCCCTTCCAGGTACTGGAAGATCCCTACATGAAAAAGTAACTCATTTGTTTCGAGAAGCCTCTCCAACGCTTCACGCCACCTATTTTGGTAGACCAACTCATTAAATTCAGGTATCTTATTTCCAAGAGGACATCCAGAATTTTCCTGAAATTTTATGCAAAAAGGGCACAAATAACCTTTAGAAACTAAAACCGTGCAATCTAGTAATTACAAGTGTTCTATTTCAAACTAAAGCATTCTATTTTAAGCCCAATTTAATCAAAACTAAAGCATTCCACTCTACACTTTCATCCACACATCAATCACCATTTCAAGCCTTCAACTACATCATAAGCCATTAGATTCTGCATTAGGAAATACCTAATAAATTTGTAACTTATTCACAGCAATCAAAAACAAAAGCCAGATATATTCTTTCATGCTCAGGCAGAACAGATAAGTAAACAAATCAATATGGTAAACGATATGAACATGAGCTTCAAATTGTGCAGTTTTCGCAAACAAAGCAACAGGTCCAGAAGGTGGGACAGTGACAGTGTCCTAAGTTGGAACTCTCCTAAAGTGGTCAAAACAAATCCAAATGACCTCAAACTTGTGCTTAAATAGTACAAAATCTTGTCTAGTTTTCAAAGAAATAGGAATTATGCAAAAAGGAGTTCATTTGAAAGTGCTATGCTCAAAATACCGAACCTATGTCAAGATTATCTTCAGAATTCTAACCTAACTTGTACTGCTCATATCTTGAGCTACACAAGTCCAAATGCAACCAAACTAAAGCCAAAATGTCAATCATTGAGTCTAGTTTCTAGAATGACAAACCACAAAATTTTCCAATCAGTAATTCGTTCCCAGTCACTGCAATACCGAAACTTCCAACAGACCATCAAAACAGTGAATTTTAACGACAAAAAACAACAATCGAGCATCAATTCCAACATTCAAGACAAATTATCATCAAGGAACAGCAACACACATATTTTACTGAAACCAGATACAATAAAAACGCAGAACTCACAGGAAATTCGGAGCGGAGAGTAAAACGACGAGAAAACACGAACAAAAGCGGAATTTCAGCAACAAATCAACTCCTAATGGTCCCAAAAGCCTCCCACGAGTTCCTAGCTTTACACCCAGCCCCAAAATTCTGAACCAAACATCTATCTACAGCCTTTGTGTTCCTAAGTCAGAATCAAACACCCATTTGAAGCTCCCAAGGCTCACAAATACCGAATTGAAGAAGAAAAGCTCAAGAACCCTCTAATTTTTCCTCGATGCAATGCATCTCTTCATTGCATTTTCCATCAGTAAGCTGAGAAATGAAACTGATATGTAGAAGAGCACCTAAAATATTCTATCAAATGAAATGAAATTTGAGTTCACCAAATTATTCTTAACAAGCCGAATTTTAATGACACGTGAAAATAACATTCATGCCTTGCATTTGAAAATAACATACAAGAAATATGTAAAACTGTAAATACATATATTAGTTATTACTAATATACTACCTTCACTTTGTACATAAGCATCCTTTTCACTTTGTACTCCAATAGAGCATTTACTACGGTATTCATGGAGTTCACGGCAAAGATCCTCATTAGCTGCTTCAAGCCAAGTAATCCTTTCCTTGAGGACCTACATAATCAGACATAATATGATTCTATATTACTCAAACAGTCTCTGCCTGCCACTACACTTGGGAGACAATTATGCTTCTTGCAATAGAACCAGGAGCATGCACTCAAATATTAAAAAGAAAAGGTTTAGCGCATACATTGTATTGCAATCGATATAGAAGAGAATAGAATTATGCCTTAAATAGTACGGGAAGCTGTCAAAAGACACGTCAATTTCTTTTCCATCCAGTGTTGCAGCATGAACATCTTTAAACACCACAAAGCGCCCTGATATACCCGAGGTAGATGCAGCATGCATAGCCCACGCCTCATTTCTTCTTCTGATACCTGTTTACAGATACTTTAGCTTAATTTCAGTTTACAACTAGATTGAGCTAACATCCTGAAGAAATGCCTTACAAAATCTTTCACCCCGAAGAATTTTACATTGCCTTCCTTTGTGCAGGCATTCGGATCGCAATTCACTGTTGAATTCTTGTCATTTGCTCCAAGCTGCGTAGATTTCCCAACACCACTTTGAACTTCTGCACCCCTAACCACAACTCCATTATTCAGCTGCTGGAAAATCTAGGTTTTAAGAAAATTAAGAAAGTCACTCATGCAAGGACAAGTTGGAAACAAAATACATTGAGAAAAGGGAAACATTAGACAACTGACAAATAATACAACTTAATTCAAGAAGCATAAACTGAACAAACTAAGAGGATACATACGAGTATGACTGATTTGTCAGCCCACCAAAAACCACCTCTTCACCCGACTTAAGCACACAGTTGGTATTCTTATTCACATATATCCCATTTACAAACACATATCCTTTGCTACCCATAATTTCTAGCATAGCTATATCTCTTTCCTTGACTTGATCAATTCTAGAAACAACGGTAATCATACTGCACATACAGATCCAAGGTATTGTCTACAATAACTCAAAAAGGTAAAAAAAAAATTGGGAAAACCAAAAACAGATCACAAAAACAGAAAAACTGAAATAAAAATTGGGAAAAAATAGTAAAAAAAAACAAATTATCATGATTTCATTCCATAAAACTTGTTTTCCTAAACAAAACTTTTCCACTTGAGTGTCAAAAATTAGAAAAAGCACACATTCATAATTATCAAAAATATGAAGATGAAGTGACAATAAAAGTGACAATAAAAGTGATTACAAATCACACATTCCCCTTACTGCCATAGTTATCAACCAGTTTAAATGACAATAAAAGTGATTACAAAATGGCAAAACAAAAAACCAAAAATACTATCAATGCCACTAAATCTCATTTACAAACCAATAACAATCTTCCAAGACATTTTATTCCTCTCACACATTTCATCAAACACCTTCATTGCAAGAGAAAAGAGGAAATAGCAGAGAGAAAACGAAAAGGAAATAAAGGGGAAAAGAGGATACCCATTTGCGATAACCAAATGCTTGGCCCAGCCGTTTCCACCATCCTGCAAATCTATTGCGTCCACCTCAGAACCCAACTCATCGACGTGATAAGAATGACGAAAGAAACCCCAACGTCAAAATAGTGAACCCTAGGCTGATTTGAAGGAAAAAATGTCAAAGAAAAACGCAAGGTGAAGGAAACAACATACCTCAAAAGCCCTTGGGATTTTCGGTCAGGTGCTATTTTCGGTCTCGTGGTGTTAGATTTCTGCCTTGATTTTCTTTTCACGTCGATGAGTTGGGTTAACTTCAAAGGTATAGGGGAAAAAAGGTAGGCTTTGAAGTGACCGGCGACGCGAGGGTGAGAGTGGCGGTCGCCGGCGACGTGGTGGCTGAGAGTGGAGGCTGAGAGTGGAGAGGGTTTAGGGTTAGAGTGAGAAGTGAGAGTGAAAGTGATGGAGTGAAAGTGAGGGGGTCGATGAATCTATTTGTTTAGTTTTAAGTGAGAAACGGTTCCGAGGGATATTTATGCGTTTCCGACGAAAATGTCCCTCGGAAAGTAGCGAGGGATTTCAATTCCGTCGGAAAGTTAAGCGAGAAACACCTAAAACACATAGTGATGAAATTATCCGTCGGAAACGAACGTATTAGCGACCGAAAAAAATCCCTCGGAAATATCTGGTAGGTAAATCACCATATTCTTGTAGTGTCGAGCATGGTACAACCGAATTGATCAATACTTCATCAATCAAGGATTCAGGAGGAGCAAGAGTGAGCCAACACTATATGTCAAGACCCAAGGTCAGCAGGATACTCTCATTGTCTCCTTGTATGTAGATGATCTAATCTACACAGGAAACAACAAGAAGATGATCGCTAATTTCAAAGAAGACATGATGAAGACATTTGAGATGACAGATCTTGGCTTGATGAACTACTTCCTTGGCATAGAAGTAAAACAACAAAAAGAAGGAATATTCATCTGTCAAAAGAAATATACCGAAGCACTACTAAAGAAATTCAACATGAACGAATGCAAGCCAGTAGCTACTCCGCTCGTGACAAATGAGAAGTTACAAAAAGAAGACGGAGCACCAGAAGCTGATGCACCGCGCTCTAGAAGTTTGATAGGTAGCTTATTATATCTCACTGCTACACGCCCAGACATCATGTATGCCACAAGTCTTCTATCAAGATTCATGCAGAAGCCCAGCCAAATTCACTATGGAGCAGGAAAAAGAATTTTAAGATACCTTCAAGTAACAAAGGCGTTTGGTATATGGTACAGAACCACGACCAACTCAAGATTGCTTGGCTACACCGACAGTGATTGGGCAGGTTCTAATGACGACATGAAAAGTACATCAGGCTATGCCTTCTCACTAGGATCAGGATTTTTCTCATGGGGATCTAAGAAGCAAGCAACCGTTGCGCAATCAACAGCAGAGGCTGAGTACGTGGCAGCAGCTGAAGCGTCAAGTCAAGCTATATAGCTTTGGAGAATACTTGAAGACATGGGTGAACAACAAGATCCCCCTACTACAATCTACTGCGACAACAAGTCAGCTATAGCAATGGCAAAGAATCTGGTTCATCATCATCGAACAAAGCACATTTCTATAATATATCACTTTATTAGAGAAGCAGAGACAACTAAGCATATTCATCTCGAGTACTGCACAACAGAAGATCAAGTTGCAGATATATTTACGAAGGCATTACCAAGAGTCAAGTTTGAGGAACTAAGAACAAAGCTTGGAGTTTCCGAAGTTTGCATCAAGGAGGAGTGTTAAAGAAGTGATGCAAATTTCTAGATTTCTCTATTGAAGTCTAGATCAAAGATATTCTAGAAATTACCATTACATGTACTAAGTAAAAGAATCTGGAATATTCTATGTAAATATCAAAAGAGAAAAACCTAGAAGCTACAAGTACAAGATAAATCTAGAATATATTAGAGATGCTAATCATGTAGAATTATCTAGAACCATCCTCAAGCACCTATAAATAGGCAAGCTTGGGAGCATTTGTAATCAAGTCATTTGTGACCAATTTGAGAGCAATACAACTATTCATTTGCTCCAAACATCACACTACTAATTAACTACTATCATCTTCCAACTATCAACTAAAGCATTCTCTACTATCCAACTATTTACTAAACTAGCATTACTACCTCAAATATTAACAATTACAAACCGGATTCACTTTGTCCTTTCCAATTACTATTTTTAAGAATGGCTGCTTTCCAACGGATATAACATTTTAAGTATTTAAAGGAGTTACTTTGAAATGAAGAAGCGTGGATATGACCACCTTGAGTGAAAATGACTTCAGTCACCATGATATTTTCATGTGACCATACATGGAATAGAGAAAAGAAAAGAAAAGTGAAAAGAAAAGAAGAAAAGAAAAGAAAAATGCATGTTCTAAGACAAATGACATGCTCAAAAAAATCCTAGAACATATATTGGATTATATTGTAATATTTTCGCATTGAGAGTAACATCCTATGTAAGATTTTGTATTATAAATATCACCTTATATACATTTTAGAAGTGTGAGAGACTTAATTCCTCAAAATGTCAACTTCCTTAATAATACACAAAAAATAATTGACTGTAGAATCTACTGGCTCTTCGATACATGTTCACATTAAATTATTAACTACTTTTTGCATCACAATAAACCTGGGATAGCCTAACATGTCTTGCCAATGACAAACTTATTATGATCCATGCACTTCGAATTTAAGGTAGAATGTGTTATATTAACAACTATTGGTTTTTGATTTGTTTTGAAATGAAATAAAGGTGTTGATGTTTTTGTTGTTTAAATGATGTATTAATTGTTTGTAGAATTTTGGTTAAAAATTTTATAAAAGAAGTTTTACTCTATTTTGGATAACCGGGTAAATTTACTTGTTGCTTAGTTTTCAAACGAAGTCAAAAGATATGCCGCAACTTAGGAAGATGGGAATGACAATTCACAACCTAGCGCACAATCATATTGTGGTTATTTCTATCTGATTAACCATCCTTTTCATCGAGTTGAGTTCCGCACACGCCGCCGCTTCACTCAATCATATTGTGCTTATTTCTATCTGATTAACCATTCTTGATTGCTCTCAACACTGCTTGCTTCACCACATGCGCATTGTTACAGTCGTCCTTTGATATTAGGCGTTAACTAAGAATTTAGAAAGTCTTAGTTAAACCTGACTCCTCAATTTTTAAATCTAGAAAGTCTTTAGCAGATGTTCTACAAAATTCTTCAGTTTCGGCTTTATTTGAGAATCACATTAGCCACTTACTCTAACCTTGCCTAAAAGGGGATGTTCTTGCTATTAAAATTTCTAAAGATGAATATCAGGCTAGTATTGCTAAAAGCGCAAATATTTTATAGGGGAGAATTATTTGGTGCAAAGGGGATAAACCTTATTAGACTAAAGAATTGAAGGATACACTAGTGGAAAAAATGGATTCTGCATCGGCAATTAATATCGGTTCAACAACTAACTGATGTTGAAAGCAAGGCGGTGGCATTTTTGAAATTATCATTAAAGATTTGGCATCGGTTGAGGCTCCAACCGATGTAGAATTGCACATGTAAGGCCAGATTACACATTTAATATCAGGTCCAATTGCAACCGATGCGGAAAACCCAAAATTAACATCAGCTCTCCAATTGCAACCGATGCGGAAAATCCCCAATTTTTTGACTTTTCATTTAGCACTTCGTTCTCACAGTGCATCGTTCTCACCCTAAACCCTCTCACACTCTACGTCGTTCTCTCTCAGTCACACGTCGCCGTCTCCAATCGTATTTCTCACCCTCTCACAAACCAGAAACCCAAACATATGAAACAAATGTTCACTATTACTCGCGAGCACGATTCCTAAAACGGTGGTGAAACAGAAGAAGAACGCCAAGATTAATGGCGAGGCGGAGAATCTGAAGAAGAAGATCATTCGTATTCCAGTTTCAAAGACCAAGAAACCCCTCTTCTTCTACCTCAACCTCGCCAAGGTATCAAATCACTCATTTTTTCCAATTTCATTTTCATCCAAATTTTAAGAACTGTGGCGGTTATTCTCTAATCTGTGACTCTGCTTTCGTGTTTCATTCAATCGCTTTTCTTGATTTCGTTTTTCATTTTTTATTGTTTGTTTGTACTTCGCAATCTAAAAGCATCGCTTCTTCCTATTTTTCTTGGATAATCTCTTCATTAATTTGACTTCAAAATGATCTTCTATTTCTCTCTGATGCAGAAGTATATAAAGCAGGACCATGAAGTTGAGCTATGTGCATTGGGCATGGGTATGATCTTTTTTTTTTAATCTTTCTTTTTTGATAGATAGATACACTGATAGGGTTCAAGCGGCTTACTATCTTGTTACTTCAAGATTAGGTTCTGTAGGAAATTAAACTTCAAAAATCAAGGGTGGGAAATGATGTGAGGGTGTTCTTGATTATGAAAAAGTGAGAAGTAGAAATTTCAGATTCAAATCATGTACAAGAATGCGTTAAGGATGTGAAAATCAACTTACATGCATTTGATTGCATGAAAACTACTTATTATAAACCAATCGCACATTAAATGTCAAAACTGCATGTATTGTGCATTCTTTCTATCATTCTATGTAGTTGAGTTCCTCACATCAGATTTAGTATATAACTGATAACTGATATTTTATTGTTTTACCTTTTGTTTTACCAGCTATTCCAACTATTATAATCATCTCTGAGTTTTTGAAAAGTAATGGATCGGCAATTGAGAAAAGTAAGATCACTTCTCTCTTTGCAAAGTATTTAAGTTAATCGTAGTTTCTAGACCTCCAGATTCACTATATTTCCTTGTATTTACTTAAACTTGATCGTAGTTTCTAGACCTCCAAGAAAGATCTCTGATCTCTGATGGCCGTAACGAAGGCACCGTTCAATCTCTGATGGCACCGTTGCGCGACTAAGCCTTCTTCTTTGGCCGTAACGAAGGCACCGTTCAATCTCTGATGGCACCTTCATCTTTCCGTTGTACAGGTAAGCCTTCATCTTATCGCGTTTTCGTTCTTGTTTTAATCTTTGATTACAATTTCGCTTTTGTTTTTGATTTCATCTTTGTTATTCATCGTGATATAGACCTTCATCGCTGTGTCCATTAGAATGGCTCTCACATTTTGTAGCCATTGTTTAGTGTTTACTATGTTTACTACGTTTTTACTCCACAACATTCTTTTGATGTATATATATTTGTTTGAAGGTTAAAATTCCTCCGGATGGCTATTTGAAAGCTGTTAGAGATCTTTGCTCCAAATATAATGTGTTGATGATTGCTGATGAAATACAAACTGGATTAGCAAGAACAGGGAAACTGGATTACCTTTTTTGAGGCACTATTTTCTTTTTAATGCCACCACACCTAAAGTAACATTTTTTAACTGTCTTCTGAATCAGATACTAGGAAAAGCATTGGGTGGAGGAATTATACCAGTTAGTGCAGTTCTTGCAGACAAAGATGTGATGCTTTGTATAAAACCTGGACAGCATGGAAGGTTTAATTTTATCATCAATTTATAAATGTTTTTTTTAATCTGCTTCCTGGACAGCATGGAAGGTTTATTCAACATCTTGTCAATAATTGTCAAAACGAATAGAGTTCTGCCTGATACCTGTTTCCATCCTTAAAAACCTTTGATTAGTAATATGATGTGAAGACACAGAATTCTTCCTTCTGTTGGAACCTTGAATCTGATATAGGTTGTATGTATGTATGTTCTGTTTCAATTGATATGAATACAGCAACAAACACAAGATTCCAGAACCAATTGAAACAGAATTAATAACAGAACCAGAAGAAAGTTTATTTTTACAGTTTTTCCATCCTCTGTGAACTCCAAATTTGGGAACACCTTTTTACATTAATATCTTTGTATGTAACTAGCCAATAATTTATTACAATGAAATTAAATGTATATTGAAGTAGTTGAAGCTAAGACTTATAATGCTCAAGCTTTCTTCTTTTTATGTTGTTGTTCACAGTACCTTTGGGGGAAATCCATTGGCCAGTGCAGTTGCCATTGCCTCACTAGAAGTGATCAAAGAGGAGAAGCTTGCTGAGAGGTATCAATTGCATTATGAAATCTTATATTCTCAACATATAGTTGTTATAATACAGACTTGAATGGAAATCCCAAGTATTGTAAAATTTGAAATTGATGTCTTATTATTGAACAGATCTACCAAAATGGGAGAGGAGCTTCTTCGTCATCTGCATAAGATTCAGCAGCAAAACCCGAATCACGTGAAGGAGGTACAGGGAAGAGGATTGTTCGTCGGAATTGAACTTAACAGCGAAAGTTTGTCCCCTGTATCAGGCTTTGAGTTAAGCGAAAAACTGAAAGAAATAGGAGTTCTTGCCAAGTCAACACAAGACACAATTATTCGCTTCACTCCCCCACTCTGCATAAGGTAAGCAAGTGATGAAAACGATTAGTTGAGGTCATATATATGCACAGTGCTACAAGATCAATCCTACACAGCACATCAAATTTTTTATCAAGTACTAGGTTTATTGTCTATTGCAAGTGTCTGTCATATGTTATTATAGAACTGATGTAAAGTAATTTTTGCAGTGAGGATGAGATCCGACAAGGTGCTAAGGCCCTAGCTGATGTACTGGAAATTGATCTACCAACATTGAAGAAGATGAAGCCACTACTTGATGACATTTTGTAGACATTACTACTGCTTGATGACATGTTATCTTTTGAATGCATTATTCTTTTGAATGACATAATTTTTGCTGATGGAAAAATAATAATTGATCATAGAATGTTGCATTATGAAGATTTTCTCCATAAGAGAAAAGGTGACCAAGAATTTTTTTTTTTATTTAAAAAAGTTAGTTTTAACATCGGTTCCCATCAGGACCTGATGCGAAAAGTACTTTTCGCATCAGGTGGTTCTGGAAATCCGATGCAAAAAGGTTCTAAAATCTAATTAAAATGGACTTTTGGCATCGGGTGGTAATACAACTGATGCGAAAAATACTTTTCGCATCAGGTCCGTACCTGATGTAAAAGGTGCGTACTTTTAACATCACCTGAATCTGTAACGGACACGGAACCGATGCGAAAAGTCATTTTTAACCGATGCGAAAAGCCTAAATTGTAGTAGTGATAAAATCTCTAATCTTTGGAATATTTCGTCTGATTGGTCACTGGTTTCTCTGGGTAAGAGCTTCTTTGAGTTCTCTTTTGTCTCTAAGGATGATCTTAGAAGAGTGTGGTCGCTTGGTTCCCGTAACCTGAATTTAGGTGTTTTGCGCCTGTTTGCTTGGAAGCCCGACTTTGACCCCTTCTCTACAAAACAAACCAATGCTCAGTGTTCGGTTAGACTTCACGGCCTTTCCCGTGAATATTGGAGGGCCAAAATTCTTTTCAAAAGAAGCGGTAGTCTAGGGGTCCCTATTGCTAGAGTTCTTGTTCATGTTGATTTAAATGCCAAGTTGCATGATCAATTGTTGGTAGAAAGAGAGGGATATGCTTTTCTCATTGCGATGGAGTATGAGCGACTACCTTTGTTTTGCAAATTTTGTCAATGTATTGGGCACTCACTTCAAACTTGTAAGCATTTCAATGAGTCTCATCAGCTAGCCAGCAAGGCCGAAGCGGGTACAAAGAAGAACAAAGGAAATAAGGAGGAGCCACGTAAGTAAATCAGGTACCTCTAAAGCCTTCTACTCAGAATATCCCTAAAAGGGGCAAATGGAACTCAATTGTCATGGAAAAAAATGTAAAGCATGTGAATACCTTGGATATTGGCCCCTCCAATAGGCACCACGCCAAGGCCCTACCTAGTACTTGTGAGATTATATCTTTTGAGGCGGATAATGATCCCATTCGTTTTAAGGATAATATAACATTGTCTTAACACTGGAGGAGGTGGCAGAAAATCCAAACCCTCTTATTGGAGTGGCAAACACTACTGTTACGGAAACAAATGCTATACAAAAGGATCATCCACCATTGTCGATTTCTCCTGCTACCCGACTAGATTCACAAAATGCCTCAGTTTCTAATGCTACGTCCATCCAAGTGGTAGCAGCTGACATGAGAGTTTTAGGAAAGCATATGGGTGATGTGTTAGATAATGATGTTGAGAATAATTTATAACCAATTATGTCCCAAATGAAGAACGAGCTAGTGATAAACTCCAATTTAATGCATTTTTAGAGATATTTTTAGATTACTTTTATAGCAATTATATACTAATTATATAAATCATTAACTTAATTTGCTATTTATTTTGCAGGAAGAAAGAAAATATGAAAGAGATACAAAAGCCCATTTTAAAGCTACTTTATATATATATATATATATATATATATATATATATATGTATAAGAGAAGAGAAGGAAGAAAAGGGCTTAAAGCCCATGAATTAAAAAAGGGCCATACGGCCATTTGAGAAGAAGGCCGCACGCAGCCCAGGCAACAAGAATTAGGGAAAAATAATCCAATGCTTTCATTTATAAATAGTGAAGCCGCGTACAGGAGGAAAGGAGAGGAGGGAGGTTTTTGATTAATAGGACTGAAAGGAGAAGAAAATTAGGAAAAGGACGCGAACAGTAACGCGGGGAGTAGAGGAAAGGAGTTTTGGGTACCCATTCTTGACATCGTGAGAGAGCTCTGGAGCAGAAAAAGGAGACTAAATTTTCAGGATCAGAAGTTTCTCTATTCTGGGTTATTTTTATCTCTGTAATTTATGACTCCTAATTTTATTTTATTGTTCTCGAACACTATGGATAGCTAAATTCTCTTCTAGGGTCTTAGGTGGATCTTGCATGTTTAGAGACCTTCTTATGTTCTAATTTCTGGTTTGAATTCCTGTTTTTATTTTAATTAATATTGTCCTATTGTTTTTATCACATGATTAGGATTAGCTACCCTATGCATGTTTATAATCAATTAGTTGATCAGCGACCGTACTGCAATTAGTTGGTGGACCTATAGGATAATTGGGGCTATAATTAGGGCATGACCAAACCATAATTTAGTCTTCCAATCATTCAACCTTTTTGCTCTTTATGCTTTTCCTGAATTTAAATTCTTGCATGACCAAAGAGGGTTAATTTAGGAAAAAGAATATTAATCGCGAATGACCAAACGGATTAATAGTTTTAGTGAAGGGATTGGTAATTAAGTAAAATAAGGGAATTCAGGTAGGATTAGACATAGGGGGAATCGAAGCTTGCAAGTGAAACCGTGACCCTAGACCTCTCCTCATTTATTAAATCTAGTATTTTAATTCTTGTTATTTATTTCTTTTTATTTGTTTTCCTACAACTCAATTATTCGTTCGTCTAAACAATAAAAAATCTTGATTAGTTTAGTACTTGTTAATTAATCCCTGTGGATACGATAATCTTTTATACTACTTCTGCGAAAGAGTACACTTGCTCTAAGTGTGTTTTTAACACAACAAGTTTTTGGCGCCGTTGCCGGGGATTAATTTAGCAATATTAAACGAAAAAGATTTTTATTGCTTTAGACATTTTTTATGCACTAGTTTTATTTTATTTTTTTCATCTTATTGAAAAAAAAATACAAAAAAAAGGCTGCTAATACTTTCCCAAGAGACCGCTGCAGTTCACCTTTTTTGCAGATAAAAGTTTAAATCATGGTTAAGACAATTGGAGATTATATTAGAGATGCAGGGGCACAAAGGAATTTAGAGAAGTCATATTGGTATATGTCTCAATGTCAGATGCAAATTTCTCCTCCTCCTTATGAACCTTATTCAGACTATTGGGATGACTATGAGCCACCTCCTTATTCCTCCCACTGGGATAATTATGAGTCACTACAAGTGCAAAGGCAAGAGGAGGAAAAGTCGGATGTCAATGAGGTCTTGGCCAAATTTATGCAGCAGACACTTGAAAATTTTGAAAGCCTGAATGGTCAAATCTCAAGTCTCATTGCTTTGTTATCTCAAGAGGCCCAAGAAACTCCTTCACAAACTAAGTCGACCCAAAATAAAGAAGCTGAGCAATACAAAAGAAGTATTCCTACGAGAGATGAAGTTGTCTCCATGGAATATAATTTGGATGAAGAAGCTCTCAAGAAAGATGAGGAGACTCCTACTGAAGGGAGTCAAATAAAAATAGTAGCTCCTACTGAAGGGAGTCATATTGAAACAAAAGATCCTATTAATGAGAGCGGTTGTGAACAGAATGAGAAAGATCCATTGGTTCTGGATTTGGAGAAAGAGGAGAAAGCGCCCATTTTTGGGCAAATTGTTTTAACCATTGGTGATGCTGTGATTGAGGTTCACCGGGGAAAGGTAACTTTAAGGAATGGTAAAGAAGATGATGTTATTAAAGCTTTAAATTTCAATGAAATTTTCTCTTCTTTAATTTCTCCTTATTTTGATGATGTGGTTGAAACTAACATTTTTTGTGAATTAAAGATGCAGGACCTTTTGGAAAAAAATCTTATTTTGCAGGATCCTAGCATAGTGGTGGATGGAGATAAAATAAAAATTTCACCATCCTTTGAAGTTCATCCACCACGTGGAAAAAGAAAGAACAATGTGAACCACATGGTTAGAAAGTTAAGAAGGTGTACCGCGTTAGATGTAAAATTTGCTCTTGGAGAACCCCCTGATTAAGCACCAACTATAGTCAGGCTCACGACGTTAAACAAGCGCTTCGCAGGAGGCAACCTGTGTTTTATTTTCAGTTATTTTTACTTTTAATTTGTTTCATTTTTTTAGGAATAAGCTCAAACTACAAGCTCTCTCAGGGAAGTCACTCTTACTCTCTCATTTATTTATTTTTGTGCCAATTTGATATTTTGCATTGAGGGCCATGTTTTATGCTAGTGTGGGGGAGGATAGTTTAACTTTGTCAATTCATCCCTATTAATGCATATACCCACTACATATGTTGATAGCATTTTTTCTGACTAGTTTTGGATATAGAAACAGAAAAAAAAAATAGAGATTTTGCCTTTAGGGGATCCCATAATTAATTTACTTGACAGACTTGTGCTTAATTGTAACTGTGAGGATGTCCTTAGGAAGCTGGTAATTAGCATTTGTGCCTGTTGAGTACTTTTTGTGAACTAGCTTCTAAATGTGAGATCTGAGCCTTCATAAGGGGATTGATACTAAATCAAAAAATTTTACCCATTTTCTTTCTATGAGTGTGTTTCCCAATTTGTTACATTCTAGAATTTGTCTTTTGACCATTTCAAGGCGAAAATTGATTTGCATCATGTAAAAAGATTTGGGGAATTTAGGTATTTTTCTGGCCTCAGAGTTGTTTGTTGAGTTTATCCATTAGTTGCCCCCTTTGAGCCTATTTGTTATATTTTTTCTTTGGTACCCAGATATAGTTTTTTCTTTTTTTTAGTGGTAACCATTTGAAATTAAATTTGGAGCAACTATTGAAAATTACAATTTCGTCCTATATTTTTAGTTGTCTATATTGTTAGGACTGAAACTTTGTCCTATTCTTTAGCTATCTATCTTGTCAGGAAAAAAAAAAGAGTGAATCATGTATTACCTTTTCCTCCAAAAAAAAAATGAAAAAAAAGGAAAGCAACAAGGAGGAAAATTCACATCAAAAGAATGAAAGAGCCAAAGGGCAAATCCAAAAAAAAAGATGAAAGGGCTTACTCAAGAAAAAAGGCAAATCAAAAAGAGTCTACTCAATAGAAAAAGAGTGAAGAAGGAAATGGAATTAATTTGGAGTTTGGGCAAAAATTGTAAAATAGATAGGAGCTCCATATTTGATTTCAAATGTTACTACTCATTTCTTGTTTTTAGCCTCTTGATTATCCTTTCTTTCTTATTTCCTACCCTACATGAATTCACCCTGGCCCCATTACAACCCTTAACACCCAATCTTTTGCATGCATGTGAACTATTTAGTGGAGATTCGGTCAAATTACAAACATATGGTAATGTGCATTTTGTGGAAACTTGAGTGTATATTTCCCTAGTCCCTAAACACTTAGAGAGATTGTGAGCGAGTGCCTTTGTTCACAGAAATGTATTCTTCAAGGACATGAGACTCTAATTGGGCAACCTTTTGACATCTCATATGTGCTATATTGTCTATTGTCTGTCATTGTGCTTCTAATTTGGATTCCTTATTTGGCTGTCTCTGTTACTTATTTGAAGAATTTATTGAGCCGGAAATTTGCTTGAGGACAAACAAATGTTAAGTGTGGGGGAGTTGATAAACTCCAATTTAATGCATTTTTAGAGATATTTTTAGATTACTTTTATAGCAATTATATACTAATTATATAAATCATTAACTTAATTTGCTATTTATTTTGCAGGAAGAAAGAAAATATGAAAGAGATACTGTAACACCCCATTCTACCCGGCTATTATTTGTAAGAATCAGAGTTTCGAAATTTCGTTTCAATGGAATGCTACACATAACTCTAATCTAACAATTAACAAAATCAGCATAAGCGTTCATTACATCATTATAATACGCAACACCCTTAAATGGGATGGAATACTCAAGACTTCATCAAATAAAATCCACACACTAGAAAATGAATGTCTCGCAGCGGAAAATCACGTAATCTCAAAAGTGCCGAACAACAGCCTCATCCAACTCATTAAATCAATGCATATAAAAATTCAACAGTAAATGAATAACACTAGAAGCCTAAGCCCACCCCCTGGGTGTCACGTATCAGAGCAGACCGACTCGGGAATGAAGGGAGTAAGCCTTCACTCAGGGCTACCTGTGGTAAACAACAACAGAAGGGTGAGTCTCAACTACATAATAAAGACTATAATAAGAAGTATATTTCATCATAGCATCGCACTCATACAGTCACACAGTAGCATAGTTCATACAATCAACAACTCACATGCTTATCATGAGGAGGATGTATGCAATACAGTTATGCATGTGGTACCATTTTCCCAGACCGCAGCCTTATCATCATAATATCAAACTCAGACCGCAGCCTTACCATTACATTATCAAACTCAGACCGCAGCCTCACCATCATAGTATAAACTCAGACCGCAGCCTTATGTATGCATGAGACCCCATGACAAAATCACAATCACAATTCATAACGACACGATCCATATATCATATATCACCTCTTTATTAATCTTAGTTGTAGCCCCCATGGCCTCATCATCAATCAACTCAATTATTATTTCATCTCAATCACGTCTCTAGGACTAAGATAACACTTAGGAACCAATCTGTCATTTTCAGGACCAACACGAAACACACAGCACAGGCGCACTACTTGGCGCCCTGGGCGGCCACACTTTGGCGCCCAACACAACACGCATGCGCACAAACATAGTAGACCACCTACATAATTAAAACCGCTCTAGCCAATACGTTCAAAATGGAATATGGTCAGGTGAATACAAGATTTGGCTCGGGAAAATCTGCCTAGAAATTGGTTTGCACACAAAGCCCCCTTTACACAAGCTAAAACGATGCTCAATAGGACCATTTCAAAACAACACGTGCAAAACAGAAACTTCTTTAGCCAAAGTACTCAAAATACGATTTGGTCAGGTGAATACAAAATTTGGCTAGGGAAAATATGCTCAGAAATTGATGTGCACACAAAACCCTTTTTTACAAGCTAAAACGATGCCCAATAGGACCATTTCAAAACAACAAGTGCAAATCTGGAAATTCTTTAGCCAAAGTGCTTAAAATACAATTTGGTCAGGTGAATGCAAAGTTTGGCTCGGGAAAATATGCTCAGAAATTGATTTGCACACAACGCCCCCTTTACATAGGCTAAAACGATGCCCAATAGGACCATTTCAAAACAACAAGTGCAAATCTGGAAATTCTTTAGCCAAAGTGCTTAAAATACAATTTGGTCAGGTGAATACAAAGTTTGGCTAGGGAAAATATGTTCAGAACTCACAGCTCACCCCTAGGCACCACAAACATAGTCAAAACAACGCCCTCTAGGACAATTTCAAAACAATGCGTGAATAACTGAAAATTCTTTAGCCAAAATGTTTTAAATACAATTTGGTCAGGTGAATACAAAGTTTGGCTCGGGAAAATATGCTCAGAAATTGATTTGCACACAACGCCCCCTTTACATAAGCTAAAACGATGCCCAATAGGACCATTTCAAAACAACAAGTGCAAATCTGGAAATTCTTTAGCCAAAGTGCTTAAAATACAATTTGGTCAGGTGAATACAAAATTTGGCTAGGGAAAATATGTTCAGAAACTGAGTTTTATCCAAAAACATGTTTTGTGCGCCTTGCCTAAGCACAGGCAGCAACCTGGCGCCACCCCAGGCGCCACAGGGCAGCAACATGGGCGCCCTGCACAGACCACACACACACCCAGCAACAGAACAGCGCCCAGTGCGCCATTTTCCCCCCAGCAACTTGGCGCCCAGGCGCCCCAACACAAGCTAAAACATCAAATTCTCAATTTATTTTCCAAATCAAATCACCACAACAATCACAAAATACATTATGCTCATACCAACAACATTCCATCTCACATTTATACACTAAGAACACAACAAGGCATAAAATCAACACATGAAATCTTAACCTTAGCATAGGGAATCGAATTAATCATACCAATTATCAATTTCAACCAATCTAAAAAATCTAACAATTAACAAATAATATCAAGTGGGATCCTATGGTCTACATACAACCTATTATACTCTCTATTATAGAGTGAGACTCCCCTAACCTTGATTATGCCGAAACTAGAGCTCTTTCCACCGAAGCACCGACAACCACCGCAACAACGAATCCTCTCCTTCTTCTTTCCTCTCTCACGATCGCGTCCTTTCTCTCTCTTGGACCATCACGAAGGATTCAACAAGAGTGAGGGTTAGGAAAATCGAAAACCTAAACATTTGAATGAGGAGGAAAATCGAATAAGAAGGGACTAGGAACTCTTACCTAGGATCAAGATGAACGGAACCCTAACTCTTAGCTTGAAGTCGCCTTTTCTTTCTCTTCTCCTCTCCTTCGACTTTCTTTCTCTTCTCCTCTCCTTCGACTTTCTTTCTCTTCTCCTCTCCTTCGACTTTCTTTTTCTCTTTTGGCACAATTGGGGCAAAACCTAGACCCCCTAGCGCCTAAGGAGCGCCTAAGCCAACGGGCTTGGGCTTCTTGGGCCATTCCTTGCAATTCCGGAATTATTGATACCACTCCCTTTTCTTTTTAATTAAACATCTTCCTATTGTTTTATTATAACTATTCTATGAAATACCTAAGTAATTTAATTTAATCACTACTCAATTATTTTGGGGAGTTACAGATACAAAAGCCCAATTTAAAGCTACTTTATATATATATATATATATATATATATATATATATATATATATATATATATAAGAGAAGAGAAGGAAGAAAAGGGCTTAAAGCCCATGAATTAAAAAAGGGCCATACGGCCATTTGAGAAGAAGGCCGCACGCAGCCCAGGCAACAAGAATTAGGGAAAAATATCCAATGCTTTCATTTATAAATAGTGAAGCCGCGTACAGGAGGAAAGGAGAGGAGGGAGGTTTTTGATTAATAGGACTGAAAGGAGAAGAAAATTAGGAAAAGGACGCGAACAGTAACGCGGGGAGTAGAGGAAAGGAGTTTTGGGTACCCATTCTTGACATCGTGAGAGAGCTCTGGAGCAGAAAAAGGAGACTAAATTTTCAGGATCAGAAGTTTCTCTATTCCGGGTTATTTTTATCTCTGTAATTTATGACTCCTAATTTTATTTTATTGTTCTCGAACACTATGGATAGCTAAATTCTCTTCTAGGGTCTTAGGTGGATCTTGCATGTTTAGAGACCTTCTTATGTTCTAATTTCTGGTTTGAATTCCTGTTTTTATTTTAATTAATTTGTCCTATTGTTTTTATCACATGATTAGGATTAGCTACCCTTTGCATGTTTATAATCAATTAGTTGATCAGCGACCGTACTGCAATTAGTTGGTGGACCTATAGGATAATTGGGGCTATAATTAGGGCATGACCAAACCATAATTTAGTCTTCCAATCATTCAACCTTTTTGCTCTTTATGCTTTTCCTGAATTTAAATTCTTGCATGACCAAACGAGGGTTAATTTAGGAAAAAGAATATTAATCGCGAATGACCAAACGGATTAATAGTTTTAGTAAAGGGATTGGTAATTAAGTAAAATAAGGGAATTCAGGTAGGATTAGACATAGGGGGAATCGAAGCTTGCAAGTGAAACCGTGACCCTAGACCTCTCCTCATTTTTTAAATCTAGTATTTTAATTCTTGTTATTTATTTCTTTTTATTTGTTTTCCTACAACTCAATTATTCGTTCGTCTAAACAATAAAAAATCTTGATTAGTTTAGTACTTGTTAATTAATCCCTGTGGATACGATAATCTTTTATACTATTTCTGCGAAAGAGTACACTTGCTCTAAGTGTGTTTTTAACGCAACAGCTAGATTCTCTAAATGTCTCAGAGTCCGATGCTACTTCTAATCCGGTAGTAGCATCTGACATGAGAATTTTAAGAAAGCTTTGGGGGAATGTCTCAGATGAGGCTGGTGATCCTTTGACTATTGATACTCAAGGAACAGTTGCACGGTATGATAATTTCACACCGGTTGTGTCCAAGACCCAAAAGAAGAAACTGAGGCAAACAAAGAAATTCGTCGTTGGATATAACACTCGTTCAAAGGCAAATTTTGTCTCTGTTTCCTTTTGATCTGTTTACTGTATTTTAGTCATTTAACCCTTCTTATATTTTTTGTTAAGGATGAATTGGTTTAGGGGCCTTCAAGTAACGGTTCCCTATTATTGTTTAGCTTTATTTTCTTTTCTAGCCAGGGGGTCCCCCCTTGGCCTCTCCTTTGTCTTATTTCTTTTTTCTCTTTTATAATACAATTAGGGGGAAGTACTATTTTTCCTTCTTGATGTTTCTTAGCACCAGAAGGTTTTGATGGGGCTTCTTCTCTTCTCTTTGCCAAAAAAAAACGAAGTCAAAATTCTTCTCTTCTCTTTGCCAAAAAAAAAAACGAAGTCAAAATTCAACAAAAGTTTAACTGGGGTTTCTCTGAATGGGATGACACAGAGAAGTAAAAATAATATTTTTCAAGTGGAAAAATATTATAGTTAATTATAAAACTAATAATAATAAACCTATTTTTGGGCATCCTATACATCCACGATTAACATAATATGGAATTTACTTCAATATTGTGGCATCTTATGAAACATTAAGGATATTAGACTCAGGGAAGTATCCCTACCTTTGATACTGAACCAAGATAAATCTTCTTCTGTGGTTTACTTTTGCTTCTCTTTATCCTTTTACTTATAATTACTTATAACTATTTTATAAAAAGGTTTTAGAAAACAAAGCTAACGAAAAGACTTTTAAAAAACCCTATTCAAACCCAATTTTTTACTTTGGGTCATGATTTTTAATAGCTCTTTTATGAGCCATAGCACTTCTAAACGCCATTTAAAGTCATGACAAACTAAAATTGATGGCGGAAAAAAACTCGAAGGTGAAAATATTTTAACAAATTCAAACCAAAAACTCAAAATTTTAAAGAGACTAAAAATATGTCTAACCAATTAATAAATTGATAAAATAAATAGAAATAACTAACGAATAAAGAACATTTAATACATTAATATTTGTTGACTAAAGGCAATAATAATGATAATAATTATAATAATTATAATAATAAAATAATAATAATACTAATGATAATGTTAGTCAAAACTACCTTAAAAAATGTTAGTCAAAACTAATAATATTAAATAATAATAATAATGCTACATATAATACAGAGTCTCTTTATCAAAGTCGACACTCTATATATATACACACTAGATCACTCGTATCTTTGGTGTACAATTCTATTTAACCTATTATTAAAATGATAAATTAAAAAGAAGTAACAAACCAAAAAATGTAAAACATACAACATTAAATTAAAAACATTAATATTTTTTGACTAGAGGAAATAATAATAATAATAATAATAATAATAATAATAATAATAAATTCAGTCAAAACTAATAATAAGAATAATAGTAATAATAATAATTCTAATAGTAATAACGTTACGTATAATACAAAGACTCTTTATCTAAGTCGACACTTATATACACAATAAATCACTCATCTTTAGTCTATCAATCTATATTTCAAGCAAAATGGTTTACCTCTCAAAAATTGAGTTACTTGTGTTACTAATCATTCTCGTTACTTTGCTGCAGTTCAAGGGCAGTAACGGCGATAGCATTTTTCCATCCAAGACAACTATAACCATTACCAACAATTTTGCTAGCAATCTTCCGTTGACTGTTCACTGCAAAGACAAACATCATGATCTTGGGTTTCATACACTACATTATAAAGAAACTTTTGGTTTCCGTTTTATGGCTGATTTCTTCCTATCTTCATTGTACTTTTGTAGTTTTAGTTGGAATTCTGAATTTCATTACTTTGATATTTATCTTCAAAATCGTGATGAGTTAGATTGTAAACTTAAATGCAATTGGGAGATAGAAGAAAAGGGACCATGCAAGATTTTGGAGACGTCTAGAGTTTGTTACAACTGGAACAAGACTGTTGTTATAGCATGAAGTCAACTTGGTCAGGGGAATAATAATACTATTTTGTAACTTATTAATGGAAATAATCAATGATATAATAAAAAAGATTTCTTACAAGAATCGTGATATCTATTGGCGAATTGTGATATTGGTAAAAGAAAATCAACTATGCTTTTGTGACCAATCAAATTTCATATTGCTATTTGAGTTCATCAAGCGAACATTTGAGAATTACTGGAATTACTTAAATGATATATTTAACATTTTCTAATGTTTAACATAATAAAATACTGTATATATATATATACTCAATATTATATACAATATACCAATGTCTTATGTTTTTAGATGGAGATAGAGAGCTGAAGTCTCTCGGTCTCCTTGGTAGCTCGTTCTTGCTTCCTATTAGAGAGAGTCAAAGAAATCCCATGTGGCAAGTCAAAAGCCACCTCAACAAGTGCAACCTACACCAATAGGTCACAGGCAGCTGAGTAACCTGCTATAGCAAGTCACAGTCTCATCGCTTGCTGTGTTGCACAGTCTACTTGTTTCAATCAGTTTCTGTTTTGTAAATTAGGGATAAAATAGAAACTAGGGTTTTTAGAAAAGTTTAGAGGATCCTTTTATCATTCTGTTAGAAAGTGTTGAATCAGTTACAACTGATTCAACCATCTTTCATCTTGTTGTATAAATACTCTCTTTGTATCATTTCTCATCAATCAATGAAAATATCAAGAATTTAGTTTCTTTATGGTATCAGTCGCAGCGACCGATTCTGGAATCTTCTTCTCTGCGTAACTCTGTGAAGCTCCGTCCATGGCCGAATCATCGCCGAAACAAGCTATCACCACCGTTGAAACAACCAATAACGTGTTCAATATGAACACTGCTTCGCATCACGGATTCACCTCGGCTCCCAAATTGTCGATCAAACTCGAAGATAAGAATTTTCTCCTATGGAACCAGCAAGTCGAAGGCATCATTACGTCATTCAAACTCCATAGGTTCCTCGTGAATCCAGAAATCCCGCAACAGTATGCGTCGGAGACCGATCGCGTTGCGAAGAAACTCACCGATGCCTACGAACAGTGGCTTGTTCAAGATCAAATGCTTTTTACCTGGCTTCTTTCCACCCTCTCAGAGGCTGTTCTTCCAAGGGTTCTTACCTGCAAGCATTCCTATCAGGTCTGGGACAGGATTCACCAGCACTATTATGCTCATCTTAAGGCCAAAATTAGGCAACTCAGATCTGAACTGAAAAACACCAAGAAAGGTGAAAGATCCATCTCCGAGTATCTTGCTCGCATTCACGCACTTGCTGACTCGCTTCTCTCCATCGGTGAAAATATTTCCGATCAGGACAAAATCGACGTGATTCTTGATGGATTACCAGAAGATTACAACGCCTTTGTAATGATGGTGTATGGAAGACCTGCAGATTATGCAACTCTTGCTGACATTGAAGCTCTTCTCTTAGTTCAGGAGGCGCAATTCACCAAACACCGTCAAGAACTCGCCACTGCCTCGGTGAGTGCAAATCTTGCACACGCAGCCTATGGCAACCGTGGACGCAACAGCAACTACCGTGGGCGTGGCCGTAACAACAATTTCCGGGGACGTGGCCGTGGACGCAATAGCAACACTGCAAATTCCTCTTCGAACAACACTGGTTCTCGACCAACTTGCCAACTGTGTGGCAAGTATGGTCATCCTGCTGCTGAGTGTTGGCATCGATTTGATGAAACCTTCACTCCAACAAATGATGTTAGTTCCTCTCAATCTACACAGCACACAAATGAGGGAAATCCAAAGGACTCTCGCTCATCCAAGACAGATTCTGCTGAACCTAAGGTGAATTTCGCTTCCACTGGTGAAGAACTTCCATCATGCTCATTGGAGGAGGATTGGTATAAGGACACAGGTGCGTCACACCATGTTACTCCCTTTCTTCACAATCTTGACACTCACATGCCCTATAGAGGCTCCACAAAGGTCTCTATGGGCAATGGACACCAAGTTCCAATCAATGCCATTGGAACTGCTAGTTTCAAGTCCCCTCTGAACCCTAGTGTAGTATTCAAACTAAACAAACTACTACATGTCCCTTCCATTTCCAGAAATTTACTCTCTGTTTCTAGATTCTCTAGGGATAATAAGGTGTATTTTGAATTTCACACATCTTATTGTCTTGTTAAATCCCAGGTCACTAAACAAACATTGCTCAAGGGAGTAAGGGGCTCAGATGGATTATACACTTTCAAGAAAACTCCCTTTCAGGTTTCTGTTAAGCCTAGACTTCACATTAGGGATTTGCATTCTAAACTGCGTAAAAATTCAGCTACTGTAAACACTGCTTCTGCTACACATTCACACAGACACACTGCTAGCACTAATTCTACACTCAGTAGATACAATATTTGGCATCACCGTTTAGGTCATGCACATATGAATGCTGTAAACTCAGTCCTAAAATTGTATCAATTTCCTTTACCTAATAAAGCTGATATTTCAATTTGTCCATCATGCTGCATTGGTAAATCACATAGAATTCATGCACCTGCATCTACTACTGAGTATTCTAAACCATTTGAACTCATACATTCTGATCTTTGGGGCCCATCCCCCTCTCCATCTATTACTGGTTATAAATACTATATCACTTTTGTAGATACCTTTACCAAATTTACTTGGATTTACTTTCTTAAAGCTAAGTCTGATGCTTTAGTAGCCTTTACCAAGTTTTATGCTCTAGTACAAACACAATTCAACACCACCCCCTTAGCTGTCCAAACTGACTTTGGTGGGGAATTTAGACCTTTCACGGATTTACTGACAACTAAGGGAATCATTCATAGACTAACTTGCCCTCATACCTCTCACCAAAATGGGACTGTAGAACGTAAACATAGGCAAATAGTTGAAATGGGACTTACTATTCTTCACCATGCCTCCCTCCCCACCTCCTTTTGGGATCATGCCTTCACCACCTCCACTCACCTCATCAACAGACTACCAACATCTAGCCACTCCACATACATTTCTCCCTATGAAGCCTTATACAATAAACCACCCAACTACACCCTCCTCAAGGTATTTGGATGCACATGTTACCCATTACTTCGACCTTACAATAAACACAAACTAGAAAACAGAAGCACTGAGTGTATCAATCTAGGAATTTCCCCACAACACAAAGGTTACAAGTGTCTCAGTGCTGATGGCAGGATCTATATTAGCAAAGATGTCCTCTTTGATGAAACCAAATTTCCCTATCCTACCTTATTTCCAACCAACCCTCACTCTTCATCCAACTCTATACATACAGCCACTGATACACTCCTGCCTGTGCCCTCACTCTCTCCACCCACACACACAGACACTTCTCAATCCTCTTCCACCAACATACCTCCATCCCCTTTGGCCAATACATCAGCCAGTACTACTTCTACAACCATTACACCACAACCTGCCACAGAGTCAGCTACATCTGCACCATCCACTCCTCCCCATCATCAAGTCATTCAACCAGCTCCAATAAACACAAATCCTCCACCCCCCACATCAAACCACCCTATGCAAACTAGATTCAAGACTGGAAAGTTAAAACCTAAGGTTCTCTTAGCTGTTTCTGAACCATCATCTGTTAAAAATGCCATTAGTGATCCTGTGTGGCATAAAGCTATGCAGGAAGAATATGACACACTCCTTCAAAATGGCACATGGACTCTTACATCCCTTCCTCCACAAAGGAAAGCTATTGGCTGCAAATGGGTGTTTCGTGTGAAACAAAACCCAGATGGCAGTCTTAATAAGTGCAAAGCACGCCTAGTTGCCAAGGGCTTTCACCAAATCCATGGCCAAGACTACAAAGAGACCTTTTCCCCAGTAGTTAAGCCTGCCACAATCCGTATTATCTTCACTCTAGCCCTTACTCACAAGTGGACCATGCAACAAATAGATATCAATAATGCTTTCATCAATGGTCACTTAACTGAAGAAATTTATATGCAACAACCCCCTGGCTTTACCTCCTCTAATCCAAACTTAGTTTGTAAACTCAACCGTGCTCTGTATGGCCTTAAGCAGGCTCCCCGGGCCTGGTATGACAAACTTAAGTCTGTTTTTCTCAGCTTTGGCTTTCATTCTAGCAAATGTGATGCAAGTCTGTTTATTTATACTAGGCAGGGTGTCACTTTATATGTCTTGGTTTATGTAGATGATATAATCATCACTGGCACATCAAACACTTTAATCACTGATTTGATTTCCAAGCTGAATCACACTTTTGCCCTCAAAGAACTAGGCACACCAGATTACTTTCTTGGTCTAGAGGTTAAGAAACTCCCTGATGGCTCTTTACTAATGACTCAAACTAAATACATTCTGGATCTGTTAGAAAGAGTGAACATGAGTAACTGTAATGGTGTGTCTACACCTATGATTTCTAATCAAAAATTAAGCAAATATGGGGCTGACATCTTACCAGCTCCACATCTCTATAGATCAACAGTAGGTGCACTCCAATACATCACTTTAACCAGGCCAGATATAGCTTTCACTGTTAACAAGCTCTGTCAATTCTTATCTTCACCTTTGGAATCTCACTGGTTTGCTGTAAAACGATTACTAAGGTATCTCAGTGGTACTATGCACCTTGGTCTTCACTTACAATCTGCTTTACCTGATACTAAATACTCCCTCAGAGTCTACTGTGATAGTGACTGGGGGAGTGATATTGATGATAGAAGATCCACTACAGGTATTTGTGTTTTTTTGGGACCTAATCTTATATCTTGGAGTGCTAAAAAGCAATCTTTAGTAGCTCGTTCTAGTGCTGAGTCTGAATACAGGGGTATGGCACAAGGTACTGCAGAACTTCTATGGATAGAATCTTTACTCACTGAATTACAGGTCCCTCATCAACTTCCTACTCTGCTGTGTGACAATCTATCAGCTGTTATGATTGCTCACAATCCTATCCTACACTCACGGACAAAACACATCGAAATGGATCTGCATTTTATCAGAGAGAAAGTTGCTGCCAAAACACTGCAGATAACACACATTCCAGCTGCAGCTCAAGTTGCTGATGTTCTAACTAAGGCTCTTGGAACCTCTGCATTCCTCATTCTCAGGGACAAGCTCAAAGTCAAATCCCTCCTTGAGCTTGACGGGGGAGTATTAGAGAGAGTCAAAGAAATCCCATGTGGCAAGTCAAAAGCCACCTCAACAAGTGCAACCTACACCAATAGGTCACAGGCAGCTGAGTAACCTGCTATAGCAAGTCACAGTCTCATCGCTTGCTGTGTTGCACAGTCTACTTGTTTCAATCAGTTTCTGTTTTGTAAATTAGGGATAAAATAGAAACTAGGGTTTTTAGAAAAGTTTAGAGGATCCTTTTATCATTCTGTTAGAAAGTGTTGAATCAGTTACAACTGATTCAACCATCTTTCATCTTGTTGTATAAATACTCTCTTTGTATCATTTCTCATCAATCAATGAAAATATCAAGAATTTAGTTTCTTTACTTCCGATTCTTTCCAAGACTCCCAATTAAGAGTTGGGAAGTGGAAGATTTACTGGATGGGGTCTCTCGCGAGTGCAACATACAATATTAAATGAGCGAGATTTGATGTTATATTTTTCTTATTTGTCAGATATTGTTGGTCAAAGACCATCAATTGGGCCAAATGTAAGCCAGCCTAATACTTGGAAGCACTAGCTCAACATTGGGATGCTTATAGGGTAAGCTCATTACTCCACTATATATACCGCCACTCACTCCTAAGAAGGTATGCTCTCTCCACTCCTCATATGCTCCATCTCTATTATGGACTGACTTGGGCGTCAGAGTGCCTGCAAGTGGCGGCCTCCGCACATCTCTCATCGGAGCTTTGTGCACCGTTGGAATCATCTCGGCCATATCATCTCGGCCATGTCATCTCTGCCATGCCATCTCAACCAAGTCATCTCGGCCATATCATCTCGGTCATGCCATCTTAGCAGCCCCACCGTGAGGTATTATTTTATCTTCTCAGGTTGGTGAGCATCTCGGCCATTTGCTTAACCGAGACCTGCATCAATCATTGGCGACCACAGGGGGATAGCCTCTTCCTTCCCTCTCTCTCTTCACTCACGGTGGATGGGATCTATTCTCTCTGTTTTCTGACCAAATGCCAAGGAAATCAAATCAAAATCAATAATAACTCCATGGAAGCTTAAATGCAAGGCTCCTACCATGTTTCGTTGATTAGATCTACATCAACAAAGATAATTAGAAGTTCAAATCCTTCAACCATAAGCTTTTCATCACTGCAGTTATAAAACACCACACTACACCATTCTTCCTTTGTTGCCGAGTTCCTGTTTCAATTCCATTTGGGACATTGGCACCCTCTTCGGATTTTACTGCTTTGATGTCAGCAACGATCCAGCTTCAGCGTCGCCGAAATCATCGCCGAAATTCAGAAATATGTTGTCCCAACGAAGAGGACGTAGCTGCGTCGAACTTAATTTATGGTTCAAATCATTAGCCCGGGTTAATCGGCCCATGTTACTGACACAACAAAAGTGTATTCATGATCTTTAGCCCGAACAATCTGACTAGGGATGGCAATGGGTACTCTATGGGCAGGGTACTAAAGTGCCCGTACCCGAGCCCGCACATGTATAGGCAGGATACTATAGTGCCCGTCCCCGAACCCTCTGGGCACCAAGTGCCCAAGGGCATGCCCATTACCCGCACTTTAACAGCAAAAAATAATAAATAATATTAAAAACATTATACTTCAATTTAAAAAGTCATTATTTTTTTCGTATCTACTAATTAAAATATAACACATGATAGCATTTAGTAAATTAAAAACATCAAAAATATTAGTAGTTTATATCTCTATATATAAAATATAATATAATATAGGTAAAGTTGTAATATTAGTAATATATATATATATATATATATATATATATATATATATATATATATATATATATATATATATATATATATATATATATTAGTGCCCGTCCTCGAGCCCACGCCCATGTATGCCGGTAATTTTTGCGGGTACCCTATGAGCATAAGCTCAACTGCCATCCCTAAATCTGACTAGTTTTAAAGGGGTTTTCATGCCGACATCATCTAATTGAAAGCATGACTCAATTTGGTGCCATGTTGTATATTTTTTTTTTTGATAAGTCAAAAATATTATTATATAGGGGCACTAGGGGTGCCTCAACCCGTTTACAATTAATGTAACCGGTTCATACAATTGTACGGGTGTGAATCCCATTCTTCAAACTCCATGGATCCATGGTTCCCCAATCTATATACTATCCACCCCCAAGATAATCCTTTTACATGTTGTAACATTTGGGGTACACTTGGGACACCTCCATTAAAAATTACTCTGTTCCTATTAATCCAAATTACCCATAATACAGCCACCCAAACCAAGAACCGTACTTTTTCCTTTTTCTTTCCTCCTATCTTAATTCTATGCAACCACATATGTTCCCAAGCACCAATACAACCCACTCCTTCTATTCCGAGCCACTGCCAAATGCCATCCCATAGGTTAGCTGAAACGTGACAATTAAAAAAGAGGTGATTGGAATCCTCTTCTGTGTTGAAGCAAAAAACGCAGCAGCTGCTGTGATTTCCAGATAAAATACCACGCTGCATCAGCACCTTTCTAGTAGGAAGTCGATCGATTAACACTCTCCAGCCGTGTACCAAAAACTTTGATGGAGCTGCGGTACGCCAAAACTGTTTTAACCGCTTTGATTCCTCATCGGTCAGCTGCTGTTCATCGCTAAAATTAACCAGTCTGCAGTATGCAGACTTAACAGTATACTGCAGTGACTGTGTTGCCATCCAGCACCATCTGTCGTCACGCTCTCTAATTGGACTGATTTCTCTCAGAATGATATCAATTTCAGCAGCCAGTTCAGCTTGTTCATCTGTCAATGGACTGCACCAATGAAGCTTCCACACCCATTTTTCGTCGACCCATTCGCCACAATCTGCTACAGTAGCTACTGCACATGCTGTCACCGCGAACAGTTGCGGGAACATCTCAGCAAACGGCCTCGGTGAGCACCAACTGTCTTGCCAAAACTTCACCTTATTACCTCTGCCCAATTTAATTCTTATCATATCGTCAAACCAATTTTCATCTCCGCCTAACCCTTTATCATTTAATCGTAGATCTTTCCACCATACCGAGCTTTGAGTGAGCGCTAAAATCTTATCCTTCCCATATAATTTTTCTATCAACTCCTTCCACACATTTTGTTTTCCTTCTATTATTCTCCATCTCCACTTCCCCAACAAGGCTTTATTGAATGCTTCCATATTTCTAATGCCGAGCCCCCCCTTTGCCTTTGGCTTACAAATCTTATTCCAACTCACCCACGCCATCTTCCTCCCCTCTCCTCCACCTCCCCAAAGAAAATTTCTTTGAATTGCCACCATCTCCTTTACAACTTTTTTAGGTGCTTTAAAGAAAGAAAAATAATAGAGTGGAAGACTAGCCAAGACTGAATTTATTAAAGTCGCCCTCCCACCCATGGAAAGTTGCCTACTCTTCCATGTTGATAATTTATCTTTCATTCTTTTAATCACCGGTTGCCAAGTACTACTCCTTCTAGGGTTTGCCCTCACCGGTACCCCTAGAAATTTGAATGGTATGCTTCCGGTGTTACAATACAAAAATCTAGCTCCGACCTTCACCTCCTCCTCATCCATACTAACCCCAATCAAACAACTCTTATGAAAGTTCACACGCAATCCCGAAACTAACTCAAAGATCCTCAATATTGCTTTTAGGCACCACAAGTTCTCCCTTGACTTTGAAACCATAAACAAAGTGTCGTCCGCAAATTGAAGCACCGGAAAGGAAATTCTCTCACTAACCGCGAACCCCTCCAACCAACCTTGATCAACACAATTCCTAATCAAACCCGTGAGCCCTTCCGAAACCATGAGAAATAAGAACGGTGCCAAAGGGTCTCCTTGTCTTAAACCCCGCTCCATTGAGAATTCACCGGTTGGACTACCATTGACCAAAACCGACACATTGCCCGTGAAGATACACGCTTTCATCCAAGACCTCCAAGTATCACAAAACCCCATTCTTTTCATCATGTATTCTAGAAAACCCCAAGCCACCGAATCATATGCCTTCTCAAAATCTACCTTAAACAACACCAATGGTTTCTTCTTCTTTTTTTGCGAAATTGATGACCTCATTCGTCACTAACACTCCATCTAATATTTGTCTTCCTTTAATAAAAGCCGTTTGAGTATCGGAGATGACACCGGGAAGCACTTCTTTGAGTCTCCTTGCCAAAACCTTGGAAATAATCTTGTACATACAACCTATAAGCGAAATAGGCCGAAAATCACCAAGTTCTTGTGGATTCTTCTTTTTCCCAATTAGCGCAACGAAGGATGAAGTAAAAGCTCTAGGTAGTCTACCATTAGTGTGAAATTGATGCATGACACCCATGACCTCCTCTTTAATAGTATCCCAACAAGACTTGATGAAATTAAAATTGAATCCGTCGGGCCCCGGACTCTTGTTCCCGTCACAACTCCATATAGCCTCCTCAACCTCCTCTATAGAAAAAGGAGAAGTAAGGTATTGCGCCTCATCCGAAGAGATGCTCTTAAAACCAACCCCATCAAGGGTAGGCCTCCTAGGAAATGCTTCGGTGAATTGTTGTTTAAAATGCCTCTTCACTTCTTCTTTAATCTCCCCTACATCTTCCAACCATTCCTCCCCCACCTTGAGTAACTCAATTTGGTTCCTTCTTGCCCTTGATTTAATAGCTTGATGGAAAAACTTAGTATTTCCGTCTCCTTGTTGAATCCAATCCATCCTAGCTTTTTGAGCTAGAATGGATTCCTTTTGATACAACTCCTTCCAAAATTCCATGTTCAAAGCCTTCCATCTCTCCGAATCCCATACATCCTCATTGATCACTCCTTGCTCCATAATATTCATTTCCTTTACTACTTCCTCAACTCTAAGATCCTTAATCCCATACACTTCTTTGTTCCACACTTTCAAACTTTCCTTAAGGTACTTTAGTTTCTCCTTCACTACATGAGCATTCCACCCTTCCACTTTTAATTCCTTCCATTTTTCCTCCATAAAATTTTTCCCGTCTTCATGCTTGAGCCACCCATTGAAGAACCTAAAAGGTTTAGGACCCCAATTCTTCTTTGAAGATAAAAGCCACACCGGGCAATGATCCGATATATCTCTATCTCCAATCCATTGTGCTTTTATTCCCCATTCCACCTCCAACTCTTGTGACAAAAAAATCCTATCGATCCTACTTGCCGCCGTTCCATTAGGTTGAAACCACGAGTATTTTTTACCCAAACACACCGGCTCCACTACTCCCATTTCCTCCAAAAAGAATTTGAAATCCTCGCTTTCTCTCTCACTAAACCTATTATTCCTACCCCTTCTTTCGAACCTACTCATCACCGAATTGAAATCCCCCCTATAACCCACTCACCGACACTCAAACTCTCCTTTTCCCTAATTAACCTAGCCCATAATTCCCTTTTGCTTCTTACTGAACATCCCGAGTAGACGTTAACGAAGTAACATAACCGATCATCTAGCTGAGCAGCAACACCAACAAACCCTGACTGCGAGAAGGTATGAAAGACACTAAACAAACCTTTCCTCCAAAATGATAGAATTCCACCCGAAAGACCACTAGATGGTAAAAAGCACCACTCCACATCATCTCCACCCCACAAACGAAGAACCAAAGAAGCTTCAATCACCGACTTCTTGGTTTCTTGAAGAAAGCAAAAATCAAACTTTTCTTTCATGATTAGACTCCTAATCCTCCTTTGTTTGGCCTTATTGCCAATGCCACGGACGTTTAAGGTCATAATCTTCATTTAGAACCATTTAGGTTCACCATCTTCTTCTTTGCATTCTTATCCCTTGTTTCCATTTCTTTAATCTTTTCAATAAACAAGTGATCGTTCACAGTACCATTACCACTCACACCAATCAACTTTGCGAAATTCCACATTTTCTCTTCCTTTGTCAAGCTTGTATCAGCCCATAATGATTTTGATCCAGTGAGACCAAGATCGGAACTTGAAGAATTCTCCACATCCTCAACATTTTTTTCCGAATTGTCATGAGATGAATCCTCCACAGGGATCGGTTGAGTGCCTAAAGGTATTGGGGGAATCACAGGAATCGAAGGAAGGACAACTAGAAGAGGGATAGCTTGAAGGTCCTCAACATTGGTAGATATTGAAGGAGCGAAGGGCGAAGAGTCGCTTGAAGGAGAAGAAGTATTTGACACAAAGGAAGGGGAGAGGGGGGGGGGGTGAAGAAGGAGAGATGGGAGGTGAAGAAAGAGAGGGCCGAAGAGAGGGAGGTGAAGATGGGCCAGAAGGGAGGGGGACAGGGACCTACAATGGTTCAGCGTAACAGGGGGTGGTGGTGAAGTTACTGGATCAGAATAATGAGATTCAAAGAATAATGGGCCCAATGGAGAGACCACAATATTATTTGGTTGGGGAGATGGGAAAGAAAACGAGGAACTAATGTTACCTTTGCCCTCAGTAATTTTCAGCGAATTACTGTTACCTTCCACATGCAATGACCTTTGTGATTCCCCAACATTTGAATTTGAACAAATCCCTACACTAATCATCATATTGTTCTCCTTGGGTACATCAAGAGAAGCCTCCTCTCTCTCCACTATCGCTGCCTCCTCAACAATTTGACCAATACCATTATTATTATTAAAACACTCATCATTATCATTAAAAAGATGTTCCCTTTGTGTTTCCTCCTCCGTCATCGATCCAACTTCCTCATCGGACAGCCCTATACCACCGTCTCTGCCCACCATACTTTCATCATCCTCATCACTGCTTATACTCTCTTCTGATTCAGAATCACTACCACTTCCAGAAAGGGAATTATTCATTTTTATTTCACTTCTCTTACACCATTGCAAAGGGCCATACCAATCCTCCACTACCTTAATAACAAATAGTTCTCCATTAATATTAAACCTTTCCACAACGTTTATAATGTCCAGAACTTTTGTTCTAATGAGGATTCTTGCTACATCCATCGTCTTCTTCTTTCCTGTATTCTCGTCAACGTTCATGAATTCCCCAGTTCCAAACATCAAGCTTTTGAAGAATTCATCCGTCCATGCATGAACTGGAATACCGTAACACCGCACCCAAGTGAGTCTATCATTATCTACATCCCCGGGACTCCAAATTCTTATTTTTTTAAACCATGTACCGAGCCAATCTGCTGCGTCACTCAAAAGAGCTTCCATCTCACCTTCGTCTAAACTCTCGAGTAGAACAAGATTAGAACCTAGCGGCGTTGCTCTTACAGAAAGATATCCTTGTTGCACAAACTCCTCTTGTATATTGTATGACATTCCAGCATTCCATACTTCACCGACATAAGCTTTTTTGTACTTTTCCAACTGCTCTTCATCGACTATGAAGTGCCTATGTGTCCATGTCCTTCTAGGTTTTCTTGGAGGCACATAGTCCACATTTTGATTTGGGTGTACATCAGTATCGGGTTCTATTGGTAAGTCTGGTTTCCTGGTATTTTTTGATTTTGGAACCCATTTCTTCTTCTGTGCTGGGTTGTGATTTACAACCGCTGCATAAGAGGGTTTACAACTAGCAGAAGGTGAAGCGCCATTGTTAGGTGTGACAGGTTTAGGTTTTGATGAATAGGGGACTGGTTTAGGTTTAAAAGATAGTGGTTTAGGGTCGGGTTTGGGATGGACAGAGTCTGGAAAAGGTTGAGGTTCAAACTGTTTGGGTTTCGGATGCTTTACTGGGTGCATATCTGATGAGTTTCTTGAATATCTAGACAAGTTAACCTTAATCTTCTCACTTCCTATTATTATTTTGTCCAACACCTTCCCAAAACGATCCGGATCCTTGACATTGATTGCTCTTGCAAAACCAAATCTTTTCCCAATCTTATCTGTCTTAAGTGGAATAACAACTTCTTCAAATTCTCCATACATAAGAAAGGCCTTCAACATGTGCTTAGCTTTGAAGTTATCAGGGAAGTTTGAGAAGAAATATGATGTCCTAGTTGCATTCTTAGGAATGTAAAGAAAGCTTCTCGCCACGTCTAAACTCTTCTGTTGAATCTTCGCCTTCTTCCCTCCCACAACCTGCCAACCATAATCCTCCTCTCCATGCTCAGACGCATTCACACCTTCTCTCTGATTCAAAATAGCCTGCTGGTGTTGCCTACGCTCAGTGCTCTCCACTCCCCTAACCCTAGCGCTCTCTCTCTCTCTACCTTTCTCTCTCATGTTTATTACCCCGTCCATTAATGTGCCTGCAGTTGTGCCATGTTGTATATTACTCTCCCACGATTATCTCATTGAGTGGACAAGAGAACAAGTTACTACTACTCTTCATACGAATCTACTGGGACTCTGGTTGGGCTAGTGACCCGATTAAAGTGGCATGGCCAATACTACTATTGAACTAATATGATTACAGCCTCTCCTTCGTAGGTTCGCCCTGATATTCCTTGGGAACCTCCTAATAGGCCGACATATAGCCCTAGACCAGCACTGTAAACAACTTGACAAGATCATTCTTGACACCTCATTTTGACAGCAAGTGATCATCTTCAATCTGCTAATACAAAAGCACGAACTCGGAAGAACCAATGACAGGTTACATGGCCAACTTATTTGTCCACCCAAACACCCATGGGGGACAACACGTCCGAAAGACATACACCTCAGATCAATAAAGAAGACTAATCTTGAGGCAGATAGATTTTGATGTCAAGGCCGAGAAGAAAGTCTATCATGCCAACTTTTGTGCGTAAAGGTGATGTGCAAGTGTACACAATCGCAACAAGTAATATAAATGATAAATAGAGATCGTACCCACAGGGATTGATGTAAATTTTATAGTTTAAATCGTTAACACACTAGTGAACCAAGCAAAATAGTAACAAATTTTTGAGCATGAAAATAAGAAAGATGTTGTATGAAAACAGTAATGAAAGTTCAAGTGTTTATAAAATGAGTTGGATTTGCTAAGGAATTTCTCAAGAGTAAGACGCTATAACGTTAGACACTATAGCGTTAAGTGCTGTAGCATATGATTTTGTGCCTTTAGGTCACTGACGCCAGTGTTTTGTTACAAGACTCCTGTGTCTAGGTTCTAAATAAGTCCACCCGTGTATAATGAAGAACCCACAGTATTCACCTCATGAACTATTGCTCCCCTATGTCTAGAGTTAAGCACAAGTTGGTTAAATGTCTTTAAACAACCTTTCATTCATAGCAACCCTTGAGTTCTATTCGTAGACCATGTCTGTACCAACGAATCTAGTTATTTCAATTGGCCATTCCCAAAACAAGTTTGAAAGCATTAAAGAACAAGGGTTGAAACACAAACATCATAACGTTATATTAATAATACTAAAGAGTCATTACAAAGGTTAAAACAATCCAACTACTACGTGTTTAGCTCATGATGAGCATCATCAACATAATACAAACCAAAAAGCTCATATTACCGAAACTGAAAAGAAGAAACACGGTTGCAAAAGATACCCCATGTGAGCTCCTTCTCATTAGATTGGTTACTGACGCTATAGCACAACTGCAAAACATTGGAAATGATGATCTTCTCTTGAAAAATGAAAGCTTGAAATGGAGGATTAATGGAGGAAACTGTGTCGAGTTTTTCTCTCCAAAAACTCTCCCTCAATTCTGGATTGTGAAATGAGGAAGAAGAAGTGAGATATCTTTCTTTATTGTCCATAAACTAGCTTTTCAAAAAGTAGACAAGACATTCCCCACCAACCAAAAGTGGTCTTCCAACAACAAGTAGACAAGTGTCCACACTAACCAATGGTTGGCTTCAGCAGCAAAAATATCCCTTAAATATGGGCTGAAGTGACATAAAGTTTGAGCTCCAAAATTGTGCTTTTTACTTTTCTCTCTCTTGCTTACGCAGGATGCAACGCTATAGCGCCAAACGCTGCAGCACTAAACAAACACATTAAAAATAACAAGAGGGCACCAAAATTGCCAATTTGTCACATAATCAGTTCCTAACCCTCTTTTACACTTCTTAATACATATTTACATATTTAACCACATAATTACTTAAGAACTCACATTAACTTAAGCCTAAAGAATATAAATAACTCATATAAATAAGAGTTATCACACCCCCCAAACTTAAACCATTGCTTGTCCTCAAGTAATGACACTTGATAAAGATAACAACTGAATAAAAATAGAATAACAACTGAATATCAAGACCAAACTAGTTGCACTTTTAAATCAGACAGATTTTCAAAATTTCTCTCATTAGGCCAAACTTTCAAATTCACACCCAACTGCTCAATTGTGAGTGTGTGATTACTAGGCTTAGTTTAGTTCCTAGCTAGTTTCAACATTTCTCCTAGCCCCTGAAAGAGTGGCCTTCTTTTGGTTTAGCCAAAGAATTTTTCCAAAAGGAGAGTAGACTAACAACTTCACATAAGACTTGAGGGGCTTAAAAGCACAACAAAGGGCTTGATTAGGCATTTCAGATCTTTGGCCAGTGCACTAACTCTGGATTTGTTGATTTCTCAGTGCTATAGCGTTAGATGCTATAGCACTGGTGACTTGATGAACAGATTCAGCTACAATGCCCTCTTTACTGAACTCCTTATTTGCATTTATTTCTTCTTTTTCTTCTTCTTTTTTTATATATGCACTTTCGAACAGTTCACCATTTGTTTCAGGCAATTGCCGCTTTTTACATGACCATTTGTACACTTTGGATCCTATTGCACTGACCACCCTATAATCTTCATACCTAGCCTTAATATAACCGATGCACCCCCAAACTTAGCTTCAAATGCTACTTTTAATTTTTAATAAAAACTTGACTAAACCATGGTTAACCAGGACCAACTTCAGCATCAGATCATCCCTAGCTAACTAGGTTCCTTGCTAAGCCTAGAGTGTGAGTGAAGAAGCAGCAATAAGACTAGTCATTAATCAAGCAAGGCTACACTACACATATGAACTTAATCATCAGTAAAATTTGGCCCAACAAGTACAACTTCTATTACTGAAAAATTTAAAAATTGCAACTAATCATGCCTTTTTATTCAAACAAAACATAACATTGACATTTATAAGGTCCCCCCCCCAACTTAAGACCTAGCAGTGTCCCCACTTCTCATGCATGCTAAAGGGAGAGCCCTATGACTAAAACTCCACAGAAATAAAACTCTAAACATACTGTTAGATGCAAGAACAGACACTATAGCACCTAACAGGTTTATTGAAAACAGGCAAACAACATTTTTTTAAAGAAGGGTTAGAGTACTTGTCTACTAACCCATATTTGAGCTTTTTGCTTGCTCTGGTGGGCATTGTGGTGGCTCTGCTACTGGATGCCATGGGCTTCTTCTTTGGTGGCTTTTTTTCCCACTTCACAAAATTCACTCCTGCACAAAAGAAAAATTAAAAACACAAAATTGTTAGTTCAAATCCATGGGTTGCCTCCTAGGAGCGCTTGCTTTAAGAGTCTTCAGCCAGACTTCTTCTTTTGTTAGAGGTGTTGAAGTTCAATTGTGGTTTTGTCCCTGACCACATGTGCTCCAGAGTAGTGCTTCACCCTTTGACCATTGATTTTGAATGTTCCACCAGTGGCTTCATCAAACATATCCACAGTAGTTGTTGCAACATTCACTTGTTCAGCAGATGCTGTAGCAACAGATGCTGTTGCAGTAGATGCTACAGCCAGGTTTTCTTCAGCTTTTGGTTATGACCGTTGTGGCAGCTGGGTGGTTTCTGGTTGTTTGATTTCAGCAATGACTTGAGTGCATTTGGTGATTTTTGGTGGTGAGGGTGGTGGTATGGGCTGTTTGGGTGGTGATTGTGGGGATGAGTTTTTGTGAGGTGGGGAAACTTGTTGGTTGAGGGTTGCTTTAGGGCCTGGTTCAGGCTCAATCTCCTTAGCACTATCTTCTTTTTCTTCTGATCCATCTCTTCCTCCCTCACTCTCCTTAGAGCTCTCGTTGACATCATCCTCACCTTGTAACACACCTTCTTCCACAAGCTTTTCTTTTTCAGTGTTGGCAAGAGCCCTGACCAAGTGGTCACCTTGCTTGTGGAATTGTTTTTGAATAACAAAATCAAGAGACGCCACAAAAGAACACTCCTCAGTTCCTGCATCTGGGGACTTGAGAGCATTCATCGCATTAAACTTAATCTCTTGATCATTGACTCTCATAGTCATTTCTCCCTTTTGGACATCAATCCAAGTCTGGGCAGTAGCTAGGAATGGTCTCCCAAGAATGATAGGAACCTCCTTATCTGCATCAAAATCAAGAACAACAAAATCCACAGGAAAAACAAACCTTCACATCCTCTATTATCCCCTTAGGATAGGTTATGGACCTATCTATTAACTGAAGGGTAATAGTGGTAGGCCTCACAGTACCAATACCAAGATGTTTAAATATGGATTTGGGCATCACATAGTGCACGGCTAGAATAAGATTTACCCATAGAACATGGTATTGTGAAACTGCCAGGATCCTTCAATTTCCTTGGGATCTTGTTCTGCATGATCATGGTGCATTCTCCAGTCATTTCTACTGTCTCAAACTCTCTTAATCTCTTCCTCTTGGTGAGCACTTCCTTCATAAATTTTGCATAGATGGGAATTTGTTGAAGTGCTTCCAGCAAGGGAACATTGATGTGGAGTTGTTTCAGCACATCCAAGAATTTACCAAATTGCTTAGTCTCATGAGCCTACTTCAACCTCTGTGGAAAAGGAGGAGGAGGGTATTCTGGAACAAGCTTAGGTGGTGGCACACATGCAAGATCAGACGCTATAGCAGTGGGTGCTATAGCATCAGAAGTATTTTTTTCTTCTACCATCACCTATTACAATAGATGGCCCTTGCAAATCTTTCCCACTTCTAAACGAAATAACCTTAACATGCTCCTTCCCTGCTGCATGAGAAGTTGAAGCTTCAGTAGTGGAAGGTAATGATCCACTAAGCCTTTGGGTGAGAGCAGAGGCTATCTGCCCAACTTGTGTCTCTAAATTCTTTATAGAAGTTTCAAGAGTTTGCAAAGTTGTCTTACAATCACTCATGAAGGCTTTCAAAAGAGTTTCCATAGAGTTCTCCATAGCTGGGGCAGCTTGTCTTTGATGGTTCTGAGCAGGAAATCCTGGTGGCACAGCAGGTGTATTTGAATTTGTTGCTGCAGCATTGTTACCACCCCATCTGAAGTTAGGGTGATTCTGCCAGCCAGAATTATAAGTATTTGAATAGGGGTTGTTACTGTTCTTATTGAATTCCACATAATTAACAGAGACAGGATTGATTGGACATTCTTCATAGAGATGCTCTCCTCCACAATAAACACAGCTAGTTGAACCTGGAGGAGCTTGTTCATTGGCAGCCACAGTTGGTTCTGATGCTGCTGTAGCGGTAGATGCTGTAGCATTGGAGGTGTTCATGTTTTTAATCAAGTTGGTGAGAGAGGTCACTTGTGCTGATGGAGCTGAGACTTCACTGATTTCATGGACTTCAGCTACCTTTTTCTGTGGAGTTAGCCTTTCTGTTGGCCATTGGTTGTTGTTTGTTCTAATGTTGTCTATCAATTCACAAGCTTCACTGTACGAGGTCTTGAGTAACACACCCCAGAAGATGCATCAAGCATAAGTCAGGTACTTGGGTCCAATCCATTATAAAAGGTTTCCATTTGAATGATCACTGGTATGCCATGATGTGGACATTTCCTTAACAACTCCTTCAATCTTTCCCATGCTTCAAACAGTGATTCAGATTCTTTTTGTTTGAATGCAGTAACTTCATTCCTCATTCTTGCATTTTTACTCGGTGGAAAATATTTTGCCAAGAATTTTTCAAACATTTCATTCCAAGTGAGAATAGAGTTAGGCTCTAGAGAAGTTAACCAGGCCTTAGCTCTATCCTTTAAAGAATAAGGGAAAAGTTTTAGCCTAAATGCATCATCACTAACTCCTGGAATGATAAAGTTACTGCAAACCTTCAAAAATTGTTTTAAATGTAAATATGGGTCCTCTTGGGGAGAACCACCAAACTGACCTACTGTTTGGAGCATCTGGAACATCATGGGTTTCAATTCAACCTGAGCTGTTTGAAGAACAGGCCTTGCTATGCTTGTCTCCATGGTTTGGGGGTCAAACACAGCATAGTCCCTCATAGGTCTGTCCCTATCATTTACAATGTCTACAGGACCTTGGTTGATGAATTGTTGTCTGTACCAGTCTTCTGGATCATGTATTGTGTCAGAATGACTGATTGGACCTCTACCTCCATGGAGTGGACCACCACAAGGGTTAGATATATCGGATCATTGCCACCTCTGGAATTTGATCTTGCACCAATTGTACTTCTACCATAACCAATATGTTCTGACATGGTAGGCCTCAGTTATTGTATTCTCTGAAGTTGTCTTAACCTTCTGAATCTTCTTTCAGGTTCTGGATCCAACTCAAATTTTGGTGGTTAGGACCTGGGCATGCGCTATAGCACCTAAGGCTGTAACACCAAGAAACAACACACCAGCGTAAAATCTCCACTAATATTGCTAAAAACTTAAACAATAAAAATTAAATGCAATCCCCGGCAACGACATCAAAAACTTGTTGTGCGAAAAAGTGATGTGCAAGTGTACACAATCGCAACAAGTAATATAATGATAAATAGAGATCGTACCCACAGTGATTGATGTTAATTTTATAGTTTAAATCGTGAACACACTAGTGAACCAAGCAAAATAGTAACAAGTTTTTGAGCATGGAAATAAGAAAGATGTTGTATGAAAACAGTAATGAAAGTTCAAGAGTTTATAAAATAACTTGGACTGCTCTTTGCTAAGTAATTTCTCAGTAGTAAGACGCTATAACGTTAGACGCTATAGCGTTAAGTGCTGTAGCATATGATTTTGTGCCTTTAGGTCACTGACGCCAGTGTTTTGTTATAAGACTCCTATGTCAAGGTTCTAAATAAGTCCACCCGTGTATAATGAAGAACCCACAGTATTCACCTCATGAACTATTGCTCCCCTATGTCTAGAGTTAAGCACAAGTTTGTTAAATGTCTTTATACAACCTTTCGTTCATATCAACCCTTGAGTTCTATTCGTAGGCCATGTCTGTACCTACGAATCTACTTATTTCAGTTGGTCATTCCCAAAACAAGTTTGAAAGCATTAAAGAACAAGGGTTGAAACGCAAACATCATAACGTTATATTAATAATACTAAAGAGTCATTACAAAGCTTAAAACAATCCAACTACTAAGTGTTTAGCTCATGATGAGCATCATCAACATAATACAAACCAAAAAGCTCATATTACCGAAAATGAAAAGAAGAAACACGGTTGCAAAAGATACCCCACGCGAGCTCCTTCTCATGAGACGGGTTACTGACGCTATAGCACAGCTGCACAACGTTGGAAATGATGATCTTCTCTTGAAAAATGAAAGCTTGAAGTGGAGGATTAATGGAGGAAACTGTGTCGAGTTTTTCTCTTCAAAAACTCTCCTTCAATTCTAAATTGTGAAATGAGGAAGAAGAAGTGAGATATCTTCCTTTATTGTCCATAAAGTAGCTTTCCAAGAAAGCAGACAAGACATTCCCCACCAACCAAAAGTGGTCTTCGAACATCAAGTAGACAAGTGTCCACACTAACCAATGGTTGGCTTCAGCAGCAAAAATATCCCTTAAATATGGGCTGAAGTGACATAAAGTTTGAGCTCCAAAATTGTGCTTTTTACTTTTCTCTCTCTTGCTTACGCGGGATGAAACGCTATAGCGTCAAACGCTGCAGCACTGAACAAACACATTAAAAATAACAAGAGGGCACCAAAAGTTCCAATTTGTCACATATTCAGTTCCTAACCCTCTTTTACACTTCTTAACACATATTTACATATTTAACCACATAATTACTTTAGAACTCACATTAACTTAAGCCGAAAGAATATAAATAACTCATATAAATAAGAGTTATCACTTCTCTGTCAAGAAGATCCATAGAGCCCTCGGCCAAGCTCAGACCCGAGGTCCTACTCCCAAGTCAATTTACAAAAAGCCAGATCATTTACTCTCTTTTCAGACCTCAACAACCTCCTTCTCCAAACAGCTTGGTACCAAATCTGCCATTCTGTACATCGAAGTAAAGGTATTTCGATGAGGAGATGACATGCCAACCTCATCACTAAATGATCAACAGTCATCATCGGCCATCAAATCTAAGCAAACCTCTAAACCGGGTGTTAAGTGGCCATCACCGATTTCCCGCTCCGATATGCCTGGGGGCTACTTGTTCGGACCAACTTGACGCCCCATGTCATTCAGACAACTAGCTTGCCATGACCGTCCCCAATACACAAGTCAAACTGCTATTTCTTTTCACCAGTCAAGGAAGCTTACCGAATTCTCGGAAAGAGCGTGTCAACTTTCAACTCAAGACCGTCCCACTAGCAATGATTACACTAATTCAACATGCACACCAGCACACAGAGGGCTACCCCTCATCGGATACAGTTTGGGATAGTCACGCACAGTTATTTGGTGCAAAATATTGGTACCAACCTTCAAATTTTGCATGGTTGAAACCCCCCAGTTTGGGATAGTCACGGACTAATTAAATTCTTTTACTTTAAATTTGTCTTTATTTTGACGAGTTAATGTTTGGAAAAATTAAATTTTGTCTGAGTCCATTCGTAGAAACAACACGAAAGTACCCGTGCATACTAAATGTATTATGGTATGAAATAACTATAAATAGTTGTCAATCCATAAGCTCCACACACACAGATCCATAGTCTTATACACTATCTATATTCTGAAAGTGATGGCTTGGAAAAACTAAAAAGATCTGCAACTCTTTCTATATGTGATAATGGGCCGAGGTAATTTAATTTTTTTTGACACAATCGAGGCCAGTTCATGATTTTAGTATATTTTGCATACAGTGGCAAATGTTTTTGATATTTTCTTTATTTAAGAAATGTAAGAGCTTCTTTTAAATTTTACAATTTTAGTTTTGTCATGTATGATAAATTTATGAGCTTGCTAATACTTACTAATTAACTTTGATCATATATGATAAGAATAATTGATATATTATAATTGCTAATACCCATAAATAGATGTTGCAAGTCCATGAGCTCCACACACATGTCCTATATGTGATAGATTTATGAGTTTGCTAATACTTACTAATTAACTTTGATCATATATGATAAGAATAAGGCTTAAAGGTACGTTTGGTCCCTGTAAATATCCAAAAACAATCTATAGCACAGCTGCACAACGTTGGAAATGATGATCTTCTCTTGAAAAATGAAAGCTTGAAGTGGAGGATTAATGGAGGAAACTGTGTCGAGTTTTTCTCTTCAAAAACTCTACCTCAATTCTGAATTGTGAAATGAGGAAGAAAAAGTGAGATATCTTTCTTTATTGTCCATAAAATAGCGTTCCAAAAAAGTAGACAAGACATTTCCCACCAACCAAAAGTGGTCTTCCAACAACAAGTAGACAAGTGTCCACACTAACCAATGGTTGGCTTCAGCAGCAAAAATATCCCTTAAATATGGGCTGAAGTAACGTAAAGTTTGAGCTCTAAAATTGTGCTTTTTACTTTTCTCTCTCTTGCTTACGCGGGATGCAACGCTATAGCGTCAAACGCTGTAGCACTGAACAAATACATTAAAAATAACAAGAGGGCACCAAAAGTGCCAATTTGTCACATAATCAGTTCCTAACCCTCTTTTACACTTCTTAACACATATTTACATATTTAACCACATAATTACTTTAGAACCCACATTAACTTAAGCCTAAAGAATATAAACAACTCATATAAATAAGAGTTATCACTTCTCTATCAAGAAGATCCATAGAGCCCTCGGCCAAGCTCAGACCCGAGGTCCTACTCTCAAGTCAATTTACAAGAAGCCAGATCATTTACTCTCTTTTCTGACCTCAACAGCCTTCTTCTCCAAACAGCTTGACAGCATGGTACCAAATCTGCCTTTCTGTACATCGAAGTAAAGGTGTTTCGATGAGGAGATGACATGCCAATCGCATCACAAAACGATCAACAGTCATCATCCACCATCAAATCTTAGCAAACCTCTAGACCTGGTGTTGTGTGGCCAACACCGATTTCCCGCTCTGCTATGCCTGGGGGCTACTTGTTCGGACCAACTTGACGCCCCATGTCATTCAGACAACTAGCTCGCCATGACCGTCCCCAATACACAAGTCAAACTGCTATTTCTTTTCACCCGTACTCAAGGAAGCTTACCGAATTCTCGGAAAGAGCGTGTCAACTTTCAACTCAAGACCGTCCCACTAGCAATGATTACACTAATTCAACATGCACACCAGCACACAGAGGGCTACCCCTCATCGGATACAGTTTGGGATAGTCACGCACAGTTATTTGGTGCAAAATATTGGTACCAACCTTCAAATTTTGCATGGTTGAAACCCCCCCAGTTTGGGATAGTCACAGACTAATTAAATTCTTCTACTTTAAATTTGTCTTTATTTTGACGAGTTAATGTTTGAAAAAATTAAATTTTGTCCGAGTCCATTCATAGAAACAACACGAAAGTACCTTGCATGCTAAATGTATTATGGTATGAAATAACTATAAATAGTTATCAATCCATAAGCTCCACACACACAGATCCATAGTCTTATACACTATCTATATTCTGAAAGTGATGGCTTGGAAAAACTAAAAAGATCTGCAACTCTTTCTATATGTGATAATGTGCCGAGGTAATTTAATTTTTTTTGACACAATCGAGGCCAGTTCATTATTTTAGTATATTTTCCAATTTAATTTTTTTAAAAAAAACCCTTGCAAATACCACACTAGTGGAAAAAATGCATTTTATAACAGTCACTCATATCGGTTGAAAACGACCTGATGTTAAAAGTGACGCGGTGGCAGTTTTGTAATTAAAATTATAATTTTTACATCGGTTGTCACACGAACCGTTATAAAAAGTGCAAAAACCATCTTTCATATCGGTTCCATTCCGTAACCGTTATAGAAAGTGTAAAAATTTAGGCTTCCATAACGGGTCACAAGACTACCCGTTATAGAAATGAAACAAATTAGGCTTATGTCGCATCTCTCATTCGTATCTCTCTCTCAGCTCTCGCATCTTCCTTTCCTTTCATCATCTTCCTTTCATCACTCTTCTTCCTCGGCTCTCTGATCTTTCTGGACCTTCTGTGTTTCCTCACCACCACCCCTCAGCCACGAGCTCCGGCGAGCCCCCATGATCTGAGAAGACACACACGCTACAGAGAGAACTGAGAAGACACGCAGATCTGCTTCTCACTGCGATTTTATCCAGGTACGATTTGAAATCTCTCACTGCTTCTTACAGCGACCGTTCTCTTCTGTTTCCCTTTCGTTTTTCATTTCGTTCTTCTTCGGTTCATCTTCTTTGTTTAGGGTTTGTGGGATTTGGGATTTGAGAACTGAGTTTAGGGTTTTCATTTTCATTTTGCTTCATCGTTCTTCTTCGTTTTCGTTTTCGCTCCGACCCGAGAAGATCCGAATAGTGACATGGTCGGTTCGGAACAGAGAGAACCTGCGGCGGTGAAGGCCCAAGAAGTAGGTCATCTCTAACCTTTTAAGTGTGGATAGGAGTTGTTTTGATCAACGCGTCTTCTAACAACATGTGACTTGTTTTGATCAAATGCAATGGTGCAGGTGATTTCAAGAAACGAAAAGGATAGACAAGTTAAGAGAAAAATTTCCTCCGACGAAGATAATGGTTCGGAGGTACCTCTTTTCTTTTTTGATAGTATAGATGTGCTTATTTATAAGATAGATTCACAAATTATTTATGTTTTTAAAAACAAAGAAATATTTTGTATTGGTTTAATTTTTGTTGATCATACCGAAGAGTTTATTTATAATTTTTACCCTTGCAGTTGCATGTAGGTTTCTTTTATTGCTGAGTTTTGTTAAAGCATTCTAATTATTTTTTTAAATATCTGCCACTTGTCTATTTGTAAACAGTCAGAAGAAGAAATACTGAAAGATCAAAGAGAGAAGGAGGAATTAGTGCAACATATGAGAGAACGAGATGCGGCAGGAACACGGAAGGTACTCTTTGATATTCGAATTGATTTATTCAAGTGTGCTTGAAGATTTTTATTTTATCAGTCTGCTTTTCTTTCTTTTCCTTTTTTGGTTGATACTACTGTGCTTAAGTTGGCATCTTAAGTAGTAGCTAGTAGCTACATTAATACTTCCTTTTGGATAAAAGAAGAAAAATTGTTAGAAAGAATGGGAGAAAATGTGAGGTACATAGTTTCCATTCTCAAGAGTCAAGATAACGTAGTATTAACCTGGCTATGTTTCATCTAATATGTCTTGTTATATAACTGCAACTAATGTTATTTTAATTTGTTCCCCCACCCCCTTTGAAAATTTCTAGTGTTAAATATCCAAGTTGTTTTGGCTTAAGACTGACTTGGATACTGGGCGATTTTAGTGCTGAAAATTTTCTTGACGTCGCTATTATAAGCCCTAAATGCATGTTGGATCATATCCAGTGCTTTTCAGAAGTTGTTTTCTTTTTACCTCTTGTAAGATTAGATTCTTTAATATTATTTAAGAACATAACAATGCTTACTTTAGAAGCACATTTAAGTAGGTCAATCACTAGTGGAAAAAATGCCTTTTATAACCGTTATTTATATCGGTTAAAAACGGCCTGATATTAAAAGTGACGCGGTGGCAGTTTTGTAATTAAAATTACAATTTTTATATCGGTTGCCACTGGAACCGATATAGAAAGTGTAACACCCCATTTCTACGAAAATCAGGGTTTATAAAAATTTCCAACATATAATGGAGTGCCACACTTGCTTTGTAAAAACCACAAACAGGTTAATTCGGCTGTGAAGACGGATACATAACATTTACTTTTGGATGAACCGATAAACAACCTTTTAGTCTTTTAAAAATAAATCATTTTCATTACTATGCAGCAGATTCGCAACAAAATCAATTCAAATAAACGTGGCGTCTTTAACCAACTTAAGACAGCTCAAAACGGCAAGTAACAACTTAAAGTTCCAACAATAAAATAACATAGCAAACAATAATGAAAACATGTGTTCATCCCCCCAAGTGTTACGTATCAGAGCGACGACACCGGCTCGATCAAACGAAGGTAAGCAGCCTTCATTCGTGATTACTTGCACGTTACCAACGGAAAGGGTAACATTCAAACAGAATGGGTGAGATATCAAACCATATAATAGGACATATGAAAAACAGTATATTAGAATCGGGGATCTAAATTCACCACTTCACAGCCAACAAACAACTTCGATCAATCACAAGTTATCAACAAAATCATTTAAGGATGCAACATGAATACGACTCGATGCTATGCACATGCATGTGGTACCATCGGAGCAGAACTCCCAACGTCAAAATTTTGCCAATAAATAGAGGCATCAACAAGGCATAAGCCTTCAACATAATTTCAACATAATTTTCCAGTCCAAGCCAACGTGTTTTGAGCATAGCTCCAACATGAAAATGCTATGTATGCGACGCGATGTGAATGCACAGACAATCAACAATGATTACATAGCAACACACAAAAACAGCGGGATCTCAACGTTGGCGATAGGCCTACAACATAACACCTGCCAATAAATAGAGGAAAATCCAACTAGGTGCAACATTATCAATAGTTCAACCAACTGTTAACAACTTAGCAACTTATCAACAATTTAGCAACTTATCAACAATTTAGCAACTTATCAACAATTTAGCAACTGTGGGCCTAAATATATATTCAACATCAACAATTCATTTCAAGCAACAACCATAGGATTCACCCTTGGGAAGCCACACTTGGCGCCCTTGGCGCCCACAGCGCCCAACAGCAACACAGGCAGCCACGCTTGGCGCCCTTGGCGCCCACAACACCCAACAGGAACACAGGGCAGCCACACTTGGCGCCCTTGGCGCCCACAGCGCCCAACAGCAACACAGGGCACCCACACTTGGCGCCCACAGCGCCCAACAGTAACACAGGGCAGCCACACTAGTCGCCCTTGGCGCCCACAGCGCCCAACAACACAGCAACAGCAACAGGGCAGCCACAACATTGGCGCCCATGCGCCAGAAACAGCAACGGGCAGCCAGACATTGGCGCCCTTGGCGCCCATGCGCCAGAACAACACAGCAACAGCAACAGGGCAGCCACAACATTGGCGCCCATGGCGCCCATGCGCCAGAATTAGCAACGGGCAGCCAGACATTGGCGCCCTTGGCGCCCATGCGCCAGAACAACACAGCAACAGCAACAAGGCAGCCACAACATTGGCGCCCTTGGCGCCAGAACAACACAGCAACAGCAACAGGGCAGCCACAATATTGGCACCCATGGCGCCCATGCGCCAGAAACAGCACATAACCACATTCGGCGCCCATGGCGCCCAGCAGTCCTGCGAGCAACAAGATGGCGCCCAGGACAGATTTTGGTTCCCAATCATCGACAAACATGTTCTTACGTCATCAATAGGTAACAAATATCATCAATAGGATTCAACATCAACGTTTGGGTTTCAATATCTACAACTAGGGTTTTCAAGAATTAACAACACCTAGGGTTCCCTAACCTTCCTACATAAAGCCCTTTATGTACCCGATTATAGAGTTAGAACCCCACCCTTACCTTGGATTGAAGAATTCGAAGCTCTCCTTGGTCTTGCCCTAGCTCTCATCGCCGCCCCCTCCTTGTTCTTCTCTCCAAATTCTTATTTTTTTTTTCTTCTAAAAATGAGCAAACCCTAAAATAACACCTATTTATAATTTATTTAGTCTTATGGGCTTTCTCATACACTTATGCGACTTTAGCTTCATGGGCCTTGTTTACACCCCTAATTTTACTAATTCTCACCTTAACAAAAGCCCATATAAAGTAATATATTAATACCCTAATATTTTCTACCACTTAATTCCTAATAATTAATTAAATAATTACCTGATTCGAACAACTCGGGATAAGATTCCCGCATCTTGATACAACATCATATCACTACAACAAAAACAATAGTTAGAACTAAATGACAATACTCGATCGTCAAATGACACAACAACTAGACAACTTGGTCGGACAGACCGAAACAGCTTTGATACCACTAATGTAAAACCCCATTTCTACCCGGTAAAATAATACGAAAATCAGGGTTTATAAAAATTTAAAACATATAATGGTGTGCCACACTTGCTTCGTAAAAACCACAAACAGGTTAATTAGCTTGTGAAGACGGATACATAACACTTACTTTTGGATGAACAATTAGACAACCTTTTAGTCTTTTAAAAATAAATCATCTTCATTACTACGCAGCGGATACGCAACAAAATCAATTCAAATAAACGTGGCGTCTTTAACCAACTTAAGACGGCTCAAAACGGCAAGTAACAACTTAAAGTTCCAACAATAAAATAACATAGCAAACAATAATCAAAATATGTGTTCATCCCCCCCGGGTGTTACGTATCAGAGCGACGACACCGACTCGATCAAACGAAGGTAAGCAGCCTTCATTCGTGATTACCTGCACGTTACCATCGGAAAGGGTAACATTCAAACAGAAGGGGTGAGATATCAAACCATATAATAGGACATATGAAGAACAGTATATTAGAATCGGGGATCTAAATTCACCACTTCACAGCCAACAAACAACTTCGATCAATCACAAGTTATCAACATAATCATTTAAGGATGCAACATGAATACGACTCGATACTATGCACATGCATGTGGTACCATCGGAGCAGAACTCCCAACGTCAAAATTTTGCCAATAAATAGAGGCATCAACAAGGCATAAGCCTTCAACATAATTTCAACATAATTTGCCAGTCCAGGCCAACGTGTTTTGAGCATAGCTCCAACATGAAAATGCTATGTATGCGACCCGATGGGAATGCACAGACAATCAACAATGATTACATAGCAACACACAACAACAACGGGATCTCAACGTTGGCCATAGGCCTACAACATAACACCTGCCAATAAATAGAGGCAAATCCAACTAGGTGCAACATTATCAACAGTTCAACCAACGGTTAACAACTTATCAACAACAATTCAACAACTTAGCAAGTTATCAACAATTTAGCAACTTATCAACAATTTAGCAACTTATCAACAATTTAGCAACCGTGGGCCTAAATATATATTCAACATCAACAATTCATTTCAAGCAACAACCATAGGATTCACCCTTGGACAGCCACACTTGGCGCCCTTGGCGCCCACAGCGCCCAACAGCAACATAGGGCAGCCACGCTTGGCGCCCTTGGCACCCACAGCGCCCAACAACAACACAGGGCAGCCGCACTTGGCGCCCACAGCGCCCAACACCAACACAGGGCAGCCACACTTGGCGCCCTTGGCGCCCACAGCGCCTAACAGCAACACAGGGCAGCCACACTTGGCGCCCTTGGCGCCCACAGCGCCCAACAACACAGCAACAGCAACAAGGCAGCCACAACATTGGCGCCCATGCGCCAGAAACAGCAACGGGCAGCCAGACATTGGCGCCCTTGGCGCCCATGCGCCAGAACAACACAGCAACAGCAACAGGGCAGCCACAACATTGGCGCCCTTGGAGCCCATGCGCCAGAACAACACAGCAACAGCAACAGGGCAGCCACAATATTGGCACCCATGGCGCCCATGCGCCAGAAACAGCACATAACCACATTCGGCGCCCATGGCGCCCAGCAATCCTGCGAGCAACAAGATGGCGCCCAGGACAGATTTTGGTTCCCAATCATCAACAAACATGTTCATACATCATCAATAGGTAACAAATATCATCAATAGGATTCAACATCAACGTTTGGGTTTCAATATCTACAACTAGGGTTTTCAAGAATTAGCAACACCTAGGGTTCCCTAACCTTCCTACATAAAGCCCTTCATGTACCCGATTATAGAGTTAGAACCCCACCCTTACCTTGGATTGAAGAATTCGAAGCTCTCCTTGGCCTTGCCCTAGCTCTCTTCGCCGCCCCCTCCTTTTTCTTCTTTCCAAATTCTTATTTTTTTTCTTCTAAAATGAGCAAACCCTTAAATAACACCTATTTATAATTTATTTAGTCTTATGGGCTTTCTCATACACTTATGCGACTTTAGCTTCATGGGCCTTGGTTACACCCCTAATTTTACTAATTCTCACGTTAACACAAGCCCATATAAAGTAATATATTAATACCCTAATATTTTCTACCACTTAATTCCTAATAATTAATTAAATAATTAACTATTTTGGGGCGTTACAGAAAGTGCAAAAACCATCTTTCATATCGGTTCCCTTGCATAACCGTTATAGAAAGTCCAAAAATTTAGACTTCCATAACGGGTGTCAAAACCACTCGTTATAGAAACGAAAAAAGTGTACTTCGCATCCCTAGTCCTTTGACGTTTCTCATTCACTCTCCCATTTTCACTCTTTTCTAACTAACCTTCCCCTCTTCTCCATTGAACCTCCTATCTCCGCCACTTCCTCCTCCTTCCTCCGCTCTCTTCCGCGCTCCTCCACCCTCCTCTACTCACCTACGACCTCCTCTCCTCTGTTCCCTCTCACTTTTCCTCCCCCACCACTCTTCATCCCTAAATCGACCACCACCACCACGTGCTCTCCAGTCTGGTCGCGTGCCACCCCCACCACCACCGGACATAGATCTCTTCTTCTTGCTTAAGGGTAAGTTTTATGCTTCTATTCTTCTTCTAACACAACATCCCTAACTTTTGATTAACTCGAAACCCTAACCCCCTCTTCCTAATTTTTGAATTTTCTGGCTTCTGGAGATTCTAGTTAGGGTTCACATTGTAACACCCCGATAAATTCTAACCTATAGAATCACCGAAATGCACTAAATGGCATACATCAGAGTAACTTCCTGTTATTGAAATATTGAACACAACTAAAATTTTCGATAATACCTAACAAATGGTTCTCTGAACCTCATAAACTTTCTGAAAATGCTTAAGTTCCAAAACTTAAGACTTGTACATAATCCTGGTGTTCAATACTCAAAACATAAATTAGCGGAAACGATTTTACAACTTAACATCAAAAGTTATACAATCGGAACATAAAAACAATAAACGGGACAAAGGTCTACAACATGAAACTAGGTCTTCAATGACTCAGAGTCACACCAGCTAACCGTGCTTTACCGCCTTTGCTTTCCCCTGTTTCTCTGTAAAAACCACAAATATGAAGGGTGAGATAAACATTATCTCAGTGAGTCCTATCGAGACCCCTTACTACTCTAGCGGTTCATTATGCCTTGTTTTGAACTCGTGGTCCTAAAAAGCAACCACGTGGAAATACATTTAGTTCCGGTAACCTTCATGCTCATGGCCCTCCTAAGCGACACATGAAGCATGCAATCTTTGTTCCATGTTTTTAGCATAACACCTCAGTCTACCTATTTTATAGGCATCTCTGGACTTTGGTGAACCCATCCCGCTATTTCTAGCGGGGGAAACATTCTTGAGTCTAGGTTTTGGGGCTCATGACTTCCCCTCCCCTAGTATGCTAACCTCTTAGGGTCGTCACCCTTTTTTTTCCTCTTGTATTTATTATACCTTTTCAGTCTGTGTACCCGCAATGGGCTGTTAGTCATTCCATTCAAGTACCATGTACCATATCAGTCAATTACAGTGTATAATATCAGTCAAATACCGTGTGTTATTATCATTCTTGACATATGTACTCTCGCGTTCTCTAAGTGCGGTTTTTCATTTTGTTCATAACACACAAACTTTCTATCGAACATGTTCAATCTCATACCATTGTTACCTTTACATTGTTGTGGAACCTTGGGGAATGGATTAGAAGAGGATTGGAATCATTTGGAATGGATAAAAAGGTACTTTGAAATTGAAGGTCAGAAGGTCTCACACGACCTGTGCGTATAGGCGCACGACCCGTGCGTTTTTGAACAGTTTGCAGAAGATTTCCAGAAAGATACGCACGACCCGTGCGACTTGGCGCACGATCCGTGCGTTATCCACTAAAATTTTATAAAGTTCCAGAGACATACGCACGACCCGTGCGACTAGGCGCACGATCCGTGCGTGTTTTAAAAATCCAGTCTTTGTCGTATCAGATGGAGGCGCACGACCCGTGCTCAGAGGCACACGATCCGTGTGTCTCCATCAGTTTTCCAGAAAATAGGTTTTTCATGAGTAAGTCCATTCCATTCCGATTCCCACTTCCCTTCCGATCGAGACCCAAACTCAGACACACATAGAAACAGTATATTATAGCAATCCAATCCAGCACACCCAACAATCAATCAAGAAATTCATAGTTCAATCACGATTTTTGGGAAAACGGTTTTCAATAAAATTCCATTCGATACCAGAAACATGTGACAATAATTTTCGAAAGTAAAGACTCGAAAACACACACATATTCCCTAAGCGAGTTATAGAACTCACCCGAAGTGATGAAAATCACTCAAACGACGAATCTAGCAGTTGACGCGTTCGAATAGCCTCACGAACCGTCTCCGACTCACTCCAAAAACTGAACCCGAACTTCCCAAGGACCTAAGACTCGAACTCAGCAACTCAAATGAGCTTCAAACAGGTTTGTTTCTTGGATGTGAGCTTTGGTACTGAATATGGGACTACAACAAGGACATGCAACTATTTGGAGCATCAACACTCCATTTTTGAGCTTGGAGCTTCAAAGGTGCACAAATGGTAACTTGTGATGAAGAGGGTGGATGGGTGATTTCTGGGCATCAATGTATAGAGGAAGAAGAATGATGAACAATGGTGGTGTTGGATTCAACATGCATGTAGGAATCAATGGGCTGTCTTCCCTTCCCTCCTCCTCCTTCTCTCTCGCAATTCTCCCCTCCCCTCTTTTCTCTTGTTTGATATTTTCTGAAAATGGTAAGAGTGTGGCTGTGTGTGTTTTATATAAGTTCAGCTGGGCTTATTTAATGATGGGGAATGACTAAATCGCCCCTCCCTCCTTCATTCTCACTTAAGCTACTTATAACTCAACAATTATTCTATAATTCACCTACTTAACATAATGTACCAATTATGCATAACTATAATTTATGTTAATTAATCAATTCATGATAATCCTCTTGCTAATTTAATTAATCTAATTAGCTAATTAGGGGATGTTACACACATCCCTAACTGTAGGTTTTGATTCCTATTTCGGTTTAATTTCCTTGTTCTGCATGATCATGGTGCATTCTCCAGTCATTTCTACTGTCTCAAACTCTCTTAATCTCTTCCTCTTGGTGAGCACTTCCTTCATAAATTTTGCATAGATGGGAATTTGTTGAAGTGCTTCCAGCAAGGGAACATTGATGTGGAGTTGTTTCAGCACATCCAAGAATTTACCAAATTTCTTAGTCTCATGAGCCTACTTCAACCTCTGTGGAAAAGGAGGAGGAGGGTATTCTGGAACAAGCTTAGGTGGTGGCACACGTGCAAGATCAGACGCTATAGCAGTGGGTGCTATAGCATCAGAAGTATTTTTTTCTTCTACCATCACCTATTACAATAGATGGCCCTTGCAAATCTTTCCCACTTCTAAACGAAATAACCTTAACATGCTCCTTCCCTGCTGCATGAGAAGTTGAAGCTTCAGTAGTGGAAGGTAATGATCCACTAAGCCTTTGGGTGAGAGTAGAGGCTATCTGCCCAACTTGTGTCTCTAAATTCTTTATAGAAGTTTCAAGAGTTTGCAAAGTTGTCTTACAATCACTCATGAAGGCTTTCAAAAGAGTTTCCATAGAGTTCTCCATAGCTGGGGCAGCTTGTCTTTGATGGTTCTGAGCAGGAAATCCTGGTGGCACAGCAGGTGTATTTGAATTTGTTGCTGCAGCATTGTTACCACCCCATCTGAAGTTAGGGTGATTCTGCCAGCCAGAATTATAAGTATTTGAATAGGGGTTGTTATTGTTCTTATTGAATTCCACATAATTAACAGAGACAGGATTGATTGGACATTCTTCATAGAGATGCTCTCCTCCACAATAAACACAGCTAGTTGAACCTGGAGGAGCTTGTTCAATGGCAGCCACAGTTGGTTCTGATGCTGCTGTAGCGGTAGATGCTGTAGCATTGGAGGTGTTCATGTTTTTAATCAAGTTGGTGAGAGAGGTCACTTGTGCTGATGGAGCTGAGACTTCACTGATTTCATGGACTTCAGCTACCTTTTTCTGTGGAGTTAGCCTTTCTGTTGGCCATTGGTTGTTGTTTGTTCCAATGTTGTCTATCAATTCACAAGCTTCACTGTAGGAGGTCTTGAGTAACACACCCCAGAAGATGCATCAAGCATAAGTCAGGTACTTGGGTCCAATCCATTATAAAAGGTTTCCATTTGAATGATCACTGGTATGCCATGATGTGGACATTTCCTTAACAACTCCTTCAATCTTTCCCATGCTTCAAACAGTGATTCAGATTCTTTTTGTTTGAATGCAGTAACTTCATTCCTCATTCTTGCATTTTTACTAGGTGGAAAATATTTTGCCAAGAATTTTTCAAACATTTCATTCCAAGTGAGAATACAGTTAGGCTCTAGAGAAGTTAACCAGGCCTTAGCTCTATCCTTCAAAGAATAAGGGAAAAGTTTTAGCCTAAATGCATCATCACTAACTCCTGGAATGATAAAGTTACTGCAAACCTTCAAAAATTGTTTTAAATGTAAATATGGGTCCTCTTGGGGAGAACCACCAAACTGACCTACTGTTTGGAGCATCTGGAACATCATGGGTTTAAATTCAACCTGAGCTGTTTGAAGAACAGGCCTTGCTATGCTTGTCTCCATGGTTTGGGGGTCAAACATAGCATAGTCCCTCATAGGTCTGTCCCTATCATTTACAATGTCTACAGGACCTTGGTTGATGAATTGTTGTCTGTACCAGTCTTCTGGATCATGTATTGTGTCAGAATGACTGATTGGACCTCTACCTCCATGGAGTGGACCACCACAAGGGTTAGATCTACCACCTCTGGTACTACGGCCACCTCTGGAATTTGATCTTGCACCAATTGTACTTCTACCATAACCAATATGTTCTGACATGGTAGGCCTCAGTTGTTGTATTCTCTGAAGTTGTCCTAACTTCTGAATCTTCTTTCAGGTTCTGGATCCAACTCAAATTTTGGTGGTTAGGACCTGGGCATGCGCTATAGCACCTAAGGCTGTAACACCAAGAAACAACACACCAGCGTAAAATCTTCACTAATATTGCTAAAAACTTAAACAATAAAAATTAAATGCAATCCCCGGCAACAACACCAAAAACTTGTTGTGCGAAAAGGTGATGTGCAAGTGTACACAATCGCAACAAGTAATATAATGATAAATAGAGATCGTACCCACAGTGATTGATGTTAATTTTATAGTTTAAATCGTGAACACACTAGTGAACCAAGCAAACTAGTAACAAGTTTTTGAGCATGGAAATAAGAAAGATGTTGTATGAAAACAGTAATTAAAGTTTAAGAGTTTATAAAATAACTTGGACTGCTCTTTGCTAAGTAATTTCTCAGTAGTAAGACGCTATAACGTTAGACGCTATAGCGTTAAGTGCTGTAGCATATGATTTTGTGCCTTTAGGTCACTGACGCCAGTGTTTTGTTATAAGACTCCTATGTCAAGGTTCTAAATAAGTCCACCCGTGTATAATGAAGAACCCACAGTATTCACCTCATGAACTATTGCTCCCCTATGTCTAGAGTTAAGCACAAGTTTGTTAAATGTCTTTATACAACCTTTCGTTCATATCAACCCTTGAGTTCTATTCGTAGGCCATGTCTGTACCTACGAATCTACTTATTTCAGTTGGTCATTCCCAAAACAAGTTTGAAAGCATTAAAGAACAAGGGTTGAAACGCAAACATCATAACGTTATATTAATAATACTAAAGAGTCATTACAAAGCTTAAAACAATCCAACTACTAAGTGTTTAGCTCATGATGAGCATCATCAACATAATACAAACCAAAAAGCTCATATTACCGAAAATGAAAAGAAGAAACACGGTTGCAAAAGATACCCCACGCGAGCTCCTTCTCATGAGACGGGTTACTGACGCTATAGCACAGCTGCACAACGTTGGAAATGATGATCTTCTCTTGAAAAATGAAAGCTTGAAGTGGAGGATTAATGGAGGAAACTGTGTCGAGTTTTTCTCTTCAAAAACTCTCCTTCAATTCTAAATTGTGAAATGAGGAAGAAGAAGTGAGATATATTCCTTTATTGTCCATAAAGTAGCTTTCCAAGAAAGCAGACAAGACATTCCCCACCAACCAAAAGTGGTCTTCGAACATCAAGTAGACAAGTGTCCACACTAACCAATGGTTGGCTTCAGCAGCAAAAATATCCCTTAAATATGGGCTGAAGTGACATAAAGTTTGAGCTCCAAAATTGTGCTTTTTACTTTTCTCTCTCTTGCTTATGCGGGATGCAACGCTATAGCGTCAAACGCTGCAGCACTGAACAAACACATTAAAAATAACAAGAGGGCACCAAAAGTTCCAATTTGTCACATATTCAGTTCCTAACCCTCTTTTACACTTCTTAACACATATTTACATATTTAACCACATAATTACTTTAGAACTCACATTAACTTAAGCCGAAAGAATATAACTAACTCATATAAATAAGAGTTATCACTTCTCTGTCAAGAAGATCCATAGAGCCCTCGGCCAAGCTCAGACCCGAGGTCCTACTCCCAAGTCAATTTACAAAAAGCCAGATCATTTACTCTCTTTTCAGACCTCAACAACCTCCTTCTCCAAACAGCTTTGTACCAAATCTGCCATTCTGTACATCGAAGTAAAGGTATTTCGATGAGGAGATGACATGCCAACCTCATCACAAAATGATCAACAGTCATCATCGACCATCAAATCTAAGCAAACCTCTAAACCGGGTGTTAAGTGGCCATCACCGATTTCCCGCTCCGATATGCCTGGGGGCTACTTGTTCGGACCAACTTGACGCCCCATGTCATTCAGACAACTAGCTTGCCATGACCGTCCCCAATACACAAGTCAAACTGCTATTTCTTTTCACCAGTCAAGGAAGCTTACCGAATTCTCGGAAAGAGCGTGTCAACTTTCAACTCAAGACCGTCCCACTAGCAATGATTACACTAATTCAACATGCACACCAGCACACAGAGGGCTACCCCTCATCGGATACAGTTTGGGATAGTCACGCACAGTTATTTGGTGCAAAATATTGGTACCAACCTTCAAATTTTGCATGGTTGAAACCCCCCAGTTTGGGATAGTCACGGACTAATTAAATTCTTTTACTTTAAATTTGTCTTTATTTTGACGAGTTAATGTTTGGAAAAATTAAATTTTGTCTGAGTCCATTCGTAGAAACAACACGAAAGTACCCGTGCATACTAAATGTATTATGGTATGAAATAACTATAAATAGTTGTCAATCCATAAGCTCCACACACACAGATCCATAGTCTTATACACTATCTATATTCTGAAAGTGATGGCTTGGAAAAACTAAAAAGATCTGCAACTCTTTCTATATGTGACAATGGGCCGAGGTAATTTAATTTTTTTTGACACAATCGAGGCCAGTTCATGATTTTAGTATATTTTGCATACAGTGGCAAATGTTTTTGATATTTTCTTTATTTAAGAAATGTAACAGCTTCTTTTAAATTTTACAATTTTAGTTTTGTCATGTATGATAAATTTATGAGCTTGCTAATACTTACTAATTAACTTTGATCATATATGATAAGAATAATTGATATATTATAATTGCTAATACCCATAAATAGATGTTGCAAGTCCATGAGCTCCACACACATGTCCTATATGTGATAGATTTATGAGTTTGCTAATACTTACTAATTAACTTTGATCATATATGATAAGAATAAGGCTTAAAGGTACGTTTGGTCCCTGTAAATATCCAAAAACAATCTATAGCACAGCTGCACAACGTTGGAAATGATGATCTTCTCTTGAAAAATGAAAGCTTGAAGTGGAGGATTAATGGAGGAAACTGTGTCGAGTTTTTCTCTTCAAAAACTCTACCTCAATTCTGAATTGTGAAATGAGGAAGAAAAAGTGAGATATCTTTCTTTATTGTCCATAAAATAGCGTTCCAAAAAAGTAGACAAGACATTTCCCACCAACCAAAAGTGGTCTTCCAACAACAAGTAGACAAGTGTCCACACTAACCAATGGTTGGCTTCAGCAGCAAAAATATCCCTTAAATATGGGCTGAAGTGACGTAAAGTTTGAGCTCTAAAATTGTGCTTTTTACTTTTCTCTCTCTTGCTTACGCGGGATGCAACGCTATAGCGTCAAACGCTGTAGCACTGAACAAATACATTAAAAATAACAAGAGGGCACCAAAAGTGCCAATTTGTCACATAATCAGTTCCTAACCCTCTTTTACACTTCTTAACACATATTTACATATTTAACCACATAATTACTTTAGAACCCACATTAACTTAAGCCTAAAGAATATAAACAACTCATATAAATAAGAGTTATCACTTCTCTATCAAGAAGATCCATAGAGCCCTCGGCCAAGCTCAGACCCGAGGTCCTACTCTCAAGTCAATTTACAAGAAGCCAGATCATTTACTCTCTTTTCTGACCTCAACAGCCTTCTTCTCCAAACAGCTTGACAGCATGGTACCAAATCTGCCTTTCTGTACATCGAAGTAAAGGTGTTTCGATGAGGAGATGACATGCCAATCGCATCACAAAACGATCAACAGTCATCATCCACCATCAAATCTTAGCAAACCTCTAGACCTGGTGTTGTGTGGCCAACACCGATTTCCCGCTCTGCTATGCCTGGGGGCTACTTGTTCGGACCAACTTGACGCCCCATGTCATTCAGACAACTAGCTCGCCATGACCGTCCCCAATACACAAGTCAAACTGCTATTTCTTTTCACCCGTACTCAAGGAAGCTTACCGAATTCCCGGAAAGAGCGTGTCAACTTTCAACTCAAGACCGTCCCACTAGCAATGATTACACTAATTCAACATGCACACCAGCACACAGAGGGCTACCCCTCATCGGATACAGTTTGGGATAGTCACGCACAGTTATTTGGTGCAAAATATTGGTACCAACCTTCAAATTTTGCATGGTTGAAACCCCCCCAGTTTGGGATAGTCACGGACTAATTAAATTCTTCTACTTTAAATTTGTCTTTATTTTGACGAGTTAATGTTTGAAAAAATTAAATTTTGTCCGAGTCCATTCATAGAAACAACACGAAAGTACCTTGCATGCTAAATGTATTATGGTATGAAATAACTATAAATAGTGTAACACCCCGTTAATTTCTAACTTGTAGAAATTACCGAAGCGCACTACTGGCATACATCAGAGTAACTTCCTTTTTAAATACTGAACACATACTAATACTCGATGCTAAAAACCCATCAAGTTCGCTTACATAACTGAACATAATATACATAAAGCGGTCCTTACACCCTCAACTAGTGTTCAGTACTCAAAACCGAAAGTCTGCGGAAGCGATTTACAACTTAAAAACATAAGTCGTACCATCGTACATCTAAGAAACTGAATACAAAATACAGAAATACAAGGGAAACTGAAATACAAGACATAAAGAAACAAAGATAGCAACTGCTCCTCAAGCGTCTCCATAGCCGTGCCTCACGGTCTTCATCTTTCCCTGCTTAACTGAAAAACAACAACAATGGATTGGGTGAGACAACTTGTCTCAGTGAGTTCTATCGCGACCCCTTACTAATCCTCTCGGTTCAATTATGCTTTATTCATTATTCTGATTCTAACTCATAAATCATAGTCCTCAAAGTTGACTATGTGGCTAACTAACTGAAGTTGTCCTTATAACCCTCAAGCCGGTTACAAGACGCAACTCATAACTAAACTAAACGCTGTCCTCATAACCCTCAAGCCGGTTACAAGAAACAACACTAACTAAAGTTATAGCGTGTCACCGGTCACTTGGCATAATAAGCTTCCGGTGAACCCGTCCCCACTAATCGGCTGGGTCCCTAATGGGGCCTAGGTTCATAAGGCTCATGACTGCCTCTCCCCTAGCACACTAAACTGAATAGGGTCGTCACCCCGACTAAAAGGTATATATGATGATATACCTGAACTGAACTCAACAATGAACTTAAACATAATAATAACTTAACTGAACAATGAACTGAACTGAACATAAACTTATTACTAAGGTGATCTAATTACTAACTAAGTCTAATTATTAAGTGATCTCTCATGGATTACTAAGGTTTGCTAACTTATCTTATCAATCTTACTAAACCAGTCAATCCAGCACAATACATCAAACACAAATTCATAACATGAAATCAATGGTCAATCACATGAGCATTCACTTAACCTGAACGTAATCCAAACACAACCAAGCATATGGTACTAACATAACTTAGATCCAATCACAGTCAATTACCACTCAATTCAGGGCAATTCAATCATAGTAACATTGGGGAATGTGGAAGGAAGGATTAGAAAGCAATTGGAATCGTTTGGAATGATTTAAAACACTTTTTAAAAGAGGCAACCCGAAGACCACGCACGACCCGTGCGCCCATACACACGATCCGTGCGTGTCCATTAATTAACTTGTCATTCCTTTCCGATCCCGAATTACTTCCCGATCAATACTACCACTTCAGTCAAAGCTAAACATGTAGAATTACGGTGTTCCCATCCTAGGGGAACCTTGGGGAGTGGATGGGAAGGGACTTAGGACCAATCGGAACGACTTAGGACGTATTTCAAAATATCGTATCAGAGAGATACGCACGGTCCGTGCGCCTTGGCACACGACCCGTGCGCGTTTTCAAAAACAGCACCAGTGGTTCCAGAATCTCACGCACGACCCGTGCCCAGAGGCACACGGTCCGTGCGTGACTAACAGTGTTGCAGAAAAACAGTTTTTCGCGTTTTCTTTCCTATTCCGATCGTTCCCGTGTCCATTCCGATTCACCTACAAACTCAATAACACAACAATACACATATTCATGGTTTTCCTAGTGAGTTATAGAACTCACCTTTAGAAGACGAACAAACCACACCGAGACTTTACAACACGGAACACGGCGACTCACGAACTCTTTCACCAAACCGTTTCCAAACAGAATAAGTCGAAACCCAGATTCCTAGCTACTGAACCTTCCTCCAAATTGCATAAATAAACAATATATCCTCTGAAATCTACCCTCAACCTTAAAAGAATGACATGCAAGGTGGGTTCTCCATTAATAGCTAAACTTAGAGCTCAAAATCGAAAATGGAAGATGATGAAGGAGGAGGGTTTTGGTTCAGAAATTTGTATCAATGGGAAGAGGGGAATGAGATGGTCAAGATGGTGAAAGAAAACTGAACATGCATTGAAGATTTCTGAAGCTCTCTCTCTCTCTCTCTTTTCTTCCTTCTCCCTCTCGAGCTCCTCCCTTCCTCTCTCAAAATCTGATTTGCTGTTTTTGATCTTTGAAAAAAAAGAAATGAAGGGTGTTTTGTTGTTTTTCCTCATTCAGCTGGATGGGGTGCATATATATAGGTACATGGTAAAAGACAAAACTACCCTACACTTAAAAATTTTATTCCTAATGACTCCCACCAGCTCTAACTAACTAAATATGATGCAATTAATAATAATTAAGCACACAATTCACACAATAAATCAATCAAGCATATACCAATCCAAATTAACTTATTTTAAATCAAGACAATAGTTCACTCAATATCAATTCACGCCAAATAATTTAAATAGCGAAAATTGGGGATATTACAATCACCCCAACTTTTAAAAATTTTGTCCTCAAAATTTGGACTAAGAAATACCTTTCGCCGAACTGTCAACAGCTTCGCCCTTCTGAGCGTCCAACACATAGAATCTTCCACTGGCGGGAGTAGATTTCTCCTCTCGATTCCTCTTCTTTGCCGGACACTCGTTAGCATAATGCCCTTCTTCCTTGCAGTAGTAACACACAGTGGATCCCAGACGACACTCTCCAGTGTGAGGCCTCCCGCATTTCGGACACTTACCGGACCTTAGTAGTTCGGATGCTGTAGCTTGCTTTCCTTTGTTGGAGTTACCCTTTGGCTCCTCACTTGGGGTTGGCAATTCCGATGCCTTTTTCTTTTCCTTCCGATATGCTTTCCTTTCCTCATACATCCTGTTGAGATCTGCCTCTGCAACATAAGCTTGCTGCACCAATCCAGCGTAACTGGTCATAGCATAAGAGCTAAGACCTTGGGCCACATCAGCACGAAGACTTGCCCTATACATCTGCATCTTCCACTCGTCATTCGGAGCATGCTTTGCCAACTGATAGAACTGCGACAACCTTTCAAACTTGGCGGTGAACTCACCCACCGACATCTCTCCTTGTCTCAGGTTGATAAACTCGGCTTGTTTACTTAACTTCATCACCGGAGGGAAGAAGTGACCAATAAACATCTCCTTGAAGTTAACCCAGGTAACAGGAGTTCCCTGGTTCACCATCAAATCATGAGCATTGGTCCACCAGGTCTGAGCATCTTCCTCGAGCATATGGGCGGCAAAGAGAACCTTCTCTTCTTCGCTGCATTGAAGAGTCCTAAAAATCTTCTCCATCGAATCCAACCAGAAATGTGATACCATCACCTCAGGTCCTCCTTTGAAACTTTGGGGATTCATCTTCTGGAAACGAAAGTAAGCCCTATTCGGATCTTCCAGAGGAGGTTGTTGAACATTCGGTTGTTGTTGATCCATCCTCTCTTGATGCATTTGGGCCATTTGAGCCATCTGCTGCTGCTGCATTTGCATCATGTCATTCATCATCTTTTGTTGCGTCTCGATGACATTCTGCATCCATTCGGTATGAGGATCAACAGGGACGCTTCTCGTACTTCCACCAGCCATGATTCTGCGAAATATGCACAAAGTGTTTAGTTGATCAGGCTAAACGTCTAATAGCATACTAAGAGGAATCACACTTAGAGGACTTAAGAGACTCATGATTCTAAGCCCGACTAGGTCGAACTGCTCTGATACCAATTGTAACACCCCGTTAATTTCTAACTTGTAGAAATTACCGAAGCGCACTACTGGCATACATCAGAGTAACTTCCTTTTTAAGTACTGAACACATACTAATACTCGATGCTAAAAACCCATCAAGTTCGCTTACATAACTGAACATAATATACATAAAGCGGTCCTTACACCCTCAACTAGTGTTCAGTACTCAAAACCGAAAGTCTGCGGAAGCGATTTACAACTTAAAAACATAAGTCGTACCATCGTACATCTAAGAAACTGAATACAAAATACAGAAATACAAGGGAAACTGAAATACAAGACATAAAGAAACAAAGATAGCAACTGCTCCTCAAGCGTCTCCATAGCCGTGCCTCACGGTCTTCATCTTTCCCTGCTTAACTGAAAAACAACAACAATGGATTGGGTGAGACAACTTGTCTCAGTGAGTTCTATCGCGACCCCTTACTAATCCTCTCGGTTCAATTATGCTTTATTCATTATTCTGATTCTAACTCATAAATCATAGTCCTCAAAGTTGACTATGTGGCTAACTAACTGAAGTTGTCCTTATAACCCTCAAGCCGGTTACAAGACGCAACTCATAACTAAACTAAACGCTGTCCTCATAACCCTCAAGCCGGTTACAAGAAACAACACTAACTAAAGTTATAGCGTGTCACCGGTCACTTGGCATAATAAGCTTCCGGTGAACCCGTCCCCACTAATCGGCTGGGTCCCTAATGGGGCCTAGGTTCATAAGGCTCATGACTGCCTCTCCCCTAGCACACTAAACTGAATAGGGTCGTCACCCCGACTAAAAGGTATATATGATGATATACCTGAACTGAACTCAACAATGAACTTAAACATAATAATAACTTAACTGAACAATGAACTGAACTGAACATAAACTTATTACTAAGGTGATCTAATTACTAACTAAGTCTAATTATTAAGTGATCTCTCATGGATTACTAAGGTTTGCTAACTTATCTTATCAATCTTACTAAACCAGTCAATCCAGCACAATACATCAAACACAAATTCATAACATGAAATCAATGGTCAATCACATGAGCATTCACTTAACCTGAACGTAATCCAAACACAACCAAGCATATGGTACTAACATAACTTAGATCCAATCACAGTCAATTACCACTCAATTCAGGGCAATTCAATCATAGTAACATTGGGGAATGTGGAAGGAAGGATTAGAAAGCAATTGGAATCGTTTGGAATGATTTAAAACACTTTTTAAAAGAGGCAACCCGAAGACCACGCACGACCCGTGCGCCCATACACACGATCCGTGCGTGTCCATTATTTAACTTGTCATTCCTTTCCGATCCCGAATTACTTCCCGATCAATACTACCACTTCAGTCAAAGCTAAACATGTAGAATTACGGTGTTCCCATCCTAGGGGAACCTTGGGGAGTGGATGGGAAGGGACTTAGGACCAATCGGAACGACTTAGGACGTATTTCAAAATATCGTATCAGAGAGATACGCACGGTCCGTGCGCCTTGGCACACGACCCGTGCGCGTTTTCAAAAACAGCACCAGTGGTTCCAGAATCTCACGCACGACCCGTGCCCAGAGGCACACGGTCCGTGCGTGACTAACAGTGTTGCAGAAAAACAGTTTTTCGCGTTTTCTTTCCTATTCCGATCGTTCCCGTGTCCATTCCGATTCACCTACAAACTCAATAACACAACAATACACATATTCATGGTTTTCCTAGTGAGTTATAGAACTCACCTTTAGAAGACGAACAAACCACACCGAGACTTTACAACACGGAACACGGCGACTCACGAACTCTTTCACCAAACCGTTTCCAAACAGAATAAGTCGAAACCCAGATTCCTAGCTACTGAACCTTCCTCCAAATTGCATAAATAAACAATATATCCTCTGAAATCTACCCTCAACCTTAAAAGAATGACATGCAAGGTGGGTTCTCCATTAATAGCTAAACTTAGAGCTCAAAATCGAAAATGGAAGATGATGAAGGAGGAGGGTTTTGGTTCAGAAATTTGTATCAATGGGAAGAGGGGAATGAGATGGTCAAGATGGTGAAAGAAAACTGAACATGCATTGAAGATTTCTGAAGCTCTCTCTCTCTCTCTTTTCTTCCTTCTCCCTCTCGAGCTCCTCCCTTCCTCTCTCAAAATCTGATTTGCTGTTTTTGATCTTTGGAAAAAAAGAAATGAAGGGTGTTTTGTTGTTTTTCCTCATTCAGCTGGATGGGGTGCATATATATAGGTACATGGTAAAAGACAAAACTACCCTACACTTAAAAATTTTATTCCTAATGACTCCCACCAGCTCTAACTAACTAAATATGATGCAATTAATAATAATTAAGCACACAATTCACACAATAAATCAATCAAGCATATACCAATCCAAATTAACTTATTTTAAATCAAGACAATAGTTCACTCAATATCAATTCACGCCAAATAATTTAAATAGCGAAAATTGGGGATATTACAAATAGTTATCAATCCATAAGCTCCACACACACAGATCCATAGTCTTATACACTATCTATATTCTGAAAGTGATGGCTTGGAAAAACTAAAAAGATCTGCAACTCTTTCTATATGTGATAATGTGCCGAGGTAATTTAATTTTTTTTGACACAATCGAGGCCAGTTCATTATTTTAGTATATTTTCCAATTTAATTTTTTTAAAAAAAACCCTTGCAAATACCACACTAGTGGAAAAAATGCATTTTATAACAGTCACTCATATCGGTTGAAAACGACCTGATGTTAAAAGTGACGCGGTGGCAGTTTTGTAATTAAAATTATAATTTTTACATCGGTTGTCACACGAACCGTTATAAAAAGTGCAAAAACCATCTTTCATATCGGTTCCATTCCATAACCGTTATAGAAAGTGTAAAAATTTAGGCTTCCATAACGGGTCACAAGACCACCCGTTATAGAAATGAAACAAATTAGGCTTATGTCGCATCTCTCATTCGTATCTCTCTCTCTCATCTCTCGCATCTTCCTTTCCTTTCATCATCTTCCTTTCATCACTCTTCTTCCTCGGCTCTCTGATCTTTCTGGACCTTCTGTGTTTCCTCACCACCACCCCTCAGCCACGAGCTCCGGCGAGCCCCCATGATCTGAGAAGACACACACGCTACAGAGAGAACTGAGAAGACACGCAGATCTGCTTCTCACTGCGATTTTATCCAGGTACGATTTGAAATCTCTCACTGCTTCTTACAGCGACCGTTCTCTTCTGTTTCCCTTTCGTTTTTCATTTCGTTCTTCTTCGGCTCATCTTCTTTGTTTAGGGTTTGTGGGATTTGGGATTTGAGAACTGAGTTTAGGGTTTTCATTTTCGTTTTGCTTCATCGTTCTTCTTCGTTTTCGTTTTCGCTCCGACCCGAGAAGATCCGAATAGTGACATGGTCGGTTCGGAACAGAGAGAACCTGCGGCGGTGAAGGCCCAAGAAGTAGGTCATCTCTAACCTTTTAAGTGTGGATAGGAGTTGTTTTGATCAACGCGTCTTCTAACAACATGTGACTTGTGTTGATCAAATGCAATGGTGCAGGTGATTTCAAGAAACGAAAAGGATAGACAAGTTAAGAGAAAAATTTCCTCCGACGAAGATAATGGTTCGGAGGTACCTGTTTTCTTTTTTGATAGTATAGATGTGCTTATTTATAAGATAGATTCACAAATTATTTATGTTTTTAAAAACAAAGAAATATTTTGTATTGGTTTAATTTTTGTTGATCATACCGAAGAGTTTCTTTATAATTTTTACCCTTGCAGTTGCATGTAGGTTTCTTTTATTGCTGAGTTTTGTTAAAGCATTCTAATTATTTTTTTAAATATCTGCCACTTGTCTATTTGTAAACAGTCAGAAGAAGAAATACTGAAAGATCAAAGAGAGAAGGAGGAATTAGTGCAACATATGAGAAAACGAGATGCGGCAGGAACACGGAAGGTACTCTTTGATATTCGAATTGATTTATTCAAGTGTGCTTGAAGATTTTTATTTTATCAGTCTGCTTTTCTTTCTTTTCCTTTTTTGGTTGATACTACTGTGCTTAAGTTGGCATCTTAAGTAGTAGCTAGTAGCTACATTAATACTTCCTTTTGGATAAAAGAAGAAAAATTGTTAGAAAGAATGGGAGAAAATGTGAGGTACATAGTTTCCATTCTCAAGAGTCAAGATAACGTAGTATTAACCTGGCTATGTTTCATCTAATATGTCTTGTTATATAACTGCAACTAATGTTATTTTAATTTGTTCCCCCACTCCCTTTGAAAATTTCTAGTGTTAAATATCCAAGTTGTTTTGGCTTAAGACTGACTTGGATACTGGGCGATTTTAGTGCTGAAAATTTTCTTGACGTCGCTATTATAAGCCCTAAATGCATGTTGGATCATATCCAGTGCTTTTCAGAAGTTGTTTTCTTTTTACCTCTTGTAAGATTAGATTCTTTAATATTATTTAAGAACATAACAATGCTTACTTTAGAAGCACATTTACGTAGGTCAATCACTAGTGGAAAAAATGCCTTTTATAACCGTCATTTATATCGGTTAAAAACGGCCTGATATTAAAAGTGACGCGGTGGCAGTTTTGTAATTAAAATTACAATTTTTATATCGGTTGCCACTGGAACCGATATAGAAAGTGTAACACCCCATTTCTACGAAAATCAGGGTTTATAAAAATTTCCAACATATAATGGAGTGCCACACTTGCTTTGTAAAAACCACAAACATGTTAATTCGGCTGTGAAGACGGATACATAACACTTACTTTTGGATGAACCGATAAACAACCTTTTAGTCTTTTAAAAATAAATCATTTTCATTACTATGCAGCGGATTCGCAACAAAATCAATTCAAATAAACGTGGCGTCTTTAACCAACTTAAGACAGCTCAAAACGGCAAGTAACAACTTAAAGTTCCAACAATAAAATAACATAGCAAACAATAATGAAAACATGTGTTCATCCCCCCAAGTGTTACGTATCAGAGCGACGACACCGGCTCGATCAAACGAAGGTAAGCAGCCTTCATTCGTGATTACCTGCACGTTACCAACGGAAAGGGTAACATTCAAACAGAATGGGTGAGATATCAAACCATATAATAGGACATATGAAAAACAGTATATTAGAATCGGGGATCTAAATTCACCACTTCACAGCCAACAAACAACTTCGATCAATCACAAGTTATCAACAAAATCATTTAAGGATGCAACATGAATACGACTCGATACTATGCACATGCATGTGGTACCATCGGAGCAGAACTCCCAACGTCAAAATTTTGCCAATAAATAGAGGCATCAACAAGGCATAAGCCTTCAACATAATTTCAACATAGTTTGCCAGTCCAAGCCAACGTGTTTTGAGCATAGCTCCAACATGAAAATGCTATGTATGCGACGCGATGTGAATGCACAGACAATCAACAATGATTACATAGCAACACACAACAACAGCGGGATCTCAACGTTGGCCATAGGCCTACAACATAACACCTGCCAATAAATAGAGGAAAATCCAACTAGGTGCAACATTATCAATAGTTCAACCAGCTGTTAACAACTTAGCAACTTATCAACAATTTAGCAACTTATCAACAATTTAGCAACCGTGGGCCTAAACATATACTCAACATCAATAATTCATTTCAAGCAACAACCATAGGATTCACCTTTGGGATGCCACACTTGGCGCCCTTGGCGCCCACAGCGCCCAACAGCAACACAGGGCAGCCACGCTTGGCGCCCTTGGCGCCCACAACACCCAACAGGAACACAGGGCAGCCACACTTGGCGCCCTTGGCGCCCACAGCGCCCAACAGCAACACAGGGCAGCCACACTTGGCGCCCACAGCGCCCAAAAGCAACACAGGGCAGCCACACTAGTCGCCCTTGGCGCCCACAGCGCCCAACAACACAGCAACAGCAACAGGGCAGCCACAACATTGGCGCCCATGCGCCAGAAACAGCAACGGGCAGCCAGACATTGGCGCCCTTGGCGCCCATGCGCCAGAACAACACAGCAACAGCAACAGGGCAGCCACAGCATTGGCGCCCATGGCGCCCATGCGCCAGAATTAGCAACGGGCAGCCAGACATTGGCGCCCTTGGCGCCCATGCGCCAGAACAACACAGCAACAGCAACAAGGCAGCCACAACATTGGCGCCCTTGGCGCCCATGCGCCAGAACAACACAGCAACAGCAACAGGGCAGCCACAATATTGGCACCCATGGCGCCCATGCGCTAGAAACAGCACATAACCACATTCGGCGCCCATGGCGCCCAGCAATCCTGCGAGCAACAAGATGGCGCCCAGGACAGATTTTGGTTCCCAATCATCAACAAACATGTTCATACATCATCAATAGGTAACAAATATCATCAATAGGATTCAACATCAACGTTTGGGTTTCAATATCTACAACTAGGGTTTTCAAGAATTAACAACACCTAGGGTTCCCTAACCTTCCTACATAAAGCCCTTCATGTACCCGATTATAGAGTTAGAACCCCACCCTTACCTTGGATTGAAGAATTCGAAGCTCTCCTTGGTCTTGCCCTAGCTCTCTTCGCCGCCCCCTCCTTGTTCTTCTCTCCAAATTCTTATTTTTTTTTTCTTCTAAAAATGAGCAAACCCTAAAATAACACCTATTTATAATTTATTTAGTCTTATGGGCTTTCTCATACACTTATGCGACTTTAGCTTCATGGGCCTTGTTTACACCCCTAATTTTACTAATTCTCACCTTAACACAAGCCCATATAAAGTAATATATTAATACCCTAATATTTTCTACCACTTAATTCCTAATAATTAATTAAATAATTAACTATTTTGGGGCGTTACAACTCTCCCCCACTTAGAATAATTTCGTCCTCGAAAATTTACCTGATTCGAACAACTCGGGATAAGATTCCCGCATCTTGATACAACATCATATCACTACAACAAAAACAATAGTTAGAACTAAATGACAATACTCGATCGTCAAATGACACAACAACTAGACAACTTGGTCGGACAGACCGAAACAGCTTTGATACCACTAATGTAAAACCCCATTTCTACCCGGTAAAATAATACGAAAATCAGGGTTTATAAAAATTTCCAACATATAATGGAGTGCCACACTTGCTTCGTAAAAACCACAAACAGGTTAATTCGCTTGTGAAGACGGATACATAACACTTACTTTTGGATGAACCAATAGACAACCTTTTAGTCTTTTAAAAATAAATCATCTTCATTACTACGCAGCGGATACGCAACAAAATCAATTCAAATAAACGTGGCATCTTTAACCAACTTAAGACAGCTCAAAACGGCAAGTAACAACTTAAAGTTCCAACAATAAAATAACATAGCAAACAATAATGAAAACATGTGTTCATCCCCCCCGAGGGTTACGTATCAGAGCGACGACACCGACTCGATCAAACGAAGGTAAGCAGCCTTCATTCGTGATTACCTGCACGTTACCAACGGAAAGGGTAACATTCAAACAGAAGGGGTGAGATATCAAACCATATAATAGGACATATGAAAAACAGTATATTAGAATCGGGGATCTAAATTCTCCACTTCACAGGAACCAAACAACTTCGATCAATCACAAGTTATCAACATAATCATTTATGGATGCAACATGAATACGACTCGATACTATGCACATGCATGTGGTACCATCGGAGCAGAACTCCCAACGTCAAAATTTTGCCAATAAATAGAGGCATCAACAAGGCATAAGCCTTCAACATAATTTCAACATAATTTGCCAGTCCAGGCCAACGTGTTTTGAGCATAGCTCCAACATGAAAATGCTATGTATGCGACGCGATGGGAATGCACAGACAATCAACAATGATTACATAGCAACACACAACAACAACGGGATCTCAATGTTGGCCATAGGCCTACAACATAACACCTGCCAATAAATAGAGGCAAATCCAACTAGGTGCAACATTATCAACAGTTCAACCAACGGTTAACAACTTATCAACAACAATTCAACAACTTAGCAAGTTATCAACAATTTAGCAACTTATCAACAATTTAGCAACTTATCAACAATTTAGCAACCGTGGGCCTAAATATATATTCAACATCAACAATTCATTTCAAGCAACAACCATAGGATTCACACTTGGACAGCCACACTTGGCGCCCTTGGCGCCCACAGCGCCCAACAGCAACAGAGGGCAGCCACGCTTGGCGCCCTTGGCACCCACAGCGCCCAACAACAACACAGGGCAGCCGCACTTGGCGCCCTTGGCGCCCACAGCGCCCAACACCAACACAGGGCAGCCACACTTGGCGCCCTTGGCACCCACAGCGCCTAACAGCAACACAGGGCAGCCACACTTGGCGCCCTTGGCGCCCACAGCGCCCAACAACACAGCACTAGCAACAAGGCGGCCACAACATTGGCGCCCATGCGCCAGAAACAGCAACGGGCAGCCAGACATTGGCGCCCTTGGCGCCCATGCGCCAGAACAACACAGCAACAGCAACAGGGCAGCCACAACATTGGCGCCCTTGGCGCCCATGCGCCAGAACAACACAGCAACAGCAACAGGGCAGCCACAATATTGTCACCCATGGCGCCCATGCGCCAGAAACAGCACATAACCACATTCGGCGCCCATGGCGCCCAGCAATCCTGCGAGCAACAAGATGGCGCCCAGGACAGATTTTGGTTCCCAATCATCAACAAACATGTTCATACATCATCAATAGGTAACAAATATCATCAATAGGATTCAACATCAACGTTTGGGTTTCAATATCTACAACTAGGGTTTTCAAGAATTAACAACACCTAGGGTTCCCTAACCTTCCTACATAAAGCCCTTCATGTACCCGATTATAGAGTTAGAACCCCACCCTTACCTTGGATTGAAGAATTCGAAGCTCTCCTTGGCCTTGCCCTAGCTCTCTTCGCCGCCCCCTCCTTTTTCTTCTTTCCAAATTCTTATTTTTTTTCTTCTAAAATGAGCAAACCCTAAAATAACACCTATTTATAATTTATTTAGTCTTATGGGCTTTCTCATACACTTATGCGACTTTAGCTTCATGGGCCTTGGTTACACCCCTAATTTTACTAATTCTCACGTTAACACAAGCCCATATAAAGTAATATATTAATACCCTAATATTTTCTACCACTTAATTCCTAATAATTAATTAAATAATTAACTATTTTGGGGCGTTACAGAAAGTGCAAAAACCATCTTTCATATCGGTTCCCTTGCATAACCGTTATAGAAAGTCCAAAAATTTAGACTTCCATAACGGGTGTCAAAACCACTCGTTATAGAAACGAAAAAAGTTTACTTCGCATCCCTAGTCCTTTGACGTTTCTCATTCACTCTCCCATTTTCACTCTTTTCTAACTAACCTTCCCCTCTTCTCCATTGAACCTCCTATCTCCGCCACTTCCTCCTCCTTCCTCTGCGCTCCTCCACCCTCCTCTACTCACCTACGACCTCCTCTCCTCTGTTCCCTCTCACTTTTCCTCCCCCACCACTCTTCATTCCTAAATCGACCACCACCACCACCACGTGCTCTCCAGTCTGGTCGCGTGCCACCCCCACCACCACCGGACATAGATCTCTTCTTCTTGCTTAAGGGTAAGTTTTATGCTTCTATTATTCTTCTAACACAACATCCCTAACTTTTGATTAACTCAAAACCCTAACCCCCTCTTCCTAATTTTTGAATTTTCTGGCTTCTGGAGATTCTAGTTAGGGTTCACATTGTAACACCCCGATAAATTCTAACCTATAGAATCACCGAAATGCACTAAATGGCATACATCAGAGTAACTTCCTGTTATTGAAATATTGAACACAACTAAAATTTTCGATAATACCTAACAAATGGTTCTCTGAACCTCATAAACTTTCTGAAAATGCTTAAGTTCCAAAACTTAAGACTTGTACATAATCCAGGTGTTCAATACTCAAAACATAAAGTAGCGGAAACGATTTTACAACTTAACATCAAAAGTTATACAATCGGAACATAAAAACAATAAACGGGACAAAGGTCTACAACATGAAACTAGGTCTTCAATGACTCAGAGTCACACCAGCTAACCGTGCTTTACCGCCTTTGCTTTCCCCTGTTTCTCTGTAAAAACCACAAATATGAAGGGTGAGATAAACATTATCTCAGTGAGTCCTATCGAGACCCCTTACTACTCTAGCGGTTCATTATACCTTGTTTTGAACTCGTGGTCCTAAAAAGCAACCACGTGGAAATACATTTAGTTCCGGTAACCTTCATGCTCATGGCCCTCCTAAGCGACACATGAAGCATGCAATCTTTGTTCCATGTTTTTAGCATAACACCTCAGTCTACCTATTTTATAGGCATCTCTGGACTTTGGTGAACCCATCCCGCTATTTCTAGCGGGGGAAACATTCTGGAGTCTAGGTTTTGGGGCTCATGACTTCCCCTCCCCTAGTATGCTAACCTCTTAGGGTCGTCACCCTTTTTTTTCCTCTTGTATTTATTATACCTTTTCTGCCTGTGTACCCGCAATGGGCTGTTAGTCATTCCAGTCAAGTACCATGTACCATATCAGTCAATTACAGTGTATAATATCAGTCAAATACCGTGTGTTATTATCATTCTTGACATATGTACTCTCGCGTTCTCTAAGTGCGGTTTTTCATTTTGTTCATAACACACAAACTTTCTATCGAACATGTTCAATCTCATACCATTGTTACCTTTACATTGTTGTGGAACCTTGGGGAATGGATTAGAAGAGGATTGGAATTATTTGGAATGGATAAAAAGGTACTTTGAAATTGAAGGTCAGAAGGTCTCACACGACCCGTGCGTATAGGCGCACGACCCGTGCGTTTTTGAACAGTTTGCAGAAGATTTCCAGAAAGATACGCACGACCCGTGCGACTTGGCGCACGATCCGTGCGTTATCCACTAAAATTTTATAAAGTTCCAGAGACATACGCACGACCCGTGTGACTAGGCGCACGATCCGTGCATGTTTTAAAAATCCAGTCTTTGTCGTATCAGATGGAGGCGCACGACCCGTGCTCAGAGGCACACGATCCGTGTGTCTCCATCAGTTTTCCAGAAAATAGGTTTTTCATGAGTAAGTCCATTCCATTCCGATTCCCACTTCCCTTCCGATCGAGACCCAAACTCAGACACACATAGAAACAGTATATTATAGCAATCCAATCCAGCACACCCAACAATCAATCAAGAAATTCATAGTTCAATCACGAATTTTGGGAAAACGGTTTTCAATAAAATTCCATTCGATACCAGAAACGTGTGACAATAATTTTCGAAAGTAAAGACTCGAAAACACACACATATTCCCTAAGCGAGTTATAGAACTCACCCGAAGTGATGAAAATCACTCAAACGACGAATCTAGCAGTTGACGCGTTCGAATAGCCTCACGAACCGTCTCCGACTCACTCCAAAAACTGAACCCGAACTTCCCAAGGACCTAAGACTCGAACTCAGCAACTCAAATGAGCTTCAAACAGGTTTGTTTCTTGGATGTGAGCTTTGGTACTGAATATGGGACTACAACAAGGACATGCAACTATTTGGAGCATCAACACTCCATTTTTGAGCTTGGAGCTTCAAAGGTGCACAAATGGTAACTTGTGATGAAGAGGGTGGATGGGTGATTTCTGGGCATCAATGTATAGAGGAAGAAGAATGATGAACAATGGTGGTGTTGGATTCAACATGCATGTAGGAATCAATGGGCTGTCTTCCCTTCCCTCCTCCTCCTTCTCTCTCGCAATTCTCCCCTCCCCTCTTTTCTCTTGTTTGATATTTTCTGAAAATGGTAAGAGTGTGGCTGTGTGTGTTTTATATAAGTTCAGCTGGGCTTATTTAATGATGGGGAATGACTAAATCGCCCCTCCCTCCTTCATTCTCACTTAAGCTACTTATAACTCAACAATTATTCTATAATTCACCTACTTAACATAATGTACCAATTATGCATAACTATAATTTATGTTAATTAATCAATTCATGATAATCCTCTTGCTAATTTAATTAATCTAATTAGCTAATTAGGGGATGTTACACACATCCCTAACTGTAGGTTTTGATTCCTATTTCGGTTTAATTTCCTTATTTTCTTTTTTTGATTTTGACCGAAAGTTTTTTTATTAGATTAAAATCTTCCAACTACTCATCGCTTATGGTGGAGAGATTGATTGTTAATGGAGAAAATTTCCCATATCCCTACAGCGAAGAGCAAATTGCAAGAGGATTTGAATTACTAAAACGCCGTAACGGTTTTAATTAAGGTGTTGTTAACTTAGGACTAATTCATTTTTTATTTTGCAATGATAACGCTTAGCTATTAGCTACTTGTCCATTCAATGATAACGCTTGGTTTGCAAACATTTCAGGTAATACTGAAAATGAAAAGCAATCATGTGGCAGGAACTATTACCAAAAAGAATAAAAGTAAGCTGTCAATTTGCCATTTTATATATATATATATATATATATATATATATATATATATATATATATATATATATATATATATTTACATCCCGTGGTAGTCTCCACGTGGATCTGATCACCATGTGTTTGATTATATGCATGATTAAGCAATTCTCCCTTAATGATGTGTTTCCTTTTTTAATCTGATCATCATGTGTTTGTATTAAGTTTTATTGTTTCTTCTTTACTTTGTAGATTTTATTCCATTTCGAGTTTTTCCAAATTGATTACCTTTTGTTTTCCTAAATTTTTCCGCATTTTTAAAAATTTTCTTTTATTTTTTCTTGCTGCTCTTACTAAAATCCATGATGTTTGTTGGTTGTTGCATAGCCTTATTCGCTCTTTGGTGCTTTTACAACAGATACAAATTGAGCCAGTGGCTTTTGAAGAAAATTAAATAACCTTCGCAATCGTATGAAAGCATTAGCTCTGTTTTTTTAAAGATTTCTTTTTATTTTTGTTTTTTTTTTCATGCTCTTTGAAATAATCTGTAATTTGTCTTGGTGTAATCATTTTCCTTCTATGTTTGAGGTTGGATGATATGTTCATTGAGTACATTTGGAGTCAAGTAAGTCATACGTTTTGTATCTCTGTAGGAGGAAAAAAATAACATTCTCTCTTATGTGTTTTAACTATATTTACAATGTGTTTTACTCATAGGATTTCATTTTTAAATAACTCTAGAAAGTTACTTCCTTGCACACTAAATATCTAAAAGGTAATAATATGATATATGATTCTGCAACATCTAACTGGTGAGTTTCTTTTTGTCTCACACTTCAAATTGAATGTCATACTGACTTCTTTTTTGTTGCTTGAAGATTCAAACTCCCCTTGGTTTTTTCATTTTGTAAATAGGGCAAGAAGGAAGAAGGGAAAGCAGAGGAGGCAGCTGAGGGAATTATCTCACTATCAGTAACGATTAAGTGCTGATATTGGGTTTATAGTGAAGTCAATAAGTAGGAGGAAATAATTAAGGAATATCAAATGGATTAAGGTACTGCAGAATTTGGTAAAGAGCTTCTCAAGCCTCTGGGGGAGCTAATATTATGTTTTCTTCATCTATTTATCCTTTACTTATTTTCTACATGTTCTTTCTTTTGCTTTCATACACTTTTGTCTTAAGTTTTTTGAGAATTTGACATTTCACTGTTGTTAGGAATGACCATGCACTTTTGTTTGTGTCCTCAACTATGTGAAGGCTTCAACAGTTGTGTCCACTATCAAAGAAGTAGGCTGGTAGGTGAATCATTCTATACTGTGTTACATATATGCATTATATTGTTATTATTTTCAAAAGGGATTATGTGTTGAATCATCATATCATGGTAGTGGGAAAAGCAATGTCATGCGTTTTAGCATTGACAGTCCATTACTAAAGTTGTAGGTTTCTAAGGTTTGTATCTAAAGATGTAAGTCATTTGTATTTTTCTATTAATTATTATATTCTCCTCATAACTGTATTCATGTTTTTCATAATGTGTTTTGTATGTGTGGTGTTCTTTGGGTTAAATAATTGTCCATTTTTGTATTTTATAGATATCCCATCTTTAAATTTCTTATCTTGCTTTTTCCACAAACCAAACAGCAGCTACCAGTTCTGTTTAAAGTTGATTTTTATGATAACTTGCCAACTACTATTCGTTTGGTGGACCTTGTTGGGAATGTTTTTGTCATTAGGATAAAGAAGCGTAGAAGTAGACTCAGCTTCCTTCATCTAGGATCCACACGGATTGGTGATATATAGAAGCTCTTTCATGGTGGGTGGATAACTATGACTTGCCTCCATGGTTCTACATATGCCATGCAAGTCACGGGAATATGGTCTTGGAGAGCAACACATACCAATGAGTGATTTTGATAATGAGTCTTATGATTTCTCTTCTGTTGATTCCCTACATTTTCACTATGCTTATACCAAGAATCTATCCACTGAGAATGCTCTACTCCGTTCTTGGTATGATCTCAAAGGCAAATTTTAAAAAAATTACTACTTACAATACATTCAATTTACTTCTTATTTATTAACATTAATTTTTTTCTGTATTTTGTAGTATCTTCCTATTGCTTTCTGCAAACGTGCCTTGACTCGGCTTGCACATTTCTCACTTTGGTTAATCATCGTGGGAGAAAATGAGAATACAAGTTCATGTGGATGAGCAACAAGTCAGATCACTGTTGTGTGAGTGAAGGATGGGCTATATTTCGTGGTTTGAATGGGCATGTGGCAGGGAGTTCTCTTATGTTTGGTGTAGCTAAAAGTACTTCAAAGTACCTTTTTATCAAGTGTCTTTAGAGTATGTGTTGTAATCTGGTTAGAAGGGTTGGTGTCTCTACATTGTGGATGTTGTTTGTATTGTGGTTCAGTATATTATCTGTGAACAAGTTTCCCTTGCTGTGGTTTTGTATATGGCTCTAGTTGGTCATCGTTGACATGTTGATAGGCTTGCTACCAGTTGTCTTTAAGCATAGTTTGTTATTTAGAGATCTTTTTATTTGCTTTTACTAATTAACCTCTTTATCATTCATTACATGTGTTGCTTTTTCCGTATATATATATATATATATATATATATATATATATATATATATATATATATATATATATATATAATAACTAGTTTTGTTTGTATACAAAGGCTATATAAAGTGTCACCATTCCATTATAGCTATTAATAATCATAACAAAATTCATTTCAGTTTTGTTATACATTATGTTCATCAGGAGTAGATTGACTCCTTTTCCTTTGATCAGATTTATGATTGTCTGTTTCTCAACTATCGTACTTTGCAGAAGCTGCAAAACAGGAAGAAGCTGAAGCCGATGATGATATGGATGGCTTTCAAACTGACGATGAAGATGAGGATGACAATCATTCTCATAGGGAAATGCAAATTGATGCTGAAGATGGGGATGAAGCCAACAGCGGTAAACTTGGAAAGTTGGCGAAACAGGTTTGTGGATATAATTATGAAGATCTAAGAAACATTTGCATGCATATATTATTTAAATATAGGATATTGGGTTTTTCAGTTTGCATAAATGCTGCTTTAGTTTGTATTTTTATGAGCAATGTTATTGGAAAATGTTATTGTTTGCGAGCACATGTAAAGCATGGTTGTTTAATGTGTTGGTTACCTTGGTAGCTCGCTAAATGTTTCAGTTTTAGATAGTTTATGCCTGATTGAAGTTTTCTTGTGCAGAGTTCAGAAACTGAAATTTTCTTGGTTACTGAATCTATGGAGCATCTATTTTGCCACTGCAAGGCTGAGAAGAAGGATGCTGCTTATTATATGAATCCCACATTCCCACTCAATTAATGTTTGTCAAAAGTAAAACATTCACAAACTTCTTTGTCTAAATAGAAAGTTCCAGCTTATGGAAATTAGGACAAAATTGTGGTTCATGTCTGATGCAGCTTATACATAGTCATTTTCTGTAACTGTCTGCATCCTGTTGAAGTTCATATTATTATTGTATAACTGTGTTGTGGGACAAACTTGCTGCTGGATGGACCTCCTGTTGAAGTTCATATACATATTGTATAACTATGTATTGTATAACTATGTATTACAGAAGGATCTAGAGTTGATGGAAGACAACCTCACTTTTTTTTTTTAAAAAAAAAGAGACTTTTCATATCGGTTCCCATAGAAAACCGATGTTAAAATTCATTTTTTTTAAAAAAAAGACACTTTTCATATCGGTTTTCTATGGGAACCGATATGAAAAGTCTCTTTTTTTAAAAAAAAAGAGACTTTTCATATCGGTTCTAGGGGCAACCGATATAAAAACAACTTTTCATAATGGTTCAGGAACCGATATGAAATGTCCCTATTTTTTATATCTCCTTTTTCGGCATCGGTTCGGGAACCGATATGAAATGTCAATTTTAACCGATATAAAAAGCCTTTTTTCCATTAGTGAATGCATACATTTATAATTTCTAATATAATATAGATAACTTCCCCCGGGTTTTACCTTTTCTGTTTTTTCATTCTAATTGTTTGAATTGTTTGATTGTCAGTTGACTCAATCAAAATTTACACGAAAGGAGGAAGGCATGTCCGTGGATTGTTAAACTTACATTTACATATGCAAGCATGTTAATATGCCTTTATATCCATGTGTTGATTTTATCTTCATGGTTCAATCTTTCTTCCAACAGAAGAGGCTATTAGAAGATCCAATGCTACAGAGCAAGAAGATATTCAAACTCTGAGGTTTGTTATTCTATATCTTAAGCACCACAAAATGCTGCCATTTGCTGGATAGTGGTTAAGATAAGGTTCAGAAAAAATGATATTTTTGTGGATATTTTAGAGTTTATCAATCGGCCGGACTCGGAGTAGCACCCCTAATAGCTCACGGTCCGCTCCCAAAGATCCTATCGCTCTTGCACCCGCTCCTGTGCAATGATTACTAACATATTGGGTCTCAATGATGGGCCTAGTACAATGATTACTAATAATTACACCATATTCACCTAATAACAGTATTTACAACACATGGTTTCTTTGTGGGTAGTCTTATGTGGTTGATTTGCATAAAGCCACAAAGGGTTGAAGAACTATTTTGTATTAATGCCTTATTGAACGGAAGATGTTCTGATTTATGGGTAGAGGAAGACTGGATAAAGCTTCGGGAGAAACAATTGAAAAAGACTTGAGATGCATTTCTTGAAATTTTGGTTTTTGATATCACCTGCTGGTGTAGTTTACTCAAATAACTATCAGTTTATAGTGGCCTAAGGTATAACATCCCCAAATTTTTAGAAGTTTTGTCGATCGATATTAGAACAATGGCTATGGATTAAGTAGTCATATAATTGTGATTAGCGAGAGGTCAAGTTATTAATTAACATAATCGATAATATTATGCTTAGGAAGAGGATTATTTACTTAATTACTTGTTAGTACTTGTGTGCTTAATTGTTGAAGTTAAATTAATTTCATTGAGTCATGTGATAGTTAGGATGGGGGGAGTGAGTAACTGAAGGGCAACTTGGTAATATCCCACTTAAGTAAACCAGCTGAACACAAAAACACAAGAGGAACCATACACACTTGGAGAGAGGGAGAACTCAGTTGCTGATATTGAGAGAATAGGGAGCTTGAATGAGAGGAGAGAGTGCGATAGTGAGGGGAAGAAGGAAATAGTGAACCCAAGTCTTGCATGTGTGATTAAAGATGGTTACTCAGTAATAGGACCATTCTTCAAGCTTTAGGAGGAAGGTTAGCATCTGGATTCGAAGTTGTGGGTGTCAAGCTAAACCGGGCCAGTTTTGGAGCAATTTTGGGGATAGTTCGTGGGTTACGGTTTTTCTGTCCGAGAAGAGTCGGCGTTGTCGCGTGCGATTTTCATCGCCAACGGTGAGTTCTATACTCACTAGGGAATTGTTTTCAAGTTCATGGTTATGTGTTCTGAATTGGTCTTCCTTTTTATGAAACTCAGTGCCGAAAACCGTTTTCACGAAAATCGTATTTCGAATTGTGTAAGCATGTGATTGTTTGATTGATTGTGTTGAATGATTATGTGTTATTTGATTGATGATTGGTTGATTGATTTCGACTGGAAATACTGGTTACTATATCTGTTTTTAAGTCTCAGAGGTCATAGAAAATCTCGGTATCGGATTGAAAGCGAAACGGAATAAAACAGAACTTTCGAAAAACCAATTTCAACACATCTGGCTACGGTCGCGTCACGACCCGTGACCATCGCCTCGCGACTAGACATTATTTTGCAACGAAAATCTTTCTAGTACTTTTCGCATCGCGACAGAATCTGTTCGCGTCGCGACGTAGTGTAATTTTCAGCAAACTTCCCTGATTTTGTTTTCGCTATAACTTTTGATCCGGTAATCCGATTTGAGTGTTCTCAGGTGCGTTGAAAAGCTTATGAAAAGGGCTAACTGAATATGTAATAAAAGTTGTGTAATTATCTGTTTTGGAAATAATCATGATTGGATTTAATTGTAATTGTTTTTATGTTAGGATAACGAATTTAGTAACTCCGAGTGAGATCACGTTAAGTTAAGATAAGACGAACTAGAGACCCTAATGTTAAGTATAAGATCATTTTAAGTAAGAGATCATGTTATGTATAAGCTCATCGTTATGTTCTTGTTCAGGTATATTAAAATATATACATCAGTTCAGTTAGGGTGACGACCCTATTTCAGTTTAGTGTGCTAGGGGAGGGAAAGTCATGAGCCCTATGAACCTAGGCCCCATGAGGGATCCACTAGTGATTAGTGGAATGGGTTCACCGGGATTTTATTTTTCCAAATTACCGGTGACATGCTAAAAATCATTGTTCATGTGTTGCCTCTTGTAGCCGGCTTAAGGGTTATGAGGACAACGTTAGTTTCAGCCACATAGTCAACTATTAGAACTATGAGTTATGAATCTAGAATAATGAATCAAGCATAATTGAACCGAGAGAGTTAGTAAGGGGTCTCGATAGAACTCACAGAGACAAGTTGTCTCACCCTTCATATGTTGTTGTTTTTCAGAATTGCAGGCTAAGTTGAAGACGATGAGGCATGGTCATGGGGACGCTTGAGGAGTTGCTGACGCTTTCAATTACCTTGTTATGTATTTTCCTTTTGTATCTTAGAATATTCGATTGTACGACTTATGTTGTTAAAGTTGTAAATCGCTTCGGCATACTTTCTATTTTGGTACTGAACACTAGTTTGAGTGGTGTAAGAACGCTTTATGTATTTCATGTTAAGTTATGTAAGTGCGCTTGATGGTTTTTAGCATCGAGGTATTAGTATGTGTTCAGTATTTAGAACAGAAAGTACTCTGATGTATTCCAGTAGTGCATTTCGGTAACTTCTACAAGTTAGAAACTATCGGGGTGTTACATAAGGTTTTTTTGTTGTGGTATTCGATGTGCTATTAATTGTTTTGTAATGGGCTAGAGTTGATTGCTGTATGTCACATCACCTCTTTTTTCCTTGCTGTTTCAAAAAGTTTTCAAGGCAAGAATACTTAAAGAAAAGGCACTACAAGAATTTTTGGTTTTTCCGGCCAGGAGTTTCCGGCGGATATGGATCCGCCGCAAAGTTACCGGCGGAATCTACGCATTTCCGGCGGATTTTATCCGCCTCAAAGTTACCGGCGGAATAATTGACCGTTGCGGCGGATTAAAATTCGTCTTGGCTTTTGCGGCGGATTTAACGGTTCTTGCGGCGGATTTAACGGTTCTTGCGGCGGATTTGGGTTCATAAGGTTTTGTTTAGGTATTGTTTGGGTTCCTCCTTTTTCCTCTCTGCTTGAGTTCAGGATAAGCTTCAAGCCAGAGCCTTCTCTTCACTACGGTTAGTTGTTAAAGTAATTAATAAAATATTACTTACTTCACTATTTTTAGCAAAATTTTGTTACAAATTTTGTTTGCAATAATAATACAAATTAATTTATATTAAAAAAACTTATTTATTAAGTTCATTTATAAATTTTATTAACATATATTGTCTTATAAAAATTGAAATTTAAAATTAAATTTGGAATTATTATTTATAATGTTTAAATTATTAGTATATAACATTATTAAAAAATTAATTCTGTTGCTTGTAATTAATTGGTAGTTTATTGAAATATCAAAATAAAATGAGTAATATATAAATATATATATCAAAATATGAAGTAATTGATAGTTTATTTTATTTATATTGTAGTGTAGTATACGTATAGTTCTTGAAAATGGATCGTAGTTGGATGTATGATCGATTGTATCCTGGAAGAACTGGTGTAAAACGACGTTTTGTAGAAGGAGTAGAAGAGTTTATTTTTTGTGCTAAGTACATTGATCGTGAAGAATTTGGGCGACAAGGCGGTATTAGATGTCCGTGCTTGAAATGTTCATTTCGAGCTATAAAAAATGAACATGAAGTTAGACTTCATTTGTACAATAATGGGTTTAGGCCAAATTATTGGACATGGAGTCGTCACGGGGAAGGAGCGCCAGGGGTAGCTGCAGTTCCTGCGGTTAATGTTCCGGTTGAAGTAGTAGATCACACATCAAGTAGTTATCTAGTGACTACGACATCTGAAGGATGGGGAATACAACCGTTAGATGTTTATCAGGGAATGATATCTGACGCTGTTGGAGTAAATTTGGATTTTGAAGAACCAGATGCTGACGAAGTTCCAAATGAGGAAGCTCAAAGGTTTTACATGTATTTGAGTGAGACAAATAAACCCATATTTGAAGGATCTACAGACTCAAAATTATCAATGTGTGTTCGGTTGTTGGGTCTTAAGTCTCAATTTAATGTTGCTGAGTTGTGCATGGAATATATGACCAAAATGATGTTGGATGCAACCCCCATTAGAGGGACTTTACCGCAAAGTTATTATGAAGCTAAAAGAGTGGTATCGAAGCTTGGCTTAAAATCTAAAAGGATTGATTGTTGTGTGTCTGGTTGCATGCTCTATTATAACAATGAGTTTGGCATAAATGATGGAGAGTTGTCGGAATGCAAGTTGTGTGGACAACCACGCTATCGTGTCAGTAGATCAGGGATGAGCAGAGGCAAACCGGTTCCACGAAAATCAATGTTCTATCTGCCTCTTATTGCAAAGGCTACAGAGGATGTTTACTTCAATGGAGACCGCAGGTAAAATGACATGGCACCATCAAAATAGAAATAATTCTGAAAAAGGTGGCTGCACACACACGGGGGGGAGTGTTAATACTGCAACGCATTACATACGTTTGGTAAATTTATTACTTAATTTATTACTTGATTAAATAATTAATTATTTATAATAATTAACTAGTCATTTTCAATATGTGTATTTAATTAATAATATATATATTTATGTACATATATATATATATATATATATATATATATATATATATATATATATATATATATATATATATATAGGTGGAGAGGGAACAAAGGCCAATCACTTTGCCTGAGTTGCATTGCCACATGCATATGGTGGAGGAGACTGGTGAGTACGTTACAGATCGGGCGAGGCGTATTCAGGTAAAACTACTTTTCCAATTATATATATTAATTAATGTTTATTATTTATATTAATAATTAGTTATTTATTTGTTGGGTTATTTTTCTCAGGAGAGCTTCGAGGGTGGGATGGCCGAGTACCATCAGTCACAACAGAGCAGTGGGGCAGCTGTCGATCCAGTGGAGGAGGCTAGAGTAGCTCGTGATGTTTGGGAGAGAGCAGTTGGTCCCCAAAAGACTAATCGTCTGGTAGGATCAGGTGGTATTGGACCGACTGCTTTTCGAACAAGCATTATTCTGAGTCTATCAGATTCACATTCTGGATCCTCGACTGGTCGCAATTATGTTCCCAATGCTGGTGAGTTGAATGAGGTTAGGCAATTGACGCAGCAACTGAGCGAGGCTCAGCGTCAGATTGTCGAGCAGCAGCAGCAAAGCGATCGGGAAATTCAGGCGATTCGGGATCGAAGTGATCGGGAAATTCAGGCGATTCGGGAGCAGGCTAGGGTAGCTGAGGAGCGCATGGAGGAGCGCTTTAAGTTCTTGCAGGATCAGATGGTGTCTCAGCACTCGAGGCCATCCTCATCAGCATCCTACCCGCCGCCGCCACAGCAGCATTACTACCAGCAGCAGTATGCACCCCAGTATCCCCCGCCGTATGCATCCCAATATCCCCCGCAGTATACACCGCAGTATGCGCCGCCATTCCAGCCATACCAACAGCAACACCAGTCACCCCGCCAGCCATACCAGCAGCCCCAACATCAGTCACCCCTGATCCAACCAAACCAGCAGTACCCCCAGCAGCGGTCACCCCCGCTGGACATTGATCTTAATGTCCAAATGTCATCGCTCAGTGCTTTACTTCAAGATGATACATATTATAATAATGTTGATGACATTGACCGGCAGGCACCCCAGTAGCTTTAGATTATTTTATTTTTTTGTCTGGATATTTTATTAATTGTCTGGATATTTTATTAATTGTATGGATATTTTTACTGCTTTTCCCAATTTTTATTTTTTTAAATTAAAAATTAATTAGTTATTGGATTTTATTTTTTTATCAATAATTAAAAAAATTAATAAAATAATATATATTTTTAATTAAAACGATTTTTTTAAAAAAATAAAATTTATTTTTTAAAAATAATAATAATTTTTTTTTAAAAAAAATGGTACTTTGCGGCGGATTTATGTCGTTTGCGGCGGAATTTTAAATAAAACGTTTTTTTAAAAAAATTATATTCATTTTTTTTAAATAAAACGGGTGTTTTGCGGCGGATAACGGGTACTTTGCGGCGGATAATTTGCGGCGGATATTGGGTACTTTCCGGCGGATATATTGCGTCAAAAATTTGTCCCCTTTTCTGGCGGATTATCCGCCGCAAATTTGCGGTGGATTTTGCGGCGCCACTAAATCCGCCGCAACGCGTTTGCTTCGAGCTGGCTACCGGCTAAAAAATTCCGCCGCAAAGTCCAAATATCCGCCGCTAATTTGGCTTTTGCGGCGGATTTTGCCCGCCGCAAAGTCCAGCTTTTCTTGTAGTGAGGGAGGAAAAGAAATTAAAACAACTGAGGTATGGTTCCACTCCCGTTACATTTTCTATTGTAAGGTTGTTTTCTGTTCTGATTTTCTGTCATTTAATTACTAACGTTTGGTTATTTGGACGCTGCTATTTTGTATAGTATGATGCTTATTTTTCCATTATCTTCTCAATGAATTTGATTATTTTCTGTGTGATCATTGTAGAGATGATATGGAAGATGTGCAATATCTATTTGAAGGTGTGAAGCTTTCAGAAGCAGAAAACCGCGAGATAAGGTACTTGTTGCTTTAGAGTTCTTCTTCAATTCATCTTTTGTTTCTATAAGGTACTTTGATGAGCTTCTTGAAGTTTTGAAGGAATCGAAGTTCCAACCTCTTGAGTCAGAATACCATCTAGCGTCAAGGTTGTCAATGGTATGTCTATCTCTTGAAAATATCAAGTGTTGTAATTTTCAAGTTTTACTAGTAAGATACCCCCACATTCGCATAGGCCGCGTTCATTTTTACTCATGTTTCTAATTCATTAGTAGTAGTATTGAATTGAATGAAAGATGAAATTGAATTATTGCAGTTGTTGAAGGCGTATTTCATAGCTAGCTAAGCAAGTAAGTGTTGTATTACTTTCGTAAATCATTCTAGACTCTTGTTCTGATTATCATGGTTGTTTTTATTGATCAAGATTATCATGGTTGTTTGTGAAATCATTCTCTGATTGTCATTTTCGGCAGGATGATCATTGGAGCCGAATGTTGTGGTACTGTGTAGAGAATTCATCTTATCAAGGTTGTTCTCTTCCAGAAAAGGTGGAACCTAGTGAGGAGGACACGGGAGAGAAGACTAACTTGATCTTTAATGAAGACAATGGATTGCCATATAACAATGAAGAATGGGGTCAAGATTTCCAGAATGGACAGGGCTCTAACAATGTAGAATTGGGTCAAGATTTCCAGAATGGACACCGCTCTAACAATGTAGAGTGGGATCAAGATTTCCAGTATGAGGTCCCTAAACCTGTTACAGATGAAGCATATAGTATTTCAACTCTATATTGACGTTTATAATCTCTTTTTTTGCGTCTAGTTCGTGATGACCTGCACTGACTATTATGTGGGTTTTTAATTTAGAATGTAGGAGAAAAAAGGACCTATCCTAGCTTGTTAATAATATCCTGGATGCAATAGATTTTATTGGCAGCGAATAGAGAAAGAGAATATTGTATAAGCTGATTAATTCTTCATTGTTAATAATATCCTGGATGCAATAGATTTTATTGGTAGCTTATTTGTATGGACAGTGATCTTGGAAACCTCACTTGTTTTTTTAAAAAAAGAGACTTTTCATATCGGTTCCCATAAAAAACCGATGTTAAAAATCAGTATTCATATCGGTTCCCATATAAAACCGATATGAAAAGTCTCTTTTTTTTAAAAAAAAAACTGACTTTTCATAACGGTTCTAGGGGCAACCGATATAAAAAAACTTTTCATAACGGTTCAGGAACCGATATGAAATGTCCCTATTTTTTATATCTCAGTTCTCGGCATCGGTTCAGGAACCGATATGAAATGTCAATTTTAACCGATATGAAATGCCTTTTTTCCATTAGTGCCAAACGCTTCTAGTTTGGTCCTTGCCGTTAGTTTTTGGCTAACACTGTTAGTGGATGCTGACGTTGCTGCCAACATGGATGCCAAATCATTTTTTGTACTATAATTATTAGAGAAAGAGATGAAAGAGATGATGATTTGGCATCCATGTTGGCAGACACGTCAGCATCCACTAACAGTGTTAGCCAAAAACGGTAGGGACCAAACTAGAAGCGTTTAGTATTTGCAAGGGTTTTTTTAAAAAAAAATTAAATTGCAGTAACGAAACTGGATTTTTTGGATATTTGCAGGGACCAAACGTACCTTTAAGCATAAGAACAATTGATATATTACAATTGCTAATACTCATAAATAGATGTTGCCAAAATCCATGAGCTCCACACACATCTTTTATAATTAAAAACGATTCGAAGTAATTCATAATTTTTGTTTTGCATTTGATCACTAATATTTTGGTAATTTTTTTATTTCAAAGCACTAATTTATTTTTTAATGATGTTGTATCAATATTATTTGAATGATTTTGATTACATTATTTTTTATTTTTTATTTTTAGATAGGCAAAGTGGTTAGTAATTAGTGTGTTAGTTATTAGAGGGGAGGGGGGAGCAGGGTTCGAACCCGTACGCCTACGTTTGATTGCATTATTATTGCGTAAACTTTTGTTATGTTTATAGAGATTTTAGGAAAAAATTGTTATCATACACCTATATTTCTTTGTTGTATTTTAGGAGTAATTAGGTGTATTTTAGGTTGTTGTATGATCATTGGACTATATATGTCCTTTTCTATTTAGCATTTCAGGAAAGTGAGTATTCGATCCTTTACAATTTTTCGTACAAGGTCGGTGAAGTCTATGTGCAATTATTATGATGCCAAAGCTAGACCATATCAATACAACTATTACTTATAAAAAATATACCTATTTTTCGTACAAGGTCGGTGAAGTCTATGTGCAAGATTGAATATAGATGAATTTGGTTATGATTATTTTTTACCATTTTAGTTTGTTTCGACAGGTTAACTCGAACAAAATTTAGGTGCTATATATATAAATCAAATCAAGTGCATTTCATTTTGAGGCCCAAAAGTAAAATTTAATTTGTGGCTTAGTTTTTTATTTATTATTTGTCTACTTTCTTATTTATATTTCTATCTTCACTTCCTTATATGTTAATTTCTTATAATTAAGCAATTGTTTGTTTTGCAGAACTACAATTGGATTTTCACTGCAAGAGTTAGAAAGCTATGTCAGTCAAAATCTGTTCCTCAGTGAAACAAAATCATCTGGTGGATTTTAATGTTGGCTTATGAATCGAATTGTTGTACAATATAAAGCAAGAGCAGTAAATTTTGGGATTATAAAAGACTAGCAGATTACTTTATATTCCTTTTTTACTGTGAAAATTTTTTGGACATGAAGATATAAGTCCCAGAGTTGACCATGTAATTGGAAGAGCAACGCTAAAATAATTCTCATTATATTGTTTCAAAGGCAATGAATTGTATTTAAATAAACGAGACTTAAACCTAAATTCAATTCAATTCAATTAACATGATTCATGGGTTAAACTTTTCACTTTCCCTTATTAATTTGATTCATGAGTTAAACTTGCTAACTATTAATATTCCAATATTATCAGTTACTTTTGAGAATGTCAAATAGACATAATCTTCAATAATTAAAAAGTTTAAGTTATTTCAAGTATCTAATTAAGGGATAATATGTCACTCTATATATATATATATATAAACTACTGTTTAATAATTCGATCCATTGGTCAAAAAAAAAAAATTCGATCCATTTTTGGTTAAACTGCGTCAAAAAAAAATTAGAATGAAATTTTGGTAACGAATGCCATACAATATTATTATCTCATAGTTTTGTCCGTGTACAAATTCCTTCAGCTACTATTACACTAGTGCAAAAAAGGGATTTAAAGTCAGGCGAAAAGGGGATTTAAAGTCAGGCGGGCGCTTGACTTTTATTAAGTCGACTTTGTATGTCTGGAGTTTTAAAGTCAAGCGATAGCCTGACTTCGTAAGTATGTTTTAAAGTCAAACATTTATTGCGCCTGACTTCGTAAGTATGCTTTAAAGTCAAACATTTATTGCACCTGACTTCGTAAGTATGTTTTAAAGTCAAGCATTTATTCTTGCCTGACTTCGTATGTATGATTTAAAGTCAAGCATTTATTTTTGCCTGACTTCGTATGTATGATTTAAAGTCAAGCATTTATTTTTGCCTGACTTCGTATGTATGATTTAAAGTCAAGCATTTATTCTTGCCTGACTTCGTATGTATGATTTAAGGTCAAGCTTTTATTATTGCTTGACTTTAAATCATACTTACAAAGTCAAGCAAGAATAAATGCTTGACTTTAAATCATACTTACGAAGTCAAGCATTAAGGTTTTAGAAGTCTCAAAAACGATAATAGGAGAAGAAGAGAAAAGTAAGAAAAAAGGATTAAAACAAAAACCCTAATACAGAGAAGAAAAGTAAGAAATAGGAGAAGAAGAGAAAAGTAAGAAAAAACGATAGAACCCAAATTATGTTTTAAAACCCTAAATCTGGGAATGATGAAGGAAAACGAAAACGAAAACCCTAAACCCAGAAGATGAACCCAAGAAGAAGGAAAGGGAAACAGAAGTGAACGAGCGCAGTGAGAAGTAGTGAGACATTTCAAATCGTACCTGGGTTAGGGTTCAAATCGTGCTTGGACCAGTGAGAAGAAGAAGCGATCCAGGGAGAAGCTTGGACCAGCGAAGAGAGAAACGGAAAAGGAATCGTTCCAGAAGAAGAATCTAGGGTTCGTGGTTCGTCGTTCGTCGTTCGTCGTTCGTCGTTCGTGGCTCGTGGTTCGTGGTTCGTGGTTCGTGGTAGAAGAAGAAGCAATCCAGGGAGAAGCTTCGACCAGCGAAGAGGAGAGAGCTCAGAGAGAAACGGAAAGGAAGGAAGCTAGGGTTCGTGGTTCGTGTGGTTCCTCTGAGAGTGAAGGGGAGAGTGACTGAGAGTGAGATTCGTAATTCGTAAAGACAGATTAGGGTTGTGAGAGAGTGAGACGCTTCGAATTCGTAAGTGATTGAATATTTTTTTCTATTTTTGGACTTTAGAGGTCAGGCGAGAATAGACGCCTGACTTCTAAAGTATTAGAATAGAAAGAAAAAAAATTCACCCCTAATTACAAGTTTGCCACCGTGTCACTTATGTAGTCAGGCGAATACACGCCTGACTTCTAAAGTCTTATTTTTTCCCTGTTTCTTCACTTTAGAAGTCAGGCGTGTATTCGCCTGACTTTAAAATTCGCGAGTTTTGCCTCTTAATTACAAGTTTGCCACCGCCTCAACATATAAAGTCAGGCATCTGAGCGCCTGACTTTAAATGTCCAATTCTTTTCCTGATTTTGCACTAGTGTTACTTTGGTTTATTTCTTTAATTACTATTATTGTGTAATGAATGATATTCACATTTATTTTATTGGGACTTTTTATATCAAAAATCATTTATGCACTTTATTTGCCTTTATTTTTTGTCAATATATTTTTGTCATTCTCAATGTTTTAAGTGTAACATCCCTAATTTCGTTAAATTCAATTTATGGAATTTACGAGTGATTTATTATTCCAATGAAAGAAAAATCATGTCATTGATATGGAATAGTCGAGAAAGCAAGGTTTAGTGGATAAACCATAGAATTAAGGTGCAAGTTAGAGAGAACTTGGGCAAACAAAATAAGGATTTAGAATGAATTAACAAGCCAAGGGTATTTTGGTCTTTTCCCAATCATTTAAACCCTTAGCTGAACAATAACCTTTCCTCACTCCCACACTCTCATTCAGCAAATTGGAAACAAAATTGGAGAAGTGAAAGTGAGAGAAAGGAGAATTTAAGTGAGAATTGCACATAAGGGCAAAATGGTCATTTTCTTTCTTTTAAAACACCTCAGCCTTTAACCCATATGATTCCCGCTCTCTTGCCATTCAAACCAGAAAACTAAAAATTCAGAAATAGAGAGCAAGGAAGAGAAGAGTGGGGCGAAGGAGAAGAGGAAAGGGAGAGAAGGAAACCACATCAAACCTTGTTGCATGTAAGCTCTTTTTCCATCATCCTACTCCATTTTTCTTTCTCTTCTCATTGATACAAATTTCAGAACCTAACTCTCTCCAAATCACCACTTGCCATTGTTAGATTTTGAAGCTCAAAGTTGAGTTTCAACTTCTTGAAGCATTGCATGTGCTCTTTGGAACCTTGGGAGTAATTTTTAGCAACTCCTTGAAGCTACATTGTGGTTAGAATCATATTGGAAGCAATCTCAGTAGCAAAGGAGCTTATGATGGCCTCCTTGTTGTGGAAATTGGCCATTCTTTTGATTTTCAATATAGATTCTGGTTGCAACTTATATTTTTGTGTTTTAAGGTGTAAAAAGGATAAACAAAGGGGAAAGGGGGAGTGAAGAATTTCGTGGGTTTAGGGATGGGGAATTTAGGGACAGTTTCGGCGCTAACGGGAAGAATGAATTCGGTTGCTGAATTCGTGAAGAAGATGGTGTTTAGGTTAGGGGCGCCACCTTAGTCTAATCCAAGACAAGGATAAGCCTATGAGTGTGAGGATCACCACAAGAAAAAGAATTCTTGATAAGATCGAATAAACTGGTCCAATCCAGAACCAAAGAGTATGAACTCAAAGTCTTTGATAAAGTCTTTTCTAAAATTTCATTGACACTTAAACTCACTATTTATAATAAGGGAGGTTCTTGCTGAATACAACGGAAAAAAATAAAGGGTACCCAAAAATTACATGAATACTAGTCAAAACAATTAAGAAAATATCCTAGTTGATTTGGCATTGAATGCGCCATTAATGATTACGATCTTGCAATTTCTTTTTCCTTTGAATGCATTTCTTGATTAGCATGTTTGCTTGGTTAGCAACTTGGCCTTCCTTGATCAGCAAGTTTGTTGACGCCATCAATTCACACAAATATGCGCCACACACACACACACACCACTTGAAGTGGATTAAATACACTAAAAAAATAACTTGAAATGAAATAACTTAGTGCCTTGGTCCCAAATAAATCAATTGGTCACATGCACTTTTTATTTAATAAAATGAAATAAATTTGGCGCCTTTGTCATGCAAATTGCGCCTCCTCCATAGCTTGTATGACAAGCATGGTTTTTGGTGCAATTATATTGTTGCCCTCTTTTGCAATGGTCTTAGTCATGAATTGGACTAAGCCTTCTTGGACTCTCTTTGACCTTGCCCTAGTCATTGGACCTCCAAAGCTTTGAATGGCATTTTGGTGCTCCATGTCCTCATCATTCCCTCCCTCTTGAGGAGAATTCGACCTCGAATTGAAATCTTCATCACCTACATCAAAAGGAGACAAGTCAGCAACATTGAAAGTGGAACTAACATCATACTCACCGGGGAGGTCAACTTTATAAGCATTATCGTTGGCTTTGGCAAATCACTTGAAAAGGGCCATCGCCCCTAGGCATTAACTTAGATTTCCTGTGTGATGGAAACCTTTCTTTCCTCATATGAATCCAAACCCAATCTCCGGGTTCAAAAGTAACCTATTTGCGCCCTTTATTGGCACTTTTGGCATAGCTTTCATTTTTCTTTTCAATTTGCAGTTTGATTTTCTCATGCAAACCTTTGACAAATTCAGCTTTGGCTTTTCCATCTTTATGCTTCAAGTGAGATGTGTCAAGTAAAGGTAAAAGATCAAGAGGAGTTAAAGGATTATAACCATACACAATCTCAAATGGGGAGTGATTTGTGGAACTATGGACAGCCCTATTATAAGCAAACTCAACATGTGGAAGCCATGATTCCCACATTTTCAAATTCTTTGACAGCACAGCCCTTAAAAGGGTAGAGAGAGTTCGGTTTACTACCTCAGTTTGCCCATCAGTTTGGGGATGACAAGTTGTAGAGAATAGTAACGTAGTTCCCACATTACCCCACAAAGTTATCCAAAAGTGGATTAGAAATTTACTGTCTCGGTCGGACACTATGCTTTTTGGAAGGCCATGTAGGCGCACCACTTCTTTGAAAAACAAATCAGCAATGTGGCAGGCATCATCCACCTTTTTGCATGAGATGAAATGTGCCATCTTTGAGAACCTGTCCACAACAACAAAAATAGAATCATTCCCGTTCTTTGTTCTAGGTAACCCTAAGACAAAGTCCATGGAAAGGTCAATCCAGGGATATTCAGGAACGGGAAATGGGGTATACAACCCATGGGGCATAACTTTGGATTTGGCCTTTTTGCAAACAATGCAGCTTTCACAATATTTTTGCACATCAACTTTCATGTGAGGCCAATAAAAATAATCATTGTGCCTAAAAAATCCATTATGGGCAGCATGCACCCATTCAACATATTTAGCAGAAAAATCAAGATCATGCTTATACAAATCCTTAATGTGCTCAAGACCAAAAATTTTAGTTTCAAGGGTAGAGAGTAATTCGTACCTCCTTGATAGTGCATCAGCCACAACATTGGCTTTACCCTTCTTATGCTTAATCGCATAAGGAAATTGCTCCAAAAATTCAACCCATTTGGCATGCCTCTTGTTCAACTTACCTTGCCCTTTTAGATATTTCAACGACTCATGATCACTATGAATGACAAATTCTTTGGGCATCAAGTAATGTTGCCATGTTTGCAACGCCATTACTAAGGCATACAATTCCTTATCATAAGTTGAGAAGTTTAGGGCAGCCCCTTTTAATTTCTCACTAAAATAAGCAATTGGGTGTCCTTCTTGCATCAAAACAGCCCCAATCCCAACATTCGAAGCATCACACTCAATTTCAAAAGATTTTGAAAAGTTAGGCAATGCTAGAATTGGTGCTTGGGTGAGCTTTTCTTTAAGGTTAGAAAAAGCATGTTCTTGTTTCTCAGCCCATTTAAAACCAATTTCTTTTTTAACAATTTCATTAAGAGGAGCCGCAATAGTACTAAAGTCCTTTACACTCCTCCTATAGAAACTTGCTAACCCATGAAAACTTCTTACCTCAGTCGCACTTTTGGGAGTTGGCCACTCTTTGATTGCCTTCACATTTTCTTCATCTGCATGTACTCCTTGAGAGCTTATGATAAAACCTAGAAAAATAACTTGATCTGTGCAAAATACACATTCTTCCAAGTTTGCATACAAACATTGTAACACCCCGATAATTTCTAACATGTAGAATTATCGAAATGCACTAAATGGCATACGTCAGAGTAACTTCCTGTTAATGAATATTGAACACAACTAAAAATTTTGATAATACATGTTAAATGGTTCTCTGAACCTCATTAACTTCCTGCAAATGCTTAAGTTTCACAAGTTAAGACTTATACAATCCTGGTGTTCAATACTCAAAACATAAAGTAGCGGAAACGATTTTACAACTAATACAGTGATAGTCATACAATCGATAACATAAACTAGAAAAGCACAAAGGCCTAAACAGGAAATCAAGTCTCCAATGACTCCATGAGTCGCACCGGCTAACCGTGCTTCGTCGCCTTTGCTTTCCCCTGCTTCTCTGTAAAAACCACAACATATAAAGGGTGAGATAAACATTATCTCAGTGAGTCCTATCGAGACCCCTGACTAACTCTAGCGGTTTATTAAACTTTATCTTTGAACTCGTGGCCTTAATAAGCAACCACGTGGACATATATTATTTCATGTAACTTGTAGCCCTGATAAGCAACTGCACATCGTATTTTCATGAACTTAGCACAACACCTCAAGCCTACCTTAGCATGGTTATTTCTCTGGCCTTTGGTGAACCCATCCCGCTAATCACTAGTGGGCAAACCATGTGGGCCTAGGATTTGGGGCTCATGACTTCCCCCACCCTAGTATGCTAATCTGAGAGGATCGTCATCCTCGATATACTCAAAGTATACCATCTACCTTTCCCCGAGGGAAAGTAACTTGAATTGTGTTTACAGGAATTGAGAGTTTAAATATCTTTATAGACTTACAATCAATTAACTTAGCATGACATGATGAACTCTAGGTTCGTTTTCTTAACATGATTTGCATACACTCGCGTTGACTATAGATCGGTTTTTCCAACATTCTTAACTTTCAAAACATGGAATTTTATAGCTCTAATTACACCTCTGAATAGACCTTTCTATAAGCTTTAAAACGCAACTGAAAACACCTCAATCGGATTCCCGGATCGAAAGTTATCGCGAAAACAAAATCGGTAGGGTTTGGTGAAAATTATACTACGTCGTGACGCGAATAGGTTCCGTCGCGACGCGAAGAGTTACAGAAACGAAAACTGTCACAATTTTATGAATGGTCGCAAAGCGACGGCCACGGGTCGCGACGCGACCGTTGGCAGAAGTGAGGAAAAATGACTATTCAAAATTCTGTTTTGTTCCGTTTCGCTTTCAATCCGGTGCCGAGACATTTTAGGACTTTCGTGAGTTAAAAACAGACATTTCAACCTGCAATTCAGTCATATTCCAGCGAAAGCATTAAAATCCACAAATCAATGAAAACATATATATTCACCGAAAAACCGTAAAAACGCCATTTTCCCGAAAACGGTTTTTGACTCAATTCTTTTCAAAACGAAATGCGAGGCACCTTGATTCAGAATCATGCAATCATATATTCGAAAAACAAATCCCTAAGCGAGTATAGAACTCACTGTCTTGACGATCTCGCGAGAAATCACGTCCTCACACGAAACGACCGAACCGTAACCTCTCGAACGATCCCCGTAATCATGTACTCGCACAGAACTCGTCCGACACTCGAAACTGAACTTCCCACACTTCCAAATTCGAAACCCAACAGTTCCTATTCTGAACCTAAGCTCCTTGGCTACTTAATTTCTTCCCCAAAGTGTTCCTAGTCACAATGTAGCTTCACCAAGTTGCTAAAGTCATTCCCAAGGCTCCTAAGGTACATGCAATGCTTCAAGGAGGAGAAAACTCAACTTTGAGCTTCAAGGATAAAAAATGGCAAGTTGAAAAAGAGGATGATTCAGCTAATGAAATTGGTATCATGTGATAGAGAATCAAAAGTGGAGAAGAATGGTGTGTAGAACACTTACTTGCACTAAGTATGATGGAAGATCTCCCTTCTTCTTTCTCTTCTCCCTTTCTCCCTCCTCTCTCCCTCACTCTAAGCTTTCTGAAATTTTTGCTGAAATGAAGTTGCTGGTTGTGTCGCCAGCTGGGGAAGGTCTTAAGTGGAAGGGAAATGACTAAAATGCCCTCCACATAGCCCTTCACCTTAACCTTCTCTTAAATAACCCCTAACTCATAATTAACTTCTAAAAATTGTGATTGGGGTCTTATGGAGTTAAGGAATATGTTTTGTTGTTGAGTAATTTGGGTTAGGGTGCGAAAGATATGGAAATGACCAAAATACCCTTGGTCCCCTAATCCTCACATAATTCTATTTCTACCTCAAAACGATCACGTAATTCATACTATTAGCAACTAAATGTTGCTTTCACGCTCTTAACATGTCCATGACTTGAATTATTATTTTATTGAATACCAATTCGCTAGTTAATTTCTCAAAACGAAATTAACCAAAATTAGGGATGTTACAATCACCCCAACTTTAAAAAAATTTGTCCTCAAAATTGAACAAAACGTACCTCAATCGAAAAGATGGGGTTATTTCACCCGCATGTTCTCCTCTACTTCCCATGTCGCTTCGTCAGGTGATGCACCGTCCCAAAGCACCTTGACAATAGGAATTGATCTCGTCCGGAGCGCTTTCTCGCCACGTTCGATGATCCTGATTTGAGTTGGCTGAAAAGATAAATCCGGTCTGATGTCAATTGCCTCATAACTCAATGGTTGACTCGGATCGGGGATATACTTCCTCAGTTGCGATACATGAAACACATCATGTAATCTAGACAATGCTGGTGGTAACGCGATGCGATATGCTACTGGCCCAATTCGCTCGATAATTTGGAAAGGCCCAATATATCGAGGATTGAGCTTCTTCGCCCGCATGGCAATACCGGTACCAATAGTTGGAGATAGCCTCAGAAACACATGATTTCCTTCTTCAAACTCTAGTGGCCTTCTTCTTTTATCCGCATAACTCTTTTGCCGACTCTGAGCGGTCTTCATCCTTTCTCTGATCTAACGGATTTTCTCTGTAGTCTCACGGACTAGATCCGGCCGCAACAATCTCTGCTCACCTACATCCCACCAACACAATGGTGTCCTACACTTCCTCCCATACAATGCCTCGTATGGTGCCATTCGGATACTAGAATGGTAACTGTTTTTGTATGAAAATTCCACCAATGGAAGATGATCCTCCCATCGGCCTCCACTATCAAGCACACATGCTCTCAACATATCCTCTAATGTCTGAATTGTTCTCTCCGTCTGTCCCTCTGTTTGTGGATGATAAGCGGTGCTAGCACACACCGTTGTTCCCAACGCCATATTCAATGCTCTCCAGAATCGTGATGTGAACTTGGGATCACGATCACAGATGACACTAGTAGGGATTCCGTGCAACCTCACAATGTTCTTGAGATACTCATCTGCTAACTTAGCAACTTTGTGATTGGAACGCACCGGAATAAAATGGGCGGACTTGGTCAAACGATCCACCACTACCCAAATAGAATCATTTCCGGTTTGGGACTGTGGCAATCCCATGACAAAATCCATAGAAATGCTTTCCCATCTCCATTCTGGCACATTCAACGACTTTAACTGACCGCCTGGCTTCTGGTGCTCTATCTTGACCCTTTCACAAGTCAAGCATCGAGACAAAAACTCTGCAACTTCCACTTTCATACCCGGCCACCAATACAACTGCTTCAAATCTCGATACATCTTGGTGGACCCAGGATGTATTGAGAACTGACTCTTATGAGCCTCTTCTAAAATCTGCCTCTTAATGTTCTTATCATTCGGCACACGGATTCTACCATCAAAGAAAATCACACCATCACCGTCTTCGGTGTAATTCGGCAACCTCTTATGCGCTTGTAGCTCTAAATCAACCTCTTGGGCTGAGCGAATCAGATTTCTCAAGGAACTCGAAATCTGAATATGACTCAACACCAACCTGTTCCTCCTCGGCTTCACCTTCAAATTGAGGTCGCTAAACGATTCCAATAATGTCATCTCTTGAATCATGAACTCTGAGTTTGGATAGACTTTCTGCTCAACGCATCGGCCACAGCATTAGCCTTCCCTGGATGGTACTTCAATTCAAACTCATAATCTTTCAGAAACTCCACCCACCTTCTCTGCCTATTGTTTAGCTCCTTCTGGTCAAATAAGTACTTAAGGCTCTTGTGATCACTAAAGACTTCGAAATGAGACCCATACAGGTAATGTCTCCAAATCTTTAGGGCAAACACAATCGCCGCCAATTCTAAATCATGAGTTGGGTAATTCTCCTCATCCGGCTTCAACTGTCTGGAGGCGTAAGCAACTACTTGTTGATTCTGCATAAGGACGCATCCCAAACCCTTACCAGAGGCGTCGCAATAGATTTGGAATCCTATGGACGGATCTGGAAGAATCAGGACAGGTGTAGAAGTCAAATGACTCTTCAATTCCGCAAAACAATCATCACAGCCTGAGTCCCAAACAAACGGTTGACCCTTGCGAGTTAACCGAGTGAGTGGAAGAACCAGCTGAGAAAATCCTTGAATGAATCTCCGATAATACCCAGCCAATCCCAAGAAACTTCTCACTTCAGTAACCGTAGGTGGTTGTTCCCAGTCTACCCCAGCTTCAATCTTACTGGGGTCCACTGCAACACCGGATAGGGATATCACATGGCCCAGAAATTTAACTTCAGACATCCAAAAATCACATTTGGATGGCTTAGCATACAACTATTTCTCCCGGAGTACGTTCAGGACAATTCGGAGATGCTGCACATGCCCTCAATTGTCTTAGAGTATACCAAGATGTCATCAATGAATACCACAACAAACTGATCCAGATGGGGATTAAAAATCCGATTCATATAGTCCATGAATATGGCTGGAGCATTGGTCAAACCGAAGGGCATCACTACAAATTTGTAGTGTCCATACCTCGTACGGAAAGCGGTCTTCGGGATGTCCAAAGCTCGAACCTTAATTTGGTGATAGCCGGACCTCAAATCAATCTTTGAAAATACTGCAGCTCCCCTCAATTGGTCTAGTAAATCATCAATTCTCGGTAGAGGGTATTTGTTCTTAATAGTCACCTTATTCAACTGACGGTAATCAATGCACAATCTCATACTCCCGTCCTTCTTCTTGACAAGTAACATAAGAGCACCCCATGGTGAGGCACTCGGTCGGATAAACTGTTTGGAAATTAACTCTTCCAATTGGATTTTCAACTCTTTCAACTCTAACGGCGACATTCTATACGGAGCTATAGAAATTGGTCCAGTGCTCGGAACCAACTCTATAGAGAACTCCACTTCACGATCCGGAGGTAACGAAGGAACTTCATCAGGGAACACATCAAGAAATTCATTAACAACTTGCACAGAAGATAAATCTAGACCTGTCTCAGTGGATGCAGTCAACATCATGACACAAGCTTCTGCGCCTTGGAACAAACAGTTACTGGCTGAAGTGAAAGAAATAACAGCTTCAGAATTGGTCGGTTGTAGCTCCACTGACTTGGAGGCGAAACAGATAGTCCGATGAAAACAATCAATAGTCACATGGTTGGCTGTCATCCAACTCATACCTAGGACAACGTCCATACCCTTCATTTGCAAAAAAATGAAGTCCACTACAAAATTTCTGTCTCCGATGGATAGAAGACAATTTTCACATATTGCTTGGGTTTGAATACTACCCACAGCAGCAGTCTTGATGGAGATCGGTTGAGGCAAAGGAGTTAAGGCCAATCCCAACCGGTCACCACAGATTTGAGATATAAAACAATGAGTCGCACCTGAATCATATAAAATACTAACGGAGTTATAGAAAAGAGATCCCATACCCCTTATTAGATTATCTGATGGTGTGACCTTCTGAGCGTCCAATGTGTAGACTCTCCCATGAGTAGTAGTAGCAGGGCTGTCATTCCCCTTCTTCTGAGGACAATTAGATGCATAATGATCTTCCTTCTTACAATAGAAGCACTGGTTGGATCCCATCTGACACTTCCCTTGGTGATATCATCCACAGTTGGAACATGAGTTGGACTTTGGGGAGTTAGACGTCTGAACTTGTTTCCCCTTGTTGGAGTTGTGCCTGTGACCCATCTGATTGTTGGATGATCCAACATTCTTCCTATTCTGATTGAACACTTTTCTGCTTGCATACAACCTCTTCAAATCACTTTCGGCTATATGAGCTTGTTGAACCATGGCAGCATAGTTGGTATATGCAAAAGAACTCAGACTTTGAGCAATGTCTTCTCTCAATCCATACTTGTACCTGTCAGTCTTCCACTTGTCATTGGGATCATACCTAGCCAAACCGAAGAATTGGTAAAGCTCCTCAAATTTGACAATGTATTGGCCCACAGTCAAACCTCCTTGAGTAAGAGCTAAGAACTCGTTCTCCTTGTCCAACCTCATAGCAGTTGGGAAGAACTGCTCCAGAAACGTCTGCCTGAAATTCTCCCATGTCTGGGGAGTACCTATAGTTGCCATCATGGCCCTGGCATTAGTCCACCAGTTGTTGGCTTCCCCCTTCAGCATGTAGGATGCCAATCTCAGCTTGTCCTCATCAGTGACTTGCATAGTTAAGAAAATCTTCTCTATGTCATCCAGCCAATGCTGGGCTTCCATGACATCCTGTCCCCCTCTGAACTCGGAAGGTTTCATTTTCAGGAATTCAGAGTAGACCTGTCGTGGGTTAACTTGAGGCTCGGGAATTGGTCGGGACTGAGCTTGAGCATTCTGTTGCATTTCCAGCATATCTTCCATCATCTTTTGATGCCTCTCGATCATATTCTGCATCCATGCAGAATGTGGATCAATTGGTGGGGTGTTCCTCGATCCTCTTGCCATAATTCTGCAAACGATACACCAAGTATTAAGTTGATCAGTCTCAATGTCTCTTAGCATCATAAGAAGCAAAATGGCAGAATTACTCGAGGGACAAAACCACCCTAACTATCTAAGCCCGACTAGGTCAAATTGCTCTGATACCATAATGTAACACCCCGATAATTTCTAACATGTAGAATTACCGAAATGCACTAAATGGCATACATCAGAGTAACTTCCTGTTAATGAATATTGAACACAACTAAAAATTTCGATAATACATGTTAAATGGTTCTCTGAACCTCATTAACTTCCTAAAAATGCTTAAGTTTCACAACTTTAAGACTTATACAATCCTGGTGTTCAATACTCAAAACATAAAGTAGCGGAAACGATTTTACAACATATAGAGTGATAGTCATACAATCGATAACATAAACTAGAAAAGCACAAAGGCCTAAACAGGAAATGAAGTCTCCAATGACTCCATGAGTCGCACCGGCTAACCGTGCTTCGTCGCCTTTGCTTTCCCCTGCTTCTCTGTAAAAACCACAACATATAAAGGGTGAGAACAACATTATCTCAGTGAGTCCTATCGAGACCCCTGACTAACTATAGCGGTTTATTAAACTTTATCTTTGAACTCGTGGCCCTAACAAGCAACCACGTGGACATGTATTATTTCATGTAACTTGTAGCCCTAATAAGCGACTACTCGTTAAACTAATGACTTTCTTTATGTAGCCCTGATAAGCAACTACACATCATGTTTTCCTGAACTTAGCACAACACCTCAAGCCTACCTTAGCATGGTTATTTCTCTGGCCTTTGGTGAACCCATCCCGCTAATCACTAGTGGGCAAAACATGTGGGCCTAGGATTTGGGGCTCATGACTTCCCCCACCCTAGTATGCTAATCTGAGAGGATCGTCATCCTCGATATAATCAAAGTATACCATCTACCTTTCCCCGAGGGAAAGTAACTTGAATTGTGTTTACATGAATTGAGAGTTTAAATGTCTTTATAGACTTACAATCAATTAACTTAGCATGACATGATGAACTCTAGGTTCGTTTTCTTAACATGATTTGCATACACTCGCGTTCACTATAGATCGGTTTTTCCAACATTCTTAACTTTCAAAATAGTGCATTTTATAGTTCGAATTACACCTCTGAATAGACCTTTCAATAAGCTTTAAAACGCAACTGAAAACACCTCAATCGGATTCCCGCATCGAAAGTTATCGCGAAAACAAAATCGGTAGGGTTTGCTGAAAATTACACTGCGTCGTAAAGTTCCGTCGCGACGCGAAGAGTTACAGAAATGAAAAATGTCACAATTTTATGCATGGTCGCGAGGCGACACCAACGGGTCGCGACGCGACCGTTGGCAGAAGTGAGGAAAAATGACTATTCAAAATTTCGTTTTGTTCCGTTTCGCTTTCAATCCGGTGCCGAGACATTTTTGGACTTCCGTGACTTAAAAACAGACATTTCAACTAGCAATTCAGTCATATTCCAGCGAAAGCATTAAAATCCACAAATCAATGAAAACATATATATTCACCGAAAAACCGTAAAAACGCCATTTTCCCGAAAACGGTTTTTGACTCGATTCTTTTCAAAACGAAACGCGAGGCACCTTGATTCAGAATCATGCAATCATATATTCGAAAAACAAATCCCTAAGCGAGTATAGAACTCACCGTCTTGACGATCTCGCGAGAAATCACGTCCTCACATGAAACGACCGAACCGTAACCTCTCGAACGATCCCCGTAATCACGTACTCGCACCGAACTCGAAACTGAACTTCCCACACTTCCAAATTCGAAACCCAACAGTTCCTATTCTGAACCTAAGCTCCTTGGCTACTTAAGTTCTTCCCCAAAGTGTTCCTATTCTGAACCAAAGTGTTCCATAACTCTGTTAATATACTATATGATTCTGGTGCTACTCATTGTTTTATCTCTGAAGCATGTGTTGAACGGTTAGAATTAACGACATCTCCAATATCCGAACCGATAACCATTCTTACGGATACAAGGGGTCGTGTTCGAACCCAGTCATTATGTCTTAACTGTCGACTCACTATAGGAAGCAGCAATTTTGTTGTTGATTTTATCTGTTTGCCTATGAGGGGAATGGAAGTCGTCTTGGGAATGAATTGGATGACTACCAACCATGTTACCATTGATTGCTTCAATCGTACCATTGGGTTTCCTTCTGAAGTGGTGGAACATTCCCTGCCTGCATCTGGTAGTGTTATTTCCTTCACTTCAGTCAGCCAATCTCTATTTCAAGGTGCATAAGCTTTTGTTGTTACATTATCTGCATCAACTGAAGCTGGATTGGATTTATCATCTGTCCAGGTTGTTAATGAATTCTTAGATGTTTTTCCTGATGAAGTTTCCTCTTTACCTCCGGATCGAGACGTAGAGTTCTCTATAGATTTGGTGTCGGGTACAGGGCCAATATCTATAGCACCTTACAGGATGTCTCCTCTTGAACTAAAGGAACTAAAATCCCAACTTGAGGAAAGTTCTGCATGTCAGAATTAAAGTTCTTATGTCATGTGATTTCCCATGAGGGAGTAGCAGTCGATCCTAGAAAAGTTGAAGCTATGGTAAATTGGGAACGACCAACCTCAGTAACAGAAATAAGATGCTTCTTGGGACTAGCAGTCTATTATAGAAGATTTATCCAAGGCTTCTCACAGTTAGTTCTCCAACTTACCCGGTTGACTCGCAAGGATCAGCCGTTTACATGGGATACTGATTGTGAGGAATGTTTCCGCGAATTGAAAGATCGGCTAACTTCTGCTCCAATCCTAATTCTTCTGGATCCGTCCCTGGGATTCCAAATTTACAGTGACGCCTCTGGGAATGGTTTAGGGTGTGGTCTTATGCAGCATCAACATGTTGTGGCATATGCATCCAGGAAATTGAAGACTCATGAACGCAATTACCCAACTCATGACTTAGAGTTGGCGGCTATTGTGTTTGCACTAAAGATTTGGAGACAATACCTTTATGGTTCTCGTTTCGAAGTTTTTAGTGATCACAAAAGCTTAAAATATCTATTCGATCAGAAGGAACTGAACAACAGACAGAGAAGGTGGATTGAATTTCTGACGGATTATGACTTCGAACTGAAGTATCATCTGAGAAGGCAAATGTTGTGGCAGATGCATTAAGCAGGAAGTCTCTCCACACCGCAGAGTTAATGGCCTATGAGATGGCATTGTTAGAGTCTTTTAGAGACTTGAATCTCAAGGTGACCAAGAAAAGGAATCGATTAGTGTTACAGCATATTCGGATTTCCAGTGTATTACGGGATCAGATTCGTGCGGCTCAAGAGGTCGACGTGGAGCTGCAATCTCAGAAAAGATTGCCAAATTTTACCGAAAACAGTGATGGTGTTATCTGTTTCGATGGTAGAATTTGTGTACCCAATAATGAAAATACCAAGAGGCAGGTATTAGAAGCTCATCGGAGTCAATATTCCGTACATCCTGGATCTACCAAGATGTACCAGGATTTAAAGCACATGTATTGGTGGCCTGGAATGAAAGCTGATGTTGCTGAGTTTGTATCTCGATGCTTAACCTGTCTGATAAGTCTATTTTTAGAGTCTTTTTAATAGTTATTTTCATTAAGTTTTATTGGTATTTTAATTATACTTTTGAGCTATTTTACTACAAATATTTACTTTTTATTTTCAGATTTTATTTTGAAGCAAATGAGAAAATAAGAGCTAAAATGAAGAAACAAAGGAAATATTTGAGGAAGAACAATTTTTAAGCACTAAAGCACTCTCCAAGGGCGCCAAAAACCAAAACTGGCGCAGGACAGGGCCCCTAGGGCGCCAAAAATCAAGAAAGGAACAAAACTGGCACAGGACAGGGCCCCAAGGGCGCCATGGGCGCCAAAAACCAAGAACAGCACAAACTGGCGCAGGACAGGGCACCATGGGCGCCAAATAGGCAACACTGGCGCAACACAACGCAAACTGGCGCAGGGCAGGGCGCCAAGGGCGCCAAAATGCTGTCAAAAAGTGGCTGCGGCCACTTGTTGGTGGCTAACCATGCCAACTTGATTTTTTACTTCTTTTTGACTATTTTGCCCCTCCACTCAAGTGCTATGCCCACTTGGTGATGGCTTTGCCTTGTCCACTTGTTGGTAGATATTTTCCCTCATATTTTCCTATAAATAGGACATTGATCCTCACTTGTAATTAGACTTGGTTTTGTGAGTGAATCATTTCTCAAGACTTGAATTTTGTGACAAAGTTCATCTCAAAAATTCTCTAAAGATTGTTCTTCATGTTCTTTTACTTTCTTGCTATTTAAATTCTTGCAATTTATTTTCTAAGTCATTTATTTTCCTTGCTATTTACTTTCTTGCCCTTTTATCTTCCAAGTCATTTACTTTCCTTGCTATTTACTTTCTTGCCCTTTTATTTTCCAAGTCATTTACTTTCCTTGCTATTTACTTTCTTGCACTTTTATTTTCTTGTCATTTACAATTCCGCTATTTATGATTTTGCAATTTACCACTTTCTTTTATTTCTCGCTATTTAATTTCATGTCTTTTCTTCTTCTTCTTCTTCTCTCATATTTAATATGAGTAAGTAGATACAAAGTCTTGGGTTATTGGGAGTAATCCAATGATTGGTCCCTAATAATTCCCAAGACTATTCTCCACTCCAAATTGTTTTATATTTCAATCTAATTTTATTGCCCTTCAAATCTTATTTTAAACATCAAACGAACAACCGAAAGGTGAAGTATTGATGTTGGATCTATGAAATTAGACAAGGGAATCAACACATGAGAATAGTTTTGAAACTCTTGAGACATTATAAAGGTGTTATGCTTAATGGGTTTTGGTGACAATCAACCATGAGAATAGGCTTGATTGTTAGTTCAAAACACGCTCTTGTACTCCGAAAGGAGACATTAGTTATATTTGTTGCCTTGTCTTTGAAATATATTACTCTTATAAATTGTTGAATAGTCTAAAGAAATTATTTTGGTTCCTCATTGTTGTGATAAAACTATAAACCTGAGATTGTTTGTTTTTATTTCTAACTTTTACAACTCCTAAAACCCTTTCCTTCTAGCTAATCAACTTTGGAAAATTAAATTGGTAATCACTTAGGCTCTCCCTGTGGATCGATAACTCTTTTATTACGCGATACGACTCGTGCACTTGCGAGCCTATCAAGTTTTTGGCGCCGTTGCCGGGGAGGCAGTGATATTAATTAAATTTTTCGAAACCGGTTAGACTGAAGTTTTATTTTCTTTATTTTTACTTTTTCTTCTCTTGTCCCTCGAATGCGAAGAACCAGAAGTTTCGGAGAAACTGTTCAACAAATTCCCGAAATTGAAAGGTTCTTACATAGAAGGAGGAGAGAAATTCCCGATAACTAAATGGCGGCTAATGAAAATCGTGCTCTCAAAGAGTACGCAACACCTTCAGCAGAACCATCGGCTGTCATTATACATCCAAATGTGGAAGCAAATAATTTTGAACTCAAATCATCTCTGCTTTCAATGGTTCAACAGAACCAATTTTCTGGTTCTCCCACGGAGGACCCAAATCTTCATATTTCAATTTGTTTGAAATACTGTGGGACTCTCAAATTAAACGGGGTACCTCAGGATGCCATAAGACTAAAACTCTTCCCTTTTACATTAAGGGATAGAGCAAGAGCATGGCTACATTCTTTGCCTTCAGATCCATTACTAGCTGGGGCCAATTAAAACAAGCTTTTCTTGCTAGGTTCTTTCCCCCGACTAAAACAGCTCAAATGAGAAGTCAAATTACTCGATTTTCTCAAAACAACGGAGAATCTCTTTATGATACTTGGGAACATTTCAAAGAAATGTTAAGGCTATGCCCCCATCATGGACTAGAGAAATGGCTCGTTGTTCATACTTTTTATAATGGATTACAATATGCAACAAGAATGACTGTTGATGCAGCTGCAGGTGGAGCTTTAATGAACGAAAATTTTACTAAAGCTTATGCACTCATTGAAGATATGGCTCAAAACCATCAAAAGAGCCAGGTAAGTATGAAATATCTGCTGTTGATCATCTTGCCTCAAAAGTGGACGCACTTTTTCAAATATTTGAAAAATTAAATGTAAGTGCCGTTTCACAAACTTTTTCTCCTACTACTCCACCATGTGAATTATGTGGGGTTGTTTGCCATATTGGAGCTGAATGCCAGCTTGAGGCATCTAGTACTGGAAATGAGCATGTTAACTATGCTCAAATAGAAGATCCATTTTCAAATACTTATAATCTTGGGTGGAGAAATCATCCAAATTTTTCTTATAAAAATCCGCCACCCAATCCAGCACCTAGACCACCTCCTGGTTTTCAAAATCAAAGGGTTTTTAACAACCCACAAAACAACCCTCAAAAGTCGAACTTGGAATTTTTGATGGAAAAATTTGTGTCATCTCAAACAAAACAAAATGAAGAATTTAAAAATCAAACTCGTTATTTGAATGACACACTTATCAAATTAGAATAAAAAATCGACTCTATTGCCACTCACAGTAAGATGCTTAAAAATCAAATAACTCAAGTGGCAACACAGGTGGCTTCATCCTCTAAATCCTCGGGGGTATTTCCTGGACAGCCTGAACAAAATCTAAATGGCCATATATATGCCGTCACCCTTAGAAGCGAAAAACAATTAGAGGAACCAAGAGCAAACCAAGAAAAAACTGTGAGTAAAAAACATAATTCACCATGTGAGCAAGAAGAGAAAGAAAAAGAGAAGGAACCAGAAAAAGAAAGAAAAGAACCAAACACCCCCCACCACCATACAAACCATCTTCTTTATCTTATTTTTCACCTTCCTTTGTGAAAATAACATTTGATCTGGGGGGAATTGAAAATAAGATCTTATTGCTTATACAACTTCTATTTTACAAGCCATGGGATCCAGGAATATGTTTTCATTTTTCATGTGTCACTTGGTCTTTATTCTTCAAGCAATGGGAACCAGGAATAACTTTACAAAAAACCAATCGTCAAGCTAGTGACGTTAAAAGAGCGCTGCGTGGGAGGCAACCCACGGCTTAATGTATTTTTTCGATTCGTTTAAAAAAAAGGGCTCACGGTTAGAAAAATTGGAGCACGTGACAGATATGCTCCAAACCCTAAATACATCATTTCAACATCAACCAGGGTCCCTCGCCCGGGCAGCTGTGATCCGGTGAGCTATCCTAACCCCTTTTGTGTTGTTTTATTTGAAAAATCATTGAGGACAATGCCTAGTCCAAGCATTGGGGGGTATTTTATTGCTTTTATTAGGGTATGTCTTTATTGCTTTGCTGAGTTTTTATCTTTTTTACTTTGAGTTGTATCTGCTCCCTCCATGATGAAACTTTGTGAACCCTAAGCATGTTTTAGATAAGCCTTTTCTGGACAAAAATAATTTTTCAATTCTTCATTAGCAATCATCTAGGTGGACTGGTTGGGAACAACAAAATTGTATCATGGTTCGATTTCTACTTCTAGGGCTTTTTCACACACACAGTACTGAGACTGTTTTCGGTTGTTAATACAATTAGAAGGACTGAAGAGAAACTAGTAACCTGGTTCTCTTGGTGACATTCACTGGATGCGCAGTTACTGGAAAAAAAAAATTTGCAAATCCTATTCAAAATGCAAAATTTGGTGCATTTTAAATGTCAAAATGAATGGTTAGCATATAAAATCAAAAAGAACAGAAAAATGCTTGAATACCTGTAACACCCCGGGTATTTCTATTTGTTAAAAACACCCAAGTGAGCATTAATCACACATCAGAGATAATATTTCCTGCTCAGACACTGAATACTACTATAAAATTTTTGCTGAAATATAACATAACTGTCTTATACACAATTAAGACCATACGGTTCTCAGACCATAAACTGTCAGCAACTGTGGTAGTCAGAGTCATACAAGAAAGCGGAAAGAAAGATAAATGCAACACTAATGACATAGTACTGTAATACATAGTCAACAGAAGGAAAATAAACTTAAGCATAAAGCTAAGTCATCATCCATCTCCCGGGGCCACCTACTCGTGCCTCTGAGGTTTCTTCTGTCCCTGTTTATCTGTAAAACAACAACATTTAAACAGTGAGATACAATCTCAGTGAGTTCTACCGAGACCCTTACTAGCACTCTCGGTCCATTTAAAACATTTTTACGATGTGACACGACACCGACCGCAATCCACTTGCTAGTCCCGGTGTACCATACAATAAGGCTTCGATCTAGTAGGACACCGACCGCAATCCACTTGCTAATCCCGATGAACTAACATCCTAGGCCTTTCTACGTACCACCGACCGCAATCTACTTGCTAATCCCGATGAACGTTGTACAAACTTTTGACACAACACCGACCGCAATCCACTTGCTAATCCCGGCGAACCCCATAACCAATAGTGTTTCCTAATGGCACAGAGCCTAGGGTAAGGGTTCATGACTTCCCTGCCTAGTATGTCAACATGGGTAGTCACCCAAACTCGATATAATATACATATATCTACAATCATGCGAACATTTAGCTCGTTAAATTATACCTTACCACATAGGACCCAAAGCCCGCTTTGTTATCAATAAAACATGCCCGCACACGCATACTATTATTCGGCTTTTCGAAAGAATTTCAACTTCAAAAGCATTTTATAAAACCCTTTTTAAAACATACTCAAAATCATGGCATTATAAGCCTAATATCATTATAGAAGGGTTAGGAAAGGATTAGGAAAGGATTGGAATCGAAACGGAATCATTTTTGTGACTTTGAAAATTTTGGACAGAACTAGGCGCACGGGTCGTGCCCCTGGACGCCATGGGCGCCAAATAGGCAACACTGGCGCAACACAACGCAAACTGGCGCAGGGCAGGGCGCCATGGGCGCCAAGGGGGCCAAAATGCAGTCAAAAAGTGACTGCGGCCACTTGTTGGTGGCTAACCATGCCAACTTGATTTTTTACTTCTTTTTGACTATTTTGCCCCTCCACTCAAGTGCTATGCCCATTTGTTGATGGCTTTGGCTTGTCCACTTGTTGGTAGATATTTTCCCTCATATTTTCCTATAAATAGGACCTTGATCCTCACTTGTAATTAGACTTGGTTTTGTGAGTGAATCATTGCTCAGGACTTGAATTTTGTGACAAAGTTCATCTCAAAAATTCTCTAAAGATTGTTCTTCATGTTCTTTTACTTTCTTGCTATTTAAATTCTTGCAATTTATTTTTTAAGTCATTTATTTTCCTTGCTATTTACTTTCTTGCCCTTTTATCTTCCAAGTCATTTACTTTCCTTGCTATTTACTTTCTCGCCCTTTTATTTTCCAAGTCATTTACTTTCCTTGCTATTTACTTTCTTGCACTTTTATTTTCTTGTCATTTACAATTCCGCTATTTATGATTTTGCAATTTACCGCTTTCTTATATTTCTCGCTATTTAATTTCTTGTCTTTTCTTCTTCTTCTTCTTCTTCTTCTTCTTCTTCTCTCATATTTAATATGAGTAAGTAGATACAAAGTTTTGGGTTATTGGGAGTAATCCAATGATAGGTCCCTAATAATTCCCAAGACTATTCTCCACTCCAAATTGTTTTATATTTCAATCTAATTTTATTGCCCTTCAAATCTTATTTTAAACATCAAACGAAGAACCGAAATGTGAAGTATTGATGTTGGATCTATGAAATTAGACAAGGGAATCAACACATGAGAATAGTTTTGAAACTCTTGAGACATTATAAAGGTGTTATGCTTAATGGGTTTTGGTGACAATCAACCATGAGAATAGGCTTGATTGTTAGTTCAAAACACGCTCTTGTACTCCGAAAGGAGACATTAGTTATATTTGCTGCCTTGTCTTTGAAATATATTACTCTTATAAATTGTTGAATAGTCTAAAGAAATTATTTTGGTTCCTCATTGTTGTGATAAAACTATAAACCTCAGATTGTTTGTTTTTATTTCTAAATTTTACAACTCTTAAAAACCATTCCATCTAGCTAATCAACTTTGGAAAATTAAATTGGTAATCACTTAGGCTCTCCCTGTGGATCGATAACTCTTTTATTACGCGATACGACTCGTGCACTTGCGAGTCTATCACTGTCAAAGGGTTAAAGCAGAGCACTAACGACCTGCTGGTCAACTGCAACCTCTTGATGTGCCAGTCTGGAAATGGGAAGATATCTCGAGGGATTTTGTTATGGGCTTACCAAGATCGCAAGCCGGTAATGATTCCATTTGGGTAGTGGTGGATCGATTCACTAAATCCGCTCACTTTATTCCCGTTCGCCTGAATTACAAAGCCTCCAAGCTAGCAGAGGAGTGTGTAAAGAGTATTATAAGATTACACGGAGTCCTTACCAGTATTGTGTCAGACCGAGATCCCAAGTTCACCTCCAGATTTTGGAAAGCATTGAATGAAGCTTTAGGGACAAGGGTGCTTCTTAGCATTGCTTATCATCCACAGACTGATGGTCAAACAGAGAGAACTATTCAGACTCTTGAGGACATGCTTCGGGCATGTGTGCTAGATAGCGGGAGAAAATGGGAGGATCATCTTCCATTGGTAGAGTTCACCTATAACAACAGTTATCATTCCAGTATTGGAATGGAACCATTTGAAGCACTATGTGGGAGGAAGTGTAGAACCCCATTGTGTTGGTCGGTAGTAGGTGAAAATAAATTTTTGGGACCCGATGTGGTTCGTGAAACTACTGAGAAGATACGACTGATTCAAGAAAGAATGAAAGTTTCACAGAGTCGGCAAAAGAGCTATGCTGACAATCGAAGAAGATCGTTGGAATTCGAAGTTGGTGATCATGTATTCTTAAGAGTTTCTCCAACCATAGGTACCGGTAGAGCTTTGCGAACAAAGAAGCTTAGTCCTCGATTTGTTGGACCATTTCAAATCATCGAGCGTATTGGTCCAGTTGCCTATCGTCTAGCTTTGCCTCCGGCCTTATCAAACCTTCATAATGTCTTCCATGTCTCTCAATTGAGGAAATATGTTCCCGATCAGAATCAGCCGCTGAGTATTGACACGATTGATCTCCGACCGGATCTATCATTCCAACCTTATCCTAGCTATACCGTGGAACGTGGCAAAAGAACATTGCGGGCAAGGACTATTCCCATTGTCAAAGTGGTCTGGGATGGCTTCTCGACTGAAGAGGCTACATGGGAATTGGAAGATGACATGCGGACTCGATATCCATATCTATTTCATTGAGTATGTCTTTTCAATTTTGAGGACAAAATTTTAAAAGTTGGGGTGATTGTAACATCCCTAATTTCGTTAAATTCAATTTATGGAATTTATGTGTGATTTATTATTCGAATGAAAGATAAATCATGTCATTGATATGGAATAGTCGAGAAAGCAACGTTTAGTGGATAAACTATAGAATTAAGGTGCAAGTTAGAGAGAACTTGGGCAAAAAAATAAGGATTTAGAATGAATTAATAAGCCAAAGGTATTTTGGTCTTTTCCCAATCATTTAAACCCTCCGCTGAACAGTTACCTTTCCTCACTCCCACACTCTCATTCAGCAAATTGGAAACAAAATTGGAGAAGTGAAAGTGAGAGAAAGGAGAATTTAAGTGAGAATTGCACATAAGGGCAAAATGGTCATTTCCTTTCTTTTAAAACACCTCAGCCTTTAACCCATCTGATTCCCACTCTGTTGCCACTCAAACCAGAAAACTAAAAATTTAGAAATAGAGAGAAAGGAAGAGAAGAGTGGGGCGAAGGAGAAGAGGAAAGGGAGAGAAGGAAACCACATTAAACCTTGTTGCATGTAAGCTCTTTTTCCATCATCCTACTCCATTTTTCTTTCTGTTCTCATTGATACAAATTTCAGAACCTAACTCTCTCCAAATCACCACTTTCCATTGTTGGATTTTGAAGCTCAAATTTGAAACTCACGTGTAGGGTTTTGTTTTATTGCTTTCGAATGAATTGAAAATCTGGTTCTGTTGCTTGATTTCGTTTTTGAAGAATTAATCGAGCCGAAAACCTTTTTTTTTGAAAAAATCGCGTTTTACGGTTTTTATAAAAATTATATATGTATTATGTGGATTTTGATTGTCCTGGAATGTGTTTGTGTTCTGGTTGTGTTGTTGAAATTTTGATTGGATTACGGATTGGATACAATCGGAAAAGCGGAACGAAATAAACAAAGCGAAATGTGAATCTGCACTGGACGCACGGACCGTGCTCCCCTGGGCACGGGTCGTGCGCCCTCTTCTGTGATGCCTACAAAAAATTATGCAGCGCGCACGAACCGTGCTCCCCTAGGCACGGGCCGTGTGCATACTTCTGTCACTGGATACCAAAATTTCGTTTCGTTGTTCCCTTCTAATCTTCCTTCCAACCAATTGTGATGATATACCCTTGATAAAAACATTGTTTTAAACGTGTTAAACTTAATTTTGAGGAAAGGTTTTGAAAGCTATAAATGTTTCGAAAAACCGAAAGATAGCCCACGTGTGAGAACATGCTTTTTGAACAACTAATCGGACTACATGTCCTATTTGGTTTGGTATCAGTCAAGCGGGATGTCTATTACCTTGAAAGATCGAAAACGATCTACATGTTAGAAATCGGATTACATGTCCTCTGATTGTTGACACAGATGTGCATCCCAGTGTATCTACGTGTTAGAAATAATGGGGTGTTACATTAAGAGTTTTAAAAGATCGGTGAAATAATGAATCCATAAAAAGAATCATATAGTTCCTATTAAAATTTAAATTTTCGGTACATTTAAAAAAATTAGTGCATTTTTCTTTGATAATATAAGTGTCCACGTGATTTCATATAATGTTAAATAGTACTAATAGAAATAAATATTACTCACTTTTAAGTAAATTTCTATATCATGTTACATTTGAGTTTTAAGAATTAGATATAAAAGAATTTAATATGAGTTATAATATTTTGCATACTCTTTAATAAATTAAGTCATTGTACTAATAATTTTACTTAGCTTTTTATACAAAAAGATCGGTTAAATTTTAATAGATATCTTTTTTGACAAATAAATTTTATTAGAGATTGGTTACAACCTTTTCATTTTCTTAGATTTTAAGTCTATCCACAAATCCTTCATTTTTTTAAACAAACTTCTTTCAGATATTCTAGAAATGCCTAAAACAAATTAAGAAGAGAAGTAAGATTTTCTTTTCATTTTTATATCGCTTTGAGATTTAGAGGGGGAAGTGGAAAACACTATTCATCCCCATTTGATAAGAGCAGAAAAAAATTAAAAAAAAATTAGTTTCCCTTATTAAATAATTTCATCATTACACTAAAAAATATTTTAATTAGCAAAACAATTTATATTGGTGGTTTTAAATAATTAGGTATCAAACAATTTTGATATTGTAACATCCCCTATTTTTGCTATTTAAATTATTTGGCATGAAATAATATTTATTGATTTATTGAGTTTGGTTGAAAATAAAAATTAAATTGTTTGATTGATTAAGTATGAATATTGTGTGTGATTAACATTTAATTATGTTAAGTAAGGTGATTAGGGGGAAGAGGAGTCATAGGGAATAGAATGTTTAGTGAGGGCTAATGTAACACCCTAAAATTATTTAATTAATTTATTTAATTAAGTAATTGGGGGATTTAAATTAAATTATTTGATGTATTTTAATTAATTAGAAATTATACTAATACATGTAGGGAGTATTAGAAAGTGGAGGTGCCAAACCAAATGGACTTGGGCCTAAGTGAGAAGCCCAAGCCCATTATCCTTGTCATATGCGAAGTGGTTAGGTGTTGGGGGCTAGGGTTTTGGTGGAGGATTTGCGAAGTTGAAAGAAAGAACAAGGGAGAGAAAGAAATAGCGTGAGAAAGAGAGAGAGAGCAAGGGGCGCCGTAAGGAGAAGAGAAGAAGAGGAGAGAAGTCGCAACCAAGGAAGAGCAAGAACGTGATCTTGTTGCTGTGGTCCTGTACGTGACTATCTCCGGAGCCTCCGTTCTTCAATTTCGAGGTTAGGGGAGCTCTATCATTCTATCTAATAATTCATATGATGAGTTCTAGATCTAGGGTTAGACTAGATTTATTGATGCATTGTTGATGTTGGTTCCTATATATGTATGTATGCGAATTGATGTAGGCACGAATTCTTGATGTGTTCTTGATGCATTGTTGGTACTAGTCATTATATATATGTGTATGCGAAGTGAAATAAATCATGAGGCTGAAATTCTTGATGTGTACGCGTTTGTTTTGATGACTTGTGGCATTCGAATTGATCATGAAACTGAAATTGGTGTGTTGGGTTGCTTGTGTTGTTCGCAAATTGGAAGATTGGGTGTATAGGCGCCTAGGGCGCCAAGGGGATAGGGAAGACAATGCTCAATTGAATTTTTGAGAAATTAATTAAAATAAGTGTATTTTTGGTGGCTGGAAAATGTTGAGTTTTTATAATTTAAAGGTTGTTAGAAAAACCAATTTTCAGTGTTAAAAAGTGTTGGACAAATTCTGGGTGGTTGCTGGTTCTGGGCGCTAAGCGCCTGTGCTGGGCGCTGGGCGCCTGTGCTGTGTGTTGTTGCGCGTGGGGGCGCGCCTGGGCGCTAGGCGCCCGTGTTGTGTTGTGTGTGCGTTGTGCGCGCCTGGGCGCTGAGCGCCTGTGGCGCTGTGTTGTGCGCGCCTGGGCGCTGAGCGCCTGTGGCGCTGTGTTGTGTTGCGTTGTTGTTGCCTGGGCGCTGGGCGCCTGTGCACTTGTTGCCTGGTTGCCTGGGCGCCTAAGGCGCCTGTTCCCAGGATGTTGCCTGATTTTTCCAAAATTATTTTTATCATAACTTTTGACTTAGACGTCCGTTTTGGACGATTCAAAAAGTGTCGTGAAGCTTTTTACGTTGTCCATCTATGGGTCCAATTTTTAAAATGAAAAATTGTTATTTTCTGGCTGTTTGTGGACGCCCAAGTGGCTGTCCCCGGTGACCGTCCCAGTGACATTGAAAAATGATATGAAGCTCTTTAAAAATCCTTTTTGGTGTATAAACGACAGTTTTAGCAAAATAATGTCAAAAATGATGATTTTGACGATGATGCCTTCGGGGCTAGTTAAATGACTGTTTCGCCCTCAGTGGCTAATTATTATTAGTTATGATGTGTAAAAGACTGTTTTGCCCCTAGTGGCCAAAGTTGTAGATAATGATGTGTAAATGACGAGGATGCCCTTAGTGGTTAGTCAAATGACGTTTTTGCCCTCAGTGGGTATGGTTTGAGTTGATTGATGTTTATGTGTGAGTGTCGATGAAAAACCAGTGACGTTTGGGGCCCGAAGGGCTAAGTGATGTTAAGGTCTAAATGGCCTAGTGACGTTGTGTGATGATTAAGAATTTGACAGGTGCTGTGCTCCGTGCGAGCAAACCGGTAAGTGACGGGTCACATAGTTGACTATGAATTGAGTAATTGTGTATTTGCGTATTGTGAGTGGTGCATGTCATAGTGTCTCATGCCCAGATGCATAAACCCAGTGATGTTTTGAGGCCTGAGTGGCTAAGTGATGATGAGGCCTGAGTGGCTAAGCGACGTTTTGTGAAAAGGTACCTTCATGCATATACCCGCGAGTGGGTTGCATTTCATAAATCTATATGACATGAGATGAGTTATTGTAAATGATGTAAATGATGACTGTGATGTGGATGTTTAGTGTATTGGATGCTGATTATTCTAGTGCGTAGCCCGTGATTAGTCCTTATCATATTTTCTATTATATAGACTGAAATGATGCTCACCCTTTCCTGTTTGAATGTTACCCCCCGTGTTGGTAACGTGCAGGTGATTCCCAGTGAAGGTCTTAGCTTCACTTTTCTTTCGAGTTGAGTCGTCATGCTCTGATACGTAGCACTCAGGGGGGAAACGAACTCGGCATTTATTAATGATTTTTGGTTGTTGGGTCCATGTGGACTATTTGGTTATGTTTTACTATTTTCCGCTGCGTAGATGGTTGTGTTATGTTGAGTTTTATAAGCGACGTTAAATGAGGCTTGAGATTTTTATGTTGAAGTGCTACGTGGATGAATGATCATTGAGTTAAACTGTTTTTGAAATTGATAAACGACGTTTTGTTTGAAGTATGTGTATCATTCCTTATGAACGAAATTTTCAAACTCTGATTTTTATAAACCAAGTGACGGGTAGAAAGGGGTGTTACAGCTAAGACTGTCCTTTCACATGGCCTATATATATGGGTATCCCTTCAACTGAAACGCAAGGGAAAACACTTCCTCCTTTTGCCCAGAATTTCGGAAACAGAAACACCATTAGAGAGGGGAGAAAAGAGAAGGGGGCGCGAGGGAGAGAAGGGAAAAGAAGAGAGAAGAGTTCCTCAAATATTCATTGCATGTGTGATCCATCCCCACCATCAGAATCAGCTTTCCTTCCTCTTTCCACTGATGCTAATTTCGAAATCAATTCCCCCTCCAAGCCAAAATCACCATTGAAGACCACCAAAGCTTCACTCAACCCAATTCTGAAATCTGTCTTTTGCATGTTCAATTAGAGAGTGCTAGAACCCACTTCAGTCACTGAATCGCATATTGAAGCAACCTAAGTAACATTTCTGTGGTTGATTCAGAATTCATACATTTGGGAAACTGGGTTTTCGGTAGGGAGGTTTTGGAGCGTGTTCGTGAAAGTTCGGAGTCCGTTCGTAGCGTTCTTGGTGATTCGTCTTGCTGAATTTCTGATTGTATCAATTTCTTTTGTCTCCAAGAGGTGAGTTCTATATTCACTAGGAATTTACGGTCATGTGTCATGTGTTCTGAGTTGAGCCACGCGTTTTACGAAAAACCGGTATCGAAACGTATTTGAAAACCTCGCGTTTGAGTTATCGAGTCATGAGATTGTTTGATTTGGAATTATGAAATTGTGATTGTGATTGTTGATTGATATGTGATATTGTTGGACTGGAATTACTGGATATTTTACCTGTTTTGATGTATCGGAGGTCATAGAAAGTCTCGGCCCCGGATTAAAAGCGAAACGGGACAAAATCGCTTTTCAAAAAGGTTGTTTTTCTCATTATCAGGTACCCATCGCGTTGCGAACCGTGCCTGTCGCGACTCGACCAAGTTTAATTTTGCGAAGGTTTTGGTTCTGTAACGATTCGCGTCGCGACGGACCCTGTCCGCGTCGCGACGCAGTGTAAATTTTCAACAAAACTAACCGATTTTATTTTCGCTATAACTTTTGATCCGATGGTCTGATTAGTGTTCTCAGGTGCGTTAGGAAGCATATTGAAAGGCCTAACTAATCATGTAATCAGAATTGTATGATGTTATGATGCTATCGCCATGAGTTTGGATGATCGTTGATGATTAGTTGAATGTTGTAAATCATGTTTATATTATGAGGTTGATTATGATTAAGTTATGCTATCATAATGTTGAGTGTGGGTGATACATTATGATTTGGATTGAATGATGGATAATTATAAGTCAAGTTAACGACGTTAGTAATCCCATGTGTGATCACATAATAACAAGATCATGCTAAGTATAAGATTAGGTTGAGATTTAGACCATGTAAGTATGAGCCATTGTTATGTTCACGGATCATTGTTCACTGTTCATCGTTCACGGTATATTAATATATATATACATCAGTTCAGTTAGGGTGACGACACTATTTCAATTTAGTGTGCTAGGGGAGGGGAAGTCATGAGCCCTATGAACCTAGGCCCCATGAGGGGACCACTCGGACGAGTGGTATGGGTTCACCGGGAGCTTATTTTGCTAAGTGACCGGTGACACGCTAAAAATCATTTTTCAGTTTATGTGTTGCCTCTTGAAACCGGCTTGAGGGTTATGAGGACAACGTTAGTTCAGCCACATAGTCAATTTTGAGGACTATGATTTATGAGTTAAGAAAAATGAATCACATATAATTGAACCGAGAGAGTTAGTAAGGGGTCTCCATAGAACTCACTGAGACAAGTTGTCTCACCCAATCCATGTTGTTGCTTTTCAGAGTCGCAGGTTAGGTTGAAGACGATGAGGCATGACTATGGAGACGTTTGAGGAGTTGCTGACGCTGTTTATCTTGTTATGTATTCAGTTTCTTTTGTATCTTAGAATCGTACAATTGTACGACTTATGTTTATAAAGTTGTAAATCGCTTCCGCAGACTTTCTGTTTTGAGTATTGAACACTAGTTGAGCGTGTAAGGAACGATATCATGTATTTCTCATGTTTAGTTATGTAAGCGTACTTGATGGGTTTTAGCATCGAGTTTTAGATTGTGTTCAATATTTATAAAGGAAGTTACTCTGATATATGCCAGTAGTGCATTTCGGTCATTTCTACAAGTTAGAAATTATCGGGGTGTTACAATTGGTATCAGAGCAGTTCGACCTAGTCGGGCTTAGAAATCAAGAGTCTCTTACGTCTTCTAAGTGTGATTCCTCTTAATATGCTATTAGACATTGAGCCTGTCAACTCAATACTTTGTGCATATTTCGCAGAATCATGGCTGGTAGAGGTAGGGGAAGCTTCCCCGTCGATCCACACTTCGAATGGATGCAAAAGGTCATCGAGGCGCAGCAGAAGATTGTAACACCCCGATAAATTCTAACATATAGAATCACCGAAATGCACTAAATGGCATACATCAGAGTAAATTCCTGTTATTGAAATATTGAACACATCTAAAAGCTTGCAATAATACATAACATTCGGTTCTCTGAACCTCATAAACTGTCTGAAAATGCTTAAGTTTCAATACTCAAAACTTAAAGTAGCGGAAACGATCTACAACTGATACATGATCGTTATACAATCGAAATATAGAAACAATAAATGGGACAAAGGTCTAAAAGATGAAATTAAGTCTTCAATGACTCCAAGAGTCACACCAGCTAACTGTGCTTTATCGCCTTTGCTTTCCCCTGTTTCTCTGTAAAAACCACAAATATGAAGGGTGAGATAAACATTATCTCAGTGAGTCCTATCGAGACCCCTTACTAACTCTAGTGGTTCATTCATGCTTTACTTTGACTCGTGGCTCTAAAAAGCAACCACGTGGAAATATATTATGTTCCTGTAACCTTTATGCTCATGGCCCTCCTAAGCGACACATGAAGCATACAATCTTTTGTTCCATGTTTTTAGCATAACACCTCAGTCTACCTATTTTATGGGTATCTCTTGACTTTGGTGAACCCATCCCGCTATTTCTAGTGGGGGAAACATTCTTGAGTCTAGGTTTTGGGGCTCATGACTTCCCCTCCCCTAGTATGCTAACCTCTAAGGGTCGTCACCCTTTTTCCTCTTGTATTTATTATACATTATCAGTCTGTGTACCCGCAATGGGCTGTTAGTCATTTCAGTCAAGTACCATGTACCATATCAGTCAAATACAGTGTATAATATCAGTCAAATACCGTGTATTATTATCATTCTTGACATATGCACTCTCACGTTCTCTAAGTGCGGTCTTCCATTTTATTCATAACACACAAACTTTCTATCGAACATGTTCAATCTCATACCATTGTTACCTTTACATTGTTGTGGAACCTTGGGGAATGGATTAGAAGAGGATTGGAATCATTTGGAATGATTAAAAAGGTACTTTGAATTTGAAGGTCAGAAAGTCTCACACGACTCGTGCGTGTAGGCGCACGACCCGTGCGTTTTTGAACAATTTGCAGAAGATTTCCAGAAGGATACGCACGACCAGTGCGACTAAGCGCACGATCCGTGCGTTATTCACTAAAATTGTAGAAAGTTCCAGAAACATTCGCACGACCCGTGCGACTAGGCGTACGATCCGTGCGTGTTTAAAAATCCAGTTCTTGTTGTATCAGATGGAGGCGCACGACCCGTGCTCGTAGGCACACGATCCGTGCGTCTCTATCAGTTTTCCAGAAAACAGGTTTTTTTCATGAGTTTTCCCATCCCGTTCCGATTCCAAAATCCCTTCCGATCGAGGCCCAAACTTAAACACACATTTAAAACAATATATTCCTTAAGCGAGTTATAGAACTCACCGGTTGCGATGAAAATCGCAAAATCAACGAATCCGCGAGATGGAACGATGAATGACTTCACGAACGATTTCGGACTCGACTCCACGCTACTCCAAACGCTCCAAAAACTGAACCGATAGAGCTTGGCCTCTACCATTTCGAACTTCACTCCCAATCTACCCTATGAGGGTTGCTACTCACTTTGTGGCTCCCAAAATGAACATGCAACTGTATTCAGCTATTAGACTCCATTTTTGGAGCTTGGAGCTTCATATGAACAAAAATGGTGTTTTGGAGTTGAGGTGGTTGCTTGCTTAGAAAATGGGGGTCAATGGAAAGGTCTTGGAAAGAGGATGAGAATGAGCTAGAATCGACTTACATGCAATGGAGGAATTTGAAATCTTCAGCTTCCTTCCTCTTCTCTCCCTCTCTCGCGTAGCTCCCTCTCTCTACCTCTCAAACCCTCTCTTTTAGAATTTCTGAAAATTGTGAAGTGTGGCTGAGTGTGTTTGGTATAAGTTCAGCTGGGGTTCATTTAAAGATGGAATGACTAAATCGCCCCTCCTTCACTCTCACTTAAGCTACTTATAATTCACAATTATTCTACAATTCACTTACTTAACATAATGTACCAATTATGCATAATCATGTAAATCATTAATTTCAAACATCACATAATCTAATAGTTTATGCTAATTAATTAACTCAACCCCTTGCTAATTTAATTAATCTAATTAGCTAATTAGGGGATGTTACAATCACCCCAACTTTTAAAATTTTGTCCTCAAAATTGACAAAACGTACCTCAATTGAAAATATGGGGATATTTCACCCGCATGCTCTCCTCTACTTCCCACGTCGCTTCGTCGGGTGAAGCACCGTCCCAAAGCACCTTGACAATAGGAATTGATCTCGTTCGGAGCGTTTTCTCGCCACGTTCGATGATTCCGATTGGAGTAGGATGATAAGATAGATCCGATCTGATGTCGATCGCTTCATAACTCAAAGGTTGATTCGGATCATGAATATACTTCCTTAACTGCGACACATGAAACACATCATGTAGTCTGGATAACTCTGGAGGTAATGCAATGCGATACGCTACCGGCCCAACTCGCTCGATAATCTGGAAGGGTCCGACATACCGAGGACTGAGCTTCTTCGCTCGCAAGGCAATACCGGTTCCGATGGCTGGAGAAAGTCTCAGAAAGACATGGTCTCCTTCTTCGAATTCTAACGGCCTTCTTCTCTTATCCGCGTATCTCTTTTGTCGACTCTGCGCGGCTTTCATCATTTCTCTTATCAGACGGATCTTCTCCGTAGTCTCACAGACCAATTCCGGTCCTAACATTCTCTGCTCACCTACATCCCACCAACACAATGGTGTTCTGCACTTCCTTCCATACAATGCTTCATATGGAGCCATTCCGATACTAGAATGGTAACTGTTGTTGTATGAAAACTCCACCATTGGAAGATGATCCTCCCATCTGCCTCCACTATCGAGTACACAAGCTCTCAACATATCCTCCAATGTCTGGATTGTCCTCTCAGTCTGCCCGTCTGTCTGAGGATGGTAAGCGGTGCTAACTGTAACAGCCCAGGTCCAACGCATTGGCCACCCCGGCACTATTACCTCACGGTCTTCTCTACCCCTCTTGTAGAATTTTTTCCTTCCGTGGGAATCGAACCTTGCACCTGAGGCATAAGTGCAAGTTAAACACACCTCCCACTACCAATTGAGCGCCTTTTTATGTAATAGCCCAGGTCCAACGCATTGGTAGTGGGAGGTGTGTTTAACTTGCACTTATGCCTCAGGTGCAAGGTTCGACTCCCACGGAAGGCAAAAATTCTACAAAAGAGGTAGAGAAGACCGTGAGGTAATAGTGCCGGGGTGGCCAATGCGTTGGACCTGGGCTATTACACTAACACACACCTTTGTTCCCAACGCCATATTCAATGCTCTCCAAAATCGAGATGTAAACTTGGGATCTCGATCACAGATGATACTTCTAGGGATTCCATGCAACTTCACAATATTCTTGAGGTATTCATCTGCTAACCTAGCAACCTTGTGAGTCGAACGCACTGGAATAAAATGAGCGGACTTGGTCAGGCGATCCACCACTACCCAAATAGAATCATTTCCGGCTTGGGACCGTGGCAACCCCATTACAAAATCCATAGAAATGCTTTCCCATTTCCATTCAGGTACCTTTTACGGTTGCAACTGGCCACCTGGCTTCTGGTGCTCTATCTTAACCCTTTGACAAGTCAAGCATCGAGACACAAACTCCGCAATATCCACTTTCATACCCGGCCACCAGTACAATTGTTTCAAATCTCGATACATCTTGGTAGACCCAGGATGTATTGAGAACTGACTCTTATGAGCCTCCTCTAAAACTTGCCTCTTCACATCCTCATCATTCGGCACACAGATTCTGCCATCAAAACAAATTATACCATCACCGTCTTCTGTGTAACTCGGCAATCTCTTCTGCGCTTGCAGTTCTACATCACCTTCTTGGGCTGAGCGAATTAGATCTCTCAAGGGACTTGAAATCCGAATGTGACTCAACACCAACCTGTTCCTTCTTGACTTCACTCTCAAATTGAGGTCTCTAAATGATTCCAACAATGACATCTCGTGCATCATCAACTCTGCAGTATGGATTGATTTTCTGCTTAAAGCATCGGCAACAACATTAGCCTTACCAGGATGATACTTCAATTCAAAATCATAATCCTTCAGGAATTCTACCCATCTCCTCTGTCTGTTTGTAACATCCCCTAACTTGCTAAATTGGTTTATCCAAATTAGCGAAAAAGATTAAAGCGAATCGTAGGCTAAATAGAATTTTTAGTACAAGAGGATTATTATCTTTTACTTTGTTGGGTATGATTTAAATGAAAGAGTATCAATGACATAAATAATTGTTGGTATCTAAGTTCTTAAAAGTTTGACTAAGTGAGTAGCTTAGGCTTTGTCATAAGTGATAGGAAAGGATTAAGAGCTAAGGGGAATTTTTGTAAAATCATAGGGGAGTGAGTCAGCTGGTTCCCTTATTACCCAGCCAACACACTCATTTGAACACAAACCAGAAAAATTAGAAAGAGGAGAGAATAGAGAGGAGAGTCGCGAGTGAGGGGAAGAGAAGGAGAGGAAAGAAGAAATCAAGAACCTTGATGCATGTTTGAGATGATTGCACCATCTTGATCCCTACACCCTCCTCTTCCAACTGATATAATTTTCATAATCAACATCCTCCTCCTCACTCATTCACCATTTTCGACCCACAAAGCTTCATAGAGCAAAAATGGAGTTGTAGTGCTTCTAGTGGCTTGCATGTCATCTTAGAGCTAGAATAGAACCTTGGGAGACACCACCTTGCTGTTTGAAGTAATGAGGGAAGGGGGTCAGTAGCTCAAATTGCTGGGATTCGAATTGGAGAGGGCGTGGAGTTCGTGAGGACGAGAAGGACCGTTACGGAGGAAGTTCGTGTAAATTCGGTGTCGTTGAACTCCAAGTGTTTCAGAATTTGCGTGATTGTCATCGCGTTAGGTGAGTTCTACAACTCGCTTAGGGAATGCATGTGTTTTCTGAGTCTCCACCTGTTTGAAAACCGTTTTACCGAAAAGATTTCGATTTAAAATATGACGTTACTTATTTGATTGTTTCGATTGATTTGGGATTGCTATAATATACTGTTTTCAATGCATGCTTAAGTTTGGGTCTCGATCGAAAGGGATTTTGGAATCGGAACGGAATGGAATAACTCATGAAAATGTCTGTTTTCTGGAAAACTGATGGAGACGCACGGATCGTGTGCCTACGAGCACGGTTCGTGCGCCCCCATCTGATACGACAAGAACTGGATTTTTTTAAACACGCACGGATCGTGCGCCCAGTCGCACGGGTCGTGCGAATGTTTCTTGAACTCTCTACAATTTTAGTGAATAACGCACGGATCGTGCGCTTGGTCGCACGGGTCGTGCGTATCCTTCTGGAAATCTTCTGCAAATTGCTCAAAAACGCACGGGTCGTGCGCTTACACGCACGGGTCGTGTGAGACTTTCTGATCCCCAAATTCAAAGTACCTTTTTATCCATTCCAAATGATTCCAATCCTCTTCTAATCCATTCCCCATGGTTCCTCAACAATGTAAAGATTGATATCATGGAGTTAATCATATTTGATAGAAAACTTGTGTGTTATGAATGTGACGAAAACCGTACTTAGAGAACGCGTGAGAACACAAGTCAAGAAATGTTAACGGACCTTGAGTCCAATCATGTTAAGATACGAACTTCAAGTTCATCAAGTCATGTAAGCTAATTGATTGTAAGTCTAGAAAGACATAAAAACTCTCAATTCATGTAAACACAAATCAAGTTACCTTCCCTCGGGGAAAGGTAGATGGTATACCTTGTGTATATCGAGCATGACGATCCTCCAGTTATTAGCATACCTAGCGGAGGGGAGTCATGAATCCAAAGCTAGGACCCTAGCATTATTCGAATAGAATTTCGGATTGGGGTTTCCGTAGATATTGGGCAATCAAGATTGTCTAGCATTATATCTCGGGTTGTGCTAAGTTCAAGATAAAATATGATCCGTAGTCGCTCACTAGGGCTACATCAGGAAAGAGATCAGAAATGTAACAAGTAGTCGCTTTTTAGGGCTACAAGTTACGAGTAAACATCATGTATTCACGTGGTTGCTTCTTCGGGCCACGAGTTCAGATTTAAGTATAATAAACCGTTAGAGTTGGTCAGGGGTCTTGATAGGACTCACTGAGATAATGTTTATCTCACCCTTCATATTTGTGGTTTTTTCAGAGAAACAGGGGAAGGCCAAGGCAACCAAGCACGGTTAGCTAGTGTGACTCGAGGAATCCGGAAGTTTATGTTTCTTGCTTAGGCCCTTGTCCTTTTGTAGTACTTTTGTTATCGATCGGTTGTATAACTATCATGTATAAGTTATAAATCGTTTCCGCTACTTTATGTTTTGATTATTGAACACCAGGATCATGTACAAATCTTAAGTTTTGGAACTTAAGCATTCTCACTCAAGGAAGTTTATGAGGTTCAGAGAACCATTTGATATGTATTATCGAAAGTTTTAGATGTGTTCAATATTTCAATAACAGGAAGTTACTCTGATGTATGCCATTTAGTGCATTTCGGTGATTCTATATGTTAGAATTTATCGGGGTGTCACACTGTTGTTCAGCTCCTTTTTGTAACACCCCGGTATTTTTAACATGTAAAAATACCCAAGTGTACCAAACCTAAATCATCAGAGATATATTTCCTGTTTAAATACTGAACACCACTATAAAATTTTCACTGAATAACAACAGGACAGTCTTAAACATAAATAAGACCATAAACCATCAGTGAAATACAGTGTTCAATATCGCACAAGAAAGCGGAAAATAAATACATAACTAACAAGGGAAAACATAACTTAAGCATAAAAGCTAAGTCTTCGGCAACCATCCGAGTACCACCTACTCGTGCCTCTTGGATCTCCACTTTCCCTGTTTATCTGAAAAACAACAACATATAAACAATGGCGTATCTTCTGAGTTTTAACTCCGAGTGGTTGACCGACGTAGGTATTGTACCTGCACACACTCCATGCCCAAGTCAGTATAGTGATGTCTAATGTGAGATGAATTATGAGATCATACTTTGGGCGTTGGAATGCTCTGATATTTATAGGGGGAGGTTGTGTCAATCTGTACCGTTAGATGCAAGGTGGTGATCGTGGCCGTTGATCTCTGCGTGGCACGATTCACTAATTGGGACATGTCCGGTTCGTTAATTGACCTATCAGCAGATCTCAACTGTCCATAGATAGTGGTCTTGTGGATACCTTGTCGGGTTGCTGAGTAGTCGCTTGCTAGGTTGGACTGAGCCTGAGCTCGACCCGGAACACTTGCCAACATTGGCGTTCACCTCATGCATTGTTGTGAAACCTTCCATCTGTGTAATGTCAACTATACAGATGTCTAAATTCTTTGACTCTGAATAGTTAAGAGCAGCTTCGAATGGATGAGTATCCACCTTCATGGGGGCCTCCTTCTTCTTTTCAACAATCAGGCGCCCATCTTTGATTGCCTTCTGAATGATATCCCTGAAACGCATACATGTGCTAGTGGTAAGCCCAAAGACTTTATGATACTTACAGTATTTCTTTCCTTTCATTTGTTTAGGCGTAAGAAGTATATGGTCATCACTTAGGACCAATTGTTTGTCTTTTAATAAAATGTTAAATATTTTGTCCGGTTTGTTGATGTCAAATTCATATATTTTGTTTAAAAAGTTAGAGTTTCTTTTCCCAACAAACATACATATGGCGGTCCTAGCTTTAACATAGCCCGATTAATCCCACTAGACTCCTCTTCTTCGGGATCACTTTCATTTTTGGAGTCTTGTTCTACCAAGGCTATAAACTTTCCTTTATCAATTCGAGAATTCTATTTCTTTTTCGAATAGCTATCATTTTCTTAGGAAAGTTATCTTTTTTCGAGACTTTCTCATTCTCTTTAAATTTTTTCCTTTTAAAAATTAACTTCTCAATCTGCCTGGCACTATCTGTCAAATGGCTCTATCTGCCAATTGCTGATTAATTATTTTCATTCGAACAACATAGTCAAAACCTATTGTAGCCATTCGTACTAGTTTGTACACGAGAATGGCTATTAAGAATATGGTCTTCATTTGTCTGAACCTACTAATGTAATCATCTATATATTCCTTATTTTTCCTTCGAATATTGGCTAAATCAATGACATCAACCTTGTTTTCTTTTCGAAAGAATTGTTCATGGAAAATACTTTCATGATCATGAGCCCAATTCGAAATTCAATTTGGATGTAAGGTTGTGATCCAAGTGAAAACATCCTTTGTTAAGGAACTTGGAAAATATTTCAATTTTAAATATTCATCATTTGCAAGATCACCATATTCAATTTGATATCTGGCCACATGATCCACTGTTGATTCTCCTGCCTCACCAGCAAATTTCGAAAACTTTAGAATTTTAATTCCTATGGGAAATTCTATCGGCAAAACTGCTAGGGGAAATGCAGACACAAAATATGGTCTATTTGCGTAACCAATATTAAATCTGTCTGTTCAGGACCCTTTCCACTACATTTTTAACATGATGTCGCTCAGCGTTTTGCCGAATCTGTTGCAACATTTCATTAGCGTTTTGATTTTGAGGTAGTTGAACAACAGGTTGTTCTTGTACATTTTCATTGTTAGAAAGACATCAGCAATCCTCCCCATTTGCATGCATAGTCAACACCTAGTAAGTATTATTGGTGTTTTCTATAGGAGATTAAACAAGGTGGCTATTTGCTGAGCCATCATATTTACCATATCATGGTTATTTTCATCCATTTGTTGCCTAAATGAATGTGTGGTCGTATTTGTTATGGGAGAACTAAGTACACTCTCCAAGGCCACATTATGAGTATTTAGATGGCTAAGTCTTGAACTAGTACCCTTGGAATCGAACAATCGTCGATCTTCTGAGTGAAGGGTCCTCGCCAAGCTTCATTGGTGTGTCGGAGGTGTTTTCCCCAATCAATAATGCCTTGAAATCTAGGATGAACACTTGAATTTTCCAATGTTACCCTTGGAGGGGGGATGAAACCATGATACAATCCATAGGGTGGTTGAATCATGTTAATGTTCCGTCGTTTCGGTTGAACTAGTCGTTACGGTTCTAACTGGCTTACTACAGGGTTAGACCTCAGTTCTCAATGAGGAATAACAGTAATTTTATTATATTGTTAAGATGAATTAAATTCTTGTTGACCTTCTTGTTCGGAATCATTATTTCTGTTTGGAGTGGAAGGACTTGCTGATGGTCTTCCACAATTTCTTGTGTGAGCCATTTTACCGCTTCGGAGAAGCATGTAAAATCAACACTTGACACAACTATCTCTACCTAAATCCCACCGAGCTTGTCAATTTGTTTTCCAGTATTTTTCGCTACCAGACAAATGATTTCGAAAGAAATAAAATAAATAGGACTCGAACTAAACACTGGGTTCACCAATTGATAGGTTTAAGTGCAAACTTGATCGAAAGCTTCTTTCAAACTATAAAATAAGAGTTTCGCAATTGAATTCAACAACATTATCGATCGAATCAAAGGTTAAACTCAAGATCAATAAATAAACAGAAATCAAAAGCTTCAGCTAACAACAAACACTTCATGAAATCAACGGAATCAAGCCTAAGAAGGAATGAACATCATGAATCCTCAAAGTATCAAAGTTGGGAAATAAAATAAAGTGCAAAACAAAGTAAAAGAAAATACAAGAGTGATACACTCGATTGTCAAAGTAAAACACATTTTTCTTTTAAAAAAAATTGGGGAAGGGGGGAAGTTTTATTAATCAAAGTTGCACTAATGGCCATTTTACATCTGTCCCCGAGGGAATTTGAACTCAGCATCCTGAGGATACAAGGCTAAGCACTTACCACTGAACTAGCACCTTAACTGTAAGTAAAACACGTTCATTAAAAGTAGAATTCGAATACATAGAAAATGGCCGAAACATATATTTTTCTTTTTCACCATAATTTGCTAGAGATCATGTGTAAGCGGATATGTTAGACGTGTATTGGTTACTGAATGTTAGTGAATCTCGCCCATAGAACTACTTACAAACAACTATATATAGAAATTACAAGTATTAACTATCTATTTGCATGACAGACACATGTCCATTTCGAAAATAACCTAACTACTAACTTAACTAAAGATTATTAATCATATGATGCCACATAGCCTCTGGCTCCTTGGATGCCGTACACCTGTTTTTGCGCCTAAAAGCTCTTCAGAGAATCCTCCAAAAACTGACTCCAACTGCCACACATTTTCGGTCAGAATGCAAATCTACCTTGAGATAAACTCCTCCTCGCTTGGAATCTTGGCCGTATCTCGAAATTTGCATTTATCTACTAACGTGTCCATGTTGACAGTTTTGAATTCAAAATTTGACTAATAACAGTGGCTAGAACAACGTTGGGATTTCAGGTATTAGTGGTTAGTTTCACATCGATTAAGAATGAGCTAAATGAAAAATATATTAAGAGTGGTGAACCGTATACTCATTGCCTTCAGATTTTGGTGCAGATGTGGTGTCAAAGTCTCTTGATGGTCCTGGTCGTTGGCTACCTCGTTGTTGCTCCCAATGCTCCCAAATTTATTGACCAGAATTTTTAAGTTGATTCTTGAGCGAACACTAGTTTCGTCAAATCATACAAGAAACTCAATGAACCATGTTATAGTAAAAACCATTGAACGGGTGAGATTACATTATACTCCCCATGTCCCATATTATACGACGTTTTAGTCCTTTCACACAAATTAAGAAAACTATAAGATATCCCTCATTAATGATATTATGAGGATAAATTAATAGAATTAGATAAAGAGAAGTTACTAAATAAGGAAGGGTAGGATAGGAAAAGAACATTAATACTACATTGGTATTGTAAAGCGTCCTATAATATGGGACAATTATTTTTGACTAAAATGTCATATAATATGGGACGGAGGGAGTAGCTTGACGAACTTACAATTATTTTTTTATTTGTAGATGAATTCAATGTAATCAACATTTTCTCAATAAGTATAAGTAAATCAAACAATATAAAATGCTTAACATTTTATAAGTAGCCTTGAAAACATTTTTTCACACCCATCATAAATGATGAAAGTGAAGGATGTGACAAAACATTATAAGAACTTATTTATTATTTTTATTTAATAAAGAAAGTAAGAACATGTCTCAAAATTCAAAAACTAAATTTAGAACCAGTCAATCATACCTGGTCAGTCAATGAATCTTAATTAGCAGCCACGCCCACAAAGAAAAACACAAATCTTAAACATTATAAATAAGGGAAACCCTCTAACCAAAGCCATTTCATAGAACTAGTCAATTGAAATATCTGAAGATGAAACTCAAAAAACTTTTCAGTGCTTTAATGGTAGCAATAACTATTCGAATAGTAGTAGTAGTTGAAGCTGATGATACCATTTCTTCATCCCTCCCCGGATGCAAAAACAAATGTGGAGATATTGAAATTCCATATCCATTTGGAATATCCAAATCATCAATTCCAAATCAAGGATCATGTTTTCTAGATCCCAAATTTGATCTCACATGTCAAAACGACACAGAATTATATTCGGGTGAAGTACTTGTTTTAAGCATAGACATCCTCAAAAGTCAACTTGAAGTGTCGTTTTATGTTTCAGGTTATTGTAACGACAACGATAACAATCGACCAACACTCGACCTAGCAACTTTCAGCATTTCAAGAAAGGAAAACAAATTCTTAACTGTTGGTTGTGATAGTTACGGTTATCTCAACAGTTTTTACAATGGAGAAACATATTCAACAGGGTGTTTAACAAGATGTTACGGAAACAGAAGGAGAATCGAAAACGGAACGTGTTCCGGTATTGGTTGTTGTCAAGTTGATATTCCTCATAGTATGAGGAATATTAGTTTGATATCATCGGAATTTCCGAATTCGACGGAAACTTTGGGCGATTGTAGCTATTCATTTGTTGTTAAACAAGGTTTTTATAAATTTGAAACTTCTCATTTGGATGTTTTTCCTTATAAGATGCTTCCTTTGATTCTTGATTGGAGTGTTGGTGATAAAAAATGTAAGGCTTCGGAGGGTGATGGGGATTATGCTTGTGGACAAAATAGCTATTGTGATGATGATGAAGATATTGATTTTGGTTATCGATGCAAGTGTAAGAGTGGTTATGAAGGAAATCCATATCATCCTGCTGGTTGCTCAGGTAATTTTAGTTTATCAAGTATACTTTAATTTATCTATTTTCATTTTCTTTTAGAAATCATCCTATAATTACTACAATAACAACAAGCAACAAAATGAAGGAAATTTTTTTGTAAAAAAAGTAATTTGTACATTCATCGCTTTTTTTACATCAGTTCTGATTTTTTTTTACAGAATTTAAAATGGTATTGTTGGTTGAGTTGACTGACTCGTTCTTTTTCTTTGATAATAATCGTCAACTGACCCGGTTGTTGGCAACTCAATTTCTTTTCGTTTTAATTTTAAAATATATATATTTTTTTATATAATATAATATAATAAAGTATGAAGCTGGTATCCTGCCTATAGCAGTCAACTAATAACAAATAAATATTTAATTCCACTAGTCCCCAATATAAATAATAAAAAGTCAAGTTTCTAAATAATATGGTCGCGGTAGCTTTAAGGTTTTTGTGATTTCGGCTAATGAGGTTATTGCGTTACGAGTTACGGTCGTCGCAGTGTGAATTAATCACAATAATGCATAAGTTTTATTAAAATTATTTGTATTATCATATAATGCATAGTAATACTTTAAAGTAATGTTTTCTTTCATTATTATAAGATGTCTAATGTAAAAAAAAAATTAAAATATGAATAGTTTAGTAATCCAGAGTCAGCTACAATTTAGTAACAACGTTTCGTTGCGACTGTTGTAGTCGAAATGACGTTTTGTAGCGTTTTTCTTGTGAATTTCATTCACCCCGTGATAATGGTGGAAAACAGTCACTACCGAGACAATTTTGTCGTGGTCGTTTTCGGCGTAACAAACCGTTTTTTAAGAACATTGGTCATAGTATTATATTATGTTCACGGGTGGAACAAAGGGATATCTCGGGCAAACAGTGAAGAAGCTGACTCTCCTTATCCATGCATGGTGGTGTGTCGTAGGATGTACATCTAAAACCACTTTGTCGCCCAAGTCAGATATCTCGTAGTATAGTAGTGTAAGTTGGATTTTAGACATACCTAATAAGTGGGGTGAGAATCTTTATATAGCTGTCAATGGGCTTGGTTGTAGGTCTTATCTTAGGCTTAGTCAACTGGTTGGCCCTTCTAGTGTTTTGGTACATTTTTTTCTGTTACCGTGTTATCAGAGTGTAGTATTCATCGACTTTATTAGTGACTAATCTATGTATTGAAACCTAGCTGGGCCACGTGTTTACTTGACTATATCGGTCAGTGTGATTCTCTCCTTCTAATAGAGTTTTTTCTGCACGCAAGACTTAACCTCAAGAACTTAAGAATGAATTCGAACATAATTACCGTGCGGACAAATTCTTATTGGTGCACTCGGATATATATAATACTCCAAAATATAAGCAAATGTTAATTGATTTTATTCTATTTAATAATTTAATAATCTCTTACATAATATATCCTTCAATTAATTTTGATTTTATTTCAACAACTCTTTTATTATATGGAACAAGTTTTTATGAGTTCAATTTTTTAGTACAGTGTATTATTGAATGTTATAAGAAAATTAAATGAGATTAATTAATTTTTTTAAATAACTAGAGTGTGAGAATAACTAATACTTTTAATCTACTTCGTTCTTATCCTATAATATATCAGATCTGTTTTATAGACTAAAAAATACATATTTATTCAAACAACCTAAAACTACAAAATTTTCTAATAAATAATTAGGCCCAGATGTACTTCAGTAATTTATTCGTTTGACAATACTAAAATCTCTTTTTTGCATTTGCAGACATCAATGAGTGTAAGACATCGAATCATAGCTGCATAGATGAAAATCATTGTAGCAACAAAGATGGTTTTTATGAATGTTTCTGTCCTGATGGGCAATCCGGAAATGGAACAATGATAGGAGGGTGCCACAAACAGGATGTTGTAACCAAAATTGTCATTGGTAAGAAAATACTCTAAGCATATCCCTGGTTTATAATTCAACAAGATGGAATATTATGTTTTTCACTCATACTCGCATCATGTTTGCTATTGATAATTTTTAGTTGGCTTAAATATATGTTTCGTCCTTGGAAATATACGTTTGAATCAGTTTAGTTTCTGTAAAAATAAAATTGTGTTTCGTCCTTGCAAATATATGTTTTATCTAGTTAAGTCTCCATAAAAATAAAGTTTTGATTTTCGTCCCTGTAAATATACGTTTTATCTAGTTTGATACTTATAATTTTTAAAATATTTTATTTTGGTCCCTACAATACAATACGATCGAAAAAAGCCCTAAACTCAAATAATTTACATGTTATAGGGACCAAACTGGTAAAACATATATTTGAGGGGACAAAAAACAAAATTTATTTTTACAAGGGTTAAATTGGATAAAACATATATTTGCAAGGACGCTTCGTGCTTGCACTCCTTCGATATCCCTTTTCTCACCCAACCGAGCTACCTACTTGGGATCTTTAAACCTTTTTAGTGTATAGAAAAATTCATGAATTTCTTTCAACGTATTTTGAATTGCAGGGGCAAGTGTGGGAACAATTATATTGTTGATAGCCATTTCATCGCTGTACTTGATATACCAAAAAAGGAAACTCATCAAACTAAAACAAAAATTCTTCCAACAAAATGGTGGTGTCATTTTACTACAAAGACTCTCTACAAGAGAAAACTCTTCACAAACAGCTCAAATATTCACAGAAGAACAACTTAAGAAAGCCACAAACAACTACGATGAAAGCTTAATCATTGGTAGAGGAGGTTATGGTACAGTTTTCAAAGGATTTCTAACAGATAAAAGAATAGTAGCAGTCAAAAAGTCAAAAATAATAGATGAAAGTCAGATGGAACAATTCATAAATGAGGTAGTTGTTTTATCCCAAATAAACCATAGGAATGTTGTCAAACTCTTAGGATGTTGTTTAGAAACAGAAGTTCCTTTATTGGTTTATGAATTTGTTAGGAATGGTAACCTTTTAGATTTCATACATTCTAAAGACAAGACAAATATAGTAACATGGAAAACATGTTTAAGGATAGCAGCTGAAACAGCTGGAGCTTTATCATATCTTCATTCATCAGCTTCAATACCTATTATACATAGAGATGTGAAAACTGCAAATATTTTATTAGATGATACTTACACTGCAAAAGTATCTGATTTTGGAGCTTCAAGATTGGTACCAATTGATCAAACTGAGATAGCTACAATGGTGCAAGGAACTCTTGGTTACCTAGATCCGGAGTATATGCAAACGCAACAATTAACCGAGAAAAGTGATGTCTATAGCTTTGGGGTCGTTCTTGCTGAGCTTATGACGGGAGAGAAACCGATATCTTTTGATAGGTCCGAAGAGAAAAGAAGTCTTGCCATGCACTTTCTATCTTGTTTAAAAGATGATTCTATTTTTGATGTTCTTCAAGATGGTATATTAAATGAAGAGAATAAAGGGGAGATTAAGGAAGTTGCTATTCTTGCAGCTAAGTGTTTGAGGATTAGAGGGGAAGAAAGACCAAGTATGAAGGAAGTTGCTATGGAATTGGAGGGTATAAGGTTAATGGAGAAGCATCCTTGGAATGATAATGAACTAAATTTAGAGGAGACTAGGTTTTTACTTCATGAGGCTTCATCTAGTACTTGTGAAATTGGTGATAGTAGCACTTATAACCAAAGCAATATTGGGTATGATAGCTTGAGAGATCATGCCTTGATTGCCTTTGATGATGGGAGATGATTTTTGAATGTGAAAGTATAATTTATTTTTGTTGTAGTGTAAAGGTTTTGCAAATAGATTTGTATATCATGTGTGAATAACAAAATAATCAATACCTTCAATTTTGAATTAATTATTTATTGATAGATCGTAATTGAAGTGTTTCACTTTCCAATGTAAGAGTGCTAGAATTATGGATGTCTGGAATGGTTAAATCCACAACATATGCGGATTTAGTTATAGGCTGATTCTTGTGTAATTTATCTATATATTAATCAAAATTTAGTTTCCAAAATAATGGCCTCCTTGTTGTGGAAATTGGCAATGTCTTTGTTTTTTGTCGGCATATATCTTGGTTGTAATGTTGTGCAAAAACGTGTGCAAGTATACACAGTCAAACAAGTAATAAAGTGATAAGAAAGATCGCCCCACGAGGATTAATGTTTAATTACTAAATCTATTTGATAGCACTTGAATTAACGAGTAAAACGTAAAAATAAAAGCATGGTAAAAATTCATTGTTGTGCAAGGATTAAGGTAATTGGTTGACGACGGTAAAACTGTAAAATAAAGCGGTAGAATCAGAGAGATGAGTATAGCCAAGACAAGGATCCGTAATTAATCACTATTAATGCAATGCTGTGATTGATGTTATGACATCACTCAGTGTGCAGAATGAATATGGATATTCCTATCTCTTTGAAACGAAATGTTGTCAAGGTTTCCTTATTCCTAAGCTCCCATGAGGTTCATTCCGTAGGTTGAAAAGCATGTTTCAGTTCACACCATAGCCCTAGCTTCTTATTCCTATTCACTACTAGAAAAACAGCTTTTAGCGTCGGCCAAAAGCCCACGCTAACAGGTCAAAAGCGGACGCTAACAACGAGTTAGCGACGGAGTAGCATCGGCCACGTGTCAAGGCTAAAATGTTCGAAGGTAAATGTAGCGTCCCGTAACATTTGCCGACGCTAACTGTCGCGTGGGCCTGGCCGACGCTAAAACCGCCGCTACTGCCAGGCCGACGTTACTTAGTCAATCAAAAAAGTCAACGAATTAACTAGCGTCGGCCCTGGCCAACGCTAAAGTCAACAACAGAATAGTAAACTTAACGATTAGCGTCGGCCCTGGCCGACGCTAAAGTCGACAACAGGATAGTCAACTTAAAGTTTAGCGTCGGCCAGGCCCACGCTAATGTAATTTTTTTCAAAAAAAAAAACTGCATCCTAAATGTCCCCATAAATGTCCCCACAGGTGAGGAAGTTAGATAACGACTAAATGTAAACCCATATCTGTTAGTTGATAGATCTCCATATCAGTTTCTTGATATCTAATTAGGCCCAATAACTAAGATGCAAACTGAGAGAGGCCCAAAACATTTAGTACCATGGATCAACAGAAACATCTACAAACTGTATACTGCAAAATTTCCTGGCAAGAAATAGAGTAACAGACACCATAAATTAATTTGAGACATCGGTTACAAAGTTAACATTTGGAGCAGCCACTTAAAGGAATGATACAAATACAATGAATGAAAACTCTTGGTACGAACATTTGCTACAGATTGGATGATGCTATCTAAATTGAACAATGAATGATACAAACACAACGAACTATCATGGCGCCAAAATTCGCTACAGATCGGATGATGCTATTCGGAAGTGAACGTATACAACAATGGAAGCTTGAAGATCACGATCTACCTTGAAGTGAGCATTAAAAAATCTTTTTTCCTGTTGAAATCCAAATATAAAAAAAGATGAGGACAAATTGCTAGTATTTAGAGCACTACCAGAAAGCCATGGGCAATAAGCAACTTGGGACAATGTTATAAAATTACCTCTCTATTATAATCAAGTGAATTTATAGAAGTCCTTCAGTTTTTGCTCTTCTGAATCAAATAAAACAATGTGGCTTGGCAGAGACCAATTTTTTGCATCTATAGAGACAAAAGAAACAGGGTCCATCATGAATCGGTTAGATTCATCTAGGATTCCTTTCTCTTCACTGTTGACAGTGATACAATAAAATCAATTATGAACTTATTTTAATTTCGATTCAGAATTGAAGCCATTCCATAATTCTTGATTTCAAACCTTGGTGTGCAGTCCAGAAATTGCATTGGCACAGGTCATGATGCAGCATAGAGTAGTATGGAGTAGCATGGCAAGGTGTTAGGAATGCAGTAAATATTATCCAAAAGGAAACTTTCAACAATAATTCAGAGAAGGTGCATTTAGAAATGCAGTAAATATTATCCAAAAGTAAAGAACATCTCTTATTTACTGCATATATAAGAGAGCTGCAAAAGAAAAAGTGATTAAGTCAAAAGCGTAGATAGTCTTCAATAGTCCACCATCATACAAGATTATTGTCATTATAGAATTACATATATGATGTTCATACTTCACTCCCACTCTCAGCTAAAGAGAGAGAAAAATGAACTACAATGTCTAAACTGAAAGTCCACATTTAGTTCAAGATCCTTAACAGCCAAATTTTCTAATACATTCCATAATTGTGTTAGGCAGCCGTTGATCACTAAGGTGGACAGCAAAAAGAAGGGTAATGCAGGAATTGAGACTCATAAACAATAAGGGTAAGAAAAGTGAGATGGGTACAAAATCATATGACAAAGTAGTGATAATAAAATGTTAAGTTACAAAAAAAAACTAGTTCTTTGCACACTGTTCTTGCATTTAAGAGAGTAGTCAAAGTATTAAATATGACCCTTACTTACATGTGCTCTTTCTCATCTCTTAAAGTGAATCTGATTTCCAAGAAGGGACGAAAGAAGATAACCGGCAGCACCATAAATCTGTCATTTAAAGGAACAATAATCAAATAGAGACATGGAATCAATGGGCTCCTATTGATCTTTTGTTCATTTGTAAGAGAAGAAAAGATCAAGTGTGAGAAGAATAAGACCTTACCAAGTTGGTCCTTGTAGCAGATCAGTCCAACCTCTACAATATCACCAGTAATCGTATTTGTCCTAACAATCATGGAAATGTTGTTCAAGGCCTGTGTGATATGTCAGTGATGTGTAAGACAATAAACCCATCAACAGCTATATTTCATCAAAATGAGTTCATCCCAATTAGATCCCTTGTTCCCCGTGCACACAAGAGAGACAACAAAAAACTAGGACTTCCATGTGGGTGAAACTTGAACAGACTTAAACTGGAATTTAATCAAACAGCTTAAAAGCATGATTCAAACCTCTCTATTCTTCTCTCTCAATTTCGCAAAATGACCACCAAAAACCCTAGCCTCACATGGCCTAACAACTTCGCATGTCTCAATGGATCATGGGCTTGGGCTTTTCACTTAAGCCCAAGTCTAGCTAATTGGCGCCTTCATCTCCTAACACCACCTACACCATTTTAATAAAATTTTAATTAATTAAATTATATCCAATAAATTAAATAAATTCCTAAATACTTAATTAAATAAATTAATTAAATATTTAGGGTGTTACAACTCTCCCCCACTTAGAATATTTCGTCATCGAAATTTACCTAATCAAACAACTCTGGGTAGGACTCCCGCATCTTGCTTTCCAGCTCCCAAGTCATACTCTCACCGGTAGCTCCTAGCCAAACTACTTTCACTAATGCAATCTCTTTGCCTCTCAGCACTTTCACTTCACGATCCTCAATCCGTACGGGCATCGTCTCCACAGTGAGATTATCCCGCACCTCTACATCATCCATATGGATCACATGAGATGGATCCGAAACATACTTCCGAAGTTGCGACACATGAAACACGTCGTGCAAATTGGAAAGATTCGGCGGTAAAGCCACTCTATAAGCCACATTTCCGATTCTCTTAGAAATCTGATAAGGACCAACAAAGCGAGGAGTGAGCTTCTTCGATTTCAACGCTCGACCAACACCGGTAATAGGAGAAACCCTCAAGAACACATGCTCACCCTCCTGAAACTCTAAATCTTTCCTCCGCTTGTTATGATAACTCTTCTGACGACTCTGCGAAGCCTTCATCTTTTCACGGATCATCTTGATTTTCTCTGTAGTCTCCCAGATAATCTCCGGTCCCAACACTACACTCTCTCCCGACTCATACCAACACAATGGCGTTCTACACTTTCGACCATACAATGCTTCAAACAGTGCCATCCCGATACTGGAATGGTAACTGTTGTTATAGGTAAACTCAATCAGCACAAGGTATGAATCCCATGAACCCTTTTGTTCCAAGACACAAGCCCTCAACAAATCTTCTAACGACTGAATTGTCCTCTCTGACTGACCATCTGTCTGAGGGTGATATGCTGAACTCATTTTCAACTTTGAACCCAATTCCTTCTGCAACCCCGTCCAAAACTCAGAAGTGAACCTCGGATCCCTATCTGACACAATACTCTTCGGAACACCGTGCACCTTCACAATTTCTTTGACATAAACCTCTGCCAACCTCGACACCGGATAAGTGATATTGATAGGGACAAAGTGAGCAGACTTCGTTAACCTATCAACGATCACCCAAATAGCGTCATGACCCCTAACTGTACTCGGCAATCCTGTCACAAAGTCCATCGCAATGCTATCCCACTTCCACTCTGGAACTTCCAACGGTTTCATCAACCCCGCAGGCTTCTGATGCTCAACCTTAGATTTCTGACAGGTCAAACAAGCATACACAAACTGTGCCACATCTCTCTTCATACCATACCACCAAAACATCTTTTTCAGATCTTGATACATTTTCGTTGCTCCAGGATGGATACTCAACTTGCTACGGTGACCCTCCTCTAAAATTGCCTTTCTCATCTCCACATCATCCGGAACACAGATCCTACCCCGGAACCTCAACACACCACGGGAATCTAACTTGAAATCTTCATCTTCAGATTGACCAACCCCATTAATTAAATCTACTAACTTGACATCTGACTTCTGAGCCTCTCTGATGCTGCCCAGGAAATCATTATCGATCTTTAACATTCCCAGCTTGACACTGCGAGGTGTCATTTTACAAACCAAACTCAAATCTCTTAATTCCTCAATCAACTCTAATTCTTTCACCATCATTGCCGACATATGCAAAGACTTTCTGCTTAAAGCATCAGCCACGACATTAGCTTTGCCGGGATGATAATTCAAACCAAAGTCATAATCCTTCAAGAGCTCCAACCACCGACACTGTCTCATATTCAATTCTTTCTGATCGAACAGATACTTCAGACTCTTGTGATCACTGAACACTTCAAACCTCGAACCATAAAGATAGTGTCTCCAAATCTTAAGCACAAATACAACAACAGCCAATTCCAAATCATGCGTAGGGTAACTTTTCTCATGAACCCGCAACTGCCTCGACGCATACGCAACGACTTTCCCATCTTGCATCAGCACACCACCAAGACCCATCTTCGAAGCGTCACAATATACAACAAACGGTCCCTCCGGATTAGGCAACGTCAAGACAGGCGACGTTGTCAATCTCTTTTTCAGTTCCATAAAACTTTCCTCACACCGAGCATCCCAAACAAAAACTTTACCCTTACAAGTCAACTGAGTCAACGGAAGGGCCAATTTGGAAAAACCCTCGATGAACCTCCTGTAGTACCCAGCCAAACCCAAAAAGCTTCTAATCTCTGTTGCGGACTTCGGAGCCTCCCACTCCAACACTGCTTCCACTTTTGCCGGATCAACCGCAATATCATTACCAGAAATCACATGCCCAAGGAAACTCACCTCTTTCAGCCAGAACTCACACTTTGATAACTTAGCATACAACTTTTTCTCTTTCAGAACTCCCAATACTGTCTTCAGGTGCTCAGCATGCTCTTCCTCCGACTTAGAATAAACTAGAATGTCATCTATGAAGATCACCACAAACCGATCTAGGTAATTATGGAAAATACGATTCATATATTCCATAAATACACCAGGTGCATTGGTCACACCGAACGGCATCACTGAATATTCATAATGCCCATACCTTGTCCTGAATGCTGTCTTCTGAACATCTTCATCCTTCACTTTAATCTGATGGTATCCGGACCTCAAATCAATTTTGCTGAAAACACGGGCACCTACTAACTTATCCATCAAATCGTCGATCCTCGGAAGCGGATACTTGTTCTTGATAGTTACCTTATTCAACTGACGATAGTCCACACATAACCTCATACCCCCATCCTTCTTCTTTACCAACAACACCGGAGCTCCCCACGGTGATACACTCGGCCTCACAAATTTTTTCTCAAGCAATTCTTCGAGTTGTGTCTTCAACTCAGACAATTCAGACGCCGACATCCTGTACGGTGCCATTGACACAGGCCTCGTACCAGGTACAAGATCAATCGAAAACTCAACTTCCCTCTCCGGCGGCACACCCGAAATTTCGTCAGGAAAAACCTCAGGAAACTCGCGTACCACTTGCAGTTCTTCAATAACAGCCCGACTCTCAGCAGACAACGATGCCATCAACGAAAATAGCTGAACTCCTTATTTCCTCAACTTCTTCAACTGTTCAGCAGATACCAAAACAGAGTCTTCTTCCCCGAAACTAACCGACTTGCTACGACAGTTGATATGAACGTGGTTATTCTCTAACCAGTCCATGCCCAAGATTACATCCAGACCTCTCAACTGCAAGCAAACAAAATTCACAACAAAGTCCCTGCCGAAGATCGACACGGGACATTGAGAACACACCTGGGAATTAATCACCGACCCCTTCGCAGGAGTATCGACAACCATATCCCCACACATAGCAGATAAAACAAGACCCAATCTTTTACAACAATCAACAGATATAAAGCAATGGGTAGCACCAGTATCAATAAGAGATTTCAGAGAAGTACCATTAATAAAACACGTACCTCTAATCAGACCATCCTTCTCATCAGGCTCCTCTCCTGCCAATGCGAACACCTTCCCACTAGACCTTTCCTTCTTCGGTCTTGTACATTTTGTACTGATATGCCCAGACTCACCACAGTTGAAGCACACCACATCCTTGACCTTACACTCGGCCGCCATATGACCCTTTTTACCACAACGATAGCAAACTCTCTCATCAGACCTACATGTAGTGCTCTTGTGGCCAGGTTTGCCACACTTATAACAGACAATGCTAACAGGAGCATCTCCCCCACTAGAATTCTTACCTCCAGCAGCCTTCTGATAACTCTTACCCGCAGGAACCTCATACGACTTGCTTCGACTCTGAAACTTACCCTTTTTCTCAGACGTAGCTTTGTAATGAGCAGTACTGTCCTCCTCAAAGATTCTACAACTGTCAACCAGATCAGCGAACACACGGATCTTCTGGTAACCAATGGCCTTTTTGATATCAGGCTTCAATCCATTCTCGAACTTGATGCATTTTGAGAACTCAGCTGTCGCCTCACTGTAGTGCGGATAGAATTTTGCCAGTTCTACAAACTTCGCCGCATATGCAGTCACAGACATACCACCCTGCTTCAGTTCCAGGAACTCTATCTCTTTCTTTCGTCGGACGTCTTCAGGAAAATATTTTCTCAGAAATTCCCTGCTGAATACCTCCCAAGTAATCTCTTCCTGCACAGCCTCCAACCTCTGCCTAGTAGCCAACCACCAGTCGTCAGCCTCCTCGGCTAACATGTGGGTACCAAAACGGACCTTCTGCTCAACAGTGCAGTCCATCACCCTGAAAATCCTCTCGATCTCCTTCAACCAAGCCATAGCACCATCTGGATCATATTTGCCCTTAAATGTGGGCGGATTCTATCTCTGGAAAGTAGTCAGACTCCGAAAACCAGCGTTCTCCCCAGCATTATGCTGATTCTGCACAGCCTGAGCCATAGCTTGCAATGCAGCAGCAAGAGCAGCATCGTTTCTCCCAGCCATTTCAAATTATCACTGCAGCACAAACCAAGAATTTAGTACTAATCTATTGTCATAAGACACTATGACAAGACGACATTGGCCGGACAGACCGAACTGCTCTGATACCACTAATGTAACACCCCTTTTCTACCCGTTAATTTAATTGGAAAAATATCAGAGTTTTCAAAAATTTGTTTCGCACGAGGAATGTTACACATACTTCAATAAAATAATGCTTCTCAATAAAACAGCTCAAACACAATAATCCTGCATCACGTAGCACGTCACTAAGAGGAGAGCCTCAAAAACACAGTTATCATCCCAAATAAACTTAACGTCAATAAAAACTAACTACGCAGCGGAATAACAAAATAAAACAAAATCGTCAACAAAAACATAACAGCTGAAATCATTCATAAACATCAAGTTCGTTCCCCCCCTGAGTGCTACGTATCAGAGCGTGACGACTCGACTCGAAGTAGTGAAGGTACCTAGTCCTTCACTCGTGATCACCTGCACGTTACCGCATAGGGGTAACATTCAAACAGAAGGGTGAGTCCAATTCAATCCATATAATAAATCACATGATAAGCAATAAGTCAAGTCACAGCTCTAAAATAATCACATCACAATCATCAATTACATCACTACAATAACTCATCACTATGTCATGTAGGCATATGAAATGCAACCCACTCGCGGGCATATGCATGAGGTACCTTTTCACAAACGTCGCTTAGCCTTTATGGCCTCATCGTCACTTAGCCTTTTGGGCCTCAAAAACTTCACTGGGTTTATGCATATGGGAGGCATGAGACACTATGACATGCACCACGCACAAACACACAATCACGGTCAACTATGTGACCAGTCACTTACCAATTTGCCAAATAAGAGGCACAGCACCTGTCAATTCACAATTTACACACAACAACGTCACTTAGCCTTTTGGGCCTTATCATCACTTAGCCTTTTGGGCCTCAACGTCACTTATTTTCATCGTCACTTATTCATAAACATCATCAACTCAAACAATAGCCACTGAGGGCAAAAACGTCATTTACTAGCCACTAAGGGCATCATCGTCATTTACACATCAATATCAACAACATTGGCCACTAATGGCAAAAAGGTCATTTAACTAGCCACTAAGGGCATCATCGTCATTTACACGTCAATATCAACAACATTGGCCACTAAGGGCAAAAGGGTCATTTAACTAGCCACTAAGGGCATCATCGTCAAAATCATCACTTTTGACACCAAAACGTTAAAACCACTGGTTATACACAAAGGGGGATTTTTAAAGACACTAAAACGATTTTTCAATGTCACAGCAACGACCACCGGGAGCAGCCACTTGGGGCGGCCCAGCAACCTTCAGAAATAATAAGTTTTTATTTTTAAAAATGGGACACACAGATAGGAAACTGAAAAAGCTTCCCAACACTTTTTGAAACGTTTAAAACGGATGTCCGAGTCAAAAGATATAGCGAAAACAGTTTTCATAAAAACAAAATTGGGAACATCCTGAAAACTGGCGCCTTGGGCGCCCAGCGCCCAGCAACACGCAACACACACACACCCTGGCGCCCAGCGCCCAGCGCCTGGTGCCCAGCGCAACACACACACGCACACACTGGAGCCCAGCGCCCAGCGCAACACACACACACACACGGGCGCCCAGCGCCAAGCGTCTGGCACCCAGCGCCCAGCGCTCCACACACACACACGCACTGCAACACGCAACACGGCGCACGACGCCCATGGGCGCCCAGCACCTGCACACTTCCAGCAACACAGAATTCATCACAATTTCAGCACAAAATCCAGCAACATCCATCAAACATATGGCGCCCTAGGCGCCCATGCCCCACCCAAAAATGAATTTTCAGCCACAAACCATGAACATCACGCATACATCATCAACAAGAACATGAATTCACAAACATAATCATGATCGTGGTTAAATCAAGGCTATCACTACCTAAAACCTATCATACAATCTATTATATAAACTGATAGAACTCCCCTTACCTCGAATTTGAAGAATAGGAGCCCTAGAGACGGTCACGAACGGAACCACGGCAACAATTCACGTCCCTCTCCTCCTTGGACCTTGCGATCTTCTTCTCCTCTTCCTTCCCTTTCTACGGCGCCCTCACCTCTCTATTCTTCTCTCTCAATTTCGCAAAATGACCACCAAAAACCCTAGCCTCACATGGCCTAACAACTTCGCATGTCTCAATGGATCATGGGCTTGGGCTTTTCACTTAAGCCCAAGTCTAGATAATTGGCGCCTTCATCTCCTAACACCACCTACACCATTTTAATAAAATTTTAATTAATTAAATTATACCCAATAAATTAAATAAATTCCTAAATACTTAATTAAATAAATTAATTAAATATTTAGGGTGTTACAGGAATGAGTGGAGGTATGTTATGTTTTAATGGGCTGGGGATTTAAATGGTTGGAAAAGACCAAAATGCCCTTGGCTCATTAATTCATTCTGAATCCTTATTTTTTGCCTAAGTTTTCTCTAACTTGCACTTTAATTAACGCTTTCTCGACTAACCCATATCCGATTCTCGAATTATTATTTTACTCGTCTAAGAAATTATTTATAATCCCCGTGAATCACATTTTAAAAATTAGGGATGTTACAATCACCCCAACTTTTAAAATTTTGTCCTCCAAATTGAAAAGACATACCTCAATGGAATGGATATGGATATCGAGTCCGCATGTCATCTTCTAACTCCCATGTAGCTTCTTCGGTTGAGAAGCCATCCCACACCACTTTGACAATGGGAATTTTCCTTGTCCGCAGCGTCCTCTCGCCACGCTCCAGAATATAGCTAGGATAAGGTTGGAATGATAGGTCCGGTCGGAGATCAATCGTGTCAATACTCAGCGACTGATTCGGATCGGGAACATATTTCCTTTAGTGAGAGACATGGAAGACATTATGAAGGTTTGATAAGGCCGGAGGCAAAGCTAGGCGATAGGCAACTCGCCCAATAGACTCGGTGATTTGGAATCACTAGTGGAAAAAATGCCTTTTATAACGGTCATTTATATCGGTTAAAAACGGCCTGATATTAAAAGTGACGCGGTGGCAGTTTTGTAATTAAAATTACAATTTTTATATCGGTTGTCACTAGAACCGATATAGAAAATAAAAAAAAATCATCTTTCATATCGGTTCCCTGCATAAACCGTTATAGAAAGTCTAAAAATTTTGGCTTCCATAACGGGTCACAAAACCACCCGATATAGAAACCAAAAAAACTTAGGCTTTTACGCGCATCTCTTCACGTTGCTCCCTCTCACTCTCGCGTGCATCTGCTCGGTCCTCACTCTCAGTACCACTCTCGCAGAAAAAACCCTAGAATCTCTCTCTCTTCAACCCGTCAATCGCTTGAAAAGAACGAAGGAGGCGAAGGAGGCGAAGGAGGAAATGGGTTGAAAGAACGAAGGAGGCGAAGGAGGCGAAGGAGGCGAAAGAGGCGACGTTCACGGCTTCGTCGTTGACATTCACGGCTTCGTCGTTGACGTTCACACTGCAAGCAGATCCTTCCATATCTTAACTATTGTTTGGGTCTAGATATGTTAGCCCAAATAGGAACTGTTAGTTTGGGTCTGAATTCTTGAAAGGATAACGATAAGGCTATGGTTACGATGGATATTCTATTTCGCAGAAGCAGTTAGTTGAAGAACAAAGAACAGAAAATGCTACAAACGCTTGCAATGCCCGTGGCACCATCACTCTCTGCCGCCATCTGCAATGGCAGATTCTCCAATAGAGTCTCCATCCCTGTTCCGAACCCTCAAAAACCAAAGGTAACCACACATAATTAGGGTTTCAATCTTTGGCACAGTAAAAGAAAAATAAAACCTAAACGTGATTCTGATTCTTACGATTGTGCAGGTTCAGAGGTTAACCATCCAATGCGTTCGTGTTGGAGGTGTGGAAATTCCAAACAACAAGCGAATTGAGTTTTCGCTTCAATACATTCATGGAGTTGGAAGAAACAGAGCGCGACAGATCCTCACTGATATCAAAATGGAAAACAAAGTCACAAAGGAATTGAGTGACGAAGAGCTCATTAGTCTCAGGGATGAAGTTTCCAAATACATTACTGAAGGAGACTTGGTAATTTTACTCTCACTTTCACTTCACTCTCTTATTTTAATTTTCTGCAAAGTTTTTGTAACGGTTTGATTTCTTTTGGGAGTTATAGAGGCGGTTCAATGCGCTTAATATAAAGAGAATGAAGGAGATACAGTGCTACAGAGGAATTAGGCATATTCAGGGGCTTCCATGTAGAGGACAGCGTACCAAGAATAATTGCAGGACATTGAAGGGTAAGAAGGTTACTGTTGCTGGCAAGAAGAAAAAGTAAAATACTTTTTTTATTTTACTCACTTGTGTAAGAACAAAAAGATCAACATTTACAACATTGCAATTGTTTGCAACTTTTCATTAAATCACCTGCGATTTCTCTGTTTTGATTAGCAATTCATCCTGTGAACAATTGATTTTACTCACTGTTTGCCCGTGTTGAAAATTTAGTTCTGGGCACACAGGCTTATAAAGTCATCATCCTCTTGACAACTGTTAGATTAGCTTAACTATTGTTTTTCCATATAGTCTAGATGGTGTTGGGTTTAATGCATAGAACATACTTAGTTCCTAGCTTCTTTTCACTATTTTTATTAGCAAGCAGATCCTTCCATAGCTTTAAGATTTTGTTGCCATGCGGTCCAAATAGGCCATTTCTGTAATACTGGTGCTATCAGATTAGGATATATGGTCCAGAGGTTTATTGATTTTGAAGATATTGGGGGGCGGAGGCTCTAGGAATTAGTTTTTTTATTTATTTTAATTTTCCAATATCAGTCTAATGTTATTATTTCTAATTTCTTTGCAGCTCCAAAACCCCACAGGCCTATATTACATGAGGCAAGAAGTTAAATTTGTATGTCACTAGGTAAGTTTTTGTTTTGATTTTCCTTTTCTTTTTTGGGGTAATTTTGATTCATTATGCTGATGGCATGTTTCTGTTCACCGAGTGTTTCATGTTTGACAAAAAAGTTTTTTCCTTTTCTTTTTGGGGTAATTTTGATTCATTATGCTGATGGCATGTTTCTGTTCACTGAGTATATTACATAGGCCTCTAATAGCTTTATTTTATTTTTGAAATACCTTCTAACTGTTGTTATTGAGAAGTGAAAGTTGTTTCTAATATTATTGAGTTCTTGTTTTCATTCCCTTAGTTCCTTTAATAATGATTAATGATTTTGATAATCTTTTATCATTTCCTGCTGCTGCTGCCTAGAATATTCAATTGTAGCCCTTGATTCCCTTGCATTGTGTCTTTTGGTTTATAAAGCAGTTTCAAGTTTTACTACTTATATATTTGTTTGTAGCAGGTGGTTGAGGGAGCTCAAGTTTTACTGAAAAGTTTATTTACTGGATATATATAATCTGGTCATTCAACCTCAGGGGGGAGATATTTGTGCAGCAGCAGTAAGAGAGGTCAAAGAAGAAACATGAGTAAGTAATCTCTTTGTAATACCTAATGAATGTGGATTAGATATGAAATTGGCTAGTTGATCAACCATAAATCAGTTTACTTCTGTGATTCCACGCCTAATAGTTTCAAGTTCTTTCAATTTTCAGGTTGACTCAGAATTTGTGGAAGTATTGGCATTCAGGTAGCATGTTTACATATATAAATATTTCATTTTGTGTTGGAAAATGAAGTTCCAATTGTCGAATATGGTGACTTTTAAATTGTCCACTAAAATGATTAAATCAGAACCTAAATAAGCAAAGTCAGGTTCCTGAGGTTATCGAATTTGTATTTTGATATCTTGAATCTTGATCTTGAACAGGGTTAAGTATATTGAGCAGGAACTAGCGAAGAAGAGGGGTAGAAATGTTGATGCAGAAGATCAAGTTGAGACTGAGTTGAAACGTGCCGAAGATGAACTATATAAAATCCCCGAGCATCTTAAAGTGAGTAGCTTCCCTTTTATTGCTTTAGTGGTACATAGATATACTAGTTTCAGTTCTATCAGAAAATGGAAAATAAGTTCAATTCTAATGGAATTTTTCTTTTCTTTTTTTAATTTCAGTGTAAAAAATGGCAACAGTGGCTGCTTCAAGTAGCATAGGATCCAGAAATTCTAATAATGTCTACCATGGACCAAATATCTCTTGTGAATCTAAAGGGGTGACAATGGGACTACGCTCTATAAGGCAGACAAATACTTATAATGGACTGAGAATTTTAAAGGGAAGAATGTTAGGCCTTCAGGTATCATAATTTGTGGCATGAATAAAACTCCAATTGAAATGAAGGCAATGAAAGCTAGGAGGAAGGGTCTTCAAGGGAAGAATGTTAGGCCTTCAGGTATCATAATTTGTGGCATGAATTTGATCTTTGTAGGAACTGAGGTTGGTCCATGGAGCAAAACTGGTGGTTTAGGAGATGTTCTAGGTGGTCTGCCACCAGCATTAGCAGTAAGCATCAAGTGAATTTCCTCTTAAATTAGGTTTTCATTTTCATCTTCATTGAAGAGGTGTTCAATTTTTCATCAAAATGTGTTCTTCTGTAGTTAAAAGCATTGCAATCTGTTACATTGCAGGTGAAAGTAGGAGATAGAAAGGAAAAAGTTGGCTTCTTCCATTGCTTTGCTTCACCGCCCCAATTTTCTGCCGATTTTGCATAAAGTTTGCATTTTTGCTAGATCTGGAACATTTACAGCCTGGGTTTGTTTGATTTGGTTTTGGACAATTCTGCATTTAATGTAAATCCCACTTTGATTTTCTCTTGTTTCATTGAGTAATGGTTGAATTGAATTGTTAGTAACTCTTATTCCTTTTTAGATGCTAATGTAGTTTTCCATTGTACTAACCAGATCTATGAAAGTAAGAACTACATTTAATTCTATGACTAATAATTGTCTTTAATTTAATCGCATTTGTTAATATAAATTACCTCTTCTTTTCCCTTCTTTTCATGGGGTCTTTTGGATCCATCATTTTCATTGTTAAGTGTCAATTTGCTGGATGACTTTGTGGTTGGTGTTTATCATACTTTTTGTGGTCACCATTGTAATTCTTTGTATCCCTGTGATTTGTTCAAGATGACAAAGCAGTAATGGATTTATGTATTTGTCTTGCAGGTTAACCCTTGAATCAGTGAGTGAATCTCTCACAAACCTTTTGAGGAATTTGGACTGTTCTATGAAATTATAAATATTGTGGTTGCTAGTTTATGTGGTGTTTTGGATGGTCAATTTGGTGCTTCATGTGTAGTGAAACAAGATATATGCTGTGATCAGTTTCAGTTCATATTGGATTTTTTGCTTTCAGTTTCAACTAATAAATGTCGAGGGGAAGATCTGATGGATCACCGAAGAAGCGATTAGTTGCTTCGGTTTGTGCTGTGGCATTCTTTGTTGGTTTTCTCTATGTGCCAAACTTTGAATTAGTTGTATCAATTTATTGTGGGATATTAAATTCTTCATATTGCTGTTTGTAGGTTGTGACTCTTTCAAATCAGAAACTTCTTAGACTTAGCTCAGTGAGTTGCTTCTCCTCTTCGGGAACCTTTTTTCTCAATAGACTAAAAAAGAAGCACATAATTTAGTAATTGCAAGGTATGTAGCACTCTCTAACTAATATTTTTGTTATTCTTCATCTTGTCAGTTAAGAATTTTTAAGTAGGTAAACATTTCTTCGAAATTCTTGTTAATTCCATTTGCCAGTAAGCAGCATACTCCTTAATCACAGCTTTTCTGAATTCTGACATATATGCACATGAACATCACATGCCAGTAGATTTATCACTTTGAACCAAACCATCAGTACCTGAATATTTTTGTTTAGGCCTGAATTTACTTCTTGATAGTTCAGCCATTTCAATGCAATGTGATGCAATGAGTTGAGTAGCAGAAGCAAGAGCAAAGCTCAACTTTGAATGAGAGCCATTGGTTAGCCAGTCCTTCTTGTTGTTTCATGGCAATTAGATGCTGACCATCATTAGTAAATAGAAATAAGTTATTGAATACGTGAATGAGACCTCCACATTCCATTTCATGTATGTTGTATAATGATTTTGTAGAGACTAACATAGTCAGCTTTAGCTACTTGTTCAATTCAATTAGTTTCTGTTTTAGCATCAATTCAAACTTATGAATTACTAGTAATTAATTAGCTTAATTATGAATTAATCAGGTATCTAACAACAGCAGCAGCAATGGAGGAGGGAGGCGTATAGGGAGTGATTTATCATTATAAGGAAAGATGCTGCTACCTTTGGTTCTTCCTTATTAGGGCAGTATCAAGCAATGGATGTATTATGGAAAGATGCTGCTACCTTTTCATATCGGTTTTCTATGGGAACCGATATGAAAAGTTTTTTTTTAAAAAAAAAAAAGACTTTTCATATCGGTTTTCTATGGAAACCGATATGAAAAGTCTCTTTTTTTTAAAAAAAGAGACTTTTCATATCGGTTCCCATAGAAAACCGATATGAAAAGTCTCTTTTTTAAAAAAAAAAATAGACTTTTCATATCGGTTCTAGGGGTAACCGATATAAAAACAACTTTTCATAACGGTTCAGGAACCGATATGAAATGTCCCTATTTTTTATATCTCCTTTTTCGGCATCGGTTCGGGAACCGATATGAAATGTCAATTTTAACCGATATAAAAAGCCTTTTTTCCATTAGTGAATGGTCCAATATATCGAGGACTAATTAAGCTTCTTTGCTCGCAAAGCTCTACTGATACCTATGGTTGGAGAAAATCTTAAGAATACATGATCACCAACTTCGAATTCCAACGATCTCCTTCGATTGTCAGCGTAGCTATTTTGCCGACTCTGAGCAACTTTCATTCTTTCTTGAATCATTCGTATCTTCTCAATAGTTTCACAAACCACATCGGGTCCCAAAAATCTACTTTCACCTACTTCCAACCAACACAATGGGGTTCTACACTTCTTCCCATATAGTGCTTCAAATGGTGCCATTCCAATACTGGAATGATAACTGTTGTTATAGGCGAACTCTACCAATGGAAGATGATCCTCCCATTTTCTCCCGCTATCTAGCACACATGCCTGAAGCATGTCCTCAAGAGTCTAAATAGTTCTCTCTGTTTGACCATCAGTCTGAGGATGATAAGCAGTGGTAATAAGCACCCTTGTCCCTAAAGCTTCATTCAAGGCTTTCCAAAATCTGGAGGTGAACTTAGGATCTGGGTCTGACACAATGCTGGTAGGGACTCCATGTATTCTTATGATACTCTTTACATACTCCTTTGCTAGTTAATCGATCCACCACTACATTACCGGCTTGAGATATCTTCCCATTTCCAGACTGGCACATCAAGAGGTTGCAGTTGACCAACAAGTCTTTGGTGCTTTTCTTTAACCCTTTGACAGGTTAAGCATCGAGATACAAACTCAGCAACATCAGCTTTCATTCCGGGCCACCAAAACATCTGCTTTAAATCCCGGTACATCTTGGTAGATCCAGGATGTACGGAATATTGGCTCTGATGAGCTTCTTCTAATACCTGCCTCTTGATATCTTCATTATTGGGTACACAAATTCTACCATCGAAACAGATAACACCATCACTATTTTTGGTAAAATTTGGTAATCCTATCTGAGATTGCAGCTCCACGTCGACCTCTTGAGCTGCACGAATCTGATCCCTTAATACACTGGTAATCCGAATATGCTAAAACACTAATCGATCCTTTTTCTTTGTCACCTTGAGATTCAAGTCTCTAAAAGACTCTAACAATGCCATCTCATAAACACTTAACTCTGCGGTGTGGAGAGACTTCCTGCTTAATGCATCTGCCACAACATTAGCCTTCTCGGGATGATACTTCAATTCGAAGTCATAATCCTTCAGAAATTCAATCCACCTTCTCTGTCTGTTGTTCAGTTCCTTCTGATCGAACAAATATTTTAAGCTTTTGTGATCACTAAAAACTTCGAAATGAGAACCATAAAGGTAATGTCTCCAAATCTTTAATGCAAACACAATAGCCGCCAACTCTAAGTCATGAGTTGGGTAATTCCGTTCAAGTGTCTTCAATTGCCTGGATGCATAGGCCACAACATGTTGATTCTGCATAAGAACACACCCTAAAACCCTTCCCAGAGGCATCACTGTAAATTTGGAATCCCAGGGACAGATCCGAAAGAATCAGGATTGGAGCAGAAGTTAACCGATTTTTCAAATCGCGGAAACATTCCTCACAATCAGTATCCCATGTAAACGACTGATCCTTGCGAGTCAACCGGGTAAGTGGGAGAACTAACTGCGAGAAGCATTGGATAAATCTCCTTTAATAGCCTGCTAGTCCCAAGAAGCTTCTTATTTCTGTTACTGAGGTTGGCCGTTCCCAATTTAACACAGCTTCAACTTTGCTAGGATCGACTGCTACTCCCTCTTGGGAAATCACATGACCTAAGAATTTTATTTCTGACATCCAGAAATCACACTTCGACGGCTTTGCATATAACTTCTTTTCTCGGAGTACATTCAAAACAAAGCAGAGATGTTGAGCATGCTCCTCAATTGTCTTTGAATATACCAAGATGTCATCTATGAAGACAACCACAAACTGATCCAGGTAGGAATGAAAAAATCGGTTCATGTAGTCCATGAACACCGCTGGAGCATTAGTTAGACCGAAAGTCATCACTACAAACTCATAGTGTCCATATCGAGTACGGAAAGCGGTTTTCGAAATATCTAAGGCTCTTACTTTGATTTGATGATATTCTGACCATAGATCAATTTTGGAGAATATTGCAGCACCTCGAAGTTGATCAAGCAAATCATCTATCCTTGGTAACGGATACTTATTCTTGATGGTAATTTTGTTCAATTGACGATAGTCAATACATAATCTCATGCTTCCGTCCTTCTTCTTGACTAGCAACACTGGAGCACCCCATGGAGAAGCACTCGGTCGAATAAACTTCTTGGAAATTAATTCCTCAATTTGGGATTTTAGTTCCTTTAGTTCAAGAGGAGACATCCTGTAAGGTGCTATAGATATATTGGCCCTGTACCCGGTACCAAATCTATAGAGAACTCTACCTCACGATCCGGAGGTAAAGAGGAAACTTCATCAGGAAAAACATCTAAGAATTCATTACCAACCTGGACAGACGATAAATCCAATCCAGCTTCAGTTGATGCAGATAATATAACAACAAAAGCTTCCGCACCTTGAAATAGAGACTGGCTGGCTGAAGTGAAAGAAATAACACTATCAGTTGTAGGTAGGGAATGTTCCACCACTTCAGAAGGAAACCCAATGGTACGGTTGAAGCAATCAATGGTAACATGGTTGGTAGTCATCCAATTCATTCCCAAGACGATCTCCATTCCCCTCATAGGAAAACAGATAAAATCAACCACAAACTCCCTGCTCTCTATAGTGAGAACACAGCTAAGACATAATGACTGAGTTCGAACATGACCCTTTGCAGCCATACATATGGTTATTGGTTCAGATATGGGAGATATCGTTAATCCTAACCGTTCAACACATGCATCAGAGATAAAACAATTAGTAGCACCAGAATCATATAGTATATTAACAGATTGATGGAAAAGCGAACCTGTACCCCTCAGGAGATTATCATCTGGCTTGATAGTTTGAGCGTCCAAGGTGTTGACTCGAGCCTGTCTTGGAGCATTAGGAGATTCCATAAAAGCCTTTCTCGTCGGACACTCATTAGCATAATGGCCCACTTCTTTGCAAAAGTAACACTGATTCTGCACAGTTTGGCATCTACCTCTATGATTCTTCTTGTAGAGAGAACAATTGCTAGGACTAGAAGAATCATTCGTCTGCACCTGCTTTCCTTTATCAGAATTACCTTTGTACCTAGTATTAGAAGTGTAACGCCCCAAAATAATTGATTAATTTATTTAATTAATTATTTTAGTTATTAAGTGATAGTAATATAATAGTACATTTTTGTTGTGTGTTATAATATAATTTATGTCATATTATATGTGTTATATGATTATGTGTTGTTAATTGTGTGTGGGGATTGGTGTTAGTAAAATATTAGCATAATTATATATATATTATTTTATGTTATATTATGTGTATTTTATGAGGGGGTTAGTACTAGTGAGAAGGGAGGTGTAAGGAGAAAAGGGGCTTGGGTAGTTGCATTAGACCAAGTCCATGATGAATAAGTGAGTATATAAGGAGGGATTAGGTCTAGGGTTGGGCATAGCTTAGAGATTAGCGAAATTTGGAGAACTAGGAGAGGAGAGGAGTGCGACGGCTAGGGAGGAAAAAGAAGAGAGAAGGCGTGACTTCCAAGCAAGAGAAAGAGAGAGAAGGAAGGCGCACAAGGAGAGAGAGCTCTAGGGCAAGGATTTTCGTGATCATCTAAGGCTAAGGTAAGGGTGGGGTTCTATCTACCTAATAGGTCCTATCAAGGGTCATATGTGGGGGTTAGGGTTTTGACTTGTGAATTACAATATATGCTCATGTTATCTTTCTATATAATCTGAATCACTATGTGAACATATGATGTCTTGATGATGATTTTGCATGCATATGAATTCCTATGTGTTATATGATCTTGTTGATTTAATTGTCATATGAATGATGTCCCCATGCCCTAAAAGTGATCCTATGCCTCGCCATGATTTTAAAGTAATTGAATTGATATGCTGAAAGTGGAGCCCTAGGCGCCCAGTGCCTGTCCCCGTTTCCTGTTTCGTTTGCTTTTGGTACAGGTTCAGTAAATCTGTGATCGTGAGTGTTCTATTTGTCTAAAAATTATGTGGTTTGTTATTCTTGAAACTAGACACAACTTTCTACAAATTAGGCGCTGAGTTTACTCAATTTGGATAAGTATAATGGGAGAATTCTTGGTTGCAAATTGGGTCAAAAATCTGGGACGGTTTGGGATATGTGTTCAGTATTTTCCTAATTGTGAATGCCCTGATCCTCCAAATTTCGTGGGGTTTGTTTTGTTGGAAAGTAGACTTAATTTACTACTGAATAGGCACTGATTTTGCTAAATTTCGTTGAGGATTGAGGGAGAAGATTTGATTTCAAAATGACTAATAATTCTGTCCGACTTTTGTGGGGTTTGTTGCTCCGAATTTTGTGGGGTTTGTTGCTCCAATTAAGTTGTCAATTATTAATTGTTAATTTGCTGAATTAGTTGGTTGATAATTGTTGGTTGTTGGGCGCCATGTGTGGCTGCCCTAAATTGATTGGTCAAGTTGTTGGTTGCTAAACGTTGTTAATGATTGAGAGGGCTGAGTGCCGAGTTGTTGATTGTTCTCTTAGCGACGAGGGAGTTATGCTCCATAGCGACGATATTAATTGTTGCGACGTGATTGTGTTGGCGGTTGTGACGTGCTGTTTGTTGTCTGTTGTCTGTTGTGATATTGACTATTGTGACGTGTTGCCTGTTGTAGCTTGTTGTTCGTCATTCTTGTTGTTGTTTAGTCGTGAAGCCTCTTTGGGCTGGTGTATTGTTGTTGTTGCTGTTGGCGTTCCGTCTTACGTCGTTGTTGTGATTTGGTGTCGTAGGCCTATGGCCAGTGTTGTGTATTGCGTCGTTGTCATGATTTTATGTCGGAGGCCTATGGCCAGTGTGGTGATTTACGTTGTTGTTGTGCCGATATGTGATTGTGTTGACATGTTGTGCATACCCATTGCGTCGCATGCATATCATGTGGATTAGGCTTCGGCCAGCGTTGTGGATTAGGCTTCGGCCAGCGTTGTGATTTAGGCCTATGGCCAGCGTTGTGACTTGGTACCGCATGCATGTGTATTCCATACTGCATGATTGACTAGTGAAATTATGTGACTATTGTGACGAGATGAATGTGATGACCTGACCGAATGCATATTGCTTTTCATACGATTTATTAGATAGTGTGATATCTCACCCCTTCTGTTTGAATGTTACCCATATGTTGGTAACGTGCAGGTAATAGCGAATGAAGGCGGAGTACCTTCATATAGTCGGGTCGGTGTCGTCGCTCTTATACGTAGCACTCGGGGGGATGGACGCTCATTTATATTCCTTATGTTGTTACATTTGTTGAACTTAAGTTTATGGCCGTTATGACTATTCATGTTGTGAACCTTTTGGAATTTTATCGTTAAGTTGAACCCTTGATTTTCCGCTGCATGTTAAATGAAAGTCAGTTATTTTTGAAGTATGATTTCGTTGGCGAATTTCAGTTGAAAACTGTAGCACTCAAAATGATTTTTGAAAACTCTGATTTTATTTAGTAATTTGCCGGGTAGATTTTGGGTGTTACAATAGTGGTATCAGAGCAATGGTTAGTCCGGCCAAATTGTCGAGTCGTTGTGTCGTATGACGGTCGAGTGTTGTCTTTTATTACTAACCATTGTTTGTATTGTAGTGATGCTCCTGCTGGGAAAGGTATGTTTTCTGTGTGTGACCTCGGTGCCTCTTATTTTTGGTTTAGTTTGTTAATGGGAGAGTTGTTCGAATCAGGTAAAATTTCGAGGACGAAATTCTTTTAAGTGGGGGAGAGTTGTAACGCCCCAAAATAATTGATTAATTTATTTAATTAATTATTTTAGTTATTAAGTGATAGTAATATAATAGTACATTTTTGTTGTGTGTTATAATATAATTTATGTCATATTATATGTGTTATATGATTATGTGTTGTTAATTGTGTGTGGGGATTGGTGTTAGTAAAATATTAGCATAATTATATACATATATTATTTTATGTTATATTATGTGTATTTTATGAGGGGGTTAGTACTAGTGAGAAGGGAGGTGTAAGGAGAAAAGGGGCTTGGGTAGTTGCATTAGACCAAGTCCATGATGAGTAAGTGAGTATATAAGGAGGGATTAGGTCTAGGGTTTGGCATACCTTAGAGATTAGCGAAATTTGGAGAACTAGGAGAGGAGAGGAGTGCGACGGCTAGGGAGGAAAAAGAAGAGAGAAGGCGTGACTTCCAAGCAAGAGAAAGAGAGAGAAGGAAGGCGCACAAGGAGAGAGAGCTCTAGGGCAAGGATTTTCGTGATCATCTAAGGCTAAGGTAAGGGTGGGGTTCTATCTATCTAATAGGTCCTATGAAGGGTCATATGTGGGGGTTAGGGTTTTGACTTGTGAATTACAATATATGCTCATGTTATCTTTCTATATAATCCGAATCACTATGTGAACATATGATGTCTTGATGATGATTTTGCATGCATATGAATCCCTATGTGTTACATGACCTTGTTGATTTAATTGTCATATGAATGATGTCCCCATGCCCTAAAAGTGATCCTATGCCTCGCCATGATTTTAAAGTAATTGAATTGATATGCTGAAAGTGGAGCCCTAGGCGCCCAGTGCCTGTCCCCGTTTCCTGTTTCGTTTGCTTTTGGTACAGGTTCAGTAAATCTGTGATCGTGAGTGTTCTATTCGTCTAAAAATTATGTGGTTTGTTTTTCTGGAAACTAGACACAATTTTCTACAAATTAGGCGCTGAGTTTACTCAATTTGGATAAGTATAATGGGAGAATTCTTGGTAGCAAATTGGGTCAAAAATCTGGGACCGTTTGGGATATGTGTTCAGTTTTTGCCTAATTGTGAATGCCCTGATCCTCCAAATTTCGTGGGGTTTGTTTTGTTGGAAAGTAGACTTAATTTACTACTGATTAGGCACTGATTTCGCTAAATTTAGTTGAGGATTGAGGGAGAAGATTTGATTTCAAAATGACTAATAATTCTGTCCGAATTTTGTGGGGTTTGTTGCTTCGAATTTTGTGGGGTTTGTTGCTCCAATTAAGTTGTCAATTATTAATTGTTAATTTGCTGAATTAGTTGGTTGATAATTGTTGGTTGTTGGGCGCCATGTGTGGCTGCCCTAAATTGATTGGTCAAGTTGTTGGTTGCTAAACGTTATTAATGATTGAGAGGGCTGAGTGCCAAGTTGTGATATTGACTATTGTGACGTGTTGCCTGTTGTAGCTTGTTGTTCGTCATTGTTGTTGTTGTTTAGTCGTGAAGCCTCTTTGGGCTGGTGTATTGTTGTTGTTGCTGTTGGCGTTCCGTCTTACGTCGTTGTTGTGATTTGGTGCCGTAGGCCTATGGCCAGTGTTGTGTATTGCGTCGTTGTCATGATTTTATGTCGCAGGCCTATGGCCAGTGTGGTGATTTACGTTGTTGTTGTGCCGATATGTGATTGTGTTGACATGTTGTGCATACCCGTTGCGTCGCATGCATATCATGTGGATTAGGCTTCGGCCAGCGTTGTGGATTAGGCTTCGGCCAACGTTGTGGATTAGGCTTCAGCCAGCGTTGTGGATTAGGCTTCGGCCAGCGTTGTGGATTAGGCTTCGGCCAGCGTTGTGATTTAGGCCTATGGCCAGCGTTGTGACTTGGTACCGCATGCATGTGCATTCCATACTGCATGATTGACTAGTGAAATTATGTGACTATTGTGACGAGATGAATGTGATGACCTGACCGAATGCATATTGCTTTTCATACGATTTATTAGATAGTGTGATATCTCACCCCTTCTGTTTGAATGTTACCCCTATGTTGGTAACGTGCAGGTAATAGCGAATGAAGGTGGAGTACCTTCATATAGTCGGGTCGGTGTCGTCGCTCTTATACGTAGCACTCGGGGGGGATGGACGCTCATTTATATTCCTTATGTTGTTACATTTGTTGAACTTAAGTTTATGGCCGTTATGACTATTCATGTTGTGAACCTTTTGGAATTTTATCGTTAAGTTGAACCCTTGATTTTCCGCTGCATGTTAAATGAAAGTCAGTTATTTTTGAATTATGATTTCGTTGGCGAATTTCAGTTGAAAACTGTAGCACTCAAAATGATTTTTGAAAACTCTGATTTTATTTAGTAATTTGCCGGGTAGATTTTGGGTGTTACAAGAAGAGGTTGATTCAGTAGCCCTTTTCTTTTTATTCCAGAATTCTTTCTTCTCTGCATACATCTTCTTGAGATTTTCTTCAGCGGTATGAGCTTGTTGTACCAAAGTAGGGTAAGTGGTCATAGCGTAGGAACTAAGACTTAGGTTTACATCACCATGAAGACCTTGTTTAAACATAATCATCTTCCACCTGTCATTGGGGGCATGGGTTCCTATTTCATAAAATTGAGACAATCTTTCAAATTTTGCAGCATATTCCCCAACTGACATGTTCTCCTGCTTCAGATTAACGAACTCAACTTGTTTGGCAAGTCTCTAGGCATCAGGAAAGAAATGACCCAGGAATAACTCCTTAAAGTTATGCCAATTAAGAGGTGTCCTTTGAGTTTGAAGCATCCTACGTGCATTGGTCCACCAAGTATGAGCATCTTCATCCAGAGCATTGGCAGCACAAATCACTTTCTCTGTTTCATCACATTGTAAGGTCAGAAAAATCCTCTCCATGGCATCCACCCAGAAATGAGCTTTCATTGGGTCGGATCCACCCTTGAAGATTGGATGTTTCATTTTCAGAAACCGGAAGTACATCCTGTTAGGATCCTCAGGTTGTGGTACATTGACTGGATCATTCGGTTGCGGTTGGGGCACTTGATGCATCTGCTGCATTTGAGCCATTTCAGCCATCTGTTGCTGTTGCTCTAGCATCATGTCATTCATCATCTTCGGTTGAGTTTCGATGACATTTTGCATCCATTCTTGATGAGGATCAATAGGGGGGTTTCTCCTACCCCGTCCAGTCATGATTCTGTGAAATATGCACAAACTATTAAGTTGATCAGGCTCAATGTCTAATAGCATACTAAAAAGAATCAGACTTAGAAGACATAAAAGTCTCTTAACATCTAAGTCCGACTAGGTCAAACTACTCTTATACCAATTGTAACACCCCAATATTTCTAACATGTAGATACACTAAGATGCACATCCGTGTCAACAATCAGAGGACACAATCCATGTTTAGATATTGAACATACTAAATTTTTCCGATAATAAAACATAATGTCTCGGATCATCCTATTTTTAATTCCATAAGAGTTCACTTGGTCCACAACTCAAAAAGTAATACAGACCCAATTGTTCAACATCATAACCAGAGAAGTAGAAATGGTTTATACAACTCATAACAAATACAAGTTACATAACCATAACAGAAACAACAAAAGAAGAGCAATCGGAAACATCAAGAATACAAGTCTTCGGCTTCGCCATAAGCACGTCACCTACTCGTGTCGCCTTGTCTTCCTTTTCCCTAGTTTCTCTGTAAAAACCACAATAATGATAGGGTGAGATAACATATCTCAGTGAGTTCTACCGTGCCCCCTCACTACCACTCGGTTCAATTATAAAACTGTTGCAACATAGTTAAATTTATAAACTATTTGCTTATATATATACTTAGCCCATTACCGACCGTGCAACAGTCACAATCTCGGCATCTAATGTGCTATTCATTTATTTTTAAGCCTTGTAAGTTACTTTACCATTACAAGCTTACCAATCAAAACACCGACCATGCACACAACCACAATCTCGATGAATCGTGTACTTACCGTAGCATAACATCGACCGTGCACACAACCACAATTTCGATGAACCCCCCGTTAGTAACTATTCCATAACGTTTCCAGGGCCTAGGGTGAGGGCTCATGACCTTCCCTTCCTAGTATGCTATTCGTTGGGTCGTCACCCAACTTGATATAATCTATATATCACACCCGCATTGGGCCGACTTCTATATTCGATATATACTATACCTATCAAGGTAATATCATCACAATTGGTTGGAAGAAAGATTAGAAGAGGTTTGGAATCGAAAGGAGCCACGAAACGAGAAATTTGCACCCCGAGACAGAACCACACGCACGGTCCGTTCCCTAGGGGCACACGACCTGTGCATGATGCACTAAATTTGATTTACCATCTGCGAAGCAGGCGCATGGTTCGTGCCACAGGGGAGCACGTCCGTGTGCTCTGTTCTGCATTCCGATTTCCTTCCGTTTCTCTCGTTTCTCTTCTCCGTTCGCGTCCAATCCCAATTCCGATCAAAATCCAACCTCAAAACAGATAATATATATGTGTTTCCAGACTATAATTCCAGTCAAAAATCAATATAACATACATGCATTTTTATAAAAACCGTTATTCTCGAGTATTTGGAAAAACGGTTTTCGACTCGATAAATCTTTCGAAATCCCAATTTAAACCACAGAACCAGAAATACCAATATTTCAAGAACAATGAGTAAAACCCTAATCGTCAGTAAAACTCACCGATTTGACGAATCCGCGAGAAGTCACGTCCTCACTCGAAACGATCGAACCGTAATCACTCGAACAATCCCCGTAATCGTTCCAACCGCTTCAAAGCGCAACTCCACCACTCAAATTCGAAGTCAGCAGCACATCCACTCCAAATCTCCTTTCAATCCACAATGTAGGTTCAGTTTCACCTTCTCCCTAGTTCCAAATGAACATGCAAGACTTCAATGTGGTCAAAACTCCATTGTTTCCCACTTGAAGCTTCAAGGGTCGAAAAAGGCAAGATGATTTAGGAGAAGAATGGGAAGCTGAAATTAGGTTCATTGGAAAGAGCTTGAAAAATGGAAGGGAAAGGAGAAGAGAACACTTACATGCATTGAAGGTTTTGGTTGATCCTCCCTCCCCTTTCTTCTTCTCCCTCTCGCCCCACTCTCTCCTTTCTCTCCTATTCTTTTTCTGTTTTCCTTCTTTCTGTTTTCAGTTGAAGGATGGGAATGAGTGGAGGGATGTTATGTTTTAATGGGCTGGGGAATTAAATGGTTGGAAAAAACCAAAATGCCCTTGGCTCATTAATTCAGTCTAAATCCCTATTTTTTGCCTAAGTTTTCTCTAACTTGCACCTTAATTAACGCTTTCTCGACTAACCCATATCTGATTCACGAATTATTATTTCACTCATATAAGAAATTATTTATAATCCCCGTGAATCACATTTTAAAAATTAGGGATGTTACAATGATCTAACGAAAAGAGGTGTTTTCAAAATTTTATAAGGATATGACCTTTTTGAAACTCGGTTAATTTAAGTTCAATAGAACAATTTTATTAAACTTTACTTAGTATTTTCTGTTATTATTTGTTCTACCTTTCTTAACATTGTGATGTAAATTTTTCATTTTGAGTTCACTCATGATATGAATTTTACTTTTAGGATTTGTACATGAATTGCTTAGCATCATTGTGTGAACTCATATCCGTTGTTGAATTTGTTGATATTCATAGGAATTCTACTTTTATCATTGTGTGAGTTCTTCTTTCCTTATATTACACCTTCAAATGTTGGGGTTGAGTTTTGTGCTGGCTTGTTTAAATATCTTGGCGAATTTGATGCAAAATATTTGTTCTAAGATTGAGTGATTGAATTATAAATGGGTGAACCAAAATGTAGTTGTAATTGTTGTTTTATATGTGTGGTAAGTTTTGAACATATAAAACTTTGAATTTTAATGTTACTCATTCCACAGGTGGGATTCAGATCCAAGAGCCCCTAAATGACCAAATTAAAGATCAGATCTTTTTTTGTGTGGCTTGTTTTCGATTACGTCCTTGTGAGTCTTTTGTTGTGATTGAGTGTTTCAAACTCCAACGATAACTTTATTCTGAATAGCCTTCTTCCGCATCTAGTGAAAACTATTAGATCGTGTTTTAACCATCTCTCAAACCAAAACCATCACGTTGGTCAAGGCCTCTTAGTGTACGACTACTCTTGATTAGGATAGGATTGGTTGCTTATAGTCTAAATTTTTCTCCATCTTGGTCCAGCTTGTACATTGTGTTCCATAAGTTTCAGCTTTAAAGGTGCATTCACGATCCTCGCCAACCGTTGAGTTTCGACACAATTTACCCTCGCCCAAATCATACCTTTCAACCATATCCGTGAACATGACATGTTGTTATGAAGATATCTCTTGATTTGGCTGATTATTAGCCCTAAGTTCTTAGTTGTCTCAAATACAGAACAACGTATTAGCAATCAGATGTGTAAGTCTATGACAGGAAGGGGATGCAAAATTCTTGGTAAATAATAAAAGATATGCGGTGTATGTATATTATAATGAGGAATCTCGAAGCAACTCACTGAGATTATCATAGTCTCATTCTTTATTTATGTGGTAATTTACAGAGACAAAAGCAGAACTTTTAAATACAATTTCTCCCTCAATACTTAATGAAATCAGATAGTCATTGTGCCTATTTTTAAGTGTTTTATGGCTAGTTTCTAAATAAACAAAAATAAACTTCAAATGAGGTCTGTGTAGTTAGTTACAAAGGAAATACCAGAGGCACTCAAAACTGTGTTTGTGCAGAAATTGTTGTGAACTTTGAAACTTCGATTTTTACCCCCAAGGACCACGAATTTGAGCTTCAATCCACAATGTGAGCCCTGAAAACCCTAGTGAAGTGATGTCCCATCTCTAACATGGTTCTGGTTGCTCTTTATTTGATGAAAACTGAACATGGAAGGCAAGAATGAGGTGAAGGAAGTGGATTTGTGAAATCTCAGATTTTAGGGATTTTGAAGAAGATGATTTTTGGAAGTATGAAAGGAGGGAGATGGAGTGATGAGGGTGTATGCTTTGGTTCAGAAGTTTGAAATGGAAATTTGAGGTTGAACCTTTACCCTTCTCCATTTCCTCTCTCTCCCTCGAGTTCCCTTACTCAGGGCCGTCCATGGGCCTGTGCAAGCTGTGCTACCGCACAGGGCCCCGGCCCAATACAAATATTTTAGGGCCCAAAAAAACCAAGGGACAGGTTATATAAGTGTGTTTCGGAAATTATAACAAATATCAATTTGGCCGAACGGCAAGTAACATAGCGAATGATTGTTGGATGCCTGGGGTGATAAGTTCGATTACCAGCATTCTGTTTTCTACAACTTATATTATATTGTTTTTGCAATGTGAAACAACATATTATATTCTATTGCTTTTTTTTTCTACAACTTATATTATATTGTTTTTGCAATGTGAAACAACATATTATATTATTTTTGCATTGTGTTTTCTACACCTTATATTATATTGTTTTTGCAATGTGAAACAACATATTATATTCTATTGCTTTTTTTTTTCTACAACTTATATTATATTGTTTTTGCAATGTATTTAATTCAATCAAAAAATATATTGTTTTTAGCAAATGTTTTTTTGAATAAATATTAAAAAATTCCAAAAAAAATAATTCCAGCCTTTTAAAACTAAAATAAAACTTATATTTACATTAACTTTTTTAAGAATATTGTGAATTTGAGTTCTTAACTGAATTTCTATTGACGAATTAAAATAGTTTTTTTAGAAATTTAGTTTTGTTTGTAGCTATAGAATTTTCTTATTTATATTTATTTTTTATATTTAATTATTTATTATATTCGATGATGATTTTGCCCCCCCAATAAATTAGGTATAACTCCGTTATTGAAGGGCCCATTTTTCAAATTTGAACAGGGCCTCTCAATATTATGGGACGGCCCTGCCCTTACTCCCTTCTCTCTATTCTTTTCCTTTTTCTCTCTAAATGAAAGTGTTGAGTAAAATGAAGAGGTAGTTTCTTATTTCAGCTTATATTGAATTAGCTTAGTGGGTCTTGGAGTGGGCTTCAGTCATTGGACTTGACTTTACTTTAAGCCATTTCCTAATTGCACCTAGCTCCCACATCTTTTTATAACTAATACACTCGAATGAGGACTCATTCACACTAGAATGCAACAAATCTATATCCTCTAAATAAATCCAGTACCAAACTTATAACTTAATTTAAGCAACATATAGTGATACTCAATTATAATTCTATGTCAATTAAATTACTCAAGATCACCTAGTCATTTTTCATTAAGCACAAACAATCACACACATAATTGGCAAAAATAAATTTCTACTTAAAGTAATCAAAGATTACTTTGGGTGTTACAAGTTTTAAATTAAGTGGTAAGGGTTATTAGAATATCTATGTTAATAACTCCAAGCTTGGTGCAAGTGGTTAATGAACTCCATCTTAAGGGGCGGACTCAATTAGTACTTGGGTTCGATCCCCGGTGATGGAACAAATTGGAGCCAAACTTTACTTACATCCTCGTAACTTCCCAAAGTAATTATTTTAATTACTTTGATGCTCGAGTAATTTATTTATTTAGAATGGCTTGATGATTGGTGATTTTATGAAATTGATTTAATTGCTATGAAATTTGGTGTGAATTGTGAGTTGGTTGCAAAATAAATTAATTGTTTGAAATGGGGTCAATTGGGGAATAGAGGAATGAGTAAGGGTAATTTAGGAATTCCAACACCCAAACACTCACTCACTCCAATACAACATCAGCTGCAACCCAACACTCACACACACTTATCTCACTTTTCAATTTTCAAAACAAACATACTCTCACTTTGAGGGAAAGAGTTGCGAGAGGGAGAGGAAAGGGAAAGAAGAGGAAAACCCCCCATTTTCGCAAAACACAAAGAGTTGGGGTTGAGTTCAAAATTATGTTTTTGGCTTGCATGTCAGCTTAGGAGGTTCCCAAGTGCAATTTAGGAGCTACATTGTGATTTGAATCACTCAAATAGGAAGTTTAAGGACTGGGTTCGAAGTTGAAGTCATTGGGAGTGTTGGTGTCTAGCCATTTTCGATTTTGGGATTTTTAGAGCCTATTTTGAGATAATCACGTCACCATCTAGCTTGTATTGTGATTTTCATCACATTCAAGGTGAGTTCCTCACTAATGTTGTGTTACTTTGCCAATGTATGTTGATTTCTTGTATGGTTTCTGAAGTAATGAACTGTATCAGCGGTTTTAATGAGTTAAAAATTTGATGTTCGTGTCGTTGTGTAGAAATCCATGTTATAATTGATGTTTTAAGGTTGTTACAATGTGAATTCAGACTGATTTTGGTCATGTTTTGAGTTGAGGATAGTTTGGTGTGAATATTGAGACAATAGGAATGGGCATTTTCGAAGAAAAAGTTGATTTTTGTGTGCTGTAAAACGAGCACGGACCGGGCTCCTGGGAAGCACGAAGTGGGCTCCAAGTAGCACGGACCGGGCATGACCTTCGGTCCCCGTTTTCCAAACTAAGTCAAAACCATTCCGAATTTATGTCATTACTGCCCTAATCCTATTCATACACTAATATATGATAGTATCCATCAAATTTGACTGTTTTGGCCTACTTGTAGTGTCACGGAAATTATTGCGAGGTTTATAGTTTATATGTATAGTTGTATATATGTAACCCGAGTGAGGACGATTAAAGAGAATAATTAAAGGCATAATATACGAGGGGGAGGACGATACCAAGAGGTCTAAAAGCACACTTGGTGGCGGGAAGTCATGATCCCATAAGCCAAGGCCTAGCGTTACTCGATATAGCTATTCTAGTTGAGTTCTCTGTTGAGATTGAGATAGTGATCTCTCGGGTTTTCCTAAGAGGAAAAGAGGAAAGAGGTAAAAAAAGGTTAAAAAAAAGGGATAAGAGGTTAAGAGGAAACGACTGAATTTAGAAAACACCAAGAGCTAGGAAATGTGAGGGGTCTCGGAGGAACTCATTCAGATTTGTAATGTCACTGTTTTATTTGTGGTGTTTTCAGATGTACAGGGCAAAGCAAAGCAGACCGAGGAGAAGTATTTACTGATGTAGCTGCCAAGTTTACTGTGAGGGATCCTTTTGGATCAATCTATGTTATGTTTGCTTAGCTTTCCCGAGTTAGGTTTATTTTGTACCTTGAGACCGAATCTTTGATATTATAATAAAAGTTAGTTTATAATGTAAACCCTACTTAAAGTTTGGACACCGACAGTTTATTGACTGTAAGGATCTAATTTCCGTTATGTAGCTTATGCGGATTTTTGAGCCCTATTGAAGATGTTTATTCCCTCAAAATTTTAAGTTGGTCCAAATTTTTAAGTGAGTTTGCATCTCTGATTGTATTATTTGTTATAGCGCTCTTTATTTCCGCTACGCTTGAAATTAAGGTGTTACACTCCCGGCCAAACTCCGGATTATTTAGGGCCCCTTTCACCTAAATACCAGAGGGTGTCAAAGACCCCTAGACCAAAAAAGAATATATCTTAACATCGGACAATTAAATACATTAAACTTATTTTAATTTCAAATAGGAGGAATTACCTAAGTTTTGAGTGCATAAAATATATAAATGTGTAATATATTTTTTTTTGGCACAAATGTCTAATATATATTTTCTATTTTTGCTTCAAAAAAATATATTTTCTATTTTAGGAATGTGTGTATTTATAAACACAAAACTTAGGTAATTGGCCATCTAAGTCAACTATTTCATTTTTGATTATTACATCTTTTATTAATCTCAATGTGTTGTAATATACAACTCGTTACTCAAAACAACAACAATAATCTACTGTCTGGGTAGGAGCAGCACAATGTCCCCCTTTCGGATATCCCACTTTAAGACAGGTAGCATTACAATCTTCTGCGCAATTTCCGGCTATGCAACAAAGCTTATCCGACGACGTCTGAAAAAGACATAAGACCTCTAATGTTGGAGTCTCCAAACTAGTAACGAATCCTGAACAAACCCCAATGTTAGATGTTGTATGCATGCAGCGTATCTTCATTTTCTTACAAAAACCATTCAAACGTACACAATAATATTCAAACAAATTATTATTGACAATAGAACTTCCATGCTATTGCAAAAAAAAATACAACTCCATAAAAAAGTTGTGTTTAAACAACTCAAGATTTTTCAGTTTTTTACTTTTGAATATATATATTGACAAATTAGCACTCATAAAAATTTCAATTTAAGTTTATAATTTGTATAAAGAAAATGTAACTCAAGAGAAAACAATAACAATCTCCTCTTACCTGAAACAAAGACTAACGTAATGCATGAAATACCCAATAGATAAGAATGATACATGTTAAAAGCCATTTCGTATAAATTCACTTTATATTTTAATTCTTGTAAAGCTAAGATCATTTTGATTATATAGACTTAGAAATTGAAAGCTATTGGGTAAGAATGCAGTAATTACTTTTGCAATTCCATCAATATGAAATCATCAATAATAGGTGACACTCGCATTTAAAAAAGGTAACAATGCTTTCATAGATGTGAAAACATTATTAACGATTAGGTTTTTTTTTTGAAAACATTATTAACGATTAGGTAAGAATGCATTCATGCATGGATGTGAAATCATCAATAATAGGTAAGAATTGCAGTAAAAAAAAAGGTAAGAATGCATTCATAGATTTGAAATCATCAATAATAGGTAAGAATCGTAGTAAAAAAAAGGTGAGAATGCATTCATAGATGTGAAATCATCAATAATAGGTAAGAATCCTAGTAAAAAAACGGTGAGAATGCATTCATAGATGTGAATGCATTATTAACTATTAGAATAGAGTATTAATTGGAAAGAATTGTGCCAAAAAGAATACAGTATCAATTTATATAATCTATATCTATATCTATATATAATATACATTTTTACGAATTATTCTAACAAAGCATTACTAATTAACCTGCCACATCAACCAAATCCGATTTACCAAATTTAAATAATTTAACTGATTATTTAAAGTTGGTATACCAATTTAGATATTGGTTAATCAGGTTAATTTAAATATAGATGTGGCAAATACCAATGTTAATCTTACGTGTATTAATTCATTGGTTTTTTATGCAACAAGGCATGTAAAATTCTAAAGCCTAAGGTGCCTCCCCATCTTCTTTTTCCGGCTTCTAAATTATTTTTGTCAATTTCATTTGTCGATAATTATGCTAAGTTTATCTCCAATTATTTTCAATTGTAAATTTACTTGACTTTATATATTCTTAATATGTCATTGTTGCAGATTTCTCACAACAGTGAGATTACTTTCATCATATGCATCAAAATTAGAGGAGAAAAGAATAAAAGCTAGAGGTGTAATTTTACTTGGCTTTCTTCTATATTTTGTCTTCCTATTAGTTGGTTAGGCTATCTTTGTTTGTGATATGTTTTCTCACCAATATGTATCCATAAGCATGTTGTTAATGTCAGTTAGGATCACACTTGAGTAAAAAAAGATTCTCTAGCTTGCAATAAGTTAATGATTCAAATTGAATTCATTATCAAGGGATGCTTGAACATCAGGACAGTGTGAGAGAAACATCAGGACATCCAGGGAGATCGCGAGAGGCTTGAACAAGGAAGAAGGAAGGAAGATTCTCTAGCTTGCAATAAGTTAATGATTCAAATTGAATTTGCTTTGTTATTTTTAAAGTCGGATTTACCTATTGGGTACCCCCATCTGAGGTAAATCCGACTTTAAAAATTCCCAAAGCGGATTTACCTATTTATAAGGTAAATCCGATTGAGTCAAAATTATGTGGGGTATTTTGGGATTTTCATATTATGTGGGGGTAGATGGAGAGATGATGGGGGTGCAAAAAAAACCCCATCATCACCTAAACCATCAGATGAAGCCAAAGTGCCCAAATCCAAGAACAATTACCAATTTCTCCATTGACGTCGTCACCTTCATCCCCGTCATCATCTCAATCGTGCTCCTCCTTCTCATTTTAAATAAATGAATATGATTAAATTAATATTAAGTCATAACGTGGCAACGAGAGCGGAAATGCGAGACTGGCAATGGAATCAACAACGATAGCGACAACGGAAACAGGAGGAATTTATAAAAAAAAAACAGGAACAGGAGAATTTGGAACGAGAGAGGCAAGGAGAGCGCCAACAGAGCGCCAACGTGGGTGCATATTTAAAAAAATATTATTTTATATTTTATTCATTTTTACTCCATCTAAAATTTATTATCTACTATAATATCTCTATTAAAACTATTATAATCAATCAATTTAACCACTAAGAATTGTAAAAAAAAAACAACTTTAGTATACCAAACTTTACAAAATAACTTACTTATAATTAAACAAATATGATTTAATTAATATTAGGCTAAATTATAGTTTTGGTCCCCCTATTTTCAAAAATTCAGACATTTGGTCCCCCTATTTTAAAACTCAGACATTTGGTCCCCCAATTTTAAAAAATCAAATACATTTAGTCCAAAGAGGGACCAAATGTCTTTGATTTTTTTAAATTGGGGGACCAAATGTCTTTGATTTTTTAAAATTGAGGGACCAAATGTCTTTGATTATTAGCCATAAAAAGTTGAAAGTTCCTCTTGGGACTAAATGTCTTTGATTTTTTAATATTGGGGGACCAAATGCCTGAGTTTTAAAATAGGGGGACCAAATGTTTGAATTTTTGAAAATAGGGGGACCAAAATTATAATTTAGCCTTAATATTAAATCATATAGAAAAATATGAGTTAACATGTGGCAACGGAAGCGACAACGAGAGACTAGCAATGGGAGCTGCAACGGGAGAGGCAACGGGAGTTTTTTTTGTCTTAAAATTAAAAAATTTTACGCCTTTTTTACTAAAAATAATTACTCACTATTTTTATAATTTAGTCAAACTACTAAAATTAATTATTTTTTTACAACGCTCAAATTAATGATTTTAACCACTCCCCATTCTCAAAAAAAGACGTACCTGTAACAAAAGTTTAAAAATAATTTTTTTATAAATAAATGAATATGATTAAATTATAATTAAGTGATTTAGAAAAAAATAAGTCATAACGTGGCAACGAGAGCGACAATGTGAGATTGGCAATGGAATCGACAACGAGAGCGACAACGGTAATAGGAGTGGGAACGAGGGAGGCAAGGAGAGCCCCAATGTGGGTGCATATTTTAAAAAAACTCTTATTTTCTTTTTTCTTCATTTTTACTCCATCTAAAATTTATTATTTACTATAATCAGTCTATTAAAACTATTAAAATCAATCAATTTAACCACTAAGAATTGTAAAAAAAACAACTTTAGCCACTACCAAACTTTCCAAAATAACTTACTTATAATTAAACGAATATGATTTAATTAATATTAAATCATATAGAATAATATGAGTTAACATGTGGCAACGAGAGCGACAACGAGAGACTGGCAATAAGAGCTGCAACGGGAGTTGCAAGGGGCGAGGCAACGGGAGTGGCAACGAGGAGTATGACTTATGGTACTAAGCTAGTAGTTTAGTAATAATTACTAAAGGGTTATATAGGTAAATTCATTTAATAATAAAAATTGACAAAAAAAAAAACAGATTTGGGTAATTAAATGAAGGAGCAAAAATAGGAACAGTTATAGAAACCAAAATATCCCACAAATCACGGAAACGGTTTCAGAAACAAAATATCATGGGATCTTGGATATTTGCTATTATATGAGTTCTTCTCTGTTCTTCTCCAAATTTATGCATCTCTGTAACTTCGTCGTCGCCGTGAGTCTGTAATTTCGCCGTCGCCGTGAGTTTGTTCTTCTCCAAAACAGTCCATTTTCTGAGTGTTTTTTTTCACACGGAAAAAGTTCGTTCATTAACCACTGATTTGTAACACAATGGTTGGATGTCACTAACCACAAATGTGTATCGCAATGGTTAGTGGCCACTAACCACAGATATGCATAAATGTGGTTAGATGCCAATGGTTAGTGGCCACTAACCATTGCAATGCACATATGTGGTTAGTGACAACTAAGTACCATTGGCATCTAACCACATCTATTCACATTTGTGGTTAGTGATATCTAACCACAAATATGCATAGCAATGGTTAGTGGGCACTAACCACATATATGCATAAATGTGGTTAGATGCCAATGGTTAGATGTCACTAACCACAGATGTGCATAGCAATTGTTAGTGGCCACTAACCACAGTTATGCATAAATGTGGTTAGATGTCACCAACCACACATGTGCATATCAATGGTTAATGGACACTATTGTAGCCAGAGAATAAGATAACTTCGGTTAGTACGATCTAACCAAATAAAAATATGACTTTGGTTAGTAGAAACCACAGAATATATCAAGATTGGATAGTTGGTCCTAAACGATGAAAAACTGATTTTAGTCTCATGTTCATCAACATCATAACGAGACATGATCAATGGCGTGCTTCAATGGCGTGGATCAAACGGAGTCCGTTTTTTAAACACCCGTGGGCGTCTTATTTTTTGGCGTGAGTGCGTATTTTAGTCTTGAGTTGCGTGAAAAATAAAGAAATATATATGTAACATGAAGAAGAAGAAGAAGAAGAAGAAGAAGAAGAAGAATAAAACGAAAAATAAAAGATGAATATAACGTAAAACATAAAATTGTGACAATGTGAGAGAGAAGATAATTGGAAGAGAAAATCAAGGCTTAATAAATGTTTTTGTTTTAATATCCCTAAAAAAAAGTGAACATTTATTATATTAATTTAATTTAATTAAAACCAGAAAAACTGGATAGGACACAATTACCCCTACTAAAAACTAGCCATTGGATTGAATTGGATTGAAATTTTGTCAATCCAATGGCTATTAACAATTTAGTAAGAATTACTAAGTAATTGGCTTAGTAATGTAAGCCGTAGCCGGCAACGAGAGAGGTAACGAGAGCGCCAACGGGAGGGTCGTCGAGGATGCAAACGGGGGGGTCAACGGGGATGCATATTTTACCTCTAATGTCTAAATACATTATTATGGATCAATGTAATTCTGATTGTCAATCTCTTTTAATTTTTTCGACTCAATATAAATTTCATTTGTATGTTATATGTGAAAATATGTTTATTTTCCTCTGAATCTTTGAGTGATACATGGAAGGTATATATAGTATACATTGGACAAAAATAAGAGCAATAATCTAGCCTAGAAATCAGGGGAATTAATTCCCTATCAATGCTAATTCAAAGTCAACATATGACAGCTAATAGTTAATTACACAAAATCCTAATGAGCTGTACTAGACAGAATCTTTGCTGGTTCTGTGCTAATCTTCAACACTCCCCCTCAATCGGGATGGTAGATATCTACCATACCCAGATTGGATCTGATATTCTCGTACGCATTCCTTGGTAGGGCTTTTGTTAGAATGTCTGCTGTTTGCTGGTATGATGGAACATGATTGACACTTATAATTTTATGATCAATTTTCTCCTTAATGAATTGTCTATCAATCTCCACATGCTTTGTTCTATCATGATGAACTGGATTCTTCGCAATGCTTATAGCAGCCTTGTTATCACACAATATCCTCATGGTGTAGGTTGTAGGAATTCTGATTTCATCCAGCATTCGCTTAAGCCATATTCCTTCACAAATACCATGAGCCATAGCTCTGAATTCTCCTTTTGCACTACTCCTAGCCACAACAGATTGTTTCTTTCTTCTCCAAGTTACCATATTACCCCATACGAATGTGCAATATCCTGTAGTTGATTTTCTGTCAGATAGGCATCTTTCCCAATCTGAATCAGTATAGACTTCAATACCTCTGTTGGTGTTCTTTTGGAAATAAAGCCCTCAGCCTGGTGTACCTTTAAGGTATTGAAGGATTCTAATCACATTTCTCATGTCGTTTTCTGTTGGGTTTGACATATAACGACTAGCCATGCTCACAGCGAAGCCGATATCTGGCCTAGTATGAGTTAGATAGATTAGCTTTCCAACTAGACTTTGATATCTATCTTTGTCAGCTGGTACACTCTCCTCTTCACTCCTTTTGACTGGTTCTATGGGAGTATTGGCTGCTTTGCATCCAAGCATCCCTGTTTCTTGAAGTAAATCCAAAGTGTACTTCCTTTGAGAAACAGAGATGCCGTTCTTTGTCTGAGCAATTTCCATCCCTAGAAAATACTTGAGCTGGCCTAGATCCTTGACTTCAAATTCCTTCGCTAGAAGACTCTTTAGATGATTGATTTGACCATAATCGTCACCTGTAATAACGATATCATCAACATAGACAATAAATAAAGCTACCTTTCCACCCAACGAATGCTTGGCAAACATAGTATCGTCAGTTTGGCATTGAACAAAACCATCTTGCTTGACAACTTTTGTTAGCCTATCGAACCACGCCCTTGGTGATTGTTTGAGGCCATATAGAGATTTACAGAGCCCGCAAACCTTGTTTGTGGTGCTGGATGATTCAAGTCCTGGAGGTATTTGCATATATACCTCCTCTTCTAACTCTCCATTAAGAAAAGCATTCTTTATATCTAGTTGGTGTAGAGGCCAATCAAGATTTACTGCTAGAGTTAATATGACCCGAACAGAATTGAGCTTGGCTACAGGTGCGAATGTCTCTTCATAATCTACCCTGTATGATTGTGTAAATCCCTTAGCAACCAACCGAGCCTTGTACCTATTTATACTGCCGCCAGCGTTGTATTTAACTGAGAATATCCACTTGCATCCCACTGTTCTCTTCCCTTCTAGAATAGTGGTGATTTCCCATGTGCCATTTTTACAAGTGCTTGAACTTCTTCTGTTACAGCTGCTGCCCATTCAGGTTTCTGCATTGCTTCTTGAATATTTCTTGGAATCTCCATGTTGTCAACAGCTGCTACAAAAGACCTGTAACTTTGTGACAATTTTCCGTAGGAAACATATCTCTCAATAGGGTGCTTAGTACAAGTTCTCACCCCTTTTCTCTTAACAAAAGGAATATCAATATCTGTTGTATTTATATCATCAGGTTCAGGGTTAGGAAGAATATTACCCGTGGGAACTTCATTTTCTAGAGCCTGGTTGGATTCATGGTTTTGCATTGGAGTTGTGCGTGACTCTACATCCTTCCTCCTTTTCCTCTTATAAACCTTCAAGTTATCATCTTGTGTTTCTGGGCCTTGGTTCTGTTGAGATGTAGTTGAAACTTTACCTCCACCTTGTTCAGTTTCTGCTCCACTTACTGTAACACCTTTTGTTGTCCTTTCAGTTAGTTTAGGTACATGTTCAGCTGTTTGAGTGTCAAGATCCTGGTCTGGTACGACTTGTGCAGGTTCGGTTAGCTCAAGAACCAAAAGTTGGCATTCTGTATTTTCAGTAGGATATGGTTGCTCCCCCTGAATGCCAACTTTGGGGTAATATGGCTGATTTTCAAAGAAGGTTACATCCATAGTGTGATAAAAAAATTTAGTGTTGGGAGAGTAACACTTGTATCCTTTTTGGTGAGGAGAGTAACCAAGAAATATGCATTTGATGGATTTTGGGTCCAATTTGCTACGGTGAGGGTTGAGGTTGTGGACAAAAGCTGAACATCCAAAAACTTTGAATGGAATGGAAGAAAACATTTTGCTTGTAGGGAAGAGGGTTTGAAGTGTAGAGCATGGGGTCTTAAAGTCAAGGATACGGGAAGGCATTCTATTTATGAGGTAAGTTGCTGAAAGGACAGCTTCTCCCCAAAACTGTGTTGCAGCATTTGAGGCTAACATGATTGATCTAGTTACTTCTAGGAGGTGTCTATTCTTTCGTTCCGCAACTCCATTCTGTTGGGGGGTGTCCACACAAGAACTCTGGTGGACAATGCCAACCTTTTGAAGATAGGAATTTAGAGCAAGGTTGTAATACTCACGACCATTGTCGCTTCTAAGTATTTGAATCTTGCTTTGAAATTGTGTTTGTACCATGTTGTGAAAGATTTCAAATATCCTCCCCACTTCGGATTTTTCTTTCATTAGAAACACCCAAGTGACGCGTGTGTGATCATCAATAAAGGTGACAAACCATCTCGAGCCAGTAATGTTCTGAACTCGTGATGGTCCCCATACATCACTATGAATTAGTGAGAAAGGTTTGGATGGTTGATAAGTTTGGGGTGGGTAATGGCTTCGGGTATGTTTAGACAATTGGCAAATTTCACACTGAAAATGTTCCTTGTTTTTATTGAATAATGAGGGAACCATCTTTTCCAAGTACATAAAATTTGGGTGGCCTAATCTATAGTGCCACAACATGATAGAATTATCACTAATTGGAGCTGCTTCTGCTACATAGCAATGTATCTTGATTTCTTCTTCTGGTTTTTCAACTTTAAGGAGGTAGAGTCCAGCACACTCTTCAGCTTTGCGAATCGTCTTCCCCGAATCCAAAATCTGAAATTCACACAGGTTAGGGAAGAATTTAGTAACACATTTCAAATCTTTTGTAATCTTGCTAATGGACAGCAAGTTACAATCAAGTTTTGGCACATATAGAACTGAGTCAAGTGTAATATTTTGTGAAATAATAATTGATCCTGTACCCATGACCTTAGAATGTGTACCATCAGCTAATCCGAACAGTATGGTTATATGGACAAGGAGAATAACTACTAAACAAAGTAAAATCTCCAGTCATGTGATCTGAAGCTCCTGAGTCAATAATCCATGACTTTGTTCTTTCTCTACTAGTGTTTAGAGCATGTAAAAAATTACCTCTTTGAGCCACTACAGTAGTACTACTTTTTCCTGTAGTTAACATAGACTGTTGAAGTAGTTTTTGAAGAGCCTCCATTTGTTCTTTGCTGAATGGACTAGAGTTAGCATTTACCTCGGCTTCTTGATGATTGAAAGCTGCGTTGCCTCTGCCTTCCTTGTTTTTAAAATGCTTGGCTTCTGAAGGATTTCCATGTATGATCCAACATGTTTCCTTTGTGTGGCCTGGCCTCTTGCAATGATCACACCAGGGGCGGTTGATGGAACTGAGGTTGATGTCCCTAGCATGAGTTTCCTCCTGCTTTCTTCCCTTCTTACTTCTGAGAAGACTTCCCGAATTTTGGGAAGTGGTTTGGTTCCAAGGATCCTTCCACGAACTTCATCAAGATCCTTGTTTAGTCCCAATAGGAACTTGTAAATCCTATCTTTTTCCACCAGCTCCTTATACTTCTTCTTATCCTCTGTACAGCACCATGTAACTTCTTCATATATGTCCAACTACTGCCAATGTCTATAGAGTATGTTAAAATACTCAGTAACAGGGGACTCTCCCTGTCTTAGGTCATGGAGTATGCTTTTTATCTCAAAAACAGCAGATGTGTTGTCCACGTTTGAGTACATTCCTTCACTGCATCCCATATATCTTTTGCAGTGTCATAGAACATGAAATTTTCGCCAATTTCATTTGTCATGGTGTTGAGTGGCCATGACATTACTTGACTGTTCTCAAGTTGCCATTTTTGATGTTTTGCATCCCCTTTCTCAGGACACTTAGAGTCTCCTGTGATGTAGCCCTCTCTTCCTTTTCCTTGGAGGAAGATCTTGGCTGACCTTACCCATCGAGTATAATTTTGACCATTCAATTTATGGCCAGTGATGAGGTGAGTAAGGCCATCGTGTGAGCTAGTGTGAAATGATCCAGTCTCCACTGTGAGTGATTCATTAGAGATGTGGTCTCCCATGGCTTGGCGGCGCTAGGTTAGGGATGGTTCAGATCGTGCTTTGATACCATGTGAAAATATGTTTATTTTCCTCTGAATCTTTGAATGATACATGGAAGGTATATATAGTATACATTGGACAGAAATAAGAGCAATAATCTAGCCTAGAAATCAGGGGAATTTCAAATCGTAACTCATTGCTTATTCTCTTGTAGAGTCCCAAGTGGGGTTGGCTCTTATATTATCAAGTCAGCTGTCAACTACGTGATAAAGGGAGTGTCACTGCATCATATATAGATATGACAATGAGGTAGAGAAAATAAGGTTTCTAATGGAAAGAGACTGGAGGTGCAGTATTGCTCACAATTGTAGAGAGGGAAACAGGTGTGCAGACTACCTTGCTAAGTTGGGGGCAAACTCAAGTGACAATCTAGTGATCATTCATGAACCACCCCCTGGTTTGCACACCTTCTTCATGATGATGCATGCGCTTAGAGTGCCCTTTTAAAGGACTTAGTTTAAGAAAAGGAGAACCTGAAATTGAGAAAGAAAGAGGAAGTGAGACATATCAGACAGAGATGGCATGAGCAAGAGTTATTACTAGCAGAAAGGGCACGAGCAAGAATGGAACATGAACGAGCAGTGAACATAAGCCAGGTGGACAACCAGGGTGGGTAGAGGATGAGACATTATGGGGGTGAAGTAGTGGAACACAACAAGCTAAGGAGCTGGTGCAAGGAGGAAAGATGGAGAGATGTTCATGAGAGAATGCACGTGTGAATGGTGAATGAAACAATATCTAGAGTTTGTTTGAAAAAACAATTGGCGTCGGGTGTTCAAAACAACTGACTCCCAATGTTTGTTTAACAAACATTTTGGAGCATTGTTTGAACAGTCAACTCCAAATGTCATTTCAAATACATTTAGAGTCGGTTGTTTGAACAACCGACTCCAAATGTAGTGAGAAATTAAACTTTTTAATTTCCACCACGCCCTCATTTAAAGTCGGATATTTTAACAACCTACTCCAAATGGTGCTTTTTAATGTCAGTTTGGCACTAGTGTTTGGTGTGACGAAAGTGGACTTCCTAGGTCATGTTATTCTTTCTAGTCATGGAATTGACAGAACCAATTGAAGAATCTTGGTTGTCGAGTGATAGTGCTGAGAATGTCTTGCTTTAAAAATCATTCTATATGTCATTTCTCATGCATTGAAAAGTCACGGAAGAAAGAATTATGAAGATGTCATTCTATATGTCATTTTTCGTCTCTATATTCGTCACAAATGTAACCCAAAGGCGGAGGTGATGAATTTCGTTTTTTCGTTGCTAAATAACTCACTATTAGTGAGGGATATTTATCCATCTCAAAAATCCCTCCCTAAAAACAAATTTTCTAGTAGTGTAATGAAATAGAATAATTTTTAAGGACTTAAAATTGTTAGAATAAACTATTTGATATTTTGACCATTTTAGACTTATTTGAACCCCCTTTAACATAATCTTTCAATAGGGGTTTTGATTAGAATATTTATAATATTTAGTATTGATCGGTACCGTATCTTCGGCTATGTATTCGGTCTTGGATAAGTAGTCCGGTCTGAGATAGTTGGTACGTATATCCTTGGTCAGTCCGAGTTGGTGCCCCGATCCGAGGTGGGGTGGTACCTGCAATGACACTCCGACGCTCGAGTCAGTGAGTGAGTCAATTACAAGTGAGAGTATGTGAGAGATGAGTACCATTAATGTGGGCAATCAATGCTTATTTATAGGTGTCTGGAGTGGAGGAGGACTGTTGGATCTAGGTCTGCAATCTCCACCGTTGGATGAGTTAGGTCCTTTGTTATTGGGCCTTTTTGGTGGATTGGCCATTGGGGCCCAATCCATGACAAGTATTATTATGATTATGAGAATAAACACTAATATAAGTGTAGCCAATTTATGTCGGTAAGGATTAATGGAGATTTGTTGTTTAAACTTGTAGCTTAATTCATAGGTGATAGACTATTATCCACTACGTTGGTAGTGTGAGACATAGTGAAATGGCAGGGGGCGAGTTAGAAAAACTGAATTGAATCCAATATATATATATATATATATATATATATATATATATATATATATATATATATATATATATATATATATATATATATATGTGTTATGGAATAATGAAAACTCTAGCAACCAAAGAACAAGAGAATGAGAGAATTTGGGAGTTTTTGTATTTCTCTTTCACAAGTACATCTTTACATATGGGGGTGAGTCCTTATTTATAGGATGGGGAAGGACAAGTGAGTAGTCAACCATAAAGGCCACTACACAAAGATAATAAAGGAGATGATAGGAGAAGAGAAATGGACATCCAATATCCAATAATATTCATAACACTCCCCATTGGATGTCCATTGAGGATATGCCTCATTAAAACCTTACTAGAAAAAAACCCAGTGGGAAAAATGTAGTGAAGGAAAAAGAGTACAATATCCTTTTACAAAATTTATTTATTTCTCCCCCTCATCCAGACAATCATTTTTGTGACGGCGAAGACCAATCTTTTGTACCAGTCGTTCAAAGATTCTGCTTGGGAGCGACTTTGTGAAAAGGTCCGCAAGATTATCACATGAACGAATTTGTTGAATGCTTATATCACCATTCTTCTGAAGATCATGAGTGAAGAAGAATTTTGGAGAAATATGCTTTGTTCGATCTCCTTTAATGTAACCTTCTTTCAACTGAGCAATGCATGCAGTATTATCTTCATAGATTGTTGTTGCATCTATTCTTCCGGAAGACAAACCACAAGTGTAACACCCCGGTATTTCTATCGACTAAAAATACCCAAGTGCACATTAGTAACACATCAGAGATATAATTCCTGCTTAGACACTGAATATTACTATAAATTTTTCGCTGAATAAAACCCAAACAGTCTTATTTACAACAAGACAATATGGTTCTCAGACCATATACCATCAGCATCTATAGTATTCAGTATCATACAAGAAAGCGGAAGAAAGATATACACTAAATACATAATGTCTTAGTATACAGACAACAAAAGGGAAATAAGCTTAAACATAAACCTAGGCTATCAGCAACCAGTCCGAGCTCAACCTACTCGTGCCTCTTGGATTTCCGCTGTCCCTGTGTCTCTGTAAAACAACAACATTTAAACAGTGAGATACAATCTCAGTGAGTTCTACCGAGACCCCTACTAACTCTCTCGGCTCAATTAATAGTTCCTGGTTAACTTGACACGACACCGACTGCGTTACCGCTACAAACCCGGTGAACCGCGCCATTTAACCTATAATAGATCATCGACTGCGTTACCGCTACATACCCGATGAATCTATTGTTTAACTTCAACCGATTGCCGACTGCGTTCCCGCTACATACCCGGCAACAGGTTAGACTCAGTACGACACCGACTGCGTTACCGCTACATACCCGGTGAATCGCACAACAAAACAATTCAACAGATCACCGACTGCGTTACCGCTACATACCCGGTGAACCTGTTATGACTCAGTACGACACCGACTGCGTTACCGCTACATACCCGGTGAATCGCACATCAAACAATTCAACAGATCACCGACTGCGTTACCGCTACATACCCGGTGAACCTGTTATGACTCAGTACGACACCGACTGCGTTACCGCTACATACCCGGTGAACCTGTTATGACTCAGTACGACACCGACTGCGTTACCGCTACATACCCGGTGAATCGCACTACAAACAGTTTAACATAACACCGCTTTTAAGAGAGTTTTCAATATCAAAAACAGTTCATTTTACTTTTCAAAAGGAACATTACAAGTTAAAACCACATTCACTCTCGTATACTAATTCGTCACTTTTCGACACAATTTACGACTCCAAAAACAGTTCATTTTACCTTAAAAATAGAATATTCAGTTAGGCCTCTGAACAAGCTTTCCAGCGCATCTTAGAACATCTCAATCGGGTTCCGGAATCAAAAGATATCGCGAAAACAAAATCAGTGTATAGTTGCTGAAAATCTGCAAAGCGTCGCGACACGAACTGCTACCGTCGCGACGCGAAAAACGACAGAAACTTTTTGCGTGATAAAACTGGGCCTGGTCGCGACGCGAAGGGGACGGGTCGCGACGCGACCATCTGCAGAAAAGTGCAGCTTTTCCGTTTTCTTGCGAAATTCGCTATTCCGCTCAATTCCGATTCTTGTTCCGGTTGAAAACAGTTTTGACAACTATAAAAACAGTTCCAATCAAAGTCACACAATCATTCAAGTCAATCAAAAACTCATTCAAAACGGATTTTATCAAAACGCGACATATTTCCCAATTAACGGTTTTTAAGTCAAAATCTTTCGAAATCAAATCACCGAAAATTCCATTTCAACGCGACACAACTCGAGACTCGCTCCGATCGGTTCCTAATCCGAAACAGACAATATCTAGAAATATTCCAGTCCAGCGAAAGCGATAAAACAGTTAATTAATTAATTCGAAACATAAAATCCTAAACGTGAGTAGAACTCACCCTCGAAGCGTGTGCCGACACCGAGACTTCAAAATCACCGAGACTTCCCGCGACACCGCTTTTCTGACGAAACCACACGAATGTTCCCCGAATCAACTACACGCTCCGGCGACGTCCGCAACCGCTCCCAAAGTTTCCCACTCGACTTCGAGGCATCCTTTTGACCGAATTACCGAATTCCCCGAAATCCTCCATGAATACTATTCATCATCTTCCCCAACTTCAAACCACTATTCAACAAAAAAAACCCCAAATTTGATTTCTCAAATCTCACCCAATCAAACCTTGATTCTTTCACCCCAAGCTAGTACCCAAGCCTCCATTCGAACTCCCCTAGCCTTCAAACCGCTTTATTGACGAAGATAGCTCTCAAAAACGCCACCTTGAGCTTCAAACCGAAAATGGCAAATTCGTGTAGAGTGAGTTGATGATGAAGATCTTGGTACCAAATCGAAGAGGGAGTAACGCTGAGCGTTTTTCGTGTTGGAAGGAAGTCGTTTCGATGAGCGTAAACCCTTCCTTTTTCCTCTTCTTCCTCCTCCCCCATTATTTCTCTCTTCTTTTCCTTTTTTCTTCTCCTCTCTGTTTCTCGCCCCTCTTTCTTTCTTTTCTTTCCTTTTAATTAATTCTTTCTCCTCTCACACACACACCCGTATACATATATATATATATTTAATATTTAAGTTGTAACGCGGTCAAATTACCATATTAATCGAAATCTCCTATTTCGATTCCAAAACTTCCTTGGTCCGTATTATCCGATTAACGATCCGATGACGACAAATAAATAATTTTAGCACTCGATAAATTTACCAGTTAAGTACTAAATTGATTTAATTGGATTAACACCCAAATAATTCTATTAATTATTTTGCGGATGTTACATTCTCCCCAACTAGAAAGAATTTTGTCCTCAAAATTTCGTCAAGTCTTTCATCTGACTAACCGAGATTCGACATTCTCAGAAAGGTCTTAAGTTGCTGGAACACAATCTTGAATTAACGGAATGAGTGTAGAAAAATCTTCCCAAGTTGGCACATCAATCTCCAAGTATGATCCACTACTACCTTGATACGAACTCTCTGGTTACGAATCTACACGAGAAACTCATCATTCGCCTACATAGGCTTGGCACCGCGTTTGAAAACACTTCCGAAGCTTCATTCCAATTACCCTCGCTTGCTCCCCAAATTTGATTGATCTAAATCAAAGGGTTTAATACAAGACACTTGATAGACATACTGGTTGAAAATGAGATCCATAAATTGGTACTCCACGGTAGAGGTAAGAACAAGCACGATTTTCTCGGAGGGTGTAAACGCGTTCTCAACAAATCTTATAAAATCCATAACAGTTCTCATACACATCGAACAATTGTGACGGAAAGGTCATTTGTGAAACTTCTTGACTCGCCCCCAAGATTTCGAGATAACACTTCTCGAAAGAAGATGGAATGAGGATTTACCAGAAACGTTTATCTTAAACGTAGAAATAAACCATGGGGACATCAATTAACTTCGAAGGTAAAGAAAATCACCTCAGTTGTTCTTAAAACAACTATCAAACAGAACTCAGAGCTCTTTTTCCTCTATTGCAACTTCCACACGATGTTTTTGCCAATGACGCACCTGATTCCTTTCCAAATTAGTCAATAGCGTTGAGAGCTTCCCCTCAACCTAAGTAATACTCCTAGGATTTTCCTAAATCAGATTTCGTTAGCCTCTTGATTCGTTCCCAAAATTAACTTTAGCATGCGGGTTTTCACAAAAACGATTTTTCAAAATTATTACACCGCACGCCAAGCTTCACTTTGGAAATTTCTGTCACTTATAAGCAGATCCATCAATTAATCCTTTGATGGTTATTCGCAACGTGAAAACAGTCAGCAGTTACCTCATTTACATATTCGTATTCACGTTCGACTTGTCAAACGGAATCCCATAATACTATCTCATTGTTAACCTTCATAAAGGAGAGGTTAACAACTAATACCTCGCCACTAATACATCTGTTTTATATTCTGTACACCCTGGAACAGAATATAAACTTCGGTGTGCTTCCTCTAACACTTGCCTTCTATTTTTCTCATCATCGGGCGTACAGATCCTACCGTTGAAACAACTGACTCCATCACTATCCATGGTAAAATCTGGAAATACCTTTGTGATTGTAGCTTCACATCAACTCCCTGTGCTAAGCGTATAGAATCCCTTAGGGAACTAGAGATCCTCATATGGCTCAACACTAACAGGTTCCTCTCGATCTTGAATTCAGATCTAAGTCTCTAACTTTTAATTGATGATATCCTGACCTCAGATCAATTTTGGAAAACACCTCTGCACCTCGAAGCTGATCCAGCAATTCGTGTATCCTTAGAAAAGGACATTTGTTCTTGATCGTCACTTTGTTGAGTTGTCGATAATTAATGCACAATCTCATGCTACTATATTTCTTTTTGACTAATCACACCAGAGCACTCCCTAGAGAAGTACTCAGTCGAATAAATTTCTTTAACATCGACTCTTCAAGTTGAGACTCCATTTCCGTTAATTCTCAAGAAACCTTCAATAAGAAACAATAGATATTGATCCCGTGCCAGGAATCAATTCTACAGTAAACTCTACTTCTCGCTCTGGAGGTCCAGAAGAAACTTCATCGTGAAAACATCCAGAAAGTCATCCACGACCTGAACGTTCGCCAAATCTAAACTAGTTTCAGCGGATGCAGATAACATTCTAACATGTGCTCCCGCACCTTGGAATGAAGGTTGACCGTCTAAGGTGAACTAGGTAACCGCTTCCGAATTTATCTTAGACAATTCAACTGATTCTGAAGAGGAACTGATAGTTGATTAACACAGCCGATTGCCACTTGATTTACAGTCATTCAATTCATACCCAAAATGGTGTCCACCCTTCTCATAGGCAAACAATAAATTCTACTACGAAATTTCTGTCTCCTATAACACGTAGACAATTCTGACACAAAGATTGGGTCTGGACACGACCCTTAGCCGCAATTAAAATAGTTATCGGCTCGGATAGCGGAGACAATGCTAATCCAAACCGATCTACACATGCTTGTGCTATAAAACAATGGGCTGCACCCGAATCGTAAAATATACTGACGGAGTTATTGAAAAGTAATCCCATACCCCTCATCAAACTGTCTGCCGTTGTAACTGTCTGAGCATCCAGAGTGTTGACTCGCCATTGCCTTCGAGCTGCTTGTAACTCCTCGGAACTCTTCCTTACAGGACACTCTTTACCATAGTGACCCTCTACGTTACCATAACAGTACCGATTGATCTGTGCTGACGATCACCCTGGTGATGTCTTCCATAGTTAGAACATCTTCTGACCTTTGAAGAATCAAAGAATTGCACCTGCTTTTCCTTTGATGAAATTATCTTAGGACATTGCATTCGGAGTTGATAATCTCAACTACCTTCTTTCCTTTCCCATATTTCCTATGAGATCATCCTCGGCGACATAGCCTGATTGTACCAAGGCAACATAATTGGTAATAGTATAAGAACTGAGACCCTAAGTCATAAAAACACTAAGGCCCTTCTTATAAATCTGCATTCTCCATTCGTCATTCGAAACATACCTTACCATTCGGTAAAACTGAGACAACTTCTCGAACTTAGCGGTGTATTCTTCCACCGTCATGTCACCTTTCCTGAGGATGCACCGGTTGGAGACTCCGGTCTTGGTCGAGGATTGCATCTTGATCATCCAGTCATAATTCCGCTTATGATGCACTAAGTATTAAGTTGATCAGGCTCAATGTCTCTTAGCATCACAAGTGTAATTACAAAAAGGACTAGCAAGGAATCGACTCAACCCTAAACTAAGTCCGACTAGGTCGAACTGCTCTGATACCAACAGTAACACCCCGGTATTTCTATCGACTAAAAATACCCAAGTGCACATTAGTAACACATCAGAGATATAATTCCTTCTTAGACACTGAATATTACTATAAATTTTTCGCTGAATAAAACCCAAACAGTCTTATTTACAACAAGACAATATGGTTCTCAGACCATATACCATCAGCATCTATAGTATTCAGTATCATACAAGAAAGCGGAAGAAAGATATACACTAAATACATAATGTCTTAGTATACAGACAACAAAAGGGAAATAAGCTTAAACATAAACCTAGGCTATCAGCAACCAGTCCGAGCTCAACCTACTCGTGCCTCTTGGATTTCCGCTGTCCCTGTGTCTCTGTAAAACAACAATATTTAAACAGTGAGATACAATCTCAGTGAGTTCTACCGAGACCCCTACTAACTCTCTCGGCTCAATTAATAGTTCCTGGTTAACTTGACACGACACCGACTGCGTTACCGCTACAAACCCGGTGAACCGCGCCATTTAACCTATAATAGATCATCGACTGCGTTACCGCTACATACCCGATGAATCTATTGTTTAACTTCAACCGATTGCCGACTGCGTTCCCGCTACATACCCGGCAACAGGTTAGACTCAGTACGACACCGACTGCGTTACCGCTACATACCCGGTGAATCGCACAACAAAACAATTCAACAGATCACCGACTGCGTTACCGCTACATACCCGGTGAACCTGTTATGACTCAGTACGACACCGACTGCGTTACCGCTACATACCCGGTGAACCTGTTATGACTCAGTACGACACCGACTGCGTTACCGCTACATACCCGGTGAACCTGTTATGACTCAGTACGACACCGACTGCGTTACCGCTACATACCCGGTGAATCGCACTACAAACAGTTTAACATAACACCGCTTTTAAGAGAGTTTTCAATATCAAAAACAGTTCATTTTACTTTTCAAAAGGAACATTACAAGTTAAAACCACATTCACTCTCGTATACTAATTCGTCACTTTTCGACACAATTTACGACTCCAAAAACAGTTCATTTTACCTTAAAAATAGAATATTCAGTTAGGCCTCTGAACAAGCTTTCCAGCGCATCTTAGAACATCTCAATCGGGTTCCGGAATCAAAAGATATCGCGAAAACAAAATCAGTGTATAGTTGCTGAAAATCTGCAAAGCGTCGCGACGCGAACTGCTACCGTCGCGACGCGAAAAACGACAGAAACTTTTTGAGTGATAAAACTGGGCCCGGTCGCGACGCGAAGGGGACGGGTCGCGACGCGACCATCTGCAGAAAAGTGCAGCTTTTCCGTTTTCTTGGGAAATTCGCTATTCTGCTCAATTCCGATTCTTGTTCCGGTTGAAAACAGTTTTGACAACTATAAAAACAGTTCCAATCAAAGTCACACAATCATTCAAGTCAATCAAAAACTCATTCAAAACGGATTTTATCAAAACGCGACATATTTCCCAATTAACGGTTTTTAAGCCAATATCTTTCGAAATCAAATCACCGAAAATTCCATTTCAACGCGACACAACTCGAGACTCGCTCCGATCGGTTCCTAATCCGAAACAGACAATATCCAGAAATGTTCCAGTCCAGCGAAAGCGATAAAATAGTTAGTTAATTAATTCGAAACATAAAATCCTAAACGTGAGTAGAACTCACCCTCGAAGCGTGTGCCGACACCGAGACTTCAAAATCACCGAGACTTCCCGCGACACCGCTTTTCTGACGAAACCACACGAATGTTCCCCGAATCAACTACACGCTCCGGCGACGTCCGCAACCGCTCCCAAAGTTTCCCACTCGACTTCGAGGCATCCTTTTGATTTCATCATCTTCCCCAACTTCAAACCACTATTCAACAAAAAAAACCCCAAATTTGATTTCTCAAATCTCACCCAATCAAACCTTGATTCTTTCACCCCAAGCTAGTACCCAAGCCTCCATTCGAACTCCCCTAGCCTTCAAACCGCTTTATTGACGAAGATAGCTCTCAAAAACGCCACCTTGAGCTTCAAACCGAAAATGGCAAATTCGTGTAGAGTGAGTTGATGATGAAGATCTTGGTACCAAATCGAAGAGGGAGTAACGCTGAGCGTTTTTCGTGTTGGAAGGAAGTCGTTTCGATGAGCGTAAACCCTTCCTTTTGCCTCTTCTTCCTCCTCCCCCATTCTTTCTCTCTTCTTTTCCTTTTTTCTTCTCCTCTCTGTTTCTCGCCCCTCTTTCTTTCTTTTCTTTCCTTTTAATTAATTTTTTCTCCTCTCACACACACACCCGTATACATATATATATATATTTAATATTTAAGTTGTAACGCGGTCAAATTACCATATTGATCGAAAAATCCTATTTCGATTCCAAAACTTCCTTGGTCCGTATTATCCGATTAACGATCCGATGACGACAAATAAATAATTTTAGCACTCGAGAAATTTACCAGTTAAGTACTAAATTGATTTAATTGGATTAACACCCAAATAATTCTATTAATTATTTTGCGGATGTTACAACAAGTCTCTTGTATGTGTTGTATCAGAGACCTTAACCAAACACATTCCCGACTTGCTTCATGTAGTGCTAAAAGTTCTGCATGATTTGATGATGTTGCTGTTATGGTCTGTTTCACAGATCTCCATGAAATTGCTGTACCACCACAGGTAAACAAGTAACCTGTTTGTGATCTGCCACTATGAGGATCTGACAAATAACCTGCATCTGCATAACCTGTTAATTCTAATTTGGGTACTTTGGAATAAAACAACCCCATGTTCATTGTACCTCTAAGGTAACGAAGTATATGCTTGACTCCATTCCAATGTCTTCGTGTGGGTGAAGAACTATATCTTGCTAATAGATTGACAGAAAATGATATATCAGGGCGCGTATAATTAGCAAGGTACATCAGTGCTCCAATTGCACTGAGATATGGTACTTCAGGACCAAGTGGTTCTTCACCCTCTTCTCGAGGTCTAAAGGGATCTTTCTCCACATCCAGTGATCTAACAACCATAGGAGTAGATAACGGATGAGATTTGTCCATGTAGAAACATTTTAAAGCTTTTGCTATATAAGCCTCTTGATGTACAAAAATTCCATTTTTCAAATGCTCAATTTGTAATCCTAGACAAAAATTTGTCTTTCCCAAATCCTTCATCTCAAATTCTTTCTTTAAGCAATCTATAGCTTTTGGAATCTCTTCAGGAGTTCCAATAATATTTATGTCATCAACATATACAGCAATGATAGCAAATTCTTTTCCAGATCTTTTTATAAAAATACATGGACAAATAGGGTCATTTGTATATCCCTCCTTTAGCAAATATTCGCTGAGGCGATTATACCACATGCGTCCAGATTGTTTTAGCCCGTAGAGAGATTTATTCAATTTGATGGAGTAGTCATCTCGAGATCCCGGACTATGTGCCTCAGGCAAGTTAAATCCTTCAGGGAGCTTCATGTAAATGTCACTATCGAGTGAGCCATATAAATAGGCTGTGACAACATCCATCATGTGCAAATTAAGCCCTTCATATGCTACAAGGCTAATTAACTACCGAAAAGTATTTGCATCTATAACAGGTGAATATGTTTCATCAAAATCAATGCCAGGTCTTTGTGAAAACCCTTGAGCAACAAGTCGAGCTTTGTATCTTGCAATTTCACCATTCTCATTTTGTTTTCGCACAAAGACCCATTTGTATCCAACCGGTTTCACACCTTCAGGTGTTCGGACCACAGGTCCAAAAACTTTTCGCTTGTAAAGCGAGTTTAATTCTGCTTCAATTGCATCTTTCCATTTTGGCCAATTCTCACTTTGTCTACAATCTTTAATGGATTTTGGTTCATGATCCTCATTACCATTTATCACATTTAGCGCTATATGATATGAAAAAGCATCATCAACGTTGACATCCTCTCGGTTCCATTGTATTCCATTAGTGACATAATTTATTGAGATCTCTTTATTTTCATGACTTTCAGGTACCTGATCAATCTCTTCTGGGACTGAAATGTCAATTATGTCTATAGACTCTTTGAGAGTTTCTATATCCTCCTCTGGACCATCTTTCTTTTTAGCTCCTTTTCTTGTTCGAGGATTTTTATCTTTGGAACCGAATGGTCTACCACGCTTCAGTCGTGCTTGGGACTCATTTGCAATATTAGATTGCCCAACAGGGACATCTATTTTTATTGGAGCATTAGCAGCTGGTATATATGATTTTGTCACACCTTTTGGATCAGTGAATGCATTTGGTAATTGATTTGCTAAGCTTTGCAAATGAATTATCTCTTGAACTTCAAGTTCACATTGTTTAGTTCGAGGATCAAGATGAGACAATGACGATACATTCCAACTGATCTCTCTTTCCAACTGCTTATTCTCTCCCCCTAATGCTGGAAAATTTGATTCATCAAAATGACAATCAGCAAATCGAGCTGTAAATAAATCTCCTGTTGTTGGTTCAAGATATTTTATAATAGATGGAGATTCATATCCAACATATATTCCCAACCTTCTTTGAGGACCCATCTTAGTGCGTTGTGGTGGAGAAATTGGAACGTACACCGCACATCCAAAAATTCTAAGATGGGAAATATTAGGTTCTTGACCAAAAACTAAATGTAAAGGGGAAGAGTCATGATAACTTGTTGGCCTGATGCGAATCAATGTTGCAGCATGCAAAATTGCATGTCCCCAAGTGGAAATGGGAAGTTTGCATCTCATGAGAAGTGGTCTTGCAATTAATTTTATACGTTTAATAAATGATTCTGCAAGTCCATTTTGTGTATGAACATGTGGTATAGAATGTTCAATGTCAATTCCAATGGAGGCACAATATTTATTAAATGCTTGAGTTGAAAACTCAGCAGCATTGTCAAGACGTATTTTCTTGACAGGATAATCAGGGAAGTGAGCTCTTATTCGAATTATTTGAGCTAGCAATCTCGCAAATGCTTGGTTGCGAGTTGACAACAGGCAAACATGTGACCATTTAGTTGATGCATCAATTAAAACCATAAAATATCTAAATGGTCCACATGGTGGGTGTATTGGCCCACAAATATCACCATGTATTCGTTCTAAAAAGTTGAGAGATTCACTTCTATTTTTTGTTGGTGATGGTCTAATTATCAACTTCCCTTGTGAACAAGAAGTGCATGAGAACTTATTGGATTGAAGAATCTCCTGGTTCTTCAATTGATGACCACATGAGTTTTCAATTATTTTTCGCATCATTATGAATCCGGGATGGCCCAGCCGGTCATGCCAAACAACAAATTTTTTGTGATTTGTAAATTTCTCGTTTACAACAACGTGTGCTTCAATTGCACTGATATAAGTGTAGTACAAACCAGAGGAAAAGGCGGGAAGCTTTTCCACTACACTTATTTTTTCCAAAGTATGTCTTGTTATATAGAGATATTCAATACCTCCTTCATCTCTTGTTTCAATATGATATCCATTTAAACGGATATCTTTGAAACTTAATAAATTTCTACTAGACTTGGGGGAATATAATGCATTCTCAACGTGTAAATTTGTTCCCCGGGATAACATTATATTAGCTCTTCCGGAGCCTTCAATTATCTTTGAAGAGCCAGATATAGTACTAACATTGGTTTCTCGCTTCACTAAATAAGAGAAATATTTTGCATCTTTTAAAATTGTATGGGTAGTTCCGCTATCGACAAGACACGTATCTCCATTATTGATGCTAGTGTCAATACTCATTCTATCCAAAGAAGAAAAGAATATGATAAGAGAGAAGCATGAGAAAGAATAAAAATTTTATGATTGAATTATTTGAACATAATCTATAGAAGTTGAAAACACACTTAAATATAAAGCTTTATTATTATTAGCATAGGATATTCAAAATATCATAGAAAATTCAAAGACACTCTCAAACTTTATTATTATTGTGATATTTAGGAAAATCTACTTCTTGACTATATTTCCATCCACAATAAGGTGACCAATATTTCCATCAGGGTCAGCAAAGAAATCAGCGACATCCAAATGAGTAGCATCTGTATTACCATCATCTTCATAAGCAAAATGACTCTCAATCCTTTTATCTTTATTTTTAATTGATTGTTGATAGAGATCAACAAGATGTTTTGGTGTACGACAAGTACGACTCCAATGACCTTTTCCTCCACAACGATAGCAAATATTTTCATTACTTTTGCTACTCTGCCCACCTTTTTCATTCTTTCCAACATTTTTCCACTTCTGGTGAAAAGACGTGTTCTTGTAATTTCCACTGTGACTATGATCAAGACCGTGACCACGACCATAGCCATGACCACGACCACGGCCACGACCACGACCACGACCACGACCACGACCACGAGTTTGTCCATAGTGATCGTGTGTTGCTACATTCACTTCTGGGAATGGAGCAGTGCCAGTGGGACGAGCTTCATGATTTTTCATCAAAAGTACATTATTTGGCTCGGCCACAAGAAGGCAAGAAATCAAGTCAGAATATTTCTGAAAGCCTTTTTCTCGATATTGCTGCTGCAGGAGCACATTGGATGCATGAAAAGTGGAGAATGTTTTTTCTAACATATCTTCATCAGTCACTTTTTCTCCACATAATTGTAATTGGGAAGTGATTCTAAATACTGCAGAATTATAGGCAGTTACACTTTTAAAATCTTGTAAACGCAAATGCATCCAATCATAACGAGCTTTTGGGAGGATAATAGATTTTTGGTGCTCATATCTTTCCTTTAAACTGTTCCAAAGGACATGTGGGTCTTTTACCGTAAGGTATTCATTTTTAAGGTCCTCATGGAGATGGTGGCGAAGAAAAATCATGGCTTTTGCCTTTTGTTGATTAGATGCTTTATTTCCTTCTTTAATAGTATCTCCGTGCCCTTCGGCATTCAAATGAATTTCAGCATCTAGAGCCCATGGCAAGTAATTCTTTCCCGAAATGTCAAGAGCCTCAAAATCAAGTTTAGTAAGGTTCGACATATTTAGAACTATCATGAATGTAAAATTTAGTCAAGTTAGATAAAATACAAGATTAAAAAGAAAATATGGCTAATGGTGCACGAAAATAAAAATGAAATCCAAAGAAGCTCTTCAATAATTATTGAATGTAGATAGAAAGTGTATAAAATTGAATTAAAAAGAAAATGACCAAAAGTAAGCTTCCTAAGAATATAGATAAAAAGGAGATAGTTACGAAAGATTATGTCATATTCTAATAATTTCCAATTTACCGATTGAGTTTACGTTCTAATAATAACATTCAACGTATTGCATATCACGAGTTTCAACAGATAAAGGAAAAAAAATGATGTCATTAGAAAACATAATGCAGCATCCAAATCAAATTTATCAATAAGCATACACGTTGAATATCTAGTTGGCAAAGAGTTCAATGAAATAACTTGATAAACAATGAAAATTGTGTTCGGTAGCAATTATAGATTTCTAACAACACATTTACCATCAAATTGGTTCAATGCAGCACATAAAAAGGATGAACATGCTGCAGAAGGATTGTTAAGGATAAAATTTAAAATGCCTAAAAAAAATCCAATCCATTTTATTTTCTCCTTATTTCAAAACGGTTTTTTTTTTATCAAATAAAGTCCAGAGCATGTTGAGATCCAGTTTTGTTGCTTTCTTTTCATCGAATCAAAAGTGAGAAAGAAAGAATTCAGGTGTTGGCATGTATATTCCAGAAATGTGTTGCTTTCTTTTAAAAAAAAAGTGTTTTTTTTTGTTTCTTTTCAGAAAGTATGATACTCCATCAACATATGCTAATCAACGTAAATAAAAGAAGATATATATCATCAATCAAATCCAAATTTCCAACACTCTAATGATCTAATTCATGAATTAAGTTAACCCATAATATCTACTGATCTAATGATCATATGCAACATCCTAATGATCTAATCAATTAAGTTATTTACACATTATCCAACTATCACATGGATTTATTTAGAATTAGTACAATTGTCTTAACATTATCATCTCTAAGAAAAGGCATCACATACAACAAACAAGTGGTATTATCAAATGGAATCAAACAAGGACCAATATTACGTACCTTAGGTCGGTATAACTTAGACCGTAAGAGTTTCGTGCTGATAACGTGTTATGGAATAATCAAAACTCTAGCAACCAAAGAACAAGAGAATGAGAGAATTTGGGAGTTTTTGTATTTCTCTTTCACAAGTACATATTTACATATGGGGGTGAGTCCTTATTTATAGGATGGGGAAGGACAAGTGAGTAGTCAACCATAAAGGCCACTACACAAAGATAATAAAGGAGATGATAGGAGAAGAGAAATGGACATCCAATATCCAATAATATTCATAACAATATATATATATATATATATACATATATAGATATATACTAGTCGAATACCTGTGCATCCGCACGGGTTGTGTCGTTTTTTGTGTTTGTATTGAACTGAAGTTGTACATTTGAAATCCTGGAAATACTAAACTTTTGAATGTAGATAAAGTAGATAAGTGTTGTAGTAAATAATTTCAGTGCTACATACATAAAAGGCTTCTATAGGTAGTTGTTGAAATATTACGGCCTGAAGTTCAACATAAGTGGCAAGTAATATTGGCAATTAAACAAAATGAGCATCAAGTAAGTAGCAAAAATGATGCTTAAATTCAAAATGTATCGATCCTTGTAGTCTCCAGACAAAATTCTTCATTAGAGAGTATCTCCTTGGCACCTAAAATATTATATATTTGGGGACAAAAGTTAAAATTCTACTCATAAACGAATGGTAATGATATATTGAAATAGTTTTAATATACTTACAATGGTTATAGATTTTGGAAGACCTCATTGAAGACAACATTTGTTGTTGATGTAAGTGGTTGGTTTTGGCCATCATGAATAAGTACTTTCAATCCTTATTTGCTTTGAACCCTTGAAAGTGCGACATATAATTGACCATGTTTTGGTCTAGGCAAGTATAATCCAACATTTTGTAATGATTGCCCTTGACACTTGTTAATAGTCATAGCATAACATACAACAATAGGAAATTGTCTTCTCATTAATTTGAAAGTCCATGGTGATTGTGAAGGAGACATTCTCATTCTTGGAATATATATAATATTTCCTATATTTTTCCCCGACATGATCTTTGCTTCTATGACATGATTACCAAGTCTTGTAATAATCAATCTAGTTCCATTGCACAATCCTTCTGATTGGTCTAGATTCCTAAGAAGCACGATGGGAGTCCCTATCTTCAATATAATTTTATGATTTGGAAGGCCAGAAGTTCTCAAAGAATTCAAAAATTCAGTGGTCAACATTTGGTAAGCTTCACTTTCAGAAGATTCCGATTCATCTATTGAATCGCAACTTAGATACTCTCTTTCTTCACCTACTTGACAGAATATTGCAAAAGAAGTTATGAACTATACAATGTAAAGACTAACTCTTATTCATCAAAAGTAATGAGAAGAGTTGAAAATGCATAAAGATAGTTAACGTACCTGGGGTTAACTTCAATACGTATTCATTTATTTCATCCACGATCTCAATGGTAGATGCTAAAATTGCCTTGATGTCAAGAAATCTTCATTTTTGTACTCTTGTATCAAATTTGGATAGATTGTTTTGACAATGGCCTCAATAAGATCCACAAAGTCTGTAATTAGAAGTTCCCTTGGAATTTCAATGTCAGCATACCCATCATTTGGTTCATTTATTTTGCCGTCTCCGACATCGAGGATCCATTGACTAAACTTTCGAACTTCTTCGGAATTAGTATTGTTTAAACTACCTTGAAACCGCATGTTCTTAGTCAGAGTCAAAACCTCGCAACCATCCCAAATATATGATGAATTAAGTGAAGCATGAATAATATCAGAACGGCTTCCCATAGGGACAACAGGCAAAATTTGTCTAAAGTCACCTCCAAAGATAACTATCTTGCCTCCGAAAAGAGACGAATCATCATCTCTTAGACCCATGATATCTCGCATTGTTCTATCAAGTGCTTCAAAACAATTTTTGTGAGTCATAGGAGCCTCATCCCAAATGATTAACTTTGTAGCTTTCAATAGTTCAGCAAGTTCACTCCCTTGGTTAATATTGCATGTGGACTTCTCCATAGCAGGCACAGGTATTTTAAACTTCGAGTGAGCTATTTTCCCTCCTGGCCACAATAAAGATGCAATACCACTGGATGCTACAGTTAGTACAATATGACCTTGAGAACGTAATGTTGTAGCCAGAGTATTCCACATGAAAGTCTTTCCAGTACCTCCATAACCATAAAGGAAGACTACAATGGCTATGTTGTTGTTGACTGCTGTGAATATATGCCTTGACAGGAATAATCTGGTTTTGATGATTGAGAAAAGAAGTTCAAATAGGTCAAGATTGCAAAAAGCAAAAAATGAGATCAAGCTTTCAAGTCAAGAGTTGTTTATTGTATTGTGTGTGTTTAGGATATTTGTGTAAGTGGAAATAAAGCTCTCTAAAATAAAATAAATCACACACTCACATTATTTCTCACAAAAATATGTTTTGCATGCAAATATTTTTTAGAACGATTAATATTTGATTATAATTAATCAAATATGTGGAAGGATTATTTTTTCATATTTATAATCGAAAACATAATTAAGTATTATTTTTTAAGCTTATAAAAAAAGTATTATTTTTTAAATCCTATTATCATGTTTTATGAATAAGCTACACACATGATTCTTTTTTTAACCATAACCTATTATACATCATGCTTTGTAAAATGTGATCCATGCTTTGAATATGAAAACAAATTGGCCATACTTATACGTGGTTTCCATCTGCTAGGGTTACGGTTAGGGTTTGAGAGACAAAAGAGGAAACACATGGGAGGGAGGTGGAAGGGGGGTGTTCGGCGGAGGGGGCTTCTATGGTGAGGGTGTAACACCCCTTTTCTACCCGGAAAATTTTTGACAAAAATCAGAGTTTCAAAAACATTTTTCACTACACCCACAAGGGATGTCACATTTTCACCATTAGACATCACACACCAATAATACAATTCACCATTAAAAATAGTACGATACATAGCACGTCATAAAGAGGACGAACCCCCAAAACACCTGTTCAGTCTACATGACAATAACTCCATCACCACGCAGCGGAATAAAATAAAGGTTTCAAAGAAAAATCATAACATCACCATAAAACTTCAGAAATTAAATATTAGAGACAACTAAATAAGACTAGCGTTCATCCCCCCGAGTACTACGTATCAGAGCGACGACACCGACTCTACTAGCGAAGGTAGACATGCCTTCACTCGCAATCACCTGCACATTACCAGCATAGGGGTAACATTCAAACAGGGGGTGAGATATCTAACATTATAATAGCATATATGATAAGCAATATGCTAGAGTTACGCCAACTATATCCACCGCTTGACAACAACATCGAATTGCAATCACCAAGAATCATCACCAATGTCATGAATAAATGAATGAGATGCAACCCACACCAACGGGTATATGCACGTGGTACCAATCATCACCAATAAATAGCCAATAAGGGCATCATCACCTGTATCATCACCACGTTCTTAAGCATCATCATCATCACCTATAGCTCCAAGGCCGAAGCCATCATCACCAAAATAATGCATATGAAACGTATGCGACACCATGAATAATGCACCAGAGACAGTCAACAACAATAGTCATCTATGTGACACAATCAACACCAATATCATCAAATGGTCATAGACCCATCACCTATCACCTTAGCCCATAAAATAGGCACATCACCTGTTACATCATCACCAATAACACCAACACCTATAGTACAGTCTAACAACTGGACCGTAACATCAACAACCACCGACACCAAAAACACCAATAGACTTACAACATCAATGGCAACAACAATTTTACAACACCGAGAACAACGACAATTTACGACACCAGGAACAACACCAATTTACAGCAAACGGCGACATTTGTCTACAGCAAACAGCAACAATAGCCTTTAAAAACAGTAACTTAATATTCAGAAACAGCAGTAATAAATTTTCAGCAACAGCAGTGATAATTCTTCAGAAAACCAGCAACATTAAATTTCACTAAACAACAACATCATTTTCAGAAAACAACAACATAATTTTCCAGCAAGACAGCAACATCATTTTCTGGAAACAACAACGTTTATTTTTCAATAACAGCAACGTCATTTTCAGAAAACAGCAACATTTATTTTACAGCAACAACAACATCATTTTCAGAAAACAGCAACATTTATTTTACAGCAACAGCAACATCATTTTCAGAAAACAGCAACATTTATTTTACAGCAACAGCAACATCATTTTCAGAAAACAGCAACAACAACAGACTTGGCTCCCAGGAGCAGGGCGCCTAGCACAACAACAACAACAACAGACTTGGCGCCCAGGAGCAGGGCGCCTAGCACAACAGCAACACAGACAGACATGGCGCCCAGGAGCAGGGCGCCTAGCACAGCAGCAGCAACAATAGACTTGGCGCCCAGGAGCAGGGTGCCTAGAACAACAGTGGCAACAAAAGACATGGCGCCCAGGAGCAGGGCGCCTAGCACAACCGCACCAAAAACGGACCTGGCGCCCAGGAGCAGGGCGCCTAGCACAACCGCAACAAAAACAGGCACGGCGCCCCGGAGCAGGGCGCCTAAATCAGCAACAACCACAGAATCATGTACAGGACATGGCGCCCAGGAGCAGGGCGCCTAAATCAGCAGGGAACACACAGGGGCAGTGACACAGACATGGCACCCAGGAGCAGGGCGCCGTTTCCAGCAACCAAGACAACAACAAAGACATATGCGACACAACATCAATGGCGCCCATGGCGCCTAGGGACCAATTGTTTTCGATTTCCACCGTGACCAATCATCAAACACCAAATGCAATTATCATGAATACGTTCAACAACACCAAAATCCACACCAAACAAGATCAAAGAGGCAACATAGAGCCTATCTCCCACATAACACCCATCATACACCCTATTATAAGGATAGAACCCACCCTTACCTTAGATTTGCCGAATATGAGATCCCTTTGCACGAAGTCTCCAAAGAACCACAGCAACAAGAGCTCCTCTCTTCTTTCTCCTTGGTGCGCCTCCACCCTTCCCTTCTCTCTTCGCAAACTCTCTTTCTTTTTCCTCCAAAAATGCGCAAATGCCCAAACCCTAGCTAATGCTCTCCTATGCGCTTATGCCATTGGGCCCTTGGATCACGGGCCTCCTTCTACTACTCAGCTTAATTACTAAAGACCACTCCCTAATTTAAATGAAACACCATATTATTTTTTTAATATGACCATATCTGTAACACCCCAATTCTACCCGTTCATTTTATTAATTATCAGAATGCGGAAAATTAAATTCAAAACAGAAATTGGAGCGTCACATACGACATTTTCAAAAATGCAACAACGTATTAATTAAACAACGTGGAGAAATAACTCATCTTAGTTTACTTCACCGAATAATAAACGGTATCTCAAAAAGTCACAACGTTGGTTTCAGACACAACTAGTGCAACAAAATAAATCATAATGACAGCGCTCATCCCCTCCCCGGGTGCTACGTATCAGAGACGACGCTGACTCATTAATAAAGAAGACCTGGTCTTCATTTGCGACTACCTGCACGTTACCCACGTAGAGGTAACATTCAAACAGAAATGGTGAGTCCAACAGCATAAAAGAGAGTATGATAAGAGGTATACTAAGATCTCAGCAACTATAAATACTAGTCACAACATCATACATAAACAGCTACCAGCAACAGCACCAACAGGCAACAACATTAAACTACAACGTCAGGCAACGGCAACGTGACATGAGAATGCGTATGAAGTGCAACCCACAACACGGGTATATGCATGTGGTACCAATCAATGTAAACAGCCTTTGTGGCTTCAACAACAACGTATTGAGCAGAGCTCCAAGACCGCAGCCTACAACAACGTGGTATGCTTATGCAATGCATGGGACACCATGTACGACTCATCAGACCCTCAACAACGCTTCAAACAACATGCACAACAACATCATCAACAACATCTTTTGGTCACCTCTGACCCAACAACAACAACAACGTGGTTTGGTCATATTGACCCAACAACAACGACGACAACGTTAAATCTTTAGCCCAACAACATCAACAACATCATTTAGTCATCCTTAGTACATTTGCATCACCGTTATTAGTTCGTCATATTTGACACAACATCACTATTATTATTGTTAATAATAATTGACACTACCAGACATCACAACACCGGGCAGCACGATGTGGCGCCCTACAGCAACAAAATCAGCAACACTAACACATTCAGGCGCCAGACAGCAGCAAAGCTGGCGCCAAACAGCAACATAAACATATTCTGGCGCCAAACAGCAACACCAACATAAAACGGCAATATAAACCTGCAACAACAACATAAAATAGCAACGTAAAACAGCAACATAAAACAGCAACAGCAACATAAAATGGCAATATAAACCAGCAACAGCAACATAAAAACAGCAACGTAAAACAGCAACAGAAAACAGCAACAGCAATACAAAACAATTAATTTTGCCTTAAAAATAGAATAATCGGTTAGGCCTCAGAATGAGCTCTTCAACGCATCTTAGAACGCCTCAATCGGGTTCCCGGATCAAAAGATATCGCGAAAACAAACAAGGTGCAGAAATTCCAGAACCATGCGCTTACTTTGGCGAATTGATTAAAATAGTAACCCACACCGGATTTCGACAAATAAATACTTGTTGGAAAGCCCTATGGGTCTACTCCTTATTCCTAAGTTCAGTTTTTGAAAAAGAGAGTCTAACAGGTACAGTTTTCAAAAACACACATACTAGTTTCAAAAGAGGGCAGTTTCTGTCCTTCAAATTCAAGCAGTTCTAAAATGACCAAAACTCAATCAAATTGCATGAAAATTGTGCATAAACTGGGGCGAATTCTGTCTAGTTTTCAAAGAAATTGGATTCGTTCGAAAATGAGTTCTTTTGAAAACGCAGTGGCCAAAACACGACCCTATGTCCAGATTGTTTCCAGAATCTTACCCTAACTTGTGAAATTCATATCTCGAGCTACACAACTCTAAACGCAACCAAACCAGTGCCAAATTAACAAGCATTAAGTATATTTTCCAGAACAGTAAACCACATAATTTTTCAGTCAAAACAACGTTCCCAGTTACCGAAATACTGAACCTCTACCCAAATCGTTTCCAGAATTTTAACCTAACCTGTTTCACCTATAACTTAAGTTTTGCAACTCCAAATGCAACCAAATCAGCGCCAAATTAACAACCATTAAGTCAACTTTCCAGAACAACAAACCACATAATTTCTTTGCAACGTTTCATCAAAACACGTCTTAGGCATGCAACAAGCACCTAACGTGCATCCAATCCACAAAAACACATTTCATTGACAATTATACATTATATTTCCGTTCACACATACTATCAAGTCTTAAATATGTTTTAGGCTCCTGCAAATATAGGGTGTTTTGGTTTAAGCCCCTGCAAAAAAAAATTTTGTTAAAAGCCCTTGAAAAATGACATATTTTGTTATAAGCCCTTCTATGACTAAAATGTTAGCCTTAACATGGAATGCTATGATTGCTGGATATGTTGAGAAGGGCTTATAACATAATATTTCATTTTGCAAGGGCTTTTAACAAAAAAAAAATTTTGTAGGGGCTTAAACCAAAACACCCTATATTTGCAGGGGCCTAAAACATATTTAAGCCTATTATCAAACACCTAGCTAGCATTATAATTACTAATCCCTTGCATACAACCCATCATACATTCTCTTATACCATTTAACCCCCCTTACCTTAGTAATTTCGATGATGGTGAGACCCTTCCTTGAATCACCAACAAGAAAACGCAGCAACTACTTCTTCTTTCTCCCTCCTTGAACTCGCGATCTCTCTCTTTTCCTCCTCTCTTCCCCGCGGCTTCTCTTCTCTCTTCTCTCCCCCTTGGCCGCGCGCACTGCTCTCTTTTCTCTTCTCTCCTTTTCTTTTCTTTTCTTTCTCTCCAAGTATCTAAGACACTAACCCTAGAGCATAAATATTATGGGTCCTAGTGTCTTGGGCTCTTTTTGCCACTTAGTTAATTACTAACACTTCTCCTCTTTTAATTAAATTACCACTCCCTCATTTACTACACACCACCCCTTATTTAAATTAAAACACCATTCATTCCTTTTATTATAACCGACCAACATAACACCTAGATAAATTAATTAAATAAATACTTGATTATTTTGGGGCGTTACAATATCAATAAAATACCTAATTAATTTAATTAAATAAATAATTAAATTATTTGGGCGTTACAACTCTCCCCACTTAGAATATTTCGTCCTCAAAATTTACCTAATTCTAACAGCTCGGGATAGGACTCCCGCATCTTGCTCTCCAGCTCCCACGTCATGCTCTCTGCGGCAGCTCCTAGCCAGACTACTTTCACCAACACAATCTCCTTGCTTCTTAGAATTTTCACCTCGTGATCTTCGATTCGTACAAGCATCGTCTCCACCGTGAGATTATCCCGTACCTCCACATCATCCATGCGGATTACATGAGATGGATCTGAAATGTACTTCCGAAGTTGCGACACATGAAACACGTCATGCAAATTCGAAAGGTTAGGCGGTAAAGCCACTCTATATGCAACATTCCCGACTCTCTCTGAAATCTGATAAGGACCAATAAAACGAGGAGTGAGCTTCTTCGACTTCAAAGCGCGTCCAACACCGGTCACTGGAGTGACTCTCAAAAATACGTGCTCACCCGCTTGAAACTCTAAATCTTTCCTCCGCTTGTCGTGATAACTCTTCTGTCGACTCTGTGTAGCCTTCATCTTCTCACGAATCGACTTCACTTTTTCAGTTGTCTCTCGAACAATCTCCGGTCCAAGCACCACACTCTCTCCAGACTCATACCAACACAGCGGGGTTCTACACTTCCGACCATATAATGCTTCAAAAGGTGCCATCCCAATACTAGAATGGTAACTGTTGTTATACGTGAACTCTATCAGTGGAAGGTAGGAATCCCACGAACCTCCTTGTTCCAAAACACAAGCCCTCAACAAATCTTCTAATGACTGAATTGTCCTCTCTGACTGACCATCTGTCTGAGGGTGATATGCCGAACTCAACCTCAACTTAGACCCCAACTTCTCTTGCAAACTCTTCCAGAAATCTGAAGTGAACCTCGGATCTCTATCCGAAACAATACTCATAGGAACTCCATGAAGCTTCACAATCTCCCGGATATAAATCTCCGCCAACTTCGACACCGGATACGTGATGTTGATAGGAACAAAATTAAACGATTTTGTTAACCTATCAACAGTCACCCAAATTGCATCATACCCTTTCGCAGTATTAGGCAATCCCGTCACAAAGTCCATCGAAATGCTATCCCATTTCCACTCTGGAATTTCTAACGGTTGCATCAGTCCAGCAGGCTTCTGATGCTCAACCTTTGACTTCTAGCAAGTCAAACATGCATAAGCGAATTGCGCCACATCTCGCGTCATACCAGGCCACCAAAATAACTTCTTCAGGTCTTGATACATCTTTGTAGCTCCCGGATGAATACTTAACTTACTTCTGTGACTCTCTTCAAGAATGGCTCTCTTCATGTCTGCATCATCAGGAATGCAAATCCTACCACGGAACCTCAACACACCTTGGGAATCCGACCTGAAATCCTCATTCTCAGATCGATCAATCCCGACCATCAAGTCTACCAGTATAACATCTGATTTCTAGGCTTCTCTGATGCTGTTCAGAAAATCATTACCAATCTTCAACATCCCTAACTTAACACTCTGAGGTGTCACTTCGCAACCCAGACTCATATCTGTGAACTCCTCAATCAGTTCTAACTCCTTAACCATCAGTGCCGACATATGCAAAGTCTTCCGGCTCAAAGCATCAGCCACAACATTAGCTTTGCCTGGGTGATAGTTCAAACCGAAATCATAGTCCTTCAACAACTCCAACCATCGCCGCTGTCTCATATTCAACTCCTTCTGGTCAAACAAATATTTCAAGCTCTTATGGTCACTAAACACCTCAAATCTAGAACCATAGAGATAGTTCCTCCAAACCTTCAGCACAAAGACCACTGCAGCTAGTTCTAAGTCATGCGTAGGATAATTCTTCTCATGAATCCTTAACTGCCTTGACGCATAAGCAATTACCTTCCCATTTTGCATAAGCACGCCACCTAGACCCTCTTTACCACAACGGTAACACTTCTTCACTTCAACCTTGCACACGTTACTCTTGTGACCAGCTCTGCTACATTTGTAACATACAATGCTAGCAGGAGCATCTCCCCCACTAGTCCCCTTGCCCACAGCAGCTTTCTGTTTACCCTTACCAGCAGGAACATCATACGGCGTACCACGACTTTGAAATTTGCTCCGCTTCTCATTCATAATCTTGTAGTGAGCATTGTTGTCTTCCTCATAAATTCCGCAGCTAACAATCAAGTCGGAGGAAACACAGATCTTCTGGTAACCAATCGCCTTCTTAATCTCAGGCCGCAGCCCATTCTCAAACTTAATGCACTTGGAAAACTCAGCAGTAGCCTCATTGTAATGCGGATAAAACTTTGCTAATTCCACGTACTTAGGAGCATACTCAATCACGGACATATTCCCTTGTTTCAGCTCCAGGAACTCAATCTCTTGCTTACCTCGGACATCTTCCGGATAATATTTTCTCATAAACTCCATGCGGAACACAGCCTAAGTGATCTCTTCGTTTGCAGTCTCCAATCTCTGCCTAGCCTATAACCACCAGTCATCGGCCTCCTCTGCCAGCATATGCGTACCATAACGGACCTTCTGTGCTGGAGTGCAGTCCATCACACGAAAGATCCTCTCCATCTCTTTCAACCAAGCTAAAGCCCCATCGGGATCATACCTGCCCTTGAAGGTAGGCGGATTCTCTCTCTGAAAGGTAGCCAAACAAAGAGACCCAGCATTCTCACCAGCATTCTGCTGACTCTCCACGGCCTGAGCCATAGCAGCCAACGCAGCAGCAATAGCAGCATCGTTCCTTCCAGCCATCTCAACCAATCACTACAATCATAAGCAACAGTTAGAACTAATTGACAATACTTGATCGTCAATGACACAATAACTTGACAACTTGGCCGGACAGACCGAAACTGCTCTTACCACTAATGTAACATCCCCTTTCTACCCGGAAAATTTTTGACAAAAATTAGAGTTTCAAAAACATTTTTCACTACACCCACAAGGGATGTCACATTTTCACCATTAGACATCACACGCCAATAATAAAATTCACCATTAAAAATAGTACGATACATAGCACGTCATAAATTGGACGAACCCCCAAAACACCTGTTCAGTCTACATGACAATAACTCCATCACCACGCAGCGGAATAAAATAAAGGTTTCAAAGAAAAATCATAACATCACCATAAAACTTCAGAAATTAAATATTAGAGACAACTAAATAAGACTAGCGTTCATCCCCCCGAGTGCTACGTATCAGAGCGACGACACCGACTCTACTAGCGAAGGTAGACATGCCTTCACTCGCAATCACCTGCACGTTACCAGCATAGGGGTAACATTCAAACAGAAGGGGTGAGATATCTAACATTATAATAGCATATATGATAAGCAATATGCTAGAGTTACGACAACTATATCCATCGCTTCACAACAACATCGAATTGCAATCACCAAGAATCATCACCAATGTCATGAATAAATGAATGAGATGCAACCCACACCAACGGGTATATGCATGTGGTACCAATCATCACCAATAAAATAGCCAGTAAGGGCATCATCACCTGTATCATCACCACGTTCTTAAGCATCATCATCATCATCATCACCTATAGCTCCAAGGCCGAAGCCATCATCACCAAAATAATGCATATGAAACGTATGCGACACCATGAAAAATGCACCAGAGACAGTCAACAACAATAGTCATCTATGTGACACAATCAACACCAATATCAACAAATGGTCATAGACCCATCACCTATCACCTTAGCCCATAAAATAGGCACATCACCCGTTACATCATCACCAATAACACCAACACCTATAGTACAGTCTAACAACTTGACTGTAACATCAACAACCACCGACACCAAAAACACCAATAGATTTACAACATCAATGGCAACAACAATTTTACAACACCGAGAACAACGACAATTTACGAAAAACAGCAAACGGCGACATTTGTCTACAGCAGACAGCAAACAGAAACAATAGCCTTTAAAAATAGCAACTTAATATTCAGCAACAGGAGTAATAAATTTTCAGCAACAGCAGTGATAATTCTTCAGAAAAACAGCAACATTAATTTTCACTAAACAGCAACATCATTTTCAGAAAACAGCAACATAATTTTCCAGCAAGACAGCAACATCATTTTCAGGAAACAGCAACGTTTTTTTTACAGTAACAGCAACGTCATTTTCAGAAAACAGCAATATTTATTTTACAGCAACAGCAACATCATTTTCAGAAAACAGCAACATTTATTTTACAGCAACAGCAACATCATTTTCAGAAAACAGCAACATTTATTTTACAGCAACAACAACATCATTTTCAGAAAACAGCAACAACAACAGACTTGGCGCCCAAGAGCAGGGCGCCTAGCACAACAGCAACACAGACAGACATGGCACCCAGGAGCAGGGCGCCTAGCACAGCAGCAGCAACAACAGACTTGGCGCCCAGGAGCAGGGCGCCTAGCACAACAGTGGCAACAACAGACATGGCGCCCAGGAGCAGGGCGCCTAGCACAACCGCACCAAAAATGGACCTGGCGCCCAGGAGCAGGGCGCCTAGCACAACCGCAACAAAAACAGGCACGGCGCCCCGGAGCAGGGCGCCTAAATCAGCAACAACCACAGAATCATGTACAGGACATGGCGCCCCAGAGCAGGGCGCCTAAATCAGCAGGGAACACACAGGGGCAGTGAAACAGACATGGCGCCCAGGAGCAGGGCGCCGTTTCCAGCAACCAAGACAACAAGAAAGACATATGCGACACAACATCAATGGCGCCCATGGCGCCTAGGGACCAATTGTTTTCGATTTCCACCGTGACCAATCAACAAACACCAAATGCAATTATCATGAATACGTTCAACATCACCAAAATCCACACAAACAAGATCAAAGAGGCAACATAGAGCCTATCTCCCACATAACACCCATCATACACCCTATTATAAGGATAGAACCCACCCTTACCTTAGATTTGCCGAATATGAGATCCCTTTGCACGAAGACTCCAAAGAACCACAGCAACAAGAGCTCCTCTCTTCTTTCTCCTTGGTGCGCCTCCACCCTTCCCTTCTCTCTTCGCAAACTCTCTTTCTTTTTCCTCCAAAAATGGGCAAATGCCCAAACCCTAGCTAATGCTCTCCTATGCGCCTATGCCATTGGGCCCTTGGATCAAGGGCCTCCTTCTACTACTCAGCGTAATTACTAAACACCACTCCCTGATTTAAATGAAACACCATATTATTATTTCGAACTTAGCATTAATGGAAAGGAAATAGGGAGCTGATTCAGAATATGTTAATGGATGAAGCATGCATGATGGTTTGAAGGAACTTCTCACCTCATCCCTTCCTCTCCCATTCGCACCCTCTCTCTTTCTCTCCCCTTGGTTCTTGCTGAATTTCTAAAATGAAAACTGAATTGTGTGTCTCACTTGGTCCAGCTGAGGGGGACATATAAGGGGCATGGTAAAAGACGAAACTACCCTTTACTTAAACATTTCATTCCCTATGACTCCTTCAACCCTAATCACCCTAACTTAGCATAATTAAATTCCCAGTCATACATCATTTCATACTTAATAAATCAAACAAGTCATTTTCAATTTAAATAATTTCAATCAATTAAATAAATCACTAATAATTAATATTATGATAATATAATTAAATAGTAAAATAGGGGATGTTACATTCACCCCAACTTTTAAAATTTTGTCCTCAAAATTGGACTAAGAAGTACCTTTCGCCGAACTATCGCCAGCTTTGCCTTTCTGAGCGTCCATCACATAGATTCTTCCATTAGCGGGAGTTGCATTCTCTTCTCTGCTCCTTTTCTTCGCCGGACACTCGTGAGCGTAATGCCCTTCGCCTTTGCAATAATAACACACAGTTGACCCCAGGCGACACTCTCCACCGTGAGGCTTTCCGCATTTCGGACACTTAACGGACCTTGGAAATTCAGACACCAGTGCTTGCTTCCCTTTGTTGGAGTTACCCTTAGGCTCCTCGCTTGGGGTTGGCAATTCCAATGCCTTTTTCTTTTCCTTCCGATAAGCTTTTCTTTCTTCATACATCTTGTTGAGATCTGCCTCTACAACATAAGCTTGCTGCACCAATCCAGCATAACTAGTCATAGCATAAGAGCTAAGACCTTGGGCTACATCCGCACGAAGACTTGCCCTATACATCTGCATCTTCCACCCATCATTCGAAGCATGCTTTGCCAACTGATAGAACTGCGACAACCTTTCGAACTTGGCGGTGAACTCACCCACGGAAATCTCTCCTTGCCTCAGATTGATAAACTCGGCTTGCTTGCTTAATTTCATCACCGGAGGGAAAAAGTGACCAATGAACATCTCCTTGAAGTTAACCCAGGTAACAGGAGTTCCCTGGTTCACCATCAAATCATGAGCATTGGTCCACCAGGTTTGAGCATCTTCCTCGAGCATATGGGCAGCAAAAAGAACCTTCTCTTCTTCGCTGCATTGAAGAGTCCTAAAAATCTTCTCCATCGAATCCAGCCAGAAATGTGCTACCATTACCTCAGGTCCTCCTTTGAAACTTTGAGGATTCATCTTCTGAAAACGAAAGTAAGCCCTATTCGGATCTTCCAGAGGAGGTTGTTGAACATTTGGTTGTTGTTGATCCATCCTCTCATGATGCATCTGAGCCATTTGAGCCATCAGCTGTTGCTGCATTTGCATCATGTCATTCATCATCTTCTGTTGCGTCTCGATGACATTCTGCATCCATTCGGTATGAGGATCGACAGGGACGCTTCTCCTACTTCCACCAGCCATGATTCTGCGAAATATGCACAAAGTGTTTGGTTGATCAGGCTAAACGTCTAATAGCATACTAAGAGGAATCACACTTAGAGGACTTAAGAGACTCATGATTCTAAGCCCGACTAGGTCGAACTGCTCTGATACCAATTGTAACACCCCGTTAATTTCTAACTTGTAGAAATTACCGAAATGCACTACTGGCATACATCAGAGTACCACCTATTTTAAATACTGAACACCTACTAAATACTTGATGCTAAAAAACCATCAAGCGCGTTACATAACTTAACATGAAAATGCATAAAGCGTTCTTACACCACTCAACTAGTGTTCAGTACCAAAATAGAAAGTGCGCGGAAGCGATTTACAACTTTATAACGTAAGTCGTACAATCGTACATACTAAGGATCTGAATACAAGTACAAAGGAAACTAAAATACAAGACATAAGGAAAATCAAGATAGCGGCTGCTCCTCAAGCATCTCCATGACCATGCCTCATCATCTTCAACTTAGCCTGCAATTCTGAAAAACAACAACATGGATTGGGTGAGACAACTTGTCTCAGTGAGTTCTATCGAGACCCCTTACTAATTCTCTCGATTCAATTATGCTTGATTCATTATTCAAAACTCAAAACTCATAGTCCTCAAGGTTGACTATGTGGCTGAACTAATCTCAATCACTGAGCCTAACAATGAACTATGCTCAATCACTGAGCCTAACAATGAACTATGCTCAATCACTGAGCCTAACAATGATTATTAGCATGTCACCGGTCACTTGGAAAAATAAGCTTCCGGTGAACCCAATCCACTAATCGCTAGTGGGCAAACCTCAAGGGGCCTAGGTTCATAGGGCTCATGACTTCCCCTCCCCTAGCACACTAAACTGAAATAGGGTCGTCACCCTAACCTGATGTATATATTTTAATATACCTTGAACAATGAGCAGTGAACAATGATCCGTGAACATAACAATGAGATTATACTTAACATGATGTTAATCTTATCCTAGTCTTATACTAGCATAATCTTTTCATTAGGTGATCTCACACGGAATTACTAACGTTGTTATTTTAACTCATAACTATCCTTTACCTAGTCCACATCATAATGTATCGCCCATACTCAACATTATGATGACCTAACTTAGTCATAATCGGTCTCATAAATACCACATCGGGCCATCACATAAGCAAAGACATGAACATAACATAAAATTTACTTTGATCGTACTTGATTTCATGATACTAATATGTTTCCATCCTTGGGAAACCTTGAGGAGTGGATTAGAAGAGACTTAGGACCAATCGGAATGACTTAGGACATAGTTTAAAATTGGGTACCAGCAAGAGACACACGATCCGTGTGCCTTGGCGGACGATCCGTGCTCAGTTTTCAGAACTCCACCGTGAGTACCAGAACCTCACGCACGATCCGTGCCCAGGGGCGCACGATCCGTGCGTGACTACTAGTATTTTAGAAGAGTCAGTTTTCGTGTTTTCTTGTCCATTCCGATCGTTCCCGTATCCATTCCGATTCACATCCAAACTTAATAATACAGCAAAACAGTCACGGAAGCCAATCAATCATCATCAACCAATCAACAACATTACAACAATCAACGATTTAACGTAACCAAACACATAATTTAACGATTCATCCAAGTTTTCATAAAATGGTTCAATACCGGTTTTCATAACTTACGAGACCAAAACTCGAAACACAACACACATGACCATAACATCCTAGTGAGTATAGAACTCACCTATTTGCCGAGGCTTTAATGATTCAACCGTTCTCGAGAACCACGAACTCTCCTCGGGCTTGATCACAACATCAACTCACGAACTATCTCCGGAATCGCTCCGATACACTTCCCCACCGAAACCCAGCTACTGAGATGATACCTAAGGTTGCTCTAATTCGAAATGTGGTTGCTGAAATTGGTGCTAAGGCTCACAAAGAAGACATGCAAGGTCAGATTTGACAATTTGGCTAAGTGGAGCTTGGTTGGGCTTCAATGGTGATTTCAAGGGAAGGGAGGGGATGATTTCGAACTTAGCATTAATGGAAAGGAAATAGGGAGCTGATTCAGAATATGTTAATGGATGAAGCATGCATGATGGTTTGAAGGAACTTCTCACCTCATCCCTTCCTCTCCCATTCGCACCCTCTCTCTTTCTCTCCCCTTGGTTCTTGCTGAATTTCTAAAATGAAAACTGAATTGTGTGTCTCACTTGGTCCAGCTGAGGGGGACATATAAGGGGCATGGTAAAAGACGAAACTACCCTTTACTTAAACATTTCATTCCCTATGACTCCTTCAACCCTAATCACCCTAACTTAACATAATTAAACTTCCAGTCATACATCATTTCATACTTAATAAATCAAACAAGTCATTTTCAATTTAAATAATTTCAATCAATTAAATAAATCACTATAAATTAATATTATGATAATATAATTAAATAGTAAAATAGGGGATGTTACATTCACCCCAACTTTTAAAATTTTGTCCTCAAAATTGGACTAAGAAGTACCTTTCGCCGAACTATCGCCAGCTTTGCCTTTCTGAGCGTCCATCACATAGATTCTTCCATTAGCGGGAGTTGCATTCTCTTCTCTGCTCCTTTTCTTCGCCGGACACTCGTGAGCGTAATGCCCTTCGCCTTTGCAATAATAACACACAGTTGACCCCAGGCGACACTCTCCACCGTGAGGCTTTCCGCATTTCGGACACTTAACGAACCTTGGAAATTCAGACACCACTGCTTGCTTCCCTTTGTTGGAGTTACCCTTAGGCTCCTCGCTTGGGGTTGGCAATTCCAATGCCTTTTTCTTTTCCTTCCGATAAGCTTTTCTTTCTTCATACATCCTGTTGAGATCTGCCTCTACAACATAAGCTTGCTGCACCAATCCAGCATAACTAGTCATAGCATAAGACCTAAGACCTTGGGCTACATCCGCACGACGACTTGCCCTATACATCTGCATCTTCCACTCATCATTCGGAGCATGCTTTGCCAACTGATAGAACTGCGACAACCTTTCGAACTTGGCGGTGAACTCACCCACCGACATCTCTCCTTGCCTCAGATTGATAAACTCGGCTTGCTTGCTTAATTTCATCACCGGAGGGAAAAAGTGACCAATGAACATCTCCTTGAAGTTAACCCAGGTAACAGGAGTTCCCTGGTTCACCATCAAATCATGAGCATTGGTCCACCAGGTTTGAGCATCTTCCTCGAGCATATGGGCAGCAAAAAGAACCTTCTCTTCTTCGCTGCATTGAAGAGTCCTAAAAATCTTCTCCATCGAATCCAGCCAGAAATGTGCTACCATTACCTCAGGTCCTCCTTTGAAACTTTGAGGATTCATCTTCTGAAAACGAAAGTAAGCCCTATTCGGATCTTCCAGAGGAGGTTGTTGAACATTTGGTTGTTGTTGATCCATCCTCTCATGATGCATCTGAGCCATTTGAGCCATCAGCTGTTGCTGCATTTGCATCATGTCATTCATCATCTTCTGTTGCGTCTCGATGACATTCTGCATCCATTCGGTATGAGGATCGACAGGGACGCTTCTCCTACTTCCACCAGCCATGATTCTGCGAAATATGCACAAAGTGTTTGGTTGATCAGGCTAAACGTCTAATAGCATACTAAGAGGAATCACACTTAGAGGACTTAAGAGACTCATGATTCTAAGCCCGACTAGGTCGAACTGCTCTGATACCAATTGTAACACCCCGTTAATTTCTAACTTGTAGAAATTACCGAAATGCACTACTGGCATACATCAGAGTACCACCTATTTTAAATACTGAACACCTACTAAATACTTGATGCTAAAAAACCATCAAGCGCGTTACATAACTTAACATGAAAATGCATAAAGCGTTCTTACACCACTCAACTAGTGTTCAGTACCAAAATAGAAAGTGCGCGGAAGCGATTTACAACTTTATAACGTAAGTCGTACAATCGTACATACTAAGGATCTGAATACAAGTACAAAGGAAACTAAAATACAAGACATAAGGAAAATCAAGATAGCGGCTGCTCCTCAAGCATCTCCATGACCATGCCTCATCATCTTCAACTTAGCCTGCAATTCTGAAAAACAACAACATGGATTGGGTGAGACAACTTGTCTCAGTGAGTTCTATCGAGACCCCTTACTAATTCTCTCGATTCAATTATGCTTGATTCATTATTCAAAACTCAAAACTCATAGTCCTCAAGGTTGACTATGTGGCTGAACTAATCTCAATCACTGAGCCTAACAATGAACTATGCTCAATCACTGAGCCTAACAATGAACTATGCTCAATCACTGAGCCTAACAATGATTATTAGCATGTCACCGGTCACTTGGAAAAATAAGCTTCCGGTGAACCCAATCCACTAATCGCTAGTGGGCAAACCTCAAGGGGCCTAGGTTCATAGGGCTCATGACTTCCCCTCCCCTAGCACACTAAACTGAAATAGGGTCGTCACCCTAACCTGATGTATATATTTTAATATACCTTGAACAATGAGCAGTGAACAATGATCCGTGAACATAACAATGAGATTATACTTAACATGATGTTAATCTTATCCTAGTCTTATACTAGCATAATCTTTTCATTAGGTGATCTCACACGGAATTACTAACGTTGTTATTTTAACTCATAACTATCCTTTACCTAGTCCACATCATAATGTATCGCCCATACTCAACATTATGATGACCTAACTTAGTCATAATCGGTCTCATAAATACCACATCGGGCCATCACATAAGCAAAGACATGAACATAACATAAAATTTACTTTGATCGTACTTGATTTCATGATACTAATATGTTTCCATCCTTGGGAAACCTTGAGGAGTGGATTAGAAGAGACTTAGGACCAATCGGAATGACTTAGGACATAGTTTAAAATTGGGTACCAGCAAGAGACACACGATCCGTGTGCCTTGGCGGACGATCCGTGCTCAGTTTTCAGAACTCCACCGTGAGTACCAGAACCTCACGCACGATCCGTGCCCAGGGGCGCACGATCCGTGCGTGACTACTAGTATTTTAGAAGAGTCAGTTTTCGTGTTTTCTTGTCCATTCCGATCGTTCCCGTATCCATTCCGATTCACATCCAAACTTAATAATACAGCAAAACAGTCACGGAAGCCAATCAATCATCATCAACCAATCAACAACATTACAACAATCAACGATTTAACGTAACCAAACACATAATTTAACGATTCATCCAAGTTTTCATAAAATGGTTCAATACCGGTTTTCATAACTTACGAGACCAAAACTCGAAACACAACACACATGACCATAACATCCTAGTGAGTATAGAACTCACCTATTTGCCGAGGCTTTAATGATTCAACCGTTCTCGAGAACCACGAACTCTCCTCGGGCTTGATCACAACATCAACTCACGAACTATCTCCGGAATCGCTCCGATACACTTCCCCACCGAAACCCAGCTACTGAGATGATACCTAAGGTTGCTCTAATTCGAAATGTGGTTGCTGAAATTGGTGCTAAGGCTCACAAAGAAGACATGCAAGGTCAGATTTGACAATTTGGCTAAGTGGAGCTTGGTTGGGCTTCAATGGTGATTTCAAGGGAAGGGAGGGGATGATTTCGAACTTAGCATTAATGGAAAGGAAATAGGGAGCTGATTCAGAATATGTTAATGGATGAAGCATGCATGATGGTTTGAAGGAACTTCTCACCTCATCCCTTCCTCTCCCATTCGCACCCTCTCTCTTTCTCTCCCCTTGGTTCTTGCTGAATTTCTAAAATGAAAACTGAATTGTGTGTCTCACTTGGTCCAGCTGAGGGGGACATATAAGGGGCATGGTAAAAGACGAAACTACCCTTTACTTAAACATTTCATTCCCTATGACTCCTTCAACCCTAATCACCCTAACTTAACATAATTAAACTTCCAGTCATACATCATTTCATACTTAATAAATCAAACAAGTCATTTTCAATTTAAATAATTTCAATCAATTAAATAAATCACTATAAATTAATATTATGATAATATAATTAAATAGTAAAATAGGGGATGTTACATTCACCCCAACTTTTAAAATTTTGTCCTCAAAATTGGACTAAGAAGTACCTTTCGCCGAACTATCGCCAGCTTTGCCTTTCTGAGCGTCCATCACATAGATTCTTCCATTAGCGGGAGTTGCATTCTCTTCTCTGCTCCTTTTCTTCGCCGGACACTCGTGAGCGTAATGCCCTTCGCCTTTGCAATAATAACACACAGTTGACCCCAGGCGACACTCTCCACCGTGAGGCTTTCCGCATTTCGGACACTTAACGAACCTTGGAAATTCAGACACCACTGCTTGCTTCCCTTTGTTGGAGTTACCCTTAGGCTCCTCGCTTGGGGTTGGCAATTCCAATGCCTTTTTCTTTTCCTTCCGATAAGCTTTTCTTTCTTCATACATCCTGTTGAGATCTGCCTCTACAACATAAGCTTGCTGCACCAATCCAGCATAACTAGTCATAGCATAAGACCTAAGACCTTGGGCTACATCCGCACGACGACTTGCCCTATACATCTGCATCTTCCACTCATCATTCGGAGCATGCTTTGCCAACTGATAGAACTGCGACAACCTTTCGAACTTGGCGGTGAACTCACCCACCGACATCTCTCCTTGCCTCAGATTGATAAACTCGGCTTGCTTGCTTAATTTCATCACCGGAGGGAAAAAGTGACCAATGAACATCTCCTTGAAGTTAACCCAGGTAACAGGAGTTCCCTGGTTCACCATCAAATCATGAGCATTGGTCCACCAGGTTTGAGCATCTTCCTCGAGCATATGGGCAGCAAAAAGAACCTTCTCTTCTTCGCTGCATTGAAGAGTCCTAAAAATCTTCTCCATCGAATCCAGCCAGAAATGTGCTACCATTACCTCAGGTCCTCCTTTGAAACTTTGAGGATTCATCTTCTGAAAACGAAAGTAAGCCCTATTCGGATCTTCCAGAGGAGGTTGTTGAACATTTGGTTGTTGTTGATCCATCCTCTCATGATGCATCTGAGCCATTTGAGCCATCAGCTGTTGCTGCATTTGCATCATGTCATTCATCATCTTCTGTTGCGTCTCGATGACATTCTGCATCCATTCGGTATGAGGATCGACAGGGACGCTTCTCCTACTTCCACCAGCCATGATTCTGCGAAATATGCACAAAGTGTTTAGTTGATCAGGCTAAACGTCTAATAGCATACTAAGAGGAATCACACTTAGAGGACTTAAGAGACTCATGATTCTAAGCCCGACTAGGTCGAACTGCTCTGATACCAATTGTAACACCCCGTTAATTTCTAACTTGTAGAAATTACCGAAATGCACTATTGGCATACATCAGAGTACCTCCTGTTTTAAATACGGAACACCTACTAAATACTTGATGCTAAAAAACCATCAAGCGCGTTACATAACTTAACATGAAAATGCATAAAGCGTTCTTACACCACTCAACTAGTGTTCAGTACCAAAATAGAAAGTGCGCGGAAGCGATTTACAACTTTATAACGTAAGTCGTACAATCGTACATACTAAGGATCTGAATACAAGTACAAAGGAAACTAAAATACAAGACATAAGGAAAATCAAGATAGCGGCTGCTCCTCAAGCATCTCCATGACCATGCCTCATCATCTTCAACTTAGCCTGCAATTCTGAAAAACAACAACATGGATTGGGTGAGACAACTTGTCTCAGTGAGTTCTATCGACACCCCTTACTAATTCTCTCGATTCAATTATGCTTGATTCAATATTCAAAACTCAAAACTCATAGTCCTCAAGGTTAACTATGTGGCTGAACTAATCTCAATCACTGAGCCTAACAATGAACTATGCTCAATCACTGAGCCTAACAATGAACTATGCTCAATCACTGAGCCTAACAATGATTATTAGCATGTCACAGGTCACTTGGCAAAATAAGCTTCCGGTGAACCCAATCCACTAATCGCTAGTGGGCAAACCTCAAGGGGCCTAGGTTCATAGGGCTCATGACTTCCCCTCCCCTAGCACACTAAACTGAAATAGGGTCGTCACCCTAACCTGATGTATATATTTTAATATACCTTGAACAATGAGCAGTGAACAATGATCTGTGAACATAACAATGAGATTATACTTAACATGATCTTAATCTTATCCTAATCTTATACTAGCATAATCTTGTCATTAGGTGATCTCACACGGAATTACTAACGTTGTTATTTTAACTCATAATTATCCTTTACCTAGTCCACATCATAATGTATCGCCCATACTCAACATTATGATAACCTAACTTAGTCATAATCGGTCTCATAAATACCACATCGGGCCATCACATAAGCAAAGACATGAACATAACATAAAATTTACTTTGATCGTACTTGATTTCATGATACTAATATGTTTCCATCCTTGGGAAACCTTGAGGAGTGGATTAGAAGAGACTTAGGACCAATCGGAATGACTTAGGACATAGTTTAAAATTGGGTACCAGCAAGAGACACACGATCCGTGCGCCTTGGCGCACGATCCGTGCTCAATTTTTAGAACTCCACCGTGAGTACCAGAACCTCACGCACGATCCGTGCCCAGGGGCGCACGATCCGTGCGTGACTACCAGTATTTCAGAAAAGTCAATTTTCGTGTTTTCTTGTCCATTCCGATCGTTTCCGTATCCATTCCGATTCACATCCAAACTTAATAATACAACAAAACAGTCACGGAAGCCAATCAATCATCATCAACCAATCAACAACATAACAACAATCAACGATTTAACGTAACCAAACACATAATTTAACGATTCATCCAAGTTTTCATAAAATGGTTCAATACCGGTTTTCATAACTTACGAGACCAAAACTCGAAACACAACACACATGACCATAACATCCTAGTGAGTATAGAACTCACCTATTTGCCGAGGCTTTAATGATTCAACCGTTCCCGAGAACCACGAACTCTCCTCGGGCTTGATCACAACATCAACTCACGAACTATCTCCGGAATCGCTCCGATACACTTCCCCACCGAAACCCAGCTACTGAGATGATACCTAAGGTTGCTCTAATTCGAAATGTGGTTGCTGAAATTGGTGCTAAGGCTCACAAAGAAGACATGCAAGGTCAGATTTGACAATTTGGCTAAGTGGAGCTTGGTTGGGCTTCAATGGTGATTTCAAGGGAAGGGAGGGGATGATTTCGAACTTAGCATTAATGGAAAGGAAATAGGGAGCTGATTCAGAATATGTTAATGGATGAAGCATGCATGATGGTTTGAAGGAACTTCTCACCTCATCCCTTCCTCTCCCATTCGCACCCTCTCTCTTTCTCTCCCCTTGGTTCTTGCTGAATTTCTAAAATGAAAACTGAATTGTGTGTCTCACTTGGTCCAGCTGAGGGGGACATATAAGGGGCATGGTAAAAGACGAAACTACCCTTTACTTAAACATTTCATTCCCTATGACTCCTTCAACCCTAATCACCCTAACTTAACATAATTAAATTCCCAGTCACCCTAGCATTACAAATTTCGTGTTGAATGTTGTGACTAGTACTAGCGGAAGAGAGCTTGTTATATGCTTCTGTAAGTTTCTTTGACAACTCCCCAACTTGACCCTCTAAGTTCTTCATAGCATTTTCATGGTTTTTCTCCATACCCTTCATAGCTTGCTCTTGAGATTGGAAGGTGTTCTTGATCAATTGCATGCACTGTGTCAGAGCATCGTCCAAATAAGTTCCTTGGTCATGAACTTGCATTGCTTGAGCAGTTGCTGGAGTTTGAGACCTCACTTCCAAAGCAGCAGCCACTTGTTGGGTGAGAGATTCAATTTGAAGCGACATTATCTTTTGTTGAGCCAAAATTTCACTATTAGTGTCCAACTCCAACATACCCTTTGTAATTACAGCTCCACAGCCATTTTGTATGCTGTACTCATTTGAACTCATGTCCTCCACTAGCTGTTTGGCTTCCTCCCAAGTTTTAGTACCCAAAGAGCCTCCTGCCGAGGCATCTAACATCATCCGGGTTTGAGGGTGCAATCCATAACAGAAGGTTTGCATCTGCAGAAAATCTTCTATGCCATGCCCAGGACATTTCAGAACTGACAACTTGAATCTTTCCCAGGAATCGTACAATGACTCGGAATCCCCTTGTGAAAAGTTGAAGATTTCAGTTCTCTTCTTGATGAACTTGGAGATAGGGAAGAATCGTTCTAGGTACTTGTTTTCAAGATCACTCCAAGCATTGACAGTTCCTGGAGGGATAGTGTTCAGCCAATCTTTTGCCCGGCCAGTTAGAGTGAATGGAAACAGGCGTACTTTCTTGGAGTTTTCATCAACCCCCTCAGGATAGGTGGTTTCACAAATCTCATGGAACTGGGAGAGGTGTTGGATGGGGTCTTCAGCATCTGACCCTGCAAACTGCTCTGATTTTAGTGCAGTGAGAACAGAAGACTTAATGTCAAACGTAGCGGCCCATGGTGGTCGGAATGTGTAAGCCTGAACGCCCTGATTTCTCCTCCCAAAGTCATTGAGAATGCGTCTTGTGAGTGGGATTCCGGCCATAACTTCCTCTTGCCTTGGTTCATCTTCCGGAATGGAGGTTGCAGTTGAGTGTACCTGGGACCCTCCTTTGGCTTGTTGCCTTGCTAGTTTAGCTTTCTTCTGGTCTGCCTTTTCTGTTTTCTCAATCACGGGGTTAAACAACAATTCTTGCAAATTTTGCCCCCGCGTAAACAACTTCTCTGCAACACTTAAACAAACCATCAACAAGTCCAAAACATTTTAAATGAAATAAAATAAACAGTAATCAACAAAACATAAAATTAAATACTAAGAATTAAACAACTAAAATAATAAATAAAAATTTAACATAGACTAAAACGAATATATGTGCACCTATGAATCAACAAATTTAAGTAACTAAAGATAAAACAAAACAAACTAAAAATCAAAAAATCAACTGGTTTGCCTTGTCGACAAAAGTCAACAATCCTCGGCAACGACGCCAAAAACTTGTTAAGAATTCAGCAAGTGTACTGAAAACGTTACAAGTAATAATTTAAACGGTAAGATACCGGTCGGTCCACAGGGATTGTGATTGTAAACAAGGACAAATTAATTAATTCTTGGATGTGATAGAAAAGGCTGATTTGAAAGATTTGTAACGCGAAGTAAAAAACAGTTATTTAGAATACGAGAAAAAGCGATTAGGGATTGATTCATCCCCCCTTGCCTATCATATGAACCCTTAGCCAATTACGCATCATTTGTTTAATTATGACATTCAATTCACCAAAACAGGTTATGGACAATTCCTTGCCTCAAAACCCCTATTACCCTAAGAGTTACCCTAATTCCTTAGGTGAGTCATGCCAAAGGGTAACACATTAAGATTAAAAATTTTAACGAATTCACATAAGCTACCACATATTCCTATGATGATTACTAGTATGTGATCTAAAACATCATATCCGGATAACAAACCCTAATCCCTTAGGTGATTACTATCCCTAAACATTATAATCATCATGTGTGATTAAAAAGCATTAAGCATAGACATCTTAGACAATTCATAACCAAACAAATAATGAAATTAACTTTCAGCAAAGGTTCACATGATAGGGTTGGGGAGAATCATCTCTCCCCAATCAAAAGATTTAGTTACTCATAGAATTGAGATTACAACAAAGAGTAGAGAAAGAGAAAACCATAGTAGATGACATAGACGTCTTCAACAACTTGTTCCCAAGTGAAGAGAGGACTCCAAAATCGCTCCAAAATCGCTTCTCTGCCCTGGCTGCGCTCCCAATGCAATGTGTCCCGAAAAACACCTGAAAAATCCTTAAAATCCTAATTTTCTGAAGTCCATCGCGACGCGACACGAGACCTTCGCGACGCGATGCTGCTGTAAAGTGACTGGTCGCGACGCGACACGTCCAGGTCGCGACGCGATATTGCACAGAAACAATTCCTCTTCTTTCCATGCTTCCTTCGCGACGCGAACCCTCCTGGTCGCGACGCGAAATTACTCAGAAACTCGAATCTTCCCAATTGTGCTACATCTCCGGGCAAGTGTCTGGTTCGCCAAATGATAACACACAAGTTGGAGGTCTTCAAGTACAATTAGCTCCCAAAAGTGAAGAAATTGCTTACAACAGGACTTCCTACTACAATTATCTAAAACTAGACTAAATCCCCAGATAATGACTATGATACAATGAAAAACCTACACAATTGGTCCTAAAAATGCACAACTTACATCATATGACAAAGAGTCAACAAGTACCAGCCTACTTTGTTCAGGACAATCTTTGCAGTAGTTGCGACTGTGATAGAGTAAGTGTCCTATGAAGGGACCGGGAAACAGTTAGATGTTTTGACAAATATCAAGCAAAGCTGGATGAGGATAAGTAAAGTTATGTTGTTATTAGATCATTCTACGCGATCATTCTATACCTCTGTAAGTTGTGCTATCTCTTGTAGGCTTTTTGTTGGATCCCTTTGTAACACCCTGATAATTTCTAACTTGTAGAAATTACCGAAGCGCACGACTGGCATACATCAGAGTGACTTCCTTTTTAAATACAGAACACATACTAATACTCGATGCTAAAAACCCATCAAGTTCGCTTACATAACTTAACATAAAATACATAAAGTCGGTCCTTAGACCACTCAACTAGTGTTCAGTACCAAAAACCGAAAGTCTGCGGAAGCGATTTACAACTTGAAAGACATAAGTCGTACAATCGAATAGTCTTAGGATACTGAATAGAAATACAGAAATACGAAGGAAACTGAAATACAAGACATAATGAAATAAAGAAAGCAGCTGCTCCTCAAGCGTCTCCATAGCCGTGCCTCACGGTCTTCAACTTTCCCTGCTTAACTGAAAAACAACAACAATGGATTGGGTGAGACAACTTGTCTCTGAGTTCTATCGAAACCCCTTACTAACTCTCTCGGTTCAATTATGCTTGATTCATTATTCTGATTCTAACTCATAGTCCTCAAAATTGACTATGTGGCTAACTAACTGAAGTTGTCCTTATAACCCTTAAGCCGGTTACAAGACGCAACTCATAAACTGAACTAAACGTTGTCCTCATAACCCTCAAGCCGGTTACAAGAAACAACACTAACTAAAGTTATAGCGTGTCACCGGTCACTTGGCATAATAAGCTTCCGGTGAACCCGTCCCCACTAATCGGCTGGGTCCCTGATGGGGCCTAGGTTCATAAGGCTCATGACTGCCTCTCCCCTAGCACACTAAACTGAATAGGGTCGTCACCCCGACTAAAGATATATATGATGATATACCTGAACTGAACTCAACAATGGACTTAAACATAACAATGAACTGAACTAAACATAACAATGAACTGAACTGAACATCAACTGATTACTAACGTGATCTAATTACTACTTAGTCTAATTATTAAGTGATCTCTCATGGGTTACTAAGGTTCGCTAACTTAACTTATCCATCTTACTAAACCAGTCAGTCTAGCACAATACATCAATCACAAAGTCATAACATGAAATCAATGGTCAATACATGAACATTCACTTAACCTGAACGTAATTCAAACACAACCAATAATATGGTACTAACATAACTTAGATCCAATCACTGTCAATTACCACTCAATTCCGGGCAATTCAATTATAGTAACATTGGGGAAGGTGGAAGGAGGGATTAGAAAGAAATTGGAATCGTTCGGAATGATTTAAAACACTTTTTAAAATAGGCAACCCGAAGACCACGCACGACTCGTGCGCCCATACAGACGATCCTTGCGTGACTATCATTTATCGTATCATTCCGTTCCGATCCCTAATTACTTCCCGATCGACACTACTACTTCAGTCATAGCCACAACAAGATAATCGGTCTCATAACATGAACTTAGCTTAGGCATAACAATCTCAATTACACCCAAACAGATAATAGCATTAATTTTATTACATATTCAGTTAGGCCAATTTATTATCTTTCCAACGCATCTGAGAACACTGAAATCGGACCACCGGATCAAAAGATATTGCGAAAACAAGTTCAGGGACTTTTTAGTGAAAACTGCAAACCGTCGCGACACGAACACATACCGTCGCGAACCAGGAGAGGAGAGGGAGCGACGAGAAAAGTGACAGAAAGTTTTGCGTTGCAAATATTAAGAGAGGTCGCGACGCGATGGCCACGGGCCGCGACGCGAAATTACACAGAATTTTACTCTAACTTGTGATGCTCATATCTTGCGCTACACAATTCCGAATTCAACCAAATCAGGACCAAATTGACGAGCATTCAGTCTAGTTTCTAAAACAATTAACCACATAATTTTTGGATACCTATATCATCCCCCGATGTTTAGAAACCGAACCTATTCTCAAACTGTCTCCAGGATTCTGCCCTAACTTGTGATGCTCATTTCTTGAGCTACACAAGTCCAATTGCAACCATTCCAAAGCCAAAATGTCAAGTATTCAATCTAGTTTCTGAGGAAATAAGTCCCATAATTTTTAGACTAACATATCATTCCCAGTTTAAAGAAAACTGCACCTATGTCCAGAATGCCTATACAATGATTTTGCTAACAATAATTGTTCCAAATTGCACTAAATTTCGTACCAACAAGTACCACAACAACACAAACAGGATTCAACCAATCATGCAACATAAACAGAAATCCTAAGTGAGTAGAACTCACCTTTTTGATGATGACTATAACAACACGCCGAGACTTCCAAAATACGGTCACACGGCAACTCACGAACGTGATCCTATTTCGCTCCAAAAGCACACCCAATCGAAAACCCAGCACCCAAAGCGGATGAACTCAGAACCCAAACACCCAAATGATTCCTAAGCTGCCTCAATATGAAATTTAGCTGTTGATCTTGATTCTAAAGTTCTCCAATTTGACATGCAATGGTTCATGATTTTCTGTTTGGCCAAGAGGGCTGAATGTTCACCAATGGTGTTTTATGAGGGAGACTGACTCAGTACTAAGTATAGGCATCAATGGAAAGAGGGGAACAGTAGGAATTCAGGGCTACCATCAGATCACACATGCATCAAGGATTGTTGCTTCTCCTCCCTGCTTCCCTTCCTCTCACTCTCGCGATCACTCCCTCTCCTCTCTTGGTTCTGTTTCAGTTTTTTGTAGAAATGAGGTGTTTCCTGTTTTCAGCTGGGTAAATATGTATATATATTGGAGAAGTGTAAATACGATTTTACCCCTCACTTGCTCAATCTATTCCCTATGACTCCCTCAGCTCTAATTAATCCAAATGAACACACAATTCATATAGTAATTAAACCAAGCAATCCACTACCAAATCATTTTATTTTCAACCCATTAATTAATTATCAATCACACCCAATTTGCACAATTAATAAATCAACAAGTCATTTTCAATTTAAATAGCTTTCAACCAACTAAATAAATTACTCAATATAATTTCATGCCAAATAATTTAATTAGCGACAATTGGGGATACTACAATCACCCCAATTTTTAAAAATTTTGTCCTCAAAATTGGACCAATCAAAACAAACAATACACAATATACCTTTGTTCGAGACGACACCAGCTTCGCCTTCCTGAGCGTCCATTACAAAGACCTTTCCACTTGCAGAGTTAGAATTCCCTTCTCGATTCCTCTTCTTCAACGGGCATTCGTTAGCATAATGCCCTTCTTCCTTGCAGTAGTAACACACAGTGGATCCCAGACGACACTCTCCAGTGTGAGGCCTTCCGCATTTCGGACACTTACCAGACCTTAGTAGTTCGGATGCTGTAGCCTGCTTCCCTTTGTTCATACATCCTGTTGAGATCCGCTTATGCAACATATGCTTGTTGCACCAATGCCGGATGACTGGTCATAGCATAGGAACTAAGACCCTGGTTCACATCACCACGGAGACCTTGCTCGAACGTAATCATCTTCTGCTGCGCCTTGATGACCTTCTGCATCCATTCGAAGTGTGGATCGACGGGGACGCTTCCCCTACCTCTACCAGCCATGATTCTGCGAAATATGCACAAAGTATTGAGTTGATCAGGCTCAATGTCTAATAGCATATTGAGAGGAATCACACTTAGAAGACGTAAGAGACTCTTGATTTCTAAGTCCGACTAGGTCGAACTGCTCTGATACCAATTGTAACACCCCGATAATTTCTAACTTGTAGAAATTACCGAAGCGCACGACTGGCATACATCAGAGTGACTTCCTTTTTAAATACTGAACACATACTAATACTCGATGCTAAAAACCCATCAAGTTCGCTTACATAACTTAACATAAAATACATAAAGTCGGTCCTTACACCACTCAACTAGTGTTCAGTACCAAAAACCGAAAGTCTGCGGAAGCGATTTACAACTTGAAAGACATAAGTCGTACAATCGAATAGTCTTAAGATACTGAATAGAAATACAGAAATACAAAGGAAACTGAAATACAAGACATAATGAAATAAAGAAAGCGGCTGCTCCTCAAGCGTCTCCATAGTCGTGCCTCACGGTCTTCAACATTCCCTGCTTAACTGAAAAACAACAACAATGAAATGGGTGAGACAACTTGTCTCAGTGAGTTCTATCGAAACCCCTTACTAACTCTCTCGGTTCAATTATGCTTGATTCATTATTCTGATTCTAACTCAGTCCTCAAAATTGACTATGTGGCTAACTAACTGAAGTTGTCCTTATAACCCTTAAGCCGGTTACAAGACGCAACTCATAAACTGAACTAAACGTTGTCCTCATAACCCTCAAGCCGATTACAAGAAACAACACTAACTAAAGTTATAGCGTGTCACCGGTCACTTGGCATAATAAGCTTCGGGTGAACCCGTCCCCACTAATCGGCTGGGTCCCTGATGGGGCCTAGGTTCATAAGGCTCATGACTGCCTCTCCCCTAGCACACTAAACTGAATAGGGTCGTCACCCCGACTAAAGATATATATGATGATATACCTAAACTGAACTCAACAATGGACTTAAACATAACAATGAACTGAACTAAACATAACAATGAACTGAACTGAACATCAACTGATTACTAACGTGATCTAATTACTAACTTAGTCTAATTATTAAGTGATCTCTCATGGGTTACTAAGGTTCGCTAACTTAACTTATCCATCTTACTAAACCAGTCAGTCTAGCACAATACATCAATCACAAAGTCATAACATGAAATCAATGGTTAATCACATGAACATTCACTTAACCTGAACGTAATTCAAACACAACCAATCATATGGTACTAACATAACTTAGATCCAATCATAGTCAATTACCACTCAATTCAGGGCAATTCAATTATAGTAACATTGGGGAAGGTGGAAGGAGGGATTAGAAAGCAATTGGAATCGTTCGGAATGATTTAAAACACTTTTTAAAATAGGCAACCCGAAGACCACGCACGACTCGTGCGCCCATACACACGATCCGTGCGTGACTATAATTTATCGTATCATTCCGTTCCGATCCCTAATTACTTCCCGATCGACACTACTACTTCAGTCATAGCCACAACAAGATAATCGGTCTCATAACATGAACTTAGCTTAGGCATAACAATCTCAATTACAACCAAACAGATAATAGTACTACTTTTGTTACGTATTCAGTTAGGCCTTTTTCTTATCTTTCCAACGCATCTGAGAACACTGAAATCGGACCACCGGATCAAAAGATATTGCGAAAACAAGTTCAGGGACTTTTTAGTGAAAACTGCAAACCGTCGCGACGAGAACACATACCGTCGCGACGCGAAAAGTGACAGAAAGTTTTGCGTTGCAAAAATTAAGGGAGGTCGCGACGCGATGGCCACGGGCCGCGACGCGAAATGAGACAGAATTTTACCCTAACTTGTGATGCTCATATCTTGAGATACACAATTCCAAATTCAACCAAATCAGGACCAAATTGACGAGCATTCAGTCTAGTTTCTAAAAAAATTAACCACATAATTTTTGGATACCTATATCACCCCCAGATGTTCAGAAACCGAACCTATTCTCAAACTGTCTCCAGGATTCTACCCTAACTTGTGATGCTCATATCTTGAGCTACACAAGTCCAATTGCAATCATTCCAAAGCCAAAATGTCAAGTATTCAATCTAGTTTCTGAGGAAATAAGTCCCATAATTTGTAGACTAACATATCATTCCCAGTTTAAAGAAAACCGCACCTATGTCCAGAATGCCTATACAATGATTTTGCTAACAATAATTGTTCCAAATTGCACCAAATTTCGTACCAACAAGTACCACAACAACACAAACAGGATTCAACCAATCATGCAACATAAACAGAAATCCTAAGTGAGTAGAACTCACCTTTTTGATGATGACTATAACAACACGCCGAGACTTCCAAAATACGGTCACACAGCAACTCACGAACGTGATCCTATTTCGCTCCAAAAGCACACCCAATCGAAAACCCACCACCCAAAGCGGATGAACTCAGAACCCAAACACCCAAATGATTCCTAAGCTGCCTCAATATGAAATTTAGCTGTTGATCTTGATTCTAAAGTTCTCCAATTTGACATGCAATGGTTCAGGATTTTCTGTTTGGCCAAGAGGGCTGAATGTTCACCAATGGTGTTTTATGAGGGAGGCTGACTCAGTACTAAGTATAGGCATCAATGGAAAGAGGGGAACAGTAGGAATTCAGGGCTACCATCAGATCACACATGCATCAAGGATTGTTGCTTCTCCTCCCTGCTTCCCTTCCTCTCACTCTCGCGATCACTCCCTCTCCTCTCTTGGTTCTGTTTCAGTTTTTTGTAGAAATGAGGTGTTTCCTGTTTTCAGCTGGGTGAATAAGTATATATATTGGAGAAGTGTAAATACGATTTTACCCCTCACTTGCTCAATCTATTCCCTATGACTCCCTCAGCTCTAATTAATCCAAATGAGCACACAATTCATATAGTAATTAAACCAAGCAATCCACTACCAAATCATTTTATTTTCAACCCATTAATTAATTATCAATCACACCCAATTTGCACAATTAATAAATCAACAAGTCATTTTCAATTTAAATAGCTTTCAACCAACTAAATAAATTACTCAATATATTTTCATGCCAAATAATTTAATTAGCGACAATTGGGGATACTACACCCTTTGCATAGCTATCACAAAATCACTGAGTTGAGACCCTACAGCCAGTTGGGATTGAGATTGGGTTCATAGCTCAATGATCTGGTCGTTTGTGAAGCTGTGACAACAAAATTTGAATGGTTTGTGAACCGGACTCTTCGCTGAGCGATCGGTCCCTTTGATGCAGTGAGTGTGTCTGTGCTGATGCAGATTTGGAGACTCGGGCGGGATGTTGAAGTCGATCCTGTGTGAAGGCTGGTCGGGTCCTGAGCTCGCGCGGGGTGTACCTGTGATGGCACTCCAACGCCCAAGTCCGTTGGGTGATATTCGAGTATAGTAACAGAGTGTGTAAAACGTACCTGTCAGGTGATGTCATGGGCTCTTTATATAGTGCCAGGGGTGCCGCAGGCGACCGTCGGATCCTGCGAGGAATCCTCCCTGTCGTTGATCTTCCCACCGTGGGCATTAGATGGCGCCGGGTCACTATCGGGCCGCTCGCACGCGCTCAACATTCTTTACGGGTTGCGACCCGACCCATATCGACGTGTGACGATGGCTGATTATTGGGCCGCTCGACCCGGCTCCGTATTCTTCAAATCATCGGCTGCGGCCCAGTCCAGAACAAGTGCCCCCCAGGCCGAAGTCGTTCGTTGGGACGGGTTCAGGCCTAAGAGTTTACTTTTCTTCTTTGGTCGCCTACGCTGAGACAACCTGAGCGCATGCCCTGTCAGTGGGAGATGCTCGTTCCTTCCAGTGACCTAGCGTTCTGACAGACGTGTTACTCTGAAGGGACAGGCGTGACGTTTCGATGTGACTGACATAATGTTTCACGTTTCCCAAGGGGGCGCCTAATGATGTTGGTTCAATTTTCGAGGGATGTCATTAATTCTGAAGGGGAAGAGTCGTGCCCCTTCGGGACCTGGCCCTCCCATCCTTTAAATATGGGGCACCCACTTCTATTCCTTCGTTTACTTTTCGACATTCTTGCTCAGAGGGCGAGTTACTTTCTCCGACGAGCGACCAACTTTCTGGCTATTTTGGCAAGGTGTTTTTCGATTCGCGACTTCAAGCTCCGGCGTGACCTAACTTCCGATCGCCTTATTCTGGTGATAGCTAGTGCGACCAAATCGTTTCCCGCTCCAGGTACCTAGTTTTCTTCTTTGGCTCTTAATTTAAATCGCACTTCTTTGCTTCTTAACATGGGCGAGGAGGGGGTGTCAGACCCGGGGTCAATCATGTCGCCCCTTTGCTTCTTCGATTGTCTGACTTTCATGCTCCCTTATTGCAGGTTATCTTTCGTCATGGCGCGGACGAATCTAACCGCCCACGTAAGCACTACAAGAAAAACAGGATTTACCGACGGATATTTTCTGCCGAAAACGGACAAAATCCGTAGGTAATGTCACTGTACCAACGGAAAAAATCCGCCGGAAATCCGTCGGAAAAACGCCCGTAGGTAATATTTTCCGGCGGAAATTCCGCCGGAAATTACCGAAGGAAAAAACCGCTGGAACACGCCAAAAACTGCCGGAAACAGATTTCAATATTTTATTATTTTTTATTCAAAAACCGCCGGTAAAACGCACAAACCGCCGGAAACTTTTATTCGTTTTTTTAAAAAACCGCCGGTAATTCCCAAAACCGCCGGAAACGTTTTCTGAAATTTTTTTAAAAACACTGCAAATTTTAATATTAAGTAAATACTTAAAACTGAAAAATATTAAATAAATATTTAAACAATAATATTAAATAAATACTGAAAAAAATAAATATTTCAAAACCGAAAAATGTTTTTTTTTTTTAAAAACACTGAAAATTAAATATTTAAATTATTAAATAAAAGACAATAATACAAATTATAATTATATTAGCTAACGAGAATAGTTCAGATAATTTAAAGCGTTATACAAATCCGACAAAGTACAAATTAAAGCGATAATCGTACAAATTAAAGCGATAATCGTAGAACCAATTATTAAACGTCATCATCATAGTAGCCTCCTCTGGTCTGGTCTGTGAACCAATTATTAAACTCATTGTCATTGAGATCATTATTCGTGTCTAGTAGAGGCTGCTGTTGGGATTGCTGCTATGGTTGCGGTTGGAAAGGAGGCTGCGGGGGCTGCTGCCTTGGCTGCTGCTGAAAAGGAGCCTGTGAGGACTGCTGCTGTGGTTGCTCTTGTGGCGCCTGCTGTGGCTGCTGGTGGAGAGGAAGCTAATGAGACTGCTGCTGCTGGAAAGGAAGCTGCTGAGACTGATGTTGTTGGAAAGGAAGCTGTTGAGACTGCTGCTGCTGGAAAGGAAGCTGTTGAGACTGCTGCTGCGGGAAAGGAAGCTGCTGAGACTACTGCTGGTAGGGAGGCGGGAAGAGACCATAGGGCTGAAAAGCACCGCCGTAACCCTGTTGCTGCAACTGGTATTGTGGATGCAACAAGGGTTGAGTCATATCGAAAAAACGCTTCCAGCGCTCCTCATTTATCTTAGACTGCTCGCGCATTTGTTCCATTATCAGTCGATGCTCCTGCATCTCCCGTTCATGATGCTCTCTCTGCTCATTACTTAGTCGTTGTTGCTCGCTCAACATATTCTCCACTTCACTTAATTTATGCGTCAGTTGCTGAACATTTTGTAAGTCCGCAGCAGTAGGCATAAAAGAGCGGCCAGTACTACCAGAAGATGATGATTGACCCCGACTTGGAATAATACTTCTTGCTTTTTCAAAAATCGATGGGCCTATACTACCAGTTCCTGCCAAACGACCACTTCTTTGTGGACCAACTGATTTCTTCCAAGCATCAAGAGCATGTTGTTGTTCCTCGATGGGATCACAAGTACTGTCACTACTCTGCTGACTCTCCTGATATTGGGCCATTTCACCCTCGAAGTTTTCCTAAAAAATAAAAATCAACAAATGAATAAGTATTAATATAACAAAAAAGAAATCAATATATAATTAATAGGCTCTAATAATTGTAAGAGTAGTTACATGAACGCTCCTGGACCATTCATCAACAAAATCCCCTGTACTCTCTCGGACATGAAGATGACGGTGCAACGCAGGCAACCCAATAGGACGACCATGCATTGTCTCCTACATAGTTATTAATAAAATACATGCATATTAATATAATGATAATACTAATTATAATGATCATGAAATTGACTATCACATAGACTAAATATAAAATAATAATTAATTAAATTTACCAATCGTCTATGAGTTTGAGCAGCATTGACAGAACCAGATGTGTGTATGCAGCTTCCTCTCTCCGAAGTACGATTCTTCTTTGCTTTTTCACATTTTTCTTTGAATTCTTGAGTATTCCATTTCTCTTTCAGCACGTGCCAATCAGATTCTCCAATAAAAGGAGGCTTCTTATCAAGATCCTGTGCACCCCGAAGTAACTCAAAGGTGGTGAGAAGCTCTTTTATGGAAGATTTTCTCAACCTCTTTCTCTATCTCGGGTTCCCAGACCATTTTTTCCTAATAAATTATAAATAACTTGTAAAACAACTTACTCTGAATCTATCAAATAACATCTTTTTTAAATCTTCGTCCTTTTTAATCTCCATCCAAGACAACCAAGGTTTGTTGTAATTCTCCTTGATCACATCTGTTATTGAGGTAGATGCACCCTTCGAAGGATAAAACCTATACATTATAACAAATATATATTAATATATTTATATATTAATATATTTATTAGAAAAACAACTAATTATATCATTAATAAATATTTATTCTTACGCTTTTCCAATAATGGTCAATACAATACGACCGTCATTTGCTAACTCTAGTGCCTCCTCTGGAATATTATTCAGACGTCCGACCTCATCTTCTACATTTGCAGGGTCATCTTCGATCTCATCAGTATCATGATCGTTTTGTGCATCTACGACTCCCACGAACTCATGCACCTGCGATGGTCCTGGGCCATCTATAAAGGAAGAAGGTGGGGGTGCAAATCTGTCACTAGCAACTACACGAACTATGCGACGTCGTCGCCCGCGTACTGCTGTAGAAATCCTCTTCCCTTTATCAGGAACAGTCGGTGGTATGGGTGGGTCAGATCCTGATCCCGACATGACTGTATCTATAGATTATTAAAAATGGAAATAAACAATTTATAATTAACCAAATTAACATTGATATATAATTTTAAAGACAAACGTACAGTACATTGATCAAATTAACTAAAAGCAAATTAACAACATCTTCCATGCACAGTTCAGCAACATTAAATTGAGACTTAAGACCCAACAACCGAACACACATTGATAATTTAGAGTCTTGAGATCCCTCAAATAGTGGTTTATTTGTCTCACTCAAATAGGTATAAAACCTTTGAGCTTCCTCGTTTGAAACTTCTTCAGGATCGTATTCCGGTTCCTCAAAATCTAAATTTACTCCGACAGCATCAGATATCATTCCCTGAACAACGTCAAATGGTTGGTATCTCGTAGACGATTGATGGCTACTTGATGTGGGAGCTTGTACTTCAACCGAAACATTAACTGCATGAACATTAACCGCCAGAGCAGGTACCCCAGGTGCTACTTCGCCGTGACGACTCCATATCCAATAATTTGGCCTAAACCCATTATTGTACAAATCAAGTTTCACTTCTTCTTCATTTTTTATAAAACGAAATCTACAGTTCTAGCACGGACATCGAATTCCGCCTTGTCGCCCAAATTCTTCTCGACTCTTAGCAAAAAAAAAACAAACTCTTCGACTCCCAGTACAAAACGTCGCTTTAAACCAGCTCTTCCAGGAAACATTCGATCGTACATCCAACTACGATCCATTTTTTGGGGATCTATGTACTACTACAATATATATGTAAAACATTAATAACCAACATATTTTTTAACATGTTTTACTAAATAAACGTAATTTTTCACTATCTGAACATATATCTCATTACAATATCTATTTATTAACATGTTTTACTAAATAAACGTAATTTTTTACTATCCAAACATATATATTATTAACATGTCACTACAAACAACTTAATAACTAACCAGAACTGAAGATGAGTCTCTGATTGATCCAAATTATATTCTCAGTGTCCCTCCAACCAAAGTCCCTCCTACAAAAATATCTTCAAGCTCCTCCAACCGAATCCTAAACAAATAAAGTTAGTAATGTTAAATTAAGTACATATATGATATTAATATAAAATAAAACTTATAACTAATATTTGTTTAAAAACATACCGTGAAAAATTTGCAAACACGTCAAAATGAGCCAAAATTTGGAATGGAACAATAGAATATGAGAGTTAATAAGTGTATGAAATAGAATGGGTGAATGGGGATTAAGAAATTTGGAATGGGTAAGATGAAGGAATGGGGAGAATGAAAGATGAGTGAATGAAATGAAGAAATTCGGAATAGGGGAAGATGAATGATGAGTGAATGAAATGAAGAAATTCGGAATAGGGGAAGATGAATGAATGGAGAAGATGAAAGATGAGTGAATGGAGTTGAAGAAATTTGGAATGGGGAAGATGAATGAATGGGGAAGATGAAGGAATGGGAAATGGAGTTATAGTCGTAGGGCTATTTATATATTCGGAATTGGCCAACGGCTATTTTCAAAAACCGCCGCTAAAACCAATACCGGCGGAACTAGTTTGAAATTCGAATATTTTCCCACCAACGGATAACCATTACCGCTGGAATTGGCCATTTCCGGCGAATTTTACCAACGGCTATATGTTTCCGGCGGTTTTGTAACAGGTTCCGGCGGTTTCATTCAAATTTTCGAATTTCCCTCTCCTCCCAAAATTTCCGGCGGTTTTATCAACATTTCCGGCGGAAATTTTAAATTTCGAATTTCCCTCTCCTCCCAAAAACCACCGGTAATTGCACAGTTCCGACGGTTTATTTGGTCCATTATTTCCGGTGGTTTTATCAAACGTTCCGGCGGAATTTTCAAATTTTGAATTTCCCTCTCCTCCAAAAAACCGCCGGTAATATGCATTACCGTCGGTTTTTATTTTCGTTTTTCTAAAACGCTTTTGCGACGGAATATTACGCCGGAAACTCCCCATATTCCGCCGGAAAGCTTTTGTGGGAAAAATGTCACCACTAACTACTTAAAATCCGCTGGAACAGTACAAGCGGATTAATTTCGCCGGAAAGAAACCGCCAGTAAATCATGTAATTCTTGTAGTGAACCGGCAGCCCGCCACCTTCTTCTACGGACCCATCCTCTAGCTCTCGCACTTCTACGGATAGGACGGCTTCGGAGAGTGAATTTACTTCTACACCCCCGGCTGAGGGGTCCGACCTTGCGGCGACCACTCGCCCTGTATTCTTCTAGGAAGAGGAAAGTCATGATCCACCTTCTGTAACACCCCATTTCTACCCGGCAATTTATAATAAAAATATCAGAGTTTAAAAATCATTTTTTTTTGTTGATACATCCAAAAGGGGATGCTACATTTACTTCAAATAACGTTAACAATTAGTAACAATTTCACTTATAATTCAAACATGATATGTGGCACATAGCAAGTGGGCGAATCCTCAAAAATAAACGGTTTAGTCCACATAACAAGGACTTCGTCATCACACAGCGGAATAAAAGGGAACACTTCCCAAAACATTTTTATAACTAATACAAAACATCCAACAGTATCACATAACATAACAACTAAAATAGCTAATGTTCGCCCCCCAGGTGCTACGTATCAGAGCAACGACCGACTCGAGGAATGAAGGGTTAAAAGCCTTCACATATGGTTACCTGTAGAGTAATATTCAACATAAGGGGTGAGTCTCAAACAATATAATAAAGTTCATAATAGGCAATATGCCAGAGTAATGAACTACATCAATCCCAGCAACAAATATATAACAACCATATTAATATATACATATACAGCAATTACTACACAACCACATCAATATTTATATCTGCCATATAAATATATACATATCAACCAACGTAATATCATCAATGATGAGGATGAATGTATGAAGTGCAATGCATGTGGTACCATCATCGTCAATAATTTTGCCGTTGGGCACATCGTCAATATTTGAGCATCATCATCGTCAATAGCTCGAGGCCGAAACCTTACATCGTCAATATATGCATATGTAATGCATGCGACTCATGAACAGCCAGCAGATCATAGTCATCACAACAACAACATCGTCAATATCATCATCATTATTTTGGCCATTAGACCCATCGTCATTAACAACATCAAAATCATTTGGTCATTAGACCCATCTTCATTAACATCAACATGGCAGCACAAGATTGACGCTCAGTAGCAACTCACAACACAACACAGTACCCAAGACACAACCAGGCAGCAACCGGACACAAACAAGCGTTTTATACACCGAAATAATTTTACAAATGCCAACAACAACGACCACCGGGGACAGCCATTTGAGGCGCCCAAAAACCATCAGAAAAATAATAATTTTTATCTTAAAATAGAATGTAACTGTAGACAACTGAATAAGCTTCACAACGCACATTGAAACACTTAAAACGGACACCCGAGTCAAAAGATATGACAAAAACAAAACCGGGGAACATTTGGGCAACATCTTGAAAATGGCGCCCATTGGGGATCCTGGCGCCCAGCAACACAACAACACAGAAACTGGCGCAGGCAGCAACATTGGCACCCAGCACTTAGACACAGGCAGCAACACAAAAACTGGCGCAGGCAGCAACATTGCGCCAGCACTTAGACAGGAACAGCAACACAAAAACTGGCGCAGACAGCAACATTGGCGCCAGCACTTAGACAGGAACAGCAACACAAAAACTGGCGCAGGCAGCAACATTGGCGCCAGCACTTAGACAGAAACAGCAACACAAAAACTGGCGCAGGTAGCAACATTGGCGCCAGCACTTAGACAACAACAACAACACAAAAACTGGCGCAGGCAGCAACATTGGCGCCAGCACTTAGACAGGAACAGCAACACAAAAACTGGCGCAGGCAGCAACATTGGCGCCAGCACTTAGACAGGAACAGCAACACAAAAACTGGCGCAGGCAGCAACATTGGCGCCAGCACTTAGACAGAAACAGCAACACAAAAACTGGCGCAGGCAGCAACATTGGCGCCAGCACTTAGACAGAAACAGCAACACAAAAACTGGCGCAGGCAGCAACATTGGCGCCAGCACTTAGACAGAAACAGCAACACAAAAACTGGCGCAGGCAGCAACATTGGCGCCAGCACTTAGACAGGGCGCACGCAGCAACACAAAATGGCGCCCTTGGCGCCTAGGCTCCTCCTAAATCCAATTTTTCTAGATTTTCATGTGTTCAACCATCAACAATAATTTCAAACACCACATATTCGTCCTAACATCATCAAATACACATTTTATCAAGCACCTAACGTGCACTCCAATCACCTTATACAACTAACAAGTCAAATACCTTTCAACAAGCACCTAGCATGCGTCAAATCATCACCAATACGTTCTTACATAACGAACAACATCAATTCACTCGAAAATCACAACCAAGAGCGACATAGATCCTAACCCCACATACATCCCATTATAAACCCTATTATAAAGCAAGACCCGCCCTTACCTTAGAGTTTCCGAAGATGATGATCTCTCCACGGGAACACCAAGAAACCACAGCAACCCAGCTTCTCTCCTTCTTCTCTCCCTCCTTGTGCGCCTCCTTTCCCTCTCCCTTGCTCTCTTAGCCGCGCGCCTACTCTCTCTCTCTCACTCTCTCTATTTCGCAAGTCTTTCTTTCTTTTCCTCTCAAAAGTAAAAATGCGCAATGCTCCACCCTCATCACACTCCCCTCATGCGCCTACACCTTGGGCTTGGATCGCGGGCTTCCTCCAGCTTAAGCCCGATCACTAACTCCACTTAGCTACTTATAATTCGCCACTATTACCCTATCATGTACCAACGCACTAAAATATAGTAGGCATATATTATTTCTAATATCCTATCACATAAATCCCTAAATAATTTCTATTATTTTCTCAAGACCCAAACCTTAGACAACTAATTAATTAAATAAATGGATAAATATTCTTGGGGCGTTACACCTTCCACTTCCTCGGCTCATTCGGAGCGGGTTATCCAGCCAGTCACCGAAAGAGGGGAACCCGATTGGAGAGGCGTATTAGGGGAGGATCGTTCCTGGATTTCATCGGCCGTGCTAGGCTGGGTACGTTCACTCTTTAAACCCGAGGATGAGGTGTTGCTGTTTTTCGCCGGATTGGTTGGCGAACCGGGTCAGGCATCGGCGGTGGAAGGTCCTTCTTCAGCTGAACACATGGCTAGTGTAACACCCCGATAAATTCTAACATATAGAATCACTGAAATGCACTAAATGGCATACATCAGAGTAACTTCCTGTTATTGAAATATTGAACACAACTAAAGCTTTCGATAATACATATCAAATGGTTCTCTGAACCTAATACACTTCCTGAAAATGCTTAAGTTTCAAAAACTTAAGACTTGTACATAATCCTGGTGTTCAATACTCAAAACACAAAGTAGCGGAAACGATTTTACAACTTAAACAATGAAAGTTATACAATCGGTAACATAGAAACAATAAATGGGACAAAGGTCTAAAACATGAAACTCGGTCTTCAATGACTCCAAGAGTCGCACCGGCTAACCGTGCTTCGTCGCCTTTGCTTTCCCCTGTTTCTCTGTAAAAACCACAAATATGAAGGGTGAGATAAACATTATCTCAGTGAGTCCTATCGAGACCCCTTACTAACTCTAGCGGTTCATTATGCCTTGCTTTGAACTCGTGGTCCTAAAAAGCAACCACGTGGAAATATATTAAGTTCCTGTATCATTATGCTCATGGCCCTCCTAAGCGACACATGAAGCATACAATCTTTTGTTCCATGTTTTTAGCATAACACCTCAGTCTACCTATTTTATAGGTACTTCTTGACTTTGGTGAACTCATCCCGCTATTTCTAGTGGGTGAAACAGTCTTGAGTCTAGGTTTTGGGGCTCATGACTTCCCCTCCCCTAGTATGCCAACCTCTAAGGGTCGTCACCCTTTTTCCTCTTGTATTTATTATACATTATAAATCCATGTACCCGCAATGGGCTGTTAGTCATTTCAGTCAAGTACCGTTTATCATATCAGTCAAGTACCGTGTATCATATTATTATTTCTTAACATATGTTCTCTCGCGTTCTCTAAGTACGGACTTCCATTTTGTTCATAATACACAAGTTTTCTAGTAAACATGTTCAATCTCATGACATCGGTACCTTTACATTGTTGGGGGACCTTGGGGAATGGATTAGAAGGGAATTGGAATCATTTGGAACCGATAAAAAGGTACTTTGAATTTGAAGATCAGAAGGTCTCACACGACCCGTGCGTGTAGGCGCACGACCCGTGCACTGTTGAACAAAGATGTAAAAGATTTCCAGAAAGATACGCACGACCCGTGCGACTAGGCGCACGATCCGGGCGTTGTTGAATAAATTCCATTCCGTTTCGTTCCAGTTTCGTTCCGATTGATATCCCAACATAACAGTTATTATTCCAGACCAGCGAAAGCGATTAAACAGTCAAACAATATATATCATCAATCGACAATCCGAGCAATTATGCGATTTACGGTTATTCGATAAAAACGTTTTCGTTAAGTTTTCACAAAGCGGATTTTCCATAGTATCATTTCAGAAAATAACATGACTCGACAACAAAACGTCCCTAAGCGAGTATAGAACTCACCGATTTGACGACCTCGCGAGAAATCATGTCCTCACGAACCGTAACCTCTCGAACAATCCCCGTAATCACGTACTCGCACCGAATTCGTTCGATACTCGAAACTGAACTTCTGAACAGCAACCAATCACAAATCCAGCTACAGAACTTCCTCCTTGACTACGGAATTGGCGTCTCTCAAACTTTGGCGATTCGATCCGAAACTCGAGGAACCAACATTTCCAATTTCGCATCTGTTTTCCAGAATTAGTGAGCAGTTTCGTAACACACGTATCTTGGTCAAATCGTGGCCAAAACCCTTCAAACCAGTGCCCATTGTGTAGATAATTTTATCTACTTTCTGATGGTCAAAGGTTCATACGCATGCATCCAGTAACTTGGGAGATACACCCGAAACAAGGTGACTGGTCCAGGACAGTACTCGATTCTGAATCCGAAACTTGGGGACATGATATCTCCTTCATTTCTCCATGAAATCATACGGTTCTTGTGCCCAAAATGAAGATCTTTGTGTCTAGTTTCCATAGGGACAAGAATCACGATCATCGGAGTAGTGTACAGTGAGATACGATGAAAACAATGAAGATGGTACAAACGGGTTTTCTACTGGATTTGTTTCCCTATTGGTGAACTTGAGTATCTTCAACCCCAACTTCGAATCCCAGCACCTCTAGCTACTGAACCTTCTCCAAATGTGTTTCTAATTCGAAATGTGGCTCCTCATCTTGCACCGCGACACTCCAACTGAAATGTAAGGCTTCAAACCTCTCCTAAAGTTCTATTGGAACCACATGCAAGCTAGGAATCCATTTTCTTCTCACTTGGAACTTGAGGTGCGAAAATGGTGGAATGAGGATGAGAAGGGTGTAGTGGATTTTGTTTGTATCAGTAGATGGAGGTTGAAAAACTGGTTTGAATGGTGGTTTTGGATGTAACATGCATCAAGGGATGTGGAAGATCCCCTTCCTTCTTCCTCCTCTAGCTCTCTCACCCTCTCCTCTCTAATCCCTCTCTAGTTTCTGTTTCTGAAAATGATGGTGATGAAGGTAAGGATATTGTGTTTCAGAATAAGAGTTGAAGGTTTAAGTGGTAGGGAATTGACCAAAACACCCTTGGTTCACTACCCCCTCTTAAACTCCACTTAATTCATTTCTAATCCCATAAATAATCAACAATTTATACAATAATCACATATTGCATAAAGTTGTGTTTTGTGAAGGATGGTTTAGCCGAAACTCATTAATGTTTGGAAAAGAGGAAAATACCCCTGTGCTCCTATTTGCTTAAAATCCCAATTAACTCACCATATCATAATTAATCAATAATGCTAATTAATCATCTTGACCTCTTGCTAATTTAAATTATTTAAATTAGCGAAATTGGGGATGTTACAGCTAGGATCCCGCCCACTCTTAAATTCACCATGTACGCGACCGTTATTCGCGACGTCAGGATTCGCCCTCCGTTTACTTCCTTTCAACGCAATATTCTCCGCTATCTTGGGGTTGCGCCCTCGCAACAGCACCCGAACTCGTGGGCCTTTGTCAAGGTGTTCGAGCAGTTGTTGAGGGTGATGGGGCGAGAGTGCAATTGGCAGACGTTCTTCATGATTTTTGAAACGAGCAGGCGACCAGAGCCGGGCAGCAATCGAAACCGGTGGGAGCATCTGAGTCTTAAGGCCTAGTCGGACTACAAGATATTCAAGCCTTTTTCTGACTCGCTCTAACCCTAGAAGTCTTCTTTTCTATGGGTGGTCCCTATTTGCGAAGAGTCACAGCAGATGGTTGGGGCGATCGACGTCCGGGGGCGAGTAACCAGCATGAAATATCCCATAGCGTGGACGTATGCCCATTTTCGCCGCACGCCCGCCACCTATAGGACCCGTTGTCAGCTTGGTGATGAAAATATTGAGACTTTGAGACTTCTTGAGAACTTGGCCTCGTGGATGGAGGAAGGCTTGATCAAGTGTCACCAATTGGTGAAAACGACCAACGATACTGGTTTCAAAGTCGCTCTTGGTATGGGTAGTCGTACCCCATAATTTTTTTTGACCGTATTCTTACCTTCTTCGTAGGTGAAATGACTAGTCTAGGTTTTGCTGAGTTGATGAAGCAAGCCAAGAAAGGAAGAAAGCCCCAGCCCGGCTCGTCCTCCCTGCTGTTATTCTTTCCCCGGTTCTTGAGGGCACTGTGACTGCTGAAGGAGGGGAGATCAGCACGCCCATTGCTGGGATGAAGAGGGGTCATACCCTTCCCACCGTCGATCTGACCCATGATGACCCTGCCCCTAAGAAGTCTAGGGCCCATAAAGCACCTCAAAAGAGTCCCGCCTCGGGGTTCGATCTGGACGAGGTGACTGACGCGGGCATCATAAGCGGTTTTCGTGAAGACCCCCTTCTGTTTGTGGCCGAGGTGGCCAAGGCTGGGTCTCGCCTGATTGCAAAGTTGAAACAAGGAGAAGTGGAGCGGACCAAAGGTAATATTCTCCTCGCCCAAAACTTATGGTTGGAGACTGATAACTTACACAAAACCGACAAGCTAAGCTGTGCTTATGTTTATATCTTAGAGGTGCTGGAGGAGCTGGAGTCCACTAAGAAAAAACTACAAGAGTCAGAGGCCGCTCTCCAACCCACTGTCGATGCTCTTGCTGAAACGAAGAAGACGCTCTCCACCATTACCCAAGAGCGGGATGAGGCCCTGGCCGCCTTAACTGAAGCCAAGCAGAGGGAACAGATGGATGCGGATAAGGTGAAGGAGCTGTCGGGTGAGATTAACGGGTTGCACGGTGAGGCAGCTGAGATGAGGAAGACCATTGAGGCATTGTGGAAAGAACGGGAAGAGGCCGCTGTTCAATATGATTGGCTCGTCCAATAAACTGTTACAATTTGTCAGGGGCGGTTCGATGAGGCTCTAGCTCAGGTGCGGTGTGTTTACCCGGACCTGGAGCTCGATCGAACATTATCAACTTCTCCCACTCCCATGTAGACGGTCGTATTATCCAACCCGCCGAGAAGGACGAGCAGGGAAACGTCGCGGTGGAAGAGGTGGTTGTGTTTGATCGTCCCCTTTGAAAATTCTGTAATATGTTCCAAGTCTTTGACATTCGTTTTTGGGCGGCCTTTGAGCCGCCCCAATATTGTAATATGTACTATGCCAATGCTTTGGCTTTTAAAATCGTTATTCGCTCGTTCTGTTTAGTTCGTTTGTTAACCTTCGGGCTTTTAAAATCGTTATTCGCTCGTTCTATTGAGGTCGCTTCGTTGTGTTTAATTCGTGTTTTAGCCTTCGGGCAGTTTACTAGACTTCGTGCCCAGATTTAACTCGCCCTTGGGGGTGCGACTCTCGATTATGGTCGCCTCGTGTGTGACGTAGATCGACTAAGCACCTTCGAACCCGCTCAGCGGTTTATCAAACTCGGTTTGATTTTAACCCGCCTGGCGATTGATGAGTCTGTTATGGAAAACATAAAAGGATGAGACAACATATTAAACTATTCCATCTACGCCGATGGCCGGGCGGGCCTCAATAAAAACCCATTAGGAAAAGAGTGTCCCGCCTGGTGTACTTACTTTATTCGAGCTTCAAAAAAGTGTCAACGATAGAGTACTTGTCGGTGTTACAATTGAATTTAGGCACAAAATTTAAATGAAGTATCGCCTGAGGTTGGCCGCATTCCATGTCCTCGGCACTGCTCCGCGTCCCATGGTTTGAAGCTGGTAGGCGCCCTTCCCCGTCGTCGAGACGACTCGGTAGGGCCCTTCCCAGTTCGGGGCGAGTTTACCATGAGCTGCGAACATCTGTCATATCGTCGCTCTTCTGAGGACGAGCTGGCCGATGGCAAATTCTCTAGGGACGACCTTTGATTTGTATTTTGTCGCCATCCCTTGTTTCACAAGTGCTTCTTTCAATGATGCTTTGGTGCGGAGCTCTTCAACCAAGTCGAGTTCTTTCCTGAGTCCTTGATCGTTCTCATCAGGGGTCTTGGGATTTGCGGTTCTTCAACTGAGCTCTCCAATTTCTACCGGGATGAGTGCTTCCACCCCGTATACCATCTTGAATGGGGTTTCGCCCGTGGTGGAGTGCGGGGTAGTCCGATAAGCCCATAACACGAAAGGCAGTTCTTCTGCCCACTTGCCTTTGGATTCATCCAGCCTTCTTTTCAGCCCGCGCAGGATCACTCGGTTGGCGGCCTCTACCTGTCCGTTGGTCTGTGGGTGCTCGACCGATGTAAAGCGCTGCTTGATTCCCAGCTCTGACATGTACTCTTGGAAGTTTTTCCCTGTGAACTGGGTGCCGTTATCTAAGACCACGACCTCAGGGATTCTGAATCGAACTAGTATATTCTTCTTGATGAACTTCAAGCAGTTTCTGGAGGTGATGGTCGCTAACGGCTCGGCTTCCACCCACTTGGTGAAGTAGTCCACTGCCACGATTAAGTGCTTCAGCTGTCCTGGGGCTATTGAGAACGGGCCCAAAATGTCGATTCCCCACCATGCGAACGGCCATGGAGCGGTCATTGAGTTAAGTTCGACCGGAGGGGCGATGTGCACATCTGCGTGGGTCAATAGTATCCAGCTCTAAGTGCCTTCTTAGCTAGTGCTCGTGCCCCCAGGTGATTTCCACATATTCCTTCGTGGATCTCTCTCAACACGTAATCGGCCTCATGTGGCGTCAGACACTTTAGTAATGGTGTCGAGAATCCTCTGCGAAACAATTTTCCTTCAATTACCGAGTAGGACGATGCCCGCCTACACGTGAGAGCCGACTTCTTTGGGTCGTCCTGCTCCTCCCCCAGCACGATGTACTTTAGGATGGGATCGATCCAAGTCTCGCCCTGATCGATCGTGCAGACATTTGTGATTGGGATTTTTTCAAATCGGACACTGGGTTGAGGGAGTATTTTCTGGATTACTCTCCTGTAGTTCCCTGGGGTCTTTGTGCTCGCCAGTTTCGAGAGCACGTCCGCCCTTGCATTTTCTGATCTAGGGATGTGTCGGACCTCTGCGCTTTCGAACTGTTCCAGCAGTTCTCGTACCTTAGCGAGATACCTCTGCAAAAATTCATCTTTGGCATCATATGCTTCTCCAATCTGGGATACTACTAGCAGAGAATCAGAGCGAAGCTCGACCCGTTGTGCTTTGAATTCTCTAGGGAGGATTAGTCCTGTGATGCACGCTTTGTACTCTGCCTGGTTATTTGAGGTAGAAAAGGAAAATGTTAACGAGACCTCTACCGTCGTTCCTTCTGGGCTCTCTAAAATCAAACCAGCCCCGCCCCCTTTACTGTTCGAGGAGCCATCCACATACAGCGTCCAGGTCGGCTCAGGCCCTTCTTCCTGGACCGGGGTCATCCCTACTACGAAGTCTGCCAGGATTTGTGATTTCGTGGTAATTCTTGTTTCATATCTGACGCCGAACTCTGAGAGCTCCACTTCCCACTTAATCATTCTTCCTACTAGGTCAGGTCGATGCAATATATGTAGAATGGGCTGGTCTATTCTGAGGACGATTTGCTGAGCCACGAAATACGATCTCAGCCTTCGGGCTGCCACGATAAGTGCCAGGGCTAGCTTCTCGATCATTTGGTACCTGAGTTCTGGTCCCTGGAGTGCTTTGCTTACAAAATATATGGGATTCTGTTTTTCCCCATCCTCCCGTACCAGCACGGCTTCTAGGGCTTCGTCACTGATGGGGAGATACAGATATAACGTCTCTCCGGGTTCTGGAGTAGTCAAGATGCGCGGTTGCAACAAGACCTTTTCCAACTGATCTAGAGCTTGGTCACACTCGGGCGACCATTCGAAATTTGCCCCCTTCTTAAGCAGCTTGAAGAGCGGGAGAGACTTGCTGGCCGCCTTTGAAATGAATCGTGAGAGTGCAGCTATCATTCCGTTCAGCTTCTTAGTCTCTTTTTTACTAGTGGGCGACTTCATTTCAGTCACTGCCCTGCATTTATCTGGATTCGCCTCAATCCCTCGCTCTGTCAAATAGAACCCCAAAAACATGCCCGCCCTGACTCCGAACATGCACTTCTCAGGATTTAGCTTCAGCGAGTTCTTGTGGGCTTCCATAAATACCTCTTTAAGGTCGGCCACATGATCAATGTCTTGTTTGCTTTTAATGATCATGTCATCTAAGTATACTTCGACCGTTCTGCCGATCTGTGCTCGAAAAACCCTACTCATCATTCTCTGGTATGTAGCCCCCGCATTTTTCAATCTGAAGGGCATGACTAGGTGATAGTAGTTCCCTCTTGCTGTCATGAAGGCCGTCTTTTCCTGATCGGGTGGGTGCATTGCGATCTGGTTGTAACCCGAGTAAGCATCTAAAAATGAGAGTAATCGAAACCCACTTGTGCTGTCTACTAACCGGTCCACACTAGGCACTGGAAACGCGTCTTTGGGGCATGCCCGGTTCAGATCAGTGTAGTCGACACACATGCGCCATTTCCCATTGGCCTTCTTGACCAGGACGACGTTGGATAGCCATGTCATATACTTGATTTCTTTGATGAACCCGGCTTCCAGTAGATCATCGACCGCTTTACTGGCCGCTTGAGCTTTCTCCTCACTCTGCACCCTTCTTCTTTGGGCAACCCATTTCTCCTCACTCTGCTACTATTGCCTGATCTTGTATGTAACATCCCCAATTTCGCTAATTTAATTATTTAAATTAGCAAGAGGTCAAGGTGATTAATTAAGCATTATTGATTAATTATGATATGGTGAGTTAATTGGGATTTTAAGTGTAACACCCTAAAATATTTAATTAAATTATTTAATGAAGTATTTAGAAATTTAAATTAATTAAGTGGATATAATTTAATTATCAGAAATTATATTAAAAGGTGTAGGGGGTATTAGAAGATGGAGGTGCCAAATTAGATGGACTTGGGCTTAAGTGAGAAGCCCAAGCCCATGAATTAAGTCATATGCGAAGTAGCAAGGCACAAGGGGTTAGGGTTCCCTAGCTATCATTTACGAAAAAGGGAGAATTGAGAGGAGGAGAGAAAGAAGTGCGCCGTAGGGAGGAGGAGAGAAGGAGAGCAAGTCGCAAGCTCCAAGGAGAAAGGAGAAGGTGTGATCCGGTTTCCATGGTTCCGTTCGTGATCGTCTCTAGAGATCCTATTCATCTAATTCGAGGTTAGGGGAGCCCTATCATTCTATCTAATAAATTATATGATGGGTCCTAGATCTAGGGTTTATACTAGTACCATGTGTTCTTGATGTTCTTTAGTGTTCTTGAACGTTTTTGGGTTGCCCATGATGATGATCTTCATATATACATATATGTATGCCCTATGCGAATTGATTTAGTGTTTGAACCTTGAGACAATACGAATTATGTATGTGTTTTGATGATGTTGATATTTGTGAGTTCATGGAATTGTGAATTGATATGTTAGAGGGCTTGAGGTTTCGCAAATTGAGTGTGGGTGTGCAAGGGCGCCTAGGGCGCCAAAGTGATGATGATTTTAGTGCTCCAAAAGGATTTTGTTGATTGATTAAATTAAGAGTCATTTTGAGTGTTGAAAATTATAGGATTTTGATGAGTTAAATTGCTAAAAATCAGTTTTTTTAGTGTTTTGGAAAATTGTGGGAAAAATGGTGATTTTCGGTGTTTAGTGTTGAAGAGTTGTTGGAAAAATTCTGGGTTTGTTGTTGCTGTTTTCTGGGCGCCAAGTGCCTGTGCTGGGCGCCTGTGGCCTGTGTGTGTTGCTGTGTGTTGCCAGATTTCCTGTGTGGCTAGGCGCTGGGCGCTGGGTGCCAGCGCTGGGCGCTGAGCGCCCAAGCGTGTGTGTGTGTGTGCGCCAAGGCGCTGGGCGCCAGGCGCTGGGCGCTGAGCGCCCGTGTGTGATGCTGCGTGTTGCGTTTGTTGCGCGCGCCCGTGCCTAGCTGCGCCAAGTTCCCTGGGCGCCGGATCCCCAATGTTGTGCGCCTGTTGCGCGTGTTGCCTGTGTTGCGTCTAGGCGCCCAGCGCCTGGGCGCCAGCGTCCCCAGAGTGTGCTGATTTTCCCTAAACTTGTTTTTAACGTAATTTTTGACTCGGGACTCCGTTTTTGACGATTCCAAGTGCGTTGAAAACCTTATTTCAGTGTCTGTGTGATTGTCCAATTTTTAAAATGCAGTGACCCAATTTTCCGAAAATGGTTGGCTGTGGCCCAAGTGCCGTGGCCCTGCGTCGTTGGGAGATGACTTGTGCTATAATGATTTCTAGAAACTTGTAACTTATTTAGTGCCTTGTGGGTGTTGCTGAATGGGCGCCATGTGGCTGCCCCGGTGTCTCTAGTGATGTTTTTGAGTTAAAAGTCTGTTTTGCCCTTGGTGGCTATAATAATTATAATGACGTGTAAAAGTCTGTGCTGCCCTTTGTGGTTATTATTATATATATAATGACGTGTAAGTGGCTGTTCCGCCCTTAGTGGCTATTGTTAATTAAAGTGATGTGTAAATGACTGTTCTGCACTTTGTGGTTATTATTATTTATAGTGGCGTGTAGAATGACGTTTTTGCCCTCAGTGGGTATTGTTTGAGTTGATTGATATTTACGTGTAAGTGACGATGAAAACCCAGTGACGTTTGAGGCCCGAAGGGCTAAGTGAGGTTAAGGTCTAAATGGCCAGTGACGTTGTGTGCCGATTGTGAATTTGACAGGTGTTGCGCTCTTGCGAGCAAAAACCGGTAAGTGACGGGTCACATAGTTGACTATGACTTGAGCAATTGTGTGTTTGTGTGTTGTGAGTGGTGCACGTCATTCGTGTCTCATGCCCATATGCATAAACCCAGTGACGTTTTGGGGCCTGAGTGGCTAAGTGACGATGAGGCCTTAAGGGCTATAAGTGACGTTTTGTGAAAAGGTATCTCATGCATATACCCGCGAGTGGGTTGCATTTTCATAAGCCTACATGACATGAGATGAGTTATTGTAAGCCTACTGGGATGTGGATATTTAGTGTTTTGGATGCTGATTGTTCTAGTGTGTAGCCTATGATTAGTACTTATCATATTTTCTATTATATGGATTGAAATGATGCTCACCCTTTCCTGTTTGAATGTTGCCCCCGTGTTGGTAACGTGCAGGTGATTCTTAGTGAAGGCCTTTAGCTTCACTTCTTGAGTCGAGTCGTCATGCTCTGATATGTAACACTAGGGAGGGGGATAAATGTTGTTTAAAATCATTATGACGGTTGTGGTTATTGGATTGTAGTATTGCAAGCCTGGCATAGTTGAAATGTCTTTTATGATTAAACTGTTGGATTTTTGGATGTGAAGTTGTAAATTTATTTGACAATGACGTTTTGGAAGTATTATAAGACTGTTTTCAAAAAGTGAGTAATTTGGCGTATGATATTTAGCGAAGTAAGTGTGACATCCCTTGTGGTGTAATTAAAATTTTGAAACTCTGATTTTTACGCTAATAAATTAACGGGTAGAAAAGGGGTGTTACATTAAGCACATAAGAGCACAGGGGTATTATCGTCTTTTCCGCCCTTAAGTGGGTTCAGCTGACCCATTCTTCCACAAGACACCCACATAAGCATCATTTAATTATTGTACTACTTATTGAGGAATTGCATGATTAGTTGAGGTTTAGGTGATTTAAATTGGCTTCAAATAAGTATTTAGAGTGATAGGGGTAGATGGGTCATTTCCCTAGTGTTTTATTTTTACCATCAGCTGAACATTAAACCTACACTCACCTTCACAACTTAAAACACAATACTCAGTTGCTGAAAACAGAAAGCTTGAGAGAGGGAGAGAATGAGGTCGCAAGAGAGGAAGGAGGAGAAGAGGAGAGTCATTTCTCAAACATTGATGCATGTACAACTTCTTGGTACCATTATAATCAGCTCACCTTCCTCTTCCTCCTAATGCCATTTTCGAAACCAACAACCCTCTCCATCACAATTCACCATTGATGCACCTTCAAGCTCAAATGGAGAAGATAATGAAGTTTTATGAAGCCTTGGAGTCTTGCATGTCTATTTGAGACTAGATGGTAAGTAAAGCTGAGTTTGCCTGAATGATTGTACTAGTTAGAAGAGAGTTTCAGTAACTAGAAGTGTTTGAGGTTTATATTGGAGCTCAAATTCGTGGTTATAAATGGTTGAGGATTGAGGTTACAAGTTCAACAAAAGTTTAGCTGGAAACCCGTAGGAACCCTATTCGGTATTTTACGAATATCTCTCTGTACACTACTCCGATGATCGTGATTTTTGTCCCTCTGCAAACTAGACACAAAGATCTTCATTTTGGGCACAAGAACCATATGATTTCATGGAGAAATGAAGGATATATCATGTCCCCAAGTTTCAGATTCAGACTCAAGCATTGTCCTGGACTAGTCACCTTGTTTCGGGTGTATCTCCCAAGTTACTGGATGCATGCGTATGAACCTTTGACCATCAGAAAGTAGATAAAATTATCTACACAATGGGCACTGGTTTGAAGGGTTTTGGCCACGATTTGACCAAGATACGTGTGTTACAAAACTGCTCACTGATGCTGGAAAACGGATGTGGAATTGGAAATGTTGGTTCCTCAAATTTCGGATCGAATCGCCAAAGTTCGAGAGACGCCAATTCTGTAGTCAAGGAGGAAGTTCAGTAGCTGGATTTGTGTTGGTTGCTGTTCTGAAGTTCAGTTTTGAGTATCAGACGAGTTCGGTGCGAGTACGTGATTACGAGGATTGTTCGAGAGGTTACGGTTCGGTCGTTTCGTGTGTGGACATGATTTCTCACGAGGTCGTCAAATCGGTGAGTTCTATACTCGCTTAGGGACGTTTTGTTGTCGAGTCATGTTATTTTCTGAAATGATATTATGGAAATCCGCTTTGTGAAAACTTAACGAAAATGTTTTTATCGAAAAACAGTAAATCGCATAATTGCTCGAATTGATTGGATTGTTGATTTATGATATGTGTTGTTTGACTGTTTAAACGCTTTCGCTGGTCTGGAATATTAACTGTATTGTTAGGATATCGATCGGAATGGAAATTGGAACCGGAACGGAACGGAAATGCCTTTGAAAATACAGTTTTCTGGAAAACTGATGGAGACGCTCGGATCGGGTGCCTCTGCGCACGGATCGTGCGGCCCCATCTGTGACTGTGCGCGAAAAGTATTTTTTAACTGCGCACGCGTCGTGCGCCTTGACGCACGGATCGTGCCCTTGATTCTGAAACTTCACCTCTTATTTTGAAATGCGCACGGGTCGTGTGCCTATATGCACGGGTCGTGCGTGACCTTCTGATTTCCTGTTTCAAAACACCCTCTAGTCCATTCCGAATGATTCCAATCCCCTTCTAATCCATTCCCCATGATTTCCCTAACAATGTAAAGATACTGATATCATGGGATTGAACATGTTTGATAGAAAACTTGTTTGTTATGAATGTAACTGAAGACTGTAAATAGAGAACGCGAGAGAACATAAGTCAAGAAATGTTAATTCACGGTAAAATGCCTCCCCTCGTGGAAGGATAGACGGTACATGACTGAAACCACTAATAGCCCTTTTCAGGTACATGGATACATAATGTATAATAAATACAAGAGGTTAAGGGTGACGACCCTTAGAGGATTACCATACTAGGGGAGGGGAAGTCATGAGCCCCAAAACCTAGACTCAAGAATGTTTCCCCCACTAGAAATAGCGGGATGGGTTCACCAAAGCCAAAGAAGTGCCTATAAAATAGGTAGGCTGAGGTGTTATGCTAAAAGCATGGAACAAAAGATTGTATGCTGCATGTGTCGTTTACGAGGGCCATGAGCATAGAGGATACAGGAACTTAATATATTTCCACGTGGTTGCTTTTTAGGGCCACGAGTTCAAAGTAAAGTATAATGAACCGCTAGAGTTAGTAAGGGGTCTCGATAGGACTCACTGAGATAATGTTTATCTCACCCTTCATATTTGTGGTTTTTACAGAGAAGCAGGGGAAAGCAAAGGCGACAAAGCACGGTTAGCTGGTGCGACTCATGGAACTATTGAAAATTGGATTTCCGCTTAGCCCTTTGTATTTTCATTTAGCTATGTCACCGATTGTATAACTTTCATTGTTTAAGTTGTAAAATCGTTTCCGCTACTTTATGTTTTGACTATTGAACACCAGGATTATGTACAAGTCTTATGTTTTGAAACTTAAGCATTTTCAGGAAGTTTATGAGGTTCAGAGAACCATTTGATATGTATTATCGAAAGTTTTAGTTGTGTTCAATATTTCAATAACAGGAAGTTACTCTGATGTATGCCATTTAGTGCATTTCGGTGATTCTATATGTTAGAATTTATCGGGGTGTTACATTATGGTATCAGAGCAGTTCGACCTAGTCGGGCTTAGTTTAGTTTAGGGTTGAGTCGATTCCTTGTTAGTCCTTGTTGTGATTACACTTGTGATGCTAAGAGACATTGAGCCTGATCAACTCAATACTTAGTGTATCATAAGCGGAATTATGGAAGGATGACCAAGACGTAGTCCTCGACCAAGACCGAAGTTCCTTAAAACCGTTTCATCTTAGGGAATGTTGGAAAGAAGAAGGTTGTTAAGTCATCAACTCCGAATGCAAAGTTAAAAGGTAACCTATCAAGGGAAAGAAAGTGCAGTTGTATGATTCCTCAAGATTCCTCAAGTGTTTTGCTGGTAGGAAGCCCAAGAGGTGAATGTCGTCCTAGTGCGACTCAGTGGTAATATTTTAAGAAAAAAGGGTCACTCAATCCAGGGTGCCCAAAAGGAGGAAAAGAAAGGGTTAGATAAGCCTACTTCAGCTCGAGAGAGGGTCTACACTACAGATGCTCAGAAAGTCATGGCTACAGAGACTCCACCGAGAATGTGAATATTGTCCTAGGAATGAGATGGATGACTGCAAGCCATGTGAATATGGATTGTTTTCATCGGACTATCGGTTTTACCTCCGAGTCAGTGGAGCTACAACCGACCAATTCTGAAGGTGTTATCTCATTCACTGCTACTAGTAATTGTCTATTCCAAGGCGCAGAAGCATATGTCATGATGTGGTCTGCATTTACTGAGACAGGTCTAGATTTATCTTCTGTGCAAGTTGTTAATGATTTTCTTGATGTGTTTCCTGATGAAGTTCCTTCGTTACCTCCGGATCGTGAGGTGGACTTTTCTATAGAGTTGGCTCCGGGCACTGGACCTATTTCTATAGCCCCGTATAGAATGTCGCCGTTAGAGTTGACGGAATTAAAAGTCCAATTGGAAGAGTTAATTTCCAAACGGTTTATCCGGCCGAGTGCCTCACCATGGGGTGCTCCAGTATTGCTTGTCAAGAAGAGGGATGTAAGTATGACATTGTGTATCGATTATCGTCAGTTGAATAAGGTGACTGTCAAGAACAAGTACCCTCTACCGAGGATTGATGATTTGTTAGATCAATTGAGAGGAGATTCTGTATTTTCAAAGATTGATTTGAGGTCCGGCTATCACCAAATCAGGGTTCGAGCTTTGGACGTCCCGAAGACCGCTTTCCGTACGAGGTATGGACACTATGAATTTGTAGTGATGCCCTTCGGCTTGACCAATGCTCCAGCCGTATTCATGGATTATATGAATCGGATTTTTAATCCTTATCTGGATCAGTTTGTTGTGGTGTTCATTGATGATATCTTGGTGTTCTCTAAGACGATTGTGGAGCATGTTCAACATCTCCGAATTGTTCTGAACGTACTCCGAGAGAAGAAGTTGTACGCTAAGCCGTCCAAATGTGATTTTTGGATGCCCGAAGTTAAATTTCTGGTCATGTGATATCTCAGGCAGGTGTTGCAGTGGATCCCAGTAAGATTGAAGCTGTGGTAGATTGGGAACAACCATCCACGGTTACTGAGGTAAGAAGTTTCTTGGGATTAGCTGGGTATTATCGAAGGTTCATTCAAGGATTTTCCCAGCTGGTTCTTCCACTCACTCGGTTAACTCGCAAGGGTCAGCCGTTTGATTGGGACTCAGACTGTGATAATTGTTTTGCGGAATTGAAGAATTGTTTGACTTCTGCACCAGTTCTTATTCTTCCAGATCCGTCCGTACGATTCCAAATCTATTGCGACGCCTCTGGTAAGAGTTTGGGATGTGTCCTAATGCAGAATCAACAAGTAGTTGCTTATGCCTCCAGGCAGTTGAAGCCGCATGAAGAGAAATTACCCAACTCATGATTTAGAGTTGGCGGCGATTGTGTTTGCCCTAAAGATTTGGAGACATTACCTGTATGGGTCTCGTTTCGAAGTCTTTAGTGACCGCAAGAGCCTTAAATATTTGTTTGACCAAAAGGAGTTGAACAACAGGCAGAGGAGATGGGTAGAATTCCTGAAAGATTATGATTTTGAATTGAAGTACCATCCTGGTAAGACTAATGTTGTGGCTGATGCTTTGAGCAGAAAATCTATCCATGCTGCAGAGTTGATGATGCACGAGATGTCTTTGTTGGAATCATTTAGAGACCTCAACTTGAGAGTTAAGTCAAGAAGGAACGGGTTGGTGTTGAGCCATATTCAGATTTCAAGTTCTATGAGAAATCTGATTCGCTCAGCCCAAGAGGGTGATGTAGAGCTGCAAGCGCAGAAGAGATTGCCGAGCTACACCGAAGACAGTGATGGCGTAATTCGTTTTGATGGTAGAATTTGTGTGCCGAATGATGAAAATGTGAAGATGCAAGTTTAGAAGAGGCTCATAAGAGTCAGTTCTCAATACATCCTGGGTCTACCAAGATGTATCGAGATTTGAGGCAATTGTACTGGTGGCCGGGCATGAAAGTGGATATTGCAGAGTTTGCGTCTCGATGCTTGACTTGTCAACGGGTCAAGATAGAGCACCAAAAGTCAGGTGGCCAGTTGCAACCGTTAAATGTGCCAGAATGGAAATGGGAAAGCATTTCTATGGATTTTGTCATGGGATTGCCACGGTCCCAAGCCGGAAATGATTCTATTTGGGTAGTGGTGGACCTCCTGACCAAGTCCGCCCATTTTATTCCGGTGCGTTCGAATCGCAAGGTTGCTAGGTTAGCAGATGAGTATCTCAAGAACATTGTGAAGTTGCATGGAATCCCTACAAGTATCATCTGTGATCGAGATCCCAAGTTCACATCTCGATTTTGGAGGGCATTGAATATGGCGTTGGGAACAACGGTGGGTGTTAGCACCGCTTACCATCCACAGACAGACGGGCAGACTGAGAGAACAATCCAGACATTGGAGGATATGTTGAGGGCTTGTGTACTTGATAGTGGAGGCAGGTGGGAGGATCATCTTCCATTGGAGAAATTTTCATACAACAACAGCTACCATTCTAATATCGGAATGGCACCATACGAGGCATTGTATGGGAGGAAGTGTAGGACACCATTATGTTGGTGGGATGTAGGTGAGCAGAGATTGTTGGGATCGGATTTGGTCCGTGAGACTACTGAAAAGATCCGACAAATTAGAGAACGGATGAAGATTTATCAGAGTCGGCAAAAGAGTTACGCCGACAAAAGAAGAAGGCCACTGGAATTTGAAGCAGGAGATCATGTATTTCTGAGACTTTCTCCGACTATTGGTACCGGTATTGCATTGCGAGCGAAGAAGCTCAGTCCTCGGTATGTCGGACCCTTCCAGATTATCGAGCGAATTGGGCCAGTAGCGTATCGCATTGCATTACCTCCAGAATTGTCCAGATTACATGATGTGTTTCATGTATCGCAGCTAAGAAAGTATATTCATGATCCGAATCAACCCTTAAGTTATGAAGCGGTCAACATCAGACCGGATTTGTCTTATCAGCCTACTCCAATCAGGATCATCGAACGTGGCGAAAAGACTCTCCGAACGAGATCAATTCCCATTGTCAAGGTGCTTTGGGACGGTGCTACACCCGACGAAGCAACATGGGAAGTAGAGGAGAACATGCAGGCGAAATATCCCTATCTTTTTCGGTTGAGGTACGTTTTGTCAATTTTGAGGACAAACTTTTTAAAAGTTGGGGTGATTGTAACATCCCCAATTTCGCTAATTTAATTATTTAAATTAGCAAGAGGTCAAGGTGATTAATTAAGCATTATTGATTAATTATGATATGGTGAGTTAATTGGGATTTTAAGCAAACAGGAGCACAGGGGTATTATCGTCTTTTCCGCTCTTAAGTGGGTTCAGCTGACCCATTCTTCCACAAGACACCCACATAAGCATCATTTAATTATTGTACTACTTATTGAGGAATTGCATGATTAGTTGAGGTTTAGGTGATTTAAATTGGCTTCAAATAAGTATTTAGAGTGATAGGGGTAGATGGGTCATTTCCCTAGTGTTTTATTTTTACCATCAGCTGAACATTAAACCTACACTCACCTTCACAACTTAAAACACAATACTCAGTTGCTGAAAACAGAAAGCTTAAGAGAGGGAGAGAATGAGGTCGCAAGAGAGAAAGGAGGAGAAGAGGAGAGTCATTTCTCAAACATTGATGCATGTACAACTTCTTGGTACCATTATAATCAGCTCACCTTCCTCTTCCTCCTAATGCCGTTTTCGAAACCAACAACCCTCTCCATCACAATTCACCATTGACGCACCTTCAAGCTCAAATGGAGAAGATAATGAAGTTTTATGGAGCCTTGGAGTCTTGCATGTCTATTTGAGACTAGATGGTAAGTAAAGCTGAGTTTGCCTTGATGATTGTACCAGTTAGAAGAGAGTTTCAGTAACTAGAAGTGTTTGAGGTTTATATTGGAGCTCAAATTCGTGGTTATAAATGGTTGAGGATTAAGGTTACAAGTTCAACAAAAGTTCAGCTGGAAACCCGTAGGAATCCTATTCGGTATTTTACAAATATCTCTCTGTACACTACTCCGATGATCGTGATTTTGGTCCCTCTGGAAACTAGACACAAAGATCTTCATTTTGGGCACAAGAACCGTATGATTTCATGGAGAAATGAAGGATATATCATGTCCCCAAGTTTCGGATTCAGACTCAAGCACTGTCCTGGACCAGTCACCTTGTTTCGGGTGTATCTCCCAAGTTACTTGATGCATGCGTATGAACCGTTGACCATCAGAAAGTAGATAAAATTATCTACACAATGGGCACTGGTTTGAAGGGTTTTGGCCACGATTTGACCAAGATACGTGTGTTACGAAACTGCTCACTGATGCTGGAAAACGGATGTGGAATTGGAAATGTTGGTTCCTCAAATTTCGGATCGAATCGCCAAAGTTCGAGAGACGCCAATTCCGTAGTCAAGGAGGAAGTTCAGTAGCTGGATTTGTGTTGGTTGCTGTTCCGAAGTTCAGTTTCGAGTATCGGACGAGTTCGGTGCGAGTACGTGATTACGAGGACTGTTCGAGAGGTTACGGTTCGGTCGTTTCGTGGAAGGATAGACGGTACATGACTGAAACCACTAATTGACCATTTCGGGTACATGGATACATAATGTATAATAAATACAAGAGGTTAAGGGTAACGACCCTTAGAGGATTAGCATACTAGGGGAGGGGAAGTCATGAGCCCCAAAACCTAGACTCAAGAATGTTTCCCCCACTAGAAATAGCGGGATGGGTTCACCAAAGCCAAAGAAGTGCCTATAAAATAGGTAGGCTGAGGTGTTATGCTAAAAGCATGGAACAAAAGATTGTATGATGCATGTGTCGCTTACGAGGGCCATGAGCATAGAGGATACAGGAACTTAATATATTTCCATGTGGTTGCTTTTTAGGGCCACGAGTTCAAAGTAAAGTATAATGAACCGCTAGAGTTAGTAAGGGATCTCGATAGGACTCACTGAGATAATGTTTATCTCACCCTTCATATTTGTGGTTTTTACAGAGAAGTAGGGGAAAGCAAAGGCGACAAAGCACGGTTAGCTGGTGCGACTCATGGAACTATTGAAAATTGGATTTCCGCTTAGCCCTTTGTATTTTCATTTAGTTATGTCACCGATTGTATAACTTTCATTGTTTAAGTTGTAAAATCGTTTCCGCTACTTTAAGTTTTGAGTATTGAACACCAGGATTATGTACAAGTCTTATGTTTTGAAACTTAAGCATTTTCAGGAAGTTTATGAGGTTCAGAGAACCATTTGATATGTATTATCGAAAGTTTTAGTTGTGTTCAATATTTCAATAACAGGAAGTTACTCTGATGTATGCCATTTAGTGCATTTCGATGATTCTATATGTTAGAATTTATCGGGGTGTTACATTGTACCTCTGGGGGATGGTTGCTTCCCACTGCTACTGTCTTCTCTAGGTCGTTCCCTAGTTGTATTTGGACGAGTTCGCCATCCGGCTCTGGTCTTTTAATTCTTTTCTTGAGTTCTCGGGTTAGATCATCATCTCCTTCTTCTACGTCACTGTCCATGTCGTAGCGGGCATCTAGATCGGCTACATTGACTAGACTCCCGCCCTTAATCGCGGAAATTGTCTTTCTCGCTTCATGCTCTCCCTGCTCCTTCATGCTCATGAAATGGCATCGTCGAGCGGCTTGTAGATTTGCCAGAACGGTGACCACGTCATTGCTGTCCGAATAAAATTTCATTTTCAAATGGACGGTCGAAGTTACGGCCTCTAACTTTCCCAAAGTGGGACGACCGACGATGCATTGGTATACCGACTTACACGGTTCTGCATTTGGGTTTCTCCCTGCTGTCGTCCCCGAAGGTTACCATAAATTCCACCATCCCAAGGGGTGTGGTGGATGATCCGTTGAAACCTATCAGGTCGAATCCCCGATAGGCCGTCAACTCGCTCCTTGGTGTTCTCAAAACGTCGAGGAGGTCTTCGAAGATGATATCAGCCGAGCTCCCCTGGTCGACCAGGATTCTTCTGACCTCGACATTAGCCATTACTGCGGTGACGATTAGCGGGACGTAATTGTTTGGTTTCCCATCGAGCAAGTCGTTGTCGCCAAATGCCAAAGGCGGCCTATTGGAGGGGAGTCTAGACGCGGAGGTTGAGGCGACGTTCACTATTTCTTTCCATCGTCTTTTCAATGACTTATTCGTTTCTCCCCCTTCCGTGGGGCACCCTCCAGTAATTACCATCGCAACAGCGCGTCCCCTTGACCTCCTTTGGTCATTTCTTTCTTTGCTGTCCTCATCCTCGTACTCGTTCGTGCCTTTCCCGACTTCATTTACGATGGACTTGCCCTTTCGAGGGCATCGATCTCTGTCCTTCTCTTCTCGTTTATCTGTTTGCCCTTTCTTGACATACTGGGTCAGCTTTCCCTTTCTAATCAGCTTTTCGATGTCGTCTTTTAGGGCCATGCAATTGTTGGTGTCATGTCCGTTACTTCTATGATAACGGCAGTACCTGCGAGACGGGCTCTGTCCTTCTTTAAAGACGAGTGGATCGGGCCTCTTTATATCTTTAAACTCTGCGTTTGCGCACTCGGCCAGGATCTGGGAGTACGAGGTCTTGAGTTTGGTCCGATCAGAGAATTTTTTCTGCCTGAATTCCCTGCACGGTCCTTCCCTATCTCCCGTATCCCTCCTGGGGTCTTGGACTCGGTTCGCGTGGAGTTCCTTCGCATGCCCCGCGATGACTTGGGTGGCCATCGCTCTTTCCTCGAAGTTCATGAACCTCTGCGATCGTCGCAGGAAAGTTTCGAGATCCGGAGGCTCGTTCACGCCAACTTCTATTTCAAACAAGCTACCAGTTCGGAGACCATCCCAAAGAAACCACAAGCGCATATCGTCCTCCAGCCCTCGTACGTTGGCGGCCTCTTTGTTAAAGCGCTCAACATACTCACGGAGGGACTCGTCCGGGCCTTGCCTGATCGCCTTCAGGATAGCATGCGATTTAGGCTTCAACCTTGACGCGGTGAAGCGGGCGCTAAAAATTCGAGCCAATTGTTCCCAGCACGAGATGTTGTTGGGCGTTAACTCGGTGAACCACTCCAGAGCGGGTCCTTCTAGGGTCAACGGGAAGATCTTGCATTTGACTGGTCCGTCTGCCCGCCTATACTTCATTACCAAATCAAAGTACCGTAGGTGGGCGTCGGAGTCCTTTACCCCTTATACATCCAGAGATCAGAGGGAGGCTTCTCTAGCGCTTTTGGGATGGTGTACTCATGGATTCCACGAGTGAAGGGTCCCAGACCATCATCGCCCGTCCTTCTACGAGATGGTCGGTCCTCGGGGTGGTGGCCCCGATGACCACGTCGTTGAGGAGGTGAATCATATCGACGAGGCCGTGATGGAAGGGGCGCATTGTAATATGGGCGAGGGAACCTGTCCGGAGATCGACTTCTGGACCGAGTTAGCGACCCAGATGAGTCGTAGGAAGATTCTTGGTACGACTCTTCCTTGGGCTAGTAGGTGGGGTCGATCGAGGAGTGTGGAGTCCGTGGTCTTGACTGGGCCACTCCTCTCCTTCTTGGGGGCGATCGGTGTACTAGTAACCTCCTCGGGGGAGATCGATGTCTTCTGGATGGGTTGCCTCTAGCTCTAGACGATTCGTCGTCGCGGCGACGTTGTTCTGGCGCGGTGTACGCTCTCCCAGAAGCGGCCTGATCGGCGATGTTCCTGTCTCTTGTTCTCAACAGCTCGCGCAATTCCTGTAGGATCTCGTTCGGCAACATGACACTAGTGTGGTCGGGAGCCCCTTGTGCACTGGATGCAGTGTCGCCTACGTCGACGGCGTCGCCCTCCGGCGTCTGCTGTCGCTGAGGGATTGCAGCCATGTTTCGCGGGTGTGGGACGCCGCGTGGTCTACCTCACGGAGGCATGTCAGTGAAGGTGGGGATGTTCTCTCTCCCACTGTGGTCGGCAATGAACCGGACTGTTCGCTGAGCGATCGGTCCCTTTGATGCAGTTAGTGTGTCTGCTAATGCAGATCTGGAGACTCGGGCGGGATGTTGAAGTCGATCGTGTGTGAAGGCTGGTCGCGTCCAGAGCTCCCGCGGGGTGTTCCTGCGATGGCACTCCAACGCCCAAGTCAGTGGGGTGATATTCGAGTATAGTAACGGAGTGTGTAAAAACGTACCTGTCAGGTGATGTCATGGGCTCTTTATATAGCTCCAGGGGTGCTGCAGGCGACCGTCGGATCCTGCGAGGATTCCTCCCTGTCGTTGATCTTCCCATCGTGGGCATTAGATGGCGCCGGGTCACTATTGGGCCGCTCGCACCGGCTCAACATTCTTTACGGGTTGCAAACCGACCCATATTGACGTGTGACGCTGGCTGATTATTGGGCCGCTCGACCCGGCCCCGTATTCTTCAAATCATGGGCTGCGGCCCAGTCCAGAACAGTTTGTTAGGTGAGATAGCTCTCAAATGGCTAATTGTGTGAAATATGGGTTATTGTATCAACCTGTTTTTGAAGTCAGAGATATGTGGAAACTGTTGATTGATGAGGAGTTTAGAGGTAGTCCAGTGGTTGGTAATTTGGAGAGGGTATGTTGCTGTGAATGCAATTGGAGGAAAAGGTGCAAATGTTAGTGTGACGCTTTATTATGTAATTGTTAAGTGAAAGGGAAAGAGAAAAATTGGTTACCCTTTGCTGGTTTTACTCTCGCATGAGTCAAAATGATAACGAAAGGAGTAGTATCAGATCTTTCATCATAGGCAGCAGAGAAGAACAATGCGTAGTCTCCCCAAAGAGTGCAATGGACGACATTAGAGCTAGCATCGAATTAGAAAGATTGTTACCGTCTTGCCATAATTGAAATTGAAAGTAAAAATCATTGAAAATTTAACGACACTGTATACCTTGGATCAATTAGAGTAAAGCCAATCCTCTTATGTGTGATATGAGATTCAATATTTTTATGTCTAATTTGATGAACGACACCAATGATATCTATATCAGACATATCAGAAATACGAAATTACTGAGTCAAATAATAGGTGACAAATAAACAAAAGAGGGAGATAGAATACATTTGAGAGACTTACCTACTAACAGATCAGGTTTATAGTTTCCATTCAGGATGTCTCCAAAAGGTTGATATTGAAATTCGTATGAAGGGATACCGGGAAGGTCAACTTGTCTGAAAGTAGTACGTAAACCGAACACCAATTTTTAAGGGTGTGTTGAGACCTTATATTGAAAGTCATTTGTCTGTAGAGAGCCATTTTGGAGGATGCCGGTCATGTTTTGTTGTAACGATGTCCTCCAGGAAGGCATTTCTTTTGTAGGAATGACAAAATGAATTGTATCTCCCTAGTATCAAAAAGGGTTAACTAAAAATTTGTTGTTAAAGAAGCGAATGAAAAGAAAATCAAACTTGAGATAAAGGTAACCTTTTCATCCCTTAAAATGCCTTCGATATGCTGGTTGCCGCCGTTAGTAACTGTCCAAAAGTCAATGACTCGAACATTGACTCTCCATAAATCGGAATAATAGAGGAAAATAATAGAAGTTGAATGTTAGGTATAAAAATCGCAATAGAGGAAAATAGAGTATGAATCCTCTCTGCAAGATGAATAAAACAATAAGTAAATGACAAGTGAATGGAGCTATGCTCCATGCAAAATGGCCTTTACCCTTTGTTGAAAATGCGAAGAAGAAACAACCTTTTTATTGATATTCAAATCACCAACCAAAGGAAGAAAATGAAAACTTAACTTACAATATCTGACTTAGTGATAAGTCTATTTTTAGAGTTTTTTTAATAGTTATTTTTATTAGGTTTATTTGGTATTTTAATTATATTTTTGAGCTATTTTACTACAAATGTTTACTTTTTATTTTCAGGTACTTTACTACAATAGTTACTACAATAGTTACTTTCTATTTTACTACAATAGTTACTTTCTATTTTACTCAAATATTTTAATTATATTTTTGAGCTATTTTCTCTTTTTATAAAAGAGAAAATATGAGCTAAAATGAAGAAACAAAGAAAATATTTGACGAAGAACAATTTTTGAGACAGCACTAGGCACTCTGCAGGGCGCCAAGGAGCAACACTGGCAACAGGGCGCCAAGGGCGCCAAGGAGCAACACTGGCAACAGGGCGCCAAGGGCGCCAAGGAGCAACACTGGCGCAGGACAGCGCGCCAAGGGCACCAACGAGCAGCAGCAGCGCAAACTGGCGCAGGACAGGGCGCCAAGGGCGCCAAAATGCAGTCAATTTTGGCTGCGGCCACTTGTTTGTGGCCATCTTTGCCAACTTGATTTTTCACTTCTTTTTGACCATTTTGCCCCTCCACTCAAAGTGCTTTGTCCACTTGTTGATGGCTATCTTTGCCAACTTGCTTTGTCCACTTGTTGATGGCTATCTTTGCCAAAACTTAAATTGACCATTTTGCCCCTTCCCTCATATTTTCCTATAAATAGGACCTTGATCCTCACTTGTAAGGACACTAGAATTTTGTGAGAAAATCACTCTCAAAAACTCTCTAAGATTTATGACTTCAATTTACTCTTCATGTTCCTTTTAATTCTTGCTTATTTACTTTCTTGCCCTTTTAATTCTTGCTTATTTACTTTCTTGCCCTTTTAATTCTTGCTTATATACTTTCTTGCCCTTTTAATTCTTGCTTATTTACTTTCTTGCCCTTTTACTTTCTTTCTCTTTTAATTCTCTCTCTTTTACTTTCTTGCCCTTTTACTTTTCTCGCTCTTTTACTTTCTTGCCCTTTTACTTTCTTGCTCTTTTATTTTTCAAGTCATTTAAATTCCTTGCAATTTACTTTTTAAGCAATTTACTTTCTTGTCATTTACAGTTCCGCTATTTATAATTTTGCAATTTTCTCAAATCCTAACATTTATTTTCTTGCCATTCTAGCATCTAGTTCCTAACTCATTTACACATTCCGCAACTTATCGCTTTCTTTACAATTCTTGCAATTTACACATTCCGCAACATATCGCTTTCTTTACAAATTCTTGCAATATACAAATATGCAGTCTTCCTCTTCTCCTCTTTTGTCTACAATGATCATGAGTGAGTAGACTTTCTTAGCCTTGGGGTTTTTGGCAACCATCAAATGATGGTTTCCTTCTAATTAATTCCTGAGACTATTCTCCACCTTAATCGCTTTGTATTTTTAAATCTAATTTCATCACTTTTCATTATTATTTCAAAACACCACACGATATACCGAAAGGGGAAGTGTGGTTGTTGGATCTATGAAATTAGACAATAAAATCAACACATGAAAATAGTTTTGGTTTTATTGAGACACAAAAAGGTCTTTGTTTAATGGGTTCTAATAATAATCAACCATGAAAATAGGCTTGATAATTAGTTTAGAAAACGCGTATGTATTCCGAAAGAAAACTCTTGCTACAACCGTCGCCTTGTCTTAAGAAATATATCGTTCTTTAAACTGGAAAATAGTCGAAAGGATTAATAACGGAAACCTTATCATTTCGATGAAACTAATACCCCAAGTCTCTTTTTATCTTTAAAACATCAACAAAAACATTACTTCTTTCTAAAAAGACTCTCTTTTCAGTTAATCAACTTTGGAAAATTAAATTGGTAATCACCTAGGCTTTCCCTGTGGATCGATAACTCTTTTATTACGCGACAAGACCGTGCACTTGCGGCCTATCAAGTTTTTGGCACCGTTGCCGGGGAGGCAGTGATATTAATTAAGTTTTTCGAAACCGGTTAGACTGAAGTTTTATTTTCTTTATTTTTACTTTTTCTTCTCTTGTCCCTCGAATGCGAAGAACCAGAAGTTTCGGAGAAACTGTTTAAAAAATTCCCAAAATAAAAAGGTTCTTACATAGAAGGAGGAGAGAAATTCCCGATAACCAAATGGCGGCTAATGAAAATCGTGCTCTCAAAGAGTACACAACACTTTCAGCAGAACCATCGACTGTCATTGTACATCCAAATGTGGAAGCAAATAATTTTGAACTCAAATCATCTCTGCTTTCAATGGTTCAACAAAACCAATTTTCTGGTTCTCCTACGGAGGACCCAAATCTTCATATTTCAACTTTCCTGGAATATTGTGGAACTCTCAAATTAAATGGGGTACCTCAAGATGCCATAAGACTAATGCTCTTCCCTTTTTCATTAAGGGATAGAGCAAGAGCATGGCTACATTCTTTGCCTTCGGAATCCATTACCAGCTGGGGCCAATTAAAACAAGCTTTTCTTACTAGGTTCTTTCCCCCAAGTAAAACAGCTCAAATGAGAAGTCAAATTACTCGATTTTCTCAAAATGACGGGGAATCTCTTTATGATGCTTGGGAACGTTTCAAAGAAATGTTAAGGCTATGCCCCCATCATGGACTAGAGAAATGGCTCGTTGTTCACACATTTTATAATGGATTACAATATGCAACAAGAATGACTGTTGATGCAGCTGCAGCTGGAGCTTTGATGAACAAAAATTTTACTGAAGCTTATGCACTCATTGAAGATATGGCTCAAAACCATTGTCAATGGGCAAGTGAGCGAGCCATAACAGATAAACCAGCATCATCAAAAGAGTCAGGTAAGTATGAAATATCTGCTGTTGATCATCTTGCCTCAAAAGTGGACGCACTTTTGCGAAAATTTGAAAAATTAAATGTAAGTGCCGTCTCACAAACTTTTTCTCCTACTACTCCACCATGTGAATTATGTGGGGTTGTTGGCCATATTGGAGCTAAATGCCAGCTTGAGGCATCTAGTACTGGAAATGAGCATGTTAATTATGCTCAAAAGGAAGATCCGTTTTCAAATACTTATAATCCTGGGTGGAGGAATCATCCAAATTTTTCTTATAAAAATCCTCCACCCAATCCAGCACCTAGACCACCTCCTGGTTTTCAGAATCAAAGGGTTTTTAACAACCCACAAAACCACCCGCAAAAGTCGAACTTGGAATTTTTGATGGAAAAATTTGTGTCATCTCAAACAAAACAAAATGAAGAATTCAAAAATCAAACTGGTTATTTGAATGACACACTTATCAAATTCGTATCAAAAGTCGACTCTATTTCCACTCATAATAAAATGCTTGAAAATCAAATAACTCAAGTGGCAACACAGGTGGCTTCATCCTCTAAGTCTTCGGGGGTATTTCCTGGGCAACCAGAACAAAATCCAAATGGCCAAATAAATGCCGTCACCCTTAGAAGCGGAAAACAATTAGAGGAATCAAGAGCAAACCAAGAAAAAATTGTGAGTGAAAAACATAATTTACCATGTGAGCAAGAAGAGAAAGAAAAAGAGAAAGAACCAGAAGAAGAAAGAGAAGAACCATACATCCGCCCACCACCATACAAACCACCCATTCCTTTTCCCCAAAGATTTGCAAAAAACAAACTTGACGAGCAATTCAAAAGGTTTGTCGACTTGCTTAAAAAGCTTTACATCAACGTTCCTTTCACTGATGCATTGTCTCAAATGCCGTCTTATTCTAAATTTTTGAAAGAAATTTATCCAAGAAAAGAAAAATAGACGACTATGAGACGATTGCATTAACAGAAGAATGTAGTGCAGTTATCCAGAACAAGCTGCCACAAAAGCTCAAAGATCCAGGTAGTTTTTCCATACTTTGTGTAATTGGAAGTGAAACTATAAACAGAGCAATGTGTGATCTAGGAGCCAGTGTAAGTTTGATGCCTCTTTCTCTTTGTAAAAGACTAGGGATAGGTGAACTTAAACCCACAAAAATGACAATACAGTTGGCAGATCGTTCCGTTAAATACCCCACTGGAATCTTAGAGGATGTCCCTATCAAGGTAGGGCAAACTTTTATACTGGTGGATTTTGTTGTAATGGAAATTGAAGAAGACTCCCAAATTCCTATTCTTCTAGGGAGGCCTTTTTTAGCTACTGCAGGGGAAATAATTGACGTTAAAAACGGTAAGTTGGTTTTTAATGTGGGGGATGAAAAGGCTGAGTTTGAAGTTTCAAACTTCATGAGGAGTCCGTCTGTAAAGGACTCATGCTGCAGGATTGATATTGTAGACTATTGCGTGCGAGACTGCTCTTTAGCATCATCTTCACAAGATAGTCTGGAAGATTGCCTTTTAGGCAACACAGATACAAATGCAGCAGAGGAAACCCAATTCTACATAAAACTTTTAGATGAGAATCCACCATCACAAAAATTGGGTACTGAAACTTTGGGTGAGGGAAAACCTCGACCTCTCCCAAAAGAAGCACCAAAAATAGAACTGAAGCCCTTACCAGCATCTCTCAGGTATGAGTTTCTTGGCCCTAATTCTACTTTTCCAGTAATTGTAAATGCATATCAAAAACAAAATGAGACTGAAAAATTGCTTAATGTTCTTAAAAAGTATCCCAAAGCCATAGGGTATACTATTGAGGACATTAAAAAAATAAATCCATCAATCTGCATACACAGAATACTACTGGAAGAGAACTATAAACCTTCTATCGAGCATCAAAGAAGATTAAACCCAAACATGAAAGAGGTTGTTAAAAAGGAAGTCTTAAAACTCCTTGATGCTGGGATAATATATCCTATTTCCGATAGTAAGTGGGTTAGTCCTGTTCAAGTAGTACCTAAGAAGGGAGGCTTAACAGTTATTAAAAATGAAAAGGGCGAATGCATTTCCACAAGGACAATTACGGGATGGAGAATGTGTATTGATTACCGAAAGCTTAACAAAGCTACCCGGAAAGATCACTTCCCTCTCCCGTTCCAAATTCCCATCCACCCTAGCGACCAAGAAAAAACAACTTTCACATGTCCTTTTGGCACTTATCCCTATAGAAGGATGCCATTTGGTCTATGCAATGCTCCTGCTACCTTTCAAAGGTGTATGATGTCCATATTCTCAGACTTTGTTTAAAACATAATGGAAGTGTTTATGGATGATTTTTCCGTCCATGGCTCAAATTTTGAAAACTGTTTAGCCAATCTGGAAAAAGTCTTAGAGAGGTGTGAGAAGGTGAACCTAGTTCTAAACTGGGAAAAGTGTCATTTCATGGTTAATAAAGGAATTGTCCTAGGACACTTAATTTCTAATAGAGGTATTGAGGTAGATCGTGCAAAAATTGAGGTGATTGAAAAAAGGCTACCTCCCACCTCAGTAAAAGAGGTGAGAAGCTTTTTAGGCCATACAGGTTTCTACCGCTGGTTCATAAAAGACTTCTCAAAAATTTCAAAACCTATGACAAGTCTGCTCCTTAAGGATGCAACATTTATTTTTAATGATCTTTGTCTTGAAGCTTTTGACAGGTTGAAAAAGGCTTTGGTTACTGCCCCAATCATACAGCCACCGGACTGGAATCTTCCGTTCGAGATAATGTGCGATGCAAGCGACTATGCAGTTGGGGCAGTCCTGGGGCAAAGAAAGTAAAAAAAATTGCATGCCATATACTATGAAAGCAGGACCTTAGAGCAGGCACAAATGAATTACGCCACAACTAAAAAAGAATTAATTGCGGTAGTTTTTGCCTTTGATAAGTTTCGATCATATTTGGTAGGTTCAAAAATCATCATTTATACTGATCACTCGGCCATAAAATATTTGTTAAACAAAAAAGATGCTAAGCCGAGATTGATCCGATGGGTTTTACTCCTACAAGAATTTGATCTTGAAATAAGGGATAAAAAAGGCGTTGAAAATGTTGTGGCTGATCATTTGTCCCGCCTACAAGGAACAACAGAAGAAGAGTTACCACTTAATGATACATTTTTGGATGATCAACTCTTCTCATTGGTCAAAACTGAAGCACCATGGTATGCAGATTTTGTAAACTACCTTGCAGCAAGAGTACTCCCCGCAGATTTAAATTATCAGCAGGAGAAGAAATTCTTCCATGATCTTAAACAGTATTACTGGGACGAGCCACTACTTTTTAAAAGAGGAGCAGACGGGGTGTTCAGAAGATGCATTCCGGAAGAAGAGGTAAGTAACATTCTATACCATTGTCATTCTTCTTCCTATGGCGGCCATGCCAACTCTTCAAAAACTGCTACTGTAACACCCCGGTATTTCTTTCTACTGAGAATACCCAGGTGCACATTAGTAACACATCAGAGATATATTTCCTGCTTAGACACTGAATATTACTATAAATTTTTCGCTGAAAAAAACCCAAACAGTCTTATTTACAACAAGACAATATGGTTCTCAGACCATATACCATCAGCAATTATAGTGTTCAGTATCATACAAGAAAGCGGAAGAAAGATAAACCTTAAATACATAATGTTTTAGTATACAGACAACAAAAGGGAAATAAGCTTAAATATAAAGCTAGGCTATCAGCAACCAGTCCGAGCTCAACCTACTTGTGCCTCTTGGATTTCCGCTGTCCCTGTGTCTCTGTAAAACAACAACATATAAACAATGAGATACAATCTCAGTGAGTTCTACCGAGACCCCTACTCGCTCTCTCGGTACTTGTTTAAAAACATTTTTAACTCAACACGGCACCGACTGCGTGACCGCTACATCCCGGTGAACCGCATTATTTTACACATAGCATTCCACCGGCTGCGTGACCGCTACATCCCGGGGAATCTGCTATAACTCAGTACGACACCGGCTGCGTGACCGCTACATCCCGATGAATCGCACAACAAAACAATTCAACAGATCACCGACTGCGTTACCGCTACATCCCGATGAACCTGCTATGACTCAGTACGACACCGGCTGCGTGACCGCTACATCCCGATGAATCGCACTACAAACAATTTAACATAACACCGCCTGCATTACTGCTGAAACCCGGTGAACCCCACTGCCAATAGTATTCTTCCTAAAGGCCCGGAGCCTAGGGTAGGGGATCATGACTGCCCCGCCTAGTATGTCAACATGGGTCGTCACCCAAACTCTATATATATAAACATATATATCTACAGTACTATGAACCCACGGTCCATCAAATCAGACAATCAATGAAACACTTTAATCCACATTTTATAAAATCCAAGTTCACACTCGCACTCTAGTTGACCGCTTTTCGACACAATTTTCAATATCAAAAACAGTTCATTTTGCCTTAAAAATAGAATATTCAGTTAGACCTCTGAATAAGCTTTCCAACGCATCTTAGAACACCTCAATCGGGTTCCCGGATCAAAAGTTATCGCGAAACGAAAAACAGTGTTTGGTTGCTGAAATTCTGCCAAATGGCGCGCGAGTGGCGCGCGGCGCGCAAACGGCGCGCGAACGGCGCGCAAACGGCGCGCAAACGGCGCGTGGACTGGCAGAACAGGGGGCCTGTCAAGTGCAGAATTTTGCGATTTTCGCGAAATCCGCTATTCCGCTCAATTCCGATTTTTGTTCCGATCGAAAACAGATTTTTCAACCAGTAAAATGAATCCAATACAAACCACACAATCAATCAATCCAATCCAAAAACTCAATCAAAACGGATTTTACCAAAATACGACATATTCCGAAATAACGGTTTTTGACCCAAAATTTCTCGAACGATTCTCGTTCCGACCGAAAACAGATTTGACGACCATAACAACAGTCTCAATCAAAGTCACACAATCAAACAAATCAATCAAAAACTCATTGTAATCGAATTGTATCAAAACGCGACATATTTTCAAATAACGGTTTTCAACCCAAAATCTCTCAAACTCGATTATCAAATAATATTCCAGTCCAGCGAAAGCGATAAAACAGTTTATCAATTAATTCGAAAAACAAAAATCCTAAACGTGAGTAGAACTCACCCTTGAAGCGTGTGCCGACACCGAGACTTCAAAATCACCGAGTAGCCACACGAACGCTCCCCGCTCCGGCGACACCCAATCCGCTTCCAAAGCTTCCCACTCGATCACGAAACCGCTTTTGACCGAAATACCGATTTCCCGAAATTCTCCATGGGCACTATTCATCATCTTCTTCAATCTCAAACCACTATTCACCAAAAACCCCAATTTGATTTTCAACTCCAAATCACCCAATCGATCTTCAATACTTCGAGTAATCCACCTCGTGCTCGCTCCTAAACATCGCCCTTAGCTTTCCCTTGAGTTACAACCATCGAAACACTGATTTTCCCTCTCAAGTTCGAAAATGGCAAAGTGAGAGAGAGTGAGTTGATGATGAAGATCTTGGTACGAAATCGAAGAGGAAGTAACGCTGAGCATTTTTCGTGTTGGAAGGAAGTCGTTTCGTTGAGCGGAGGTACTCCCTTTTTCCTCTTCTTCTTCCTCCCTCTTTCTTTCTTCTTTCTCTTTTCTCTCCTTTTCTCTCTTCTGTTTCCAGCGCTTCCTTTTCTTCTTTCTTTCTTTCTTTCATTTATTCACACACACACATTTATATATTTATTAATATATACGCGGTAACGTGGTCCGATTACCATATTGATCTAAATCTCCAGTTTCGATTCCGAAACTTCCTTGATCCATATTATCCGGTTAACGATCCGATGACCACCAATAAATAATTTTAGCACTCAATAAATTTACCAGTCGAGTACTAAATTAATTTAATTGGGTTAATATCCAAATAATTCTATTAATTATTTTGCGGATGTTACATTCTCCCCAACTTGAAAGAATTTTGTCCTCAAAATTTCGTCAAGTCTTTCATCTGACTAATCGAGAATCATCTGACTAATCGAGAATCGACATTCTCAGAAAGGTCTAAATTTGCGAGAAAACAATCTTGAATTAACGAAATGAGTGTAGAAAACCTTCCCAAGTTGGCACATCAATCTCCAGGTATGATCCACTACTACCCCAGAACGCTTCTAAGATTACAGTCCGAACTCTCTTATTACGAATCGGCACGAGAAACTCCTCTTTCGCCTACATAAGCTCGGCACCGCATTTGAAAACACTCCTGAAGCTTCATTCTAATTATCCTCGCTTGCTCCCCAACTTTGATTAATCTAAGTCAAATGGTCTAATACAAGACACTTGATAGAATGTATGTTGAATATGAGATCCACAAACTGGTACTCCACGGCAGAGGTAAAAACAAACACGATTTTCTCAAAGGGTGTTAACACGTTCTCCGCAAATTTTCTAAAAATCCATAACAGTTCCTGTACCCATTGAAAAATGTGACGGAAAGTCACTGTGAATTTCCTTGACTCACTTCCAAGTCTTCGAGGTAAAACTTCTTCAAAAAGATGAGATTTGGGTTTTATCAAAAGCTCCGACCTTAAACGTAGAAATAAACCACGGGGACATCAAATAAATTGAACGTAATGAAAATCACCTCAGTTGTTCTCCAAACAACTATCAAACAGAACACAGAGCTCCTTTTCTTATTAGTCAATAGCGTTGAGAGATTCCCCTCAACCTAAGTAGTCCTCCTAGGATTTTCCTCCTCAATCATATCCTATTAGCTTCTTAATTCGTTCCCAAAATTAACTTTAGCATGCGGTTTCCACAAAAACGATTTTTCAAAACTATTACACCGCACGCCAAGCTTCACTTCAGAAATTTCAGCTACTTGCAAGCAGATCCATCAATTAATCCTTTGATGGTTATTCGCAACGTGAAAACAGTCAGCAGTTACCTCACTTACATATTCGTATTCACGTTCGTTTTGTCAAACGGAATCTCGTAAGACAATCTCGTTGTCAACCTTCACCAAGGAGAGGTTAACAAACTACTACCTCGCCACCAAAGTGGAAACTTATGGATGTACTCCAACTTAGATCTAAAAGACTCTAACAATCCTATTTCTTGCAGCATCAACTCTGCTATGTGGATGGATTTCCTACTTAGTGCTTCAGCTACAACATTAGCCTTTCCCGGATGATACTTCAATTCGAAGTCATAATCCTTCAGAAATTCCACCCACCTTCTCTGCCTGTTATTCAGTTCTTTCTGATCAAACAGATACTTTAAACTTTTGTGATCACTAAAGACTTCGAAACGAGACCCATAAAGGTAACGTCTCCAAATCTTCAGTGCATACACAATAGATGCCACTTACAAATCATGAGTCGGATATCTCTTCTCATGAGACTTTAATTGTCTGGACACCCAAGCTACCACTTGTTGATTCTGCATGAGAACACATCTCAAACCATTCCCAGAAGGGTCGTTGTAACTTTGGAATCCCAAAAACGGATCTGGAAGAATCAGGGTTGGAGCAGAAGTCAAAATCTTCAACTCTTGAAAACGTTCTTCACAATCGGCATCCCACGTAAACGGATGACCCTTACGAGTTAACCGAGTAAGTGGAAAACTAACCGTGAGAACCCTTGGACAAATCTCTTATAGTAACCGGCTAGACCCAGAAACTTTCGATCTCTGCGACTGACGTTGGTCACTCCCATTCAACACCGCTTCCTTCTTACTGGGATCTACAGAAACTCCCGACTTGGGAAATCATCTGTCCCAAAGACTTTACTCTGGCACCCAAAAATCACACTCCTGAGGTTTCGCGTACAAATTCTTTTCTCGGAGTGCACTCAAAACAATGAGGAGATGTTGGACATGCTCCTCAATGGTCTTCGAGCACATCAAGATATCATTGATGAAAACGACTTCAAACTGATCCTAATACGTATGAAAAACTCGGTTCATGTAATCCATGAATACCGCTGGAGCATTAGTCAAACCGAAGGGCATCACTACGAACTCGTAATGTCCATACCTAGTACGGAAAGCTGTCTTCGGAATATCTAAGGCTCTAACTTTTATTTGACGATATCCCGACCTCAGATCAATTTCTGAAAACACTGCAGCACCTCAAATTGCTCAAGCAAATCGTCTATCCTTGGTAAGGGATATTTATTCCTGATCGTCACTTTGTTGAGTTGTCGATAATCAATGCACGATCTCATACTACCATTTTTCCTTTCGATTAACCACACCAGAGCACTCCTTAGAGAAGCACTCGGTCGACAGAATTCCCTTAACATCGACTCTTCAAGTTGAGACTCTATTTCCTTTAATTCTCAGGAAACCTTCAATAAGAAACAATAGATATTGATCCCGTGCCAGGAATCAATTCTACAGTAAACTCTACTTCTCGCTCTGGAGGTTCAGAAGAAACTTCATCGCGAAAAACATCCAGAGAACATCCAAAAAGTCATTCACAACTTGTACAGATGATAAATCTAATACTAGTTCCAGTGGATGCAGATAACATACTAACATGTGCTTCCGCACCTTGGAATGAGGATTGACCGTCTAAGGTGAACTGGGTAACCGCTTCAGAATTTGTCTTAGACAATTCAACTGATTCTGAAGAGAAACTGGTAGTTGATTAACACAGTCGATTACAACATGATTTGCAGTCATCCAATTCATACCCAAAATGGTGTCCACACTTCTCACAGGCAAACAAATAATCCTTCCTCGAAATTTCTGTCTCCTATAACACGTAGGCAATTCGGACACAAAGATTGGGTCTGGACACGACCCATAGCCGCAGTTAAGATAGTTATCGGTTCGGATAGCGATGATAAGGCTAATCCCAACTGATTCACACGCGATCGGGATATACAGCAATAGGTTGCACCCGAATCATATAATATACTGACAGAGTTATTGAAAACTGATCCCATACCCCTCAGTAGATTGTCTGCAGTTGTAACTGTCTGAGCATTCAAAGTGTTGACTCGTCCTTGCCTTGGAGCTGCTTGTGACTCCTTGGCACTTTCCCTTACGGGGCACTCTTTACCATAGTGACCCTCTGCATTTATATAATAGCACCGATTAGGTCTTCACTTGCAATCACCGCTGTGAGGCTTTCCACAGTTAGAACCTCTTCTGACCTTTGAAGAATCAGAGAATTGCATCTGCTTTTCCTTTGATGAAATTATCTTAGGACTTTGCAGTCGGAGTTGATATTTCAACTACCTTCTTTCCTTTCCCATATTTCCTATGAGATCATCCTCGGCGACATAGGTTGATTGCACTAAGGCAACATAATTGGTAGCAGTATAAGAACTGAGACCATAAATCTTAAAAGCACTTATGCCCGTCTTATACTTCTGCATTCTCCGTTCGTCATCCGAAGCTTACTTCACCACTTGGTAAAACCGAGACAACTTCTCAAACTTAGCGGTGTATTCTTCCACCGTCATGTCACCTTTCCTGAGGATGCACTGGTTGAAGATTCCGGTTTTGGTCGAGGACTGCGTCTTGGTCATCCAGTCATAATTCCGCTTATGATGCACTAAGTATTAAGTTGATCAGGCTCAATGTCTCTTAGCATCACAAGTGTAATTACAAAAAGGACTAGCAAGGAATCGACTCAACCCTAAACTAAGTCCGACTAGGTTGAACTGCTCTGATACCAACTGTAACACCCCGGTATTTCTTTCTACTGAGAATACCCAGGTGCACATTAGTAACACATCAGAGATATATTTCCTGCTTAGACACTGAATATTACTATAAATTTTTCGCTGAATAAAACCCAAACAGTCTTATTTACAACAAGACAATATGGTTCTCAGACCATATACCATCAGCAATTATAGTGTTCAGTATCATACAAGAAAGCGGAAGAAAGATAAACCTTAAATACATAATGTTTTAGTATACAGACAACAAAAGGGAAATAAGCTTAAATATAAAGCTAGGCTATCAGCAACCAGTCCGAGCTCAACCTACTCGTGCCTCTTGGATTTCCGCTGTCCCTGTGTCTCTGTAAAACAACAACATATAAACAATGAGATACAATCTCAGTGAGTTCTACCGAGACCCCTACTCGCTCTCTCGGTACTTGTTTAAAAACATTTTTAACTCAACACGGCACCGACTGCGTGACCGCTACATCCCGGTGAACCGCATTATTTTACACATAGCATTCCACCGGCTGCGTGACCGCTACATCCCGATGAATCGCACAACAAAACAATTCAACAGATCACCGACTGCGTTACCGCTACATCCCGATGAACCTGCTATGACTCAGTACGACACCGGCTGCGTGACCGCTACATCCCGATGAATCGCACTACAAACAATTTAACATAACACCGCCTGCATTACTGCTGAAACCCGGTGAACCCCACTGCCAATAGTATTCTTCCTAAAGGCCCGGAGCCTAGGGTAGGGGATCATGACTGCCCCGCCTAGTATGTCAACATGGGTCGTCACCCAAACTCTATATATATAAACATATATATCTACAGTACTATGAACCCACGGTCCATCAAATCAGACAATCAATGAAACACTTTAATCCACATTTTATAAAATCCAAGTTCACACTCGCACTCTAGTTGACCGCTTTTCGACACAATTTTCAATATCAAAAACAGTTTATTTTGCCTTAAAAATAGAATATTCAGTTAGGCCTCTGAATAAGCTTTCCAACGCATCTTAGAACACCTCAATCGGGTTCCCGGATCAAAAGTTATCGCGAAACGAAAAACAGTGTTTGGTTGCTGAAATTCTGCCAACTGGCGCGCGAGTGGCGCGCGGGGCGCAAACGGCGCGCGAACGGCGCGCAAACGGCGCGCAAACGGCGCGTGGACTGGCAGAACAGGGGGCCTGTCAAGTGCAGAATTTTGCGATTTTCGCGAAATCCGCTATTCCGCTCAATTCCGATTTTTGTTCCGATCGAAAACAGATTTTTCAACCAGTAAAATGAATCCAATACAAACCACACAATCAATCAATCCAATCCAAAAACTCAATCAAAACGGATTTTACCAAAATACGACATATTCCGAAATAACGGTTTTTGACCCAAAATTTCTCGAACGATTCTCGTTCCGACCGAAAACAGATTTGACGACCATAACAACAGTCTCAATCAAAGTCACACAATCAAACAAATCAATCAAAAACTCATTGTAATCGAATTGTATCAAAACGCGACATATTTTCAAATAACGGTTTTCAACCCAAAATCTCTCAAACTCGATTATCAAATAATATTCCAGTCCAGCGAAAGCGATAAAACAGTTTATCAATTAATTCGAAAAACAAAAATCCTAAACGTGAGTAGAACTCACCCTTGAAGCGTGTGCCGACACCGAGACTTCAAAATCACCGAGTAGCCACACGAACGCTCCCCGCTCCGGCGACACCCAATCCGCTTCCAAAGCTTCCCACTCGATCACGAAACCGCTTTTGACCGAAATACCGATTTCCCGAAATTCTCCATGGGCACTATTCATCATCTTCTTCAATCTCAAACCACTATTCACCAAAAACCCCAATTTGATTTTCAACTCCAAATCACCCAATCGATCTTCAATACTTCGAGTAATCCACCTCGTGCTCGCTCCTAAACATCGCCCTTAGCTTTCCCTTGAGTTACAACCATCGAAACACCGATTTTCCCTCTCAAGTTCGAAAATGGCAAAGTGAGAGAGAGTGAGTTGATGATGAAGATCTTGGTACGAAATCGAAGAGGAAGTAACGCTGAGCATTTTTCGTGTTGGAAGGAAGTCGTTTCGTTGAGCGGAGGTACTCCCTTTTTCCTCTTCTTCTTCCTCCCTCTTTCTTTCTTCTTTCTCTTTTCTCTCCTTTTCTCTCTTCTGTTTCCAGCGCTTCCTTTTCTTCTTTCTTTCTTTCTTTCATTTATTCACACACACACATTTATATATTTATTAATATATACGCGGTAACGTGGTCCGATTACCATATTGATCTAAATCTCCAGTTTCGATTCCGAAACTTCCTTGATCCATATTATCCGGTTAACGATCCGATGACCACCAATAAATAATTTTAGCACTAAATAAATTTACCAGTCGAGTACTAAATTAATTTAATTGGGTTAATATCCAAATAATTCTATTAATTATTTTGCGGATGTTACAGCTACAAAAATTCTACAATCTGGTTTTTATTGGCCGTCCCTTTTTAAAGACACGCATCAATTCGTTTATAAATGCGACCAGTGTCAACGCACCGGAAATATTTCGAAAAGAAATGAAATGCCCTTAAATAATATCTTAGAGGTTGAAATTTTTGACGTATGGGGTGTCGATTTCATGGGACCATTTCCATCTTCTTTTGGAAACCAATATATTCTGGTAGCTGTTGACTATGTGTCAAAATGGATCGAAGCCATTGCTTCTCCTACAAAGGATGCAAAGGTAGTCATAAAACTTTTCAAAAAATAATTTTTCCAAGATTCGGGGTCCCTCGTGTTGTCATAAGCGACGGAGGATCCCATTTCATCTCAAAACATTTTGAAATGTTACTGCAAAAGTTTGGTGTAACGCACAAAATTGCAACGCCTTACCACCCTCAAACTAGTGGTCAGGTTGAGGTATCGAACAGAGAAATTAAAAGTATTTTAGAAAAAACTGTTTCGACCTCAAGAAAAGACTGGTCGGTAAAGCTTGATGATGCTCTCTGGGCTTATCGGACTGCGTACAAAACTCCCATAGGAATGACTCCTTTCAAATTAATTTATGGGAAGTCTTGCCACCTTCCGGTTGAACTAGAGCACAAAGCTTACTGGGCAATTAAACGCCTTAACCTGAACTTGGAATTAGCCGGAGAAAAAAGAAAACTCTAACTAAACGAATTGGAAGAACTGAGAATGGATGCTTATGAGAATGCCAAACTTTACAAAGAAAGAACAAAAAATTGGCATGATAAGCGTATCATTCGCAGAGAATTCAAGGAGGGTGACCTGGTGTTATTGTTTAATTCCAGACTAAAAATTTTCCCAGGAAAATTAAAATCAAGATGGTCCGGTCCTTTTGAAATCCATAAGGCTTACCCCTTCGGATCTGTGGAGATCTAGAGCGAGAAAACCGGATCGTTTAAAGTCAATGGTCAAAGGTTGAAAAATTATTTAATTGGTGACCCAATTGAGAAAGGAACTAGTTTAGTTCTGCATGATCCCAATTGAAATTTTGATCGTCAAGCTAGTGACGTTAAAAGAGCGCTGCGTGGGAGGCAACCCACGGCTTAATGTATTTTTTCGATTCGTTCAAAAAAAAAGGGCTCACGGTTAGAAAAATTGGAGCACGTAACAGATATGCTCCAAACCCTAAATGCATCATTTCAATATCAACCAGGGTCCCCCGCCCGGGCAGCTGTGATCCGGTGAGCTATCCTAAACCCCTTTTGTGTTGTTTTATTTGAAAAATCATTGAGGACAATGCCTAGTCCAACCATGGAGGTATTTTATTGCTTTTATTGGGTATGTCTTTATTGCTTTGCTGACTTTTTATCTTTTTGTACTTTGAGTTGTATCTGCTCCCCCCATGATGAAACTTTGTGAACCCTAAGCATGTTTTAGATAAGCCTTTTCTGGACAAAAATAATTTTTCAATTTTTCATTAGCAATCATCTAGGTGGACTGGTTGGGAACAACAAAATTGTATCATGGTTCGATTTCTACTTCTAGGGGGTTTTCACACACACACTATTGAGACTGTTTTCAGTTGTTAATACAATTAGAAGGACTGAAGAGAAACTAGTAACCTGGTTCTCTTGGTGACATTCACTGGATGCGCGGTTACTGGAGAAAAACGTCTGAGTTGGGGTATCAAGCAAAAAATAAATAAAAAATAAAAAATAAAAATAAAAATAAAAATAAAAATAAAAATATGCAAAACCAATTCAAAATGCAAAAATTGGGGCATTTTAAATGTCAAAATGAATGGTTAGCATGTGAAATCAAAGAGAAAAGAAAAATGCTTGAATGCCCAACATATAAAGACCCTCCTTTGAGACCCGGTCTTAGTGAATGGAGGACACAAGCTTGAGAATGCTAGGGAACCGGTTCTATGATGACATTGATATCCTCTCTAAAGTATTGAAACTTTAAAGTTGTCTCCCAATTCCACAAGAAGCCCAAATAGTATCTCTCAAACCAATGTGTTAGAATTGCCCCACAGTTCACTTAAGGTTTCGATATGAAAATAATTTTCCTTCAGAATTGACCTAAAGATTTACACTGTTTTTGCTTGAGGACAAGCAAAGGTTCAAGCACGGGGGAGTTTGATAAGTCTATTTTTAGAGTCTTTTTAATAGTTATTTTTATTAGGTTTATTTGGTATTTTAATTATATTTTTGAGCTATTTTACTACAAATGTTTACTTTTTATTTTCAGGTTTTATTTTGAAGCAAAAGAGAAAATATGAGCTAAAATGAAGAAACAAAGAAAATATTTGAGGAAGAACAATTTTTGAGACAGCCTAGGCACTCTGCAGGGCGCCAAGGGTACCATGGAGCAACACTGGCAACAGGGCGCCAAGGGCGCCAAGGAGCAACACTGGCAACAGGGCGCCAAGGAGCAACACTGGCAACAGGGCGCCAAGGAGCAACACTGACAACAGGGCGCCAAGGAGCAACACTGGCGCAGGACAGGGCGCCAAGGGCGCCAAGGAGCAGCAGCAGCGCAAACTGGCGCAGGACAGGGCGCCAATGGCGCCAAGGGCGCCAAAAAGCAGTCAATTTTGGCTGCGGCCACTTGTTTGTGGCCATCTTTGCCAACTTGATTTTTCACTTCTTTTTGACAATTTTGCCCCTCCACTCAAAGTGCTTTGTCCACTTGTTGATGGCTATCTTTGCCAACTTTTTTTGTCCACTTGTTGATGGCTATCTTTGCCAAAACTTGAATTGACCATTTTGCCCCTTCCCTCATATTTTCCTATAAATAGGACCTTGATCCTCACTTGTAAGGACACTAGAATTTTGGGAGAAAATCACTCTCAAAAACTCTCTTAGATTTATGACTTCAATTTACTCTTCATGTTCCTTTTAATTCTTGCTTATTTACTTTCTTGCCCTTTTAATTCTTGCTTATTTACTTTCTTGCCCTTTTACTTTCTTGCTCTTTTAATTCTTGCTCTTTTACTTTCTTGTCCTTTTACTTTGTTGCTTATTTACTTTCTTGCTCTTTTAATTCTCTCTCTTTTACTTTCTTGCCCTTTTACTTTCTCGCTCTTTTACTTTCTTGCCCTTTTACTTTCTTGCTCTTTTATTTTCCAAGTCATTTAAATTCCTTGCAATTTACTTTTTAAGCAATTTACTTTCTTGTCATTTACAATTCCGCTATTTATAATTTTGCAATTTTCTCAAATCCTAACAATTATTTTCTTGCCATTCTAACATCTAATTCCTAACTCATTTACACATTCCGCAACTTATCGCTTTCTTTACAATTCTTGCAATTTACACATTCCGCAACTTATCGCTTTCTTTACAAATTCTTGCAATTTACAAATATGCAATCTTCCTCTTCTCCTCTTTTGTCTACAATGATCATGAGTGAGTAGACTTTCTTAGCCATGGGGTTTTTGGCAACCATCAAATGATGGCTTCCTACTAATTAATTCCCGAGACTATTCTCCACCTTAATCGCTTTGTATTTTTAAATCTAATTTCATCACTTTTCATTATTATTTCGAAACACCACACGATGTACCGAAAGGGGAAGTGTGGTTGTTGGATCTATGAAATTAGACAATAAAATCAACACATGAAAATAGTTTTGGTTTTATTGAGACACAAAAAGGTCTTTGCTTAAAGGGCTCTAATAATAATCAACCATGAAAATAGGCTTGATAATTAGTTTAGAACACATGTTTGTATTCCGAAAGCAAACTCTTGCTACAACCGTCGCCTTGTCTTAAGAAATATATCGTTCTTTAAACTGGAAAATAGTCGAAAGGATTAATAACGGAAACCTTATCATTTCGAGTAAACTAATACCCCAAGTCTCTTGTTGTCTTTCAAACATCAACAAAAACATTCCTTCTTTCTAAAAAGACTTTCTTTTCAGTTAATCAACTTTGGAAAATTAAATTGGTAATCACCTAGGCTCTCCCTGTGGATCGATAACTCTTTTATTACGTGGCAAGACCGTGCACTTGCGGCCTATCACTTAGAGCATTTGAAACCGAGAGCAAGAGCAGATATGTATAATGCAAAGCCACATAATCCGTTAGGCTTCCTCCCTGTCTGCTTTTCAAACACTAGCAACATCATCATCACAATAACAAACTTTCTATACAAAAAAAAAAGAGAAAGGGAACAAAGAAAATGCGAAATCAACATCAAGTTACCTGCATCCAATCACGTTTCATGCTGGCAAGAATATTCATTGCAGTTTTGGAAACAGGAGATTTTAATGCAATTATGTCACAAGAGGAACGATCTGGGGGCTCAGCTAGTTTTAGCGGTATAGAGATGAGGGAATTTTCGGCTTTCATGGAGGATATGGGTTTGATTGACGTGCCAGTCCTTGGCAAGAAATTTACTTGTTTTGGTTCAAATGGGAGAGCTAGTCGTATTGCCAGAATATTGGTGTCCGGTGGATTGGTGGCAAGATGGAACATTTCTGCGCAGTGGGTTGGAGCTCGAGACATCTCTGACCATTGCCCGGTATGGCTGTTGAGCTCTTCATCGATTTGGGGCCCGAAGCCTTTTAGATTCAATAACTTTTGGTTGGAGCATTCAGATTTCGTGCAGTTTGTGAAGGAGGTCTGGGACTCATGTGTAGTGAGGGGGAGAGGCAATTATGTTGTTAAAGAAAAACTCAAATGGTTGAGAGATAATTGAAATGATGGAATCGTGAGGTATTCGGCATCAAAGAGTTAGAGATTGAGAAGATTGTGCAAGATCAGAACGATTTGGAAGAAGCGGCTACTCGGGGTGGGCTCTCTAATGAAACACAAAGGAAAGCTCTGACTACCCAATTCTGGAATGAACTCCATGCCAAGGAAAGCCTTTTGGCCCAAAAGTCAAGGGTGAGGTGGTTGGCTGAGGGGGACGCTAACAGTAGATTCTTCCATGCTTGTATAAGGGGGAACCGGCAAAGAACACAAATCCTGGAATTGAAGGTGAATGAGGAATGGGTGGAGGATGTGGATGGTATAAAGCTAGCGGTAAAGGAACACTTTGAGAAGAGCTATAAAGAAGAATCATTTGCAAGACCGAAACTGGATGGTATCTCTTTTAAACAAATAACACGGGAGGATAATGATTTTCTCACAGCACCTATAACCATTGATGAAGTCAAAGAGGTTGTGTGGGAATGCAACGACAACAAATGCCCGGGGCCGGATGGTTTCAACCTCAATTTCTTCAAGAGTTGCTGGAAAATTGTGAATCCGGAGGTTATGAAGTTTATTGATGAATTCCAGAGGAAGGCAAAACTACCAAAAGCAATAAGTGCTTCGTTCTTGACACTTATTCTGAAAGTTAAAAACCCACAGGGGCTGTCGGAGTATAGGCCAATAGCACTTATTGGTAGCTTGTACAAGATTCTGGCAAAGGTGTTGGCGGGAAGGATGAAAAAGATGATGAAGACTGTGATTTTGAATTGCCAGAATGCTTTCTTAGCGGGGCGCAACATCTTGGACGGTGTGGTAGTGGTGAACGAAATCCTTGATATGGCAAAACGGAATAAAGCGGGATGTGTGGTGTTGAAGGCTGATTTCGCGAAAGCATACGATTCGGTTAATTGGACGTATCTTGACTATATGCTGGGGAGACTGGGGTTCAATGAGAGGTGGAGGAGATGGATGAAGGTATGTGTCTCGTCTAACTCTATTGCGGTCTTGGTGAATGGTAGTCCATCGGAAGAGTTTGTGGCCCAAAAAGGTTTAAAGCATGGTGACCCGTTATCCCCCTTTTTGTTTCTTGTGGCGGCGGAAGGTTTGGCAGGGTTAGTTCGCAAGGGTGAAGAATCTAATTGCCTAAAATGTTTCCAGGTAAGTGATCAACTCTCGGTTTCATTATTACAGTTTGCGGATGACACAGTCTTTTTTTGTGATGGAAAAGACAAGAGTATTTGGAGCATTAAATCAATATTGCGAAGCTTTGAGTTGGTTTCGGGCCTGAAAGTAAACTTTTCGAAGAGTAATGTCATTGGCATCAACATTGAAAGAAGAGTGTTAGAAGGCATTTCACATTTTCTTGCATGCATAGTGGGATCGACTCCTTTCAACTTTTTGGGTGTATCGGCTGGCGCTAACCCGAGAAGGGTGGGCACATGGCAACCTATAATCGAAGCTATCAAGGCTAGACTAACCAGTTGGAGAAGCCGGCAACTATCATCACTGCCATTATACCTCTTCTCATTCTACAAGGCACCAAAGAAGGTAATTGATGCAATTGTAAGGCTCCAAAGAAGGTTCTTAAGGGAGGCGATGAAGATCACAAGAAGGTTGCTTGGGTTAGCTGGGAATTGATTTGTCTGCCCAAGGAGCGGGGAGGGCTCGGTATAAAAAATCTTGAAGCCTTCCATTTGGCCCTTCTAGCAAAGTGGAGGTGGAGATATCTAGTAGATGACGAGGGCTCTTTGTGGAAGAAAATTCTGGTGCACAGGTATGGTACTATAAGTGGTTGGAACGGTGAAGTGGGAAACATGACTAGGTGGAGGCGTACTTCATTGTGGTGGCGGGACCTGAAAATAATGGGCAATGGTATCGGCATTGGTGGGGACTGGTTTATGGAGTTGAGTAGGAAGAAGTTAGGAGGAGGAACAACGATATGTTTTTGGACGGATGCGTGGCTGGGTAGGGATTCTTTTGCTAAACTCTTCCCTGCCCTCTTTCATCAAGCTGGTAATATAAATGTGAAGGTTACTGACATGGGGGAGTGGAGATCGTCAGGGTGGGTGTGGAGGGCGCTATCGGCGGAAACACTGCTGACAGAGGAAGTGCAACAGGCTGAGGAACTCGCAACCATTCTGTAGGGGGTGGAACCGGAAAGAAATAATGGCGACAGATGGATATGGCTGCGTGACGCAGCTGCTGGTTTTTTGGTGAAAATCTGCTATGACTGGCTGGTTTCTTCTTTTGCAGGTACCCGAGAACGGTTGGAGGGCCGTAAGGTGAAGGCATGTACAAGATTGTTGAAAAATGACGCTCCATCAAAGATTCTAATTTTTTCATGGAGATTACTGCTCAACAGGCTGGCCACTCGGGATGCGTTAACAAGAAAGGGTATCCTGACGTCGGACCATGATCGGTGTTGCGTCCTATGTTTCAAGGAAGATGAATCGGCAACTCATGTATTTATTGAGTGTGAGGTTACTCAAGAAGCGTGGAGACTTGTGAGTCAATGGATGGGGTCCCCAGGACTGAGACCATGGATGTGGTGGAGAACTTTATGGAATTTGGGAAACTAGTGAAGGGAAAGAAGACGAAAAGAATCAGACACTTGATATCGATGGCGGTAACTTGGAACATTTGGAGAACAAGGAACAATATAATGTTTAGAAGAGAGGTGGCTGCGATTCCTTCTATTCTTTACAACGTGAAGTTCAGCGCTTCGAGTTGGTTCATGGCTAGGAAGGGGCGAAACTGTGGAATTACATGGTCGGATTGGTTACATTGCCCACTGGGCTGTTATCTCTCATTGTTACACTTTAATGGCATTTGCCTTGTTAGTTCTTTTGGGGTACTCGTTTTCTTCCTTGGGTCTTTTTCCCATGGGGTTTTGGCCCTTGGAGGTTTTAACGAGGCCCCCTGGTTGTATGGGTTGGTGCACCCCTTGTGCCCCCTTTTAATACCAATTTATTTATCTAAAAAAAAACTTATACGTGGTTTCCAAGGGACATAACTTTTTGATAATTAAGGCATACATATCCTTTAGTTCCAACGGATATATTTTTATTTTGGAACCCATATGCATGGTTTAATACTTTTCCAACGGACCAATTTGATAATTAAAGAAATCCAATAATTGCATTAATCTCAATTTTACCGTTGGAGCCTATATGGCCTTCATTAAGTGTTCTCTCTCAATCCATCTTCCCTATAAATAGAAGACTTTTGGTGTAGTTCTTATAAAACAACTCATTCTCACATTGAAACAATATCAAAACTATCTTCTCATCACTCTCATTCATTTTACACTAGCTAATATTTTATTTGAGAGCTTTATATTCCATATAGTTTGAGTTGATTATTGTACTTCAATTTGTTCTATCTACACTATTGAGTGTATTATCATTGTCTTTGTCATTTCTTATTTTTGGTTGTGATCCCAATTTTGAAGCTCTTGGTTTTTGAAGCTCTTTCATATAGGGTGGTGATATCCCGATTTTGTGTAAAGAGGTCTTAGTTTTGGGTGTGATCCCAAGGTATTCAAGAGAGGTGATATCTATTGGTTTTAAAGTTCTTTTACATAGGGAGGTGATATCCCGGGTTTGTGTGAAAGGTCTTTGGTTGTAAAGGTTTCTAGCTGAACCTGTTTTAAAAGCTAGTGATTGATTAAAATCCCTTGGAGTTTTCCTTGGGGACTAGACGTAGGCCTGAGGAGTGGCCGAACTAGTATAAATCTCTGCGTGTCTTCTTCTTTCCCTTTATCTCTTTTATTTTCCTCTGCAAGTCATTCTTATTCAAATTAAAATGTTTTCTTAAGCGCTTTATTTTATTTGATCAAACTTTTTATTCAGATATTTTATTTTTAATCACCAGTTTTTATTGCACAACTCACCCCCCTCTTGTGTTTTGAAGTCACTTGGTCAACAACTGCGTGCATGATTCTGTCAAATATTGTTCTTTGTTCATCTATTATTTGACATCATACATTGAGTGATCATATAGTCAATTAATTGATTCGTTAGGAAAGTTTATTGGAATCGAAGTATTTAATAAAAGAAAAATTAACCTGTTAATGAGGAGAATAGAGTCTGAAATTGGCTTTTTAATTCTTCTCTATTGTAGCTCAACTCTTCAAGGATAAGACTATTGCCTGTGTGATGAATTACAAATCCTTTTGGATATGGCATTGAGACATAGTCTCTGAGACTTTTTCTATTTGCTTGTAGAATCTTCTCAATCTCAATTAAAGTAAGATCGTCAATTATATCTTCAGGAAGTTGCAAATCTATATATATAGAATAGGCAAGTCAGTTTAAATATGCATTAGATATAAAGATATGTATTATACATGAATTAACTTCAATGCCAAAGTCTACTAAAATTGATTATTGCTTATAGGAAAGTGTAAATTCTGCACTTTCTAACATTTGAAGAGATAAACAGTAAAAAAGATATTTCTAATCTATTGGAGAAGATAGTTGTAAATTCTGCACTTTCTAACATTTGAAGAGATAAAGAGTAAAAAAATTTGAAAATATATATCTGAATAGTAATAGTGTTGTAGTTAGATAGTAAACAGATATAAAGAGTTATATTTATTGCTGAAAATAAACTTTACCTCTGTTTTGGGTTAGTCTTCTTTGTTCATACAAAATTCCATCTGATAACCAATGCCTTGTTTTATTCCAAACCTCACCTGGCCTGTTAAGAGTATTGGATAAAAGCATGATGACAAACAACTTTCTCAAAAAGTGACCAGAACACCAGCCAAATGCTTCTTTATTTGCGTTAATATATTCTTTGTCATCTTCAAGCAATCCAAGAGCTTGGCAAGCTTCTCCAAAAGTGTCCGATGTCTTTTCTCCAACTGTCCTTATATCTTCATAGCTTGTAGGACCTTTGACAACAGTAAGCAGCAACAGTAAATAGAAAAGCTCTCCAGTACTGGGTGGAACCCAAATAAGACGGCCGATAGTGTAACCACCTGAACGTGGTTTCCAACTCCTTTTGGTCTTGACTTATGTGAATTTGGAGACAAATTTGCTATATGTTAAATGTTTTAACTCTGGATATTTTGAATTAGCTTCCATCCAAGAGGTAAACATTGACTCAGTGACACTTAGTCTTAATAGAACATCGTCAATTGTCTGATTCTCATTCTAGTAAATGTTATGTTCTCCTTCTAAATGGAAATATATCCTTTCTACAGCTGGTTTTCTTCCGTGTATTGGAAAAGACAATATCCTCCATACAGCTTCACAGGGTGATACATATCTACAGTCGAGATATTGTTTGATCTCGTCGTGCTCTTTCTCTTGATTATTTCCTTCAGCTGTTCGAGAGTCAATTGCAGCAGTTATGCGATCATACCCTTTGTTGATGTATTTGAATAAGTACTTTATTGAATCACTTTGATTGCACCACTCCATGTTTATGTGTGCTCTGTACTTCAATAGCAACATTGGGTTGTATGGCACAACATGACGGTTATCTAGATGAACACCACTTTTGAGCACAGTCCTTCCATCATTTCTTCTTCTATAAGCTGGATAACCATCTTTGTCTATAATTGTTTCCGGTTGGTATTTTTTTGGAAAGAACTTTGAACAATTCTAACCCTTCATGCAAGGAGAATTAGGGAAAGCTCTACCACATGGACCATGAAGCATGTGTGTTTTAACCTACTTGTACAACTCTGGATGCCTTTCACGATCTGGTATTACTGCTGAAATTGTTTTGTCTATATCATCGGTTCTAGGATATTTGCTACCTGGGTGGAGGAATATGAGTAAGTGTGAATGTGGTAGTCCCCTCTTCTGAAATTCAATTGTGTACATATCTGGACAAAGAAAAAAGACATTGATGAGTTGTACTTGTTAAAGGTAAATATATAAAGGAATTGAAAGATCTTGTTAGAGTTATCAAGTATACATAAAAACATTACATGCAAGCACTTTCCCGAGAACATGCTTCTTCCTCAAATCATTTAGAAGTTCATCAAACTTCATTTCAAAAACCCTTGAAACGATGTCAGGACGATCATGTGCCTTCAAATTCATTGGACTTAATAGTCTCTGGATTTCCGGCCAATTTGGATTGCATGTGAAACTTATAAAAAATCAGGAAAACCAACTTGACTACATATTGCCATTCCATCAAAGTACAATTGGTTCATATATCTTTGGCTACCTACAAAACTTGATGGCAAGATGACTCTTTTCCCTTTGCTAGAAGCTTGGCTGTTTTGTTCACCCGAGGAGTTTAAACTCTTATATTTATCAACTCTAAGTTTACTTTGGTTTCTCCTTATAAAATTCAATCTTTCGGACTCCAACATGCTATAACCATCAACCAAAAACTGTTGGAAGAGTCTCCGTGATCTCAAAATTGTTTGTGGTTCTTGTAGTCTAGATTGAATTCTAAAAGATAACCACTCTCGGATTGAAACTCTATTCCTCTTTGCACCTTCACGCCCACCTCTATTTACATAGCAGATGTCATCTCTATATCCATCTTCACCATAAGGAAATAACAATGGATATTGATAGGCTAAGTAGCTTGTATGCAGTTCATCTATTCTTTTGAGATATCCACTCTGGTACTCAAGAATAATATCTCTTGGTGAAGCAATATCTACATCACCAAAAATTAATGCTGCAACTTCAGACACGATTGGCATATTATAAATCCTTCCATCAGTATTTCTCTCTGAAATTAGCCTTAATCTCAGATTTTGAACATTTCCTTCTCTAACTCTATCCCTTGCCATTCTAAAAGACTTTGCATGCGTATTGTGTCGATCTAGCATTGCAATAAGGTTTTTTACAATGTCCTTGTCAATCTTGGTTCTATTGCTGCAAAGTATTTAGTATAATTAGTTGGATCGTTAATTTAAAACTGAAATTACATTAGTTAATATAGAAACATATTATATATTCCCACTGAAACTAAATTAGTTAATGTAGAAATTAAATCAAATACGTAATTTTGTTTACCTGAATGAATTGATGCGATTTTCGACTTCATTTTCTGTATCAAAGATGTAAAGTTGCGCATACTTTGATGTTTGATCTGTTGGAGGTAACAAACTACCAATCCTGTGGCATGTTTGACCTTGAATTCTGATGCATGGTGGACCTCGACCGTTATTGATTGAATGATCAAGTTTTGCTCCTGGTGAGGTGAATGAAAACATCATATTATAGAGACGGATATTCTATTGAAAGTTCTTGGAATCTGCAGAGTCACTTTCGAAAAGAAGATGATGAAGATAATAGGTGGTTGTCTTAAAAGAGGCAATTTTATCTTCCCATTCCCACAACAGAGGTGATACTTTGGCATTGCATCATGTCAGTATTTATCAATCCTTTCTTGGTACCACATCAATGCATTACAATATTGGCATTCAATCAAAGGATCGCCAATGTTAGAAAAACCTAATTGGGAAAGAAATTATTTTAGATGTGCAAATAGCCGAAGTAGAAATATATTAATGTGACATTGAATATAAAATACCTTCATTCAGATTTGCCTGCTGATGTCCATAAAAGGGTAAGTCCTCCCTATCATCATCTGAGCTCCAATTGGCATCAGCTCCTCTATCTAGATATAGTAGTTAAATGTGTCATGTATGAGGAAGGTTGTATACATTTTTGGGCAAGTGAAAATATAAACAAAAGTATTGTACCTTGGTTAATGTCATCATCACTATCACTCAAAACCTGTGAGGTATGAGTTTGTGTATATTATTCAGACTGTAACTGCTCGTGAAATGTGTGTCTTGAAGTAGAAGGCAAACTTATATTTTCAGTGTTGCCATCTCTATTGGTGTTATCAAACCTATTCATCAGATTTACCCCGACAGCACCCAAATGAGTGGCTCGCCTCTTTCTAACATGTTGTTCACTTGGCTTAGTAAACTTATTAGAGCTACCATATGGCAAGACAGAAGTTCGAGAATAATGTTGATAGGTTTGAGTCACAGTTGTATTTGTAATATCAGATAGTGGAGTGACAGTTGTAGACTGGAGTTGTTGATTAGAAGTTGATGGGGTAGAATTCTCCCCAATTCTGTTTGTAGAAATCTTGTTATTGGAAGTTAATCCAAATTTCCTTTTTTGGCGACCCTTGGTTGCTGCATCTCTGGGAACATTCTCATTAATTTCTGTTCATTCTTGGATAAAGTGTGATTTGTGCAAACTCCTTTAAAATATGTCTATAGCAAATTTGTTGTTGTTAGTAAATGTAGTAAACTGAGTAATATATAGAACCATAATTATGACAGGTATGTGGTAGTGAGGTATCTTTTAGAATTTAATCCAAAAAATGAATTCAGCTCAGCTTTGTAAATATCTCTATAACTGAGCTCTATGTGTTACAATGCAGTAGGAATATCTATGTTTATTAAATACACAAAGTTTTGGTTCATATATTACCCAAATGAAGTGAGGCTATCCAGAACATGATGTGAATATTTAAGGTGGTTCAAAATCAAAACACTTGTATTGTCCGCTTGCTTTTATTAAAACAGATTGGAATATTAGTCCAACATTTAAACTTGCTAAGTTGAAATGCTTTAAAGGAAGTTGGTTTGGGTCACTAACCTAATGATAAAATTGGTCAGAATATTAAAACCACCAGCATTTAAAGTTGCTAAGGTGAAATTCATTAAAGTCATGTAATAATGGATGGTATGCAAATATAAACAGTGTATCAACTATCAGTTATATTTCTTGTTGAAAAGTATCAACTAAAAAAACAAGACTTGTATTTATTGTTAACATTGAGTTTAGGGAAGATACCTGTTGTAACTGGTGGGCAAGTTGTACAGTTGCTGGTATAGTGAGATGATTTCTATGCCATTTGTTGTGTTGAATAAAGGTGGAGACTGAAGTTAATGTACATAGTTGATCCTGAGAATATAAAAATGGTGGTTTTGCTGCTTTCATTAAAGTCGTCCCCTGTATGCAATAGTAGAATAGAATAAAACAGTGAGTTTTTAAAATAAAAAAGAAATAGTAAAACAGTGGCAGTACTGCACTATTGTTAGAGTAATAAGGCTTTGTTTGAAAATTGTGCAAGTTAGTAAATGTAGTAAACTGAGTAATATATAGAACCATAATTATGACAGGTATGTGGTAGTGAAGTATCTTTTAGAATTTAATCCAAAGATTGAATTCAGCTCAGCTTTGTAAATATCTCTATAACTGAGCTCTATGTGTTACAATGCAGTAGGAATATCTATGTTCATTAAATACACAAAGTTTTTTGTTCATATATTACCCAAATGAAGATAAAGTTATAGGTATGTTGATTATGACCGGCTTCGATTTCCAACCTGTATCTGCGAATGAATTATATTGAGGGATTACTATTTAATTCTTCGTAGATGTTGGTAGTATACTTAAAGCTGGAAAACATAGGTACCTTGGCACAGTGTGATCATGGTATTTCTTACATTTACAAAGGAACCCAGTACCCTGTGGTTTAGGTCTCTTTGGGCAGCTTGCACAGCCAGGAAAGTACCAGCCTATTTCGTTCAGGACAATCTTTGCAGTAGTTGCCACTGTGATACAGTAAGTGTCCTATGAAGGGACCGGGAAACAGTTAGATGTTTTGACAAATATAAAGAAAAGCTGAATGAGGATAAGTAAAGTTATGTTGTTATTAGATCATTCTACGCGATCATTCTATACCTCTGTAAGTTGTGCTATCTCTTGTAGGCTTTTTATTGGATCCCTTTGCATAGCTGTCTCAAATTCAATGAGTTGAGACCCTACAGTCAGTTGGGATTGAGATTGGGTTCATAGCTCAATGATCTGGCCATTTGTGAAGCTGTGACAACAAAATTGGAATGGTTTGTGAACCGGACTCTTCGCTGAGCGATCGGTCACTTTGATGCAGTGAGTGTGTCTGTGTTGATGCAGATCTGGAGACTCGGGCGGGATGTTGAAGTCGATCCTGTGTGAAGACTGGTCGCGTCCAGAGCTCCCGCGGGGTGTACCTGCGATGGCACTCCAACGCCCAAGTCAGTGGGGTGATATTCGAGTATAGTAACGGAGTGTGTAAAAACGTACCTGTCAGGTGATGTCATGGGCTCTTTATATAGCACCAGGGGTGCCGCAGGAGACGGTCGGATCCTGCGAGGATTCTTCCCTGTCGTTGATCTTCCCATCGTGGGCATTAGATGGCGCCGGGTCACTATTGGGCCGCTCGCACCGGCTCAACATTCTTTACGGGTTGCGATCCGACCCATATCGACGTGTGACTGTTGCACCCCGAAAAATCCCCCGGTTTGGGTTTCTCAATGTACAACGTGGAAAAATTTTGGAGCCGCCACCAATATTTTAATTTTAAGACCAAAACATTGAAAAAAGGTCTTTTGGCCAAGGCGGATGGTCTTTTGAAAACTAGAGATATAGGTTCGGGAGTCGATTACGTGCGAGGAAGGTGTTAGCACCGCGCACGTCCTTTCTACCAAAAGGGAACCTCTAATTAAATGTGTGGTTTTAACGTTTGATTTGAAAAATACCTAGATTTGCCTATTTATTTCTTGTTTGAAGATGAATGGGAAAGCTTAATGAAAATTTTATTTTTGGTGAGAAAGGGGGAGAAAAAGGGTTTTTAGAAAAAGTGCTTGACGGGACATGGCCCGCTCCTACGTATCTCCCGGTGCGATGGAGAATTCAAAGCTACGTAGTTCTTGGTTGTCTTTTTGAAAAGTTTTTGTTTTTTTTATCTTTTTTTGGCGAGTTTTTGAAATAGGACGAGCATTAGTGAATGATTAAACTAGCAGAGGCTATGATGAATCACTACTAAATACCCAAAAAAAGAGAGTTGTACCGCTAGTCAAACGAACAAAGGTTCTGATGGACTATTTGATAACAACTCCTTTTTATTATCTTTTTTGAAAGTGATTTTCGAAAGAGATTGATTCGCACGATGATCAAACTAACAAAGGTTATGATGGATCATCGTTTATTATTCTTATGAGAAAAGGACATTGCCCCTAATAGCTAAACGAACAAAGGCTCTGATGAGCTACTAGCAACAATGTGTTTGAAAATGATTCTTTTGTTTGTTTTATGAAAATGATTTGTTTATGGTTGCGAAAAGGATTTTTATTCGTTGCGCTTGACGAGAACGTGACTCGCTCCTACGTATCCCAAATGGGAATCAAAGCGACGTAGTTCTAAAGAAAATGTTTTTGAAAGGGTTTGGAAGGGGAAGAGCTTTCATAATGATCAAGCAAGCAAAGGCTTTGAGCGATCATTACTAATAACCCTTGATGGCATTCATGACAATCAAACAAGCCAAGGCTTTGAGTGATAGTCACTAATAACTCGCATTAATTGGAAAAGAGTTTGAAAGATTTTTGGAAAAAAAAGGGTGAAGGTACTATCAATGATTGATTACAAAAGTTCAAGCACATTCAATAATCACGAAATCATGCATATGTTGAACATTTAATCAAGACTAAACATGCCAATATGATCAAAAGCTAAAGCTAAGTTAATAAACACTAAAGCTAAGTTAAATCACATAGAGCAGTTTTGGCACGAATCACGATAATTAATGTAACATCCGCAAAATAATTAACCGAATTATTTGGATGTTAACCCAATTGAATTAATTCAGTACTTGACTGGTAAATTTACCGAGTGCTAAAATTATTTATTGGTTGTCATCGGATCGTTAACCGGATAATATGGATCAAGGAAGTTTCGGAATCGAAATTGGAGATTTAGATCAATATGGTAATCGGACCACGTTACCGCGTATATATTAATAAATATATAAATGTGTGTGTGTGAATAAATGAAAGAAAGAAAGAAAGAAGAAAAGGAAGCGCTGGAAACAGAAGAGAGAAAAGGAGAGAAAAGAGAAAGAAGAAAGAAAGAGGGAGGAAGAAGAAGAGGAAAAAGGGAGTACCTCCGCTCAACGAAACGACTTCCTTCCAACACGAAAAATGCTCAGCGTTACTTCCTCTTCGATTTCGTACCAAGATCTTCATCATCAACTCACTCTCTCTCACTTTGCCATTTTCGAACTTGAGAGGGAAAATCGGTGTTTCGATGGTTGTAACTCAAGGGAAAGCTAAGGGCGATGTTTAGGAGCGAGCACGAGGTGGATTACTCGAAGTAATGAAGATCGATTGGGTGAATTGGAGTTGAAAATCAAATTGGGGTTTTTGGTGAATAGTGGTTTGAGATTGAAGAAGATGATGAATAGTGCCCATGGAGAATTTCGGGAAATCGGTATTTCGGTCAAAAGCGGTTTCGTGATCGAGTGGGAAGCTTTGGAAGCGGATTGGGTGTCGCCGGAGCGGGGAGCGTTCGTGTGGCTACTCGGTGATTTGGCGAAGTCTCGGTGATTTTGAAGTCTCGGTGTCGGCACACGCTTCAAGGGTGAGTTCTACTCACGTTTAGGATTTTTGTTTTTCGAATTAATTGATAAACTGTTTTATCGCTTTCGCTGGACTGGAATATTATTTGATAATCGAGTTTGAGAGATTTTGGGTTGAAAACCGTTATTTGAAAATATGTCGCGTTTTAATACAATTCGATTGCAATGAGTTTTGATTGAGTTGTTTGATTGTGTGACTTTAATTGAGACTGTTTTTATGGTCGTCAAATCTGTTTTCGGTCGGAACGAGAATCGTTCGAGAACTTTTGGGTCAAAAAACCGTTATTTCGGAATATGTCGTATTTTGGTAAAATTCGTTTTGATTGTGTTTTTGATTGGATTGATTGATTGTGTGGTTTGTATTGGGTCTATTGTATTGGTTGTAAAATCTGTTTTCGATCGGAACAAAAATCGGAATTGGGCGGAATAGCGGATTTCGCGAAAATCGCAAAATTCTGCACTTGACAGGCCACAGGCCCCCTGTTCTGCCACTCCACGCGCCGTTGGCGCGCCGCGCGTCACTCGCGCGCTACTGAACAGAACATGATTGCCAACTTGCGCGCCGTTTGCGCGCCACGCGCCATTCGCGCGCCAGTTGGCAGAATTTTCAGCAAACAAACACTGTTTTTCGTTTCGCGATAACTTTTGATCCGGGAACCCGATTGAGGTGTTCTAAGATGCGTTGGAAAGCTTATTCAGAGGCCTAACTGAATATTCTAGTTTTAAGGCAAAATGAACTGTTTTTGATATTGAAAATTGTGTCGAAAAGCGGTCAACTAGAGTGCGAGTGTGAACTTGGATTTTACAAAACGTAGAATTAAAATGTTTCATTGATTGTCTGATTTGATGGACCGTGGGTTCATAGTGCTGTAGATATATATATATATATATATATATATATATATATATATATATATATATATATATATATTATATCGAGTTTGGGTGACGACCCATGTTGACATACTAGGCGGGGCAGTCATGATCCCTTACCCTAGGCTCTGTGCCATTAGGAAACACTATTGGTAAGGGGGTTCACCGGGTTTGGAAGCGGTTACGCAGTCGGTGTTATGTCAAATTGTTTGTTGTACGATTCACCGGGTTTGGAAGCGGTAACGCAGTCGGTGTCGTACTGAGTCATAACAGGTTCACCGGGTTTGGAAGCGGTAACGCAGTCGGTGATCTGTTAAGAGTTAAGTAATGCGGTTCACCGGGTTTGGAAGCGGTAACGCATGCAGTCGGTGCCGTGTCACGTTATATAAAAAATTTCATAATTGAACCGAGAGTGTTAGTAGGGGTCTCGGTAGAACTCACTGAGATTGTATCTCACTGTTTAATTGTTGTTGATTTACAGAGACACAGGGACAGCGGAAATCCAAGAGGCACGAGTAGGTTGAGCTCGGACTGGTTGCTGATAGCCTAGCTTTATGTTTAAGCTTATTTCCCTTCTGTTGTCTGTATTCTAAGACATTATGTATTTATGGTATATCTTTCTTCCGCTTTCTTGTATGATACTGAATACTATAATTGCTGATGGTATATGGTCTGAGAACCATATTGTCTTGTTGTAAATAAGACTGTTTGAGTTATATTCAGCGAAAAAGTTATAGTGATATTCAGTGTCTAAGCAAGAAATATATCTCTGATGTGTTACTAATGTGCACTTTGGTATTTTTAATCGATAATTTATACCGGGGTGTTACAGTTGGTATCAGAGCAGTTCGACCTAGTCGGACTTAGTTTAGGGTTGAGTCGATTCCTTGTTAGTCTTGGTTGTAATTACACTTGTGATGCTAAGAGACATTGAGCCTGATCAACTTAATACTTAGTGCATCATAAGCGGAATTATACCCGGATGATCAAGACGTAGTCCTCGACCAAAACTGGAATCTCCAACCGATGCATCCTCAGGAAAGGTGACATTACGGTGGAAGGATACACCGCTAAGTTTGAGAAGTTGTCTCAGTTTTACCAAGTGGTAAAGTAAGCTTCGGATGACGAACGGAGAGTGCAGAAGTATAAGACGGGCATAAGTGCTTTTATGATTTATGGTCTCAGTTCTTATACTGCTACCAATAATGTTGCCTTGGTGCAATCATCCTATGTCGCCGAGGATGATCTCATGAGGAATATGGGAAAGGAAAGGAGGTAGTTGAAATATCAGCTCCGAATGGAAAGTTCTAAGATAATTTCATTAAAGGAAAAGCAGGTGCAACTCTTTGATTCTTCAAAGGTCAGAAGATGTTCTAACTGTGAAAAGTCTCACAGCGGTGATTGCAAGCGAAGATCTAATCGGTGCTATTATAGAAAAGTAGAGGGTCACTATGGTAAAGAGTGCCCCGTAAGGAAAAGTTCCAAGGAGTCACAAGCAGCTCCAAGGCAAGGACGAGTCAACATTCTGGATGTTTAGGCAGTTACAACTGCTGACAAGTTACTGAGGGGTATGGAATCAGTTTTCAATAACTCTGTCAGTATATTATATGGTTCGGGTACAACCTATTGCTGTATATCCCGATCGCGTGTGAATCGGTTGGGATTAGCCTTATCATCGCTATCCGAGCCGATGACTATTTTAACTGCTGCTAAGGGTCGTGTACAGACTTAATCCTTGAGTCAGAATTGTCTACTTGTCATAGGAGGCAGAAATTTCGTTGTAGAATTTATTGTTTGCCTACGAGAAGTGTGGACACCATTTTGGGTATGAATGGGATGACTGCAAATCATGTTGCAATCGACTGTATTAATCAACTATCAGCTTCGCTTCAGAATCAGTTAAATTGCCTAGGACAAATTCTGAAACGGTTACCTAGTTCACCTTAGACGGTCAATCTTCATTCCAAGGTGCGGGAGTACATGTTAGTATGTTATCTGCATCCGCTGAAACTAGTTTAGATTTGGCGAATATTCAAGTTGTGAATGACTTTTTGGATGTTCTCTGGATGTTTTTCTGGATGAAGTTTCTTCCGTACATCCAGAGCGAGAGGTAGAGTTTTCTATAGAATTGATTCCGGTACAGGATCAATATCTACTGTTTCTTATTGAAGGTTTCTTCCGAGTTAAAGGAAATGGAGTCTCAACTGGAAGAGTCGATGTTAAAGAAATTTATTCGACTGAGTGCTTTTCTAGGGAGTGCTCTGGTGTGGTTAGTCAAAAGGAAAAATGGTAGCATGAGATTGTGCAATGATTATCGACAACTCAACAAGTGACGATCAAGAATAAGTATCCCTTACAAAGGATAGACGAATTGCTTGAACAATTTGAGGCGCTGCAGTGTTTCTAAAATTGATCTGATGTCAGGTTATCATCAATTAAAAGTTAGAGCCTTAGATATTCCGAAGACAACTTTCCGTACTAAGTATGGACATTATGTGTTCGTAGTGATGCCCTTCGGTTTGACTAATGCTCCAGCGGTATTCATGGATTACATGAACCGAGTGTTCCACGCTTATCTGGATCAGTTCGTTGTGGTTTTCATTGATGATATCTTGGTGTACTCTAAGACCATTGAGGAGCATGTCCAACATCTCCGCATTGTTCTGAAAGTACTCCGAAAAAATAAGTTGTACTTGAAACCTTTGGAGTGTGATTTTTGGGTGCCAGAGGTAAAGTCTTTGGGACATGTGATTTCCCAAGTCGGGAATTTCTGTAGATCCCAGTAAGAAGGAAGCGGTGTTGAATGAGAGTGACCAACATCAGTCACAGAGATCAGAAGTTTTTGGGTCTAGCTGGTTACTATAAGAGATTTGTTCAAGGGTTCTCACAGTTAGCTTTCCACTTACTCGGTTAACTCGTAAGGGTCATCCATTTACGTGGAATGCCGATTGTGAAGGATGTTTTCTAGAGTCGAAGATTTTGACTTCTGCTCCAATCCTGATTCTTCCGGATCCGTCATTGGAATTTTAAATTTTCGATGACGCTTCAGGGAAGGGTTTAGGATGTATTCTAATGCAAAGATCAACAAGTGGTAGCTTAGGCGTCCAGACAATTAAGGTCTCGTGAAGAGAATTATCCAACTCATGAATTGGAGTTAATAACTATTGTGTATGCACTGAAGATTTGGAGACGTTACCTGTATGGGTCTCGTTTCGAAGTCTCTAGTGGTCACAAGAGTTTAAGGTATCTGTTTGATCAGAAAGAACTGAATAGCAGGCAGAGAAGTGTGTAGAATTTCTGAAGGATTATGACTTCGGGTTGAAGTATCATCCAGGAGATTCCAATGTTGTAGCTGATGCGAATAATAGGAAGTCGCTCCACACGGCAGAATTATGATGCATTAGATGGAATTATTAGAGTCTTTTAGAGACTTAAATCCGAATTCAAGATCAAGAAGGAATCGGTTAGTGTTGAGCCATATGAGGATCTCTAGTTCCCTAAGGGATTCTATACGCTTAGCACAGGAAGTTGATGTGAAGCTACATTCACAAAAGGTATTTCCAGATTTTACTATGGATAGTGATGGAGTCAGTTGTTTCAACGGTAGAATCTGTGCGTCCGATGATGAGAACAATAAAAGGCAAGTGTTAGAGGAAGCACACCGAAGTTTATATTCTGTTCTAGGGTGTACAGAATATAAAGCAGATGTATTAGTGGCGAGGTATTAGTTTGTTAACCTCTCCTTTGTGAAGGTTAACAAGGAGATAGTATTATGTGATTCCGTTTGACAAGTCAAATGTGAATTCGAATATGAAAATGAGTTGACGGTTGACTGTTTTACACATTGCGAATAAGCACCAAAGGACTAATTGATGGATCTGCTGCAAGGGACTGAACTTTCCAAAGTGAAGTTTGGCGTGCGGTATGGTAGTTTTGAAAAATCATTTTTGTGAAAACCCGCATGCTAAAGTTAATTTTGGGAACGAATCTAGAGGCTAATGAAATCTGATTTAGGAAAATCCTAGAAGGATTGCTTAGGTTGAGGGGAAGCTCTCAATGCTATTGACTAATTCGGAAAGGAATCGGGTACGTCGTTGGTGAAAACCTCGTAAAGAAGTTGCAATATAAGAAAAGGAGCTCTGAGTTCTGTTTGATAGTTGTTTGGAGAACAACTGAGGTGATTTTCATTACGTTCAATTTATTTGATGTCCCCGTGGTTTATTTCTACGTTTAAGATAAACGTTTCTGGTAAATCCTCATTCCATCTTCTTTCGAGAAGTGTTATCTCGAAATCTTGGGGGGCGAGTCAAGAAGTTTCACAAGTGACTTTTCCGTCACATTTTTCAATGTGTACAGGAACTGTTATGGATTTTAGAAAATTTGCGGAGAACGTGTTTACACCCTTTGAGAAAATCGTATTTGTTTTTACCTCTGCCGAGGAGTTCCAGTTGTGGATCTCATATTCAACATATATTCTATCAAGTGTCTTGTATTAGACCATTTGATTTAGATTAATCAAAGTTGGGGAGCAAGCGAGGATAACTAGAATGAAGCTTCAGAAGTGTTTTCAAATGCGGTGCCGAGCTTATGTAGGCGAAAGAGGAGTTTCTCGTGTCGATTGGTAATAAGGGAGTTCGGACTGTAATCTTAGAAGCGTTATGGGGTAGTAGTGGATCATACCTGGAGATTGATGTGCCAACCAGGGAAGAGTTCCTACGCTCATTTCGTTAATTCAAGATTGTTTTCCAGCAAATTTGGACCCTTCTGAGAATGTCGATCCTCGGTTAGTCGGATGAAAGACTTAGCGAAATTTTGAGGACAAAATTCTTTTAAGTTGGGGAGAATGTAACATCCGCAAAATAATTAACCGAATTATTTGGATGTTAACCCAATTGAATTAATTCAGTACTTGACTGGTAAATTTACCGAGTGCTAAAATTATTTATTGGTTGTCATCGGATCGTTAACCGGATAATATGGATCAAGGAAGTTTCTGAATCGAAATTAGAGATTTAGATCAATATGGTAATCGGACCACGTTACCGTGTATATATTAATAAATATATAAATGTGTGTGTGTGAATAAATGAAAGAAAGAAAGAAAGAAGAAAAGGAAGCGCTGGAAACAGAAGAGAGAAAAGGAGAGAAAAGAGAAAGAAGAAAGAAAGAGGGAGGAAGAAGAAGAGGAAAAAGGGAGTACCTCCGCTCAACGAAACGACTTCCTTCCAACACGAAAAATGCTCAGCGTTACTTCCTCTTCGATTTCGTACCAAGATCTTCATCATCAACTCACTCTCTCTCACTTTGCCATTTTCGAACTTGAGAGGGAAAATCGGTGTTTCGATGGTTGTAACTCAAGGGAAAGCTAAGGGCGATGTTTAGGAGCGAGCACGAGGTGGATTACTCGAAGTATTGAAGATCGATTGGGTGAATTGGAGTTGAAAATCAAATTGGGGTTTTTGGTGAATAGTGGTTTGAGATTGAAGAAGATGATGAATAGTGCCCATGGAGAATTTCGTGAAATCGGTATTTCGGTCAAAAGCGGTTTCGTGATCGAGTGGGAAGCTTTGGAAGCGGATTGGGTGTCGCCGGAGCGGGGAGCGTTCGTGTGGCTACTCGGTGATTTGGCGAAGTCTCAGTGATTTTGAAGTCTCGGTGTCGGCACACGCTTCAAGGGTGAGTTCTACTCACGTTTAGGATTTTTGTTTTTCGAATTAATTGATAAACTGTTTTATCGCTTTCGCTGGACTGGAATATTATTTGATAATCGAGTTTGAGAGATTTTGGGTTGAAAACCGTTATTTGAAAATATGTCGCGTTTTAATACAATTCGATTACAATGAGTTTTGATTGAGTTGTTTGATTGTGTGACTTTAATTGAGACTGTTTTTATGGTCGTCAAATCTGTTTTCGGTCGGAACGAGAATCGTTCGAGAACTTTTGGGTCAAAAAACCGTTATTTCGGAATATGTCGTATTTTGGTAAAATTCGTTTTGATTGTGTTTTTGATTGGATTGATTGATTGTGTGGTTTGTATTGGGTCTATTGTATTGGTTGTAAAATCTGTTTTCGATCGGAACAAAAATCGGAATTGGGCGGAATAGCGGATTTCGCGAAAATCGCAAAATTCTGCACTTGACAGGCCACAGGCCCCCTGTTCTGCCACTCCACGCGCCGTTGGCGCGCCGCGCGTCACTCGCGCGCTACTGAACAGAACATGATTGCCAACTTGCGCGCCGTTTGCGCGCCACGCGCCATTCGCGCGCCAGTTGGCAGAATTTTCAGCAAACAAACACTGTTTTTCGTTTCGCGATAACTTTTGATCCGGGAACCCGATTGAGGTGTTCTAAGATGCGTTGGAAAGCTTATTCAGAGGCCTAACTGAATATTCTAGTTTTAAGGCAAAATGAACTGTTTTTGATATTGAAAATTGTGTGGAAAAGCGGTCAACTAGAGTGCGAGTGTGAACTTGGATTTTACAAAACGTAGAATTAAAATGTTTCATTGATTGTCTGATTTGATGGACCGTGGGTTCATAGTGCTGTAGATATATATATATATATATTATATCGAGTTTGGGTGACGACCCATGTTGACATACTAGGCGGGGCAGTCATGATCCCTTACCCTAGGCTCTGTGCCATTAGGAAACACTATTGGTAAGGGGGTTCACCGGGTTTGGAAGCGGTTACGCAGTCGGTGTTATGTCAAATTGTTTGTTGTACGATTCACCGGGTTTGGAAGCGGTAACGCAGTCGGTGTCGTACTGAGTCATAACAGGTTCACCGGGTTTGGAAGCGGTAACGCAGTCGGTGATCTGTTAAGAGTTAAGTAATGCGGTTCACCGGGTTTGGAAGCGGTAACGCAGTCGGTGCCGTGTCACGTTATATAAAAAATTTCATAATTGAACCGAGAGTGTTAGTAGGGGTCTCGGTAGAACTCACTGAGATTGTATCTCACTGTTTAATTGTTGTTGATTTACAGAGACACAGGGACAGCGGAAATCCAAGAGGCACGAGTAGGTTGAGCTCGGACTGGTTGCTGATAGCCTAGCTTTATGTTTAAGCTTATTTCCCTTCTGTTGTCTGTATTCTAAGACATTATGTATTTATGGTATATCTTTCTTCCGCTTTCTTGTATGATACTGAATACTATAATTGCTGATGGTATATGGTCTGAGAACCATATTGTCTTGTTGTAAATAAGACTGTTTGAGTTATATTCAGCGAAAAAGTTATAGTGATATTCAGTGTCTAAGCAAGAAATATATCTCTGATGTGTTACTAATGTGCACTTTGGTATTTTTAATCGATAATTTATACCGGGGTGTTACAATTAAATAATAACAAATGTAAAGACAGAAATACCTCTAATGAAGGCAGATATTATAACTTGAAGAATGCCGCCCCAACTAACTCTTAGCAAAAGGTCGCCTCTGACGAACCAACGGAACGAAGAGAGCACAAATAAAATATAGAAGAGTTTTTCTAAAAAGATGAGATTTGCGAAAATTGGATCTGTCGAAGTGATAGATCGTGAGAATCCCCCCCCCCCCCCCCCTGAAATGAAAAACTGAGCGTCCTATTTATAGGAAATTAGATTTGATCTATTTTAGGAAACATGATAATCGATTATGTTGGAAATAACTTGAGAGATGTAATCAATTATTGGCTCATTGATTTTCAAGTAGATAATCGATTAGGAGCCTGAATTAATCGATTAGGTACTTTCCAAAAATGTTGATAATCGATTATGGACCTTAGTGAAAACATGGGATAATCGATTATGCTCCTGAATTGTTTCAGAGTAGATAATCGATTATGCTCCTTGTTTTTCAAGTAGATAATCGATTATGCTCCTTGTTTTTCAGAGTAGATAATCGATTATACTCCTTCTATAATCGATTATAAGCTTTCCAAAAATGTTGATACTTACCAAAAATAGTTGATAATCGATTAGGCTAAGTAGTTCTAAAGTGGGATAATCGATTATGCTCTTAACTATTTTTCAGGTGAGTAATCGATTATGGACTTAGTTGAAAAGGAGATGATAATCGATTATGCTCCTGAATTTATTTCTGAGTGAATAATCGATTATGCTCCTGACTGAAAGGAGTGGAATAATCGATTATTTGCTTGAAGGAAGGATATGATGTAATCGATTGAGTGCCTTCCTAAAAACATGGATAACTTCCTTATCCATCAAGAATATATTATATGCAAGATAAAATCGATTTTATACTTCATAACACATGTGCTTGTCCTTTTTTATCTTGCATGCATGAGGTTTAATGCAAAAATTATTTTTATAAAACCTTTTGTGAGAAATGACCAAAATGCTCTTTTTGACCCTAAAACCCTAATTTCCCCAAAAAGTGCATTCTAACCCTAAAAATGATTTCAAAAACTTTGGAGCGGTTTCTAGGACCCAAAATGCAATGCATAATTTATTTCTGTGTGGAAATTTAGGGTTTGGACCTAAGCCGGACAAAATTGGGGTATGACAGTGACGCTGGCTGATTATTGGGCCGCTCGACCCGGCCCCGTATTCTTCAAATCATGGGCTGCAGCCCAGTCCAGAACAGTTTGTTAGGTGAGATAGCTCTCAAATGGCTAATTGTGTGAAATATGGGTTATTGTATCAACCTGTTTTTGAACTCAGAGATATGTGGAAGCTGTTGATTGATGAGGAGTTTAGAGGTAGTCCAGTGGTTGGTAATTTGGAGAGGGTATGTTGTTGTGAATGCAATTGGAGGAAAAGGTGCAAATGTTAGTGTGACGCTTGATTATGTAATTGTGAAGTGAAAGGGAAAGAGAAAAATTGGTTACCCTTTGCTGGTTGTACTCTCGCATGAGTCAAAATGATAACGAAAGGAGTAGTATCAGATCTTTCATCATAGGCAGCAGAGAAGAACAATGCGTAGTCTCCCCAAAGAGTGCAATGGACGACATTAGAGCTAGCATTGAATTAGAAAGATTGTTACCGTCTTGGCATAATTGAAATTGAAAGTAAAAATCATTGAAAATTTAACGACACTGTATACCTTGGATCAATTAGAGTAAAGCCAATCCTCTTATGTGTGATATGAGGTTCAATATTTTTATGTCGAATTTGATGAACGACACCAATGATATCTATATTAGAAATATCAGAAATACGAAATTAGTGAATCAAATAATAGGTGACAAATAAACAAAAGAGGGAGATAGAATACATTTGAGAGATTTACCTACTAACAGATCAGGTTTATAGTTTCCATTCAGGATGTCTCCAAAAGGTTGAAATTGAAATTCATATGAAGGGATACCGGGAAGGTCAACTTGTAACGCCCAAATAATTTAATTATTTATTTAATTAAATTATTTAGGTATTTTATTAGTATAGTCATATTAAAATTATTATATGGTGTTTTATTTAAATCAGGGAGTGGTGTTTAGTAATTAAGCCGAGTAGTAGTCGGGGGCCCGTGATCCAAGAGCCCAAGGGCCTAGGCGCATGAAGGAGAGTATTGGCTAGGGTTTAGTCATTAGCGCATTTGGAGAAAAGAAAGAAAGAAAAATTGCGAAGAGAGGAGAGAAGAGAGGGGCGAGGCGAACCAAGGAGAAGAGGGGAGGAGCTTTGTTGTTGTGGTTCTTTGGAGTTTTCGTGCAAGAGGATCTCGTGTTCGGCAAATCTAAGGTAAGGGTGGGTTCTATCCTTATAATAGGGTGTATGATGGGGGTTATGTGGGAGATAGGCTCTATGTTACCCTTATGATGTTGTTTGATGATTGATAGATAATTGTTTGGTGAATTTGTATGTATTAGTGATTTATTGCAATTTGGTGTTGGTGATTTATCATGGTGAAAATCTGAAAAATATGTTCTTAGGCGCCATGGGCGCCATTGGTGATGTTGTGTTTGCATATGAGGTGTTTGATGGTTGTTGCGTCGTTGTTGGCTTGGTATTAGGCGCCATGGACGCATGGGGGTTTGTTTTTGTTGCGCGTGTTCTGTCCCCTGGGCGCCAAGGGCGCCTTGGTCCTGTGTCCGTGTTGTTCCTGTTTTCCCTGGGCGCCATGGGTGCCGTGTCTGGTGATAGTGGTGTAGGCGCAGGGGCGCCATGGGCGCCGTGCTGCCGTTGTGTTCTGGCGCTGGCGCACTGGGCCCATGGGAGCCGTGGTGTGTGGTTCTGTGTTGCATGGCTGTGTCGCGTTTTGTTGTTGCTGACTTAGGCGCCCTGCTACTGGGCGCCAGTCTCTGGGATGTTGTTGTTGCTGGGCGCCTTGCTCCTGGGCACCATTTTCTGTGCTGCTGCTAGGCGCCCTGCTCCTGGGTGCCATGTCTGATGTTGCTGCGGTTGTCCTAGGCGGCCTGCTCCGGGGCGCCATGTCAGTTTGTGTTGCTGTTGTGCTAGGCGCCCTGCTCCTAGGCGCCAAGCCAAGTCTGTTCTGTTGCTGTGGTGCTAGGCGCCCTGCCCCTGGGTGCCAAGTCTGTTGTTGCTGCTGTTGTGCCAGGCACCCTGTTGTTGGGCGCCAAGTCTGTTGTTGCTGAGACAGAAGCTGTCGAAGTTGCTGAGACAGAAGCTGTCGAAGTCACTGAGACAGAAGCTGTCGAAGTCACTGAGACAGAAGCTGTCGAAGTTGCTGAGACAGAAGCTGTCGAAGTTACTGAGGCAGAAGCTGTCGAAGTTGCTGAGACAGAAGCTGTCGAAGTTACTGGAACAAAAGCTGTCGAATTTACTGAGACAACTGCAGTCGAGTTTATGGAGACAGCTGCAGTGGGCGCCTCATGTGGCTGCCCCGTGGTGTTTGGCGCCCTGTTGCTGGGCGTCAGGCCCTGTTGTTGCTGTTGCCTGCTAGGCGCCCTGTTGCTGGGCGCCAGTTTCTGTTTTGTTGCTGATGCTGTTGGCGCCCTGTTGCTGGGCGCCAGTTCCTGCTGGGTGATGTTGCCTGTTGGCGCCCTGTTGCTGGGCGCCAGTTCCTGCCATGTCTGTCCTGCTGCTGGGCGCCCTCCTGGGCGCCATTTTCGGTGTTGTTGGCTTGCTGGGCGCCATCAAGGGCGCCATTTTCTGGTGGTTTGGGGCGCCTGGGTGGCTGCCCCGGTGGTCGTTGGCATTGGTGTTGCAAAGTCGTTGTTGTTCCAGGTGATGTAAATTGTCGTTATTCTCGGTGTTGTAAGATTGTCGTCGTCATTGGTGTTGTAGATTGTCGTTGTTCTCGGTTTTGTAAAATTGATGTTGCCATTAACGTTGTAAATCTATTGGTGTCTTTGGTGTCGGTGGTTGTCGGTCAAGTTGTTAGATTGTTCTATAGGTGTTGGTGTTATTGGTGACGATTGGTGTTATTGGTGATGATTGGTGTTCTTGGTGATGATATAACAGGTGATGTGCCTATTTTATTGGCTAAGGTGATAGGTGATGGGTCTATGACCATTTGTTGATATTGGTGTTGATTGTGTCACATAGATGACTATTGTTCTTGATTGTCTCTGGTGCATTGTCCATGGTGTCGCATACACTTCATATGCATTATTTTGGTGATGGAGGCTTCGGCCTTGGAGCTATAGGTGATGATGGTGATGCTCATACAGGTGATGATGCCCTTATTGGCTATTTTATTGGTGATGATTGGTACCACATGCATATACCCGTTGGTGTGGGTTGCATCTCATTGATTTACTCATGATATTGGTGATGATTCTTGGTGATTTGTAATTTGATGTTGTTCTGAAGCGGTAGATATAGTTGTCGTAACTCTAGCATATTGCCTATCATATATGCTATTATAATGTTAGATATCTCACCCCTTCTGATTGAATGTTACCCCTATGCTGGTAACGTGCAGGTGATTGCGAGTGAAGGCGTGTCTACCTTCGCTAGTCGAGTCGGTGTCGTCGCTCTGATACGTAGCACTCGGGGGGGATGAACGCTAGTTTTTATTAGTCGTCATTATTACTTAATTGCTGAAGTTTTATGGTGATGTTATAATTATTCAATTGAACCTTGATTTTTATTCCGCTGCGTGGTGATGTTATGACGTGCTATGTGTCGCACTATTTTAATGGTGAAATTTTATTATTGGCGCGTGATGTTTAACGGTGTAAATGTGGCATCCCTTGTGGGTGTATTGAAAAACGTTTTTGAAAACTCTGATTTTTGTCAAAAAAATTTCCGGGTAGAAAAGGGGTGTTACACAACTTGTCTGAAAGTAGTACGTAAACCGAACACCAATTTATAAGGGTGTGTTGAAACCTTATATTGAAAGTCATTTGTCTGCAGAGAGCCATTTTGGAGGATGCCGGTCATGTTTTGTTGTAACGATGTCCTCCAGGAAGGCATTTCTTTTGTAGGAATGACAAAATGAACTGTATCTCCCTAGTATCAAAAAGGGTTAATTAGAAATTTGTTGTTATAGAAGCGAATGAAAAGAAAATCAAACTTGAGATAAAGGTAACCTTTTCATCCCTTAAAATGCCTTCGATATGCTGGTTGCCGCCGTTAGTAACTGTCCAAAAGTCAATGACTCGAACATTGCCTCTCCTTAAATCGCACTTAGGGTTAAGGGCTTTGAGAGTATCAAACGGACGTGCCAGCCTTCGGACAAACAAAAATGCAATTTTACAGTTCTAGAATTATTAAAAAGGAAGTATCAACACTACTTTACAGTTAAACAAACCTGGTTTAGTAAAGGAACAACACAAATGAAATTTATCAAGTTACTGTAAAAAATTTCATGACATTGAAGTTAAAAATGCAATGCACAAAAAGCATTAATGTTTCAGCAACTACTAAAAACAGAATCTTACTTTTATTTTGAAGAGTTAATGTTTGAAAGAAGACCTAATGAATCAAACCGAAACCCATAAAAGATGTAAAATGGGTAAATGATAAATGGCTTAACACATAAACTGAATCCCAACCTGATGAATCAAACTGAAACCCATAAAAGATTGTATAGACTCATTGACCCAAACATCATGAACTTAAAACTGAAATTTAAGGGGCAAAAGATTAAGTAAAGAAGAAGGAAGAGGAAGAGTTACCTGTGAGGTGTGTTGCGAGCGACTTCGAAAATGGAGGAAGAGTTCTGTTTCAGTAACTACTAAAAATCAAAATCAGAATCTTACTTTTATTTTGAAGAGTTAATGTTTGAAAGAAGACCTAATGAATCCAACCGAAACCCATAAAAGATGTAAAATGGGTAAATGATAAATGGCTTAACACATAAACTGAATCCCAACCTGATGAATCAAACCAAAACCCATAAAAGATTGTATAGACTCATCGACCCAAACATCATGAACTCAAAAATGAAGTTTAACGGGCAAAAGATTAAATAAAGAAGAAGGAAGAGGAAGATTTACCTGTGAGGTGTGTTGCGAGTGACTTCGAAAATGGAGGAAGAGTTCTATTACTGCAACCGTCGCCGTCTGCCGTGTGTGCCGTCGTCAGCCGTCGTCGTCCGCCGTGTGTCTCCCTTTATCCTTTCCCCTTTCCTCTTCTCTGTGTTTCCTTTCCTTTCCTTTGCTCTCCCTTTATCAAATGGGACCAGTTTAATTTGTTGTCGTGTTGTGATAAGCAAAAGATGATATGTGGATGGTTCAGAGTTCAGACAAAGGAAGTGAATTGGAAAAGAGGCTCAAAGACAGAGACAGCATCATAAGTGAATACAAAAGTTGATGGAACTACTGACAGTTTCTGATGTGGTATTAAAAAAGTAAGATATTAAGGGTTATTTTAAAATTTGAAAAGAAAGACGTTGGAGGAGAAGTGAAAGTTTAAATTTCGGACCAAAAAGGGTCGGGTTGTCTGTTAAGGTCAGGAGGGCATAATACTCAATTTGATGGTGGGTTAATGGCAACTATTGAGAGTAGATATATATTGAAGAAAATGAAAACTTAACTTACAATATCTGACTTAGAGCATTTGAAACCGAGAGCAAGAGCAGATATGTATAATGCAAAGCCACATAATCCGTTAGGCTTCCTCCCTGTCTGCTTTTCAAACACTAGCAACATCATCATCACAATAACAAACTTTCTATACAAAAAAAAAAAGAGAAAGGGAACAAAGAAAAATGCGAAATCAACATCAAGTTACCTGCATCCAATCACGTTTCATGCTGGCAAGAATATTCATTGCAGTTTCGGAAACAGGCACATTTTTCTGCTTTAACAAATCTACATGTAAATCAATTTAATTATGTTTCCTTGCTTAAAGAAGATAACTGAGACAGAAATATTTGTAAAAAAGTACTTCAAACCAAACATTGTAAATTTTACATTTACATAATAGAGAAATTGTGTTCCTATGCTAACAATACAAGTTTATACACGTAAGTTTCCCCTTTTGTTTTGCACATCAAATTGAAAAATCCTCAAAGGCAAAGATGAATCTCTGAGAAAATAGTAACAGTTGGGGCTTTGACCAAATGCATTGTCTATCTAATTTCTTTAAGTGTAAAAAATTATTATATTTGTCTGTTGTAGATAACATATCAGTCAATGCAATGAGACTATACTATACACCACATATTTGGCAGATGTAATTTAAAAAAATGAGCTCAAAAAAGGTACTTACTATTGTATATCTATAAATAGAAAGACAGGGATCAACCATTTTTTGAAAAATTGGACTATTTTGGAGCCTTATTGATTGACAGAGTTGCACATAAACTGCACCTATCACATAGCTGCATAACAGTCACTGTCAGGAACAAACAATATTCAGAAACACAAATATTGAAACAAATGAAGAGATAACTAAATCAGGTGGAAAAATATAAGCACTGCCAAATGACCAGCAACAAAAGAAAAGCCTACTCACACATTTGTCTTTAAACATTCTGAAAAATCAATAAGATGGTAGGGTTTCTTATGGTCCCTGCAAGAAAAGAAAATATGATTTTTACAGATGCTGATTACTGCAAACTTATATAGCATAAAAATAAATTACCTGAAGGCAATATAGAGACAAGCAGCCTGCACATGATTCTGATTTACGTCCCCTGGTGAAATTTCTGTCATGTGCTATCTTCACAAGGCAAATACAATGATTCATCAATAAATAAAAACAAAAGAACCATCTTCTTCACGAGAATGTATGTATACATAAAACAAAAGAATGCATCTCAAACTTCAATGAAGTTCAAAATACCAACATACTCTATAGAAGGCCAAAGCTTGGTTGGCCATATTATCACCCTCCACTCCAAGATTATTACTTAAATTTTTTATTTCAACAAAAGCTGCAGTTCAAGAAAAAGTGCTCCATTCATCTACACTGATTATGGTTCAAATGTACACTGATTATGGTTCCAGAGAGGGTTCAAATCACAACCAGAATGTTCAAATCGCAGTCAGAAGGTTCAAATCATACCTGAGTTAAAATCGTTTAAGAGGGTTAGGGTTCAAATCGCAACCCGAGAGCCAGAGAGAAGCAGAATCGCACTTCTAATGAAGAGAATCAGAATCGCAACTAGTGAGAAGGGGAATCGCTGATGAAGAGAAGCAGAATCGCTGATGAAGAGAAGTAGAATCATTCCACGTTAAAACGTTTGGGTTCAAACATTAGGGATCAAATAGTTAGGGTTTTGCGTTTTGGTGGCGAAGGTGAGTGGTTGGTGGTGAACGGTGAGCGACGGTGAGGGTTTTGTGATTGTTGTACGCGGTGATGGAGTGCGAGAGTGAGAGGAGGCTTCGAGAGAGAAGCAAATTCGAGAGTGAGAAGAGGCGTACGTTTACTGAGAGCCAGAGTTAGGGTTGACTGAAATTAAAAAAATTTAAAAATATAAGCGAGAGTGAAAGTTAGTGGGAGGGAAGCGGAAAAAACAAAGCGGGACTAGCTTAATTTGGTGGTCAGTGACGGATTCTAGGTTCCTCACTATTAGTGAGAGATACATTGCCTCCCTAACTCCCTCTCTAAACGTCTTTTCTGTTGGGGATAAAGACGTGAAATAGAGAAGAAAAGGAAGTGGCGGCGCTAAAGGACAAGAGGAATAAGTAGGGCAATATAATATTAGGTAAAAGCTGCACTGAATTTCATAAAGATAGGTTATACTATTACATGCTACTGACGTCTATATTTATATACAATAAAACAGGCCCAAGCCCATGATTTCGACTAGCCCATTTCGACTAGGTTTCTAACTACACCTACTATAATTACAAGCAATAGAATTACAAGGCATATCTCAATATTCCCTCCTAATTCACATTGCTGAGCGACATCATCCCAAGCATTGTTCTCAGTTCTTCGAATCTTCCCTTTTGCAATGGCTTGGTCATTGCATCAGCTACTTGAAGTTCCGAACAGCAATATTCCAGATTCAGCTTCTCATTGTTTACTTGGTCACGCAGGAAGTGATATCTGGTCTCTATGTGCTTCGACCTACCATGTGCAACAGGATTCTTGGCGAGATCTATCGCAGACTTGTTGTCGATCAACAACTTCATTGCTTCGACCCTGTGCACTCCAATTTCGACCAGTAGCATGCTCAGCCATGATGCTTGACATGCTGCAAAGGAAGCAGCTACATACTCTGCTTCACAGGAGGACAACGCAACTATACTTTGCTTCTTCGAACACCAAGAGATGGGTGTCGATTCATACATAAAGACATACCCACTTGTGCTTTTTCGATCACTCCTGTCTCCACTCCAGTCGGAGTCAGTGTAGCCAAACACTTCATTACCATTCTTCGACACACTCTTGCTAGGGAACAGAATACCATAACTTTGTGTTCCCTTTACATACCTTAGTACTCTTTTTGCAGCTACCATATGAGAGCTTTTCGGCTTCTCCATGAATCTGCTGATCATTCCGACACTAAACATAATGTCAGGTCGAGTGTTGCACAAGTACCTCAGGGAGCCCACAATCTGTTTGAACAAGGTGGCATCTACTACAATCCCTTTGTCGTCTTTCGACAGCTTGCTGCTAGTGTCTGATGGTGTCGAAACTTCCTTGCAGTTGCTCATGTCGAATCTTTTCAGGATATCAGCTGCATACTTCGACTGGTGCAGGAGTATACCCTTACTTGTTTTGGTAAACTCCATCCCCAAGAAATATGATAGATGTCCCAGATCACTCATTTCAAATTCTGACATCATCACTTTCTTGAAGGCTTCGACTTCGACTTCATTGCTGCCAGTTACAAGTAGATCATCTACGTACAGGCACAACAACAACTGAGTCGAAGTTCCATTCTTCTTCACATATACTCCATGTTCATTAGTGCATCTAATGAACTTCTGAGCCAGGAGAAATCCATCAATTCTCTTGTTCCACGCTCTTGGAGCTTGCTTGAGCCCATACAGGGCCTTCTCCAGCTTATAGACTTTGTCTTCTTTACCCTTCGACTCAAAACCAGGTGGTTGACAAACATAGACTTCCTCCTCCAGAGGTCCATTCAGAAATGCTGACTTTACATCTAGTTGATGTAGGGGCCAGCCTCTATGACTTGCCAATGCTACTACCAATCTTATGGTTTCGATTCTGGCTACTGGGGCAAAGACCTCATTGAAATCCAAACCAGGTTTCTACAAGAACCCTTTGGCTACTAGCCTGGCCTTGTACTTGGCCACTTCTCCATTGGGCTTGACTTTGGTCTTGAAGACCCACTTCACCCCTATGGCTTTCTTTTCTTTTGGAAGTTCGACTAGCTTCCAAGTATCATTCTTCTCGATTGATTTCAACTCGTCAACCATTGCTTCCTTCCACTGCTTGTGACTAAGGGCTTGCTCCAGACTCACTGGTTCTGCTTCTGCCATTAGTGCAAAGTGTGTCAGGTCTCCCTCTGCTGTAATAGCAGAATCTGGGTAAGTGTCGAATCCTTCTAGTCTTACTGATCTCTGCCTTTCCCTTTGCGACCTCCTTAAAGGTTCGACAGCAATGGGTTCTTCTGGCTCTTCAGTTTCGACCTCTTCATTCTGATTATCTCGATCAGAGACTTCGTCGAAGTCCATCATTGTAGTTTTCTCACAGCCTTCTTCCCAGTTCCAATGTTTCGACTCATCTACTACGACATCTCTGCTTTTCACTATTTTCTTCTGCACAGGATCATACAGTTTGTATGCTCCTGTCGAATGATAGCCAACAAGGATCATCTGTTGTGCTCTATCATCCAGCTTGCTTCTTAGTTGCTCAGGGACATGTCTATAGCATACTGAGCCAATTATTCTGAGATGCTTGACACTTGGCTTTCTTCCTAGCCAAGCTTCTTCAGGTGTCTTTCCAGTCAATCTCTTTGTGGGACATTTGTTCAGAATGTACACTGCTGTGGCTACAAGTTCTCCCCATAAACTATGAGGTAGCTTCTTCTCCTTCAACATACTTCTTACCATGTTGAGGATGGTCCTGTTTTTCCTCTCAGCAGTACCATTATGCTGAGGCGTGTAAGGTGCAGTGACTTCATGCACAATTCCTTCTTTCTCACAGAATTCGACAAATCCATGAGAATTGTACTCACCACCTCCATCGCTTCTAAGGGTTTTGATTTCACACTCACTCTGCTTTTCAATCATTACCTTAAACTTCTTGAATATTTCTAGTACTTCACTCTTCCTTTTGATCAAATACACCCAGGACATTCTAGTGTATTCGTCAATGAAGGTGACAAAGTACTTATTCCCTCCTAAGGAACATACTTCGAAAGGACCACAGACATCAGAAAATATCACCTCTAGCTTCTTCTCTGCTCTGCTAGGTACTTCTGATTTAAACGAGTTTCTTGGTTGCTTCGACTTGCAACAACTCTCGCAAACTTCGACAGGTACTTTTACTGCAGGCAACCCATGAACCATCTTCTTTTCATGTAGTTGACTCAAGCTCTTGAAGTTGAGGTGGCCAAATCTTCTGTGCCACTTCCAGTGCTCCTCTTCGACAGTACTCTTGAGGCAATGTTCTTCGACTACTTGCAATTTGATCTTGAAGGTTCTGTTACTCTGCATTAACACCTTCAGGATCAACTTCTTGGTCGAATCAAACAGGCTGAGACTGTTATCACCCATTTCGACGGTGAATTTCTTCTCGATCATCTGCCCAATACTTAGCAGATTGCTCTTCATAGCCGGTACATAAAATACCCCTTGGATGTAGCACCACTTACCATCTTTCGACAGGAACTTTATGGTACCTACTCCTTCAGCAGTAACTCTACTGTTATCTGCAAACCTTATCTTTTTGCTTATCTGCTCCAGTTCGACAAACCACTCCTTGTGACAACACATGTGATTTGAGCATCCTGTGTCGAGATACCATTCGACAGACTTCTCTTCAGTCGAATTTGTATCAGCCTTCAACAACAGTAATTCTGGGTCAGTAGCTGTCATGAATGACAATTCTTCATTATCATTGCTGGCAATGTTGGAGGCATTACCAGTGTTTCCACTGCCCTGCCACACACACATCGCACAAGTATTTTGAGCATCACAAGTGAATCCACTTATACAAGTGTTCCCACTATTTTGCTCGCTACTTTCAGCAATTCCTTCATCGAGTCGAATCTCATCTTCGACAGCCATCAGCATTAACTCCTCTGAGTCAGAGTCTGAGTCATTATCATTAGCGAACTTGGCTTCTGCATCTCTATCCCTAGGAACTTTCTTGTTTTTACACTTGTTCCTATAATGCCCAAATTGCTGACAGTTATAACACTGAACTTTCGACAGGTCTCCCTTCTTCTTGTCGAAAGATCCTTGTTCTTTCTTCTTACTGCTTGATCCCTTTTCTCTACCCTTCTCCTTGTTGCCTGCCTTCCAATTTCTCTTAGAGGAGTATGAAAGCAAGGCTTGTTCAGTTTCTTTCTCTGAACTTCTCTGCCTTATTCTCAATTCATGAGCCTCTAAGGAACCCTGAAGTTCATCTAACTTCAATGTATCTAGGTCCTTGGATTCTTCGATAGCAGTAACAACGTAGTCGAATTCCAGGGTTAAGGATCTGAGCACCTTTTCGACTTTATTTACTTCAGTCACAGTTTCACCATTACCTTTCATTTGATTAGTTAATGCTACTAACCTCGTAATGAAATCTCCAATCGATTCTCCATCTGTCATCTTCAAGCCCTCGTACTGCTTCCTGAGCGACTGTTGACGTATCTTCTTCAGCCTATCTGCTCCTCCATACGAGTTCTTCAGGATGTCCCAAGCTGCCTTTGCTGAATCACAGTCGATGATCAGGTTCAGGATGTTGGAATCAACGCATTGGTGAATCAAAAAAAGCCCTTTTCCATCTTTCTTCCTCAGCGAATGATGGTTGTTCCTCACCGCTTCAGTGGCGTTTGCTGCCAAGGGTGGAACACCATCATTCACGACATCAAGAACATCTTGATATCGGAACAGCACCTTCATCTGCGCACACCAACGTTCATAATCCTTTCCATCGAAGATTGGGAGGTTCCCCGGAATACCTCCACCAGAGTTGTCTCGCGCTGCCATGAATCTTGATAGATTTTGTAAGGATCTAACAAGCTCTTGATACCAGTTTGTTGGGGATAAAGACGTGAAATAGAGAAGAAAAGGAAGTGGCGGCGCTAAAGGACAAGAGGAATAAGTAGGGCAATATAATATTAGGTAAAAGCTGCACTGAATTTCATAAAGATAGGTTATACTATTACATGCTACTGACGTCTATATTTATATACAATAAAACAGGCCCAAGCCCATGATTTCGACTAGTCCATTTCGACTAGGTTTCTAACTACACCTACTATAATTACAAGCAATAGAATTACAAGGCATATCTCAATATTTTCAGCATTTTGTGACGAATTTCGCTACGAAATTTTTAGAGAGGCCTTAATTTTTTCGTCTCTATATTCGTCACAAATGTAACCCAAAGGCGGAGGTGATGAATTTCGTTTTTTCGTAGCTAAATAGTTCACTATTAGTGAGGGATATTTATCCATCTCAAAAATCCCTCCCTAAAAACAAATTCTCTAGTAGTGTAATGAAATAGAATAATTTTTAAGGACTTAAAATTGTTAGAATAAACTATTATCCACTACGTTGGTAGTGTGAAACATAGTGAAATGGCAGGGGGGCGAGTTAGAAAAATTGAATTGAATCCTATATATATATATATATATATATATATATATATATATATATATATATATATATATATATATATATATATATATACTCATGAATAATGTCATACTTATTTCGCTAAAAAAATCGAAAAATATTAATATCACCTATAATCTATTAAAACATTGACGAATTTTATTTTTACTTGTTAAATATTCTTTATTTATTAAAAATGTTACCTGCATTTGTTATTTTTTCCCTTTTATTAAGCTGTTGATTTTTTCTAAAAAAAAGTAAATCAATTCTGATGATCCTTTAAATTTTTCAATTTTAAAGCTTTTTTTCAACTTTCCTATTTACTTCACGTAGCATCCCTAAATAAGTAGATATTCTCAAAATAGTGAAGAATAAATTAATTAATTATTTTAAAAATTCAAGAAGGAATGGTATATACCATGCAGCACTAGCGCACTATATACCATGAGTACATGACCACCACCAGGTAGTAACAGAAGTTAATATTGGGATAGGGGGGCTGGAGCCCCCATACCAATACACGTACCTCTGTCCGTGACACTCTGTATTTGTTATGCATGCCCTTGAGGTTTAGCAGATGAGAATTTATTATTACGTGGATATTACGGAATATTCGTTAATAGTAATTATATATATATATATGGCATCAAGATCTAGTCGTCATGTTGGAAGACTTAGGAGAAATGTTAACGCTCAAACTGATGGTCTAACAAATGACAATCCTCATCTTAACATTAGAGAAAATTTTTGCGCTTCGTGAAATTGGTTAGAAGCAATGGGCTGAATATTTAAAAGAGTTTGTTGTAAAGAATTCCGAAAGGTGTAGTTTGCTACACATATACTTGAAAATGAAGCCGGGACATTTATGGAAAGTCGTTTGCGATTCAACAAAGTTGGGAGAATTTCAATAGAAACTTTGTGGATAAATACATCCCTACAAATGTGAGACTTCAAAAAGAGAGGGAATTTACCATATCCTTCGCTAGGATAATAACCCTAAACCATGTAATAACTTAAGTTTTAGAAACATAAATAACTCTATATAAAATAGAGTGATCATGTTGTCTAGGAGCGGGCACGCTCTCCAGACATACCAACGCAAATGAAACTATGAAAAAGAACCCCAAACGCGCCCACACACTTTCCTGTTTTATAAAAAGAGCTGACGCGCTATGAGCAACAGTTTTTCTTTATTTTTTATTTTTTAAAAAAACTTTTTTACTTTTAAAAAACTGATTTTCTTTTAAAAAAAACTTTTTTTCATTATAAAGAATTGTTTTTTTAAACTGTTTTTAAAAAAAAGATTTCTTTCATAGTGTTTTTCCAGTTTTTTTGTCATAAAAATAAAAAAATTTTTACCCATTTTTTACTAAAAATAATTACTCACTATTTTTATAATTTAGTGAAACTACTAAAATTAATTATTTTTTTACAACGGTCAAATTAATGATTTTAACCAGTATCCATTTTAAAAAAAACGTACTTGTAACAAAAGTTTAAATAAAGGAATATGATTAAATTAATATTAAGTCATATAGAAAAAATAAGTCATAACGTGGCAACGAGAGCGGAGATGCGAGACTGGCAATGGAATCAACAACGATAGCGACAACGGGAACAGGAGAAATTTATCAAAAAAAAAAACGGGAACAAGAGGAGTTGGAACGAGAGAGGCAAGGAGAGCGCCAACAGAGCGCCAACGTGGGTGCATATTTAAAAAAATCTTATTTTATTTTTTATTCATTTTTACTCCATCTAAAATTTATTATCTACTATAATATCTCTATTAAAACTATTATAATCAATCAATTTAACCACTAAGAATTGTAAAAAAAAAAAAAAAAAACTTTAGCCACTAGCAAACTTTAAAAAATAACTTACTTATAATTAAACAAATATGATTTAATTAATATTAAATCATATAGAAAAATATGAGTTAACATGTGGCAACGGAAGCTACAACGAGAGACTGGCAATGTGAGCTGCAACGGGAGAGGCAACAGGAGTTTTTTTTGTCACAAAATTAAAAAAATTTACGCCTTTTTTACTAAAAATAATTACTCACTATTTTTATAATTTAGTCAAACTACTAAAATTAATTATTTTTTTACAACGCTCAAATTAATGATTTTAACCACTCCCCATTCTCAAAAAAAGACGTACCTGTAACAAAAGTTTAAAATTAATTTTTTTATAAATAAATGAATATGATTAAATTATAATTAAGTCATTTAGAAAAAAATAAGTCATAACGTGGCAATGAGAGCGACAATGTGAGATTGGCAATGGAATCGACAACGAGAGCGACAACGGGAACAGGAGTGGGAACGAGGGAGGCAAGGAGAGTGTCAATGTGGGTGCATATTTTAAAAAAAAACTCTTATTTTCTTTTTTCTTCATTTTTACTCCATCTAAAATTTATTATTTACTATAATCTGTCTATTAAAACTATTAAAATCAATCAATTTAACCACTAAGAATTGTAAAAAAAATAACTTTAGCCACTACCAAACTTTACAAAATAACTTACTTATAATTAAACGAATATGATTTAATTAATATTAAACCATATAGAATAATATGAGTTAACATGTGGCAACGAGAGCGACAACGAGAGACTGACAATGAAAGTTGCAACGGGAGTTGCAAGGGGAGAGGCAACGGGAGTGGCAACGAGAGAGGTAACGAGAGCGCCAACGGGAGGGTTGTCGAGGATGCAAACGGGAGGGTCAGCGGGGATGCATATTTTACCTTTAATGTCTAAATACATTATTATGGATCAATGTAATTCTGATTGTCAATCTCTTTTAATTTTTTCGACTCAATATAAATTGCATTTGTATGTTATATGACATAATACCTATATCTTTCCCCTTTGAATTTCAAATCATAACTCATTGCTTATTCTCTTGTAGAGTCCCAAGTGGGGTTTGGCTCTTATATTGTCAAGTCAGCTGTCAACTACGTGATAAAGGGAGTGTCACTGCATCATATATAGATATGACAATGAGGTAGAGCAAATAAGGTTTCTATTGCAAAGAGACTGGCAGTGCAGTATTGCTCACAATTGTAGAGTGGGAAATAGGTGTGCAGACTACCTTGCTAAGTTGGGGGCAAACTCAAGTGACAATCTAGTGATCATTCATGAACCACCCCCTGGTTTGCAGCACCTTCTTCATGATGATGCATGCGCTTGGAGTGTCCTTTTTAAGGACTTAGTTTAAGAAAAGGAGAACTAGAAATTGAGAAAGAAAGAGGAAGTGAGACATATCAGACAGAGATGGCATGAGCAAGAGTTATTACTAGCAGAAAGGGCACGGGCAAGAATGAACATGAACGAGCAGTGAACATAAGCCAAGTGGACAACCAGGGTGGGTAGAGGATGAGACATTATGGGGGCGAAGTAGTGGAACACAACAAGCTAAGGAACTGGTGCAAGGAGGAAAGATGGAGAGATGTTCATGAGAGAATGCATGTATGAATGAATGAAACAATATCTAGAGTTTGTTTGAAAAAACAATTGGCGTCGGGTGTTCAAAACAACTGACTCCCAATGTTTGTTTAACAAACCTTTTGGAGCATTGTTTGAACACTCAACTCCAAATGTCATTTCAAATACATTTAGAGTCGGTTGTTTGAACAACCGACTCCAAATGTAGTGAGAAATTAAAATTTTTAATTTCCACCACGCCCTCATTTAAAGTCGGATATTTTAACAACCTACTCCAAATGGTACTTTTTAATGTCAGTTTGGCACTAGTGTTTGGTGTGACGAAAGTGGACTTCCTAGGTCGTGTTATTCTTTCTAGTCATGGAATTGACAGAACCAATTGAAGAATCTTGGTTGTCGAGTGATAGTGCTGAGAATCTCTTGCTTTAAAAATCATTTTATATGTCATTTCTCATGCATTGAAAAGTCACGTAAGAAAGAATTATGAAGATGTCATTCATGATCTTGGATCCCAGGTCCGATCCGAGATAGTTGGTAGTGATGTTCTTGGTCAGTATTTGTTCCGATCCAATCCGTTCCGAGGTGGGGTGTTACCTGCAATGACACTCTGACGCTCAAGTCAGTAAGTGAGTCAATAGTAAGTTCTAGGATTTGAGAATGTGTACCTGTAATGCAAGCATTGAATGCTTATTTATAGACTTTGGGAATCAGCATGGGCCGTTAGATTTTAGGTCATTGATCTGAACAGTTTGATTGATGGATCAGCCTTTGGTATTGGGCCTTAGCCAATTGATGCTACAAAGGCCCAACCAGTAGTAATAAAGGCTCAATTATTAAAAGTTGCCCCCTAAGTCGGGTCGCTAGACTTGATGCCTCTTTCCGGGTTTGAAACATCTTGCGGGCTTCCGAGGTCGGGTTCTTACACTTATGTTAATGTTTTGCCCTCAACCTCAGAGTGTTTTGAGACCTTGATACGATCTTGCAATGCCTTGTCCGAGCTTAATTTTAGCCGTTTGCTAGTAGTGGCGACCTTCCAAAGCCGGGCTTGTACTGGTTCGAGTGTTTTGCCCTCAGCCTCGGAATGATCCCTGAGAAGACACCGAGTGACTCAAGGTGTCCTCTTTATGGCGACGCTTCCATTCTGGTGCCTGGCATCACTGTCATTGATGAGGCGCATCGATTGGTGGTGACTGGAGTGATGATGGCGCTTCATTTCACGCGCGTGTCAGGGAGGCTAGGGATTTGAGGCGTCACATAGGCCCAGGCCCAATTCGTAGCCCTTGGGTTCATATATATATATATATATATATATATATGGGTGACAGCCTCTCTCATTTGCAATGGTTTTTGCAAATTGCTCAGACCGTCGATCCTATCATCGTTACTCAGTCTCTTCTTCGTCCGAGCTTCTGATCTAAAGTGCCGCGTCGGGAATCTCAACGAGGTCGTCAAAGCGCATAACCACGTTCCGAGCTTCTATTTTCCGAGGTTAGCGCCTTGTTATTTGCTTATATATATATATATATATATATATATATATATATATATATATATATATATATTCTTGCTTCACGCTTTAGCCAGGACTTCCCCAAGCCCGTATTCATTCATACAGTGTGGGGGTCGTTAGGTCGGGTTCCGACTTGGTTGTGGACCCACTGCTTATCGCTCAAACTTGACTTGATGTGCCCCCATTTCTGCAGGTCCGATCTGGCCATAACAAAACAAACCCCAGGGTCGTCAACACAGAACGTCCAAGTGTAGCCCAACTTATGGCTTCCAAACCTATTAATTCGGATGAAGTACGTGCCGGCAATGCCGGATCGTCTGGTCCTGAATTCCAAGAGGGGCTTAATTCTGCCCCCCTCCCCCCAAAGCTTTCAATTGGGAGATCGCTCTCCTGCGGTCCCCAGCAATGAGCTACTTGAGGAAGCTAACGAGGGTCGCCCGGAGGAAGAGGGTCGCCTGGAGGACGTGGTGGTCATCGAATCAGATGAGTCCGATGCTGATCGACGTCCGAAAGAACAAGGAAGTGTGAGCTGGAGCTCGGATAGTAGTGAGGCTGAGACAGAGGTTGACGTGGAGGGCTTTGCTGAGAGCCGGAACAACGATGAGGACGCTGAAAATGATGGGGGAAATCCCGGAAACGTTGGAGGTAACCCCGGAAACAGAGAAGGTTACTCCGATGCCTACTCCAGCACCGGTATGAGGCTGGTTGATGTTCCTTTGACGATGCCTTTAAGTGTTCCCCGGGAATATTCCTGGGTGTCAGAATCGTTGAGGGAGCTCAAATCTTTGTATAAGGCCGGAGATGACCTGAGCCATGTTGTTAACCGGATTTCTTGAAAAAGAGGCTAGATATGGAACGTGGAGGGTATGGGAGAGGATCAACACGTCGCTACTTGGGCGCAAGCTTTAAAATTCATTATGTACGAGGTGACGGTCTTCAACATGAAAATTAGCCCTCCCTTTACTGCACTTCAACAGGAGGTACTGGGAAGATGCAACCTCGCCCCCTCACAGATCCATCCCAATTCATGGGCCTTCATGCGGGCCTTCGAGATGATGAGTATCCATTTGGAGAGGCTGATCTCCGCCAACCTGTTCTTCTATCTCTTCGAAATAAATCGGAGGCACGAGGACGGGTCTAAGGATCGGTGGGAACACGTGAGCTTCCGAGCTAGGAGGAACCTTATAGTCTTCATGCCCAATACCGACTCTTTGAAAGGAAACTGGAAAGAAAAATATTTCTTCATCGAGTCTGTGAACGACGAAGCCATAAGGTACGTCAGCAAGTATAGCGATGATGGACTATCTTTGGTGTCCACAAAGTTTCCCATCGGGTGGTCTCTTGCTCACTTCAATCGCCCACCCCATGCATATACGGTGAATCTAAGTAGATTGAGCGATGAAGAACAGGAGACCCTGGCGATCTTAGTTAACTTCACCGACTTAATCCCCCATAACGGTCCCAAGAAATTTGGGATAGACACGGTGAAGTTGGTCGAGGCGGGCTCAAGATCGAAAGTGTTGGTAGCGCTTGGTAGGGTCGCCTTCTTTATTTTTGAATTTATGCTTCTGTAAGATCGGTTCCCTTAATGTTTTCTCATTTTGCTTGTTTTGTTTTTCCTTTGCAGAAAACATGGCCCCTGACAAGCTTGCCATTTTGAAGGCGGCGGCTGAGAGAAAGGCGGGTCTTCAACGGGGAAATCCCGACGCCCAATTAGCCCCTCAACAACCTCTTCACTGGGATGAGCCTATGCGAGCCGAGCCTGTTACTGTAGTTCCTGCTGTGGGTGTTGAGGATCTTACTACTGATCTTCAACCTAGAAAACGGCATCGGAAGTTGCCATAGACGAAGTTACTTGGCACCTCCTTCCCTCTCCTGGGGAAAAGGGGGCGGTCTAGTCAGGCCGGGTCTCCCCTGGATTCAAAGAGAGATCGTCATGACAAGGAAGGGTCAAAAAGGCGCAAGCCTTCGAGATCTTCCAGCATCACGATAGACGGTGATTTTTTGAAGAGGAACTTAGAAGAGTATCGGATCGATCCGGTGGAGGCTGCGGTGAAGTTGTTCCGGCACCTGGGCGATGTCTCCAAGTTGCAAAGGGAGGAAGCTGAAGCCCGGGTTAAAGGTAGGCATAGGAAACTCGTGTTCCCTTTATTGCTGCTTTATTTGTCTCACTCCCTACTTAACATTTTTTCTTTTATCTCAGGGGCCCTGAAAGAAAGATATGAGGAACGAGCTTTGAGGGAAAGGGAAAGGAAAAAGTATGAGTCCCTCTCTTCCACTCTTGCAAAGGCCCGGAGAGACCTCTCCGATCTTCGAAAGGAGATAGGAGAGCTTAAAGAAGAGAGGGATAATGCTGGCTCCCAAATCCAAGAGCTCAAACTTCAGATTGCCGAGCTTGAGAGCAAAGAATAGCAAGCTCCTGGGCTGGTGGTAACACTGAGAAGTCGGATTTCCGAACTTGAGGCCGAGGTGTTGAAGGCCCAAAAGGAGAGAGACAATTTAAAATCGGATCCCCAAGGATAGGTTTCCGACCTAAAGGAGAAGCTGAGACAAGCCGAGGAGGAGGTCCAGGATGCCAAACTTGACACAGCCAATATAGCGGAGATGGCTCTGAAATGGCAGGGGAGGGCTTTGAAAAAGCTTTGGGTCAAGTCGCCGTGGTCCATCCTTCACTATCTCTTGACAAAGAGATATTGAACGTGGATCATAATGTCGAAGGGGATGAGATCGTGAAGGTGGACTCTGTTACCAAAGAGCGCATTATTGTCTATCCTCGTCCATCCGATACTTATCATGTTATTCAAAAGCTATCAGCCAAAAATTTTTTGCGAAGGATTCCGAGTTCCAGGGGGAACCGGTAGTGGAAGTGTTCTGGGTTCTGGGCGGAACCGGTATTTTGACTTTGTAATCCGATGCTATTTCGAATTTTGAGGACCCGGCCGTATCCGGGGTTGTCTGTAATATTTTTGCATATTTAATTAGCTCGCTTTCCGATTTTATCTACCTCGGTTTATGCTTTGGTATTTGTATGCTGGTACTTCGCACTTGCGTTCATTTCGCTCAAGTGACGAGTGTCGCCTTCAAGGCAATTTACCGGGTCTCGGCCCACATTTAACTCGCCCATCAGGGTAATGGCAACCTCGGCCATCGATCCTTGAAGCCGTTTGAACAATTTACCGGGTCTCGGCCCAGATCGAACTCGTTCAAAAAAAAGGCTTTTACGACTTTACTAGACGCCAAGCGAGTTCCGGTTTATAGAAAAGGGTGTCCCTTCAACCTCGGAACTTCGCACTTGCATTCATTTCGCTCAAGTGACGAGTGTCGCCTTCAAGGCAGTTTACCGGGTCTCGGCCCAGATTTAACTCGCCCATCAGGGTAATGGAAACCTCGGCCATTGATCCTTGAAGCCCTTTGAACAGTTTGCCGAGTCTCGGCCCAGATCGAACTCGTTCAAAAAAAACACTACAAGAAAAACAGGATTTTCCGGCGGGAAAAATCCGCCGGAAAAGCCATATTTCCGCCGCAAAATTGGACTTTGCGGCGGATTTTTGCCGCCGGTAGCCAGCTCGCAGCAAACGCTTTTCGGCGGAAAATCCGCTGGAAATTTCCGGCGGAAAATCCGCTGGAAATTTCCGGCGGATTTTCCGCCGGAAAAGCATTTTGCGGCGGATTTTTAAAAAAAAAAAATTTGGAATTTTCCGGCGGATTTTAAAGGCATTTGCGGCGGATTTTAAAAAAAAATTATTTTTTTTTTCGAAAATTTTTTTTTTTTTAAAAATCCGCCGCAAATGACAAAAATCCGCCGCAAAAGCCAAAAAAAAATTTTAAAAAATCGCCGGAAATGCCTAAAATCCGCCGCAAAATCCAAAAAAAAAAATTTAAAAAATCTGGCGGTAAAAAATTTGAATTTTTGAATTTTTTTTTCAATTTTTTCGATTTTTAATGTTTAATTTGTATTTTAATAAAAAGTAAGAAAAAATGAAAATGAAGTAGAATATGAGAAAAAATGATATAGAAAAGAATGAAAATAAATAAATGAATGAGAATGTAGTAGTAGGAAGGAATAAGAATGAAAGAGAATATTAGAAGAGAATGATATATGAGAGAATGTGAATAAAGAAGTAAGAAGAAATAAGAATTAAGGAGTGAATGAAAAAGAATGAACAAGGAAGGAGAAATATAGAAGAGAGATATGTAGAGAAATTTATGGAGATGAGAGTATAAGAAATATAGAAGAGAGATATGTAGAGAAATATAGAAGAGAATGAGAATGAAATAAAGAGTGAAATGAGAGGAGTGTAGGAGAAATTTTTATTTATAGGCGAATTTCTTCCCTCCGAATTTTTCGGCGGATTTTTGAAATTACCGGCGGATTTTTTGAATTTTTTTTTGGATTTTGCGGCGGATTTTTTGGCATTTGCGGCGGATTTTTTTAAAAAAAAAATTTTTTTTGGCTTTTGCGGCGGATTTTTGAAATTTGCGGCGGATTTTTTAAAATTTTTTTTTAAAAAAAAAATATATCTTTTTTTAAATTTTTTTTTTTTAAAAAATCCGCCGCAAATGCCAAAAAATCCGCCGGAAATACCCCAAAATCCGCCGGAAAAGTTTGCGCCGAATAAAATCCGCTGGAAAGTCCTAAAATCCGCCGGAAATTCCAAAAATCCGCCGGAATCTTTCCGGCGAATTAAATCCGCCGGAAAGTCCTGGCCGGAAAATCCCATTATTCTTGTAGTGAAAGGGCTTTTACGACTTTACTAGACGCCAAGCGAGTTCCGGTTTATAGAAAAGGGTGTCCCTTCAACCTCGGAACCGAGATTGAAATCCGCGTAGATAATGGTGAACAAAACGACATAAAGAGAATGTAATAGATGATAATGTTTGTAACCTCGGAATACAAGCTTTGTGCTTTTTAAGAAAAGTATTTCCTAAATTTGGTTGCATTCGAGGTCCTTGGGAACGCTTTTCCTTCCAGAGTTTCCAACTGGAAAGCCCCATTACCGGTTTTAGATATAACTCGGTAAGGTCCTTCCCAGTTGGGGGCAAGCTTCCCTTGTTTGGCGTTCTCCAAACCTATATCCGCCCTTCTGAGAACAAGATCGCCGACATCAAAATATCGTAAGACGAATTTCGAGTTGTACCGGGTTGATATCCTTTGTTTGATTAACGCTTCTTTGAAAGAGGCTTTTTGTAACGCCCAAAATAATTTAATTAATTAATTGATTAAATTATTTAGGTGTTGCATTATTAATATTATTATTTATAAGGTTATTATTATTATTAGAATTATTTTAAGAGGTGGTATATGGTAGGGGGGAGTGGCGAAATAGAGAGGAATGGGCTTAAGTGAAGCCCATGATCCAACTAACCTGGGTTTTGAGAAGGGACTTGCCTAGGGCTAGTCATTTTTGCTCCAAAGCGAAATTTTGAAACCCTAGAGTGCTAAGAGAGAAGAGGTGCCGTGAGCTTGGGGAAAGAAGGAGAGGATTCGCGAAATCAAGAAGGAAAAAGGAGAGAAGGATTCGAGATCAAGAAGAAAAGAGGTTTCCCGTTGTTGCTGTGGCTCTGTAGGTGTCTGCCCTCTAGAATTCGATTCATCTTCTTGAAAAGGTAAGGGTGAGCGTTTTCAATTTAATGTAATTGAGTATATGGTGGGTTTGTGGGTTGTTGATGGTGGTTGAATTCGAAATTGATATGTTAAGAGAAATGTTGGATTGATTTATTATTATTGATATGCGAATTGCCCTAGGAGATGAAGGGATGAATTTCGATTTCTTTTTGGTGATTGAAGTGTGGCTAATTTCGAAGTTGGTGAATTGTTGGCGTTGGAAAGAAATTTTTGATGAATTAAGTGATAGGAGTATAAGTAATTGAATGATACCAAAGAAATGAAACTAGACAATGTTGCTGTCACCATAATAATATGCTGCTGTTTTGTCAATTATGCATGTGCTGTTGCAGAATTTTGTATTGCTGGTTGCCACAATATTCATGTGCTGTGTGCAGGAATTTTTTTCTGTGGTACTGCTGTTAGCGTATAAACATGTTGCTGTTTGTCAGTAAAAGGCATTGCTGTTGCTGTTTTTATAAAAACAAATGCTGCTGTTACAGAATTTTTTTATGTTGTTGTTTGTCATTAAAAGGCATTGCTGTTGCTGTTTTTATAAAAACAAATGCTGCTGTTACAGAATTATTTATGTTGCTGTTTGGCATTAAAATGTATTGCTGTTTGCTGTTTTTATAAAAACAAATGCTGCTGTTACAGAATTATTTATGTTGCTGTTTGGCATTAAAATATGTTGTTGTTTGCTGTTTTTATTAAAGAACAATGGTGCTGTAGCAGAATTACAAAAATGATGTTTTTAACCATTTAAATGGGTTGCTGTTTGCTAATTTTGTCAAGGAAAAATGCTGCTGTTTGGGTTGTTTTTAGCGCTTAAAATGATGCTGTTTTTACTGTTTTATCGCGAAAAAAATTGTTGCTGTGGTACTGCTGTTAGCGTATAAAAATGTTGCTATGAGTGGGATTTTTGCGCATAAATGGCCACTGTTTTTCAGCTTCGATTTGTTGCCGTTTACTAACCGAATTTCTGTACTTTGTAAAAGAAAAGAGCGTGTAAATGTGACTTTGATACTATTACTATTTTTCCGGTTAAAAATGTGAGGTTTCTTCCACTTGGAAAATGAGATGTTCTTCTCAAGTTTAATTGTGGTGCTTCCTAAGTATGAAAGTGAAATGTTTATCCAAAATTTTAAAAATGTTGTTATTCAAAAATTTAACTAGGTTGTTACTTAAATTTTTATGTGTAGTTATTTACATTTGGATGAATGTCTCCTAAATTTTAAAATGTGTTGTTACTTGAAAATTTAGGATCATTGTTACCTAAGATTTAAATATGTTGTTACTCAAATTTTTGAATGTGATTGTTTATGAAGAGTTGTGACATTAATATGGTGACTATGATGAATACACTCTATGAGTGTCTTATGGTGGTGATGACGAGTACTCCAGGTGAGCGAATTTTGGTGATTGCACATGTGTCCATAGTGTCTCATAGCATGTGCATCTTATGACGAATAGGCTTCGGCCTCTTAGTGACGGTGTGCCCATAGTGGCTTATTTATGACGAGAAAACAGTGACGGTGTGCCCATAGTGGCTTATTATGACGAGTATGGTACCATCATGCATATGCCCAGGTGTGGGTTGCATTTTCATGCGCATACATTTTTTTTTTATGACAGGTGATGTGAATTGTGATTTTTGGTTTTGTGTGTGATGACGACGAAGTTGATGTTAATGATGATGTGTGTGTGATAGTTTGCTCATATTACTCTACTGTATGCTTAATTATATTATGTTGGAAATTCTCACCCCTTCTTCTTGGAATGTTGCTCTATTGTGGCAACGCTGCAGGTGACTCCGATTGAAGGACATGCTGCCTTCCTTTATAGCTGTTGAGATGTTTTGAGTCGCTCTCTGATATTGTAACACCTAGGGGGCGGGGTTGAAGTTGATAAGTTATTTAATTAGCGGTTTAATGATTTTATGGATGTTTTGAGACGTGTTTGAGTGACCTTGGTGAGTTATTGCTATTTCCGCTGTGATGAGATTATTTTGAAGTTTAACTTTTGCGATGACTGCGTTGGTGCATAAATTTTAATGGCGAAGCGATGAGTTTTTATAAATGAAGATATGACATCTCTTTCCTACTAATTAAATATTATTTTCGAAAATGAAAGTACTCTGATAATGACGTGCACATTAAGGGGTAGAAAAGGGGTGTTACACTTTTCCTCGAACCTCGCCGACGAGGTCGAGGTTCTCTTTTAAAGCCAGGTTGTTTCCTTCCGACGACTTTGGATTACGCGTTCTCCAACTCATTTCTCTGATCTCTACCGGGATGACTGCCTCGCTCCCATATGAGAGCCGGAAAGGAGTTTTCCCCGTCAAGCTTTGGGGCGTGGTCATGTACGCCCATAGTACGTAGGGAAATTCCTCAACCCATTTACCTTTAGCATCGTCAAGACGCTTTTTCAGACCCTTGAGGATCTCTTTGTTGGCAGCTTCGGCTTGCCCATTGTTCTGGGGGTGCTCTACCGAGGTGAAGCAATGTTTGATTTTAAGATCGGACATTAGTTTCCTGAAACCTTTATCCGCTAACTAGGTTCCCTTATCAGTGATCACTACCTCGGGGATCCCGAACCTGATCATGATATTCTTCTTAAAAAACTTGATGCAATTCTTCGCATTGATAATGGTTAAAGGTTCAGCATCGATCCATTTTGTGAAATGGTCCACAGCTAGTATCAGGAATTTGACTTGGCCAGGGGCAGTGGGAAAAGGACCAAGGAGATCGATCCCCCACCACGAAAAAGGCCATGGGGAGGAGAGACTGGTGAACTCGGCAGGGAGTGCCACATGGACATTAGCATGGAACTGACACTTCTTGCATTTTTTAACATAATTTTTAGCGCCGGTCTCCATGGTTGGCCCAAAATAACCTGCCCTTAAGGCTTTTCGGGCTAGAGACTGGCCTCCGAGGTGCTGTCCGCAAATTCCCTCGTGAATCTCGGCTAGGACGTAATCGGCCTCGTCTCCTTCCACACATTTTAGCAAAGGTGCGGATAGGCTTCTCCTATAAAGGGCTCCATCAATCACGGAAAAAGATGAGGCTTTTCTCCTGATCGCTTTAGCTTCACGGGAGTCCGGAGGTTCATCCCTTGATTCAATGTACTTGATGATCGGGGAAATCCAACGTTTTCTTTCCTGAACTACACAGGTAGAAAAAGCGAGCTCTGGGTTGGGAAGGACACTGGGTTCCCTCGGGGTCTCTTAAATTAATGAGCGGTGATTACCAGGTACTTTGGTACTGGCGAGTTTGCCAGAACATCGGCCCAAGTGTTCTCTGACCTCAGAACGTGCTTGACCTCAGAAAAAACGAATTGGGTGAGCAATTCCCGCACACGGGTAAGGTACTTCTGTAAGATCGGGTCCTTGGCTTCATACTGTTTTCCGATCTGTGATACTACTAGCAAGGAATCGGTGTTCAAGATGATTCGAGTAACTCGGAGGTTAATGGCAAGCCGGAGTCCCACTATACATGCCTTGTACTATGCTTGATTGTTCGACGTTGGGAAACAAAAAGTAAGGGATACTTCAATTACGATACCTGTCAGGCTTTCTAGCATCAATCCGGCCCCACTACCTTTTTGATTTGAGGAACCATCGACGTGAAGCGTCCATAACTCGCCTTCAGAGTCGGCAGGGGTCATTTCAGCTACGAAATCAGCCAGCACCTGGGCTTTTAGTGGCGTCCTTATTTCGTACTTAACTCCGAACTCAGAGAGCTCTGCTGCCCATTTGATCATCCGTCCAGCCAGGTCGGGTCGGTGCAGTATTTGTCGGAGACGACGTGCAGCAATAAGTACGTAGAGCAAAGGAAATTTTCTCAATTTTCTGATATCTGAGCTCTGGTCCTTGTAAAGCTTTGCTTACAAAGTATACCAGACTTTGTCCGGTCTTGGTTTCTCGAACAAGTACGGCACCAAGCGCTTCCTCCGAGATTTCCAAATACAAGTATAAGATTTCTCCTGGGTCCGGGCGAGTTAAGATCGGTGGTTCGGAAAGAACCTTTTTTAGTTGGGAGAGGGCCTCATCGCGCTCAGGAGTCCGCTCGAATTTCGCCTCTTTTTTAAGTAATTTAAAAAGAGGGAGTTATTTAAATGCAGCATTGGAGATGAAGCGAGACAAAGCTGCAATCATGCCATTAAGTTGTTGAAGCTCCTTCTTGGTATTCGGGGTGCGCATTTCGGTCACAGCCTGACACTTGCCGGGGTTAGCCTCGATGCCTCTTTCCGTTAGGTAATATCCAAGGAACTTCCCGGATCGGACACCAAAAGTGCATTTCTCCGGGTTTAGCCTCATTTGGTTTTTATGAACTTCTGCAAAGATCTCTTCAAGGTCGGTCACATGGAGGCTCTCATCTTCACTTTTCGCGATCATATCATCAAGATATACCTCCATGTTGCGTCTGATCTGGTTTCGGAAAACTTTGTTCATCATCATTTGATAGGTAGCCCCCGCATTTTTCAGACCAAACGGCATCACCCGGAAACAGAAGTTACCATGGTCAGTCATGAAGGCGGTCTTCTCTTGATCCGGTGGGAACATCGGAATTTGGTTATATCCGGAATAGGCAACGATAATAGGCGAAAACCGGAAGCTTTATCGACGAGGCGATTAATGCTAGGAACATGGAAGGCATCTTTTGGACAGGCCTTATTAAGATCGGTGTAATCAATACACATGCGCCATTTTCCCTTTGATTTTTTGACAAGCATAGGGTTGGATAGCCAAGTTGTATACTTGACTTCTTTTAAAAAATTAGCTTTGATTAAATCATTAACGATCTTGGCTGCAGCTTCGGTTTTTTCTTTACTTTGAGCCCTTTTGCGTTGGGCGACCCACTTAGCACTGGGGTTGGTGGCTATCAGATGACAAGCGACTTCCGGGGGAACCCCTGGCATGTGTTCCGCCGACCAAGCAAAGAGGTCGGTATGAGATTTTAATCGCATGGTGAGCTTCGCTTTCAGGTCATCATAAAGATCGGAACCGATCTTGACGGTTTTGACTAAGTCGTCTGTTAGCTGTACCTCCACAAACTCGCCATCAGGTTGAGGTCGCCTGGCCTTCTTCTTAAATTCACGGGCCAAGTCGTCATCGCTTTCTTCCTATGGGCTATCAGGGTCGTACCTTGCATCGAGGTCCATAACGTTAACATCGACAGTCTTGCCCCTTTTTCTCTTCTCAATAGTCATCCCGGTTTCATGCTCTTCGGGGGGAACCCCCTTTTTTGTGGCCTCATTATCCACCTTTACATGCAGAAAGAAACACCTTTGAGAAGACTCTAGATCGGTGTTGAGAGTTACTACTTTTTTGTATAAAGTATGGAATTTCATTTTGAGATGAGTGGTGGAAGTCACGGCTCCGAACTTCCCTATGGTCGGTCTCCCAATGATACAGTTGTATAAGATAAAACAAGGAACTTGGTTTTGATTGTTCTTGCTAATGGTTTTTCACCATAGGTGACCATGGTTTCTAAGTAGCCAAGTGGCTTGGTCCCGGCCCCATTAAACCCGGAAAGATCCAAGCCTCGATACGGTGTGAGGTCCTCCTTTGAAATTTGCAGTTTTCTTACAAGATCGGCAAAGATGATGTCTGCCGAGCTTCCTTGATCAACAAGGATTCTTCTTATTTCGTGATTGGCCATCACGGCCCTGATTATGAGTGGCACGTGCTTGTTGGGCTTGCCATCCAATAAGTCCAGATCGTCAAATGTCAAGGGAGGTCGGGCCGGTAACGAGGTGAGAGTTGAGGTGGATGCGGCACTCATCATTTCCTTCCACTTTCTTTTCTTGGTCTTACCAGAGGCTTCGTCGGGGTAACCTCCCGAAATGACCATCATTACAGGCTGACCTATGTATTTGCGATAATCACGCTCGTCTTCGGAGCTTTCTTCCTTTTCCTGCTTCAATTTTCCCTTCCTCTTGGTATCTTCAATCTCTTGCTTAACCTTACCCTCTTGCCGAGGTGGTTTCTTAACATACTGGTTTAATTTCCTCTTCTTAATCAGGTCCTCTATGTCGTCTTTGAGGGCATTGCAGCGATTGGTATCGTGACCATTACTTTGGTGATACCGACAATACTTGTTGGATCGCTGGCCCGACCTGTGTGGTAGTGGATCGGGGAACTTAACCTCTTTAAATTCAGTGTTCATGCATTCCGACAAAATCTTTGAGCGGGATTCGTTAAGCTCAGAATATTGTTGGTGTCTGTTATGAAATTTAGATTTATTATCATTCCGAATTTTCTTCTCATTCCGGGGTTTAGAACTTCCCTCCGACCTCCTCGCAATTACCCCTTCCTCATGATCAATGTATTTTTGAGATCGCTGGAGGAACTCAGCAAGCGACTCAGTTGGATTAACCCCCACATCTATCTGAAAAAGGCTTCCCTCACGAAGGCCGGCGTCCATAAAGTAAAGACGAAAGGGGTCGTCTAGATTTAGGACTTGGGAGGCCTCTTTATTGAACCTTTCGATGTAGTCTCGGAGAGATTCGGTTACTCCTTGCCGAATTTCCTGTAGAACTTTCCGAGACTTAGGCTTCATCTTGGAATGGGCAAAGTGGGCGGAGAACAACTTGGCTAGCATATCCCACGAAGATATGGAGTCCGGCTTTAAAGCTCGGAACCAATCTAGGGCGGTTTTCTCCAAAGTGGGAGGAAAGATCCGACATTTGATCTCCTCCGGGATGTTTCGATACTGCATAACTGTATCAAAATAATCGAGACGGCGATCAGGATCGCTAGTCCCGTCGTGCATCTTTAAACCTTCAGGGGCTTCTCGAGATGCTTTGGTACCGGAAAGTAGTCGATCTTATTGGTGAAGGGTCATTTCTGGGGTGCCGGTGTATCCCGGGGTGGGGAGCGCCGGTAGCGGTGCCTTGCTGGAGATCTATAAGAGCGAGGGTGCCGAAGTTCAGTCCTCGGGGATCTCTCCCGACTTATAGAATGACGCCTTGGAGAGGACGAGGCCAGAGACGAGCCTCGTTGAGGTGATTCCTCAGGATAGTAAGTGTCATCGGGAGTCCAACTTGGACGAGTTCTAGATCCCCACCCTCAGGTACGACGGGGTGGAGATCGATGATGGTGTCTTCTCCAGACCGGAGAACGGTGGCGCCTGCGGCTAGAAGTTTCTCTCGTTGAAGGGTGTCGTCGGGGGGAAGATCGGTCCGGGATATCACGAGCCCAGAGCTCAGCTATCTCCGCTTCCTATTGAGTATAGCGTTGGCTCCTTTGCTGATGATCCTCAGCCTGTCTACTTAGCAGCTGGATGAGCTGTTGCCTGTTGAACAGCATCGACCGGTACCTGGACGGTTTGAGGCGGAGGAGGTGGTGGGTTCCGGGGAATCAAAGCCCTGGTTGAGTTTAGAGCAAGCTCAGTACTTGGGGGCAGAGTGACCGCCAGCCCTTCTGGAGTTTCCGGCGGTTGATCTGGTCCTATAATCGTGTTTGGGAGATTTCTTTGGCGTAACACCGGAGCCATGTTTGACCAAGAGAATGGGAGAGGAACTAGAGTACGAGGTCCTCCCACTGTGGTCCCCAATGATCTGTACCGTATCTCCGGCCTTGTATCCGATCTTGGATTCCAGATCTGATCCGAGATAGTTGGTAGTGATGTTCTTGGTCAGTATTTGTTCCGATCCGAGGTGGGGTGTTACCAGCAATGACACTCTGACGCTTAAGTCAGTAAGTGAGTCAATGGTAAGTTCTAGGATTTGAGAATGTGTACCTGTCATGCAAGCATTGAATGCTTATTTATAGACTTTGGGAATCAGCGTGGGCCGTTAGATTTTAGGTCATTGATCTGAACAGTTTGATTGATGGATCAGCCTTTGGTATTGGGCCTTAGCTAATTGATGCTATAAAGGCCCAACCAGTCGTAATAAAGGCTCAATTAGTAACAAAGCCTTCAGAAAGATGTGACCAAATGTCTTTGATTTTTTAAAATTGGGGGACCAAATGTCTTTGATTATTAGCGATAAAAAACTGAAAATTCCTCTTTGGACTAAATGTGTTTGATTTTTTAAAATTGGGGGACCAAATATCTGAGTTTTAAAATAAGGGAACCAAATGTCTGAATTTTTGAAAATAGGGGGACCAAAACTATAATTTAGCCAAATATATATATATACTAAGGCTATTCCCCTTCCCCTAATATTAATTCATACTATATTTAAATTTAAAGTCTTTGTCAGATTTGTTGGGATTTGGTTGGGATCTTTTTCATTTCTTAAAACAAATTAGATCGGTTGAAATATGGTCTGTTGAATGTTGCTCCAAGTCTCTATAATTTTCAAAGAGATTTAAGAAATCTATGTGTTTATATAATGATGACATATTCTTCTTTGGATGACTATTCTTGGGTTTAATATTGACTGCATGACTATATTCTTGGGTTTGATTTATTTGATTTGAAAATTGTTTGAGTAAATTAAATGAACAATATGGTCATGTTTATGTTGCTACTTAAACTTATCATGAAAAAATATTATTTTAAAGGCTAAATAGCACTTTTGGTCCTTTATCTTTGCTCCAGATTTCACTTTGGTCCTTTATCTTTTTTTTGGTCCGTTTTGGTCCTTTATTTTTCATTTTCGTTTCACTTTGGTCCTTTATCTTTTTTTTTGTCCGTTTTGGTCCTTTATGTTTCATTTTGGTTTCATTTTGGTCCCTCACGTTATTATTTAATTCAATTAAAACATAAAAACAATTAAAACAATTAAAACAAAATTATTTTAAAACAATTAAAACAATATTTTGGTCCCCCACCGTGAACCCCTCCCCCCCCCCCCCACTATTCATGATCTTCAACCTCAAATCACTATTCACACATAAACCCCAATTTTTGTTCCACTCACCTTAACCCAACCAAACTCTAATTTCTTCACTCCAAGCTTGCAATCAATCACTCAATGACATATCCCTAAGCTTTCAAGACAAGAATGAGCCAAGAAACTCAACATTCCTCATTTCTTCACAATATTCGAAAAATGGTGAATTTGTGTAGAGTGAGTTGATGATGATGATGTTGGTACCAAATCGAAGAGGAAGTAATGCTGAACGTTTTTCGTGTTGGAAGGAAGTCGTTTTGATGAGCCTTTGGACTTCGTTTTTCCTCTTCTTCTCCTTCACCCATTCTTTTCTCTTCTTTTTTCCTTTTCTCTCCTTTCTCTCTGTTTCTCTTCTTTCTCGCGTACCTTCCTTTTCTTTCTTTCTTTCTATTCTTTAATTCTCACACACACACACATATTGTTTTAATGGTGGGGATATGAATGGTTGAAGATGATGAATGGTGGGTGGTGGTTGTTGGTGGCTGACGGTGGTTCACGGTGGGGGGGGAGGGGTTCACGGTGGGGGACCAAAATATTGTTTTAATTGTTTTAAAATAATTTTGTTTTAATTGTTTTAATTGTTTTAATTGTTTTAATGTTTTAATTGAATTAAATAATAACGTGAGGGACCAAAATGAAACATAAAGGACCAAAACGAACCAAAAAAAAAGATAAAGGACCAAAGTGAAACGAAAATGAAAGATAAAGGACCAAAACGGACCAAAAAAAAGATAAAGGACCAAAGTGAAATCTGGAGCAAAGATAAAGGACCAAAAGTGCTATTTAGCCTATTTTAAATTAAAATGAATTTACTTAATATATAAAAACAGTGTAAAAAGGTTTTATATATATACATTAATAATTGATGTTTTGTTACTTAGTTAGATAGATAGTAATTTGGTTTAGAGGTTTGTATTTTTTCTAGCTTATTTAGTGATTTGTATTTTTCTAATTTATTTAGTATTTGACAAGGTAAGTGCCTTATAGAAAATAGATCGTACTTGGATGTACAATAGGACAAATGCTTATAGACACGGCTTGAAAAAAGAGTTTGTTCGTGGTGTTAAACATTTTGTGAAGAGGGCCAGGAAGCTTCCGATTTGTATATCCGAGGGAGGGATAAGGTGTCTGTTTATAAAATGCAAGTGTAGGAAGATATATACGCCAACTAATGCTAGGCTTCACTTGTACCGGCATGGATTTCAACCAGGCAATTGGATTTGGACTGAACAGGAAGAAGTGAACCTCGGTCTTGATACTAGGGGTGGTACGAATAGTAGTGGGTATGTTCATCATGAAGATGTCCCGGTGAGGATGAGTTGCCCAAGGAAGATGCAAAGCAGTTTTACGACAAGTTGATATGTGCTAACAAGCCCATCTACGAGGGGGCTACATGTAACGCCCAAATATTTAATTAAATTAATTAATTAAATATTTAGGTATCCATTTATTTTGTTATTTATTTCAGTTGGTGTAATTATATTAGCATTTGAATAAGAGGTGTATAATTGGATATTAGGGGATGGTGTTAGTAATCGGGCTTAAGCTGGAGGAAAGCCCGTGATCCAGAAGCCCACTAGCTAGGCGCATAGGTGAAGCGCCTAGGCTAGGGTTTTGGCTCATTATGCGAATTGTTTTGAGAAAAAGAAAGAAAAGTTGCGAATAGAGGAGAGAAAGAGAGAAGAGGATTTCGGCGCATCTAAGGGAGAAGAGGAGGTAAATTTCGCAAATTCAAGGAGCAGAGAGGAGCTGTGTTGCTGAGGTTATTGTTGGTGACTTGATCAAGAAGATTAGTGCTCTCCTACTATAAGGTAAGGGTGGGGTTCTTCCTTATAATGGGGTTTTATGATGGGGTTATGTGGGGATAGGTCCTATAATACCTCTTGATTGATTTTGATGTTTGATTTGGTGATAGTTGAATTATAACTAGGTTGAATTGAAATTTGGCTTGTTGGTGATTGATGTGACTCTAAAAATTGGTGATTCATTGTTGTTATTACCAATTGCATGCTAGGTGTTCGATTAATGGTTGTTTGGTGTTGTGATTGGCAATTCATGATAAATAACATTGGTGGTTAAGGATTGGTGATTTAAATTGGTGAAATAACGGAATTGTTGACCCCTAGGGCGCCATGGGTGCCATTGCCCTAGATGCTGTTTCTGGCGCCCTGTGCCTAGGCGCCGTGCCTGGCCCTGTTGCCTTGATGTTCTGTTGCTGTTTCTGGCGCCCTGTGCATGGGCGCCGTGTCTGGTGTGTGTCCGCGTGTGCCAGTGTGTGCGTGTTGCTGTGTCTTGGCGCAGGGGCGCCATGGACGCCTGTTCCTGAGTTGTGTTGCGCGCTGTCTTGGCGCAGGGGCGCCATGGGCGCTGTTCCCGTGTCTGGTGCGTGTTCCTGTTCTGTGGTGCGTTTGTGCTGTAGGCTGTCTGGGCGCCAAGGGCGCCAATTCCTGTGCCATGTTGCGTTTCTGATGTGTTCTGGACTGTCTGGGCGCCATCTCCTGCAGTGTTGCTAGGCGCCCTGCTCCTGGGCGCCAGGTCCAGTTACGTTGCCTGTTGCTGGGCGCCCTGCTCCTGGGCGCCAGTCTCCTGTGTTGCGTTTTCCTGCTAGGCGCCCTGCTCCTGGGCGCCGTTTTCAGCATGTGTTTCAGTTTTTCCCCTATTTTGTTTTCAACATATCTTTTGACTCGGGAGTCCGATTGAGACGTTTCAAAATGTTTTGGAAAGCTTATTCAGAGGCCTAGCTGAATATTCTAATTTAAGGCAAAGTGTTCTATTTTTCTGTAAATTGTTAGCCGTTGGCTTAACCGTTAAATGTTGCTGTTTTTGGGAAAGAAATTGTCGTGTCTCAAATATTTTGGGAAATTGTCGTGGTCTTCAGTGTTGGGAAAAATCCTCACGTCTCAAATGTTTTGGAAAACTGTTGTTATCTTGGTGTCTTGGTGCTGTTTGAGCTAGGTGTGAAGGCTCAAACCTTGGTGTTGTGGGAGCTAGGTGTGAAGGCTCCAAATTTTGGTGTTCCGTTGTTTCGGGTGGCTTGGTGTCTCGGTGTCGTTGGGCTAGGTGTGAAAGCCCAATTTTGGTGATATTCGGTGATTGAGTTTTGGTGTGTCACATTGTGACTAATTTTGATGATTGTCTGTGTGCATTCATTGTGTCGCATACAGCATACGCATTTATTTTGGTGAAGGCCTTTGGTCTTGGAGCTGGGTGTGAAAGCTCAATTTTTCTAAAACTACTGAGCCGGGTGTGAAAGCTCAATTTTTGTGAATTGGTGAGCCGGGTGTGAAAGCTCTCAATTTTGGTGACGCCTCTGTTTACAGGCAAAATTTTGGTGATTTGGTACCACATGCATATGCCCGTTGGTGTGGGTTGCATTCATGTATTATCATGACATTTGGTGACTGATTGTGGTATTTACAATTTGACGTGTGTTTATGAATGGATGTGTGTAGTGGAACGGTAGATATAGTTGTCATATTCTAGCATATTTCTTATAATTTTACGCTATTATATTGAAGATATCTCACCCCTTCTGTTTGAATGTTACCCCTATGCGGTAACGTGCAGGTGATTGCGAGTGAAGGCCTAGTTACCTTCGCTAGTCCGAGTCGGTGTCCTTTGCTTTGATATGTAACACTCAAGGGGGGAAACGAACCTAGACTTTGGCTGTTGCATTTTACTATTTGGAGTCCATTCAGGACGTTATGATTTTATTGTTTTGAAACTTATTTCTATTTCCGCTGCGTGGTGATGCATTTTTGACGATATGGTTAATTAAACTGGTGTTATGGACTTCGACCCTTTTTGACAAAGTGATTATATATCGCATGTGACGTTTTGAATTATTGATGAATGTGTGACATCTCTTTTCGACGCATGAATTTTTTTTTGTATAACTCTGATTTTATTAAATAATTACCGGGTAGAAAAGGGGTGTTACACTACACAGTCTATATTGTCAATATCTGTTCAACTCTGGCAATTAGGATTAATTGGCATATTCCACAAAAAGGTATAGATTTTGTTGCTCATATGCTTAATAGTGTATGTCCAGTTCAAGAATGCTTGCCCAAGAACTATTACGAAGCATCACAGTTGGTGTCTAAATTAGGGCTGATCGAAGGTTGAGCAGATTGATTGTTGCGAGGTAGGTTGTATGTTATATTACAAGGATGATAGCAAGTTATCTGAGGGCAAAATTTGTCATGCTCTTAGGTTCCTTCCTCGCAGGATTGGTACGGGAAAGTACAAAGATGTCGCAGTGAAGAGAATGTTCTATTTCCCTATCATTCCCAGATTACAAAGACTATATACATCACCTGAGTCGGAAACTGGAATGATATGGCATCACGAAAACAAAAAGAGCGCAAACGTCCTTCGACATCCGTCCGATGGAAAAGCATGGAAACACTTTGATGATGTATAACGACTTTGCTAGTGAGCCTAGAAATGCAAGGCTAGCTCTCTGTTCAGATGGATTTAACCTTTACATTCAAGCCTCTGCTTCTCCATACTCTTGTTGGCCGATAATAGTTACCCGATACAATCTTTCCCCCGAAATGTGCATGACCAAACCATACTTATTTTACCGGTAAAATGACTTAAATGTCCAAAAATTGGAGACGTGGCGGCTTATTGGAAAGTCTAAAAAAGTCTATTTGCTGGAATATCTTTTTATTTTAATGAGAGTAGATAGATTGTCAATAGTAAATTCGCTTTAAAGCCATCGACGGGCCGGCTATTGTAAAAGATCAGTTAACAAAGATCGAGATTATAAAAAGAAATACAATTGCATAAAAACACGAAATGTGACTTTAGTCAAAAAAGGAGAAAACAGGGTTAGATATAAACATCAAACTAATGAAATAGTTGTAATGATGCAACTATAGAACAAGCTAAGATGAAAAAAATATATATATACTAAGGCTATTCCCCTTCCCCTAATATTAATTCATACTATATTTATATTTAAAGTCTTTGTCAAATTTTTTCGGATTTGGTTGGGATCTTTTTCATTTCACAAAACAAAGATCGGTTGAAATATGGTGTGTTGAATGTTGCTCAAAGTCTCTATAATTCTCAAAGAGATTTAAGAAATCTATGTGTTTATATAATGATGACATATTCTTCTTTGGATGACTATTCTTGGGTTTAATATTGACTGCATGACTATATTCTTGGGTTTGATTTATTTGATATGAAAATTGTTTGAGTAAATTAACTGAACAATATGGTCATGTTTATGTTGCTACTTAAACTTATCATGAAAACATATTATTGTAAATTAATATGAATTTACTTACTATATAAAAACAGTGTAAAAAGGTTTTATATATACATTAATAATTGATGTTTTGTTACTTAGTTAGATAGATAGTAATTTGGTTTAGTGGTTTGTATTTTTTCTAGCTTATTTAGTGATTTGTATTTTTCTAATTTATTTAGTATTTGACAAGGTAAGTGACTTATAGAAAATAGATCGTACTTGGATGTACAATAGGACAAATGCTAATAGACACGGCTTGAAAAAAGAGTTTGTTCGTGGTGTTAAACATTTTGTGAAGAGGGCTAGGAAGCTTCCCATTTGTATATCCGAGGGAGGGATAAGGTGTCCGTGTATAAAATGCAAGTGTAGGAAGATATCTACGCCAACTAATGTTAGGCTTCACTTGTACCGGCATGGATTTCAACCAGGCAATTGGATTTGGACTGAACACGAAGAAGTGAACCTCGATCTTGATACTAGGGGTGGTTCGAATAGTAGTGGGTATGTGCATCATGAAGATGTCCCGGTGAGGATGAGTTGCCCAACGAAGATGCAAACCTGTTTTACTACAAGTTGATATGTGCTAACAAGCCCATCTACGAAGGGGCTACACAGTCTATATTGTCAATATCTGTTCAACTTCTGGCAATTAGGACTAATTGGCATATTCCACAAAAAGGTATAGATTTTGTTGCTTATATGCTTAATAGTCTATGTCCATTTCAAGAATGCTTGCCCAAGAACTATTACGAAGCATCACAGTTGGTGTCTAAGCTAGGGCTGAAGGTTGAGCAGATTGATTGTTGCGAGGTAGGTTGTATGTTATATTACAAGGATGATAACAAGTTATCTGAGGGCAAAATTTGTAATGCTCCTAGGTTCCTTCCTCGTAGGATTGGTACGGGAAAGTACAAAGGTGTCCCAGTGAAGAGAATGTTCTATTTCCCTATCCTTCCCAGATTACAAAGACTATATACATCACCTGAGTCGGCAACTGGAATGATATGGCATCACGAAAACAAAAAGAGCTCAAACGTCCTTCGACATCCGTTAGATGGAAAAGCATGGAAACACTTTCATGATGTATAACGACTTTGCTAGTGAGCCTAGAAATGTAAGGCTACCTCTGTGTTCAGATAGATTTAACCTTTACATTCAAGCCTCTGCTTCTCCATACTCTTGTTGCTGGCTGGTAATAGTTACCCCATACAGTCTTCCACTACAAAGAAATTGCCCATTAGTGACGGAAATTAGCGAGGGACTAATGTTCCCTCGCAAAAACTGGAATTAGCGACGGAATTTGCGAGGGAATAGGGGCTGTCGTATTTTTGAGAATTAGCAACGGAAATTCAGACATTTGCGACGGAAATTTTGAAAATTAGCGACAGAATTTCAGTCCCTCGCTAATTCCCTCGCTAATTTCTGACAGTTTTCAGATGATAGGACTCAGTGCAGGTATTTAGTGACAGAATTTCAGTCCCTCGCTAATTTCTGATAGTTTTCAGATGATATGACTCCGTGCAGGTATTTAGCGACGGAATTTCAGTCCCTCGCTAATTCCGTCGCTAATATTTTGACTTTTCACCTTATTTATCCTCTCACACACACTCTTCTCTCCTACTCTCCTCACACTCTTCTCTCTTCTTCTCTGCTCACACTTTTATTCTCTCTTCAATCTTCCACCACCACACCACCACACCACCACCTCCTCTCATGGGCCATTGACAGGCCATTGTAAAAGATCGGGTAAGAAAGATAGAGATTATAAAAAGAAATACAATTGCATAAAATCAAGAAATGTGACTTTAATTTAGTTAAGAAACACGAAAACAGGGTTAGATATAAACATCAAACTAATGAATTCATTAGTTTGATGCAACTATAGAACAAGCTAAAATGAAATATATATATATATATATATATATATATATATATATATATATATATAGTAATAAATCAATGAAGGTTCTCTCAAAAGTTTTTCAAGGAAATGTAAAGAAATGAAGTGATAAATATAATAAAAATGACTTCCTCGTAGAAAATTTGGCGGAGGCATAAAATTGCTCTGGTATGATATTACAATTATTGTCAAAGAGAGGGAATAGAGACAATCTTAATATACTACTAAAATGGAAAACATGTTTAAAAACAATTGTATGAAAAATTTCAATGGGTGGGAATGAAATTACAAGCTAGTGGCATAGGTCCAGATAGGTGATTATTATATCAATAGTACATAGACAAGAAAATAAATAGATGATAAATGGGTAGATTAAACAAGCTTGAGTTGCTCAAGTGACGATTGTACATCAATCTTATTCTTCCCATTTTCTTCCAACGATTCTTTATAAGTCGCTCCACGATATTTATGTGGATGTTCTGCATCAACAAATTCTGAGCTTGGGATGATGAATGTGTCCAACGAAGGTCCATGAAGGGTAACCAAAGAGACCCTCTGCACTTCATTGTTCTGAACAATAACTCGATGAATATGACTCTTATATTTCCCATTCGTTACGATCTACGACCAAAAATATTAATTAGATCATATAGATATTTTTAAAACTAAATAGATTACTTGGTAAACATATGCAAATGAAATTAAACTCAATAAGAATACCTCGAGATGATCACCTAGCTGGATGAGTATGGCATGATGTGGAATGTAAACATTAATCCAATTTCCTTTATGAGATAGGATTTGTAGTCCACCATTTACATCTTGTACGAGGGTAATAACAAAGCCAGGATCAGTGTGTTCAGGGAGACCAATGTCTCCCTTAGCTCTAGAATTTGGTGGGTAAAGATTCATGGCCATTACATCAAATCCAGATTTCATGTTGAATGCGTTCTCTATGTAGTTTTCTTCAAACCCTAAGGTTTTTGAAATTGATCTTGCTAATCCAACTACTATCTTTCTCATTTCTTTATGATAATCTTCTACTGTTTTGCTGTCACCCAATATAAAGAAAGTTACAGTAAAATAAATGAAACAACTATAAAATAATTAATTAATTAATATTAGAAAAGGGCAATTTTTCATGTTTTGTCTCTAAACTTTTGCATCCCTTATTTTTGTGCAAGAGAGACTAAATATGGATAAAATTTATATATATCGGAATAGAACTTGAAATTCGTTATTTACGAAGAACTAAAAGCATATTTAACCTTTTTTTGTGTCAATTAATATTGAACGATTGTGATTTCTTTACTCTACGGTTGTTATATTTTGTAAAGAACTTAGAAACATATCTAATCGTACTATAAAAAAATAATAATTAATATTGTTTTTGCAAATAATATACCTAAGACTTGTTGGGTTTGAAGGAACGTGATCCTGAGGATGTGCAACAACCTTGATATATTCCCTATTTTCCCCATCATTGGCGTTTATTCCCCATCGGATTTTATCAGATGGACCTTTTTTACTGTAGATCCTTCTCTCTTCAAGAGTTGTTGGATCAAAGAAATTAGAAACCCCTTTCAAAGTATTGTTGAGTACTTCATCTGGTATGGTATGGTTTACCAGCTGCATGCATACAAAGTGTTGATCATCAACATATATATTGTGCGGCCTTACTTGTTTATATATATATATATATATATATATATATATATATATATATATATATTATTTAAGTTTTGAATTAGTTGCAATAATTGAGATTCAAACAGTAAACTACATTAACAGATTTTATTGTAATTTTTTTAATTAAGAAAATTATAACATAACCATAACAGTAATTTTAAAAAGTATAAAATCATATAAATAGGATTGTCAAGAAGTTTACATAGAAGAAGCCATATTCCAGACATGCATGGCGAAGGTGTTCAATGGCAAGAGATCTTTGATCAGAGTCATCAGATAATAGTAGAGAGTAATCAACGGTGGGTATTTGTTCATCAGAAGCAAGATAAGCATATGTATGGTGGTGATCTCCCAATGGCTGAGAATTATTTTGGGCAGCTTTTAGTTTCGGTTGGGACGATGAGTGTAATTTGGATGCAAATGATGTTATTTCTGCCATTAATTCAAATATAAATAGAACAAGAGAAAGCTTTATGATCTGTTAATAATATTATTTGTAATGTAATTAATCTTATACAGATCAGATATGAATGAACATGTGCAATGAACCTATATATAAGCATGGGTGTGAACAAACAGAGATTATTGTCCATTATAAAGAGACCGGCATACCCAACTTTGCATTTTTTTTTTTGTCAAATACCCAACTTGGAATTTTTCTTTATTGTACTTAGTACTCGGATTAATATGTATACCTCTGTTTGCTTTTAAAACTGAAAAAAATACTCCAACTTGGTATTTGATCTTACTTTTTTAAAGTATGAGAAATTTCCTCATACTTTCTTATAAGAAAAATGGATTATGAGATAATACTAGAGGTATTTAAACATTATACAAATGAACTAATGGATCGTTCAATCGGTCTATTACCTGAAAATTCGACATTTTTCCATTTAAAAATAAACCAACTCCACGAAAACCATTTAATCTTATCCAACACTAGAACCCATCCACCACAATTCCTCTAAATGAAACATTATAACGTTCTAACCATATAAAATCACATAACTGAAATTTCCTCATATGTCATAATGTGTAATTCATATGTAAACCACGTGAAAGGACAAACTAAAGTTAGGTAAGTGAAATTCAAATATTGTATTTTATCATAAGGTTGTGCTCTGAGGACAAGTTAGTGAAATTTGAATGAAACTTGATCTATCCTGGCTGCATGCTTCGGTCGAGCTGAGTACCGAGACGCTCACTAAGTTGAGAAGCTGGTTCATTCCGAATTACTTCCGAGATGATGGTTGAGATGATGTTTGAGAGATATTTGAGGTGATCCGACTTGCGTTAATCCGGCGAGGGGGTGATACCTGCACACACTCGAATGCCTAAGTCAGTATTGAGAACAGGTGTGAGGTAATAAATGCGTACTTGTAACATTGATGGGACAGTGCTTTTATAGGGATTGGTGCCTACACATGGCTTGTTGTTGTGTATACACTTGAATCATTGATCTAGAACGGTATATGCACCGTGGATCTTTATGGATCATGGGCTTTCATTTAAGTTGGTAAGCCAATCTTTTTTGTTATATTTAGGTTATCAATTTAAGGAAAAACCTGAACACTGTGTATATTTGTTTTAGCAAGTAATGACAGAAATTTAAAAAAGATCAACGGTGTTAACATTTGGAAACAGGAACAATTTTGCAAAAAATAAAAATAATGGACACTAATCAAAACTTGAAATTAGGTTAAAGGACCTTGAGATACATTTGTCAAAAATATAGTATGTATATAATCTATAGATGGAATAATTTGTAGTTAAAAAATTGTTTAACAATTTACTACAAAATTCCGACGAAATATTATTCAACGTTAAATATATTTTTAGAAATATTATTTTTGTTTTGCTTTCGTCTCTATAAAAATTTTACCGAATTTTGAGCCTTTCATTTTTTTTCATCAGATTCTCATGACTTTTAATAGTGCTTAGAACCGCTATAAATGGTCCAAGAAAACACTATTAAGTCATGAAGACTATTAAAAGTCATGATGGACTAAAATTGATGATAAAAAATTTTAGGGACAAAAGGTACGTAGGTGCAAAATTTTAGAGGGACCAATATCAAAAAACTCAATATTTATAGTGAACAAAAGCATATTTAACCTTATTATTTATTCCCCTTAACCTCCTCCCATGAATAAAACATTTTAATAATAATAAATTAATGTTATTTGTCCTGACATATTAAGAAATGATCCCATAAAACCGCAAGAGGTTGGCTTAGTGGAACATGACACAATTTGTATCTAGGAGCTCCTGGGTTTAAACTCACTAGTCTATTTGCGGTGAGGTAAATGTAATTAACTTCGTAAGTGTTCAAATCCACAATAGTCCCTCTACTTGGACTGCGGCGTCATCCTAAAATTTTTGTAACCATTAAAAATGAATTGATCCCAACAAAGTTTTCAACTATTCATAAACCTTTGACACACCATGGTTTTAATAAATGATATTCAATTAATGAAAGTTGTTATGTTGTGCAAGTCTTGGATCCTCTTCTTCTCACTTTCCCGACATCTTCCTCCATCTCTTCTATCTCTCTCTTAATTACATTCTCTCTCATAATTATTTATAACTTTTTAATCATCCTCTTTCTATTTTTCCCCTTATATTTTGTGGTGGAGAGGAACGAGAGAATGAGAGGATCCAAACACGTGCAAGTTACGTTCGGTATTGCAGCCAGTATAAAACCGTGGGGATAATAACTGTTTTGGTTACTGTGTTATTGGTGCACAGTATCCACCGGCTGTCGGTGACTAACACTACAAGAATAAGCCCCGTTTCCTGCGAAGCTTTTCGACGAATTCTTATCCGTCGCAATTTCCGACGGATTTCCGCAAATGTTCAGCAGAAGAGGCGCTAAAATTCCCGCTTACGTTTGCGACGAAGTTGTTTTCCGTTGCAAATTTCCGACGGATATTTTCGTCGGAAACGTCAAAAAGTCCGTCGAAAACTGTAAAACCAAATCAAACAAAGCGCAGCTTCATCAAACCCTCTCATCCACTCATTCACTCATTCACCGTCCTCTCTTCCTCCACTCTTTCTCTCTCACTCACTCTCTTCACCCTCACCCTCCACTCTCCATCGTCCTCCTCCCTCCACTCTTTCTCTCTCACTCTCTTCACCCTCACCCTCCACTCTCCTCCCCTGACCTCCTCCCTCCTCTGCCATCCTCCGTAGTCGTTCTCTGCTCCAGTGGCCACCACGATAGCATGTCCTTCTCCTTCACCTCACGACTCTCCTCTCCATTTCGTCTCCGCCCCGTTTCTCCGCCTCTCCGCCGCAGCTGTCGCCTCCTGCCTCTGAAGCGGATCACCACCACCGCATAACCACTTGTTTCCCTCTCTGGCTCTCTCAGTCGCGAAAACAGCGAACGTGAGAAGCTTTGTTCTTCAGTTCTTCTTCTTCTCAGGTTAGATTTCTTCATCTCTTCTTTGATGATTATTTGATACAATGATACTTTGATTGAAAACCCTAATTGTTCAATTTCTGATTTGGGGAAAATTGAAAACCCTAATTGTTTAATTTATGATTTGGGGAAATTTGGAATCCCTAATTGTTTAATTTCTGATTTTGGGTGTTTAATTTCTGATTTGGGAAATTTGGTAACCCTAATTAGTTATCGTGCTGCTGGAAAAAATAGTTGGTGACGAAAACATATGAAGATTTTAGGTTTGATTTAGATTTATGATGATCTTTCTTGTTCTGAGGATTTTAGGTTTTGTGGGAGAAAACATATGAAGATCTTCTCAGTTCATATCGTCCGTCGTCGCCGTCGTCGTGCTTGCTGTCATTCCTGTTAGGTAAGTTCATACAATATGTTGGTGTGTTTATTGATTTATGATTTTGGGTATTATCCTTTTTGTGCATTATGTTGGAATTTTATAATACCAATTTCTGCATCATTTTTGTACAGATGTTAAGAACAGGTGGGAGAATGGGGAAGAAAGCTGATTGTGAGGAAGAGGAGGGCAGCCCTCAATGATTTCGATAGGTTCAAGATTATGTTGGCAAAGATCAAGGTTGGTATTGATAGGTTGGTTGTCTGCAAGGGTGGTATAAACATATTTCTCTTTCAAATTCAATTCGTTTCATTTCATTTCAATTTCATTCGATTTTTTCTATTCCATGTTTCATTGAATCTGAGAATATTGCAATTGGTTTTCTGTAGATGATGCGATGGCAATATTCCTTGCCTTACGATCACCAGAAGTAGAAGTTATTGGACTTACAACTATCTATGGCAATGTTTATACCACCCTTGCAACCAGAAATGCCTTGCATTTGGTATAGTTTATTGAGATTTTCTTTTAATTGATTCTGTGGGCGTCACTTTTGAAGGATTTGCTTATTTTCTATTGATGAAGTTGACTTTTGACTTGTGTATGTACGTGATGTGCAGCTGGAGGTTGCTGGAAGAACTGATATACCAGTGACTGAAGGATCTCATGTGACATTAACTGTAAGTTACTAAGAAGAAGAATTCATATATCTACTTTTATTATATCATTAATACAACACGCGATGTGCAATTTTTAGTGTTATCCAATCACAATTCAACACGTGAGTGGAATCCATATTCACAAAGCACTTCGCCAACAATGACAGGAAAATGACAATGAAGTTTGTAAGACCCCAACAAAATAAAGATTCTCATATGGTCACCTTCTTTGTTGGTAATATAAAATGCTTCTCTCTTTGTTTCTTCTTTAATATGCCCCCAGGGCATAGTGGAACCGTGGCAGTAACATCATTAACAGTTTTTGCTACTAACCAATGTCATGTAGCCACTAATTTGGTTGATTTGTGGACCCACTAAGCTAATGGGTCAAATGTGAATCTTGTTTTATTGAAAATGAAAATACTCCCTCCTCCGGAACAAAATATTAGCAAAAATAGGTCAACAAAGGAGTATATGATATGCAAAACAAAGTTTTTCCTTCTCATGTGGACAAATCATCTATGTTTTTAATTTCTTTTATTACTTTCTTTGCAGGGTTGTCTACTGGTTGTTTTGTATCATTGTTTAGTGTATACACAATTTTGGCCCACTTGTGCAGTATATTCTCTCCTACTAATCAGCAGGCTTATATGGAAATTGTCTATCCAGTTTTCAGGTGCTACTTCACTTTGTTTCTTTTTGGACATATTTCAAGTTCACACATCCCTTATTGTGTGCTATTATTAGCCTATTACAATCATCAGTCTTCTAATTAATCGATCATATAAATACACATACAAATGTGTTATGCAAATGGAAAATTATGTTCAAAACAGAGAGATTGTATGAATTTTCCTAAAAGATTAATTTGCATAATGTTAAACAAAAATGACTATATTACTTATGAGTGATCTAATGGATAAAGTGATTTATTGTGCAGTGTGTTTGCATTGCCTCGCCTGCACTTATTTATGTATGGATGCAACCTGTACATGTGGAAGAGAACAAGAATCGATTTCAATTTCATATTTTAATTTTCACCAAAAACAGCACTGAAGCACAGAGATGCATTTTTGATAAGCACTACCTTAATGACAACTGTGGTTGGGGCAATGGTCATGCACCTTCTTTTAAGGGCTGCTGACTTTCCTCCTACTGAAGTTGACGCCCTTTCTGGAATTCTTCTTCTGGTTAGTCTAATGACATTTCTGGTATATAACTTTTTGAAGCATTTAGAGAAAGTATTAATAGTGCTAAGTGCTAACTATGGACTGCCATTTTCAGTTTTTCATAGTTCTGCTCATTTGCCCATTTGACTTTTTTTATCGCCCAACTAGTTACTGCTAACTATGGACTGCCATTATTGTGATAGTTGTTTTTTATGTTATTTTGGGGTCTAAATTTTTTGTTGTTGATTTTTTCACCTTCTATATAGTTTCTGTGGTTCAAGAATTGCCTAAGCAGTGTGTTTTTTCCTGGCTAGTTTGCTGCATGACTCAAAAGTGTATTAGGCGTGTATGATTTTCAGAATACTTGTTGCTTGTTTTCTGTTTAACTTTCTGGTTAGACCGGATCAACAAACTTGTACTATTTGAGAAGAAAAGTTTTGTTATACAGTATGTTCATCAGGAGTAGATTGACTCCTTTTCCTTTGATCAGATTTATGATTGTCTGTTTCTCAACTATCGTACTTTGCAGAAGCTGCAAAACAGGAAGAACCTGAAGCCGATGATGATATGGATGGCTGACGATGAAGATGAGGATGACAATCATTCTGATAGGGAAATGGGAATTGATGCTGAAGATGGGGATGAAGCCAACAGCGGTAAACTTGGAACGTTGGCGAAACAGGTTTGTGGATATAATTATGAAGATCTAAGAAACATTTGCATGCATATATTATTTAAATATAGGATATTGGGTTTTTCAGTTTACATAAATGTTGTTTTAGTTTGTATGTTTATGAGCTTTAATATAGGAAATCCTTCTAATTACAACTTTTTGAAGTTAAGTTCATCATTGCTATACACTTAATGTTTGATATTATTCACGCGTAAAGAAGGGTATTGAAATGTAAATAATATGTAGCACTTTATAGTTATTGAAATGTAGATATTATTCTGATTGCTATGACTGGAGCAGATAGGGAATTCTGATTTCTATGGTTTTGTTGTTTATCGGAAAATGTTATTGTTTGCGAGCACATGTAAAGCATGGTTGTTTAATGTGTTGGTTACCTTGGAAGCTCTCTAAATGTTTCAGTTATAGATAGTTTATGCCTGATTGAAGTTTATGCCTGATTGAAGCTTTCTTGTGCAGAGTTCAGAAACTGAAGTTTTCTTGGTTACTGAATCTATGGAGCATCTATTTTGCCACTACAAGGCTGAGAAGAAGGATGCTGCTAGTTAGGATTTTATTCATTGTTTTTAGTTTTCATCCTTTATGTATGGAATGAACTCCTTTTTAATTTTTTTGATACGCTTGTGTTTGTGTAAGACTGCACTCTACTGGGTTTTATTGATTGTTTTGGTTATACTCAACCTCATATATGTATATATATAATTATTAAATAGTATTTTGGATGTATAATTCATTTTTTTTTAAATTTTTTTTTAAAAATTTCCGACGGATTTGCGACGAACAGGTGTCAGAGTTTGCGACGACTTTGCCACGGATATTTGCGACGAGCGATTTTGCAACAAAAATGTCATTTTGCAACGAAAATGTCTTTGCCCTAAATGTCGTTCCAAAACTCATTTTGCGACGAAAATCGCTGCATTTGCGATGAAAATCGCCGTCGGAAATCGTCAATTTTCTTATAGTGTAATCTATCTCGAAGAATCTAGCTGGCCACGTGTATACCCGGCTTTACCGGTCCGTGTGATTCTCCCCTCCCAACAAGTTTTTTTTGCCACACCCAATATTCGAACTCGAGACCTTTGGGGTGGGATCCAAGTCCAGTTACCACTCGAATCAACCCTTGTTTGTATGGATAATAATAATAATAATAATAATAATAATAATAATAATAATAATAGTAATTTTTAATAACGCAAAATCCCGAATCGATCACAAAACGTGTCCACCGTGTTTTGAAGTTGGACTGCGTTATTAAATAATTGGCTAAATTATAGTTTTGGTCCCCCTATTTTCATAAATCCAGACATTTGGTCCCCCTATTTTAAAACTTAGACATTTAGTCCCCCAATTTTAGAAAACTCAGAACATTTAGTCCAAATGGGGATTTTTCAATTTTTTTGGCTAACTCTAAAAAAAAACGCTTATATGGCATTCATTAAATGATGTGGCAGCTAACTAAGCTTACACACATAATTTAATGATGCCACATATATATTCCACATAACATATTAATAAATATAATAATTAAAATAAATAAATAAAATATTAAAAACAAAAAACACAAATGGGCGTGACCCCCCCCCCCCCCACCCACCCAGAACTCTCCCTTCTTCAACCTCTCCCTTCTTCAACCACCGCGTGACCCATGGCACTTGAAGAATCCGGCACTTGGAAACGGCGTCGTCGTAGATTTTGGAGCAGGAGTTGTGAGTGAAAACGACGGTGGAGCCCGAGAATCCGGAGAAGAGGTCTTCGAGGAAATGGATTTCGAGGAAATTGTAGAGAAACCAAATCAGAGCAAAGATAGCTGCAAGCGCGTGATGCGAGATTGGAATCTAAGATAAGGCTTGGAGGAGGAGGGTGTAGGCATTGGAAGAAGAGGGTGCATCGAGTTCGAAGGAAGAGCAATTGCAATCCATGGAATATTGAAATGAATTGAATCTGGTAGAGTGAGAGTTTGTTGAATGTTAATTTCGAGGTGTGAAAAAGTGAGTTGTTGTGGCGGAGCTTACCAAAAACAAAGATCTGAAAAATTAAAACTTAAACCAAATTTCTCTGAGATCTCAGATCTACAACCACCAGGAGGTATGATAGATTCAGAAGCGCTCCAAATCGCAGATCTGGGTTTGACAGATAAAATCGTCGTTTGGTCTCCAATACCACACGCTGAGGAATCACGTTTCTTTCAAACAAAACAAAAAAATTAGGCTTTTTTAGATGTAATAACCATCAAACAATCACCATCCATGAGCATCTTGGAAGGGAAAGGTAGGGTAATGGTTTCAGGATTGGAGTTGGAGGAAGGGAGGGGGTAATGGTTTCTAGGTTGTAGTTGGAAGAAGAGAGAGGGTAATCGTTTCTGGGTTGGGGTTGGAAGAGAAGAGAGTGTAATCGTTCCTGTGTTGGAGTTGGAAGAAGAAGGTATAGGAATTTTGGAAGACTTTGTTTGTTTTAATTCAAATGAATATTTAATTAATAAATTAATGACGTGTCAGATACATGTGGCTCATTAAATGACGTGGCAACCACGTGTGGCGCTTACGTCAGGTGCCACATCATTTAATGAAAGCCACCTCAACCTTTTTTTTAAATGCATCCAGATCAGCCAAAAAAATTGAAAAACCCCCTTTTGGACTAAATGTCTTGAGTTTTTTAAAATAGGGGGATTAAATGTCCGAGTTTTAAAATAGGGGGACCAAATGTCCGGATTTGTGAAAATAGAGGGACCAAAACTATAATTTAGCCTAAATAATAATAGCGGACAATCCGAGTGTTTGGGCTGATCTATTAAGAATCTTATATGGTGAAAATCGGCTGTTGCACAATAGACAAGCATCAACCTGATGAAAAGACTTGAAGGGGCTGGATGAGTGCGTGACAGGTTCAACGGGATGGTTCTGAGAGTCGGTTAGTCTACGATTGGGCAACGGGGAAAAGCCGAAATTCTAGCTGGACTGTTGGTGTTCACAATGGAGCTTTAAAGAATTATTTCCAGGTTTGTTTGAGCTGTCAGAGAAGCAGAATGGCTCTGTTGCGGAGCTGGGACAGTGGCGCGATGGACGATGGCTGTGGCAGATGGAATGGAGCAGAGAACTCAATGCAGAGGAGCAGGTTAATGCTGCTGAGCTGATGGAAATAATAACTCCATTATCTCCTGTCAGTGATCGTGAGGACAGATGGGTTTGGAGCTTGGATTCTTCGTTGCAATATACTGTCAAGTCCGCATACAGGTTGCTTATTGTTATGCACCGTATCTCAGGATCTAGGTCCATTCCGGTCTGAGATAGTTGGTAGTTGTAGGTCTTGATCAACCGATCTCTGTCACGATCCGAGGCGAGGTGGTACCTGCGAAAACTGATTAGAGGTAGAGTGTTGGAAAGAGTGTGTACCTTTAGTTCTAGCATTGAATGCTTATTTAAAGGGTCAAAGATGTGCTTGAAACCAATAGGAAGCCTTGGATCTACCTTGTGATTGGGCCTTTAGCCATATTATGGATGTGGCCCAATCCATAACAGTTGCCCCCCAAGTCGGGTCGCCTTGGGGCGGGCTAGACTTGAGCTCTTTATCCGATCTGAGATACTTTTGAATGAGTCGGCTTGAAAAACCAGACGTTCTTTCGAGGCCGGGCTTGTACTCACGTGAGTGTTTTCCCCCAGCCTTAATGTGCCCGAAATTCGGGTCTTTGCATAGGCTCGAAACACGAGTTTACGTTGGCCCTGTACGTGCTTAAATTTGGTATTTTGGCGAATGTGGCGACCTTCCGAGGCCGGGCTTTTACTCACGTGAGCGTATGCCCCCAGCCTCGGAGTACTCATCAAGGGAACATCGAGTGACTCGAGGTACCCCTTCTATGGCGATACTTCGATTCCAGCGTTTGACAACAGTGTCATTGATGAGGCGCGTCGTTCAATGGTGGCTGGTGTAATGATGGCGCCTCGTTTCCCGCGCATGTCATAGATGCTAGCGATGAGACGTGCCTCTTAGGTTCAGGCCCAATTCATAGCTCTTGGCGCACTATATAAGGGTTCAAACCTCCTTCATTTGCACTGGTTTTCTGCGAATTGCTCTGAGTACCGACCTTTGCATCGTCACTCTGCTTTGATTACCGAGCTTCCGATCCAACATATCGTGGCGAGAGTCTCTGCATTTTAGTTCAGTGAGATCGTCTAGGCACGAAACCAAGTTCAGCTTCGTCAGGATTCCGACTTCCGAGGTTAGTGTTTTTTATTTGTTTGGTCTTCGCCTTTTGCTTACGCGGGACTTCCCTAGCCCGTTTTTATTTACACAAGGTGGGGGTGGGGGTCGTCAAGTCGGGTTCCGACTTTGTTGTAGACCCACCGTAGCACTCAAACTTGACTCGTCATGCCCCAATTCTTGCAGGTCCGATCTAGCTAGAACAAAACAAACCCTTAGGGTTGTCAACGTAGATCGCCCGAATATTGCTAAGCTGATGTCTTCCGATCCAAGTAACCCAGAAGGTGCTCGTTATGGTGACACGGAATCGGTTGGTCCCGAGGTTCAAGAGGGTCTTATATCCGCTCCCAATAGCTACCAGGCGGAAGATCGTTCTCCCGAGGTCCCTGGTAACGAGCTGGTGGAGGAAGATCAAACAGGAGAGCATCGATCTGAGGATTTGATGATTATCGAGTCGGATGAGTCCGAGGCTAATTGGATCACAAAGGAGCAGGGGAGCACAAATTCTAGCCGGAGCTTGGAGGATAGAGAAACTGAAACTAAGGTCGACGTAGAGGGCTTTGTGAGCGGAGATGAAAGCCGAAACAATGAAGGTTATACTGATGAGTAATCCAGTACTGGGGTCGGGCCGGTCGACGTCCCTTTGCTGATGTCTTTATCGAACCCACTGGAATATTCGTGGGTTTCAGAGACGTTGAGGGTGATCCGATCCATATATAATAACCGGGGACGACATGAACCACATCGTTAACCGGATTTCAGGGAGGATGGGACAGATATGGAATATGGAGGGAAAGGAAGAAGATCAACATGTCTCTGTTTGGGTGAGAGTTCTTAAGTTCGTCATGTACGACGTAACGATCTCCACCCTGAATATCCGCTGTTGCACCCCGAAAAATCCCGGCTTGGGTTTCTCAATGTACAACGTGGAAAAATTTTGGAGCCGCCACCAATATTTTAAGTTTAAGACCAAAACATTGAAAAAAGGTCTTTTGGACAAGGCGGATGGTCTTTTGAAAACTAGAGATATAGGTTCGGGGGTCGATTACGTGCGAGGAAGGTGTTAGCACCGCGCACGTCCTTTCTACCGAAAGGGAACCTCTAATTAAATGTGTGGTTTTAACACTTGATTTGAAAAATACCTAGATTTGCCTATTTATTTCTTGTTTGAAGATGAATGGGAAAACTTAACAAAAATTTTATTTTGGGGGGAAAAAGGTTTTTTAGAAAAAAGTGCTTGACGGGACATGGCCCGCTCCTACGTATCTCCCGGTGCGATGGAGAATTCAAAGCTACGTAGTTCTTGGTTGTCTTTTTGAAAAAATTTTGTTTTTTATCTTTTTTTGGTGAGTTTTTGAAATAGGACGAGCATTAGTGAATGATTAACTAGCAGAGGCTATGATGAATCACTTACTAAATACTCAAAAGAGAGAGTTGTACCGCTAGTCAAACGAACGAAGGTTCTGATGGACTATTGATAACAACTCGTTTTTTTATTATCTTTTTTGAAAGTGATTTTCGAAAGAGATTGATTCGCACGATGATCAAACTAACAAAGGTTATGATGGGTCATCGTTTATTATTTTTAGGAGAAAAGGACATTATCACTAATAGCTAAACGAACAGAGGCTCTGATGAGCTACTAGCAACAATGGGTTTGAAAATGATTTTTGTTTGTTTTATGAAAATGATTGGTTTAGGGGGGTGAAAAGAATTTTTATTTGTGGCACTTGACGAGACGTGACTCGCTCCTACGTATCCCAAACGGGAATCAAAGCGACGTAGTTCTAAAAATGTTTTTGAAAGGGTTTGAAAGGCCAAGCTGAATCACCCGAGACCATCTTCACCACTTAGAACATGATGCACTAGGCATAAGTGGGAATCATATGGTTCGTCATCAACAATGGGCGATAATATACAAGAACGAGTAGATAAACGCAATAGCTAAGTTAAATCACATGGATCGCAATAACTAAATATTAACAAATGAAAAGACTGAAATACCTCTGATGAAGACAGATATTACAACTCTGAAGAACGCAAACCCCGACTAACCCTTGCAGGAGATCAGCTCAGACGGACCAACGGTGCGAATAGAGCAAAAATGAAGCGTAGAACTGGAAAATGAGATTTGCGAGAGTTGTCTTCTCAGATCTCGTGAAATGTGTCTCTGGAGCAATTCTTCTCTGATCTTGTGAGATGTGTGTGTGTGTAAAATGAAAATCACACCTACGTATTTATAGGCTTAGGCAACAGTAGAATTTTTGAAAAGACAATTAATGTAAGTGAAGAATCGATTATTGTATGAAGTGTAACAAGTGTATAATCGATTCATTGCCTTTAGAAATTAAAAGAATCGATTGTTTGCTTAGTTGAAATAGGGAGGAATCGATTCATGGCCTTTAGGAGATCCTGGAAATCGATTATGTGGCCTTTGGAAATATGTAGGAATCGATTCTTTATTTTTGGAAATGATAAGAATCGATTGTATGGCCTATGGAAAAAGGTAGGAATCGATTTTCAGGACATTTGGAGATCCTGAAAATCGATTTCGTAGTCTTTTAAAATTTAAGGAAATCGATTCTTAGCTTTTGCATGAGTATGTGTAGAAATCGATTTCATGCTTTAAACATAGGCAAGGGAAATCGATTATTGGCCTATAGGTGAGATAAAGAATCGATTTTCATGGCTTAGGACAAAGGTATAAATCGATTCTTGGCCATAAGAACAAAATAGAAATTGATTTTTGCTTTGCCTAAAAATGTTTTTAAGGTTTAGGCCATAGTGTATAAAATATTTTCCAAAGCTTGCCATGCATGCATAACATATTTTCAAAACTTGCCATGCATACATAACACATTTTCAAAAACCCTAATTTAATGCATGAGGCTTATTGCAAAAATTGTTTTTAGAGACCCTTTTGTGAGAAATGACCAAAATGCCCTTTTTGACTCTAACTTCCCAAAACGTGCATTCTAACCCTAAAAATGATGCATAATTTATTTTTGTGTGGAAAATTAGGGTTTGGACCTAAGCCGGACAAAATTGGGGTATGACAGCTGCCCCTCTTTATCTGAATTTTAACGAGGAATATGAATTGGCCGAAACATATTCCAAGGCAAAATGCAGATAAAGAATCCAGAAATTATACCGATTTTGTCCATTTGGGGAAACCCGAATTTTCCTCTTTTTCTTTTTCTATGTTTTTTGAAAAGATGGGCTTGAGAACAAACGGGGAATGGTTAACACCTGGCGCATTAACCGAGAAAGAAAATGACGGACCACTCGGGATCTGAAGGAGCACTAAGGCTCTGAAGGACCACTCAGGGTCTGAAGGAGCACTAAGGCTCTGAAGGACCGCTCGGGGTCTGAAGGAGCACTAAGGCTCTGAAGGACCGCTCAAGGTCTGAAGGAGCACTAAGGCTCTGAAGGTCTAATTCGCAGTCGATGCTTGGCGCATTGATTAGAGTAAAACTAGAGGACCGACGAGGTCTGAAGGGCATGCCTAAGCCTGATGGACCAATGGGTCTGATGGAGCGCAAACTAGCAACGGTACTAGTAAAACGGTCTGCCTGAAGGGGTGGCCTTTTCCGAGCAGCCATGATGGGTCAAGATCAGATCCGGAACTGATATGTTGACCATGTAGGATGTCCATTGTGTCTTAGGCTGACACAACTAGTCTGAAGGACCACTCGGGGTCTGAAGGACTTACCTGCAGCTCGAATGCGAGGTGAAGTCTGCTTTTGAAGGGACACTTGGGTCCTGAAGGGATTCACGAATCCTGTTGATTGATTGATTGATTGAAATGTTCAGTGCTGCCGCACTGAATTGAGGTACCTGCATACGTCGGTTAATGCAAGGAATGGTGCATGGAGTATGAGTGCATGTTATGAGTGCATGTTATGAGTGCATGTTATGAGTGCATGTTATGCAAAGGCATGTTATGCATGTGCATGCAATGAGTGCATGTTATGCTATGATTTTTGGTGCGATGCTGAATGTGGTGAAATGCTATTTCTGATTCTTCATCTCTGTGATTTTCTTTGGTCAGCTTTCTTTTTCTGACTGTTTGTTTTTTCTTTTGCTTTTTCATTCTTTGATCAGCTTTCTTTTTTTCTGATCGTTTGTTTTTGCTTGCTCTTTTGCTCTTTTGGCTTATTTTCTTTTGCTGGTTCGACCAACCCATGGCGAGACTGAGGAACCCATTAGACTTGTGGTGGCGTATAAGCCAAGTGCCGATTGTCTTGTGATTTGCCATCTGAAATGGCCTAGGAGTGCAATTATTTCCTTGTAAGCTTAATTTGCCCTGAGAAGTTGCTTCCTTCCCATAACTTTTAAAAATTTCGCAATGATTGTGATGCCCTATGATTTATGCACATGTTTTACAGATCAGTGTTGCTATCATCATAAAACGTTTATTTTGAGCAGAAAAAGCAAAAATAGAAGGCAAAGAGATATGAAAAGGTTGGACTTTATTGATATAGAAGCCGATTGTACAGAAGGTTACACCGACTATTCAATACATTCGAAAATTTAAACTACAAAAAGACACGAAAAAGAGAGAAGCTGATTTCTGACTGTCCGTCTCTGTGGAACAGTGCTAAACATTTATGTCCCTGACCTTGATCACCTCCTCATCCAAGTTTCCGGGGAGTTTGTATGCCTTTCTTTACTTTTCATGCCCAAGCTTTCCGACCCTAATTTTTGCCTGGATCGCCCTTTGCGGGTTTTCAATCCACCGGGTCGCTCTGATTTTGCCTAGGCCGCCCTTTGCGGGTTTTCAACCTAGCGAGCTAATTCTTACTTGGCTTGTCTTTCTCTTTTTTCGTCTATTTCTTTCAAGCATAATACTTCTTCACTTGATCAGAATTGACGGGGTTCCTTAAATCTTCTCCGTCCATGTTCGTGAGTATCAGCGCTCCTCCGGAGAAGGCTTTCTTGACTATGTACGGGCCCTCATAGGTGGGAGTCCATTTTCCACGGGGATCACTTTGAATAGGCAGGATCTTCTTGAGCACTAGGTCTCCTTCATTGAATCCTCGGGGACGAACTTTCTTGTCGAAAGCGGTTTTCATCCTTTGCTGGTATAGCTGCCCATGACACAAGGCTGTGATTCTCTTCTCCTCAATGAGATTTAGCTGATCTAGACGAGCTTGTACCCATTCTGCTTCTTCCAGCTTAGTTTCCATTAGTACCCGCAGGGAGGGTATTTCGACCTCGATAGGGAGGACTGCCTCTGACCCGTATACCAGAGAGAAAGGGGTTGCCCCGGTCGATGTACGCACTGAAGTACGATAGCCGTGTAGAGCGAAAGGAAGCATCTCGTGCCAATCTTTGTACGTGACCACCATCTTCTGCATTATCTTCTTGATGTTCTTGTTAGCCGCTTCGACTGCCCCATTCATCTTGGGCCGATAGGGTGAAGAATTATGATGCTGGATTTTGAACTCTGCGCACAGGTCCTTCATCATTTTGCTGTTCAGGTTGCTGCCGTTATCAGTGATGATCTTGTTAGGAAGACCATAACGGCAAATCAAATCTTTCTTCACAAACTTGGCGACCACTGAACTGGTTACACTGGAGTAGGAAGCAGCTTCGACCCACTTAGTGAAATAATCGATTGCAACCAGAATGAAACGATGTCCATTTGATGCTTTAGGCTCTATAGGGCCAATGACGTCCATGCCCCACATTGAGAACGGCCAAGATGCAGTCATGACATTTAGAGAGGCAGGTGGCACATGAATGTGATCAGCGTAGATTTGGCACTTGTGGCACTTTCGGACGAAGCTGTAGCAGTCACCTTCCATCTGCAACCAGTAATAGCCGGCTCTCAAGATTTTTCTTGCCATGGTGTGCCCACTGGAATGAACCCCGAACGACCCTTCATGGACCTCTTTCATAATTTTTGCTGCCTCTTCCTCTGTCACACACCTCAGGAGGACCATATCATAATTCTTTTTGTAGAGAACTTCGCCATTCAAAAAGAAATTCCTCGACAATCTTCTGAGCGTTCTTTTGTCATTCTCTGATGCCCCAAGGGGATATTCTCTATTGATGACGTACTGCTTGATATCATAATACCATGGCTTGCTATCAGGCTCTTCCACAATTGCAGTGCAGTAATGATGTGCCGGGAGACCCCGATGTTGGATTCTGATACGAGTTGGACTTTTGTCGCAATTGATGTTGAACATTGATGACAGAGTTGCTAAAGCATCGGCCAGCTGATTTTCACCTCGAGGGATACGCTGGAAAGTAATTTCGTCGAAAGACTCCACCAATTCCTGGACATAATTACAATAAGGGATCAATTTAGGATCTCTGGTCTCCCAATCACCTCTCACCTGATGAATAACCAAAGCCGAATCACCATACACATCGAGTCTTTTAACCTTCCATTCAAGGGCTGCCTGAATCCCCAAGATGCACGCTTCATATTCTGCGATGTTGTTAGTGACATAAAAGCTCAATCTGGCAGTGACTGGAACGAAACGGTTATCTGGGGAGATTAGCACAGCCCCAGCTCCATGCCCCCACACATTGGATGCGCCATCGAATATCATCCTCCACCTCTCCTCTTCTTGAGACTTTCCTTCCTCAAACAGTGACATGATGTCTTCATCGGGAAAATCATGCTGCATTGATTGGTAGTCTTGAATTGGCTGACATGCTAAGTACTCGGCGAGTGCACTGCCCTTGACCGCTTTCTGCGTGACATGCAGGATATCGTACTCTGATAATAACATTTGCCAACGAGCGATCCGTCCTGTGAGTGCTGGCTTTTCAAAAATATACTTGATTGGATCCATTTTAGATACCAACTAGGTTGTATGACTTAGCATGTACTGCCTTAGACGATGAGCAGCCCATGCTAAGGCACAACAAGTCTTTTCTAGCACTGAATATCTCGTCTCACAGTCAGTGAACTTTTTACTCAAGTAGTATATGGCATGCTCTTTCTTTCCTGATTCATCATGCTGTCCCAGCACACACCCCATCGAATTGTCCAACACGGTTAGATATAGGATGAGCGGTCTTCCGGGCACCGGCGGCATCAAAATTGGCGGATTCTGTAGATAGTCCTTAATTCTTTCAAAGGCTCTTTGACAATCATCATTCCACTTTGCTTTCTGGTTCTTGCACAACAGCTTGAAGAGAAGCTCGCAAGTGGCGGTCAATTGGGATATGAATCTTGAGATGTAGTTCAATCTCCCAAGGAACCCACGGACCTCTTTTTCAGTCTTTGGCACTGGCATTTCGAGGATTTCTTTAACTTTGTCTGGATCGACTTCTATCCCCTTCTGACTGACGATAAATCCCAGTAATTTTCCGGATCTTACACCGAAGGTGCATTTTGCTGGGTTTAGTCTGAGTTTGAACTTCCGTAGACGTTCAAAGAGCTTTTGCAGGTTGACAATGTGTCCTTCATCAGTCTTGGACTTTGCAATCATATCATCTACATACACCTCAATTTCTTTGTGCATCATATCGTGGAATAATGTCACCATTGCCCTTTGATAAGTCGCGCCGGCATTCTTGAGTCCAAAAGGCATCACTTTGTAGCAGAATGTTCCCCAAAGAGTTATGAAGGTGGTTTTCTCCATATCTTCTGGAGCCATTTTTATCTGATTGTACCCTGAATACCCATCCATAAAGGAGAATAATGAATGTTGGGCTGTACTGTCTACCAGAACATCAATATGAGGCAGAGGGAAGTCGTCTTTGGGGCTAGCTCTATTCAGATCCCTGTAATCGACACACATCCTGACCTTGCCATCCTTTTTCGGAACAGGGACGATATTTGCTACCCATTGTGGATACTTGGCCACTGCTAGAAACCCCGCATCAAACTGCTTTTTTACCTCATCCCGGATTTTCAATGACATCTCAGGCTTCATTCTTCTCAATTTCTGCTTGACCGGTGGACACTCTGGCTTCACTGGCAACCTGTGCTCAACAATATCAGTATCTAACCATCGCATATCCTTATACGACCACGCAAAGACATCAGCGTAATCACGCAAGAGTTGGATTAGCCTTTTGCGTTCACTTTCTTCCATGGCAGTACCGACCTTAACCTCCCTTTTATCCTCTTCTGTACCCAAGTTGATGATCTCAATCGACTCTCTATGAGGCTGAATGATCTTTTCTTCCTGCTCTATTAGTCTCGTCAATTCCGGAGGAGTTTCCCAGTTTTCCTCAACACCCCCTTCAGTTTGGTTGATTGGATGATCAAAGCCATAATAGGAATCATTAGCACTGTTATTTTCAGAGACAATTACTTTTGATCTGCATTCGTAAAAGCAGAAAGTAGAATGAAAAGCGAAACAAACAAATAAAGCTAAAAGAAAGGAAAGATAAATGAAGAAAAAGAGATTTTATTGATGGAATTCGAAACAAGCGTTTTTATTGATGATGGGGTCATTGAAAATAAAACATGCATGCCCTAACAAACTATCCTGAGGCCTTGGGCAGAGCCAAAGGAATGCATTACAATCATTACTTTGAACTAAAAGTGATGGGCAAGTCTACAGCTTCCCAATTCTTGAGCTCTTCTTCAGCAAGGCAACGACGGACTAGGCTGGTACCGCCTTCTTCATCCTCTGAACCACTCTCAATAGCAGTGATCTGGTCTGGATCTAGCAACCCTGCACTCTTGAAGCTTTGACTGATATCACCGATGGGGATTCTCTTTGACCGTGGATCCTGGCCTCTCAACTTGGCCAACCATTCACCTCTTCTCTCTTCAGCCAACTTCCTCCTTTCAGCCTTACTTGGGTAATATCCCAACCCACAACGATCTTTGTTTCCTTTCAGTTGTACAGGAGCAAGAATTCCTTGTCCCGTTTTTCCCAAACCACGCCCCAGCTGGTATCCTTGATCCATCATGATCCTTGCAACCATCTCTTCATCTTTTGACAACTTTATCACAGGCGACGGTAACTCACTTCCCCCAAACTCAGCATTGGCAATCTCGAGAGATTGAAAGGAGGTTTCCAGGGATTCCTCAGCTGCTTCCACATAATGAAAGGGGGAAGGCTTGTTGACTAACATTTCCTCCTCTCCGAACACCACCACAATTTTATCATCGACCACAAACTTGACTCTCTGATGCGGTGAGGAAGGGATGGCTCCCGCCATATGGATCCATGGCCTTCCAAGCAGACAGCTGTAGGACGAGGAGATGTCCATGATTTGAAAGTTAACACAGAATGTCTCAGGACCTATCTGAATAGGGAACTCCATTTCCCCTATTACCTCTTTCCTTGACCCATCAAACGCCCTCACCAATGTCGAGCTAGGCTTCATGAAAGAACAATCCACATCCAACTTGCTTACAGTGGATTTTGGCATCACATTCAGAGAAGAACCATTGTCAATCAGAACACGAGCCAGCACGAAATCCCCACATTTAACAGAGATGTGGAGGGCTTGGTTGTGTTTCCTTCCTTCTGGGGGAAGCTCGTCATCGGAGAAAGTCACATGATTGGCAGCCACAACATTCCCAACTATTTCATCAAATTGGCCCACGGAAATATTCTGAGCAACATGAGCCCCATTCAGTACTTTCATTAGGGCAGCTCGATGCGCTTCTGAACTTAGCAACAATGACAGCATTGAGATCTTTGTTGGGGTCTGATTCATCTGGTCAACCACCTTATAGTCGCTTTGCCTTACAATCTTTAGGAACTCGTCAGTTTCTTGTTCTGCCCCTTTCTTTTTCTGAGCATTCTCCACTTCTTTATCCTTCCCTTTGCGAGCCCTATCTTCAGCCTCCTTGGATGATTCACCCTGAACGAAATTGGGGGTATACATACGGCCACTCCTTGTCATTCCACTTGCCCCAGTTATATTGGTAACGACAGAAGTGTTTGGAGAACTTTCTACTGGAGGCAGAGTACTGTATATCCATGGCACTGCACTGTCCTTCTCATATGGGAATGGAGCAGGAATCCCAATAACCACTGGCTGAGGCTTGACTTGGGCTGGTTTTGGATCGTACCATATCTCAATTGGCTTCCTGGCCTCTTTACCACCATTGAACTGCAACATCAGTACACTTTCTTCCTTTTCAACTACTCCCACTTGAACCACATAACAATCCATCAAGTCTTGCAGAACTGACTTGAAAACTTCACAGGCACCCACACATAAAGGATCGGCGCATACACAGCCCTTCTTGATAACACCACGACGACACAACTCAGCATGTATATTTTCCAGAGGAGTCTGGATACACTTAACATCTTTTATCATTGTCTGCCCCACAGAATCCTCTACTGCATTAGCGGATGGTGTCCCATGTCCCGGTAGGGGGTTTGTAGTTGTACTGGGACTGTTCGGCTTGAAAGAGATCTAGTTGGCGTCAATCAAATCCTGGACTACATATTTGAAAGCCTTGCAGTCTTCCACCGTGTGGCCGACTCCTCCACTATGAAAGCTACAAGTAGCATCAGCATTGTACCCCCTAGGAAAGGGAGGTTGTATAGGCTTCATGGGGCGAGTATTGACCAACTTCTTTGAGACAAGATGATTGAACAATTCAGTATAGGTCATCAGGATCGGATCAAAATTAGCACGCCTCTTCTCTTGATAGTTCTGGGCTCTGTAGCCTGAATTAGTTTGCTGCGGAGAGTTGAAAGATAATGGCACCGCCTGCTGTGGAGAGCTGAAAGATGGGCCTCCCCCTGCGGAAATAACATTGGTTTCCCCTTCTTTCTTCTTGGGGAAATTGGAAAAGGGTTTCTTTTGTCCACTAGAATTGCCAAAACCTCCAGCAATCTTTCCGCTACGCAATCCGTGCTCTAATCGTTCCCCAATGACAACCATATCTGAGAAATTGGACGAAACGCTCCCCACCAACCTATCATAATACAGCCCTGGAAGGGTCTCCATAAACATGTACACCATCTCCTTTTCAGTTAATGGCGGCTTCACCTGAGCAGCTATGCTCCTCCATTTTTGAGCATATTCTTTGAATGATTCTCTATCTCCTTTGCTCATGTGCTGCAATTGAGACCGGTCTGGAGCAAGGTCCATGTTATACTGGTATTGTTTTAGAAAGGCTTCAGAGAGATCCTTCCAACTGTGAACTTCGGAGGATTGCAGCTGCATATACCAATCTAATGATGCCCCAGTCAGACTGTTCTGGAAATAATGAATGAGGACCTTGTCGTCATGAGCATAAGCGGCCATTTTTCTAACATACATCGTCAAATGGCTAGATGGACACCCGGTGCCGCGATATTTGTCAAAGTCAGGTGCTTTGAATTTAGGGGGTATAACAACATCTGGGACAAGGCACAAATCTCGGGCATCCCTGACTCTAGTTCCTGATCCTTCCACAGCTCTTAAGCGCTCTTCAAGCGAGTGATACCGATCCCCATGCTGAGTGTTCCCAAACAAATGACCTTGTGGATAGTTCCCCGGACCGTGATAATAACCCCCATACTGAGCAGGGTTTCCCATATGATGGACAGCGTTCTGAGGGTTCACAGTAACTCCCAGAGTAGGACTAGGTGAACCTCTTGGCAGCACAGTATCAGGACTAGGAGTATGAATTTGTGGTCCCATAGCAGCTCCACCAGGCATAGTCATGACAGGTTGACTCGACCCCACAGGAATAGCTTCAGCAGCAGGCGGCATATAACCCATTGGCATCCCCCAAGGATATATCGGTGCATTCAGATGACTCTGTCCGCTCGCTCCTGGAGGATGGGCAAAGTGACTGACCCCCTGTCCATAAGAGGTGTGAGTAGTTGTAACTTCAGCGGACACCGGAGGAGAAACGAAAGTAACAACCCCTTCGGAATTTACAACAGCGGCGGCCCCAGCAACGGCCCCACCCCTCAGATTCTGTAGCATACTCATTACTTCGACCATCTGTGCTTCCATAGCCTCCACTTTGGTCTTCAAAGCTTGATTCTCTTGAGCCAGCTGCTCAGGATTAAGAATCTCCACAACCGACTCATCTTGACCCAGGGGGTCCTCATTCTCGAGATGTTGATTGCTAGCCATTAATCTTGCTTGTAGACGAGTGGAGTATCGGTGTTGGCGAACCAGCTTGCCTTTCGTTTCTGTTGGTAGAACATTTTTATAAGTACAAGTATGAATGCGTAAATGAATGCAATGCATATGCACATGGCCTTATATTATTTTTGTGTTTAGCGCCAGGAATCGTGAGATAACTTGCTCTTGTCATAAGCGAATATCGAAACATTTTAAAAGCGTGACGAACATTGGGATCAACAAGCAATAGGGCACATTTCCTCCGAGCCAAATATAAGAAAGAAAGAGAGTACAAGAGTGCAATACAATATCTCCCAAAGAAAAATACAATGCTCTTAGGAAATTACAACATTCTAAAGAAAAATTATAACTCCCTAGAGAACATTCTAAAAGGAAAATTACAATGCACTGAAATCTAGTAGCATATGGCCTTCAACTTCTTTTTCTTTTCTCTTTCTTTGCTTGCAGCAGCGGCTCCTTCAGCCTTATCCATGAGCTCCTCAGTCAGGGCCTTGCAGAAATTCACAAACTCATACACACGGACCGGGGTGTTGAAGGGAAGCATCTCAGCTTCAGCCCTCCTTAGTCTTCTGGGGACATCCCTTACAGCTTGATTAGCTAGCCATGCCAACTTCGAAAATTTACCCCTCCAAAGTCGGATCTCATCTCTCAGCTCTTTAACAATCTCTTGTTCTTCTATCTTGCCAATCAGTGCTAGGAAGCGCTGCTCCCAGTACTTGCTCTCTGCTTGTACTTGCCTGTAAGACTCCCCTAGGTATCGGAGATTCCTTGCCAGTTCATCAGATCTCCCCTGCTCATAACTCAGCATTTCTTGATATTCCCTGAGAACATTCCCAATGGAATTTCTTTCTCGCTCAAGAGTCTTCAGCTGCCTTTTCAACTCCACCACCAAGTGAGGTTCTTGTCTGGGCTCAGTCGCCACAATCTTCCATTCTTTGGCTTCTTCAAGGGCCTTTCTTGTTTTCTGTTTGTACCTTTGGAGTTCATCCCTAGCTCCCTTTAAGTATTTCTGAGCTTCTAGTTTACTCTCATTTTCCGCTTTGAATCGCTTGACACCATCTTCAACAGCTATCACCTTGATCTTGTTCTCTTCCTCTAACTTCTCTTTTTGTAGGGTTATTTTCTCCAACTCTGCTTGCAATGCCTTTTTCTCTTCCTCCGCTTTTGCTAAGGCAGATTTAACCTCATTCAACTCCTCAGGGGTAGGAAGGCGAGGCTTTGACATCTCTTTCTCGACTGGCAGTACTTCTTGGGAGGGTGGACGAGTACTTTGGATTCTTTCATGCAACCATTGGTAAAAAGTGACATCGCTAACCTTTTTCATGAACTCATCTCTATCTTTACGGACCACAGTTTCCCATGCTTTTGAGATTTTTTGAAGTAAACCCTTGTTTTTTGGATCTTCTCTGTCAAGGAAAATGGGAGTCAGCATGTCTTCGGTAGGCATATTCCTCATAGGGTACCCAAGCTGTCGGATAATCAAGGAAGGATTATAGTTGATGCAGCCTTGAGTACCTATTAGGGGCACGTTCTGAAAGTCTCCACACTGAAACACAACGGAGGGCCTGTTCTTCCAACATGAAGGAGTGTACCAGCGGACCTTGAGGGCATTAAGACTCCCTAAGGTATGCACCCACTCATGGGCACTTTTGACCTCTACCTCACAATTCAAGGCATAAGACAACAGATCTGTAGCTGGATTCTTGTGAGCGATGACGTGGTTAAGGAGCCAAGCATATAGTACATGAAGGGAGCAGGCAATCTTCTTTTTTCCCAGCACTCGATGATGTGTAAAGGAGTAGTAAGTGTCCGCGAGTACGGCTGGTACTGGGTTAATTGGATTATCCTTGCTTATGAAGGCTAAGAACACCCCAATGGCAACCTCGTCAATGAACCTTTCAACTTGTGGGAAGAGGACAATCCCAAAGATAGTTAGTGCTAGCAACTGCTTAAAGGGACCCCATCTGTTGGCTTGAGCATGGGACTTTATTAGGTCTTCAAAATAACTCAGTGGAAACCCCATTATACGGTTCTTTTTCTCTTTCCGGAGCTTTAACTCCCCCACTCCAACCTGCAGTAGCAAAGAGAGCCTCTGATCTGAATATTGATGCCCCTGGCACTGATAAGGCGTCACCTCTGACTTAAAGAAACCTAAAATTTGCTCATACTCTTCTAAAGCTGGTGAGAGTTGGAAATCCTTGAAGATGAAACAGCGGATATCCGGATCATAAAACTGACTGAGGGCTTTCACAACATTTTCTTGAAGATCCAACTGCAGCAACCGAAGAATATTCCCATAAGCCTTTTCAAACAACCTACGCTCATCCGATCCCATTAGAGAGGCACACTCTGTCAAACTGGCCACATCTGCTTTCTTTACTACTGGAAATCTCGAATTTAACATACCCTCGCTTCTTGATCCCATGTCGTCTTGTTTTTTTTCACGCCTATGACAAGATTCCAAATTACTCCACGATTACTGGCAACCAAATTAGATGCATGAGGAATGCTGTATGAATTTTTCAGAATTTTGCTTATGAAATGCATGATGTTATGATGCAAAGTGCGGATGATGAGGATGTTTGTTATAAAGACAGATATTTACAGGTGGGGTTTTTGAAAATTTAGGGCGGTATACACTATATGCCACCTCATATAGGTATTTATGAAAGAGAAGGAAAAACATATTCTTTTTATATTTTTTTTCAAAAAAACGTTGGCGGAAAAGAACTAAGCTAGATGTAATAATGCAACACACAATTTTGGAAAAGCCTTTGTGACCTAAAAAGAGGTAAGACTTATGATCTAGGGCAATTAAAAGGGTAATCCTTCCATGTAGCTCTATTCACTCCCTCACAAGGCCACCAGAGCTGCAGTCCCTTTCACAAAATTCCCCACAAATGCAGCAAACTGCTAGGTGTGAGGCATCATGAAAGAGCACAACTCTGGTTGAAACTTTCGCAAGTAGCCAAACGGACAAAGGTCCTGATGGGCTCTCACTACTCGAATCCACTCTCCTAAGTTTTGCAGACCTGGGTTATGGTCCCACTCAAAACACATAGTTACAGGGTATAAGTGTAGTGTGTGTCAAGGGCATTTTCCCTAGTACTACCCCCACATGAAATGAAAACCAGAGCAGTCCAGACAAAAGCAAATAATAACAAGTTATCTACCCTAGGGTTCCATACCTAGAATATCTATAAACAAGAATATTGCTCACCTTAGGAAGAGGAGCCAAGAAGAGGGGATCATGGGGATTGGAAAAATGCATGGGCATAAGCGATAAAAGAAAGGGAATAAAAGATGAGACAGGAAACAACATAGAAGAACACAAATGCGTGCGCCTATAATCAATGATAAGAAAGAAAGGCAAACAAGGTTTTGATCAAATCAACAATACATTAAACCACACATTTAAATTAGTTAGGCTTGACCCTCGTCTTTTTTTTTTAAAAGAAATGGTCCCCAGTGGAGTCGCCAGCTGTTGCACCCCGAAAAATCCCGGCTTGGGTTTCTCAATGTACAACGTGGAAAAATTTTTGAGCCGCCACCAATATTTTAAGTTTAAGACCAAAACATTGAAAAAAGGTCTTTTGGACAAGGCGGATGGTCTTTTGAAAACTAGAGATATAGGTTCGGGGGTCGATTACGTGCGAGGAAGGTGTTAGCACCGCGCACGTCCTTTCTACCGAAAGGGAACCTCTAATTAAATGTGTGGTTTTAACACTTGATTTGAAAAATACCTAGATTTGCCTATTTATTTCTTGTTTGAAGATGAATGGGAAAACTTAACAAAAATTTTATTTTGGGGGGAAAAAGGTTTTTTAGAAAAAAGTGCTTGACGGGACATGGCCCGCTCCTACGTATCTCCCGGTGCGATGGAGAATTCAAAGCTACGTAGTTCTTGGTTGTCTTTTTGAAAAGTTTTTGTTTTTTATCTTTTTTTGGTGAGTTTTTGAAATAGGACGAGCATTAGTGAATGATTAAACTAGCAGAGGCTATGATGAATCACTTACTAAATACTCAAAAGAGAGAGTTGTACCGCTAGTCAAACGAACGAAGGTTCTGATGGACTATTGATAACAACTCGTTTTTTTATTATCTTTTTTGAAAGTGATTTTCGAAAGAGATTGATTCGCACGATGATCAAACTAACAAAGGTTATGATGGGTCATCGTTTATTATTTTTAGGAGAAAAGGACATTATCACTAATAGCTAAACGAACAGAGGCTCTGATGAGCTACTAGCAACAATGGGTTTGAAAATGATTTTTGTTTGTTTTATGAAAATGATTGGTTTAGGGGGGTGAAAAGAATTTTTATTTGTGGCGCTTGACGAGAACGTGACTCGCTCCTACGTATCCCAAACGGGAATCAAAGCGACGTAGTCTAAAAATGTTTTTGAAAGGGTTTGAAAGGGGCAAGCTGAATCACCCGAGACCATCTTCACCACTTAGAACATGATGCACTAGGCATAAGTGGGAATCATATGGTTCGTCATCAACAATGGACGATAATATACAAGAACGAGTAGATAAACGCAATAGCTAAGTTAAATCACATGGATCGCAATAACTAAATATTAACAAATGAAAAGACTGAAATACCTCTGATGAAGACAGATATTACAACTCTGAAGAACGCAAACCCCGACTAACCCTTGCAGGAGATCAGCTCAGACGGACCAACGGTGCGAATAGAGCAAAAATGAAGCGTAGAACTGGAAAATGAGATTTGCGAGAGTTGTCTTCTCAGATCTCGTGAAATGTGTCTCTGGAGCAATTCTTCTCTGATCTTGTGAGATGTGTGTGTGTGTAAAATGAAAATCACACCTACGTATTTATAGGCTTAGGCAACAGTAGAATTTTTGAAAAGACAATTAATGTAAGTGAAGAATCGATTATTGTATGAAGTGTAACAAGTGTATAATCGATTCATTGCCTTTAGAAATTAAAAGAATCGATTGTTTGCTTAGTTGAAATAGGGAGGAATCGATTCATGGCCTTTAGGAGATCCTGGAAATCGATTATGTGGCCTTTGGAAATATGTAGGAATCGATTCTTTATTTTTGGAAATGATAAGAATCGATTGTATGGCCTACGGAAAAAGGTAGGAATCGATTTTCAGGACATTTGGAGATCCTGAAAATCGATTTCGTAGTCTTTTAAAATTTAAGGAAATCGATTCTTAGCTTTTGCATGAGTATGTGTAGAAATCGATTTCATGCTTTAAACATAGGCAAGGGAAATCGATTATTGGCCTATAGGTGAGATAAAGAATCGATTTTCATGGCTTAGGACAAAGGTATAAATCGATTCTTGGCCATAAGAACAAAATAGAAATTGATTTTTGCTTTGCCTAAAAATGTTTTTTAGGTTTAGGCCATAGTGTATAAAATATTTTCCAAAGCTTGCCATGCATGCATAACATATTTTCAAAACTTGCCATGCATACATAACACATTTTCAAAAACCCTAATTTAATGCATGAGGCTTATTGCAAAAATTGTTTTTAGAGACCCTTTTGTGAGAAATGACCAAAATGCCCTTTTTGACTCTAACTTCCCAAAACGTGCATTCTAACCCTAAAAATGATGCATAATTTATTTTTGTGTGGAAAATTAGGGTTTGGACCTAAGCCGGACAAAATTGGGGTATGACGAGGTGGACCGAATCCTGATGGACCCAGCTTGAAATGGATTGCGCCAAGAGATCGATACCCCACCATGCAAAAGGCCATGACGAGGTGAGGCTAGTCAGCTCGGTGGGAGGAGCTACATGAATATTGGCATGGATCTCACATTTCCGACACTTTTTCACGTAGTTCGCAGCATCGGTCTCCATGGTTGGCAAGAAATAACCTGCCCTTAACACTTTCTGGGCTAGTGACCTCCCTCTGAGGTGCTGTCCACAAATTCCTTCGTGGATTTCTGCCAGGACATAATCCGCTTCCTCTCCTTCAATACATTTCAGTAATGGCACGGAGAGGCTTCTTCTGTAGAGAACTCCGTAAATCACTGAGAAGGACGAGGCCTACCTCCCGGTCAATTTGGCTTCACGAGAGATCGGAGGCTCGTCCCCCAACTCAATGTACTTTATTATTGGCGCAATCCACCCTTTACTTTCCTCAACTGAATTGATAGAAAAGGCAAGCTCCGGATCGGGGTGGACACTGGGCTTACTTAGCGTTTCCAAGATTATGGAACGGTGGTTTCCGGGAACTTTGGTGCTGGCGAGTTTGGAAAAAACATCCGCTCTCATATTTTCCGTTCTAGGAACGTGTTTAACCTCTGCGAACACGAACTGAGCTAGGAATTCCCGGACTCGGGTTAAATATTTATGCAAGATTGGATCTTTGGCCTCGTATTGTTTTCCAATCTGCGAGACTACCAGTAAGGAGTCTGTGTTCAAGGTGACCCGAGTAACTCTGAGGTCAATGGCAAGTCAGAGTCCCGCGATGCACGCCTCATACTCCGCTTGATTTTTTGACGTTGGAAATTCAAAGGTGAGGGATACCTTGATTACGACACCTGCCGGGCTTTCAAACATCAAACCGGCCCCGCTACCCTTAGGATTTGAAGATCCATCTACATGAAGCGTCCATGACTCACCTTCCGGGTCGGTAGGGGTCATTTCTACGACAATGTCGGCAAGTACCTGAGCCTTCATTGCCGTTCTAGACTCGTACTTGATTTCGAACTCAGAGAGCTCTACTGCCCATTTTATCATCCTACCTGCCAGGTCGGGTCGGTGTAGGATTTGACGAATAGGACGGTTTGTCCGTACCACGACTTGATGAGCGATAAATTAAAGTGGCAGACGACGCGCCGTGATGAAACAAGCGAAAGCAATTTTCTCAATTTTCCGGTATCTTATTTCAGGTCCTTGTAGTGCTTTGCTTACAAAGTACACCGAGCTTTTGTACGACCTTGGTTTCTCGGACGAGAACAGCGCCAAGTGCCTCCTCTGAGATTGCTAAATACAGGTATAGGGTTGGAGAGCCAAGTTGTATACTTGACTTCCGTTACAAAAATTGGCATTAATTAAATCTTCCACGGCTTTAGCTGCAGCAGCTGCTTTCTCTTTGCCTTTTACGCTGGGCGACTCATTTGGCCCCGGGGTTGACAGCCAACTGGTGACAAGCAACTTCTGGGGGAATCCCGGGCATGTCTTCAGCCGACCAAGCAAAGAGATCGGCATGAGATTTTAGGCAGAGTGTGAGTTTTGCCTTCACTTCCTCAGAAAGATCGGAACCGATCTTGACGGTTTTGGCTGGGTCATCTCCCGTCTGGATTTCCACAAATTCTCCATCAGGTTGAGGTCGCCTGATTTTCTTCTTCAATTCTCGGGCCAAGTTGTCATCACCCTCTTCTTTCGAGCTATCTGGGTCATACCTCGCATCAAGGTCTGTCAAATTGACATCAGCGACCTTGCCTTTTCTTCTCTTTTCAGAATCTTTGTGATCTTCTTCTTCGGGGTAACCCCCTCTTCCACAGCCTTCTTATCCGCATTTATGTGTAGATAAAAGCACCTCTGGGAAGACTCCAAGTCGGCGTTGAGGGTAATAACTTCGTTGCATAGAGAGTAGAATTTCATCTTGAGGTGGACCGTGGAAGTCACCGCCCAAAGTCTTCCTAAGGTCGGCCTTCCAATAATGCAGTTGTAGATCGAAGGACACGACAAAACCAAGAATTTGGTCTTGACAGTCCTTACCAATGGTTCTTCACCATAGGTGACCATCATTTCCAAATAGCCAAGTGGCTTGGTTTGTGACCTGTTCAAACTGGAAAGGTCCGATCCTCTGTATGGGGTGAGGTCTTCTTCAGAAATTTGCGACATTCTAAGGAGATCGCCGAAGATGATGTCAGCCGAACTCCCCTGATCAACTAGGATTCTTCTTACTTCAGAATTGGCCATTACGACCCTAATTAACAGCAGTATATGCTTATTGGGCTTCCTATCTAGCAAATCTAGATCGCCAAAAACCGATGGAGGCCGGACCGGCGAAGACGCAGGAGCCGAGGTGGGACTAGTGCTCATTATTTCATTCCACTTCCTATTCATGGTTTTCCCCCAAGCCTCCTCGGGGTAACATCCCGAGATGACCATAACAACAGTCTGACCTTTAGACTTCCGGTGATCTTGCTCGTCCTCCGAAATTTCTTCCTTTTCTTGCTTAACCGTACCCTTCCTTTTCGGGTCGTCTTTCTCCTCCTTAATCTATCCATCATGCCGAGGCGGCTTCTTCATATATTGGCCCAATTTCCCCTTCTTGATTAGATCTTCGATGTCATCTTTCAAAGCAATGTAGTGATTGGTATCATGACCATTACTTCGGTGATACCGACAGTATTTGTTAGATCGCTTCCCCGCCCTACGCGAGAGCGGATCAGGGAACTTATTTGGCTCTGGTCTCATTAAGATCGGAATAATGTTGGTGCCGGTTATGAGGTCTGGATTTATTATCATTCCGGTTTTCCTTCTCATTCCGAGGCTTAGATCCTCCGAGCTCGGCATCCGACCTCCTCACGATCGCTCCTTCCTCATGGTCAATGAACTTTTGAGATCGCTAGAGGAATTCCACAAGCGAATCAATTTTGTTAACCCTGACATCAATTTGAAATAGACTCCCCTCATGAAGACCGGCCTCCATGAAGTAAAGATGGAAGGAGTCATCGAGGTTCCGGACTTGAGAAGGTTCTCTATTGAATCTCTCTATGTAGTCCCTGAGGGACTCATTTTCTCCTTGCCGAATTGCTTGTAATACCTTCCGAGATTTGGGCTTCATCTTGGAGTGGGCGAAGTGAGCAGAAAATAGCTTGGTTAATTGATCCCAAGAGGAGATCGTATTTGGCTTAAGGGCTCTGAACCAATCCAAAGCTACTTTCTCTAGAGTGAGGGGAAAAATTCGGCATTTAATCTCCTCAAGAACGTTACGACACTGCATCACCGTATCAAAGTAATCAAGGTGGCGATCAGGATCGCCAGTCCCGTCATACATCTTCAAAACTCCAGGGGGTTTCTCAAGGTGGCGATCTTACTGATAAAAGGTCCTTTCCGTTTCGTCGATCTCTTCCAGGGTGGAGATCATCGTGAGAGTGGGCGCTGACGTTCTTGCCTCGGGGATATCTTTCCCGGCTTCTAGATCGTTGCCTCTGAGAGGAAGATGCCAGAGATGAGCTTCATCGAGGGGAACCCTCAGGAGAGTAAGTGTCATCGGGGGTCCGACTTGGGGGAGTTCCAGATCCATGCCCTCCCCTATGACGAGGTGGTGAGCGGTGGTGGTGTCTCCTCCAGGCCAGAGATCGGTGACGCCTACGGCTAAAAGTCCTTCTACATGAAGGGTGAGGAGAAGTCCGGTCGGGGATGTTATGAGCTCGGAGTTCAGCTATCTCTGCTTCCATTTGAGTGTAGCGTTGGCTTCTCTGCTGATCAGTCTCGGCCTGCCGAGTTAGTAGCTGGACAAGCTGTTGAACAGCATCGACCGGCACCTGGACAGTCTGAGGAGGAGATGGAAGTCGGTTCCGGGCTAAACTATGGGAATAATGGTCGTGGCAGAATTACGAGCGTGAGCCGAGCTAGGGGGCAGAGTGACCGCCACACCTTCGGGGGTCTGCTGCTACTGCTCCGGTCTTACAATTGCACTGGAGATGTTCATTTGGCGTAACACTGGAGCAATCGTTGACCAAGGAGATGGGAGAGGAACTAGAGTACAAGATCCTCCCACTGTGGTCGCCGATGTTCTGTACCGTATCTCAGGATCTAGGTACGATCTGGTCCGAGATAGTTGGTAGTTGTTGGCCTTGATCAACCGATCTCCGTCACGTTCCGAGGCGAGGTGGTACCTGCGAAGACACTCCGACGCTCAAGTCAGTGAGTGGACTGATTAGAGGTAGAGTGTTGGAAAGAGTGTGTATCTTTAATGCTAGGATTGAATGCTTATTTATAGGGTCAAAGGTGTGCTTGAAACCAATAGGAACCCTTGGATCTAGGGCTTTGATCCCAACCATTGATTAATGGATCTGCCTTGTGATTGGGCCTTTAGCCATATTTTGGATGTGGCCCAATCCATAACACTTATAAATGGCAGTGAAGAGGAATTCATTGCAGAAGACAATATGCAGGTGGTTAATAAGCTGTGGAAGACTGCCGCTCCTTCCAAATTTTTGGTGTTCGCGTGGAGGGCGTTGCTTGACCGATTGCCTACAGGGGTGACATTGCAACAACGTGGAGCTGTTTCCTTCAATCCTGGTCTGTCTTGTGTGCTGTGTTTCAAGTACCAAGAGGATGTTGTTCACTTGTTTTACTGCTGCAAGGTCTCGGCTCTGCTGTGGCAGCAAGTAGCCAATTGGTGTGGCTTAATTTACAGCAGAGATTCGGTTGGCTGGGAGCATTTGAAACAATTCAGAATCAAAGTTGGAGGCAAACGCAGCTGGAGGATCCGGTATATGATATGGATAGCGACTATATGGATTTTATGGAGTACTCGGAATAGTATAATGTTTAGAAATGGCAAAGTCGGTGTATCAAATATGATGGGGTTTGTAAAACGATTGTCCTAGGGGTGGCTTGTAAACAAGGTCGGTAGGAATTTATTCATAGATTTTGAGAGTTGGTGTAACAATCCGTTAGATTGTTTTCGATTGATTGTATGAATTAGAGATTGTAAGCGGGTTGAGGTACTCCCTATATCCCCTTAATAAATCTTTGACTTATAAAAAAAAAGTTGGACTGCGGATGCTTTACGTGAAGGATTGTTTTGAAGATAAACTCTTTTTGGGATAATTTCAATCTCTAGAAACACGTGAAGGATATGCCTCAAGCCCAATGAACTCTTAGATGATAATTTCGAAAAACACTGCTGCAGTGATGAGCATGAGAAATGGTGTTTGCTGACGGTAAGACACTTCATCCTTCTTTTTGATCAACATCACTTCATCATTTGTAATATTGTATCTGAACTAATTTTTTTTAATGGCAAATATATATATATAAATATAAAATAGGGACCGTACAAATGTCACCGAGTATCTCAACCAATTTAATTTTTAAGTACCATATTTCTCTCTCTGCATTGCCTTAAACGCGTTCGGTAAATTCTCAGGATAATGGCTTTCGATTTAAATAGAACTACTCATAATACTAATACATGTTGGCTTAAATTTAATACTACTTCTTTAGAATATTCTCACTTGTATATATATTTTATGAGCAATGCTATTTAGCCAAATATTTTTAGACAAAAATAGACAAAAACCACATTACAACATCAATTAACCAAGTTTTTTAAGCAACTAACCAACCTACTTTTTCACAGTATTCTAGACAATTGACTAAAAACTGTGAAAAAGTAGGTTGGTTAGTGGCTTAAAAAACTTGGTTAATTGATGTTGTAAGTTGGTTTTTGTCTATTTTTGTCCCAAGAAATTTGGCTGAATAGCATTTCTCATATTTTATTGATTGATATTAGACCGGATGCTTATGTGTTTCACAAGGTCTTCTTTGACAGAGTTTCGCATTTATTTATGGTAAGTTACGAAAGCAAATTTTGGAAATAATATATTAAAGAAACTAAAACATTTTACAAACTATATGTGTGCGTGTGGAACTCAATTTCTTGTCCTCCAAGTCTTTGAACAGCATGAACAAAGGGAAGAAACTTAATTGGTTGGCAACGTAATAGGGAGTTAGTCAAAAATGTGATGAGACGGCGTGGGACGGTGAGCGGGTGTGAGAGGAACATTGAGCAAAAAGTGGAAGAGGAAAGTTACAGGGGTGTTCACGGGTTGGTTTGCATGGATTTTCACTAAATCTGTTATCCGAACCAATTATTTTAAATTGGTTTGAGTTGGTTTGGATTTTTAGTTTTTTTCTATAAAATCCGAACCAAACCAATCTGATATTGAATAGGTTGGTTCGGATTGGGTTCGCGAGTTATGTGCTAATGCCAATTTTTTTAAAAATGAAACTCTACATTTTTTTATAATAGGCACCAAAACGAAACTGAATCATAATTTAAAAACTACATCCAATCCAAATTCTAAAGTGTCTTACAACATAAACCCAAAATAAGAAAATAAAAAGTCTAAGGACACATCTTGTGCTTTTAAACGCAAATTACGAAACTAAAAAGTCTAAACACACTTCAATCTGGCTCCAAGAACAAACTGCTTCTTGCTCCACTCAACCAAGTTGTAATCCTGAAAAAGAAGCATCAAATGATGAATTAAATTGAGCACTTCTTTTCATTGCATTATGATTTATGTATGATATAAAACCATATTACATTGTGTTAAGAATCATAGGATTATACATGCATAGATCAAAGTCATCGTTGAGGTATTGAGCATAAGAGTACTCATGTGGTAAAAGAGGTAAAAACTCTTCATAAGGAATCGTATTGAAAAAAGATACTTAATGTGAGTACAAGATGCTCTATATATAGGGCACTAGGAAATACTAACTAACCATGAAATTACTAATTAGTCCCTAAGAGAATGTAACACCTCCTAAGCAACTATTATTTTTAATAGCCTCCCTCAAGCTGATAGTGGGATCACCAAATCAGCTTGAAATACAACTATCTTTCCCATTACCAAAAAAATTATGCAAAAGGTAAGCAACATAGTCAAGAGAAAAAAACGAGAAAAGTAGTGCTCTGGCAAGTGGCATATGCTAATACCATCCATCCAGTGAGTAGTGGGCCAAGGAGAAACGTTGAGCTTAAACAAAAGGAGCCCAAAGCAGTGATTGAGAATGGGCCAAGCCCAAACAGAAAGAAACCAAGCTGGCCTCTCCTGGAACCCGTGTGATGCAGCAGCGAGAAGGTTCTGGAACCCAAACGAAACGGAGTCGCAACATTGAACAAGAGTGTCACCGGGATCATGTGATTGAAAGCCACGGCGGAGGAGATCCCATGGTGGTTCCGGCGAGGAAACCAGGTTCCACAACGGCGATAACCAGCAGCATGAATCATGAAGCTCACGTGGCGGTGGATCTGGCGGCTTGCACATCGGAGGTTGTGGTTTTCTCTTCACCGCTTCCTTCTTCCTTCTTCTTTCCACACTCGGGTCGTCTCCATCTTCGACCAGGGAAACGTTCAGATCTGGTGTTGCAAGAATGAACTCTAACCATACAAACACAGAGTGATTGAAGACGAGATCGATGGCAAAACCAAATCGTTGTAGAAGTACTAGTATCTGATCTACAAAATCAGTAACCAATTCTTTTCGCAATTGCACACTGTTTGCCAAAAGACGAATTGAATCTGGTGTGAAGAAGGACGATTCGGTGAGCGAGGTGCAAACTGGATCTGGTGGAGTAGACTTCGAAATCAGAAACGCACTCTTGGAGAGATTCACAATCTCAAATCCGAGATTGCAGAAATTGCTCTCATGCGTAACAATCTTCTCCAATTTCTTTTCATCTTTCAATTCTGGATTTGTGAATGACGACCGCTTTCTCCTCTGAATGTGTTAAGCGAACACATTATTTGACCGATCTTGATAGCATAATCTTGGATTTCTGGTTTGACTTGCTTGATAGGAATCATAGTGTAAGGATCCGAGGCTTCAAAGCTACCAAAGACGAATTCAAAGACGTTCTCATCTATTGTATCAAATTCATGAATATTGGAAATGTTTGCTTCTCGTTGTGGCAGCGAACTCGAAACTTTCTCATATTCTGAATCTAAGAACAACCATTTTGGAATATCATCTTGTGAATCGTTAAAGTCTTCATCCGATTGATAATCTTCATTCACAACTGAATCTGAATCAGAGTCGGAAGCATAATCCTCATCTCTAGGGTATTGCTCTGATACCATGTTAAGAATCATAGGATCATACATGCATAGATGAAAGCCATAGGAGAGGTATTGAGAATAAGAGTACTCATGTGGTAAAAGAGGTCAAAACTCTTCATAAGGAATCATATTGAAAAAAGATACTTAATGTGAGTACAAGATGCTCTATATATAGGGCACTAGGAAATACTAACTAACCATGAAATTACTAATTAGTCCCTAAGAGAATGTAACACCTCCTAAGCAACTATTATTTTTAATACATTGGAAACTTCTGCTTTAGATTTCATTCTCTATAATAAATTGATTCTGCTCAGCCCAACATTACAATAAAAACTATCAAGTTGTGTAAACCTTCTGCACAACTAGCAACCATTGTAAAAACCTGCATTCTCTATAATAAATTTTCTAACTAAAACCAGAAATGTTTGATACATTGCATCAACTCAAATTACCTTAAGATATATTGTATTAAGCACCACATTAAACGCCGCACTAGCATCCCCATCAGACATCAATTATTGCAGCCAATAACTCTCACTACAAGAAAAGTGGCTTTTATCCACCATAATTTGCGACGAGAAAAGTGTCTGTCGATAAAAACTTGCATTTGCTACGGAATAATTGCTCAGTGGCCTCCACCATCGTACGCTGTCACAGCCACGAACCCACTTCTCTTCCATCTTCTCCCTTCACCTCACTCCTCTTTTTCACGTCAACAAACCCTAACCTCCGCCCCTGTTTTCAACCTCCGACACTGTCCTTCGTCGCCGTCCTCCGTTGCTTCCTCTTCTCAGTACTCCATCACTCCAAGCACTACAAGAATCGTGACTTTCAAAGCACCATTACCTGCCCAGCTCTCGTTTATTTTGGAAAGTCCTTTCTTTTTCTAAATAGTTGCGCTAGTGCAAAATCAGGAAAAGAATTAGACTTTTAAAGTCGGATGCTGAAATATCTTACTTTAAAAATAGATGTGGTGGCAAATTTGTAATTAAGATGAAATTAAATTTCTGACACTTGCCTTTTTACGTCGGACTCTCCTAAAACCCGACTTAAATTGTTCACTACTCAAAACATATCTGTCGCTGAATACTGAAAATCCCATCTCCTCGCATACCAAGCTTCAATCCCAGTGCCATTTTAATACCAAAAAAAAGTCCCATCTCCTCCCAAACTCTCTTCTAATCTTTATTACCTCCGCTATTTTCCTCTGCCGCAAAGCAAACCCTAAGTTGAAGGTGAAGAACGGCCACCTCTGATTCTCAAGATGGTACCATAACAGTTACATAAACGGCACTAACCGAGCCTCCTCAAACCGTCAAATGTGAAGTCGAAGCCCGATCAACGTCGTAACAGCACCGTCAATGACCTTGCTACCGGTCAGTTATTGCATTCTTTCATCTTTGAGATCCTAGTTTCATCGTTCTCCCTTTTTGGCTTCAGCCCCTTCTATTGCATTATCATCTGCATTTTCTCTTAATAATTTCCGTTTACGTTTTAATTAAGTGAATCGTGATTATTTGGTATGTAAGTGCGTTCAAAATTCAAGTTCGAAATTAACGTTTTTCTTCTTGCGGAGAGGGAAAGCCTCTCAGGATCCGCTAATTTGGTGAGAAAAACCTAAAATTAAATAAATATGTGAAAAGACGTGTTAGTGTTCTGTTTTTGTTTATTTGAATGGTAATGTAAAGGAATGCCCTCACTTTGGGTCTGATGTTAACGTGCTTATGCTTGGGAGTGAACTTCCTGGAAGATCTTGCTGCAACAATTCAGCACCCTAATATTTGTTTTTGCTCAACAATGCTAATTGCTCTCCAAGTGTTTGATGAAATTCCAAGGAGTCTTGTAATTCTTCAGACCATGGCACCAACGTTTTTACAAAGGTTCTACTTGCCGCCGAAACCACCTGATATGAGTGCAGCTTTGACACCTTCTCTTAACTTGTCTTCATCACATTCTTTGATAGATTTTTATTCAAAATTTTGCTACTCCACTTATACACACCATCTGTTCGATGAAAAGCCTCAACAAGACGATTGATTCCACAGTGACTCATTGTATCAAGGCTTTTCCTATGTTTTTGGATGTCAAAGAAATTGGAATTTATCATGTTGGTTACTTTGGAATAGCTACAAAAATTGATTAACAGTGGCAACTTGAAATAAAGGGTCTTTGCTGGTCACATTTCTTTCAAACTCAAAGAAGGGTGCAAATTTCTTCCACGGAAAAAGCAGGGCTGAGGAAAATTCTACTTGCAAATATCCTAATTCCTGGTATACCTGCTTCACCCTTAAAGGCTTTTTTAAATAAGAATCCTGGAATTTTTGGATGTGAAATTATTGTTGTTGTTTAAATTTGAGTGTCACTCAAATTGATCGAGTCATAAGAGCTGTTTCATCTCATTTATTTTAAATTTCAGTCAATAATTTGTTGCTGAGTTGTAGGAAATTGATTTAGCTAGTTGGTAATTTGGAAAATGACTTACTAGTTAGAAAATTAATGTTATCTATGACTAGAATCCTTAAGTGCATGGTAAAATTAATATGCTCACAAAACTGAGAAATATTGTAATGATCCAAGAAGAATCAAGTAAAGCCCAAAGGATAAGGAAACTAAAACTACTTTTAGGAAGATAGTGAAGTACCCCCAAAGTTTAAAAATATTAAAACACTTAACTTGTAAGTCAGAAAAAACTATGGAAAAATGTAAAATCATAGATGGATCTTCTCAGAAGCGATGCATCCATGAGTTTCCTATGTCCCTGTGTCATCCATGAGTTTCCTATGTCCATGAGTTTCCTATGTAGCATAAACTTTTAAGAGTTGAAAACTCAATTTAGTAAGAACAAGACTTACTTTTCAGGCTGTAAAATAGTTCCAGATGCGAGACAATCAGTAAGCCAATCAACTTTTACTATCGAGACACCAACAGCACAACCATACAAGAATTTGGTGGTTTGCAGCTGAAAGAAACAACAGAAACCTTTATATTTCTGTTAACAATGCAACCCTTATATGTCAGAAACATAATTACTAGTTCTACCAATTTGTCGGTTGGTTATTAAAAAAAAAATTGACCCTTGCATAAAATCTTGAATTTTACAAGTGTTTCATAGACATTGTAGTTATGTACAGCTGTGATTTATGTTCAACCCTCACCACCTAGAAGTCATAATTAATACATCAGTGCAGCTAGTGCTTACTGCTTAGTTTGATTGCAGCATAGTGTACTCCGGTTTTCATTCATGAAAAGCATGCAATTGCTAAAGTCATAAACACCATTCTTTGACCTGGTTTAACTTTTGTCAAAAAAAAATTCTTCGACCTGGTTTAATAGTTGCAGCAGAAGAATTTAGATCAAATGTTTCTTTTGATGATTAATGTGTTCTAGTACCCAGTGTAACTTCATTAACCACATAATTGAACTACATTAACCATTGATTTTTTTGTCGATTTTGTGTGTACAAATAGCGAGATCGTTCATAAAAGGCATCCATATAGGGATGTTGAACCAGAAAAAAGGAACGAAAGTTTAAAAAACAAATTAACTAAATGACATTTTATATTGGAACGTGGTCAATCTCTCAAAGGAGGCATCACTATGAACAGCCATGAACACTCAAGTAACTCTAAGGTGTTTCCTTTTGAAATGAGTTCTCCATTCTCTTGTTTCTAGTTCCTCTTGTCTTTGGTCAATTCAATTTGTCCTATTTTTTTATTAGTAATAGTATGTTCAATCAAGTAGCAACATTGTCCTGTCCCCCTTCAACATTGTCCTGTCTCCTTGATTTTGATTATGAGGTGTGTACATTCTTATCATGGAGCAAAAACTGAAGCACTTGTGTTGTCTTGAAGTCATACATCACACAACAAGTCTAAGAAAAACTGCAAGTTACATGTGTTTGAACATGAAAGTTATATTGTTTAGCTTATTGATTTACTCTCTATAAATGAATTTAAGAATGAGTAAAAGTATTGATTGAATTTGTCATAGATTATAGGCCAAGAGATTGAAGAGGTGATTTACTCTCTATCTTGCAGCATGCAGAGAGATTGGTATATACTTAAACTTATCTTTTCATGTCATTATAATTAATTATAATTTATCAATTAGAAACTTATGTTATCGATTATAGGCCAAGAAGTGGGGCCGAATGCCACATTCTGATGAGCTCCACCGCCACACTCACATTAGGAGAAGCACAGACGACTTTGTAGACGAGCGTGCTCGCATTACTCAGGTATATTTCTCTTTTTAAGATAATTTCAATTTGAAAATATTATTTTACCAATGACTAATTTTAACTTGTGTATTTAATAGGAGGAGTTCGACCTACGATTGTCTCAGTTAAATATACCAGTCGATCCCGCTGAGCTGGAGAAGTTGAAAGAGATGTTGTGGAAAGATACTGTTGGAGGCCCCTATAAGAGTCACCTGTACGGGACAGGAGACGTGTATACCAATTTGTTAGACTCTGGAGCTTCGACGAGCGCGGGTCTTTCCCCCGAGCACCTTAGGATCATCCGGGCATTGACAACGCAGGTTGCACAATATCAGGAGCATGATGCATGACAGGAGAAGCTACTTGACCATGTATATAATCATGTCGGGATTCCAGTACCTCCACCTGAGTCGCAGCCGCCCGAGTAGGACCACCCCTCGCCCAGCTTGGCCAGCCTGCCCAACAGGACCTGGACCAGGAACTGGATGATGGAGGTGGTGATGACATAGACCATGCTTATGAGAAGGGTTATTGATGGCATCTAGGTAATTTGTCGTTGTTTTGCACTTGTTGAATTAGTTTTAAATGGTCTCGCTTTTGGACTTAGTTTATGTGATTTTTAGTTACAATGGTTTGGAAATATAAGTTAGTATATGTGATATTTAGTTATATTGGTTTGGAATTATAAGCTAGTTGAAATTATTTGGTTTGGATTGAATTTCTAGTGAATTGGTAGGCTGAGTCTGAATTAAATTGGCAGGGAAGTTGTATTGCAAATAGAATTGGTATGTATGTAACCGAATGATTTATAGTTTGTGATTTTTAGTTACATTGGTTTAGAAATATAAGTTGGTATATATTGTTTATTTGATTTGTAGTGTATATTGTTTAAAATTGATTGTTAACGATGTTGGTTGTGAATTTTGCAGACTGATCTGCGTTTCTAGAACCATGCTGTGCTTGCTTTGCAAGAAGCTGCTGAGGCATACCTTGTTGGCCTCTTTGAGGACACTAACTTATGTGTCATCCTTGCTGACTGTGGACAGTGTTTTGTTATTCATGTTTCTTTTTATATATAAGTTATTAGCGGAATTGTTTATTGGTTCTCAAGCAAATTAACTAGTATTATGCCAAGCAAATTTACCGATATTGTTGAATCTAATCTAATTGATTATGCTAATTTGTTTGGATCTAGTCTTATGTGGGTTCTATGCAATTACTTATTGTACTCATTGCATTATCTTAAGTTTAGGATGATACCTCTTTCGATTTCATCGATCTTTGAATTAGTTATAGGCTAGTTACATTTGCTGAGTCTGAATTGGCAGGAAAGTCGTATTGCAAAATAGAATGGAGTTTGCATGTAATGGAAGGATTTTGAAAAATTATTTATCAATTTGTACCGACGGAATTTGCTTAGAAATTTGCGAGGGATATTTCTGAGGGATTTGCGAGGGATATTTCTGAGGGATTTGCGACGGGTTTTTGCGACGGAGTTTCCGAGGGATTTGCGACGGAAATGTTTCCGAGGGAATTTTCGGTCGGAAATCGTTTGCGAGGACCGTTTTTCCAACGGAATTTTGTCCGTCTGAAAATCCGGGGGAAACGTGAATTAGCGGCCGATTTTCCTGTTTTCCGAGGGATTTTTCCCTCGGAAATCACCGAAATTCTTGTAGTGCCTTTTGAGACATCATATGTTACTAGGGAAATAATTTGACTACCCTTTTGAGACAGATTGACTACTGGGAAACAAAGAAACTCCTTTGAGACCAAGTGTGGCAATTGCATTGTTTTCATATGAGTGGAGAACCCGAGAAAAATTGGTGGGAGCCTATTCCTAAAAAAAGAGATAAATAACTAGTGTCCAACTTTAAGTTTCGATGCCCCAGTTCATCTTATGTTATTTGCATTAAGTCCTAATAGGTAAGTCCATCAAAAATTTAGTAAGAATGTCATATTATACCGTCACGCAATTTTGGATTTGTGCGGTTGAACAAAAGAGTTCCGAGATTGGCAATATGCTTTGTCATATTTCTATTAGGTTTGCTTGAGGACAAGTAAAGATTTAAGCATTGGAGACTTTGATAAGTGATATTTTTATGCTATTTTAGTCTTTGTTTTGCTAAGTTTATTTAATATTTTAGTTTGAATTTAGTACTATTTTACTAGCTTTTGTCTATGTTTTGCTTTTAGGATGAGTTGATGAATAAAGGAAGAATTCAAGCATAAAAAGTGTGAAGAGTGAAGTCCCAAGGCCCACGGTTGCAATATGGAACCAAATGCATCAAAATAAGCCAAGAAAGAGAGAAAATTTAGAGAAAAAAACGGCTAGCCGTGTTGTACTGTTTCAGGCGTGTTGAATCAATAGTCGGCAAATTAACTGTCGCACTCCCTCTTTTGATTCTTTTAATCTGAATGGTTTTGGATGATTATTTCTCATAATACTCAAAGATTATTGTCATTATTAATGGGAAGCAAGTGGAAAACTAAAGGAGCATTTAGGAGCAATTACTTCCCACTTGCAATAGCCATTATGGCCATAAAACTTGGAATACAAAGGGCTAGTTTTTTCTGGTTCTTTATGATAGGCGGCAAGTTCACAGTTCTATTGCGTAGTAAAAATATCGATCCCACAGAGACTTAGTATTGATTACTAATTTCTTTTCACTATGGTGATTAGCTAAAAAGATTTAATATTGGTAAGATATTAAATTAATCTATTTCAAAGACAAGGTAACAAATGTAACTAATGTCTCCACATAAAATTAATCTATTCTCTAAATTACAACAGTAATATATTTCAAAGACAACGTAACAAATATAACTAATGTCTCCTTTCAGAGTATAAAAGCGTGTTTTGAACCAACAGTAAGCCTATTTTCATGGTTGATTATTAGCAAAACCCATTAAGCATATGTAACACCTTTTTATTATCTCAAAAGTCTCAAAACTATTTTTCTGTTTTGATCCCCTTGTCCAATCTCATAGTTCCAACATCAAATTGCGTCTTTCGGTTCTTCGTTTGATGTTTTAGATTAGAATTGAAGGGTAATGAGACTGGATTGAAATATAAAACTAAATAAAATACAGAATGGACTTGGGATTAATAGGGACCTATCGTTGGATTGTTCCCACAATTCTAAGACTAAGAAGTCTATTCACTCATGATCATAGTAGATATCCAAACTCAAATTAAATATTCTGGAAATAAATACTAAAAATGAAGAGAAAAAGAAAATTAAAACTAGATTTTATTCATAAACTATAAAGCTACTTGAACAAAAGCTAAAGAAAGATAATGTTTTGCTAAGAGAAAATTGAAAGGAATAATGACAATAATATTTGAGCATTATGAGCAATAATCATCCAAAACCATTCAGATTAAAAGAATCAAAAGAGGGAATGCGATGGTTTGTTGATTGTGGATTCAACACGCTCATAAAGTATAACACCGGTAGCCGTGTTGGTCTTTGAGTTTCTCTCTTTCTTGGCTTATTTGGATGCATTTGGTTCCATATTGCCTTAGGACTTCATTCTTCACACTTTTTGTGCTTGAATTTTTCCTTTGTTCATCAAGTCATCCTAATAACAAAACAAAGAAAAAAGGTAGTCAAATAGTACTAAACTCAGACTAAAGTACTAAATAAACTGTCTTTCTTTAGATTTTGTTCAAGTAGCTTTAGTTTATGAATAATATCTATTTTTTCCTTTCTTTTTATCTTCATTTTTTAGTATTTATTTCCAGAATATTTAATTTGAGTTTTCATATCTACTATGATCATGAGTGAGTAGATTTCTTAGTTTTAGAATTGTGGGAACAATCCAATGATAGGTCCTGATTAATCCCAAGTCTATTCTATATTTTATTTAATTTTATATTTCAATCTAATCTAAAACATCAAACGAAGAACTGAAAGGTCAAGTTTGATGTTGGAACTATGAGATTGGACACGGGGATCAAAATATAAAAATAGTTTTGAGACTCTTGAGATTATAAAAAGCTGTTATGCTTAATGGGTTTCGCTAATAATCAACCATGTAAATAGGTTTGATTGTTGGCTCAAAACACGCTTTTGTACTCTAAAAGGAGACATTAGTTACATTTGTTACCTTGTCTTTGAAATATATTACTCTTGTAGTTTAGAGAAGAGATTGGTTTGACGAATCAAATCTATCATTGAGATGAGAACCAAAATCCATGGACATTTTTATAATATCTGAATTTTCTTTGACAAAAATCGTCTTTACCATTATTCAAACTTTTTAGCTAATCATCATAGTGAGAAATAATAGGTGATCAATACGAAGTCTCTGTGGGATCGATACTTTTACTACGTGATATAGCTATGCGCTTGCGGCCTATCACTCGGAGCATGTAGCTTTCTTGCTGTGCTGGTTGACTTACTTTGTCTTTTGTTGCAAGACTCTGCAGATTCCAAAGTATTTGCTTCCCATCGCTCAATGTCTCCATGAAGGTAAGAGAATTTGCTTATGCTAATTTATTTTGGCGCATCTATTTGGAGGCCTTATTGAGGCTGTTCAAAGTTTAAGGGACAAAGGGGAACTCAAAATCATTAAAGGCCCCCTTTGGTTTCTTCAACTTTGGCTAAATGCTATATTTCGAAACCACATGCTTTCAACCATTCCATCAACCTTCCTGGCCACATAGGATGTTTTAGTCTCACTACATGCACCAAGAAAGAGGTTTTGAAGCAAGCATTTCTTGAATATTTTTCTCTGTTTTCTCCATGGTGGAAGGCCTATCTTGACAAGGCTCAACCATCACTTAAGCACAACAAGGCCAAGTTCACGGAGAAGAAGGAATCCAATACTTATATCAAGAGAAAAGGTAAATCCTCAATCCGTAGTCTAACTGACATGTTTCTTATCCAGCTGTTTGCTGACGTTATACTTTTGTTAACTTTACAGATTCATATCTTGTTTCTTCGTAAGTGAGTGATCGAATTTCTCTGCAACTTGAGGACCTTACACATCACAGAGAGAATCATTCTACACGAAAGGTTGGGTTGAAAGCAGAGAAGATGATACTGGAGAGAAATATAGAGAAGATGCAAAATAAGCTACTCAAATTTCTTTAACTTTCTTTCTTTTGTAAATTAAAAATTTGCATTTCAAATTTGGTGTGGCACTTTATGCCATTTGCACATTATAATTTTGAACACTTACCTCCTCAGTTGGGCACCCTTTGACCAAGATGCCTAAATCCAAGCCCTCCATCTATCATCGAAACTAAAACGCCTCATCATGTAATCTAAGAAACTCCAACAAATTGAGTCGTAAGCATTCTCAAAATCAACCTTAAAAAGGAGACATTATTTATGATTATTCCTGGAAAAGTCAACCACATCATTCACCACGAGAACTCCGGCGATCAAGTTTCTGCCTTTTATGAAGGCAGATTGAACAAGATGGATTAGGGAGTTCATAATGGAACTGAGGCAAGCCGTCGTTACCTTGGCTAGGATCTTGTACAGGCATCTTAATAAGGATATTGGGCGATAGTCCCCCAAGGTGAAAGTAGATTGGTAGCTTAGCATTAGAATAGAAAGATCTTGGTAGCTTAGCATTAGAATAGAACTCCTCAGTGTACGGCTGAAAAGCAGAGCCGTAAGGCTGCATCTGCTGCGATGGATAAAATGATGATGATGATGATGGCATAGATGGCCTCGGGTATTGAGACATAGTATCCATCATTTTCTTAAAGCGCACCTCATTCAACCGCTGTTGCTCCGCCTGCTGCTCCCACATCTGTTGTATTTCCTGATCATGTACATTCTGTCGCTCTTCGATCTCACGCTGTTTATCGCTCAATTTTTGCGTCAACAGCTGACCATCGCTTAATTCTGAAGGCGGAGGGACATAAGAGCGACCAGTACTTCTGTTAGAAGAAGATGCGGGAATCAGATTTGGAATAATGGAGTTTGGGAAAGCAGACGGGCCCAAACCACCACCTCCTACTAACCGGCCATTTTTTGATGGCCCAACAAATTTCTGCCAAGCAAGAAAAGCCGCTCGACTCTCCTCATTGACATCAATCTCACTGCCAGTACTCTGTTAAGTTTCACGAAATTTAATTAACTTGTTAGTAAAAACAAATTAATCAATTCAACAAAATTAAAAAATTAAAAATTAATTAATTCGTAAGAATACTTACTCTGAATACATTCCACATCTTTGAGTCCTTATCTTTTTTGACCTCTGTCCAATTCGCCCAGGGTTTAGTGTAATTTGCTTTGATGATGTCTGTGATCGTGCTGGATACAATCCTCCCAGGAATAAATCTGTACATAAAAAAGATAATCTTTTAGATAATAATTACATTTAAAGTTTTAAAAATAAATAAAACAAATATCATTAATAAATAAATAAATACTTACTGGTGGCCAACAACCTTCACTACTATACGACCGTCGGGCGTAACCTCAACCACCTCATTATCAATATTATATCTGCGTATCCCATCTGCATCTGGCGGGGGTATGGGAGTACCGGATGGAGGCACAAATGGACGACTCAGTGTACTAGGTCCACTGCCATCATCCGTACTAGCAGGGGGAGCCACAAAAAGGGCCATCAACAATGACACGAGTTACACGACGACGACCGCGTAAAGAAGTAGAAATCTTCTTAAAAAAAACCGGTCATACATATATATATATATATATATATATATATATATATATATATATATATATATATATATAGATAGATAGATAGATAGATAGATAGATAGATAGATAGATAGATAGATAGATAGATAGATAGATAGATAGATAGATAGATAGATAGATATAATATGATGAATAACATATATGATGAATAACATAAATAATGAATAACATGCATAAATGATGAATAACATACATGAATCAAGTCTGATAAATATAAATATTAATATTTCATAAAAAATTAATTAATTACAAATAAGATCATCTAATTAATTAGAATCTCATTCTTTCTCAAAATCACCACCATCATCAGATGAGTGAATTCCTGATACACCGACATGATCGACTGCATCCTCATGATTTGTAACTTCTTCTTCATTAACTTCATCACCAGTGTTTGGCTCATCACATAAACGAGTAATGGGTTCAACTTCAATCACTTCATTTACATTGGACATTTCATCCATTTGATATGGCACGTCCTCCACTGTGTCATCATTTGTCTCAATGCGACCTCTTGGTTTTGTCTTAATTGTGACACACCAACCACGCCGATCAGTCCGTGTTTTTGATTAAGAGACATAATAGACTTGTCTCACAATTTGTGCAATGACGAACGGATCATACAGTCGATATCCACTATTCATTTTAATGTCCATTGTATTTGTTTTTGGATTAAACTTTGTTCCTCGAGCAGACGGATCAAACCAATTACAATAAAAAACAACTACCTTTTGACTATAATCAATATAAGGGTACGCAAGTTCATATATGTGTTCAACCACACCATAGAAATGACCTTCGGCTCTCCCAGTGCTCCACTATTGACTCCCTTCATGCAAACTCCACTATTGACTGTTTCTCTGCCCTCTGTCCATTCCTTAGTGAGAAATTTGTATCCATTCACAAAATATGTGTGCCATTCTTTAACACATCTTCGAGGACCGTCAGATAAGTTCCTCAAGTGTTAGTTGGTAGGAGTCGGCGGGAGGGAATACATACATTGCCTAAACCACGTTGGAAAATGCGCATGAATATGAGCAGAAGATTGTTCTTCACTTACTGCCACTGATGACAAGAACTCCCTAATAAGAAATTATTAATTGTCGTTACACAAATGCGTAATTTAATTTATTAACTAATTGAGATAGCTAAGTCGAGAAATACATACTCAATGAATGGTTGGACCTCAGTACAGTTTATCAAAACATGAACAAGGGCTGAATTTAACTCTTCTTCTGCTGGCCAATGAATTGACTCCTTTCCAGACGGACGACCAGGTAGACAAAAGAGAGACAAGGCTAAATGATGTCTTGGACATTCAATTTCCATTTCATTTCGACTACTTCTAGGAGAAAATTCATTCTTGAAATAATAAGAACAAAAATGAGTTGTTTCACGGTGTAAGTAAGAAGAACATATCGATCCTTCAACTCTAGCTTTATTTTTAACTGATCTTTTTTAATCACCCATGAACCTACAAAAAATGATATGTTAATAATCATTTAATCCAAATATATATAAACTTCTTTCATATATATATATATATATATATATATATATTAACAGACCTTTCAAACGGATACATCCATCTGTATTGGACAGCTCCGCCAAGTTTAGCTTCATCTGCGAGATGAACAAGAAGATGCTCCATATAATCAAAGAAACCAGACGGAAATATTCTCTCCAACTTGCATAGGATAAGTGGGATGTCTTGTTCCATTTTTGTAAGGTCATCCGCTTTTAGCGTTGCAGAACACAAATTCTTAAAGTATTGACTTATTTCAATGAGCGGATTCAAAACGTGTGTTGGCAACGAACTAAAGGCAATAGGAAGTAAGCACTCCATGAATACATGACAATCATGGCTCTTCATCCCATGTAACCTCTCATTATCCACATCGGAACATCTTGCTAAATTTGAAGAATAACCGTCTGGCATTTTCAACTCAGAAATCCACCATTAAACTACTTTCGCTTGCTCCGTAGATAAAGTATAATTGGCTTTGGGTTTCAGTGTCCTACCGTTAGCTTGCTCAACCAACAACAAATCCTTTCGCCTGTAGTAATGATCCACGTCCTTCTGAGCCTTCTCATTGTCTTTCGTTTTACCTTTCACGTTCATAACAGTATTAAATATGTTATCAAAGAAATTCTTTTCAATATGCATTACATCAAGATTGTGTCTCAATAGATTATCTTTCCACTATGGAAGTTCCCAAAAAATACTTTTTTTGGTCCAATTATGCCATAGTCCATAACCATCTGGACGAGAAACAACACCCGCAATAACTTCCACAGGAGGGATATCCTTGACACTGTTCCGCGCCTACGAGGAGGTTCAGCTGTTTCAACATTCCCCTTAATGAATGCATATTTCGACTTTCTAAAAGGATGCTCGGTAGGTAAAATCCTACGGTGCGAGTCAAACCACGAGGTTTTTCCTCCATATTTAAGAGTAAAAGCCTTTGTGTCAACCATGCAAATCGGATACGCCATCTTACCATGTGTCCCCCATCCAGACAACATTCCATATGCTGGAAAGTCATTAATGGTCCACATCAAAGCCGCCCTCATCATGAAATTTTGTCTTCGTGCTGCATCATAAGTTAAAACACCATTCCACAACCTTTTTAGGTCATCAATTAACGGTTGCAAATATATGTCAATACCACCTGTTGGATTAGTTGGCCCTGGTATTATAGTATTTAAAAACATGTAGGGTTTAGACATACACGTATCAGGAGGAAGGTTGTATGGGGTAACAATAACTGGCCAACAAGAATACGGTGTTGCTGATGTAACGCCCAAATATTTAATTAAAATTATTTAATTAAATATTTAGGTATTCAATTATTTATTTATTTATTTTAGTTGGTGTAATTATATTAGCGTTGGATTAAGAGGTGTGTAATTGAATATTAGGGGATGGCGTTAGTGATCGGGCTTAAGCTGGAGGAAAACCCGTGATCCAAGTCCACTAGCTAGGCGCATAGGTGAAGCGCCTAGGCTAGGGTTTCGTGCTCATTTGCGAATTGCTTTGAGAAAAAAAAGAAACAAAAGTTGCGAAATAGAGAGAGGAGAAGAGAGAAAGGAATTCAGCGCACAAGGGGAAGAAGAGGAGGGTTCGCAAGTTCAATGAGGAGAAGGGAGCCGTGTTGCTGAGGTTCTGTTGGTGACTTGCTCAAGAGAATTGGTTCTCTCCAACTATAAGGTAAGGGTGGGGTTCTTCCTTATAATGGGATTTTATGATGGGGTTTATGTGGGGATAGATCCTATGATGCCTAGGGCTTGATTTTGATGTGCAGTTTGGTGTTAGTCGAATTGTGTATAGGTTGATTGAAAATACTTGCTCGTTGGTGATTGTTGTGATCCTAAAATTGGTGATTTGTTGTTGTTATAACTAATAGCATGCTAGGTGTTCGATAAAATGTTCGTTTGATGTTGTGATTCTCAAATAATGGTGATTGACATTGGTGATTAAAATTGATGAGCTAAATTGGTGATATGATTTGCATATGTGGTTTTTGGTGAATTTGGTGTGTTGCTGATTTTGGGTCCCTGGCGCTGGGCGCCATGCTGGGTGTTGGGTGTTGCTGTTTCTGGCGCCCTGCTGCTGGGCGCCGTGTGCCATGTTGCGTTTTGGTGTCATGTTGCTGTTTTCGGCGCCCTGTGCCTGGGCGCCGTGTCTGGTGGGTGTGTCCGTGTGCCAGTGTTGTTCCTGCTAAGTCTGTTGTCACTGAGACAGAAGCTGTCGAAGTGCTGAGACAGAAGCTGTCGAAATGCTGAGACAGAAGCTGTCGAAGTTGCTGAGACAGAAGCTGTCGAAGTGCTGAGACAGAAGCTGTCGAAGTTGCTGAGACAGAAGCTGTCGAAGTGCTGAGACAGAAGCTGTCGAAGTGCTGAGACAGAAGCTGTCGAGGCGCCCTGTTGCCTGGGCGCCAGGCTTGATGTTGCTGTTGTTGTCTTAGGTGCCCAGTGCCTGGGCGCCATTTTCAGGATGTTGCTCAAATGTTCCCCGGTTTTGTTTTTGACATAACTTTTGACTCGGGTGTCCGATTTAGACGTTTCAAAATGTTTTGGAAAGCTTATTCAGAGGCCTAACTGAATATTCTAATTTGAGGCAAAGTAATCCATTTTTCTGGAAAATTTGTTTACCGTTGGTGTAGTCGTTAAATGGTGATGTTTTAAAAGAAATTTGTCGTGTCTCAAATACTTTGGAAATATTGTCGTTGTCTCCGGTGTTGTGAAAAACTCTCGTGTCTCAAATGTTTTAGAAAAATTGTCGTCATATGGGTGTATTGGTGCTGTTTTGGACAAGTGTTGTCTTCTTGTTGTCTTGGTGTTGTTTTGGGAGATTGTTGTCCTCTAGGTGTCTTGGTGCGGTTTGATGCTAGGTGTGAAGGCTCAAACCTCGGTGTTGTTGGGACTAGGTGTGAAGGTTCCAAGTCTTGGTGTTCCGTTGTGTCGGGTGGTTGGTGTTTTTGGTGTCGTTGTGGCTAGGTGTGAAAGCCCAACTTTGGTGATAATTGGTGATTGTTGTTGGTGTGTCACATTGTGACTAATTTGGTGATTGTCTGTGTGCATTCATGGTGTCGCATACAGCATATGCATTATTTTGGTGAAGACCTTTGGTCTTGGAGCTAGGTGTGAAAGCTCAAATTTTTATAAAAACTGGCGAGCCTGGTGTGAAAGCTCGATTTTTGGTGAATTGGTGAGCCTGGTGTGAAAGCTCTCAATTTTGGTGACGCCCCTATTTACGGGCAAGACTTTTGGTGATTTTGGTACCACATGCATATGCCCGTTGGTGTGGGTTGCATTCATGCATCGTCATGACATTTGGTGACAGGTTGAGATTGTTTATAATTTGACGTATGTTTATAATATGATGTGTGTAGTGAAGTGGTAGATATAGTATCATATTCTAAGCATACTTCCTATCATTTTATGCTATTATATTAAAGATATCTCACCCCTTCTGTTTGAATGTTACCCCTATGCGGTAACGTGCAGGTGATTGCGAGTGAAAGCTTAGGTACCTTCACTATTGCTGGTGAAGAAGAAGGATGGGAGCATGAGGTTGTGTGTTGATTATAGGCAGCTGAATAAGGTGACCATTAAGAACAAGTATCCACTGCCAAGGATAGACGATTTGATGGATCAGTTGGTGGGTGCTCGAGTGTTCAGCAAGATTGATTTGAGATCAGATTATCATCAGATCAAGGTGAAGGATGAAGATGTTCAGAAGACTGCTTTCAGGACGCGGTATGGGCATTATGAGTATTCGGTGATGCCGTTCGGTGCCACTAACGCGCCGGGTGTATTTATGGAGTACATGAATCGTATATTCCATACTTACTTGGATCGGTCCTTTATGGGCATTAATAGTATTCGGTGATGGTTTATTTGTCTCACTCAAAAACATATACAACCTCTGAGCTTCCTCGTTTGGAACTTTTTCAGCATCATATTGTGGTTCTTCGAAATCCAAATTTACACCGACAGCATTAGATATCATCCCTTGAACAACATCAAACGACGGCTGATATCCCAAAGTCGTTGGATTACTACTTGGCGTGGAAGCTACGACTGGACTTGACGTGGGACCTTCTACTTGAACAGGAACATTTTCAACCGCAGGAACTCCAGCTGCTACCTCGCCATGACGGGTCCATATCCAATAATTTGGCTTAAATCCATTATTGTACAAATTAAGTCGAACATCACCTTCATTTTTTATAGATCGAAACATACATTTGGAGCAAGGACATCTAATTCCACCTTGTCGCTCAAATTCTTTTTGACGCTTAGCAAAAAGAACAAACTCTTCGACTCTTTGCACAAAACGTCACTTCAACCCAACTCTTCCAGGATACATTCGATCATACATCCAACTGCGATCCTTTTTTTTGTGGATGTTCCTATAATATATATAGGACAATATATATATATATATATGTGTGTGTGTGTGTGTGTGTGTGTATATATATATATCATATATGTGTATTAGAACAACTCTATTGATGTGTTACTAAATAATTTACTCTAATTTTATTTTAATTAAAAAATAAATAAAATAATTACAATATAATTTGTTTTTAGTAATTAGAAACATTTTATATCATATTAATTTTACTTTTTTAACAAATATATATTACTAATTCGTAATTATTTTATTCAAAAAATATAAACAACAAATACTAACTACAATCTAATCTAAAAATTATACAACAAATTTAATTTATTTATTTTTTTCAAATTATTTCAATAAATAAACAAAATAATTAATATTTATAATTCGTATTATATTATATTATATAATATTTCGTATTTATATAATACAATTTATATAATACTATAATTATGATATATAATAATTCGTATTTATTTTTTACTTTTTTCTTTTTTATTTTAAAAACTACTTATATTATATACTATTATATTATATAATAATTCGTTTTTATTTTTTTAAAATACATAAACAGCTAATATTAATTACAATCAAATTTCTATAAAACAAATTAAATTTATCTATTTTTTTAACAAAAACTTATAAACTAGCAACATCAAATAAGTTTTTACTAAATACTAATAATATCTATAAGTTGATAACTAACCGGTAGTGAAGAGAAGTTTCTGACTTGACGCTAATTCCGGATTCCTTCGAATAAATTTTCGACCAAACTCCAAAGAACAGCTAACAAAATAATTTCAGAAGTATCAGAAGTATTAATTAAACAAGAGAAGAAAATGGAGAAAAAGTTGAAGGAAAGAGGAAGGAAGTATCATACCTGTATGCTGTCTGATGAACCGACGAACAAAGAAATATGAGAGAATGGGCAGCAAGAGAAGAATGGAGAGAATTGGAGAGAAATAGTGTAGTTTTCGGTTTAGAAAAAAAATAGAGAGAATAGAGTGATTTTCGGGTGGAGAGAGTAGGGAGTGAGAAATGTCTCAATATATAGAGCTTCTCAAACGGCTATAATTTTAAAATACGGAAATATCCGCCGGAAATGGTTCTTACCGGCGGATCCGGTCAAACGAGTCAAAACGATATCCTAGACGCTAATTCGCCGGAAATGGATCTTACCGGCGAATCTTCTGCATACCGACGGATATTACGCAATTACCGGCGGAAATGTTGAGCTTACCGGCGGAATTTGAAAAAATTCGAATTTTAAAAAAACCGCCTTTCTGATTACCGGCGGATATTTCCAAATTACCGGCGGAATTTTAAAAATTTGAATTTCAAAAACATCCACCAAAATGTCTATCTAGCGCCGGAAATTGTAGCCGGTGATTACCGGCGGATATATGGGCCGAAAATCGGTATTTCCGGTGGATTTCTTTTTATATTTTTTTAATATTACGCAATATTTTCGCCGGTAACTGTAATTACCGACGCATCCAATTGTTTTTTTTATTATTTTTTTTCAAAAGAACAGTTCCGCCGGAAACAGAGGGAAAATCCGGCGGTAATTTACTGGGTATTAAAATCCGGTGGAAATTGAGGAAAACCCGCCGGTTATTTATGGGCGAAACAAATCCGCCGGTAACAGCAAAAATCCGCCGGTAATGCACAAAAATCTTGTAGTTACTAGTCTCCTCACTTCTCAAGTCAAGAACTTTAATTATTTCCACCAACACCTAAATTTTTGAGTCCAAATCCTCGAGTATCCTTATTCCACCATTTCAAGGTGACTTTGAGACTCTTCAAATTCTCTTTTAATCTAAAACCCATCCAACATCTGGGTGTAAATGATTCCAGGACTGATTGACAAGGTATCTTAACCCCTTGTAATCTAGGCAGTCATTACTAAATCTAAATGGTTTAGGGTCCCATCTCTCACCAGAGTACTTGAGGACCAAGGGGCAGTTATCACAGACATCTCACTGAAGTACCCACAAAGGTCCATCACACCAAGTTTCAAACCAGTTGTCATACACTAGGATCCTAGTCAACCTGCTCATAGTTGGACAGTCGAGTTGGGCCCAGGTGAATTTACGCCCCATTAAAGGAAGATCAGCTATTTCCATATCTGAAAAAAATTTCGAAATTCAATGGCTTCGACCTCAGCCCCATGAGGGTCAACGTCGCTAATCCCATTCCTTTCATCCAGATAGCAAACTGAATTGAAATCACCCAAGACGCACCACAGGCCATCCCAAAAACTCCACCTAGACATATATAATAGGATCCCCCTACACCTGTCTCTTCTTACCCAAATTGTGTTTCCCATAAATGTCTACCACAAAGCTAATTTTACGCTCTGGCCTCCACTCAAGACAAACCCCTACAAAACCAACTCCAGATAAGTGGAAAAAGAGTTTACCCTTTGAGGCGTCCACATTCGAAAGCTTCCAACCACTATTTCCAACTGAAGGAGCAAAATGGCAGAGACAACACTGATCCCCCACATGTAGTGACAAAATGAAACTTGAGTGTCCTCCATCTTTGTTTCTTGAGAAGTCCAAATTGTTCTCTTGGACAAGGTCCCTAATCCTATACCTCTTGGGCCTCGTCCCCAACCCTCTAATATTAATAGATCCAAAAATCATTGGTAAACCTTTCTCTTTTCTCCCCTCTCACCTACACGCGTACCATCTTGCGTATCTGATGCCATAATTTTCTCAAGCAAGTTATCTTTATCAAGCTTGAGCCCCATGAACACTCCCATTTCAATGATTTTCCTCCCATTTAATTCATCTCTAGACCTAGGAGAAGATGCTTGCCCATATTGGCCACACCGCGCTTCTTGTTGCAACACAATCGGCACGTCATGAAGCCAATCATTTTCAAACAAAAGCTCCACACCACTACCTAGATCTAGGATACTTCTTCTTCCTAACGTGTAAACATGCACTACAACGAAAAAAGCCTTCAGGGGCGCTTTTTTTAATCCATTAGGGGCGCTTTCGGGCGCCCCTAAATCTGGCGCTGCTGTTGCCAAACCTTCTACAGGAGCGCCCAACAAGCGCCTCTAATTATTAGGCAACAGGGGCGCTCGCAGTAAAAGCGCCCCTATTGGTCTTAGCGCGTTTGACAATCAGGGGCGCTTGCAGTAAAAAGCGCCCCTGTTGGCCTTAACGCGTTTGACAATCAGGGGCGCTTGCAGTAAAAAGCGCCCCTGTTGGTCAGGCCAACAGGGGCGCTTCTAACTGCAAGCGCCCCTGATTGTCAAGTGCGTTAAGACCAACAGGGGCGCTTTTTACTGCAAGCGCCCCTGATTCTATGTTTTTTTAAAAAAAAAAATTTTTTTTCTGGTATATCCAATATTTTGCATCAACCAATATCACCGCCTGCATAAAACAGAAACAGAAACGAACCAACAACAACCAATATAAACTCAACATTCCTTTAATAATCCAATCTATTCCAAGTTTAATACAACATATAAACACAATAGAGAATCTTCAAAATCTAATCAGGGGCACTTCTTCAAAATCTATTCCAAGTTTAATACAACATACAACTAATTTTTGTTTTTCATCAATCAACATTTTAATACAAAAAACATCCAAATACAAATCATTTCAGTACTCACATCAGAATCTAATCTTCAAAATCATATGACTCATGAAAGGAATAAAACTATGGCATGGCAAAAAAAAACGAAGGAGGGATTGTGCTTCGTTTACCTTCTGAGTTTTCACGTTCATGGAGGAGGGAGGAGGCGCTGCTTCGTTTTCACGGAGGAGGGAGGAGGCGCTGCTTTGTTTTCACGAAAGAGAGAGAAGGCCTTGCTTCGTTTTCACGGAGGAGGGAAGGCCGTTCACGGAGGAGGGAGGAGGGAAGGCGCCGTCGCTCACGAAGGAAGGAAGGAGGGAGAAGCTGCTTCGATTCACGGAGGAGGGAGGAGGGAGGAGGGAAGGCCGTACGTTCACGGAGGAAGCTTCAAAGGTTCGCAAATGGAGGCTACTGTGTGTGTGAAGTGTAAGGGAGGCGCGGCTGTGTGAATTTTCGCAAATAATGAGAGGGAGTTAGGGTTAAAGAGAGAAATTGGGCATCAGGAGCGCTTTTAGAAAGCGCCTCTAAAGCCTGAGCATCAGGGGCGCTTTTAAAAAGCGCCCCTAAAGGCCCTGCGTGTTCTGAGCATCAGGGGCGCTTTTAAAAAGCGCCCCTAAAGGCCCTGCGTGTTCTGGGCATCAGGGGCGCTTTTTAAAAAGCGCCCCTGATGCCCAGAACACGCAGGGCCTTTAGGGGCGCTTTTTAAAAAGCGCCCCTGATGCTCAAAATACGGAGGGCCTTTAGGGGCGCTTTTTAAAAAGCGCCCCTAAAGGCCCTCCGTATTTGGGCATCAGGGGCGCTTTTTAAAAAGCGCCTCTAAAGGGTGCGCCCTTTTTTTGCAGTTCTGTTGTAGTGATGCGTCGAAACTTGGCCTTTTCAGCTCTTCAAGAGACGACGGAAGAGAGCGGGAGACTAGAGACCCTCTTTGTTTTTAGTTACCATGTCATTGGTGCGTAGTTTCCACTGGTTTTGCCGTTGACTAATCTACGCCGGAGAACCTAACTGGCCACGAGTTTCCGGCTTTGTCGGCCAGTGTGGTTCTCCCCTCCCAACAGACTTTTTGCCACACCCAAGATTCGAACCCGAGACCTTGGGTCCCAACAATCTTAATAAAACACTACTAGAAATTGTGTAAAAACAAGGGTATTAAAAGTTGAAATAGGTGGGAAATCCAAGCATACCAAATGGGTCATTATTATATCAATAGTATATAGAATAGAAACATAAATAGATAAATAGATAGATTAAACAAGCTTGAGTTGCTCAAGTGACGATTGTACATCAATCTCATTGCCCCCATTTGCTTCCAAGGATTCTTTATAAGTCATTCCACGATATTTAGGTGGATGTTCTTCATCAATAAGTTCTGAGCTTGGGATGATGAATTTGTCCAACGAAGGTCCATGAAGGGTAACCACAGAAATCCTTTGCACTTCGTTGTTGTGAACAATAACTCGATGAATATGACTCTTATATTTTCCATTGGTTAAGATCTACAATTAAACACATTAATTAGATGATAGATATTTTATAAAGAGACTACTTGGTGAACATAAGCAAAGAAATTAAACTCAATAAAAGTACCTCAAGTTGATCACCAAGTTGGATGAGTATGGCATGATGTGGAATGTAAACATTAATCCAATTTCCCTTATGTGATAGGATTTGGAGACCACCATTTACATCTTGTACGAGGGTAATAACAAAGCCGGGATCAGTGTGTTCAGGGAGACCAATGTCTCCCTTAGCTCTAGAATTTGATGGGTAAAGATTCATGGCCATTACATCAAATCCAGACTTCATGTTGAATGCGTTCTCTATGTAGTTTTCTTCAAACCCTAAGGTTTTTGAAATTGATCTTGCTAATCCAACTACTATCTTTCTCATTTCTTTGTGATAATCTTCTACTGTTTTGCTGTCACTCAAAATAACCAAAGTTGACTAAACAAAATGAAACAACCGTAAAATATTCCACTATATATATGTTGAGATTTTTGTTTTATCGGATTGTTGGAAATTTTCTTTTCAAATATATTCAGTTAACTAAAATTAAGAAACCGGTTAATATATTGTCCTAAAATTTTATTAACAGTCCCTTTAGGATACAAATGAGCAAATTTGCTAAAATTTTAGAGACTAAATTTAGAGTCACTCTTTATTTAACCATGATATACATAGAAGAATTGAAGGATTTATCTGCAAAATTTAAGATCCTGTAGGTCAAAATAAAAATTATAAAGGAGATCAAGTAGATATTTTTATTTTTGAGGGGTGCAAGTGCATCCCTGGACCTCAAGTAGGTCCACCCCATGTTAGTCCCTATTAAATTATGGTCATTTCAAGTTTAATCTCTAGAAGAATATTGTTCATTTTTAGTCCATATACACAATATACGTGTTTTTAGTTTCTTTGTCCAATAGAGATTAAAATGAATAACTTTTTTAAGGTTATATATAGTCCATATAAAGTTATGGATTTTCAAACTAAAAAAAAATATAAGTAGAGCCACAAAAAATATTAGTCTCCAACCTTTTGCTTCCACTACTTTTTAAAAACTGCAAGAACTGTACGTATGCAATTTTGTTAAAAATTGCTATTAGAAACGGATAAAATTTATATAGGGACAAAATTTAAAAATTCGTTATTTAATATTGACTAACAACAACGGCTACGGCTTGTAGTACTAAGTCATTTGCTTAGTAATAGTTACTAAATCATTACTAGCCATTGGATTGACAAAATTTCAATGAAATTCAATCTAATGGCTAGTATTTAATAAGGGTATTTGTGTCACATCCTTTTTTTTGTCTTTTAATTACATTAAATAAATTATTAAATGTTCTTTTTTTTAGGTATTCTTAAAACAAATCATTTTTTTACTCCTTGATTTTCTCTTCCACTATCTTCTCTCTCACAATTCCACTATCTTCTCTCTCACAATTTTATCTTACGTTCATCTGTCACGTTATTTTCTTCTTCTTCTTCTTCTTCTTCTTCTTCTTCTTCTTCTTCTTCTTCTTCTTCTTCTTCTTCTTCTTCTTCTTCTTCTTCTTCTTCTTCTTCTTCTTCTTCTTCTTCTTCTTCTTCTTCATGTTACATATATCTTTCTTTATTTTTCACGCAAAAGAAGCCTAAAAAACACACTCAAGCCAAAAAAAAAAGACGCTCACGGGTGTTTAAAAAACGGATTCCGTTGATCCACGCCATTGAAGCACGCTCTTCCTTTACGCCATTGATCATGTCTTGTTATGATGTTGATGAACATAAGACTAAAATCAGTTTTGCATTTGTAATATGCATGTACTCTCTTAATCACGCCACTGAGAGAACATTTAGGACCAACTACCCAAACTTGATATATTCTGTGATTTCCACTAACCGAAGTCATATTTTTATTTGGTTAGATCGTACTAACCGAAGTTATCTTATTCCCTGGCTAGAATTGGACTAACCGAAGTTATGTTATTCCCTGGTTAGAACTGGACTAACCGAAGTTATGCTATTTCCTGGCTAGAATTGGACTAACCAAAGTTATGTTATATCCTGGCTAGAAATCCACTAATCAAAGCTACGTTATTCCCTGGCTAGAATTGGACTAACCGAAGATATGTTATTCCCTGTCTAGAATTTCTCTAACCGAAGTTATGTTATCCTTTGGTTAGAATTGGACTAACCGAAGTTATGTTATGTCCTGGCTAGAATTCCACTAACCGAAGTTATGTTATTCACTGGTTAATGTCTATTAACAAATGTTCCGTACTTATGTGGTCTTTTTTTGTTTTTGTTGTTGCAGTACAGAGTTGTCAGCATCAGCATGAAAATCAAACCGACATGATTGTCTTAGATGCACAAAGTATTATTGAATGCTTTTTTATTTTATTTGAATAATTTATTTGCTCCCATGATTTGAATAATTTAATGGGTTTCTAAAATCCCATGATTAATGGGTTTTTAAAACTGTTCCTTGATTTTTGCTATTCCTACGTTTTTTTTTTCCGCTATTAGTGGTAGACATTTACTCCAAATCATCCAATTTTTTAAGCCTTATTTAATTAATATAGTAAATTACCTCTATAACCCTTTAGTAACTATTACTAAGCTACTAGCTTAGTAGCATAAGTCACACTCAACAACAACATATTTAACCTTTCTTGCAAGGATTGATATTGAACAGTTGTGATTTAATTTGACTCTGCAGTTTTTATATCTTGTAAAATTGGAAAACATATTTAAACCTATTATTAAAAAATAAAAAATGTTGTGTCTGAAAAATATAAGTATTATTTACCTGAGATTTGTTTGTTTGGAAGGAACGTGTACATGATCATGAGGATGTGCAACAACCTTAAGATATTCCCTATTTTCCCCATCATTGGCATTTTGGCCCCATCGGATCTTATCGGATGGA